>CM060839.1:87637904-88905404 GCA_030762175.1 Metallyticus violacea
TTGCAGTTAGCATACCCACTACAACAGCAGCCCTGTTTATAAAGGTGGGTTCACATCAGGAACTTTTTCTATATAAATTGTGTTCCGAATATACATGGACGGTACGGAATTAAATTCGTTCATGTTTCATACAAATGAACGAGTTCTATACATGTTAGGTCAAAGTTCCGTGTATCCCTAGACGAGCGAAATAAAGTCTTGTCCTGTAACCGGATCATACGCACATTGACTCTATAAGGGCATTTGTTTTTCATGAACTACAAACATGGAATGGTCTATCACAAAAGCATTATGTTTAATAAGAAGGAATAGAAGTGAGAAATTTTATTTAGGATCCTCAAAATAAGAATTTCAGATTTCAGAAGCAATTGCATGAAATTTCTTTTGTCCTCAAAGTTAAGGTTGGGGCAATGGAAAAAAAGGTACATAACTTAAAATCCCAGTACTACATGGAGTTGACGAAAATAAATAAATAAACTTCAGAATTAGTCACGAACGAGAGAAAAAAATGCGATTTGCTTTTTTCCCTCTCATTTTCCTCAACAATAACAGCACAAATAGCAGCTGCACAGAGCAATAAAGTTCCTCCATGTTGAAACTGACTTGCAATAATGTTTCAAATGTAAACACTCTTCATTTGTTTTGTATGAAACAAATCTGTATGATACAGTTCTATACAAAAAGTCGCCGGTGTGAACCTACCTTTAGATTTCATCAATGATTGTTGGAAACAAGGAGTCTACAATCAAGAGATGGTGCAACAAGGACCAGGAAATGAGCCCAGGTGATTAATATCCTATACCTAGTCTGTCCACAAATTTGTTACAAAATTTTTATAGGTAGTGTACCAGATGTTCGGGCGATCTGATAACGTTCTTAGGAGCTAAACGCTACTTTACACATTGTTGACTTCAACTGCAGTTACTTAAAAGTTTAAGTAATGGATTGGGGAAACTATGAAAATCGCGTTGCTGCGATAGCCCCTTCATACGGTTGGAAAACCATCACCTGAGATTTGTTAGACTCTTTGTTAGCTGAAAATCAGCAGAGCATTAGTGTACCGCACCACTGAGAGCTTCAATGAAACTGGTACATTTGCTGACTGATCAAGATCCGCGCTCTGTGAGGACCAAGAAAGTAGTTAAAGCAGCGGCGGCTCGTATTAGGAGAAATCCAGAGCGAAAACAATGAGGATTTCCAGGAGATCAGTGTCCAGATTGCTCAGAGAAGATCTTGGGCTTACCGCGGGGGTACTGCACATTTCTTAACGCCAAAACTTAAGCAGCAGAGAGAGAACGCCTACTTCAGCGTTACGCTAACAACCGGCACAATCCTTTTTTACAGATGAAAAAAATGGCACAATTGAAGAGAGTGAGAATGACAGAGTGTATGTCGGGACTTTTGAAGAAGCCCGTGAGATGGTCTCAAAGTTCCAGAGGGGCCACCATCCCCCCTCAGTGATGATTTGGTAAGGAGAGAGCTACGATGTTGCCACAAAGCTGCATTTCTGCCCAGAAATGGGTTAGACACAAGGGCCAGAATATACGAAACAACCCTCCTTGAGCCTGTGGGGAAAGATCTGAACACCACTTTGTTCAAGAAGGGGTATTTGACCTTCCAGCATGATTCTGCGCCAGCCAATAAAGGTTAGGCTTAAGAAAAATGTTTCAGATTTTACTGATGCTAAAACTGGCCCTTTAGCAGTTCTGGCCTCAGCCGCTTGGATTACAAGTTGTGGTCAGTTCTTGAGGATATTGCCTATAAAAAAAGGCACCCCAATATTGAGTCTCTCGGGGAATCCCTAGAGATAGTAGTAGCGCATTTTCCCCTGAAGACAGTGCGTGCTGCTATTGATGAACGGTCCGATAGACATACGTTCTGTATCAAGGTAAATGGGGATCATTTGAAAAATGATATGTGCATTTAGCACAGAATACATGTGGATACCATTTGCCATAGTCAAATTAAAAAAACAGTAAAATACATTGTTGCTATTATAAAAAAATTTGTAATAAAATTTATGGCTAAGAAAGATGGTTATGTCAGTGGTGTCTGCATAGGTGTAACAAAGAGCTGCATTTTGCAAGTGCTATATGAATTATGCTTCACCAGGAATGGCATACTTAACAGCAGAAATAATTATTTCTGGGCAGGAAAAATTCCTCACTTTCACGTCGTCAGAGCTCACCAACACGGGCTTGCAGTGAATGTGTACACTTCATAGTACCATATTTACAGTCGAATCCTATAAATGGACAAATCTGTTGCAACTTTCTTGCTCTCGTTGTAATAACCGAGCTTTTAGAGAACATACCATATAATGTTCGCCAGAGTATGTGGTGGCAGCACGAAGGCGTACCTGCGTAATTCTCCCACATTATCCGAGATATCCTTGATAAACATTTTCCGTCAGGGTGAATCTGACGAGGAGGTCAGCTCCATTCGCCTGATTTTTTATCGCGAGAATATTTCAAAGAACTCGTTTACGACACACCAGCCAAAACAGAAGAGGACCTAGTAGCCTTTTTATCTGTGACACCATCAATGATATCACATTTTAATGTCTGTACTTAGGGTGGAAAAGACATTTTCAACAATTTCTGCTATGATTAGTGGAATTTGTACAACGAATTAAAACCAAAGTTTTTCATCATTGTTCAGCCATGCTACTTAGACCAGTTTATGTTCACACGCAAAAAAATGTCTAGCTCCCAAATAGGACGTTACCGGACATGTGTTTCTGTACCTCTAGTTTTGATGTTGATCATCTGAAAATTTCTTACAAAGTAACAGGTACCCTGAATTTGTTACTGCAGGTAAATTTCTTTGATTAAATTGTAACTGCACACCAAATTCTTTAATGGACATTTACAGATTCTCAGTTATCAATAACAAATCAAATAAACGCACTTCCTTCCAGGGCCAATCCTTGAGATCCAGATCTGGGCGAATTCATCGAGGATACATGATGGTCAAACTCGTTTTATAAAGATAGCACGATGGTGTATTTTATATAGAATGATCACTTTACAATTAATAACAAGTGTATAAATACAAAAATATAGATTCTGAGTGTGAGTAAAACCAAATGCGAACCTCAAACGGGTTAAAAGTAAGAATAAAGACAAAGTAATAATCATTTTAGCTTGTAAATAGCAACTTTCGTGAAGGTTTTATACTTAGCGTTTCATGTGCCCTGTTTGTTATTGACAGCTGGATTTGGATAACGACCACATACATCAAGGAAAAAAAAAATACCACGTTGCCTATTTGCAGTGTTAGCCTAATTTTCACTATCTCTTTTTCTATATGAATTCAACTTTATTATTTTCCACGTATACTAATATTCATCCAACGATCCTCCATTACTTAAAGTAATTCATAAAAAAGAAATAATTTCGCACATTAAGGGCATTTCTCAAAATGAATCGCGGGATGTATTGACTCAATTAGTTGGTTCTCAAACTCGTCAACTGCAGACGCTACTGCTGTTTCTATTTAAAAAGAGAAATATTGTCGTGCGCCTCGGGCCTTACGCCGTTCCCTTTCTCGTGATTGATAAAAAGTATGACAGCTCCGAAAGACTTCATTATTCAAAGTAAATTATCTAAAGGATGCTCGCTGTAATCAATCTTGACACAAATTTCATCTGGCATCACCAAGAAAGAAACTGTTTTTCATTTCCCGATAGGAAAGGGGAAGGAAAGGTTTTGTGTCTTTAAAATTCGGTGAAAAATAATGATCACATTATTAGCAAGCAATTTTAGGCGAGTGCACGGGAAGCAAACAATTTAGTTTCCGTTTAAAACATTGGAGACTATTTCGTTTATTTTCCTGTGTATATTTTAATTGATTTTTTTAAGTTTTCAACAAACCTCTTCGACTGAACTTAGAAATAACAGCACTCAGAAGTTCGTTGACATCTGAAGTCTCCTGAAAGTCGTCCTTTTCAAAACGACAAATGATTCAGTTCGCTAGTTAGTAACAAACACTTAGTGCTTGAAATCTAACGAAGAACTCATGCAAAGCCCTAACCACATTTCCATATAGTTGCATAATTATATCCCTTTGAGTAGCCTTGTGGTAAACAATAACAATGCCAAATACTGTGGGATTACGTAAGTAGACATTTATAACTTACGAGCGTTGTTAATGCTTCTATACCTAGAAGTGTCCACTTGAATATTCGTCTAAATGAGACCTATCCATTACAAACAAGCTGTTATAGCGGTTAAGCTCATAAATTGAGTACACAGAGTATATGAATTACACAAAAAAATGTCTTTGCAGCACCAATTGTATGCTTAAGTACACAGTGTCCGAGAAAAAAAAACTGGTGAAAGAGAAGAAAACATATATCAGAAACTAATGCACTTTTTGGTCTCACGATTTGCACGTTCAGAAAGAAGAAACTCAAAAAAATATCATTTATTTCCTAGTAGGTACAACTCGATGTGAGCTGTTATTGTGGTGCGGATTACATCTGAACGAAAACTCAATATATTTGCCATACGTGCGAGAGCATGTTTGACGTCACCAGTGCTCTCGCTTCCAGGATTTTGCAACGTAAACCTGTGAAGCTGCTACAGGGGTTTGATACACCCAATCGTTCACAAATCCCCATAAAAAGAAGATAATAATAATGATAATGGGTGTTTTATTGTACCAGTTTTAGAATACATTCAAATAAATACAACTGCCGCATGGGCCTTACGGCCGTACATGCTAATATTGTCCTTGCAACAATCAAAATGGCCACACACACACACACACACACACACACACACACATACACCACATACATACATACACACATTCATACATACATACATACATACATACATACATACATACATACATACATACATACATACATACATACATACATACATACATACTCCATGTACACATACATACAAATCTCCATGCAAACATACCCGGCAAATGTTTAAACTTTTATTGGCATTCAAAACTTGCGGTGATAAATGCCCATTTCTTAAAATCTCCGTTTCCCTGCATTCTGCCAAAATATACCTCCAGGTATCGCTTTCTCCGCACAATGGGCAAATTCTTTCCCCGAGAGCATTAACTGTTTTGTTTTTTTTCCAGGCCTCTAATCTGAACCATGCGAGACCCGTTCTTTCTTCCCTGCCACAGATATCTCCCGCACACCGGATGTATTTGAGTCTGCAGGTTATTCGATACTTTTTCTGCGCATTGAGATTCAGTATTTTGTCTATCTGTATCTCGTAAACGTCTGTTAACCATTTTGCAACTATTTCGATTAATGTCCTCTCCCCTTAACGAAATACACACCAGTCTATTTTTTTTTCTAAGCCTTTCCTAAGCCTTTTTGATGCCCAACCCGCATCCTAACCTTTCCTTATTTGCTCCCTTAGACAAACTGCTTGAAGAAGAGCTTCATTCCCCCGCATTATCCTTAACCAGTATTTAATTGTTCTTATTTTTAAATTCACACTTTCGTTAGAAATACCAAACTCTTTAAGAACTCTTCCCTACTTGTAGCAACTGTTTTATAAACTGTGTTTGTACCTGATTGAGTTCCTCGGTGTTTTCCCACCCCCAAATTTCGGCCCCCTACGCCATAGTTGACCTCACAACTGCCCTGTACACCAACCCCATTGTTCTAGGTGGATTTTCCGGTATTTTTACTAAAATCTTTAATGCCTCTACATTTTTAATTATGCACTTGCGCTTTGTATAAAAAAAAAGTCTAGTTTTGGTTAGGGAAATTCGCATCGTTCAGCTTGAAAACGACGATGCACTTTTGGCCGACTGCATTTCAGTCGCACTGGACTTTCAGCTGTTTGACCATGTCCTATGATGAAGATTAGACGGTGACAAAAACAAACATGACTCAAACGATAATATATCAATGTTAACAATCGCAATGCGGGATAAACAATCTTGTAAACATACACAGCTAGCTGACAGTGCATCCAATAAAACTTTTTGTGTTTCAATGTCTGAATCTGCAAACCGCGAGACAACGCGTTAATTTCTGAGATATGATTTCATCTATTTCATGAAAATTTTCCGGACACCCTTTAGAACAATTATTATTGGTATGTAATAAAACTAAAACTACAACCGTCTCTGTTTCACGTTCCTAGTTCAATTAATTAAAGAATGTTTCTATAAAACATTTACCATTAGAATGTAGCTATTAATTCAAACAAGAAAGCAATTAGAGAATAGATTAAGATGCAGGAGAACTGAATTTTCATGTTTAATGCTTTTCAGTTTTAAATTAATAAAACTGACAACATAACAAATACACATCAACATGTTTACAAAAATTTCTTGCTGCAAGCTATGCAATTAAAATCCCAGTGTTTGCAAATAAACAGTCCAAAAAATGTGCAGATGTACAGCACATCTAAAATTTTGTTTGGTGTAACTGTTTCAGTAGCACCGTTTAGATTTATTTAAGGACGCTCTTACACCGTTTAGAGATAATACAGACAATTTCATTCTAATTCTCTATAGTTTAACGCTTGTTAAATCTGTGAAGCTTTAAACCCCCCCCCCTTTTATCACGTATCTTTCATGAATTGTGCAGACACTAATAATTAAACATTAGGCAAGTTTTAACGGCAATATTCCGTTACTGCTTGCACTATAAGCCTACGAAAAACGCCGTTTATGTGCTAATTTAGTTAAGTAAATAGGCATGACTCCGTTTTAATAAAGATGTAGCTTAGTAATTAAAACACACTCTACTTTATCCCCATAAATTTTGAATACGCAAAACGTGTGAGCGTCTTCCATCTTGCTAAAACACCATAGCAGTTGCAACTCTCGTTTAGGGGATAATCCAGAAGGTGCTTTTACTGTTTCGCACCAGCTCTTGATCTCTGCGGGATGGAGCGAGGGAAGGAGAAGGGAACCTTATCTAGGAAATGTACCTGGCTTAGTGCTGTTGCAAAACTGTCTGGGGTTTTCGGCTTCCAATTAGTTGTGCTTATAATTTGCAGTTATCGCACGCAGGTCCGAACAGAAGAAGAAGAAGAAGAACAAAGTTATACACTCATACGAGAGATAGTCAGATGATTTCAACGTTTGATGGACTGGTGAGAACAGCTAACGCTAAATGCTTAACACTTTCTAAAAGTCAAATTACAAGAAGAGCTGCGGTTGATGCGCCGTTACAACGAAATATCTTGAGTTGAAAACAGTGTTCTGTCTACAACGGATAAGAAACGCAAATTAGACCACAACTTGACGACTCTGATAAATGTGTGGTACGCAGCATTACAGAACTTTTACATTGTTGACGACAATGTTCCTACAATTAAAGTATATTAAGTAATAACGTTGTAACCAATCAAAAATACAATTTAATGAGCTAACATACTCCACAACGAAATACACTTATAGCAGAATGATTAAAAGTTCCAAAGAAAAAGAAAAATAGGCTTCAGAATAAATCAAGAAACGAAAAAATGTACAAATTTCCGGAGTTGCATCCATATATACACATAAGAAATGTCCGCTATGAACAGAGATACAAATTTAACACAATGAAAATAAAGCTTGATATACAGGGTTTTTAAAAAGTAAGAGGTAACTTAAAATAGCTCATCTTTTCTTCTTCTTCTTCTTCTTCACTCTGAATATTATCTTATTGCATTAAAAATGAGATTTTTTGCACCTCTAAGACGAATTTGTTTGTTTCTGATAGATGTAGGCGAATTATACATTTTCAATTTAAAAGTATGCTTTGTTTATTTCTAATGTGGAAAGAAATGGCACCACCTCTGCAAATTCGTATTACGCGTATTTAATGTTATTATGAATTTGAACGCTGTGTCCCAGCAGCCTTTCAGCAATTCGTACCCAAAATAATTTTATAGCTGGCCTACGGAATTTGTGTGTGTGTGTGTGTGTGTGTGTGTGTGTGTGTGTGTGTGTGTGTGTGTGTTTTTTCCCTCCCAGAATCGTATATAGAATCTGAACAAACTGCATCTGTCCTGTAACAGATGCAAAGGTGTTCTGCAAGAAACTCGGAATATTGTTGATGAGAGTCCATATGGAGTATGCAATGTTAATAAATTAGCAAGCGTTTGGAGAAGAACAGCGCAATATTTTGGCACTTAAATTGTATCCCTGCTAAAAGAAGAGGAAAACCTTCAACAAAATATTTTTTTATGCGGACTATAGCTCAAATTTAGGTGTATACAGAGTGGTTTGGTAATGCGTAGACATTCAGCACATTTCCATTTCAACACTCATAACTTTAGCATTTGATCTTTCAATTATCCACATTCAGAAATCTAAGAACACTTCACGATTTAAAAGTTATTGTGGCGTGATTTCAGAACTTATTTTATAGTAGTACCATGGTGCTTTTGAAGAAATTGTTACAATAAATGGTTCCGTCATTTTAATATGCCTCAAAATTATGATTTTACGAAACATTGAAAAGTTCATATGCATGCAGGATGTTGCACATCTTCACATAATATATCCCGCTGAAATAATTTTTAGATTACATTTTAGGCGACCATGTTGTCAGAAGGTACTTTCCTGGAAAGTTTTTTTGAATGTGTTTAACGTCCCTTTTTACTACTGAGGCACCAAAAGCGATGACACTCATGATACATGAGATGAAATGATATATTGGGAAAGGATTTTTTATTATTTAAAGGAAGTAAACGTTCCAGGCCTAAGTTTAGGTTACCTCCCCGACATTTGCCTTTTATGAGGACTAATGAAGACCTAACGGAGGACGGTCCTGATGGGAATCGAACCCCAGACCTCCCTATCACGAGTCCGCGCCTTAACGACCTCGGTCACCCATTGCTGTTTTCCTGTAACTTGGCCTCCAAAATCATCACCTGATTGTGCGGTTTTCTGAAGGAAAGAGCATTCCTGATCAAACCAACAATTGCTGAGTTGAAAGACCCAGGATATTCAAGAATACAAACAGATCTGCTATATACAGCATTGAAAGTGCGCTGTTAACAAAATGATGGACACATACAGCATATAGAATGAAGGTATTGCGATGAATAGTGATGGAAAAAAGTCCATTTCTCGTGTTATTAAGCCAATGCCAGAAAGTTTAAGACATGAAGAAACTGTAAAAAGGATACGATATCAAAGTTGCCTCTTACTTTTGAAACATCCTGTGTAATACGTTACTTTGTTTTGACCATATCAAGAGAATGGACAAAACCAAACTTACAAACAAATCACGCTACAACGTATAAGGAGACATTGCAATATGTGAAGACCCAAACTAGGATAAGATGATACATTCCCGTGCATTGGAACAGCCTCGGATGACCAATCTTGGAGTTCAGAACTAGTGTAACAAATTTGTTGATGACGGGTATGTAGCATAATGACATACACAAAACTAAAATGATACCTCAATTTTGTAATCTATGCGCCATTCCTCAGCTGACAGCTCCGTGACTCAGTTGCCTAAGGAACGGTCTGCAATCAACCACAAAACCGGAGAACGCTGCTAGATCAAGTTGTCTAAACTGAAGTTACTCCGAGTTTTTCATTCATAGTGGAAATGCACATGGTAAGTAATTTAAGACACTGACGGGTTCTGAGTTCATTTGAACAATAACTGCTTCATTAATATCATTCATTGTCTGAAACTTCTTGACAGTTGTATGTGCAGTTAAATAAACAAATAAAGCCTAACCATGACGACTTCGCGGCTATTCTTAGAGTAAAAAAAGTATGGTTTGTCAGTCCGAAGGAAACTACACATGTTATATCGACTACTTTTTTAATTCGTAGCTTCCTTCATCTACTAAGGTACATTTTCTCTTGAGTCCATGGCTCCTTCAGCGCTACCAACATGACAACATGTTCAAAAACACCTACCTATAAGTGTGAGAATGTTCATTGGCAACTCTTGAGATCATCTGCAACAGTCCCTACCTCTTGGGAACAGGCCAGACCTCTGTTTGTTTATGGGAGGCTTTATTCGCCATTCAGACTGAGAAAATGCTATTCCTAAGGCTTCAACTGTTTTGTCCCAGGATGCTACTGATGCGAGAAAAAACTTTCATTGCATATATATCTCTTTCCCTCTGCTCCCTGCTATGCACCTGTTCCCCCTTTCATATTTATCTGCGTTCTCCACTTTTCTTCTCCCTTTCCGTTTCTTCCACTTCACATCAAGTGAACGTAGTTGGTGTTTGTACCACGAACAACTTCCATCCCATGAAGGAAAATACAATAGATATGTCTTTTGCAATTCAGATAAATAAAGAACAGGTTAAATGATAAAAGGCGGCATTTACTCGTAAAGAACAGCCCAGACTTTGTTTTAAAATAAGAACACTTGTCGGGAAATCAGCATTTTGTTTCTGTTTGTTTGTTTTACCCCCTTCTTCTTTGGTCTGGTAAAACTTCTTGTTAATATTTCATATGCAGTGCTTTCATTTCAAAGATTGCCAGTATAAATAACTGCCTATTTAAAATAAAATAATTTTAAAAGTTTGCACGTCAATTTAGATGCTGACGTGGAAGTTTAATATAGATAGGTTCCACCCCAACCCTCACACACACAGCCACTATGGAATTTAGCGCCTCTTAAATTTTAAAAATGATACAATTACTATCCCGTCTTTTGTTTTCTATTATTTCCTGAAATCATGGATTGTTGTTTGAATTTGGACGGATTAAAACGACAAAAATTACTAAGCGTTTAATGTAGTACTTGTGTTTTGGTAATAAATAATTACAAAATCGTGTATAGCCTACAAGAAGATCAGAATGTAAGCGGATTAATCGGCATTGCTAGTTAGTTTGTATTATTGTAATATTAATAATTGTAATACTACCTAAAATAAACTGTTTTCATCCTAAAACCAACTTAATTTTTTATTGTGTTCAAATTCGAAAAATTATACAACATTCCAGATTACCAAGCAAAGATGAAAAATAAAAGATATGATATCAGATATATCTGTTTTAAATAGTTGAGTGTCGTAAAGTAGAAGTGTCATTTAGAATTTCAACGTAAGGATGGCTGGGGTGAGATGTGAAACCTTCAATATAATAATCGCTTACCTTAAGCTTTTTATCTAACTCATATATTTTTAATTTCGATCATGTTATTATGAATGGCAAGTTTTAAAATAAAAACTCGGCATTGCTGTAAGTCTAAGTCAAGTTTTAAATTGAAAGCTTTCCTTGAATGATTAACTATTTCTAAAAACGAGAAGAAAATATTCAAGTCTTATTCAAATAAGTTCTCTGGGCAAAGTGTGTGTAAAACTATATGGTGCATTTCTTTCTCATAACCTGCACAGTTATTTTTCACCTCATCAGAACTAACAACGTAATTTCCTCCTCTCTGCAGCATCTCACGGTTTCTAATATTCAAAAAACCTCCCTCGAAGATCTTCCTTCAATATGGAAAGAAAAAAAAAGGTCACAAGGACTAAATTTGAACTATAGAGAGAGTGAGGAACACACTTCACATTAAATTTTTGTGAGATATTCAGAAACACATTTGCGATGTGCGGCCATGCAGCATCCAGCTTTGTTTCACGGAAATGTGACCTTGAGTGTGATATAGTCTTAGGGTTTACAGAACGCCTGTGCAATATTGCCCAATTAGAGTACACGCTGTTAAAAAGGAGATAAGCATAAATTTCCCAGCAGAAGCAATCATTTTTGCTTTGTGAGGTGTTGGATCGGAATGATACAATCAAATTTCATGAGCCCGGTTTTACTACTGAGACATCACTGGTGGTGGACACTGATGATACATGAGATGAAATGATAAATTGGGAAAAGATTTTTAAGGAAGGAAACGTTCCAGGCCTAAGTTTAGGGTACCTCCCCAGCATTTACCATTTATAAGAAATGAGGAAAATCTGGAAAAAATCTCAGTCAGAGAGGACGGTCCTGGCGGGATTCGAACCCCAGACCTCCCGCTCACAAGTCCGCGCCTTAACAACCTCGGCCACCTGTGACGGTTTCATCAGCCGTGATTACCTTCGAACGAAACTCCTCATCTTCCTATACGTCGTCTTCAACTGCATACAAACTTGCACGTGATTTCTCGGGAGTCAGCAGGTCTCATGAGCAATTTTTCAGTTACCATGAGGTGGTACCCAGTGAAAGTGTTGTTAATGTTACTCGCCGATCCTCTTCCACAGTGTTAATTAATATATGCAGTCTTCCGTTACAGCACAAGCTGGGTCTACCTGTCTTTGAAACGGAGTGCTTGCAAATGCAGCTCTTGCACGCTATGTCTCGATAAAGTTCACTAATAACTTGTTTCTTCATTACTTCTCTGTTTCATATTCAATTTCCATCATTTTGTGAAAGCTTTAATCACTACAAACAGACCTCAACGAGTTCTAAACTAAAGGAAACACTTTAGTAACTCTAAGGCTACTACTACTAAAGATAACAATTATAAATGATAACTGATAAAATGATAATTTTTCCGGCAATGATAATTGTGCATCTCCTGGTCATTTTATCGTGTGTTCCGCGCTCTTACGCACATTGCGTTGCAAGTTCATTCATTGCTGTGTAAAAGCAGACTGAAATATTAGCACTATGACTTTAAAAAGTAACCCATCCCTCATAAAAATGCACACGAGTAATAGCAAGCTGGTATAGTGAGAGCAGCACTGGTCATCGACAAGTTCCTTCGCAGTCTCGTGATGTGCGCCGCACGAGAGAAAGTTACATTTCTGACGTTCCTTCCTTCGAAACCGATTTTTAGCAGGTATTCCGCCCACAGTTGCTAAAACTTGCACTTTGGAGCGTGTGCTTGCCTTGGTAGTAAGGTGAACACAATAACGCTCGGCGCGCGACCAGTGCTGCCACCCGATTTCCCTTCCCTAGTGAAATCTCGGTTATTCAATAACTGCGGAGCGATTTCTCGATGACTCTTTATTTTCACCATCTATATCGGAACTACTCAAAGAGAAGCTGGTTTTTTGTGCTGTTAAGCATATAGTGTTTTTTAATAGAAGTTGCATAAATAACTTGAGTAAAAAAGAAGTAGCAATTAAAAGGAGAAAGGGATTTAAGGGTTCTGTTCTGTTATGTTTATAAACGAAAGATGAAACCACCACTGGGTGCTATGGTGTAATTTTGTGCGTCAAGAATCGTTTGCTTCTCTAACGGAAGTTGTTAAACTTGCATTTTTTGCCACAGCCGGTATGACATTGACATCATGTAAAAACGGATGATTATTATACGTTTTTTTAAACGTTTTTACCTGAATGAAATGTGTGCGTGTTCACACACATAAAAATGAAAAAGATAAATCTATTCCGCATATACTCAAGAACTTCTAAACCACAGTACGCCACCTTACCCATTAGGTCAGATATTCAGTAGATATGCAACACGATAAATAAATTAACTGTTGTTCAATGCCGTACTATAATATCAATATCCTGATACTTTAGAGATTTTATATCACCAAATCTTGAAAACGCTAATAATGATCATGGTCATGATCATTATGATTATGACGAGCAATTGAATATCAGGAAATTTCTAATTTCAAAGTCTTTACTACCATAACTCTGTTATTTTCTTCATGAACTATAGATTATCTCAAATTTCTTTCTAAAACGTATGTACAATCTCTGAAGTTGTGGTGTAGTTCATTAAACTCTGTCTTGACACCAGATAAGGCTTTTGTGTAGGCGATAATCCTTATCGGCGAGGCCAGAAACTTATGGACCTATCGTATAAATAAGTTTCTGGCCTCGCCTTATCTCTTATGTAAACAATTGCAGCTATAATTTCCGCTCCACTGTGTTCAGTTGTTCAGATATAGTTGCATAAAGAAGGCTATGTGTAGAAGATTGTGACATGTTCAAAATGGAGTTTCGAGCTGTTATTAAGTTCTTCACAAAAGAAGACTTACTCCAAGTGAAATTAAACAGCGATTGAACGGTGTATATGGGGAAGCATACCCCTCATATTCTACCGTAAAAGAATGGGTCAAACGTTTTTGAATGGGTGGAAAAAACATTGAAGACGAACAGTGTGGAAGGAGAAATTATGAAAGACCGGCGACTCAAAGTTACGGAAATAGTAGAGGTTGAGCCTTTCTAAAACAACAGTCCTTCGAATTATTCATGAGCATTTAAACATGAATAAGATAAGTCCTAGACTTCTTTCCTTAGTCCAAAAGCAGCAACGAGTCATCTGTTGTCAGGCATTTTTGGAGCTCTGCCGTGGCAATGAGAGAGAAGTTCTGCAAATCATTGTTACAGGAGGTGAAACTATAGTCCTCTACTATGATCCCTAGTTCAAAAGAGAATCAATGGATAGGCGTAAACCTGACGAAGCACCGCCTCTAAAGGACAAGGTCATTTAGTCAGCCAAGAAGATCATGAGGACAATTTTGGGGGGCTGTGAAAGAATATTCTTAGTTGACTTCAAGGAGAGGAACACAACAGTAAATGGGGAGTACTATGCTGGCCTACTTCACAAACTACGTGCTTGCATTAAAGAGAAAAGGCGTGGAAAACTGTGTGGTGGTGTGCGCCTTCTTCACGACACCGCGTCTGTGCACACAGCTCTTGTTGCAAAGGAAGCTGTGAAGAAATGTGGTTTCAAGGAGACCGATCATCCACCCTACAGACCCGATCTAGCTCTCAGTGACTATTTCCTCTTCTCCAAACTCAATAAGGACCTTCGAGGAAGGAAACTTAAGTGTGGCGAAGAAGTAGTGATGCTGTTTATACCCATTTTGCAGACAAGACTTCTGAATATTGGGGGGGGGGGGGGGTAGTAGTCTTATAAAGCTTGCGAGCTGCCAATTTAGTTATACGCATTCTGATTATGAATGTACGCGTTCATTACTGTTATGTCATTAAATACCCCATTACTTCATTTCTACAATCACCAAGCACTTGTCAAGTACAGATTATAATAGTTATCTCTATAAAAACAATAGTTGGTCATACTATGCAAAGAGCAGTTTACACGGAGCCCTTAGTGCCTAAATTCATAGGGGTAACCACGCAAGGCTAAATATATTTTAGCTTTGTAAACTTATACATTTTCCTTGCGTCTCACCTCTTCTCGAGCTCCATTTCACCCTCCTATTTTGCAGCGCTCTCACAACCTCTCATTTCCTGCCATCCAATCTACGAGAACGTTCTTGTTTTTCTCCCTTTCCGAGGTTCCCTCCCCTCCCACGTTTCTCCAGCAGGTGTTGACGTTCTGCATGAAAACTTTGAAGCGATACCCACACAGCGTTCTTAAGGCTTCCTACAATCTTTGTTATCTAAATTAGGTTAACATTGGCTGCTCTTCATTATGTAAAAGTTAAGTCAATATAACTTGTGTAACTGCATGCAATACAACAAGCCTGGTGCACTTGTTTTCGTATTTCTATTCTTATTTCGAGGAATGTAAAATGGGTAAATTGGCTTCCAGGTAATACGCTCTAACCAAGCTCTAAAAGTGCAAGTTTCATTTGTGCTCATATTTTCAAAAATATTTTAAACTGAGATTCACTGTAAAGCCTCAATATGCTTTTGGTGCTCCCTTAGCCTGGCTATTCACTCACAAGTGTAGAGGTCATCTAAAGAATTGCTCACTTTGTACACAATACAGTGACGTTTGATTAATAACATTATTATAGTAAACCTTCAGTTTCTCTAGCATAGAAAACAAATGATTCCTTCTCATAACTATCCCCCCACCCAAAAGCGTTAAGGAGCTTCAGTGCCCATTATCTAATCAAGCTGGGAGCTGTAAAACGATCTTTTTGGTAGATAGTCCGTCACAATGCAATTTTACCTGTTGAATGTATTCCGCAGTAACATAAAAGAATATTTTCCTAAGCGCCTAGCTCCAGCTGCTAGATTCATATTAATTTACCCTACTGATCATACCTTTGTTACTCAAACAATAACATATTTTTATTTTTTCAAACTGCTTCCGTTAATTAATCCCTAGAGTATTTCAATAAAAATTCGTGATAAAAGTCAAAGAAGCTTAAAAAGAAACTAAAAATCTAATAACTGTAAATATTTATCTTAAGGCCTTGTTTTGTTACAAATAGTAAATTGAAAGATAAGCCGATCAGTTGTAAGGATGTATAACCTCTTTGCGCTGTTCTTTTATGTTCTGAACAGTTCCTGTTCTATAAACAAATCTTTTACAAGAATAAGCATATACCTACTCTTTACTACAAACCGTAAGTTGTCAGATGACATAAATGCAATAAGAATATAATTTAAATGTTGTTTAAGAGCAGTTGCAGTAACTTTTGGGTGCTTATATATTCAAAGGTATGCAACTTGCCACTATCCCCTGCGACGAAAGCAATTTTAATTGCCTTTAATAACATCCTCGCCTTGATGCCCGGAGTAGGAAGTTGCTGGAAGGAAAAACTTCCAGGATATGGCCGGAGAAAGATAAATTTCCAGTATGTGAAAAGATTGAATTCAAATATATTCTAATCTATTCAGCAATAAGTAAAAATAAATTAACATGCAATTTTGTCATTCACTTTGGAAAAAGGGCGCCCATGTACTGACGCAAAAATGCTATGTAACTTTTAAGCATAAAGCATCAAACACTTTATGCAGTCTTACACTTAAATAATAATAATAATAATAATAATAATAATAATAATAATAATAATAATATAAAATCTTTAATGCTGTCCTCAAATTACAATAAATTCACAACATGGCTTCACGTTACAAGTTCCAACTACATTATAAAAACAACAAAAGAAACTAAAAACCAATGTTAACGAGCATTAAGAACAGCATTATAAACTATTACCTTAGAAACCTTACAATACCTGGATCACTGGGTCGAACTAGCGGAGATGATTTTGGACCTGCTAATTTAGAATAAAGACCAAGACAGATCTGTTCATCCTTAAGTCCCGAGGCGATCTTCCTGATTAAGAAGAGAGAGACAGTAACGAGCGAGCCAGAAAGATTGCGTCACATCCACCTAGATGTTTCTGTACCTGTTCCATTCAATGGAAACAAAATCAGCGAAGGAACCTTTCTGACTTGGAAAAGGATGACACTGGTGGGGGAGAGCAAATAAAAACGTACTAGAATAGCACAGAAACCTATCAGTTTGCATGCGCAGGCGTTTGAATAATTTTCCAGCGTATTATTTCGTAATAATAACTCAGAATTAAGAAAATTATTTAAGTCATTGGTAACTATAATAACTACTAATTACCAACCAAAACTACGCTTGTGAAAATATTCCAAATAATGAGTATTGCAAGTTTACAGACTTTATTTTCTAATAATAAAATTTGTGCTGAAGCTATTATCAGTTAGGAATTTTGTACACCATATCAATAATACACCATGTCATTCAATTATCTAACGACCGGCGCAGCATTCCGGAGCCTTAACAGTGTGTTAACTAACATTTTGCTGAAAAAGGTAGGGGAAACGCAGGGGTTTTAAAACATTGTTAAAATATTAACACAGTGTTAGTATATTTTTAACATCTATTGATGAAACCGGCCCTTAAACACTTAAAAGGTACATTTACGCAAGAAGATGCTTGATATGCCTCCATTTTCCATATATTTCTGACCTCGGTTTATGAAATTAATCATTACCCCTCTGCAGTTTCCTCCGGGAATTGAAAGAAATTTCTTCACGAATGTTAATTTTCAGTTCAGCTAATGCAAATGGATTTGTCTTGTACGCTTTTCTTTAATTCCTTCCAGAAGTAAAAATCACAGGGCGTTAAATCGGAGGACCGAGAGAGTTAGTAATGATTCTATCGTCCAATATTTCATAAATTGCATGCAAGGAGACATGAGATGTTTGTGTCGTTGCAGAGTCCTGTTGCAAAGATGCAAACCTATGTTCTTTCACAGTTAATTCACTGAAAAAATGGTTGCAAAATATTCTGCACATACCTATCTCTTTGTCTCTTAAAAAATATAAGGTCTATTATTATCTCTGCACTAATAGCGCATTACACTCCTATCTTTATATCATATAGGTTTTTCATCATTGCGGTGTCAATGGTTTTATGAATTAACTTGTAGAACCAAGGTTCGTCCGTGAAGAAAATTAGATTTGAATCAATTTCTCCGTCATACACACTATTCAAAATTAATTCACAAAATCTACTTCGGAATGCAGTTTAAGTTCTTGAACTACAGTAATGTTATAGAGTTTTAACTTCAGTAGCTCTGTAGCATTCAAACAGATGTAGAGGAAAGTCCCGTTTGCTGAGAAAGGCATCGAAGCAATTTTAGGGGAACGTTCCAAAGCACGTCTAGTGCTACCTGAGTTTCTTATGTGACTGTTGTACATGCCTGTATATACTTTTTATCAAGAATACCTCTCGTTTCACTAATTCATTTACCAATCTGTGAATCGAAGTTCACTTGGAAGTGGAATATTAGGAAATATCTCTTGAAACAATATCCGCACATCATTTTTTTAATAGTGTTTAACGCCCATACTACTGAGGCACCACAGGCGGTGGACACTGATGATACATGAAATGAAATGACATATTGGGAGAGGTATTTTTTTTAAAAGAAGGAAAACGTTCCAGGCCTAAGTTTAGGGTACCTCCCCGGCATTTGCCATTTATTAGGACTGAGTCAGGGAGGACGGTCCTGGCGGGATTCGAACCGCAGACCTCTCGCTCACGAGTCTGCGCCTTAACGACCTCGGCCACCCGTGGCGGTTCCGTACATTTTTTTTTTTTTTTTTTTGAGTAGTGTTTAACGCCCGTTTTCACTACTGAGGCACCACAGGCGGTGGACACTGGTGATACATGAGATGAAATGATAAATTGGGAGAGGATATTTTTTTTTTAAGGAAGGAAGCGTTCCAGGCCTAAGTTTAGGTACCTCCCCGGCATTTGCCAGTTATGAAGACTGAGGAAAACCTGGAAAAAAACCCAGTCAGGGAGTACGGTCCTGGCGGGATTCGAACCGCAGACCTCCCGCTCACGAGTCCGTGCCTTAACGACCTCGGCCACCCGTGGCGGTGGTTCCGTACATCATGAACCGATTCTGCATGCATATATAAATAGTAAATAGATAATCTTTGTTGAAGAAAATACCTGAATTGAGCCTCATTACGTAATTAATACTCGGTATTACGCATCATAATAAACTTTCACACAGATACAAGAATATATCTTATGTTTCTAAAGTTAAACTCGTACTGACCTCTTTCCAACTCCCCGGCCAGCTTTCTAATGTGAGAATGAGACGAGGATCGCATAACTCGGTTCACGTAGGCCAACTGCACAGCGGTCCCGCAAAGCAAAAAGTATCGAGTAGATTTATATGTCGTCAGCATAGATATGATATAGACAGAGTGTTATATTAGAGGAAATGTCATTAATATAAATAAATAATAACAGAGGTCCAAGCATAGAGCCTTGAGGAATCCTACAGACTTCAAGGGGCGCAGCGAGGAATATCGATTATTATCGAATATCGCATGTTCTATAAGAAAGGGGGAGGGAAAAGAAAGAGAAAGCGAGAGCGAGAGATAGAATATAGAAAAGAGATAAAAGCGAAACAACCTGGACTAACAGACTAGAGATAGTACCCTTTAAGAAAATACCAAACACACTGTTTTAAATGCTGCACATAAAGAATAACTCAAGGCATACCACGAAAAACACGCATAGTTCTATCATTCTTTGCAGTTCAAGATCAATGTTTGAATTTGTTATTAAAATGAAACATTTCTGTCAGAACCGCCGTTTCAAGTTTTTTTTTTTTTTTTCCGAGAACGCAAATGAAAATATGTGGCCCTGTTGAACTTAACCAAGCGAAAATCTGCGCAGCATATGTAGGCGTTTTCCTCAAAGGACCGTCCATGAACGGCTTTCTACGTAATGCATAATGCAGATGCATGGAGGAAGCAAAGGCCACATTAAAACTCGGATGTGGCTTTCTGCAGCTAAAATGGACTTGAGGGTCTTTCTCATTGTGTGAAGAAGTAAGCCTGTTGTTATGTGCTACTTCCCTGCCTTAAGTAGTCTATTCAAGGTACAAATTGTCACTAATGCAAATGCATCTCTCCTCTATGGAAACAAGGGGACATGGGTTCGATATATGCGGTTTACTTGTTTATGATTTCTATCCAGCTCCCGCTTGTTTAGGTGGGCCCCTAGCTACCAGAGAAGTGTACCAAATTGTTCAACAGAACGTTAAGCATCCAGATGGCGTTCTAAGCATCAGAATGGAAATTATACTTTCAAGTGTGCATCAGTAATGTACATATATCTAGTTCTTTGCCAGCACATTCGAGATATGTGTTACTGGCACATCCTATTCAAGTTACTTTACTAATTGTCTTCCTATCATCACTGGCGAGTTATCAGTCTCTAATTGTAAAAGATGTTAAACGTGTTTCTGCACGATATATGTACATATATGTAGTTTCGTTGGCGAAAGCACATTCATGGTTAGAACCAGTTTCTTGAGTGAGACGCCTTCATCAGAATTCAGCGCTAGCAGAGTCCTGTTTCATTTGCGCCTTCGTCAGTCCTCGCAAAGAGCACTGGACATTAAGATGGTTTCTAAAAAAAGGTAATATGATACCATAAGATTTAGCAAACACCAAAAACGTTTCGATAGAACGTTCACTTGAAAATATATCGTATAGTTATTTCCAATGTTCACGCTCTATTTGGATGACTTCCTTCTCTATCACTTCATTTTCTTGTGCTATTTTTCTTTTTTATTTAAGCCAAAAATAAATTAATTAAAGCTGATATATTCCACCTCTTTTTCTATCAGTTTATTTGCAGTATGCTTTGGTTTCGGAGTCTGCAAAGTTCTTTATTTTCCTTTAATCCTGTCTCGTCCCATTGTGTTTCTATGTTTTTCAATATTATCTTCTAAGCCGTGAATATTTATTTTATCTCTTATATATCCATTTTCTATCTAGAAAGCCGTGTAATAGGCGACCTGCGGGGTGACGGCATGCTTATCACATGCCCCTACTGACTTCTGTCAATGTACCAATGAAACGGTAGAGGAAGCAGAGGTCGTTGTTGATTTGTTTTATTTACGGACGCTCTTTAACATCTCAGGTCATCAGCGTCCCACTCTATTCAGGGCGTGAAACGGCCGACAAATTTTGCTCAGAGACCTCTTCTTTCAGACTTGAGGTTCTTTTATATGCCGTAAATGTACGACATGGGACCCACGGCTTTACTTCCCTTCCGAAGGAAGCCATACTCAGGATTTTTACGCCCGAAAAAATCCATCGATCCTGGCCTGGTTTAGGAGGCAAGTACACCACTACACCGCCAGGACCGACAAGAGCAGAGGTTGCTGCGGCGGGCCAAGGTTCACTTTGGACTGCAAAGTGCCAAGAAGAGGAGGAGGAAGAAGAATAAGATGTCCATTTGGAAGCCTATTTCTTCTTTAACGCCTAAAAGTTATCTGAAAGCTCCTTCCTTTGGGACTCCATAGTTCCTTACTAAATGATACACACAGTTTTATTTTAGTTAAAGTTAATATTGTTTCTGTTTTTGTCCAGATACTCGTATTCTTCTAATTGTATAAAACATCTCAATTTTACAACAAAATCTATATTATTTTCAAAAATATTACATTTATTTATTTCATAAGTTTATTACTGAATGTTAATTCATACATAACTAAGTTTATTTTATGAATAACTGTTGTACAGTTTAATGCACTTTAATATACTTTTAATATTTTATCGTTTCTTTCCTCTTCATTTTCCATTTTCTTTAGCGTATAAGCCCATCTTCGTGATCCACTTACCGCCTTATATTATGTTGTAAACAAATAAAAATTTGGAGTAATACTTATAATGTAACAGGGTGTTATCTTCGTTTCTCTATGTAGTTTATCCTAAGTTTAAGATTCTATCATTTAATAGGTTTAAGAATGTGACTGAAACTATGTATTTCTTACTTTCTTTTCGGATGTGTTTTTATTTAGTATTTATAATTTGATATCACACCCTTTCTTATTCAATTGTTTTTAAAGCGCTTCGATTTTTATTACCTTTCCACAATAAAAGTTGTTTATTTTAAGGATGAGGTAAGAAAGTATAATTTGTAATATTGTGTTAATAATTGTATATTTTAACATTATAAACTAGTTACATACGCTATTTTTGTATACCATATTTTATATTTTACACCATACTTTTATTTTATTAATATTCTTTTATAATTATCATAAAAGTGCGCTTATTTTTATTTGTTTTTTTACATAACTCAAACTAAACGTATTTCTTTTAACACAAGGATGTCAAACTGAAAGTTGCATTTTATGATACTCAATGCTATAGATTTTTAATTATTCTAGTATTACCAACTTTGGTTTAATGCAAATGTTATGGTTATCAATCTATTGAAGCGGATAAATGTGCATATTTTACAATGTCACATTTTTTTTTTTTTTTTTTTTTTTCCATTTTTGCATCCTCGTGGAGGTTTCTAAGTCAGGTTATATTGCAATTGATGATATTACATAATAAATTATTAATCTCATTTCTTAGATTTGTCTGCGTTAAGTAACCATGTTGGCAACACTCTGCAAGGGAAAAAAAGCAATAACACTAGATCTAAAATTATATATATAGCATATTTCAGCTAAGAAAATAAAAAAGTTTAATTAACAATTTAGTATTATATACTAAGAATATATTACAATAAGAATAAATATGTATATGAAATTGAACCCCCCAAAATTCGCTGCGATATTGGTAACATAATCCATAAATTGAAGTGCGTTTCTGTCATGCTCCTCCAATTGAGAAAAATGCAAACTATTCTTTAAAAGAAGAAACGTTTAAAAATTACTGCTATGAATTAAATGTCTAATTTGTTTTAGAAAATTATGAGTTATCTTAAAAATGTATGTGACACACTTCGTTTGTTTACAGTTTGAACTAGCTAGGAATGAACTCAAAATATATTCCCTGAGTTCTCAAAATACATCGGTTCTAGCGTGGATTAGATTGGGGACATGAAGGCGACTAACATAACAAATGAGGGTGGGCAAAGAATATTCAGCATATTCCAATGAACTGCCCAGGTACCGAATATTTAGATTGACTGCTTTGGGAGTTAAGTTTGCTAAATCGAATAGGGATAGGTTAGCCTGTTAAAATCTGCTTTCACAGGAGACAACTAGCCAAATCTTGGTTCTTTTCTATGCAAACTGCTTGGAATTAGAAAGGATTTGTGCGCATACATGGGTTCTTTGAGTCTGAAAGTATTCGCGCGCATATAGAAATGTTTATTCTGAGGATATAACTGCAAATGTAATGAACTGAAAATTATTTTTCTATAAGTGTTTGTGAAATGAATAGCATATACGGTCGAAAGGCCCTTGAGAATGAGGTTGTACAAACAACATTTATAAATACTGTTTTTATCACTTATGACATAAATGTATTGTCATAAATATTCGAATACTATTTATTTAACAAAATTTTAATTTTTATTTTCTCTAAAAGTATCTGTTATTATTCTCGGAATAAAAACTTAATATGTTAGCTGGGGGAGATTACAAGGCACTCATATAATAAATCTCAGAGGATTGTGTTTCATATTATGCTGGATTGCCTTTGTGGCAAAGCGGGGGAAAAAACCCTCTGCCGCTAATAAAGCCAACTCCGAACTGAGTGTCATATATTTTACCATCTGAACTATCTCGTGCCTTTGTAATATTTTAACAAGTTGCTGTTGTACTCCCCCCCCCCCAAAAGTGTATGCTAATAGTGTAATCAATAACGGGTGGAAGGGGTATAGATGTAGAAAAATATTTTGAAAAAAGACCCTCTAGACACTCTTGTAGCTACTGGAATGACACCCGCTGTTGTATAGATGAATGTTAAGGATGGAGGATTCGCGGTGGAGAGGAAATGTGACTGCTGCTTTGCTTGTACGCTGAATATCGGAAAGCAGCCGCGATTATGTTGCACCAACTGTAGCAAGGGAATGGAAGTAATATTTGATATTGGTATATTTCTCCTAAGGCAGTTCTTTCGTTTATTTGCAGCGAAGTTTCAATGTTTAATAAAAATGCCTATAAACTAAATATATAAAAGGGAGAAAAAAAGTTTACACTGAAACATTTAATGTACTTAAAGTAAACACCAAATTGACGATACATTTCAGTTGAATAATTAGTGAAAGAAACGTTCATGTTTTTACGTAATTATTTAATAAAATAAAAGCAAACTATTTTATTTAATGATTTAGAGGAACATAAAAAAATATAAAAATTGCATTTATTTAAACATTCAGGGAATGTTGACATGATTGCGTGCGTATGCGCAAAATTGCAATTAGTAATTGAACTATCAAACATTATGTGTCAAACTGCAATTTAAAACATAAATAAATATAAATATAAAGACAGTCTGTTGTGTCCCATAAGGGCAAAGGCCTCCTAGCAAGTAGGGAAAGCTCGCTTTTTTCTAACGTGGTGAGCTATTCCACGCTAGTTGATCGTATGCTGTTTAAGACTCACTGATTTGTTCTTTGGTTAGTCCATTTCTCACTGCACTAGTCGCTTCTCTAGAGATTTCCATTTTCCTCTTCCTCTTGCTACTCTTGACCAATCTGGACCTGCATGTTCCTTGAAGAGGTCTGTCCATCTTCTTCTGGCTCTGTCTTTTTTCCTATCCGGACAGCTGTGCAATCTCCATATCGCACGTACCCCTCCCCCCTTATTCGAAACCGTGTTGCAATATGTACAAGGTCAGGGAGCATGTGTCTTCAAACTCCACGCAATGCCAGATCATATGTACGATTTATACAAAATAAAAACTTTGGCGAAACGAAGCGCTGAAGGAAGAAAGTTAATAATACTAAAATTGCCACCCAGCTGCGTCATATCATGTCTTTTTTCAATACGACGTTGACTTAACCGTAAAACATTTTTAAGATGTAAAATGTACTAGCTTTTTTCACACAATCATCTTCTTAGTGGATAATATCTACACCTCTTCCACCTAGTACATCGTAAGAAAATTATGATAATCGAAGATATTATTTTGATATTGTTTTGCTTATTTCTGATGGTCTGTTGAGGGTGTCATATTTTGAAGAGTAATTAGTAAATCGGTCTTACATTTAACCTGTGGAACTGAGTAACATATTTTACTCTTGAGGAAATGTGCCATATAAACAAATAAGAGATTCCTTGGAGGAACTACTGAGCCGGAAAAACCTCTGGCAGTCTTGCTATGTGATGAGCGGTCAGTAAATAAAACAGTGTTCTCTAAGAAGGAATGGATGTTATTTATTCTGAGCTCTACCGGAGAGATAAAAGAGGGAAGAAGGAAGGGAGATAGGGAGATGATAACGTAGCATATGATCCGCTTACATTATACTTCTATTTCTTACTGTACCGGAATAAGGGAAGCCGTGACCGCTTTGCTCTAGCAAGGATCTCCTTTTCCTGTTTTTTGAGGGTATCTGTTTTCTTCCATCTGATATTACTGTAAGACAAGGCGAAGCATTTCCGCCAACTCAGCCAGCGAAGCCTTCTCGGTTGAGCCTTCCGCTACACTGATCCGATTTGTCGGCGACGAAAATAGTTGCCAAGGCTGTTGTGCAGTTTAGCGGTCATATATCGCAACACCTTGACGAGCTCAGCTCTAGCAGTGAAAGGAATCGCAAAACCCCCTAACCTTTCATTTAGCGCTTGGCAGATACTTTTTAAGTGTACGAAGAAGGGAATTGCAGCATTTGGAGCAAAAGGGATTAAACTCCGTTTTGAACGTCCGATAAGCTTTGCTGAATAATAAAAACTGATTTAGCGGTTTGAAAACTTCAGGTTAGGCCGGCTCCAGTAACCACGTTCGCTACGGTTAGCTGGTAGCCCGGAGATACAAGCCCTAATCCGCACTCTCTCCATGAGCATGGGCGGTTTTTTAATGCGATTGTCCGTTGTTTTTCATGCTGTTGCTAAACTCAGCTATTTTGTTGTTTCGTGCCATTTCGGGCGATTTCGCATGGAAACTCTCAGGGGAACTTAGCATCTATAAGACCTTTTACAAGCGCTTGCTAAATTTTGATTCCATAGCCTTCAGTCCTAGAGGGTCAGGCTATAGATTTTTAAAATAAAATTAACTTGTGTGTACTATACACATTATGGGAATATGTTGGGGTTTTGAAGATTTGTGTAACATTTGACATGGGCCATTTTCATAGACACTATTATACTAGATAAGCTTCTTTCCTAATGGTAGGAACCGCCACGGGTGGCCGAGGTCGTTAAGGCGCGGACTCGTGAGCGGGAGGTCTGGGGTTCCAATTTCGCCAGGACTGTCTTCCCTGAATGAGGTTTTCCTCAGCCCTCATAGATGGCAAATGCCGGGGAGGTACCCTAAACTTAGGCCTGGGACGATTCTTTCCTTAAAAATAAATCCATCCCCAATATAGCATTTCCACTCATCTATCATTAGTGTCCATAGCGTATTAGAAATTAATACATTAATTAAACGCATTAAAATTCATTAGTCTCAAAATTGCGATTCTCTGATTATTAAAGTAGTTTTAATAGTTTTGGTAGTTTCCAAAGCCTTTAGATTATGAAATGGAAATTACAATTTTTTTGCCACACCCAGATAGCTAAATCTTATGCTCTTGCTTCATATTACATATGGTATTAAATTTAGGATACGCATATTTTAATCAAAACAATAAATAGTCTTGTACTGGTGTTAAAAATCATTAATAAAATGCTACATTATGACACTAGTTACATAAAATTACCATAGTAGCAATAATGTCATTAAATTGTTTTCAATGCTAATATGCTTTCATTTACTGAATATTATTTACTATAATATCGTGTGTTCAATTTTAATAGGGATCCCTCATTTTTAAATTATTACGTGACGAATTTAACCCTCGAGATGTATATAAACGACGTAGGCCATGACAGGATACTGTTCTTTTGTTTTGTTACCATCACCTAAACTTAGAAATAAAGCCATCCACATTATTGTAACAAAACTTCGTAAATTTTTCAAAAATATTTATTAAGGGCATCACGAATGTTACGAAAGAATATTATAAATTAATTCTTGAGGCGTTTCGGTTGGGGAGGAGTATCTTTACAATATAGTGAATTTCCTAGTCATTTGGCCACAATTACAAAGACGTAATATGGTATTTTAATTTATTAATTTACATAACAATTGCCATACACAACAGTTAACAAAATACATTAGCGGTTGTCCCAATTTAGTCATATTCATAACTAAACAGCTGATGCAGTTGATAACGTAGGTTGTGTGTTGGCAGGTAGGTACGAGTAGGTTTCCTCGCATTCCAGTTAGTTTAATACCTGTATTAGATTTTTATTTATCTACTGTGGGAGTATGCCGAGTGATATATACGCTAGAATAAGAAATAATTATTTATGGTTGTCATGTGCAAAAGAATCCTGCAGCACTGCACTAGAGAATTTCGTGTTGCATTTCCAGGAGTAACATCTCAATTGGGAATGCAATTTTCAGATTGGTGAGCAAAATTTAAACCAAATGCGTTTTCTTAGACAAAAAGCCGAGACCATAAACCCTGGTTTTTACACAACAGAAGTTTGATGAAACTGGTTATCGATTAGAAACTTATTCTTGTTAATCTTTAACAATATTAGGCCAGTAAGTTGGTGTATCTGTCGGCAGTGCGTAAAAAGCCACTCGGCTCTGCGTCTTCATCCGCATGAAGTTACTGCTGTACCTGAAATAAAACCTGTGGAAGCGTTGAAAGAGAATATCCGGGAGGCAATTTACATTATCCGGGAAGATGAATTTCAGCGAGTGTCTCAAAGTGTTTTCAAGAGGAATCAGGCATGTCTAACAGCGGAGTGTAAGTATTTCGTTGGTGTGTACATTATTAATTACAATTTTCGACCGCGGAACGTGATTTCCCTTCGCAGGTAGCGAGGCCGGAACACAACAACTTCGCGTCGGCGAAATCAATTTCCAATTGCGTGGTGGAATGAGGTCCCTGTAGTTTTCTGATTTTTAGTTGCCGAATCATCCATTTATATCTTGTGCCTCCTTTTTGTTTATTTTCTTTTCTTTTCTTTAACTGGCCATTGAAAGAAAGAAAGCAACCAACTAATGGTAAACTATGAAAAAGTTTAGTTAAACAGATGGGCACTGGAAACCTTCTGAAAATGAATAGTTGATAGTGTGATTTTTAGTAAAACACTTACACTTTTTTTTTTGTTTTGTTTTTTTTTTTTTGTTTCTGGAACCATATATATATTACGACTATGAAATTATTACAATTATCCAACCATCAACACAAGATTATCCAGAGCGGTAAAAAATGCGGGCATTGAGTATCATCAAATGTATTACCAACAAATTATATAAAAAGTTGTCCTTCATTTGTCCCACAGGGGTCTCACATCCCACACTTTTATCTGAATTCACCAGCGGAATTGCATAAACTTTCCAGATTTCATCTTCGTCCAAATATGACCATTGTGTCCCATAGACTTGAATTCTGTGATCAAAAATGGGTGCAAGGGCTTGTGCGAAACGTGAAAAGAGCTTTCAGTTAAAAAATATTTCTTGAAAGAATGGTAAAATACACTGTTGCAAAAGTTACGGAAATTCGACAGTGCAATTTTGCCAATATTATTATTTCCGTCTGGTATTCTATGTCCAGAAAGAAATGTGAAGCTTTAAGCAACTAAGAAGAAACGTAAATAATATATATATACATCAAATTATTCTTACACAATAAGAATGCAACACTTTAAATTAATCATTAAGATTCAGAAACTACAACACATAATTATTTATTACTGGATCTACATTCAGGAAAGTTGCAAACTACCTGTTAACAAATTACTGTAAAAAGTGAAATCTACATTTGCAATTCCTCTGTGGTGTCAAACACGTGGCCCTTTCATAAAGCGTTTGAGTTTGCATGAAAGACGAAATGAACAGCAGAATTCGTGTTCATGTACTGATGTATTCATGATGCAAACCATTAAGGAAATGAGTTTCAGTCCAAAAATACTCAGGCAGGAAGATAAAAGGAGAAATAAATATTGCGATTTCATTTGTCGCAGTCATCTTATCATCGAAATTTATCGCCGAGTTTGATCAATAGTTATCAATACAGCTACTCACGTGCAACTCTGATAGAACGTGTATTCGACATGCAGGAGCGAAAGCACACCGATGAGGCTACTAGCGAGAGCAAGCATTAAATGAGAGCTGTTCAATAAAGAATTATCATAATTTACGAGCAAAGAAATAATTTCTCGGGTTGAAATTTAATATAACATTTGTTACCTTAATGCCTAATGTACACGTTGTCACTTCCGGTTCTCACCTGTGAGAGATGCGCATGTTGATACATGTTCAGTTTCACTTACAGCAAAATGCAGGTACACGCTTATCTTTGTTTGCAGTTCCTAAAACGGTTGTGTTGTATATTTACTGCTCTAGTACATATCAATGTATCTTTTTCAGCTCTAATTTTGATTCTGTATTAATCTTGAAAAATAAAAGCGCTGTAGTTTTAAAAATTCTTTGCATAATTCTCCTCCAGACTTTTGTTTTCGTGGTTTCGCTGTTTCAGCATTTGTGTCGTTTCTGATTAAAACATCTGCAATATGTAAATGTTATTCCACACGTCGGTCCTGGTGATGTAATGGTAACCATACTTGCCTCCTAAACCCAAGGATGGATTTTTTCGGGCTTGAAAACACTAAGTATGACTTCCTTCGGAAGAGAAGTAAAGCCGTGGGTCCCGTGTCGTACATTTACGGCACATTAAAGAACCTCAAGCCTGAAAGAAGAGGCCTCTGAGCAAAATTTGTCGGCCGTTTCATACCCTAATTGAATGGGGCGCTGATGACCTGAGATGTTAAAGATCGTCCGTAAATACTCAAATAAAAAAATGTTATTCCACATAATAGATAGCTATAACATCCAGTGACATGCAGTCCATAGCTGCAGCTTAAAAAAATTAATAAAAAATAAAAAAGTTCGATTTTTTTAAATTTTTTACAAGTTAATGAATTATTTATTGTTTGTTGTTATCTGCATATATAAGTAGTCAGAGCTCAATATACTACCTATGACACATTTAATAGATTACGAACATTGATGGCTCTGAACAATTGTCGTCACAATAAATTAATGAGAAATGTAATATTTGTACCGACATCGCCAATGTCCAATTATTTCTTTTCAAATATTAGTTTCAAGCCTATGATTATTTGGCAGAAAGCACTTGTTTTAGTGTTTTCCAGTATCCCTAGAAGTTTGAGCGTTGAATGTATGAACACCCGCTTTAACATTGTTGCGAAACGTAAACTAGTGTAAGATAGAAATAAAATATTATATATTACATTAATTTTATATACAGATTTGTCATATAATATATAGTAAAGAGACGTTTGATAATAGACATGTAAACTTTCAAATTATAGATGCAGAAGCTCAAGAAGTAGGGAAATTTTAAAAAAAAAAGTCCCCTTTCACAAATTGAGCGTAATATGCAGGGAAACCATGTAGGCAAGGAAAAAATATTTTAATGGTATTACGAAGAGGTAAGGTGAATGTCTGAACACAACACTACGTTCCATCAGCAAAAGTTTCCTTGAAAATTCTTCAACAAAATCTCTCTTTCCCTGCTCCTTCACGGATATATTCCGTATGCGTCTGCTTTTAAAGCCTAAAGGGAATTTTCTTGTCAACAAGTTAGGCTGCCTTCCTTCCTCGGAGCACAACGCGAGGAGCAGTTCATTCTCAAAAGAAAATTTGCCCATGAGGTATATTTTCAAATAACTTACACTCATGTAGGTTGTACTTAAAAAGTTTTCCCAAAGAGAATGGTGTATTTACGAAAAGGATAGTTAAGTATAATTCTTATTCCTCTGGGAGTTTTGCAGTTTTGGTATATTCCACCTAACAAAGTGATGCGAAATGGAACCACATTCTGGGAGAGTGGGGGCTAGGAAGTTTAAGCACACTGAGCTTCAAAAACTCCTTAGTAAAAACGTTCCTATATTTATGCATGCTTGAAAGGAATATAATAAAATGATTTCTTGTGTTTTACTGGTTATCCTGTGGTCAGATATGAAATAAATGTCTTCTATGCACAACATTTGTTATAGTAATTTATGAACCCTAAAGCTTGCTTCCAAAACCAGGCTAGTCCATAATTTGAAGAAAATGGGTTCATGATGTTTCGCTTTCACTGAATGCTACTGATATTTTCAACAACTTTCAGTGAAACTGGAAAAAATCCCATACAAAATTAAAATTTTGAAGTGCAGTATTCTGGTCAAAAGCAAACACGTTCAGAAGTAGTTTAAAATAAAAAAAAAGCTACCACAGCTTAACCCCTGCCTAACAAATCATTTGTAGGCATATTTCAACGCATTGTTTTTATTAAATAAAATTCAATAAATAATTTTATACATCCTGCCTTCTAAGGAATAGCAAATGTATTTTGTACAGCCCCCTTTCCCTTTTGAATAAATGAAACCAGATTTCTACACTTCTGGCAATTGAAAGACACGTTAAACCGACCCCACATTTTCTCAGAAGGAAGGACTCGAAAACACGACAGTAGTACCAGCAGGTGATTGAATGAAAGCATGGGAGGATTGTGTCATACCAAGAGTGCGGGATGTTCATTCGAAAAATTGGTGCTTGTGTCGGACGAAATGTGTCTGCAGCGAAACGAATATAAGATAGATGTAGAACGAACACATAGACGTGAAGGGCCCTAACGGCTCCGTAAAACAAATGAACGAGAAGATAGAAATCATTTCCGCGTGGCTATTATGAACATGCATTATGTGTTGCAATTTTAAAGGCACGTAGTGTATATATCTGCTCTTTACAGTTGAATAATACGCACCAAATGCACTCTCTGTTTATTTTCTGCTCGAATAGTCCTATCCGTGAGAGATCATTACTCTAGAGCTAATTTTTGAAGGAACTATTTTTCCTCCTTCAGTTGTTTGAATAGTTATGTTTTACTGGTTATATAGTATAGGGGCAGCACCTATAGTTTTACCCATAGAGCATCTCTCCGAACAATGTAGAATGCTATTTCAAAATCAACAAATAATCTGTATAATTTACCAAGTATAATTTTAAGTTGTTATGAAGATACGGTTAAAAGTAAAAGAAGGACGTGAAATACAGGCTTAAACAACTCAGGAGTACCGGTTCGCGCTTCGAGCTAACTGCTATAGACACCAGATACAAAATGTAACATCAATGTTTTCGGCTGTAGAGGTGTAAAGAGGACTCACATAAATCGGCCTGGGTTCAATATGGCAACGAGGCAATGCAAATAATAAAAGCGTATGGAAGAAGGTTAGCACAAAGCTAGAAGATATCAGCAGAGGTATCTCATATTTTTTAAAATGGAAAAATTCATTCAGCATATAAACTGTATTTATAACGAGGCATACGTTTTATAATTAACAAAATCATCGGAGTGAAGATAGCAAATATGAAATATTAATCTAATATGTGTTTGAGAATTATATTTGTATGTAAGGGCGCTCTATTAAAACCTTCAGAAAACATTTGCGTTAGATGTTTCTACTACAATAACGTTTAAATTAATTTTCAAAGCCAATGAAAATCCATTAAACTTTCGATTGTTTATTGTTGGTTCTGCATATTTACTTAGTACATTGTAACTGTTTTTAAATAACAATATGCTTTTGTTTTGTTGAAACATATGAACTGATCTTTTTAAATAGACAATGTAACTCGAAACTTTCTGTCATTTTTCTCTATTTTAGAGAACGTAAAGATGATATCACTATTTAGTTCGTAAAATAGTTAGATTTAAAAACGTTTAAAATATATCCACACTGTATAGCTTTGCCTAATAATGCTCATATATATATATATATATATATATATATATCAATTAATTAATAATACACTATTAATTTTTGTGGTTTAATCTCAATAATAATAATAATAATAATAATAATAATAATAATAATAATAATAATAATAATAATAATAATAATAAATGTGCTTTCTCTTTTGTGATGCTTGTAGATTGCAAGATTTATAATAATGCCATACAGCAATGTCATAAGTTATTTTATTTCATTAAATAATAAGGCCATAATTAGAATTTTACATTCTTTTTTAAAGTTTCTATGCAAGAAGAGGAATTCGCTTAGTTTACGTGGCTTCTGCGTGACGGACATTGGTTATCTTGAAGTTAACAGATATTGCTTCATTGAAAAAAAATGTAACTTAAAGCTAGAAAAATAACGGCGTCTTTTTGCGTGCTATATTGAACCCTTCTAAGTACTTGCATGAATTTCAATTTGGTTTCGTTTCAGAAATGTCCGTGGTTAAAGTTTTAGATTATTCATTCTGTATATTATAATAAATACGAGTGTAGGTCCATACCAGTTTCTAGATGCGATAAAGAAAAAACTATATTTCACTTTACAATACAGTTACCCTTTATTACAATACACCTCTCACATTTTTGAATTAGCATTTCAATCCCCCCCCCAAAATAGTCAGAAATCTTGTCTGCAAAATAGGCATAAACAGCATTCATCACTTCTTCGTCACATCGTCACACTTAAATTTCCTTCCTCGGAGGTGCTTCTTGAGTTTTGAGAAGAGGAAATAGTCACTGGAAGCTAGATCTGGGCTGTAGGATGGATGATCGATCTCCTTGAAGCCCCATTTCTTCACAACTTCCTTTGCAACAAGAGCTGTGTGCACAGGCGCGTTGTCGTGAAGAAGGCCCACACCACCACTCAGCTTTCCTCGCCTTTTCTCTTTGATGGAAGCACGTAGTCTGTGCAGTAGGCCAGCATAGTACTCTCCTTGAAGTCAATGAAGAATATTCCTTCAGTCCCAAAAGACTGTGGCCATGATCTTCTTGGTTGATTGAGTGACCTTCGCCTTTAGAGGCGGTGCTTCGCCAGGTTTACGCCACTCCATTGATTCTCTTTTGAACAAGGGACCATAGTTTCCTTTCCTGTAACGATGGTTTGTAGAATGTTTCTCTAGTTGCTACCGCAGAATTCCAAAAATTTCTGACAACAGATGACTCGTTGCTGCTTTTGGACCAGGAAAGAAGTCTAGGCACCCAAGTTGCGCTAACCTTATTCATATTTAAATGTTGATGAATAATTCGAAGGACTGTTGTTTTTGAAGGGCCCAATCTTGCTGCTATTTCTGTAACTTTGAGCCGCCGGTCTTCCATAATTTCTCCTTCCACAAGAGCCATGTTCTCAGCTCCAAGGGCCACCTGTATGCTCTTCGTCTTCCAAGCTTTCTCGAATCATTGGAAAAAGTTTGGCCGGCCCATTCTCTTACAGTAGAGTATGAGGGGGGTGCTTCCTCATATATACCGTCCAATTGTGTTTAATTTCATTTGGAGTAAGTCCTTCTTTTGTGAAGTACTTAATAACAGGTCGGAACTCCATTTTGAACATGTCGTAATCTTTTACACATAGCCTTCTTTACGCAGCTATATCTGAACAAATGAACACGGTTACAGCTGCAATTATTTACTTAGCAAGTAGGTATGACACCAGATAAGGATTTTTGAAGGCGATAATCCCTATCGCGATGCCGGAAACTTATGACCCACCCTCGTACCAACAGCATCATTAACATCTAATACCTAGATTGTCATAATGTTCATATTTATGAATACCGATATTTATTAGGCTAGGCAATAGCCTATAAATTAATACCGTGGATAACCAAGTTCAATTCTGTCCGCATGTTGCAGCGATGTCTAAAGCTAAGAACCGTTCTCAATTAACTCAAGAGCTGCGAACATTTTTTGAACACGCTGCAAGTGCAGAATGGGAACATGAAACTGCTAGGGTAACGGGACTATACCCGACGGTTTTGTTCATTGTAACAAAAAGTGCGGAACACGGGAAAGTCACCCTTAGCTAGAAGTGCTGACAATGACGGTTTGCTCCCACTGTAACAAGCATTACAAAATGAGGGACACAAAACAGATTTTTTTTTATTTGCAGTGTAAACAAGCAAAAAATGCTATTCTGTTAACTTCAGCATGACCGCCCTAATTTTCGCATTGTATACCAAAGTTAAGGTGCAAGAAATGTTTCCTTCGTTTCCATTCAAGAGTCTAATCATGTACTTAGCATGAAAACATTTCCTTTTGTTACATTTACAGCTTTCTATTTTTAAATTTCCTGAGTAGACTACAACAAACAATGAGCCAGAATTATGTTTCACTGCAACCATTAGAGAGTATAAAATCAAAAATTAGTATTGGATACACAGAAAGAATAAAAATAAAATTAAAATAAATATATTGATTTCATATAAAATAATACAAACCATTACTAGCGATACTAATGATTAATTCGAATGTTATTTTCATTGAAGGAAACAACGTATAGTACACATTTATTTGTTTAAAAATTGGCATAAAGTAGATTTTCCGAAATGGTTAAACATCCATAAAGTTTAAAAATACAAGGAGTCTAACCTCTGATTGAATGAATGTTTAAATACCTAATTTGTACTTCACACTAAAATATGCATTTTATCCAGAACATTTCAATACCATTTTCTAAAATGTTCTAAAATTTGCTAAACTACTATAATTTTCAAAATAATTACTATTATTTTTTGCATTTGTCTTAATTAATTTTCAATGATTGTGGGAATATATATATATAATTTTCTGATGCGAAGAAAAGCTACTACAGTGCATAAAAATAGCTTAGAACAACGAAAAACGCTACCAAATATAACATAAATAAAAAGCAGTTTTTTGTTTTTAAATTACCGATATTATAGAAATATGTTTTCCGCAATAATTTGTTGCACAACCTTCCATCACGATTTACCTATTATAGCCAGATTAAAAGAACCAAAGTAAAAATATTTACCCAACCTTCAAGCCCACCGTTCGCCCTTGAACAGAGCAGCATTCTGCATAGATAAATAGTATAATATCAGGTTATCCAATTATCTGATGTCCGACGGGGCGGCGGAATGCATCTGCCGATAAGCCATAAGGATTTTACCGAACTACTACATTGGCCTTGAGTCACACGTCACTCAATATTGTTTCAACGGTGAAAGAAACAACTCGTGTCTAATTCTAATATATATTTCATTTCTCAAGAGGGTTAAGAAGGGCTAAAGGTAATTTCATAATTAGAATCACATGAGAAAGTGTGTAGAAAAGAGCAGTAGTTCAGCATATCCTTGCGTGACATGGGTAAGAACAGAAATTTTTGAGTACATTTGAATTTATTACACTCTCACTCTGGTATTTCCACTACCGACTCCTGTGTTACACTCTGTTGCCTGCTCCTATTCTAGTGTAGCCCTCTTGACTGTGACCGATAGCTTATAACCGAAGCCGTTACCGCTGCTGCGTCTGTCATTAGATAACTGAATGATCCTATTTAAAGTTTCCAGGCGAAAATACTTTGATGGGTAGAAAGATGAACAGAAATTCATTCTTCGTAAGCAACGTACATTCACGATTGTAGGATAACTTGAAATCATGTCCATAACTCCGTCTTAGTAATTTGTTGAGAAGGCCGGCATTGCCCTGGAAATAGGCGTTAACTGCACCTGAATGATTTGTGCTCATGCCGGTAGCTTGAAAGGATGTGTGCCTTAACTCTGCCTTATAAATTTGTTGAGATGTCGAGCATTATGCTGGAAACAGTGGTGCTGACGCCTTTTTCAATGTCTGAATGTAGTTTGATCCACAGAATTTTCTATAAAATTTTGTTATACTTCTGTTGAAGTTATTCCAGATGCTCTAGATGCTCTCTGCCGTTGTGCACCGTATATTTGGCAATCTGGACACCAATTTCTTGCATCTCTGACACCAAGAAACTTTAAAGTGCAGCGTTTATGCCAAAGAAGCTCACTGCTCCTTGACCAAGTTAAGTACTCTCTGCGTATGTCACAAATTTCACATTCTGACTGGTATGTACACTATTTCTAATAACAACATTTAGCATAGGAATGTAAAAGTAATATAAGATTTTGGAAAACAGTTAGAAAACGTGTAACCTATTGGAAAAATGCCAACGAATTTATAATATTTGTTTGCAATCTGAAGAACATGGAACACTGTGTGTCATGAACTCATGAGGATACATTATAAAAACGCTATAAACACTGGAGCACTCAATTACCGATTAAGAGCGCAATAATATAACAAACAATGTGAATTTAAAGAACGGACCTAAGTGTTTGAGGGTGTTAGAACCTCCTTTGCGTCCTCCACTCTTTCAAGGTGGAATGCTTACTTTTTTTTTTTTTGTTCTTCTTATTTTCAATTGCATTTTTAAATTGTGATATGTAACTTTTACATGATTGATATGTAGATTATGAAAGATGTTAAATAATGTACAATAGCGTTTCTTTTGCATAGTAATTATGTACTGTAATGTTTAAAATGTCTATATTGTTCTACTAAAATATTAAATATTCCAATATGTTTATAAATAATTATATCCCACTAGCCGCGAGCAGGGCATTAATTGGAAAAGAAGAAACAGACTGAAAAATTCCGATATGATCTGTATTGAATCTGGGATCTTTAGCCTTCCATCTGATCATCCTTCCCAAATAATGTTCTACACATGTCTAGTATGTAAGGACTATTTCTATAAACAAAACAAATCTTATATAATTAGTGGTTAAATTAGAAGCCTAAGTCAAGGGAACCCCGCAGCCTTCACGAGTCGCCTCTTAAGGAACAAACATCTCACAGTACGGTTCTTGGTGCCGTGCGTGGAGTAAACCACGGTATCTCTCTTGATTTGCGCGTCAGCACGGAAGGCTGAAGATCCGAGGATCGAACCCCGGTCGTGATCCGAATTTTACAAGTCCGGTTACATTTCTATATGTTGTTTAGAACATAAAGGCTAATTCTGTATTCTGTGCTTCCAATATCCAATTACTATATTTACAAAATTAATAAAGAAATTAGCACTCCTCCCTTGGATAAGCCCCTGATTGAAAAAGCATGATAGAGAAGTTATTCTATGTCAAGAATACAAGCCATAAAACAGGTAGGTAGAAATAAAAGTTACCCTAGACTCGAAAGAAACTCTCAACTGCCAATGCAATGTTGATCCTGTAGAGATGGGGTCCATTGCAGCCTTATAATGAGCCCGTAACCCTAGCAATGTACTGCATTGCTCAGAAACACCAGACATAATATAATAATAAGAAAAAAACTGCAGCTGCGTTTTCCCGGAAGGGCTACAAGATATATCAGGAGGTGCCATATATCGCTGACGGAGGGGGAATAGAGCTGACATCAACGTCGACAGAATACAGGACTCCGCAGCATATATTCTTGACCTCACTATCAGATAGGAAGTGAACTCCAAACCAACCTGCTCTCGCTGAGAAATGTGCAAATAAGACAACTGCCTATACCAAAGAAGTACATAAATTATCCAACATAATTTTCTTTATATAATTTGTAAAATATTTTTAAATTTATATTCCTTGTTTATTTATACTTTGTCTAAGCTAGGCAAACCAAAATTCCAAGAAGGTTTAATAATAATAAAACTTATCCCTATTAAATTTATCTGCACGTGTTTGTTTTTAACTAGATATACTTAAAAGTTAATTACTGAAAGTAATTAAAATCTTAAAAAACTTACTAACCTTTTCTTTATGTGAGGACACGTTATATTATTTTACATTTGAAAATATTACAAAAAAGCATCTGAAAGGCATTTAATGAAACCCCTGAGCCTGAAAGAGTGCATTAGATATATTCTGGCTAGCTTCAAGGAATGTGTATTCATGTTTCCAAGCTTTAAGGAAGGAAAAAAAATGTTTCATCCTATATAAAATAGAACAGAACTAAAACATTAAGCTAAATCAGAAGATGGCCGTTTGCTTCTATTCTGACGATAGCAGTTATATGAAACTTAACTTCGTTTAGTGAAAGAGTACATATACTTGTGATCACAATAAAGGGTGGAGACACTGTATATCAAACCATTAAGTCGCTCTAATGCAGTCATGTGAAAAATCGTGTTAAATTCAGCCTGTTTTCTGCATCCCTTTATTTATACTGTTTTCTTACTACTAATTTAAGTTCAGTCGTTTACGGTTGCCAAAAACAAGTAAATTATATGATACAAGACTTCTAAATTGTAATTTTCCTTTGTTAAAACATGTATGACGTTTACAAACACGAATTAATGCCTTATTTTATACTTCATAATCTTATCAGTGGTTCTATTTATTGGCTCAAATAGTTCACAGTTAAATCAAAAGAAACTACATAACACAAGACTGTGTTTGAATTATAACTATTTCGCTTGTTAAAACATGCACGATGGTAGCAAAACTTGAACCAATTATGACAACTTTTAGATTTTATAAACCTGCTAATTTTTCTGTTTATTATGAATATCTCACTATTACATAAATATTTTAAAAAATTTAAAACAACCAATTGATTACTCAAAGTGAAAGAAATTTTACGAAAAATGAATTTTCTTTCGTACAGGAATATTGGGTTGATCTTTTATTTTAACTAATTAGGCTAGTTAGTTTTCACTAGTTAGGCACCATAGACGGTGGACACTGATGATATATGAGATGAAATGATATATTGGGAAAGGATTTTTTAAGGCGTAAGTTTAGGGTACCTCCCCGACATTTGCCATTTATAAGAACTGAGGAAAACCTGGAAAAAAACCTCAGTCAGGGAGGACGGTCCAGGTGGGATTCAAATCCCAGACCTCCGCTCACGAGTGCGCGCCTTAACGACCTCGGCCACCGGTGGAGGTAGGGTTGACATTAAGTAATATGATGCATTAGAAACAGAAGGAGGATATGAAATAATATGCATTTTATCTTCAAAATAATTTTACTCTATTCATTTGAATTTATAAAACCAAAATAAAATTAAACATTTGTAGAAGACGTTAAAATATGTTCATGGAATAGCATTTCTATCATTAACAGAACGCTGGCTTTGCAATGGTGAATTATCTTGCTTCTGCTGTGCGATCAGTGATGCTTTCCCCCTCGGCGCGCGGTTCTTCCTATGAACTAGCTCCCACTCGTTTGTTGCGCCGTAGAACAAGCTTACTTATTGACCTTGCTGACTGTCGCAGTCATAGCGCAGCTGTTTCCATGTGTATGTTTGTGTTGTTGGCTTCTTAATTCGACAGTATACATAAAGTATATTATGCCTGGTTTGTTTACAACGGCACAGCGCATCTTTATGCACGATCTATGCGTGTTACCTCAGTGGGAAAGAATCATAGGATCAATTTTTTTCAGCCTACTTTTTTTCAGCAGTTGATTCTGCTACTTATGCAAATACTATCTAACCCTTTTTCAGAGAATTAACAGGCAGGCAGCGTGATCACGCATTTTTTCAGCAGGACTCTGTCACTGCTGGCACTGCGAATAATTCCAAGAGGGCAATTCACAATGTGTTTCAAAAGACAGACCTATTAGTAGAGATTTGCGGCCCCCTCGGTACCCCGATTGATTTAACAGCCTGCGATTATTATCTCTGGGTATATTAAAAATTACATATACAAGATGAAATTCGCACACCATATATGAAGTCAAAGATAATATCCGTAGCAAATTGTCCGCATTTCTCAAAATGAACTACAGCAAGCGATGAATCATTTCCTAAAGAGATGCCAAAAATATGTGCAGAATGAAGGCGGGCAGTTTCAACACTTCATTTAATAATTTGGTAAAAAAATGAACTTCTTGAATTGGTTCTCTAATCACCGAGACCCGGCTGGCCGGCTAACAGCTAACCAGCGGCGCGCTCGCCCATGCGCTAAACACTCCGGGGGAAAATAAAACTGATTGCACAATATGCACTCGCTTCCAAGCAACTCTTTATTCCAACGGTCTCCACGCTTCTCTTAGAAGGGGATACTATCAACCACTAATCAGGATATTGTATAAATCACTAGCTCCGCCCTCTGATACTGGTACCCGTCGTTTCGAAATAACCAATCACTTTTTCGGCAACAATACTATGTTAACGAGTCATCAACAATCTAAGTGCCATAATAGAAATAACCAAACACTTTTTCCGCAACAATACTATGTTAACGAGCCATCAACCATCTCAGTACCACAACAATAGCCATTGAAAAAAAGGACATACCATAGGAATCCGTCCCTAGAGAGTCATCACATCTATTTTACTCATATATGTAACTTTAGTTAAAAAAATTAGTTTATATTAATGTGGGTCCTTTATTATTACTTTGTGTGTTTAGATTAAGTTCTGACAGATGATTATGCAATAAAGTTTCGTAGCATTTTTCTGAAGTAGTAAGCTTTTATCTGAAATGCGTATACCTCTTATAAAAATTTACTTTTCAAATATTTGTCTTAATCTATTTCTTTCAAAGCTATAAAACGAACTACAATTTTTTTTTCAATCCAAGGCTTTGAGAAGAATCATAGGAATAATCTGGCAATGTCACATTTACTGGCTTTTTATTGCCTCACGTGCTACCCTGAATTCTCTTTTTGCATGTTTTCCAACATATCACATGCAAGATCTGATGGCACCTCTAGCTCTCTCGACTGAGTGAACACGTTGCTACAGCGTCATAAAATAGTTCTTTCACTAAACCTTTTTAAAAATTCACTGCGATTGCTTTTTTCATAAAAACCTAGACGAATGTGTGGTTTTATTGCGGTATCACAGCGATCCGTGAAAATAGTTTTGCAAATGATATTTACATTTGTTGTATTTAGACATAAAATTAAAAAACGAAAGCCCGAAGAGTTTTTTACTTAATCTCTCCAGAGCGTAATGAGAACTGCAGTAAACCCTGTTTATTTACAAAAAGCAGAATGAATTTACATATAATGAACAATAAAACATAAGCGTAACTTTTAAGGCCAAACTTTATCTTGGATAATTACATAAATTTTACTCTCCGTAGTTCGCATTTATTTTACCGAAGTTACACTGTTAAAAAAGTTCGTCTGCAGGCCGAGTAAAAGCTACACTAATTTCTGAAAATGGAGGTTTTCTGCATACATAGCTGCTAATTATGTATTTGCCGCTATGTTACTGTACAATAGTTAATGTACAAGTTTGTAGGCACTTCCAAATAATTTTACAACAGTTCAGCTAGACATATGTAAAATATATGAATAATCTATAACGGTGAGGTACAAAAACGTTATTACTTACAGCATTTATTCTTGAATATATATCGAGAGTACCAAAAAATGTATATCTACTTTCACAGTAGATATTTATTTACTCTATTATAAAGTTGGACCGAAAAACAACATTAATGTGTAGCATGATGTTCTGTAAACAGATGTGACTCCCATATATTATGATAGCGTTGCTACGTGACAGGTAAACCAACAATGAACAAATGAAGCCAAGATTATCGTATGATGTTCTGTAAATAGGTGTGACCCATTACGTTATGCTAGCTTTACTACAAAAAAAATGTAGTCAAGATTATTTGTTTGAACACCGGAAAGCAATTTTGAAGTGGTATTGGAAAACCGAGAATGTTGTTGAAGTTCAAAGGCAATGGAGACGTGTGTGCAGAACAGAACCACCAACACGAGTAACAATTGCACGCGTTCGAGATAAATTTGAAACTCATGATACCGAATGCGATGTTCACATGAGCAGATCTGGGAGACCTCGCACAGTAACTAGCCCCACGTCCTCGGCTTTGGTTTTGGTTTTGGAACGTTTTTAGCACTCACCGCAGAAATCTACAAAGCAATATGCACGTGAGACTGGGATTAGCAGAACAGCGTACGTCGTATTATTAAAATAGCAAATTTGAAAGTTTTCATCCCAAGATTTTTGCACACAAGTAACTGCAATAGTCTAAGATGATTAGTGCTCATCATTTTCTGTTTGTGTGAATTCAGTTTTGCTATGTTAATACAGTTTTTTCTTTGCTTGAAGTGTGTATACATTTTTGGCACCCGATGTAGATACAAACAATTAATTACAAGAAAACGAAATATGAGAATTTAATCAGTGAAGTAAAGTAGGAAACAATTTGTTTCTGAGGGAGCTTTCAAATAGATAAGATGAAAAGTTGCATCAGGCAGAACACTCATATGTACCGTCATAGTTTCCCTGGCAACAGTGCGAAAATGTTGGCAGCGAATTGCCTAGAGTGGCACTCTCCTGCCTCTCTAAGGCTAGCACCAGATTTTCCCGTATTAATCAAAGATGACCATGAAAGTATTGTTGACTTTCGTAACAACGTACATCTGTAAAATCCCATTCCCTGCACTCATTTATCTAACAGAAAACGTTAGATTTGTCAAAAGTAGAATCAGAATTTACAATACAAATTTCTCCTATTAGCACTATAGCATCGCTCTGATTCGCAATTAAAATTAACAATTATATTGTTATGTTTCACATATTTATATACTTTTTGAATACACTACAATAAAAAGAGAATTCTGTTTATATATTACATTTTGTAAACCAGTGATAAAAACTTTCAAAATATATACCGTGTAATTTTTGGATTTCAAACTTTTGAGCTAATTCTTAGGGATCCGCAACAGCAATAGATCATTCTACTGATCTAGAAAAGTTTTTGAAACAGATCAAAAATCTGAAAATAAAAAACTAACAAAAAATAAAAATGAATCCTAACTAACAGTAAATTAGTGTTTGAAAAAGCTTCACTTCAAAAAGATTTTTATTATTGGTTTTCAACTACTGTATTAAATACAAAACACAAAATATTTGTCCTCCACTATATATTTCCTAACATATATTTCTGAAATATAAAATCTAGGCGGATTGCTGTAGTACTGTGGAAGTACTGTGCTGGTGTTATGGGATCGTCAAAGTTATCGTGCCTTTCCATTACAAGCAAATACAGTACGTGCAATACAGTATGAACGGGCATACGCAACACTCTAGCTTGTCATCTAATTCTCTGAAATCGCACTTTGGCTGTGCATATGAAGCTGTATGGTTTTATACTGAGTGAGTAGAAAGTCTACTGCTGCCACCAACAAGGGCGTAAAGGGTGTAATGTGAGTAAGCTGTAACATTCGTATATGCTCCTCAGTGATCTGTGAACATTTGAATGTGTTCCTCATTGACAATTTTGTGGCATCAGAATCGCAAATATATTGATTGAGCACAGTATTCTGAAAATCACCTTTGGGAAGCGTAGCGCCTTTGCCCTATTATTATTATTATTATTATTATTATTATTATTATTATTATTATTATTATTATTATTATTATTTAACAAAGAAGTTGGCCATTAAAGTGCATTCTTACAGTAGTAACAAAATTAACTATCTTGCCAATTCCTAGGAAACACACAATGCCAAATGCTCTTCCTCTGAAATTCTGAAACCTGGACAGTAAAAAAAGTAAATCCAAACAAACTATCTGTCACTTCTATCCAAAACCACCATAGGAAATGAATTTTGCTGTACTTAGTGGGAAAAAAATGAGATTCGCCTTGGATCAAAAACAAGCACTCAGTCATGGAGAACTTCAATAAAGAGTACACACATCATCAGTAAAACGAAAGGGAAGAAGTGGTTGGCATGCTTTTTGCCCAAATTAAACAAGAGTACAGATAGGTAACTCACCCTTTCGCTCTACAGTAGAACAACAAACATATCAATAATGTATTTTACTTTACTTCCATTCTCAGTCAAATAATATCTTGTTGAAAGGTGGTGCTTGCGAGAACGTTGTGAAAGGTAGTATTAATTAGTACAAGTGTTTGTCGAGTGTGCGGTCATTCATAAACTCACACTGCAGTCACTCAAATCTCTACAGTCGTGAAAGCACATTATCTGTTCCTTTACAGCTCATGTAATCCATTGTCATCTATTTCGCTCTCCTGGTCTTTCTAATAAGCGAGATGCGTATAATGTTCCTCGTGGAAGTTATGAGAAAATGCAAATAATAAAAACGCCTGTCGTTTCCTCCAGGTAAACCAAAAATATCCTCATTTTTATCCAGTATTTACACCATCCGACAATCTGAGCTGTGCGTTCTGGCTTGGTGGCTCGTAATACACCTTCTAGGGGCAGTGAAGCCGAAACGAGAGAAGGGAAAGGAGAAACTGGGAATAAGGTTTTATCGTTATTTGTAGTAGGGGTATTTTTATTATTATAAAAGTCTATATACGCATTACAAATGTATTTTATGCATGAGTTGTACACCGTACATGCTTAAATATGATACACAATAGAAAGAGGAACAAATAATAATATAAACAAGACAATATTAATTATAATAAATAAGTTATGAAGAAGGGTATTTAAAGATATATGAATTGAAACGTATTACGTGTTATTTATAATTACACTACCAGCAAATAAATTTCTTCCAGCTTCGCTCACTTTGCCTAAGAAAATGCCTATATTCAACCAATTAGCGTGGTTCGCAAACAGATCCCAGAATGCCAATGGACCTCTAAAAGTTTTCTGGAAACAGCGTTTTTCTCAGATGTTCCCAGTTCTGTCAGAATATGTACCCATTCCTTCCCCCTCCATAAAATGGGCAGATTCTCCAACCAGAACTATCCGTTATTTTTTAAGCCTTCTAACTTTCCATTCTAAACAAGACCACTTCTGTTCTCAGTTTTTTCTCTAAAACAAGCATATATATGCATACCTTTACCCTAGGATAATGTAATTTCATTCGGGAGGCTCAAGGAGATTTTCGTGTTACATTTCACCTCGATTTCCTACCTGCCGATAAACTCTAGCCTTGATTTATTATTTTCATCGCCTCAATGCCATATTGAACCCAGGCAATTCCTCTGTGTCCTCTTTCCACCTATGCAGTCCAAAACGTTGGTGTTTATACTATAGTATTTAGCGCGAAGTGTGGACTGGTCCCTGCATTACCCTAAGCAAGTATTCCTCCGTCTTTGTTTTGCTGCTAACTGTATGTTCATAGCAACCCACCTCCCTCAGTTTGACCTTTCTTTGAAGAGCCCGAGAAGTGTTTTCCAAAAATCGACTTGAATTTAATTTACATTTCAGCTCCACTCCATCCCCATATTTCACTTCCATATTGCAGATAAAATATATTGCGAGAAGAACGGGGGCTTAGTTATATAATAAGAAACTATTGGAGATTCGTATGAAGTGTAAAATAAACCGTAAATGACTAGCAATAAGCCTATCACCCCAAACCACTGGGAAAACAAAGTTCCTTGTGCTGATGATGAGCGCATTAGTTAATTAAATGTGTTATAAAAATTGTAATATGCAACATGCAATGGTTATATGTATATTATATATTTTTTCTTTCTAAACATAAAAAAGACGCAAACTTTTCTACAGACGAAATTAAATTTAATAAGCTTACAGGCACTCCGCGATTATGTAGCGATATTTTAATAAATGAACCGTAACTTAGGGTGCGTCTTAAAACTTTAAAACGGAACAATATCATCCTATTGACTAGTATGTATTCTCATATATCTGATATAATAATCAACAATGTTCCCGTCATCTTCAAAGCAATACGAAACGGAACAAGTGCATATCTATATAATAAGCACCAATGGTATTAGAGTAATAGGTAAAGACAGAATAAACTTTATGAATAAAATTAAACAAATAATAGCTGCTGCAAACAAAAACAACTGAATAGCCGGGAATGTGGTGACTCTCTCTTTGTCTTATATCATATCTGCAATACTCTTACACTGTGCCTATTCAATGTACTTTATAATTTTCACCTCAATTTTGTGTAAAATCTAGCACAATATCAAGTTTAAACTTTGTATTGGCATCATATTTTATAATTCACTTTGCTAGTAATTAAGATTTATATATGAACTCTCTGAAAAAATTATATGGACGACGACCATTTTTCATCACCTCGTCGACTTTTCTTACGTACCTGGTAATAAAACAGAGAATACAACCGAATAACGTTACAAAAGGATGCTTCCATTTTTAATTTGGTTCAAGGATTATGTAAATTTCAATGTACAGATATTTTTCTATAAACACTATATTTTTACTACTCGAGTATTATTTACATTACAAATTTGAGAGTGGTCTGAAACAAAAGCTAATGAAATTGTTTTTCCAATGTGTATATTCGCCAAAACACCGAATGCAGTACAAACTATACTGGAACAATTATGTGAGCACAGCAAAAATGCAGGGCTGTCACTAAAACCCCACTAAAAATAGATGGAACAGTCCTCACATATGTGAACGAATATACATACCTAGGACAACAGAGTTCCTTACACGATAAAATGGAAAAAAAAGTACGAAGAAGGGTTTCATTAACCTGGAGAACATTTTGGGCCCTTAAGTTTATATTGTTAGACCAAACACTAACTAAGAAAATCAGATTCCAGACGCTCGAAACCTGTGTATACCTTGTATTACTATATGGGTGCCAGACATGGTCATTAACAGAAAAATAAAAGAACAAAAGTCTAATATGCCAAAGAAAAATGCAACGGGAATAAATTTGAAGCACAAAATACCTATAGTATTAATAAATCAGTTATCTCAGACAACAGACATCACACAAATAGATAACAGAAGCAAATGGCAATGGGGCAGTCACATCGCAAGAATGCAGGAGAACAAGTGGACCTACAAGATCTCCATGTGGGATCCCCGGATAGGAAAAAGGACACAAGGCAGACCCAAAAGAAGATGGGACAGACCTCTTCAAGGAACATTCAGGTCCAGATTGATCAAGAGTAGCAAGAGGAAGAGAAAAATGGAAATCTCTCGAGAAGCAACTAGTGCAGTGAGAAATGAAGTAACCAAAGAACAAATCAGTCAGTGTCTTAAACAGCATACGAACAACTAGCGTGGAATAGCTCACCACGTTAGGAAAAAGCGAGTTTTCCCTACTTGTTAAGAGGCCTTTGCCCTTATGGGACACAACAGGCTCGCTTTATCTTTATCTTTTCTATAACACAATTAGAATTTACCTTCATCTAAAGTAGTAGGGTCTTAAATTGCTTAAAAATTCAAGTAAACATTCTGAATACTTATAATGTTTTTTTATCGATCCACAGAATAACTAATTGGAACAAAGTGGCCAATTGCTTTGTATAAGCATCTTGATTCGCACAGAATGTAGATCTTAGTACATATGCATTGCTTATTATAAGTGAATTTATTTTAAAGTCCGGTGCACAAATTTTGTAATTATTAATTATTATAATCGACTTGGGTGATCTAGGGGTAGTGTGATCTCCTCTGGATCCAAGGTTAGGGGTCGATAGATTATCAGGACGTAAAAACCTCGAACACAAGTTGTCGGTCCTGGTGGTGTAGCTGTAATCATACTTGCCTTCTAAACCCGGGTTCAAACCCGGCCAGGACCGATGGATTTTTTAGGGAGTCAAAATCCTAAGCATGGCTTCCTTCGGAAGGGAAGTAAAGCCGTGGTTCCCGTGTCGTACATTTACGGCACGATAAAGAACTTCAAGCCTAAAAGAAGATGCCTCTGAGCAAAATTTGTCGGCCGTTTCACGCCCTGAATAGAATGGGACGCTGATGACCTGTGATGTTAAAGAGCGTCCTTAAATAAACAAATCAAAAAATCGAACACAAGTCCTTGGAAAGGGACTTTAGGCTGATGTCGTAGATATACGGCACGTTAAATAACTCCATACCTTATTTTCCTCTGTTGGGAAATAAGTGTACTTGAAATTCCCCTTGGCAATTAAAAGCCTCCTTCCCGGAAGACGCCCATGTTCCGGGTGCCAACTAATTATTTACGGAGAGTACCTTACCCATAGCACACTTTTAAATTACTACCTCACAGCAAACTATAAGTTTTACAATAAAATGTATTATTATGATACATCACAGTACAAAGCCAGTCATATAGTTCGTATCTTACCATCACTACCAATGTATAAACAAAACGGACTCCAATATTATTATGCAATATTAAATTTGAGTTACACATATGTGATATTACTTGGATGTACTAACGAGAAAGCTGTTACCAGAACGATGGATTTCGTGAAAAAGCTTTATTACTGCAAAGTGAATCTGAATTGATTTTGGGCTCTAATATTGAAAATGGAAGATGCGAGTTTGCATTAATTTTTATGAGAACATTCAAGAAGTTTAGTCCTTTTCAGGAAGTCCAACACAAAATAAAGTAAAAACGATGCAAGCGTAGACGGTTTGAAGATCAGTTTTATAAACAGGAGAAAAATATGTAGAAGATTTAGGGGAAAATGTCACGAGCTATCAAGAGCCAATTAAATGTGAAACAGTTCAGGGTTCATTAAAACATTTAGGAAAGTGCAGCGCTTAGACTTCAGGTACTGACTCCGACACATTAGTAACTCTGGTAAGTCTTCAGTTAAAATGAACAGATTGAAACAAAAATCCGATAGTATAAGATAATGTTTGATAAAGTCGGGGGGATCTCATTTTGAAATTACGGTCAGAGCAGTTTAAAAGTCCCGTAACTTAGATAGGAAGACTAACGCACTTACCTTACTCCAAACGCCGAGATTCCCCACGCGCACGCGCGGCGCCATCCTCTGTTCCATTCACTTAGGAGCGCGGTTTTGACAGAGTCGGGCTGCAGTGTTGTGCAGTCGAGAGAGAGCTCATTAAATAGTGCAATAGTGTTGTGCAACGTTGAGATATTTACTGCCTCGTCTTCAAGGCATAAAAAAGTACCGAAAGTCGTTCAGCAGATCAAGGAAGGCACAATGTTAGTATTGAAGTTTAATGAAACGGGGTCTGTGACTGACTGGAAAGAAATAGATCATGGCGGATTTGCGCCAAATATTTGGTTCCACAACTACTGGCTCTGGTTTGTGGCCCCTTCGTTTCAAAGACTTTACGATTTGTGGTTTTTATCTTTGGGGGCATTGAAAAATAGAGTATATTGAACTAGCCTCACACACTAGAGGAGTGTAATAAAAATTTAATGATGGGAAAATGATGCGTATCAGTGATAATTTTCTAAAAAGATGTAGTTAGTGTTTTATGGCAACTGGTCAACATTTCCAGCACCTACTGAAGGAGACTGAGTACAAAATTCTGTTATTTAATATATTGCATCTAAGTTTAAAATTGGTGAAGTGCTGAGTCATGTATCGGGAATTTTAAACTGCTCTCACTCTATAAGCCAACTATAAGAAAAAGTCTCAATTCTTTCAAATGTTGTGAAACATTCCATGGAGTTTAAAAAAATGTCAAGTCTCAACCCATTTAGTAATTTCATCACCCCTTCAGCACAGATCTGAACGATTCATGGGGTGATAAAATTGTGACCTATGTCAGACCTTTCGTTAATAGGAATGGCGTAAGCTGCTAGAAAAATTGTGCTAAAATTAGAATATAAATGTTTTTGAATTCCACCAAAAAACAAATCGTACATATAGTGAATGTACTTGCATTGTAAGCAAAACTGTTAAAACCAACGTTGGAAGGTTGTAGGCTAAGAGACTTGACAAATATGTAAGACTTTTATTTAACGCTCAAAACGATAGTTAACAATTTGTTACCTGTCATAACAGAACTGGCCTAGAGTTTCTAATTTAATAGAATACATAACTTATCTGTTCGAAGTAACTGGAATTGAAAAAAAACTGCACATGTGCAGATAGAACAGCACTTTACACTCTCGTCTCTTTAGTTCAAATTTCTTTTTAGAAATATTTTAGGGAAAGTTACATGATCTGCTATAGCAGTAAAGCAGTCTCAATTTTTAACAGAAACGAAGGAAAAAGCCTCCCAAAACCGAATATACCACCAAATATGATTTTGGAGATAATTAATGCATTATTGCTTTAGGGATAGGTGTATAGGCTTCGCTGGAACAATGAGCAAGCCACAATTAATCCATATAGCTTACTGAAATCATGAATCCCACACAATAGATAACTGTCTTTTGTTATATCAGAAAGCCTGCGCCGCAATATCGTTTGTGTGTATTTATTTCCAAAACCACTTGACAAAGTTTCAGATTTATCATTTTCCTATGCCTCTACAGTCCAACAAAATAACCGCAAGAATTTTGTTACTACGCAAAAAACCATCTGTTAGTATAGATGATTTTCTTAGTACTACCAAGATACTTGCTAATCAATTAAAATAATTTCATTTTTTTTAATTACATTTCTGCCACATCTAAATAATTATAAACATAGTTTTGTGCAGGTCATTTGAAAGCTACTTACATTAATTTTTATTCCAACTCTTTTGATAGTGATATTTTGGGGAAAAAGTAGTGCAATATTCCGTGCACAACATAAAAGTTCCTTTTTTTTTCAATAGTATTAGTATTATCGCTTATTTGGGGAGAAAAAATATTATTATAGTTTTTCTGCTCTCAAATTCTGAAAATCAAAATCAAGGTGCTATGGTATATTCTAAATTACTTAATTGAAAAAAAAAATCTTGGTTTTCAGTGATATTTCACTTATATGACGTCATCATAAAATTGATCAATGAAATGAAACAAATTTTTGAGTTTTCACCAATCACAGCCGAATCGCAGTGAAATTATCGTCCAGTTTTATTAAATCCCTTTACCACGCGAAGTAGAATTGTCTTCTGGTCAGTGTAGCCAACTTTTTACCCCCACTATAATTCATGAATATCATACAAATTAATCAAGAACATCATTAGGCAATAATAAATAAAGTGCAGAATTCTGCTTTCACATCTTCATGTACTAATTCCCAAAATGCTTTGAATCCAATGAAATTTCAGACCGTTTATTCAAATTTGATAACTGTGTTTTTAATAATTGTATCTGAGACTAAATTATATTCACTCAATCAATTGTTTTTGCATATTCAATCAAATAGCACCTGCCTAAGCAACCATAGATTTCAATAAACACTTGATCAGAATGATAAACTGTTATCCCTGTTTTGTTTTTCTCTGTTGGTATTAATAAATTGAAAGTTGGAGAGATTGTAACAGTGGACTTTCGTCTATTTCAGTCCCACGGTTTCTGAATAGGTTAATATTCATAAGTAAGTATAACATTTTATACAGTTGCTAATATTCTGTGCACGAATTTCAAATATATATTACTTTTATCCTTATTTTATTCATGAAATAGTCCCAAACCCGTATTTGGCTCTTTTCTATTGGCATTACTGACAAATCGCCACGGGGGGCGCGAACTCGTAAGTGGGAGTTCTGGGGTTGGTTCGATTCCCACTAGGATCGTCCTTCCTGACTTAGTTTTTTTTTTTTTTTTCCTCCAGATTTTCCTCAGTCCTCATAAATGGAAAATGTCGGGGAGGTACCCTAAACTTAGGTCTGGAATGTTCCCTTCCTTAAAAAGTCTTTCCCAATACATAATTTCATTTCATGTATCATCAGTGCCCACCGCCTAAGGTGCCTCAGTAGTTAAAACGGGCGTTAAATGCCATTTAAAAAAAATTAAATATGTCGCTCGAATGTAAGATGCTTAGATAAAGCCAAGAACGAAAACCCGAAATGGATAATACATGTAGCCCTTCTCGCATCTTACTATAATCAACATACAAAGTCTTATCACTGATAATGAGAGTTTTAAAAATATCTTCAAACAGCATTTCGCGCCTTAGTTTATGACATTGTTTATTAAAAATGTTTTTGAGAGTGGCTTAAATATTTTTGCATCCCTAATAGGGGAGAGAACACAGAAATAAATAAATGCAATAATATCAATGAGACGTAAAATACCAATACAAACAAAAGACTTAAAGTAAGTGTTCAGAATAAATAGATTTAATTCAAACTTTACTTTTTATGTTTATACAAAAGTAATACAAAATAAATTTCGATATACTAAGTCATGAAAATGTAAATAATAACCATATTACTATACTATTTAATTTCCTGCTTGAGTTTTGCTGCATTACGAAATTCTCATTCTGAAAATTATAACACACATTGTTTCAGTTAAGATTAAAGAATGCTATCTGTATTATAGTTTTTATCCATAAATATATCGGGTGTCCTATTTCCCTTGCTCGCCCAAAATAACTTTTTTTCTGGTCGTCAAATGAAAACTTTTGTTTGAAACAATGTTTCATTTGACGCATTAGAAAAAATTGAGCAATATAAATGGAACACCCTGTTAAGTGTATCTTATTATATTCTGTTCAATATTAAAAGAAATTAACACTTAAAATATTACTTTATTGGTATAACAGATGTTAATGAATTCTTAAGATTAAAAAACATGCTCTTCGTTGAGTAAAAAGAAAAGTAATTGCAAAAGAGCAGAATTGGAGCGCTCTTTTTATGTGTTTCATGCATTGCCAACATTCTGTTAGTATATTACTTTACCTTATCGCACTCTGTCTTCTCAACATCCGCACCTCAGCTAACTAGAACGAACCACACGTTGCAGCTGTTTAATGATTTATAGTTTAGCCTAACAAACTCACTGTCTTTCCTTAGTTCAGAACGTTCTAAGAAACCACTTTGGGCAATTGTTGGAAGGGTCGAATGTAGCGCAAAAGCGATCGAGAACAAAAAGAAATTTTGCTCAGATTCCCACAACAACACATCTTTTATCTCGGTGAGGAGACAGTTTGATAGGCAAATACGTCACTGTCGTTCTGCGTCCACAACCCTGTCCTTTGACTGCGTGGCTGGTTGAGAACCCGCTGGCCCGTAAAACACGAGATACGCCATCCAGAACAGGAAACAATTTACGAAAACATTATAAACGACGCGGCAGCAAATGCGGTAGAATGGAAAAGGAGAGCAAAAAGGACTCCATGTCAAGGGATCAACCAGAAAGGATGCATTCTCGTCGTCCCAGTCTCGACCAAGACATGAAAATATATCGGCCGTCGAGAAGCAGAAAGCATTTTTATCGGCGATTAGGATACACCCATAGAACGCATTCTGTATCAACGTGAACTGGCTGGAAAGAATAAATGGAGTCGCGACAGAGTACTACACTCTGCTATCAGTAGTGCGATACTACTCCATTCCCTTTAGGTTTAACTCTTTCCACTCTTAATTCATTCTCATATCTTCCATTTTTCTGAATCGTTTTCATCTTTTTAAATACAGAATTCTTCTTTTTGATATATATCGATATTTACTGTTTGCATATTGATAGTTCAATTATCTGATGACAGAGGCGGGCATCGTTCGGTAAGCTATCGCTACACCGGAATCAGGAGTCGACGATAAAAACATTGAGTGACACTCGTGTAAATTATTCTAATGCACTTAAAAGTACGTCCATGCCACCCAAAGAAGGCTGGAACTGCCTGCCTGCATTTTTCACATATTTCTAGCATGGCATCTGTTTATGAAATTACTCATAGCCTACTTAATTAAATTGTATTGACGAACATTATCATGTACTGCTGAGGGGAGTAGGAAACTAACGTTTTTGGAAGCTAAATTCGTTTGGTTTTACATTTCGTACCTTGCCTAAAAGTGATCACCTTAGGGAATTTCGGTGTAGCGGTCAATACTTCAGAGGCTGTCGGTCCTGTGGTGTAGTGATAATCATACTTGCCTCCTAAACCCAAGATCGATCCCGGCCAGGACCGGTGGATTTTTTCGGGCGTAAAAATCCTAAGTATGGCTTCCTTCGGAAGGGAAATAAAGCCGTGGGTCCCGTGTCGTACATTTACGGCACGATAAAGAACCTCAAGCCTGAAAGAGAGGCCTCTGAGCAAAATTTTGTCGGCAGTTTCGCGCCCTGGTTTGAATGGGACGCTGATGATCTGAGCTGTTAAAGAGCGTCCATAAATAAACTAAAAAGTTAATCAACTTCAGCGGCTGCTTACACAGTATTTTATAGTGACATTAACCCCTTCCAGGTAACAAACAAAACATGCTGAGCTTGGATCTGTCACGCGGTGTTGGGAAGAGTCAAACACCCACACACTAATTTCTCATTGGTTAATATAATTTAAATCTAAGACGGTGGCACATCATATTTCGTATAGTTTGTGTCACAATGTAGAGACACCACCTAGGCAATCGTAAAACGATGTAAGGGGAAACAGAACTACGACTCGGGGTCTTTTGTCTTTGTCTTTTGCCTTTGGTCTTCATCTTCTGCCTGTCGTCTATGGAGGACGGCCTATCGACGTACACTCTCAGTATTACGACAGATTTCTAAAAGGTAAGGGCCCGTCAGGACTATTCCTTGTAATTATACTTCAAATTGGGGACTTGTCGCCCCTACAATAAACCAGTTGACATGGTCTGTCTCTACCATTACCCTAAACTTTAGCCGTGACAAGAGTGATTGACCGCTACACTGAAATTTCCTAAGGTGATCACGTTATGGCAAGATACGAAATATAAAACCACGAATTTAGCTTCCAAAAATGTTAATGTGCTACACCACTCAACAGTACATGCGACAAAACTATTAATTTATGAATCACATACATCTTGAAACTCTATAAGCTTGGAAGGTTTCTTCAAATAATCTCTTGACAGCCCTATGGAGGTAGAATTACTTTAAGAGCTCTAAAATAAGCAATAAAAATAGATAAATATTAGTCCCAATGCAACTTTTTAGGAAAAATATTCATGAATTATGTAAACAATAATGCTGTGTTTCTGGTGTGAAGCGTTTATTGACGAACCATTACTAGCTCTCATTTGTGCACTAATATATGTATCAAAAATATTCATGAATTATGTAAACAATAATGCTGTGTTTCTGGTGTGAAGCGTTTATTGACGAACCATTACTAGCTCTCATTTGTGCACTAATATATGTATCAAAAACCATCACCGTTTCCAAAGCCGCTAAACAATTTATCCAAAGGTAAACTGTGTTTCAAATGTTTGGTTGAACCTTTATGAAAAACAAATGCTCTATATAACCTGAAACAGTTCCTCCGAACCACCCGCACTAAAATATAACTATAATGTATATTTATGTAAGCCATATCATCATATTTTAACGTTGTAATTATTAATATAAAGATCATGTCATAAGCTTTAACTTCAATGTGAGAATTATACGGAAGAGAAAGCTCCTTGGTGTTTTGTTGCGGAAGCTTAGAGAGCCAATAAATCATTATGTAGAGTTTCATTGCGGATGTACCATATTGCATCCGGTTCTGAAAGGTTTGGATCGGAGGTTCAACTCCATATTGCGCAGGCATATAGCCAGATAGGTTTTATCAGTGAGAAGTAGATTAGTCTTTTGAAATAAACTGATAATTGTGATGATCTTTGAAGAAGATATTTTAATTGAATAATTTTATGTCTTAGTGTCATTGTTAAGCTATTTATGTGCTGTTTCCAACATCCAGTATAATCTCTTGCACCTAATGTTTATTTATATTTGCATTAGTGCAATACTTGGTTTATAGTCCAGATGCAAAATGTATCGAAAAGTCTGTGGAGTACTTTAATCGGTGGGGGGGGGGGGGGGGTGAGAGAAAGCGGCAGAAAGAGCTTCTTGCCCACAAGAACTATTCTGTTCAATCTCGTGCGTTTCCAGGAAGTTTGCTTCCAATTTCATAAAAACTTATTGTTGTTGCGTTACAACTTGAATAAAATATGTAAAAATATTATTACAGAAGTGTTTTTAAAGTAAGTACCGATATTTCTTTTAACAAAACAGAACATTATTTTCAAAATATTTCATTGTCATTCCTTTCCTTACACCCTACACTACTTCACATAGTCTCTGCCGTAATTGAGGATTTGTAATAATGGGAAACTAGTTTTTGTGTGCCTTCGTCAATTTTTAATGGTGTTTAACGCCCGTTTTTACTACTGAGGCACCACAGGCGGTGGACACTGGTGATACATGAGATGAAATGATAAATTGGGAAAGGAGTATTTTTTTAAGGAAGGAAACGTTCCAGGACTAAGTTTAGGGTACCTCCCCGGCATTTGCCATTTATGAGGACAGAGGAAAAATTGGAAAAAAACCTCAATCAGTGAGAGCGGTTCTGGTGGGAATCGAACCCCAGACTTTCCTCTCACAAGTTCGCGCCTTAAAGACCTCGGCCACCTGTGGCGGTCCTTTGTTAAAGAATGTTGCCGCCTGTGATGAAAGCCAAGTGTTCATCATACACATTTTCAAGGCCTCATTAAACTGTCTAATCCATTTCCTCGCCATTCCATCACTCATTATTGTCATCAACGACCCACCGACTGTTAGATCAGTGATTCGTTTGTGAATGCGAGAAATGTTACGCCAGCAAACATTCATCGCCCTGCCAACTGTGTGAGGTTTATGGGGAAACAATAATGAACTATGAGGAAGGGGGCAGACAAACGGTGTAATGACGGTTGTGAAAATGTGCATGATGAGCACATGGCTTTCATCACAGGCGACATCATTCTTTGACGAAGAAGGCACACAAAAACTGGGTTCCCGCCATGACAAGTGCCTCATTTATGGCGGAGACTATGCGAAGAAGTAGTGTAAGGTTTAAGGAAAGGAATAACAAATAAAATATTTGGAAAATAATTCTGTTTTGTTAAAAATAATTATCCGTACTTACTTTAAAAATATGCCTCATAGATAATTGAAACAGTATATTAATGACAACAATTTGAGAACATTTGCAGTTATTCCAATATCAAACAATATTACATTTGAAGTAACAGTGTCTTAAGTTCTTGACAGTATAGTGATAACCATACTTGCCTTATAGGTACAGGTAGGAGGTTCAAACCCAGCCAGGGTCGATGGATACGTAAAATCCTTAGTATTGCTACCTTTTAAATGGGATATAAAGCGTTGACCCGTGCCATAACTTTTCAGCACATTAAAGAACCTTAAATTTGAAAGAAGAGGTGTCTGAGCAAAAATTTATCCACATTTTCACGCCCTGGATTCAATGGGACGCTAATGACCAGAGATGTCAAGACACTCTCCAGCAGCGATATTCAGCTGTAAACCGCCACGGGTAGCCGAGGTCGTTAAGGTGCGGACTCGTGAGCAGGAGTTCAGGGGGGTTCGAATCCCGCTAGGACCATCCTCCCTGAATGAATTTTTTTCAGGTTTTCCTCATTCCTCATAAATGGCAAATGCCTGGGAGGTAGCCTAAAACTTAGGCCTGGAACGTTTCCTACCTTAAAAAAATCCTTTCCTAATGGTTATCTTTTCATCTCATGTATCATTAGTGTTCATCGCCTGTGGTGCCTCAGTAATAAAAATGGGCGTTAAAACCATTCAAAATAATAATAATAATAATAATAATAATAATAATAATAATAATAATAATAGACTTAAAATAGTTATCGACATGTTTGCTGACATGAAAACCAGGAGAATGGAAAATTTTGTGCATTACTACGATATTTTTATTAATTTTCCTCTCTCTTTCTGTTGTGTATGTCCAGTCCCGCAGGTTTGAGCGTTAATTCTATATATTAAAATTCTAGAAGCTTGTGATATATCCACAGGTATAACAAAAATCGATGTCAAAACTTGGGGAAACATTATTTGCATATAGAGGGTGCAAATATGTTATATGTACATGAGTTCGCAAAATGTCACATTTCCTTGTTAGAGCCGTTTGTCTACAACTCCGCTTATGTAAGCTAGAATGCCAGCATAGCTCTTCTGTAGCAATAACCCCACGACAGACAGCTACTTACGTACAGTAGATAAACATTCGCTTTTACCTCTGGTTAAATTTGGTGGGTATATAGGAACTATCCCTAGTTCCTATATTCATCGTTGTTGTAGTCTTGCTGTACCGCATAGTCCGCTTGTTATACTACACATTCATTTCCTGACGTAGAACCGAGCACGTAGTGTCAGTTTTGTGTGTTTACGAACCTCGTCCCACCTACAGTAAAACGAGGCATTCAAATGTGGAGTTGACAGATGCTCATATGATCTATGGATTAGCCGAGAGTCTTCGTACTCGTATTCTGCAAGGCTGCAAACAATATGAGTTTCCCCAGGTATATACCAGCGCATCAAAGAGGCCATGCGACGGCGGGTTAATGAGTGTATCCGTGCAAAAAAGAACATTTTGAAAATTTTATAAAATTCTCTGTTTCCCACAGTTCTGTTTTTGAATATTCTGTCATGTGGTAATGGAGTAGAAAAAGGATCTAGAAAAGAATCTGTTGATTTTGTTTATATATGGACGCTCTTAAACATCTCAGGTCATCAGCGTCCTATTTAATTCAGGGCGTTTAAACGGCCGATAAATTTTGTCCAGAGGCCTCTTTTTTAGGCTTGAGGTCCTTTTTCGTGCCGAAAATCTACAACAAGGAGCCCACGGCTTTATTTCCCAAGATGTATATGCCCGAAAAACTCACGACTCTGTCCGGGATTGAACACGTGATCTTGGGTCTACGAAGCAAGTATGATTACCACTAGACCACCAGAACCGACTCTCTAGCAAGGAAATAAAGCAATTCTGGGTCCGTGCTCATATTATATTTTTATACTGCATTTGTGAGGGATGTTTCCCCAATATATATATATATATATATATATATATATATATATATATAGGCATAAAAGAACTAGAGTGCTCCACTTTTAAAACAAGAATAAACAATTTGAGCCTAAGTGCTATTCTTCATACTAGAGGTAAAAGTGTGTGTGGTGTGTGAGTGTGTGTGTGTGTGTAACGCAGTAACAGTAGTTCAGTTCTGTACTTCGGCTTATTGCTGCCACGAGCCGCCACTGAATGTCGTGCCTGAAGGGACGAGAGACTTCAGTTAAGGGGTGAACACTTTAACATACAATACCAACTATTAATTCTGTGACAATGCTTTACACTTGTTATTAATTACTTGCGATTAATTTCTTTATTTTTCACACATTATTTTCTTTGCCAGCTCTAAGAATATTATTTTATAATAATATCAATGCAAAGTATGCATTGCGATGCGACCACGTTCAAAAGGAAAGCACTGTGGCTATTTCCGCCATTTCCTGAAGTAGGCTCCTAAACGTATGTACCAAGTGGCAGCCACAACCTGAACATCCACTTTAGGGCACGCGCCGAGTTTTGGGCTCGCATCTAAAGCAGCCCTGGCCTCGCTTCTGCAGCGGGTGTGAATCAAGTTCTCTCTGCGCGTATAAGGCACGAAAAGCAATAACAGTAAATATGAAGCACTTCCTGGGCCACTGTCGGGGAATGACGCGCGTTCTGCTCTTTAGTAAAACTTTCGTTTACTTAGCCACCCATTTATTTGTTGACTCTTCTTTTTAATAAGCGAATTCCTGTGCATCGCTTTCTTGGTTCTTCAATATTATTTTCCTCTTTTTATTGGCATTCTAAAAGCGTAATTCTGAATTATATTACTGTTCTTAATGTTTATATGTGTATATATGCTTCACAATTTCCAACTCGAACCCTCTAAAGAGCAAATGAAGAAAATGCAGGTTTAAGTATTGCAGTATATAAAGGAATATAGAATAATGAAAGCATTGCTATGTAATAACCGAGCAAGCATAGAAAACAATATGCAAAGAGCAATAAATGAGCTAAGTATAATTAAATGTATGAGGTCACGCTAAATGCGCTTGGACTCGAACAGATTAAAATAAAACAAATAACAACTAGAGATGAGTGGCAGATATGGGTTGCATAAGTAATAACACAAAACCTGGAACTTAAAGCGTAACTCCGTATAAGATAACGATAGCCTATTGTGCCCCATAAGGGCAAAGGCTTCCTAACAAGTAGGGAAAGCTCGCTTTTTCCTAACGTAGTGAGCTATTCCACGCTAGTTGTTAATATGCTGTTTAAGACACTCTGATTTGTTCATCGGTTACTCCATTTCTCACTGCACTAGTTGCTTCTCGAGAGATTTCCATTTTTCTCTTCCTCTTGCTACTCTTGACCAATCTGGACCTGCATGTTCCTTGGAGAGGTCTGTCCATCTTCTTCTGTGTATACCATGTGTCTTTTTCCTATCCGAGGGTCCCACATGGAGATTTTGTAGGTTCATCTATTATCCTGCATTCTTGCGACGTGACCGCTCCATTGCCATTTGCTTCTGTTAGCTATTTGTGCGAAGTCTGTTGTCTGAGATAACTGATTTATTAATACTATACGTATTTTGGTACTTCAAAGTTTTTTCCCAGGATCTTGTGTTGCATTTTTCTTTGGCATATTAGACTTTTGTTTTTTTATTTTTCTGTTAGTGACCATGTTTGGCACCCATATAGTAATATAGGGTATACACAGGTTTCGAGCGTCTGGAATCTGATTTTCTTAGTGTTTGGTCTAACACTATAAACTTAAGAGCCCAAAATGCTCTCCAGGTTAATGAGATCCTTCATTGTATTTAATTTTCCATTTTATCATGAAAGGAAATCTGTTGTCCTAGTTAAGGACTGTTCCATTTATTTTATTGCAGTTTCAGGTCCGTTTGAAATTAAATGCGTCTTCAGTTTGTTTAGTGACAGTCCTGCAGTTTTGCTATGCTCACATAATTGTTCCAGCATAGTTTTTAGTATATGATGGCATAATTAAATAGCGTTAAGACGCTTGCAGGAAATAATACAGCACATATATGAGGTGTCAGACATTTTAAGGGTGTGTTCCTAACAGCAAAACATAAGGCGTACTCAGTTGAAAACGCCTGGAGTGTGTCGTATTTGCTCAAATTCATTTTGGACACGTTCTCTCAGAACGTGAACATCAAATCAAGTACATGTTACTTTAAATAAGGACTTCAAGTGATCCCACAGATAAAAATCCAAATCTAATGATTGAGCAGGCAGCCCTCTACCAATCTTGCCCAAAGTGGACATTCAAACTATGACGAACTATCCAACTAAAGTGAGTTAACCACTGTCGTGCACAACCCTCGTTCGTTGGATGATAAATGTTTAATGTCAGACACAGAGGGAAGAAACAGAAATCAAGAAGATTATTATGAATCATTCTGTCCAAATGTTTTGACTGAATTTCTGTTGTGTTTGTCCTTCTGTACTTCATCAGAGTTTTCATAGCCCACTTGCAAATGTTATGACAGTTGAAGGTACCGTAAGTGTAATTAGTGAATAAGGTAAGTACAAGAAATTCATGGACACAGTACTCGTATACTGCTGTATAATATGTTGGCAGAATTTTCTTTGTGACCGAAAGTTCCCGCACTAAGTCCTTGCACCCGTTGAACGTGAAAAAGGTACACAAGGATTTCATATGGAGAATTCCAAATCGTTATGTGACTAACTCTTTCCCTTAATGCAATTTTCTTGTACTATCCGAGGGGTTTTCACTTACATTACAAAAAATTCATTTCTCAAGCTCGCCGTTTGTACCTCTCCGGCTATCGTAGCACCGAAACCATTCTCTCAAATGAACCTGTCTCTCGCAAGCGCTGGTGGTTAATGAGCATGTTCCTGTTCAAGGTAAATGCCTATAGGGTTTACCTGCTTCTAATACATTTCCATCTGAAAGATCACAAACATAGTTCACATCTGCCATTCGCTTCCATAGAAAACAATAAAAGACAATCAAACTCTGAAACGAAAGTTTATAACACCTTTTAAATTGTTTGTTCATAGGAAATGTCTTTAAAATATTTGAAACCAATTTACATATTTCGTATATATGACCCAAAATCAACAGATGTCAATGATTTGATAAGGTCAATAGACAAGAAAAAACAAAATTTAAACAAGATATCTTTAGAAACTCCGACATAAACGAGAGTGGGTTCATAAATTTCCGGCATAACCATTTTCTAGGTATGATAAAGACAAAAACTATATTTCACTTTTCAATATAGTTACCCTCTATTGCAATACACTTATTATATTTTTGAATTAACATTTCAATTCCCCCCCAAAAATAGTCAGAAGTCTTTTCTGCAAAATAGGCATAAGCAGCATCCATCACTTCGTCACACTTAAATTTCCTTCCTCGAAGGTCCTTCTTAAGTTTTGAGAAGAGAAAATAGTCACTGGGAGCTAGATCTGGGCTGTAGGGTGCATTGTCCATCTCCTTGAAGCCGCATTTCTTCACAACTTCCTTTGCAACAAGAGTTGTGTGCACAGACGCACACCACCACTCAGCTTCCCTCGCCTTTTCTCTTTGATGGAAGCACGCAGTCTGTGCAGTAGACCATCATAGTACTCCCCAATTACTGTGGTGTTCCTCTCCTTGAAGTAAATGAAGAGTATTCCTTCACAGTCCCAAAAGATTATGGCCATGATCTTCTTGGTTGACTGAGTGGCCTTGGCCTTTTAGAGGCGGTGCTTCGCCAATTTTACGCCACTCCATTAATTCTCTTTTGGACAAAGGATCTTAGTAGAGAACCATAGTTTCATCTGCTGTAACAATGGTTTGTTTACAGAACTTCTCTTTCGTTACCACGTCAGAGCTCCAAAAATGCCTGACGACAGATGTCTCTTGCCGTTTTTGAACTGAGGAAATAAGCGTAGGCACCCATATTGCACTAACTTTATTCATGTTCAAATTTTCATGAATAATTCGAAGGATTAGAAAGGCTAACCTTGCTGCTATTTCTGTAACTTTGAGCCGTGTGTCTTCCATAATTTCTCCTTCCACAAGAGCGATATTTTCAGTAGTGAGCACCTCCAAGGGCCGACCTGCATGCTCTTCGTCGTCAATGCTTTCTCGACCCATTCGAAAAAGTTTGGCCCATGTTTTACGGTAGAATATGAGGGGAATGCTTCTCCATATACACCGTCCAATCGCTGTTAAATTTCATTTGGAGCAAGTCCTTCTTTTGTGAAGAACTTAACAACAGGTCGTTACTCCATTTTGAACATGTCACAATTTTCTACCATAGCCTTCTTTAAGCAACTACATGTGAACAATTGAATAGAGTGGAGCGGAAGTTACAGCTGCAATTATTTACTTAACAGATAAGGTCTGACACCAGATAAGGGTTTTGTGAAGGCGATGATCCTTAGCGGCGAGGCCGGAAACTTATGGATCTACCCTCGTAGTTTTAAACAGTCTAATTATAAAACAGATTCAAATAGCAAACTAATAATTAAAATAATATCAGCAAAAAGAGAATAGAGTGCGTAATATAATTACCCGTAAATAGAAGTACATAGCGCAAAATCATTTAGCCAATATTTACCGAATGTTGATCCAGAAAGAAAGTAAACAGTTTAGAGAACGAATCTCTGAAGTTGGAGGTCGACATATCGCTCCCAAGAAAGTGCTACTGAACACAGCTGAATTTATAGCGAGGGCGAGTTGTGGCCGACATAAACAGAGTAAGGCGCATCTACCCGAGCAGCCGTTGAGGGAATTTTATATAGTCGTAGCAATGCCCGCTATCAATATAGACTCTGGCAACAGACAGCAAAGAAATGCTGAAGCTACAGAAGTATACAAACCTTAGCTGGAAACAAAAGCAGTAAAGAAATGTAAAACCAAAATCACAATTAAATATTTAAATATTCCTACATGACAAAACCTTCAAGAGAAAAAGATGAACCTAATGCATGAGGACCATTGTTATGATGACTACGTAATGATGATGATGATGATGATGATAACAACAACAACAACAACAATAATAATAATAATAATAATAATAATAATAATAATAATAAGGATAATGACAAACAAGATAAATGCTTCGTTGTTCCAATAGGAACCTTAGGGCGAAATAAACAAAAGTAAGACATATGTACAAGAGCTAGAAAATACGAATATACCTAAGCACAATAAAAACATAAAAGGATAGCGCATCACAACATCCCTCTATAAACTTTAAATTTACAAATGTGTGCTGACAAATTCACAACAAATGCAGTGACCAGCAGATTCTATATCGTACGTAAGGAATATAACGCACTCAAAGAAAATAATGAAAACATATTTTTACGATAAAATTGGCAAAATAGCGGAATCACACATGTTGTATTTCCAAGAAAGTGCTTTGATGCACGTCTTCCAAATATACAACTAAAAACTTACCTGATGGTTTTAAAATTATCTGCGTATTTACATAAGCCATTATACATTGCGATCAGTGATGTTTTCCCCCGCAGCGTGGGGGTTTTCCTGTGAGGGAGCCCTCACTCGTTTGCCGCGTTGTGGAGATGGTAACAAGCTGCTTGCTTACTTATTGACTTAGCTGACTGTAGCAGTCGTAGCATAGCTGTTACCGGGAGTGTGTTGTGTTGTTCATTTCTTAATTCGACAGTGTGCATAAAGTATATTATGCTCGTGTGTTTACAACGGCACATTGTGTTTTAGGTACGATTCGTGGAATACAGTTCAGTTGCGAAGGTAAATACCATACTAACCCCCCTCTGCCCCCCCTTGTAGAAAATAAACCAACGTGAGCATGTAACAGGACTCAGCCACTGCCCACGCTGCGAATAATTCCATTAGAGCAATCCACGATATGTTTTTACAATATAGAGTTATTGGTAGGGATTTGTCACTCCCTCGTTTAACTACTTGCAATTGTCTCTGGGGTAAATAAAAATGTGGTGTACATGACGAGCCTGCACATTATAAAAGAACTCAAAGATAATATTATTCAAAAATAATTTGGATTTCTTAAAATGAACTACAGTGAGCGATGAATAATTTCCTAAAAGAGATGCCAAAATGTGTGGAGAATGAAGGCGGGCAGTTTCAACACCTCATTTGATAATTCGGTAAGTGATGTGCCTCTTAAATTGCTGTATAGTTGGTTTGTTTTATTGTTTTGCCTTCTCGCTAATCATCGAGAAACGGCTGGCCGGCTAACGAGCAAATCACTCGGGGCGAAAATAAAAACTGGTAGCAGGGCATTTCATTATGTAGTCTTATTGTGTAGTTTTTCACAGATATCATAATTAATTATGATTTACCAGTACTAAGGAAGAACAAAATAGTCATTATGCTCTTACCTGCATTTCATGCACATACTTTAAGCTTCGTTGGGCATCTTACCTGAAAAGAGATGTAAATTGCATTAGAATATTAAATAAAAAGAAGTGCCTTAACAGACATATTAATTCATGTGTATTCTTTATAAGCTCTATTTGATTTTAAGCTCTCTTAAGAGAGAAATAAATTTATTTAATTTCGCCTTCTTATTTAATTTATATTTAGAGCATAAAAGAATGCCTAGAGTAACAATCTTTTGTTATTAAATATTTTATTTTGTCGTGGTAGTTACTTTAAATGAACTTAAAAAACCAAAGCTTTCCCTGGCTACTGCGGCCAGCATTATCAGTGGACTGAGTGAGTGCCTACAGACAGAACAGAGGAAGTGGAAGGAGTTAGGAGTAATGGGAGAGTTGTGGATGCAGTGGCTTGTTAACTAGCAACGGATTCCGTGCCTTGCTTATTTCAGAACCTCTGGCTTTGCTAATATTATCTGGATGCTGCTCTATTTCCAAGGTCTCCTTCCAGGGTTTTAAATTTCATTTAAACCAACGGCCACAGCAAAATACGTCGTTAATGATCAATTTTAATAATACCTAAAATGTTTTAAAGTATATTACAATATGAATTATACAGCGCTTCCAATCACAGACGATCCGATAGTTATGACTACATAAGAAAAGTCTCCAGAAATTACTGCATAAATTAAAGAGACAGCATCAAGATATAATTTAATGATATTCGCACAAAAAATGTTTTCCTTCTAAGGAAAGAGATATCTATTATTAACAACAGAGAAAATTTAAATATTTGTCCTTTGATATAGATAATACTAAAGAATTTGTTCTACAAATAAAGCTTCAATATTTTAATGTTTTCAAAATTCTAGAAACAGAAGAATGAAGCCTCCGAAATGCGGTTTTAAGGAGGGTTGTGGAATATACAATAACGGATAAATACCGCAACGAATATCAGGAATGAATTAAAATGCATTTAACTTAAACGATAAGATCAAAGCATAAAGAGTAAAATATTATCATTACTTCTTACGTATAACGAATTGCCGCTTATTGATTAAGACACAAGGAAAGAGAAATAGAAAAAAAAAAAAAAAAAAAAAAAAACCATCAAAGAGACGGCTAGACCAGTTTCTGTAAGAGAGCGGAGCAGGCCTAAACCATATTATTGTTGGTTATTATTATTGTTTTAAATTATTTTAAAACCCCTATTTACAATTTAAGTGATAACTTGAAAAACTGTAGAATGAATGAATAGTGTTTAACGCCCGTTTTTTGCTACAGAGGCACCACAGGTGATGAAAAACTGTAGAAGATTCTGAGGTTTGTTTAATACTTCTTTGAAATATTTATTCAATTGGGTGCGAGGACGGAAATGTTTTATTATAGTCATTTACACATACTATCGCTCATTACGTCTAACTTTTTAAATAAATTATTGGCGGTTCTTTCTTTTTGCTTTCTTTGGTAGAGGATTACAGCAGTTTCTAGAATCAGTTAACAATATTGTAGTACTGGAAGAATCCTTGTTTGATTGATTTGGTTTATTTACGGACGCTCTTCAACATCTCAGGTCATCAGCGTCTCATTCAAATCAGGGTATGAAACAGCCGACAAATTTTGCTCAGAGAACTCTTTTTTCAGGTTTGAGGTTCTTTTTCGTGCCGTAAATGTACGACATGGGACCCCGGCTTTACTTTGCTTCTGAAGGAAGTCATACTTAGGATTTTTACGCCCGAAAAAATCCATCTGTCCTGGCCGGGTTTGAACCCGCGATCTTTGAGTTTATAAGCCAAGTATGGCTACCACTACACCACCAGGACCGACGAAAAATTATTATAACATCTTTAAAAAATTCTATAAGAATTTATGTTATTTTGAGCGACAATGTATAAACCGGGCAATACAACAGGAATACCATCATCTTTACTCATGTAGGCACTTAAGTTGGTATTATCATTCTTAATAATGAACAACTTCAGGCTTTGCATTGTAGAGAGAACATGTGTCCTTGCAGTGTTCGCCACTTAAAGTTTATCACGCTATTATCACGCAGAACGGTACTAAAGTGCAAAATGCAAGGTGGAGCACTCTCTTGAGAACACGGATGCTCGTGCGGTTATTGGTTTCCTGTTCTTGAAAAGAAAAAATGTCTAAGGAAATTAACGTGTATGGAGACACTGCCCCAAAGTATGACACTATAGTTAAGTGACGCAGGCGTTTCCCATGTGGACAAACGAACATAGTGGTCGCCATTAGCTAGGGACCGGGTATTGCGGCCTCTAGTTTGGAGACTGTCGCATTTGTCGAGGTAATAATGGAGAAGGTGTGCATTAGTTGTGGTTCAGTGATAAACATCATTCACAACGTTTTGCATATGACAAAGGTCGCCACCCTGTGGATACGGCCCTTGCTCAAATGCAAAAAACAGCGCCAAGCGGCCGTCGTAGCTTTGCAGGCTGATGCTGCCGACATTGTCATGTAACCTCTTGATGCTGACGACATTATAGCCCCACTACTAGTGGCCCGATTGCCAAGATTTTCGCAAACTGCTTTTATCAATTTATTTTAAAGAAATCTACTGAGTTTCGTTGAGATGAAACAAAAATTGCGACCGCCACTGGAGAGATTTTTCAATCTTTTTTTTTTTAATCGCTTTTGGTTATTTCCCATCTCCAAATGTCCAATTTTTCTCGTTATGTGCCGAAATCGTTAAGACAAAACAAAAATTGCGACCGCGCGAGCTTCAACACACACACACAGATGAGAGAGAAACATTTTACAGGTACGACAGCAAGTGCTATTTGAAATCAAAGTGGGGATGAATCAGAGTGAAATCCCAAATTTAATCAACATTGATATAAATTTCCATTTAATATTAAAATTGATGTGTTTTTTTAAATTAAATATTTGTTAACTAGATAGTTATGCAGCCTGGGAAGATTTGAAACCAAAGCTCTGATAAATAATAGATCACCTACGTGATAGAGAAAAGACTAAAAAGAGGTTGTCCTTTATTTTCTATTTATTTTCTCGAATATGAAAGTTATACTGTTTCGAAGTGAAACACACAAATCATTTAGCAAATAAAATAATGTGGCAGTGCTAATAAATATTTATTACGACAATGCATGCAACATTCACGTTATACGTGTTTACTTATATTTCATAAATCACGCCAACTCACTAACGTTCACAGATATCAGTATAAAAATGAAGTAATAGTTTAGAGTTGAATGTTCGGGTGGTTTGGTAATATTTTTATTTTGTTTTCATTTTTCACTCCACCGCGCCTTTCTCGTTTCCCTGATTTACTGCTAAAACTTTGTTGTTATTGTTTTCTTCTTGTATCGTGCTGCTTAGCTGCAGAACGGAGCAAGCACTGGATAATGAAAAAGCAGGGTGCGTGTTCTGGACACATCCTCAAGAGCTCTCGCTTTAATATCTGCAAGAGATGAAACGCACTTGAATATTCTCACATTTTCTGGTTAGGAGCAAAGGTTCAAAGTTTTGCTTAAGAGAGGGGGGGGAGCTAAGGATTAAAGATAGCTCTACAAGCCGGAGCAGAAAGTATACAACGAAGAAGACGAAAGGCTTCAGGTATCTTACAGCAAATTCAAGATTAAGAGCGCTACTAGTACAGCCAGAAAGGCAATTTCACGTATAAACTTAAAATTCATGTTTTCATAAAGTGTTATTAATGTACCGTGGAACTATGACACAAGATATCTATTGTACTTATAAAATTCATTAAAGTTTATTGACTTAAAGGCCTAATGTTTAAACGTTTTAATTAGAATGATATGTGTGCTTACAATATGCTCTCCAAAAACACACAGTTATTTTATGAAAAGGAAAAATGTTGTAAAAATGAACTACCTGAACAAGTTTAACCTTACTGGCTGTAAAGTATCCTATTGTTCTAATAATTATACCGAGGGTGCCAAAAATGTATACACACTTTCACAGTCGATATCAATTTAATATATTTCAAAGTTGTACCGAAAAACAACAGTAATGTATAGTATGATGTTCTGTAAACAGATGTGACTCACATACATTATGATAGCGTTGCTACGTGGCAGGTAAATCAATAATGAACAAATGAAGACAATATTATCGTATGATGTTCTGTAAACACATGTGACTCATATTACGTTATGCTAGAACAAAATGGAGCTAAGATGATCGTTTAAACAGCAGAAAGTAATTTTGAAGTGGTATTGGAAAACCGAGAATGCTGTTGAAGTGCAAAGGCAATAGGACGAAGAAGTCTCCACCGCGATCTCCAGATCTAATTCCGTTGGACTTCTGCCTACAGGGAACTCTTAAGGATGTTGTACACTGTAGAAAACCAGCTACACTGACAGCACTTCGGGAAGAAATTGAAACAGCATGTGCTGCAATCGCTGAGGAAACTTTCGCAAACGTTACTCAATCAGTAGTTCAACGTACTCAGAAGTGTATCGACGCCGATGGTGGGCATTTTCAGCAACTGTTGTAACTGTTAAAGTCTAAGATATTTAGTACTCATCATTTTCCGTTTGTGCGAATTCAGTTTTGTTGTATTTGCTTGAAATGTGTATACATTTTTGGTACCCTTTGTATACTTAAACAATATAAAATGAATTAAATAAATAATTATCATTAATAGAATTTCAAAAAAAAATAGATAGCAGAGAAACAAAAAATAAAACTATTGCGCTTTCTACGTGTTTAGATAGAGCACAGGTTTGGACTCAGTAGAATATAAAACTCCAAATATCTGAGAAATTTGAAAGGGATACAAAGAACTGAACGAGATATAAATTAAGTTATAAGAAAAAATTTGAAAGTTGAGAACATAAATTATATAATTGTGAAATGACGAAATGAACGATGGGTTCATTTAGAACGAATGGAATACCAAAACATATTTTAAAATATGATCCAACTGGAAAGAGGAATTTAGGTCGGTCAGAGGAAAGGTGGTTGGGAGCGTAAAGGGCCTATATAGCCCATCAGGGTCCCGAAATGTGAATTTAATTATAATGCTATTTTCATTTGTAGCGGTCCGTTACATTTTATGCTATAAAAATAATTTTAAGTTTTTTAATGATTTGACTTCGTAATTACCAATAGCAAATGTATCATATTTTAAAGCAAAGTATACCATACTGATTTAATAAAGTGAATAAATATTTATCAACATGGGCAAGTCACCTTTTCTTTAATCTTCTATTAATTTTAACATATATTTTCAAAAGTAAGAATTGAATAATAGAGGTTTAATATTTGGTAGCATATACGGTTACCAATAAATTCCAAATTTACATAAAATATATTTCCATATAACGATTCTCATAAAGAATACAAACATTTTCGGGAATTAAGCATACTTTCTATAGAACTTTTTATTTTCCAGATGGATAATGAAAATTTTTCTCCTACTCGTTCCCTGTTTATTTTAATGTTTCGTCTCTGATGGATTGCTTTTCATAACACCCGGTGGTTTAGCTGACGTTTTTTTGAGCTAATTTTGATCTTCCAGTTCGTTTGCATTTTCTCTTTTAGCTATTGTGTTTATGGTTCCAGGCCGTTTCCGAATTTATGTGTTTTAAAATTTGTAACTCCAAGGTTTCTTCTATCTTCCTGGTGTGCTTTTCTCTCTATCTAATTATAATAGATGTTATTGCCATTTGTATATATATTTTATGATAATATCTAGAAAGCTTATTAGTCTACATTATCTCCAAATATCTATAATAGAGCATATGCATAGGATTTATTATATTTTCTACGATTTCTAACCTCTTTAATACTTGGATTTTAAGTGCCCGGGTGTTTTTTATTCTATCTACAAGTTTTGGGATATATATATATATATATATATATATATATATAGCTTATTCTTAATATTACTTATTTGTGTATAAGAGATAATGCATTCAAGGCAGTTGAAAATATTTCTCTGTCCCATTATTTTACTTGCACGATCGTTTCTCAGGTAGATGACCTAAATATAGATTTTAAATTTTGAAACTCGTTTCATAAGTAATGTACACTTACATGTTTATTTTTGACTCTCTCTTCAATATAATCTCCGTGCTTCTCTTGGAAATCTATGCTATTCTTTCAAAGCACCATTTCTATTCAAGTACAATAACTCGGGTAATAGTGGCAAAAAGCTTCTTCTACAGAAAGAAAACGACGCCCACGTATTTTTTCTCCAACTTTGAGAATAAGTTTTTGCCTGAAGTCACAATAGTACACAGCTATGACACTTTGTTCCATACAGGACTTTATCTGCCATAAGAGTCCTTGAACAGCATCATTTGCTTGATCTTTGATTGTGCTCAAAGTTGTTCGTTGGGAAGATGAACCTCTCTACTACTAATCCACGATTCATCAACAGCCACAATTGAACACAAATATGCGTAATCTTCAACATCGGATCTTTGTTCCAGTAAGTTTACAATGTCCTACCGTTTACGTTTCTGTTCAGCAGTCAAAAAGTGAGGGACCTAATGCGCACCATTTTTTTCTCTTCTGTAAATCATTTGTCAAAATACATAACACCGACGGTGGTGGAGTCCTGAGTGTTTCTTACATATCTTATAATATCTTGAAGAGCGTCCGCCATAAGTTTCACGCCTCGTTCATCTGTTGTTGTCTGCAGCTTTCCTGGCCTTGGTTATCGTCTATGGCACTCACACGACCAACACGAATATGATTATGAGAAACTTTACTACGGCCCCCTGTGAACTCACACAAACTTCACTCTGGATAAATAGCTTTTGGGACATTTCTTATGATGCAATATACGCATAAGATTCCTATACAGTCGATTACATATGAAATCGGCCAAAAAAATTGACAGCATATTGTATATATTAATATATTTGTTACACTACAACATATAAAGATCTAGATCTAAGATTTTCATGCATAATAGATAATATTTCCTTATTTTATTAAAATTATATTAAATACAGACATAACTCTGAACCCCTATAAAACAGAAAGATTCCTTTTAAAGCTCATATCTTTCCGAACACAATGATTTTGAAAAATACAGTCATTAAATTACGAAATTAGAAGAAAATGTTTTTATGCACATTTGCACGATTTTCCCATAAAGTACAATAAAAAATACAACTATGGCAAAATTTCAAATTATTAAAAATGTAGTTTTCAGGCTTATGCTTTAAGGTAAATGAAGAAGAAAAAAAAAACCCGTAGAAATAGAGTTCTTATACCTGTCTTGCGCCCAGATTGAGTTTTAATCACATAGCCAGCACTCTCAAGCTAAAGTATAGTGAGATTATTTCAGTTACGGGCCGGCAGAGCATGGCTGCATACTGGGGAAGCGCAGTCAACGCACTCGGAAAAAGAGAGGTAGAATCGACGTGCGTAAAGTTATAATTTCTATTTTAGTACTCATATTTTTACTGAAAGAATAAAATGAAACTGTATTTAAAAATGATAATATAAGAGATAGTGAAAACGATGCCCCTCAGCGGCAACACATTGCTGGAATCTGCATAAGAAAGTCCTGATTTCCGATAGTTTTATCACACATCCAGCACTATCAAGTCAAAGCATAGTGAGATTATTTCAGTTACGGGCCGGCAGAGCGTAGCTGCGTAATGAGAGAGCCAAAATGTCAAAACCATATTATGCATGTCCAGTTAGCAGCTTGTAACTAATTTGAGAGAGGCTGCTATTCGGTTCTTTCCGTGAGTGCACAGTGTGCTAATTGTTCGTCGTTAGTTATGGCACTACATAAAAATATTTATGATTAACGGGGTTTTGGTGTACTATATATATATATGCGAAAACTGTGCGTCAATTTATAAAAACGTTACTAGAGACAGTTGTCTCTCAATGACAAGAAACGTGTTCCAAAGCCCCGTGTTCTTATATAAGAATGAATGAAAATCAGGACTTTGTTACGCAGATTCCAGCAATGTGTTGCCGCTGAGGAGCATCATTTCCAACATCTCTTATATTATCAGTTTTAAACATAGTTTCATTTTATTCTTTCAGTAAAAATACACGTACTAAAATAAAAATTGTAACTTTTTTCCGATTACGTTGGACGCATTTCCCCTGTATGCACCCCATAATTCAAATAATCTCACTGCAGTACATGCGCTTCTCGTTCTGCATAGCATGACCAAACGTAAAAGCAATTAGTAAGACCGTGTGTTTCGAATACAATTCAACAAAACAATTTTTATGGAAATGATTCTTGATGGAACATCTAAATAATATTGACTTTTTTTTTTTTTTTTTTTTTTTTTTTTTTTTTTTGTCATAGAGAGTGCAAATTGTTGATATTTTTCCTTTTACTGTTGTCAAATATGATTTACTTGGAGCATTCAATAATGATCGACATTCTCCCCATAACCCTGGAAACGTAACACTTTAAAATATGTGCCGTTGTATGTGTCAAGATAGACTATAAAATCCCCTATTGCTAAATAATTGTGTTGCTACGTCCTAGATGTAGACCAGCTGCGTATATTGAGCTCGTGAACAACGACACACAACACGGAAGCAAACAAACATGGGCAATGGTGTACAGTGTAGTTTCTGTGGAGGAAATAAGTGGATGCATCAGACATTCACACGAGCAGCACCAAGTCCAGATCCAAGATTCGTTGAATATTACAGTTCAAAGACAGCAGAGAATAAGTCGAAAAAGGAAAAAGCACATGTGGGCAACACCCAACTCGTCTCTGTTTTGGAGAACACGATTATCATTTTTGATGGACTACAGAACGCAAAAGGTCTATCACGGGAAACCACTCCCACTATCATCCATGAGAACTTGAACATGAGAACGGTATGTGCGCAGTGGGTGCCTCATTCCGTCACTATTGCGCAGAAACAGTCATGTCAACGGTTGGTGGAACTGTACATCGCGGATTCGGCGGCATGAGCTTCAACCAGCTGTCCACCAGTGGCGCTGGAATACGAAAACTGTCAGAACGAAGGCAAAAATGCATATACATTGGAGGGAATACCTCTAATTATATTCTGTATTCCTCGTAAATTCCTACCGCGGGGAAAAAAATGTAAGTGCCAGTAATCTTTGGACGCGGTATTATATCTAAACCTGTTGAAATGTTATATTAAATGTACTATAATGTATAGAATGTGCTATCAGCTGTAAATGAACTTTATTTAAGCTTTGAACATAGTATTTGGACCTATGTTTTTAAAGCTGTTCATTTTCACAAAATTGTCATATATTTATCGTATTAAAATAAGAAAACTATTTTCACACAATCATGTTTCTATCAGCTATTTTAGATATATTATTGTTCAAGACGATCCTTGAGGGTTCGAACCCGGCCAGGACCGATGGATTTTTTCGGGCGTAAAAATCCTAAGTATGGCTTCCTTCGGAAGGGAAGTAAAGCCGTGGGTCCCGTGTCGTACATTTACGGCACGATAAAGAACCTCAAGCCTGAAAGAAGAGGCCTCTGAGCAAAATTTGTCGGCCGTTTCACGCCCTGAGTTGAATGGGACGCTGATGACCTGAGATGTTAAAGAGCGTCCATAAATAAATAATAATAATAATAATAATAATAATAATAATAATAATAATAATAATAATAATAATAATAATAATAATAATAATAATAATAATAATAATAATAATAATAATAATAATAATAATAATAATAATAATAATAATAATAAGACGATCCTTGGCGTGCATTGGTCTTTATCAGATAAGAGCAAATAATCGAAATATGTAACAATTAGACTGGGTTATCGACATAAACAAACAGGCATGATGGAATATCGATTATTCCCACGCTCTTGTTGATATTGATAGTTTTCATTTGTTATTTGAACCATTTTGTTTTTGAGTAGGCTTGCTTTTCTGTTTATTATCAAATGGTTTCTATTGAATCGGCGTTCTATTGTACAACATCGTGCATTAAAAGAAAAGAGAAACATGTGCACAATCCTCCCTCCCGCATCAAAAAAGAAACAAAAGCGGGAAACATCGATAGAGCATCTGGAGTACGCAACAAGCGGTTTATAAAAGCTAAATGCTTGCTGTAGTGGCGATGTGAGCTAAAACTAGTGAGAAGAAGGTCAAAAAGAGAAAGAAAATCTCAGTAGTGTCAGCTGGTCCTGACGTATATGCTCACTGGCACAATGTTGATATCAGTATCCTCTGCAAAGAGTTATATATCGACAATCTATCGACCGATTTTTCGTCCCCATACAAGCTAAAGCTGTTTAGCTGTAGGAGACGAATTTGTTAGGTCCTCTGATTCGTCATCTGGTGAAGTCAAAACATTTTCCCCCCCTTATAGAGGCGCATACATAACAAACTTCGTTATATTCCACAGTATAATGAGGAAACTTTGATACACGATACCTATTCAAAACTTTACGCATGTTAAGGTTTCAACGTGTTATTCCGACTTGACATGAAAAATGCAAAATTGTACAATTTCCTCCTGAAAACCTACTGCTCTCATTTCTCTCTTTCGTCCTTTATTATAAAAAAAATTACATAAGTTAGTGAGAGAGGGCACTTTCATTTTTGATCTGTTGCCAGTTCTGTTATAAAATATTCACCTCTGCTTTCTATGGTGTGTATTTTTAAAATAAATAATATGATCTGCGTAAAAAAAAAAAAAAAAAAAAAAAAAAAAACTTCCACCCAAAATAAAAATAAGAACACATCCCAGAGTCAAACATCATACAACATCATAGTCCTCGCATTGTTTTAGAAGTAAACTTTGCATACCCTGAAGCTTCTCAAATAAAATTCATTTCGTGATATCAACTGCCTTGATTTGCAGAATATCCCTGTTTACATCTGGCCACTCCCAAAATGTTGCTTTTGAAAAATAAGTTTTCTTTCCTTGATTAGCGTATCAGGGAAAAGAAACAAAACACTGCTGGGAAGGAATGACTAATAGTTTAATGCATTTACTCCCTAACGAAAATGTAAAACATTCATGTTAGATAAGCATGTCTGGTGATTAATTAAGGCTCTACTTTCTCCGAAGAGTTTGAAATGTTCAAGTTCTACATTATGTGTTTTTCTACTATAATTTTTAATGCATAATATTATAATTTTACACTCGTAATTATGAAAATTATATCTCTTTTATAAAATACAATACGCTCGAAATAGAATTACCAAAGTATGAACCGAAAATGATTTCGCTATGTATTGTAATATTGGTATAACTTATTCAATTAACGACTAAAATGACTGTTAGAAGCTGTTGAGAAAGAAGAACAGCAAACTGTTTGTGTTTTTGTTGAATTATCTAAAATATGAATGGAATGAAAAATCCAAACAACTGCATTCCCAGTTACATTTTCTAGGTGAACCAAAACGAAGTTTCGACCTTACGGGGCGTCAATCGGCACTGTGTAGCCGCGAAATTGCCTACGTTAGGTACGAGGGTAGATCCATAAGTTTCCGGCCTCCCCGATAAGGATTGTCGCCTTCACATAATTCTTATCCAGTGTCATACTTTATATGTTAAGTAAATAATTGCAGTTGTAACTTCCGCTCCGCTGTGTTCAGTTGTTCACATGAGTTGCATAAAGAAGGACATGTGTAGAAGATTTTGACATGTTCAAAATGGAGTATCCAGCTGTTATTAAGTTCTTAACAAAAAAAGGACTTACTCCAAAAAATTAAACAGCGATTGGACGATGTATATGGGGAAGCACCCCCCTCATATTCTACCGTTAAAGAATGGGCTAAACTTTTTCGAATGGGTCGAGAAAGCATTGAGGACGAAGAGCGAGCAGGTCGGCCCTTGGAGGTGGTCACTTCTGAAAACATCGCTCTTGTGGAAGGAGAAATTATGGAAGACCCACGGCTCAAAGTTACAGAAATAGCAGCAAGGTTGGGTCTTTCTAAAACAACAGTCCTTCGAATTATTCATGAACATTTTAACATGAATAAGATTAGTGCAAGATGGGTGCCTAAACTTCTTTCCTTAGCCCAAAGCATTTTTGCATCTCTGCCGTGGCAACGGGAGATGCTTGCTGTTTATGCCCATTTTTCAGACAAGACCTCTGACTATTTTTGGGGGGAGGGATTGAATTGTTAATTAAAAGATGTGAGAAGTGTATTGTAATAAAGGATAACTATATTGAAAAGTAGTAAAACATAGTTTTTGTCTTTATCATACCTAGAAAATGATTAGGCCGGAAACTTATGGACTTACCCTCGTATATTATGCAGTCTTGGTTAGTTTGATTCAAATAACTGAACAAATAAATTAACATTTCTGAAGTTTTTTTAGTAACTCTGTTTGATTTCAAGTTCTAACAGACCAGTTAAATTGTCCGCAACGTAATACACAGCTATCGTCAAGTTACACCTTCTCTTCATCTCCAGATACGCTACCCACCATTAAAACATGGCGTAAATGGGATGGCACATCATGTTCTAGATCTAGAAACTAATGCATAAGTTTCGTAAATTACTTTATGTTGTGTGGTTTAGAAAAATCTCCTCTGTGCTATAGAGTATCACAAGTAATATCACAACAGGGTCTGAGATTACCGATAAGTGATATTTATTAGGACTATTTCACGAATAAAATAAGAATTTAATTAGCTTGAACTTACTTAAAAAATTGTAATAATCCTATATTTTTATTATGAATACTTAACTTTTCAAGTCATCTAGCAACAGGTGAATGTCGATTGTCAATAATGCCAATAGAAAAGAGTCCAATACAAATTTGGGACTACTTCATGAATGAAATAAGAACAAAATAATATACAGAGGGTGCCTAAAAATGTATACACACTTCAAGCAAAGAAAAAACTATGTTAACATAACAAAACTTAATTCATACATACAGAAAATGATGAGCACCAATCATCTTAGACTTTTATAGTTACAACAGTTGCTCAAAAGGCCCATCATCGGCGTCGATACACTTCTGAGTACGTTGAACTACTGATTGAGTAACTTTTGCGAAAGAGTCCTCAGCGATTGCGGCACATGCCGTTTCAATTTCTTCCCGAAGTGCTGCCAGTTTAGCTGGTTTTCTACAGTATACAACACCCTTAAGAGTTCCCCATGGGTAGAACTCCAATGGAGTTAAATACGGAGAACGGTTCTGTTCTGTACACACGTCTCCATTGCCTTTGAACTTCAACAACATTCTCGCTTTTCCAATACCACTTCAAAATTGCTTTCCGCTGTTCAAACGATTACCTTGGCTCCATTTTGTTGTAGCAACGCCGGCATAACATAATGTGAGTCACATATGTTTACGAAACACTATACGATAATCTTGGCTTCATTTGTTCATTGTTGATTTACCTGTCACGTAGCAACGCTATCATAATGTATGTGAGTCACATCTGTTTACAGAACATCATACTACACATTACTGTTGTTTTTCGGCCCAACTTTGAAATATATTAAATAGATATCTACTGTGAATGTAGTCGGTCCTGGTGGTAGTGGTTACCATACTTGCCCCCTAAACCCAAGATCGCGGTTTCGAACCCAGTACCGATGAATTTTTTCGGGGGTAAAAATCCTAAGTATGGCTTCCTTTGGAAGGGAAGTAAAGCCGTGGGTCCCATGTCGTACATTTACGGCACGAAAAAGAACCTCAAGCCTGAAAGAGAGGCCTCTGAGCAAAATTTGTCGGCCGTTTCACGCCCTGAGTTGAATGGAACGCTGATGACCTGAGCTGTTAAAGAGCGTCTACAAATAAACCAATCAAAAAAAAAAAAAAAAGCTGTGAAAGTGTGTATACCTTTTTTTTTTGGCACCCTCGATGTATTTGAAATTTGCGCACAGAATATAAACAATTCTAATGTGGTGGTGGTAGCACTGTCTTTCTTTTCATAAAATTCTATACATTATAACTATATTATTTATTTATTTTTTTGCTGCTTATTTAAGGACACTCTTTAAGATTTAATATTCAATGAAGAGTAAGAAACGATCGATAAATTTTGCTCCCTTTTCAGGCTTTATATTCTTGTACGTGCCGTAAATATACAACATAGGATCCACGGTTTTACTTCCCTTCCAAAGGAAGCCATACTTATGATTTTACGTCCTAAAATATCCACCGACCCTGGCTGGAGTTGAACCCTCGAACTTCTTTCTATGAGGCAAGTATGATTACCAATAGATCCCCAGGAATGATAAAGTATTTGATTCTTAGGCCGTCGAGCATACACGTTTAATTATGGACACAATTAGAGATTGAACAAGAAATAAAAATAAAATATAGGGAAAAACATATTTACAGATATATGAAAGGAAAAGTTACATGTTATTTATAGTTATTACATTCTGCCTAGTTTTGTGTACTTTGACCAGGAAAGTGGCGATATTCAGCGCATTTGTGTGATATGAAAACAGGTAGTAGTATTACGTCAATATTTTGCAAAGAGCATACACTGCAGTACTAATTTTCGGAAGCATCAACAGTATGTAAAGTTAATACTCTTTGTCACCTGCAACTCCCAAAATAGTCCAGTTCTAAAACAAGAATTTGTCATTAATTATTCGTTGCCTTTCATAGAGGGAAACTAAACTCCCGACAACTTTAACTGCAAGTGTGATATCCCTAGGCACAACGTCAGATGTCACAGCTAGCTAGCAAGATGAAACTCCCAAGATATTGCTTTAAGCCCCATTGTAGCATTTCACATTTTCAGGCTATTTCTGTATGTTTACAAGCAACTTAGTCAATTATTTGTTTAAAACTTTGTTACGACAAATGTTTCCCCACCCTGTCTTCTCGCAAGAGGAAGACGCGGCAGGCAGCGGCGAACAGGCGCATCTTGGTCTTTGTCAACTGAATTTATCATGGGGTTTGTGAACACAACTTTGTACTCTGCGAGGGGTAAGGCTTGAACGAAGAGCGGCTTTCTCTCCATTTCACTCGCTTTCTATACACTACGAGAAAATAAATCGATCGTATACCACTGGTAGCATGCAATTTCTTCAAGCGCTCTTGCTATTTCGTACGTCTGGGCTTTTTTCTATTTCGGCAAAGTCAGCTGGATACAATTCTATCCTCTCTTTCCACGCTCCGTAATGTTCCTCTTCTGTACTCCACAAACTATTAAATTTTAAACGTTATCCACATATTAAATTGTTCGTTTATTTTGCCAGCCAGAGCTTATAATATTAACCGTTCCTTGGAATGTTTCCGCAGTTCATTTTTTAGATATTGTTTCTTTTCAATGGCTTTATCTTAAAAATGTTAACTGTAACATGTCGTAAAAAATCTGATAAAACATTATATATTCAGCTATCTATATAGAAGTGTGCGTTACCAATACTTATATACAGAGTGTCCCATAAGTCTGCACCAATGCCACAGAATATGGAGGAGCAAATACAAGTTATTTTGCTGGTAGAAAACCCATAGTCACCGGGAAGTGGCTGAAGAAAACATAGGTTGCAACCAGGCCATGCACCAGTCACAATTAGATGTGTTGATAAACTGATAACTAGAGCTAGGAAGTGTAGGCATTTATTTTGATTGAAAGACAGGCAAAAATGTACTTAGAATACTTAAAATAGGCAGTAATACAATTAAAAGAGCCATTTATTAAAGGTGGTATTTAAGATATTTAGTAATTTTATATCACATAATTAAAGTACTTAAGCTTGCTTTTCTTGATTACAAGCAACGAAAAGGCGTTTTTTCAAGGCCAACTGCCATAGTCAACCGCTTGTCAGAGAGAACATTTTTTTATCATGGAAAAAGAACGTTTTACTTTTAATTGAGCTTATTTAAAACAAGCTATTTCGGATGTTTTTTTTTTCTTTTTGATTTGGTTTATTTATGGACGCTGTTTAACATCTCAGGTCACAAGCGTCTTATTCAAATCAGGGCGTGAAACGGCCAAGTTTAGTTCACAGGTCCCTTTTTTCAGGCTTGAGGTTCTTTATTGTTCCGTAAATGCACGACACAGCTTTACTTCCCTTCCGAAGGAAGCCATGCTTAGGATTTTACGCCCGAAAAAAAGCCATCGGTCCTGGAAGATCTTGGGTTTAGGAGGCAAATATGGTAACCACTACATCACCAAGATAGACTATTTCGGAAGGACTCATACCAGTTACAACAGAACATTCACCTTTGAGAACATCCTGGAAATGTTGATCAAGATAAAGCAAAGTAGTTTTAAATACTCTGGCGAATGAGCAAAAGATGTTCAGTGGTTTCTGTTTATGCATGTATAGGGGAATCAGGTTAGTATCTCTCTTCCTCCGTACTGAACACATTGTAGGAATGGTTTATTGTCACTGTGCCGCTCTGTTCTATCTCGCTTGCAATTGTTTGTTACATTTATGCAGCTGAGAATTTACATAACTTTCGTAGAATTGTCTCGCGCAGATAGATACAAGGTCATTCGCCAGGACTATTCAAAACTACAATACTTCCGTCATTTTCTGTATTTCCTGGTATTCGTATGCCCGAGGTAACAGTGCGTTCCTTTCACTAATGAAGGCTCAGCTATTTCAAGAGTTTAAGTGAATGGGTTGAGAAGAAAGTTTTTGACTGCTTGAAAAGAGAAAAAAAATGCATAACAAGATTCTCAATAAATATTTTTGTGAGGTAATGAATGAATAGTGTTTAACGCTTTTTTTTTTTTTTTTTTTTTTTTTTTGCTACAGCGGCACCACGGGCAGCGGACTCTGATGATACTTGAGATGAAATGAATGTTGCAAAAGGATTTATTTTTAAGAAAGGAATCTTTCCGGGTGTAAGTTTAGGGTACTTCCACGGCATTTGCCAAGTATGAGGAATGAGGAAAACCTGGGAACGGTGCTGGCGGGATTCGAATCCCAGACCTCCCGCTCACGAGTCCGCGCCTTAACGACTTCGGCCACCGATGGTTTTTTTTTTTTTTTTTTTTTTTTTTTTTTTTTTTTTTTTTAAGGTTAACATACCATTTAATTTTTATAATTTTTTTTTCACTTCCATATATTTAAATTCTTTACATGCTTTTTAAAATGCGTAAATAATAGCAGAAAAATCCATAACTATCCAAAACAAGCCTAAAGAAAAGCTTTAAACCTTCAAATAGTCAACAGAAGCGAAAATAGAAGAAGAAGAAGAAGAAGAAGAAGAAGAAGAAGAAGAAGAAGAAGAAGAAGAAAAGGCAAAATAAAAACTGGCCCCACGACTCCAAAAGTACTGAAACTATTCATTTCATCTGACTCTTAAATATATCCACCCAGATAGAACTTCCGAAATTTACTGATAACAATTTAAGAAATCTTAAATAAATCTTAAATCTTATGTTACGCTCGATAATCTTATGTTATGTTACCTTTCTTTTTAGAAAATTTTGAGAAAATAATATTATCTAGGAAACTTATCACAAAACATGCACGCTGGAGACACTGCCACCTGAGGCACAATGGAGCTTGCTGTTCGATACATTCCGGCTACTTTCACAATGGATACGAAAAGTCCGATATCAAAGAATGCGACGCACTGCCTCAAGAGGTTTGCTTTTAGAGTTTCGTCCCAAAGACGTGTTGAGTTCTGTCTCTCTACGTTCATTGAAAAAGAGAGCCTATAGGCAGAGTTGCTGCATACCTAAGTGGGAATATCTCATACATCTGTCACCCTTAAGTCCTGCAGTTTTAATGGTACAGCCTTCTGGAGGCAAGAGGAAATTCCTATACGTTCTGTTACAAATTACCATGATTTCTAATTAGGTAATGTAAATGTTAAATTTAAGCAAAATGTTCCTTATCAAGCTATATTCTTAAATCTCTTAGTGTAGCGTTGACTGACACAATCGCAGAGTGTGTACTCGCGAGTAAAGAGCGATGCTGACACATTGTAAGGCTTATGTACGAGAGTAGGTCCATAAGTTTCCGGCCTAACCGTTTTCTAGGTATGGTAAAGACAAAAACTATATTTCACTTTTCAATATAGTTATCCTTTATTGCAGGACACCTCTCACATCCCTGAATTAACATTTCAATCCCCCCCCCACAAAAATAGTCAAAAGTCTCGTCTGCAAAATGGGCATAAATAGCATCCATCACTTCGTCACACTTAAATTTCCTTCCTCGAAGGTTCCCCTTGAGTTTTGAGAAGAGGAAATAGTCACTGGGAGCTAGATTTGGGCTGTAGGTTGGATGGTCGATCTCCTTGAAGTCGCCTTCCTCTACAGCTCCCTTTGCAACACGCGCATTGTCGCGAAGAAGGCGCACACCACCACTCAGCTTTCCTCTTTGATGGAAGCATGTAGTCTGTGCAGTAGGCCAGCATAGTACTTCCCATTTACTGTGGTGTTCCTCTCCTTGAAGTCAATGAAGAGTATTCCTTCACAGTCTCAAAAGATTGTGGCCATGATCTTCTTGGTTGACTGGGTGACCTTGACCTTTAGAGGCGGTGCTTCGCCAGGTTTACGCCACTCCATTGATTCTCTTTTGGACAAGAAATCATAGTAGAGGACCATAGTTTCATCTCCTGTAACAATGGTTTGCAGAACTTCTCTCGTTGCCATGGCAGAGCTGCAAAAATGCCTGACAACAGATGACTCGTTGCTGCTTTTAGACTGATGAAAGAAATCTAGGCACCCATCTTGCACTTACCTTATTCATGTTTAAATCTACATGAATAATTCGAAGGACTGTTGTTTTAGGAAGGTCCAACCCTGCTGCTATTTCTGTAACTTTGAATCTTCCATAATTTCTCCTTCCACAAGAGCGATGTTCTCAGGAGTGAGCACCTCCAAGTGCCGACCTCGTCTTCAATGCTTTCTCGACCCATTCGAAAAAGTTTGGCCAGCCCATTCTTTTACGATAGAATATGAGGAGGATGCTTCCCCATATACACCGCTGTTTAATTTCATTTGGAGTAAGTCTTTCTTTTGTGAAGAACTCAATAATAGCTGGACACTCCATTGAACATTTCACAATCTTCTACACATAGCCTTCTTTATGCAACTATGTATGAACAGCGGAGCGGAGTTACAACTGCAATTATTTACTCAACAGATAAGGTATGACACCAGACAAGGATTTTGTGAAGGCGATGATCCTTATCGGCGGGGCCGGAAACTTATGAACCTACCCCCGTACTAATATACTGGCTACAGAAGCAAGTGAACTGCAAAGCAGATTAATATTTTCTACAGTTTCCTCTACACATATTAAAACGTTACAAGACTGTTGTTGTACCTCGTATTTGAACTAAATTCAATGGTTCCTCTGTTATTTCTAGGTCGGAGTTTACATCTTTGACAAAAATAGGTATCTGAGCTCTGCTGGAGTATGAATACTTCGTCTACGACTGACGAAAATGCAATACATTTACTACAGAGCCCTCGTTTGGACGTCTGGCCGGCTCAACGGGGATTTACTTGACATCGGGAAGTATGCTGTTTGCCGGCGGAGTCGGATATTCATAGCCTCTTAAATTCAAGCACATTGATTTCTACAGCACCCCAAACATAAATTTTTTTGTCATACAGAAGTATTAATTAAAATTTTAAACGCCGATCAATACAGTGAACATTAACACCCAATTTCAGAAATTAACTATACTCACATTATCGCGGGTTTGCAATATAGGGTTTTATTTTTATAAGTTTTGTGCCATTCCAAGTTGCGATTTGCGAAATTCCTGATTCCTGCACAAGTTTTCTCAGAGATTTTTTGGGACTTCGTTCTAACTTTTCTTTGGTGCCATTGGTTTTTACTGTTCACAAGATTACGGATAGTTTCTCAGTGAGGCGCACGAAAAGCAGGGAATCTGTGTATAAATTGCTGTTTCTCTTCTCTACGTGATAATGCCACATAGAAATCATACATGAATATTCTGTGTACTAAAGTACATGGACTTTTTGGCATTATAATACACTATAATACTGAAACACGTGATCGCACAACGTTCAACTCCTGTACAGCACAAAGACTTCGGGTCAGCACATGAAGAAGCGGGAAAATGGAGGGGGAAGAGTATTGGTTAGGAATAGGGCAGGGAAATCCCCATAAAGCCGGCCACGCGTCCAATGAGGACCCTGTATTAGCTTTCATTAACTAGCCAACTATACCACTAGCAAGATCTTGTATGTTCATAGTGACAGTTGGGAGCGAAAGATTGCGTTCAATAAATAGCTTTGATTTGGGCATAGCTTTTCTGCATCTGTTCTCAAAGAGTCTGTTATAAATGTTTTCTGATAAAACGGTGAAATGATTTTGTAATATAATTAGCGATTTCGTAGCTGACATAAACAGTTGACTATCATACAGGCGGTTCTTTCCGAAAAACAGTATAATAATAATAATAATAATAATAATAATAATAATAATAATAATAATAATAATAATTTGCAGCTAATGAATAGAGATGCATTAAGCTATATATTGATGTAAATATTTTACCTCGGCAACCGTTGAAATAAATTGTCTTAGCTATGTAACCTTTGCTACTCTCATAACACGCACAATCCATCGCATAGTATATAGAATATTGAATTTTCTTCACATAAATTAACATTTTGTGACGAACTAAGCCTGCTGCCTTCCCTTCATATTCAACAAATAAATAGAAATGTTCCCGGATTAAAATTAACAACTGAGGGTGATGACCGCTGCTTCAAATGAGCTACTACGTTTTCCGATATGACTCCTTCGAGAAACATCAGAATGTCAATAGTGCTATTATCAGCGCGAACCGCCACGCCACCACTCTCCGAGGTACGCAGTTTGTTCTCGCTGTAATGCTATCAATTTACTTCTCTAACACTGCGAATGGTTTGGTCATCTCTGCTCTTGTAAAACGCAGAATACAAGAACCATTATTGGCGACGATGCAAAGGGCTAAACCCAGAAATCAGGAACCTAGTGAGAATGTCATCATTGCCTCCTCTATTTTCTGTATATTCATGCACTGAATACTTTTCAATGTTGAACGTGATGAAAAATTAAAATCTGTATTATTAAAATGTGTTAATGACGGATCCTTCGCTCATGACCTTGGTCGGTAGCCGGCGGTAAACGTAGCGGCTAGTGGGTGAGCAAACCCCCACGAAATTTCACTATCACCTGGCCTGTGACTTTGACTTTCTTATCAGTTGCAACAAAACCATTTAGCAATTTTCTCATCTCTGTGCTTCAAATCCGTTGTTATGCGACCTAACCCATGCTTTGTGGGTGAAGAATATAAAATATGGGTCAAGTTAATTATTCTCAACACTCTGTAAAATCCAATCAATGAAATTTAACCGGCGCTTATAATAATGTGGCTACTATGTAAACCTATATGGTTTCCATTTGAACAGTTTTTTCTGAGCTGTAATTTGAGAAACTTGTGTTTCCTGTGCAAGGTTTGGAGATATTTTAGAACTACGCTCTAATATTTCTCCATTGGCATAGTTACCTGAGTAAACACACGCCGTTCTACAGGTCACTTCTTATTGAGAATAGATTCTGTTTGTCTAAATTTGTTTTCACAAGTAACCATTGTAATAACATAAGTAATGTATTCAAAAAATTCTTTCTTATAACGCGTACATCTATCCCAGTATCATGAAACCTAATAACACAACTTAAAACACTTAGAAGCACTAATAGCCTAATTTAGAACACTTTTTCATACGCATTTTAAACACAAAAACATCTTCCCTTATGCTTATTCGAGATTTAGTTAACGCGAAGGAAACGAAGAAGTAGGACAAAACATGTCTCGACCGTCCACAGTATAGCCCTAGAGTTTTTGTGGAGAAACTCCGTGAAGGAATCTTAAAAATAAATGTATTCTTACCACATACAATTACAAAACAAATTATATTACTTTTCTACATAGTTTCCTTCAACAGAAACGCTGGGTAGTTGCTTTAGTCCCCAATCAAAGAAAAAAGATGGGCGTGTCAAAAGCCAATTGTGCACAAAGTGCTGAACCTTTTCTCTTCCAATGCCTCCTACAGTGATTCGAACATATCGAAATCACAAGGAGATAAATTGGGACTGTAAGGAAGGTGTTTTACAGTGACTTTTCCTTAATTGATCCCGACTTATGGCTTCGTATTGTCATGCAGAAGCAGTTCATCACGAATAGGTTGCCGGTGTCTTTTGTTGCGATAGGTAGTTTTCACCTTCGTGTAACAGTTCGCAGTAATACAATCCTTCGTTTGTGAAAGAAATCCATGAGCAGCGCGCCTTGATGTTCCAAAATAAGGTCGCAAGTACCTTTCCTATCTTCTTTTAATCCACTCCTCTTGTTTTCGGGGGTGTGGTGGTGTACCCATGTCTCATCATTAGTCACAATGTGGGTCAAAAATTGCACACCTTCTTCCTCAAACTGGTCCAGAAGCCTCTGACTGGTGTCTTCGAACATTTTTCTGTTAATTAGTGAGGAGACATGAGATCCACCTCACCAAATACTAGTACTTCAGAAAGAACGGTGTGTATATTCCACAACTTATGCTCCATTTCCAGCACACTTATGAGGTCACGAACGACCTGAATGTTGTCCTCAGTGACGCTAGTCCTTGGCTTTCATTGTCCACTGAATCGATTGTGCCAGTAATTTGGGATTGTGAAAGCGCAACTTCTCCAACCTGTGCCGGGGATGATGCAACCTCTTGCTCAGACATGGTGCTACTGGTGCAGAAATGTCCAATACGGAAGTATCCGATAGTCGCTACAAAATATCATTTGGATACATGCGTTTATCGAGTTAATTTAAAAAGTCATCAGCTGCATACTGACTGCTCCTCCTTCTGACTAAAATCTCCATTGACTTTGCTCTTTTTATACATTTTCCCTCTTTAAATATATAAATTTTATCACTTTTATGTTTGTGTTAGAAGGTTAAGAGTACATCTACTGCTGGTCTTAGGCGATATATTTGATATTAGCCATTAAATAAATATAGTTTATTGTTTTTATGGTTACAAATATTGTGCTTATTCTTTCATTTTTGTCAGTGTGTTCGTTTCGAAAATATAATTATTTAAAAAATTAAAAAGCATTATAATATGCTAACAAGCAGAGATGAATACTTTCAGAGAGAATACAAAACAACGCGACCCTTTTACTGAATGTATAGTTTTTCTTCAGTTATCACTGAGAAATTTGGTTTTTACTTACGATATAAAGCATTAAATTAACAGAAAAGTCAATTGACAGTCTATTTATAATATTTGCAACAAAAAATGTTATATGTCGATGAAAAATGCACTGGAAAGTAGATTTCAATAAATTACTGTAGAGCAACTGGTTTACGAGTGTGATGTGGGGCAACCGGGGATGAAGGGTTTTCATCCTTCGTAGTGTATCCAGATTTGTTACGGTAGTATATGTTCAAGTAACCATTTCTCTACAAGAAATGAAAGTGATCATAAAATTAAGAGGTGGGTGAAAAAATAACACGCTACTTGTGTAGTAACTAATATCATGAACTAGGGAGTGGGATGTCGACAATGGGAATGAAAATGAAATGTTCACCGCTCCCAAGAAACTATAGTGTGCGTTACACCAAACGTGGGAGCCAGCCGAATATCCCAGTACTTTAAAAATGTGCTTGAAATTAAGTCATTTCGTTTTTAATGTCAATAGAAAAGTCAATATATCTTGAACGTGTTCAGAAAAGAAGGGAATTGGACTATTATTAAAGTTTACCAAGATGACAGTAAGCGAATGTAACTAGCAAGAGCAGTCAGATCATTGAGATTGAAGCAGGAAATAATGTTGCCTTTATTAATTTAATAACTAAAGGCTACAGAGTTATATTTATAAGAGCATGTATTTGATAAGGATAATTGTTATGTATATGTATAAGAAAATCATTTTGAGATAGGTATAACAGGAATCGAAATAATTTGTAACTTGTAACTTAAAAAAGGGTTTTGTATACATTTTGTGTAAAATATGTTAGAAAGAGACAGCTGTATACCTGACGACTCTCCACTGACCACTCCTTAGACAAGGCTTAAGAAAGGGTAAACTATCTTTTGTTAGGTCACGAACCTTCTACCCAGGAAATACTTAGGAGTTGACAATAAGAGAAACATGTGGCCGTAACGGGACAGTATTTAACAAAGTCAGAGGTAGCAATAATTTAAGAGAAAATGAAAATGTCAGAACGGAGACGAAAATGTTTTATTACAGGAAAGCCGAAAAACAGCCCATCAACACGTGCCGTATTTCTGAGAACATTTGGAAATCTACAAACTAAGGAAGGCAAAAGATTATCAATAGAAATCAGAATGTAAGGAACGGGCCGAAATTTATGACAGGCTGTTCTGGGAAAATTCAAGTTCGTGGGAAGACCTTAGATCAGGGGGGAAAGAATAATTCTAGCCAATGGTCTTCGGATAAAAGTTAACGAATCAGGAGAACTTAGATACAAATAAATAATTTTAGGATAGCCAATGATGAACATATAACACACAAATAGATAAAATACGAGGGAATTTAATTTAGCGAAAGGCGTGACGATGTAGTAGAAAAACTAGAGTACAGAAGTTAGAGGGGCATTCGCACTCAGTAGACACATAGTCATACATTCAGACATTCACGGAGACATTCTCTCGCACATTCAGACCTTCGCAGATTGAGATTCAGACATTCAAGAGAAACAGGGACATCATACGAGAGACGCGAAAGAAATATGCGGAATCAGAAATATACGAGTCATCCGAAAGTAATCAGTCTAGATCATTTCTAAAGTTCAGTTGAGGGCAGTGTAAGTCATTTCTAAAGTCAGTCTAAGTGTGTAGTGAGGTCAGCTACGAGCCGTCAGGAAGTAACCTGCTAAGTTATTAAATAAATTAAATGTTCAAACAGTGCCGGACTTATTAATACACCGAATAACCTCCTTCCCCCCCTAATGACTTTCAAGTCGTTAAAAACAGTCCAAATTTACCCTGAGAACCCATCATTCCCCCCTACATTGGAACGACCATATTAACCTACTGCAAATTAACGAACAACTGTGGAACCCCATAATACCCGTTCCAAGATATATCATAAAGCTGCATAAAAATAAACCATTTTTAGGATATGCAGCGTGCTGTACAGAGTAACGTACTAAAAAAAATAAATAAAAAAACTATAAAAGCAATTGGTTTGATGAACGATGGCGACTCAAAAAACATAAAAAACTGTATGAATTCTACTGCCATAACCAAGAAACATTAAGAGCTCTATCGAATTATATTTTTTTTAATGCATTCGAATGATTTGATTTGGAAGCGCTCTCCAGGGTTCCATCAGCTGTTGCAGAAAAATTTCCTGTGATGCCATTTTAGTGTTTGATCTCCAGGAAATTGTATTTCAACCAATTTACACGGAAGATGCTCCTTGGGACTGACAGTGATAATACTTTGCAAGCACTTTCAAGACAAAGAAAACAAGCTTATTGAAGAGCAAAGAAGCCAGAGATCAATAAGAAAAACAGGAAAATTTTGCTGGATACCTTTATAAATAACTAAATTACATTTTGCATATAGCACGTATTCGCAAATTTCTAAGAATATTTGCATTTTCCACAATTAGTCTATTTACAAAATAGATATTTGAAATGTTTTAAAACACAAAATATCTTTATTATTGACTATTGAAAATTTATATTTAATTGAAATGTGAAATATTTAACTGAGATATATGAATACAGTAAAATTAACATATTATTTATTAAAATGTTATTTTTTAAACAATAGATTTTCTAAAATGTCGTTGGCAGGTAATATAAACATATTTTTAATTTTTTCGGTAATGTCAAATTAAATTAGGTCAATGCATAATTTGGTTGCAGTCTTAAAATTTGACAAACAACTGCTCTTACATAATAAAGCTAAGCTTCATTAGTCACTCTTAAATATTACTCGAGTCCAGGAACGCAAATGATGTTTACCACGTATTATCAATATTCAATATCTATATGAAAAAAAGTAGTATTCAATAAGTCGTAACTCTAAACCTATTTAAAATTGCATATAACAACAGATTTAACAAACATTGATGGCTAGAACTGCGAAACTTGTGTTTTAACCCTAAACAATTGTAAAATGAAATAAAATTAATGTGTGTGTGAATATCACCCTTCTAAATGTATCTTTTGCTCTGAACAGATAAATTCAGCAAAAAAACCGCAAGAAAAGAGTGAAGATAAAAAATAAATATGCAAAAGTATTTGATTTAAATTTTCGTAAACACTGATAAAAATAAAAATAAAAAAAATGATGCAATAAATACGACAATGCAGCAATAATGCGACAACAACGTACAGAAACATTCTTGAGACAGTGTTGTAGTAGAGGGATTGTTGACGCATTATAGCCGTTGGTAGTGTAAGGGAAAGGATTTTTTAAACAGCAAACCATGATATAAGAAATAGAGGGAGTTAGCGTGGCTTGGGTTAACAGTGAGTGCGAGCTGTCACATCAGAAGGGCGTATTTGAGTCTCCGGTCCGTCCAGCGGTTCAATCTACACACGTATTTTGGTAGTGTAAACTTGTAGATCACGTCCCTTTATTAAATTGTGCTTTATTCTACACTGAACATGTGTGAATTAGTTTTATGATTCCGAAGACATTCCTTCCGGGTTTTATAATGCTAGTTTTCAGTAAATATAGAAATGTATGTCAGGCCAGTTAAGGTTCAAGAAGTAGTTTTGTCCACTTGTTAAAGCCTGGGTCGTGACAATAGCCCACACTCTAATGGACAATACTAAAATTCTCAAATCATATACAGAGAGGAATATTCGATTAAAAGTAGTAGAAATTCAGAACAGATCTTTTGCAAGATACATATTCTTTGACCAAAATAAAATGAAGATAATAGACAAAAATAAATTATAGAACATTATTAGTTTTTGAACTGGTATAAGATTACACCTTGGTGATTCTTAGGACTCAGATTTGGGTTCTAAAATTTGGGAAATGTCTATTTTCATGTGCTAAAAATACTTGAAATGATATGACAAAATTTCAAAAAAAATTAAGTTTGAGTTATTTTGTCAATATAAAGAGTATGCAGTACTCACCAATATACTGCTATACCTCCCCAACTGAAGAATTATAATTACACAATGAGACTATCCTCAAGTTATCATAACTGACGATTATTGTGAAACATAAGTTATACAGGGAAAAAGAACTTAACGTCCCTAGAAGTCATTCTGGCAAAGTAATACTTCAGCGTGTCAGCAATACCCTTTGCTTGCTGACCGTACACACAGTACATTTTATATATAATGTGAAAAATCCCTTATTTTTTATAAACACTTCTCTGCGTTTTATAGCACTCGTGCTGTAGATCCATTATATCCTTATATTCCGCAACACATTGCTGCAAACGATAACTTGTGGTTTCTTTTGCTTTGAGCATCGTTAAACACACTAAAGGAACATAACAAAACTTCAGAACATCAAAAATTAATTGCAACTGAGTGGTCTCAACCAGAGTCCAAATACTGTTGACTTTCTCATACAACCACTCTAATGCATTGTATCTTTGATATCGTCGCCGGTGTCAAGTTGCACATACTACAATGCTGGTGTTCTCCATTTTCCAATAATAGAGACATAAAGGAGCAAGGATGAGTTCAACATCATTAATAAAAGCATATTACACCAAGGTATGAAAAAAACAGAAATTTCAAATTGCACGCTCACGCGTTCAAATTTTTTTTGAATAGTGTTCAACGGCCGGTTTTACTACTGAGACATCATTGGCGGTGGACACTTATGATACATGAGATGAAATGATAAATTGGGAAAGGATTTTTTTAAGGAAGGAAACGTTCCAGGCCTAAGTTTAGGGGACCTCCCCGGCATTTGCCAATTATGAAAACTGAGGAAAACCTGGAAAAAACCTCAGAGAGGACGGTCCTGGCGGGATTCGAACCCCAGACCTCCCACTCGTGAGTCCGCGCCTCAACGACCTCGGCCACCCGTGGCGGTCCCATCACATTTTGGAGAAGAAGAAACAGACAGAAGCAACAATGCATACAAAACTCCTTCCATCAAAAACGGCGTCTTGTAAGTACAACCAGAGCAGTCCAGGATAGGTTTAGCACAATTCTGATAATCAAAATAACATGCACTCTGATTTTTCTGCTGTGTTTAGGCAATCACTGACATTAAACACAAAAGGTAATCCTGTTTCTGCAATTATGTCTGGTTGTTTTGTTAAAAATCATATAATTAAAATTTAATTGTACACGTTTTGTGCAAAAACTTGAAAATATTTATTTACATATATGTATTTTGAAGAAATGTGTATTTTTATGTGGTGTAAAATTTAAAATATAGGCTGAATTTACTAAATGCAAACTTTTAAATGTGCTTGCGAGCAAATAAAACATGTATTTACTTAAGAATCCTTTCTTGTGGATACAACTCTGAATGAACATGGGAGAAACAAGGTCAGAAGGGGAGAAGGACAACACGTGCCATCCGTGCCAGCGGTTAAGCTCCAGAGCGAAGACCCTGTATTCTAAAACACATCTCTTTAAACACTGTTTACACAATAGCATACAAAATGGGAGATAAATAAATCTAAGATATTTCTACATTTAAGTAATAATTCGGGCAGGCTTCGAGTAAGTAATCATCAGCATTGTTGTCCGTCATTGTATCATCACCCAGCTGGTAATCTCAACATATACCTAATACAGTAACATAAGACGACGCCCTGCTTGTAGACAGTAATGCATTCATATAGCAATTCTTCCACTTTTCACGCAAGCTTGAACTTTACGGCAGAAGCAGCCCTCGTAATCGTCTTGTATTTTCTCAGGGAAGGCATAGCATCTATCGCGGTGCCACCGACATCAGAATCCAATAAAATATTTGTTGGGTGCGCGGCAGCCGAACCCAATAACTCGGAATGAATTTTATTGCGGACAATCCTCTTTCTTTATGCTTCTCCAGTTCCGTACACTTTGGGTGTATTTTTTTTTTTTTTCTTCTTCTTTTCTCGTCTTCCCACACCCTTCGCGAAGCATCTTCGTCGTACGCAAGGAGGACAACTACATCAGCCATGGCGGAGGAAATGTTTTTAACGTACCTCAGAAAAAAAAATGCTACTTATAAAACTTTGGAGACGAAGGGGGTTTTGGAACTTCTTTCTGCTCTATTTTTCGCTATAAAGGAGCCCGCAGCTGTGCCCTAAATCCAGTGCCAAGAAATGTAAGCGACGAAGTAGCTTCGCCTGTTCCTTGAAAAAGTTAAGAAAATTAAGAAATTCCGATGACAAGATAAGCGGTGGTAACAAAAGTAGAGAAAATACACGGCAATAACTGCTAATCAAAGTATACCTGCTTATACGTACATCTCTGCAGCCCAAATACGTCTCGTTCACCATCGTTTCTCTCGGTGCCAGTTTTGATATAAACGACGCGGAACTTAAGAGAAGAAAGGACACTAGGAATCCTTGGGCGTATTTCTTTTAAAAGACGGCTAGAAAGAGTAACGGGGCCTATCTATCTTGCGAGTTTTATACCGCCACGGGTGGCCAAGGTCGTTATAACGCGGATTCGTGCGCGGGAGGTCCGGGGTTCGATTCCCACCAAGACCGTCCTCTCTGACTGAGGTTTTTTCAAGGTTTTCCTCAGTTCTCATAAATGGCAAATGCCGGGGAGGCATCCTAAACTTAGACCTGGAACGTTTCCTTCCTTTAAAAAAATATCCTTTCCCAATTTATAATTTCGTTTTTTTTTTTTAATTGATTTATTTACTGACGCTCTTTAACATCTCAGGTCATCAGCGTCTCATTCAATTCAGAGCGTGAAACGGCCGACAAATTTTGCTCAGAGGCCTCTTCTTTCAGGCTTGAGGTTCTTTATCGTGCCGTAAATGTACGACACGGGACCCACGGCTTTACTTCCCTTCCGAAGGAAGCCATACTTGGGATTTTTACACTCGAAAAAATCCATCAGTCCTGACCGGGTTTGAACCCGCTATCTTGGGTTTAGAAGGCAAGTATGGTTACCATTACACCACCAGAACCGACTTAAAATTTCATCTCACGTATCATCAGTGTCATCGCCTGTGATGCCTCAGTAGTAAAAACGGGCGTTAAACACTACTAAAAAAATAAACATATGGAAACCAGTGAGAACTTTTCTTCTGTCTATTACAAATTTGTTAAAGGATAATATGCGTATTTAAATATTAATCATATTTATTCAAGCTGGTTTTGTTCCTGCTACATTTATTCGGTGACGTTTTGTGTAAAAAATACAAAGGAAGTGAGATGGAAAGAAATTAAAGAACAGGGACTCAGACAAGGGAGCAAACTAAGTTCTGTTTTGCTATACTTGATCACTGTACTAAAAGAGTTAATAGCTATTTACCTATAAGTTCTAGTTTATTATATGCAGGTAATTTAATGGTGGATTTTTTATCAGTTGTTGATTTGAAGCATGTAACAGTCGCAAGAATGCAGGACAATAGGCAGATCTCCAAGATCTCCATATGGGATTCCCGGATAGAAAAAAGGACACAAGGCAGACCCAGAAGAAGATGGACAGACCTCTTCAAGAAACATGCAAGTCCAGATTGGTCAAGAGTAGCAAGAGGAAGAGATAAATGGAAATCTCTCGAGAAGCAAATAGTGCAATGAGAAATTACGTAGCCAAAACAAATCAGACAGTTTCTTAAAAGCTTACGAACAATTAGCGTGTAAAAGCTCATCACATTTGGAAAAAACGAGCTCCCCATACTTGTTAGGAGCCCTTTTCTTTAAAGGGACACATTAGGCTATCTTTACCTTTACAACTGAAAGATACTCCAAGGAATTAAGCGTAAACCAGCATAAGTTCAAATTGTGAGAAGAAAAAAAAACATTGTTATGGCAAAGAAATTTAGTTAGATAGTGAATTTATTTACAAAGAAGTTAAGAAGGACTCTTTCCTATTTAGCATAGGACACGGGTTTGATTCCAGGTACCTGTATAGGAAATTTTCTAAGTTATGGAGGTCTGGAACGGGGTAATCACAGCATAGTGAATATAATTGGGGAGCTGCCTGATGGAGATCTGGCGTCCTCTATCAATGAAGTCATAAGACGGAGGTAGAGGAAGCAGCGGTCGGTGCGGCAGGCCAGACCCGATCTCGAGTAACAATCACTGCAGTTAAAGCACGGAGAGATTCCAATTACAAAGACTTAAACAACAACGGAATAAGGAAAATCTTCTAGATATCGCTTGTCCTTAATGAAAATAGGACTACTATAACTGATTTGCCATAGTATACTTAAAACCGATATACCGACTATCAACATTACTGCCTTGGAATTTCAGGCTACATCCTTTGTTAGACCCAGCATGGGATTAGGCTGTCTTTCACAGACTGCTATTAATACAAAAATATTAAGAAGAAAAGTCAGTTGTTCAGTGAAATATCTTGCATTCTTTTTTGTAACTTTTCTTTCAAATAATGTTACTGTTAAAAACATATTAGCATCACCATTTAAATTGTTTACTTATTATAGAAAAAATATTACATACAATTTCAGGTAACATAAATGAAAACTATAATTATTTTGGAAATTTTAATGTTGATTATATTTTAATTAATTTTGGTTATCAGTAAGACTAGGAAATATAGGGAATATATTAAATATTTTAAATCTGCTGAGGAAAATTTTTCTGAACATTATCAACAATAAAGCTATTTTAATAAGTAAAGTGTTAATCAAAACAATAGAGTTTACTTACTAAAGAGCATCAATTTAGTTTGAAACTAGATCTAAAGTTAACTTGGCACTGTAAATCTCACTCCACCTTAAACGCAAAGTCAATTAGCTTTGTTTATGTTTGACTGGAGCAGAGTAAGATTGCACAGTGCTGCCATTTCGTGTATTTGCTATCATAGCAGTGGAGGGTTTAGAAAGCTAATAACACGATGTTGCCATGTCAACATTTTGTTCACTTTCATAAGAGTTTTAAACGCTGGCTATAATGAACCGTTTGCATCTTGCGTTTGTTGTTTATTATTTAATTATTTGGTTTATTTACGGGTCCTTTTAAACATCTCAGATCATCAGCGTCCCATCCATTTTAGGGAGTAAAACCGCCGATACATTTTTCCCACAGGCCTCTTTATTCATGCTTGAGGTTTTTACGTGCCGTAAATATATGGCACGGGTCCCGCGGAAGGATTTTCACGCCCGAAAAATCCCATGGACCTTGGCCGGGATTGAACCCTTGGTCTTGGATCTACGAGGCAAGTATGGTTATCACTAGACCACCTGAACCGACGAACATGTGATTTTTACAGTAAATACGAATATAATCCCACATGATGGATTTTTATGACTAGTTTTGTTTAAGAAGACGGAACAATAATAAAAAAAAAACAGCTAACGTCAATTTTTAGTCATTTGAAGGACTGCCGTAAGATGAGAGAAATGTTTTGAAATCCTTTCCTTGGAAACAGATGGGTCACCGAAAAAGAAACGGAACAAATTCTACACTGCGTGCTGTCAGAAAAATGCACGAAAATGTTCTACGTTCTACAGTTCCCAAGTACAAAGACACATAAGAAATTCATCAACCGGTATGTTCGGAAGATAATCCCATCATAGCAGTGGGAACGGAAGAGGAAACCCGTGTGTCTAAGAGATTGAAGAGGGAAATGGCAAACCTCACGGCGCCTGCCGCATTTTCCGGCGAAGGAAATCCGATCTGGAAGGAGAGGAGTGGTAATTTAGTGCCGCATCCTTCTTGATGAGGGAGATGATGAAGAAGCAGACCTATCAATTATTAACTAAACTTATCAACAGGTAGTTCTCCTCTTTGGCTGTGACTTCGAAGCACTCAGGATGGTATAATTCGTAACGCGATAATTGGCAATAGCAATTTAGTTGATAAAGTCGGCAAGACGTGACATCCTAAGCTCATCTGGTGCTCTTAAGTTTTTGTAGCTCAGTAAAGGAGCGGTCGAATCAGCGATGCTAACTAAAGTAGACGAATTCGTTCGTCTCATTATATATATTTACATTATTTCCCAAATTAAACATAATAGTGAGATTAAGTAAACTTCTACGTTAATTTTTAAATCGTTTAAAGAAATAAAGGCATGTTTTGAAGTGTTATGCTACACAGAAAAGCACTAGCTAACCTTAAAACTGAATAAAAACCAAGTATCGCCGTATTCAGCAGAATATGAAAATATTGAATTGATTTGCACCCTTACATTACTAACTACAGCTTTAGTAACTATTTCATTGTTCCTTTCCTGAAGAGTGTAAATATTACATTTTCTTTGCATAAAGAATAAAAAAGCTTTCAGAATCATACAATTCTCATTATTCCATCTCAAAGTACGTAATCTTTGTTCAATTTACGAAAATCTACCTGCTAGGTCAGGCAATTTTTGTTGCCAATAAATTGGAAATAATATGAATTAGTGGAAAATAATTGCATATACCGTACATCCTTCCGCTACGCAATCAGAGTTTGTATACACTTGTAGAAAACGGTTGACCTTCAGTCTACAAGCGATTCGCGGTAAGATTGGAATTAAGAAATACCCTAATGCAAGAAACTGGCGTGCTCATTCATGTTTCTCACACCAGCTGTAACAGTTGTATTTCTGTACCAACTGCAGTTACACTTTCTATAGTGTATTGTGGAGTATGCCAAAAATGAGATAGACCTAGAACAAAGAATATTTTTGTTGTTCTTACGAAGGTAGGTCGGTCCTGGTGGTGTAGTGGTTACCATACTTGCCTCCTAAACCCGAGATTGCGGGTTCGAACCCGGCCAGGATCGATGGATTTTTTCGGGGCGTAAAAATCCTAAGTATGGCTTCCTTCGGAAGGGAAGTAAAGCCGTGGGTCCCGTGTCGTACATTTACGGCACGAAAAAGAACCACAAGCCTGAAAGAGAGGCCTCTGAGCAAAATTTGTCGACCGTTTCACGCCCTGAGTTGAATGGGACGCTGATGACCTGAGATGTTAAAGAGCGTCCATAAATAAATCAATCAAAAAAAAAAAAGAAGGTAGATCCATAAGTTTCCGGCCTCGCCGATGAGGATTATCGCCCTCACAAAACCCTTATCTTGTGTCATACCTTATCTGTTAAGTAAATAAATGCAGCTGTAGCTTCCTCTCTGCTGTGTGCTGTTGTTCAGATATAGTTGCATAAAGAAGGCTATGTGTAGAAGATTATGGCATGTTCAAAATGGAGTAGCGATCTGTTATTAAGTTCTTCACAAAAGAAGGACTTACTCCAAATGAAATTAAACAGCGATTGGACTCTGTATATGGGGAAGCTTCCTTCTCATATTCTACCGTAAAAGAATGAGCCAAACATTTTCGAATGAGTCGAGAAAGCATCGAAGACGAAGAGCGAGCAGGTCAGCCCTTGGAGGTACTCACTCCTGAAAACATCGCTCTTGTGGAAGGAGAAATTATGCAAGACCGGCGGCCCAAAGTTACAGAAATAGCAGCAATACTGGGCCTTTCTAAAACAATAGTCCTTCGAATTATTCATGAACATTTAAACTGAATAAGGTTAGTGCAAAATGGATGGTTGCTTAGACTTCTTTCTTTAGTCCAAAAGCAGCAACGAATCATATGTTGTTAGGCATTTTTGGAGCTTTGCTGTGGCAACGAGAGAGAGAGAGAAGTTCTGCAAACCATTGTTACATGAGATGAAATTACGGTTCTCTACTATGATCCCTTGTCCAAAAGAGAATCAACGGAGTTGCCTAAACCAGGCGAAGCACCGCCTCTAAAGACCAAGGTCACTCAAGTCAACCAAAAAGATCATGGCCACAATCTTTTGGAATTGTGAAGGATTGTGTTCATTAACTTCAAGGAGAGGAACACCAGTAAATGAGGAGTACTGTGCTGGCCTAGGGCACAGACCACGTGCTTCCATAAAAGGGAAAAGGCCAGAAAGGCTGATTGGTGGTATGCGCCTTCTTCACGACAACGCGCCTGTGCACACAGCTCTTGTTGCAAAGGAAGCTGTGAAGAAATGTGACTTCAAGGAGATCGATCATCCATCCAACAACCCAGATCCAGCTTCCAGTGACTATTTCTGTTCTCAAAACTCAAGTAGAATCTTCGAGGAAGGAAATTTAAGTGTGACGAAGAAGTGATGGGTGCTGTTTATGCCCTTTTTGCAGACAAGGCTTCTGACTATTTGGGGGGAGGGATTAAAATGTTAATTCAAAGATGTGAGAAGGTATTGCAATAAAGGGTAACTATATTGAAAAGTGAAATGTACTATTTGCCTTTATCATAGTTAGAAAATGGTTAGGCCGGAAACTTATGGACCTACCATTTTCAGATTGGTGAGTTAAGCCCAAGACGTTTTCACTGATAAACCGGGTTTTAACAGAACACAAAGTTGATGAAAGTAAGCTATCAAGTCTTTAACATGATTAGCCCATGAATTTATCTGTCAACAGCATGTATAAAGCAACTCAAGTAAAATTACTGTTGAGTTGAAAGAAAACCCGTGGAGACGTTGAAACAAAATATGCGATAGGCATTTTATAATGTTAGACAAAGTGAATAGAGACAGTGTCTCAAAATTTTTTCAAAAAGTTTCAGATATATCTCATAGCGGATGGCAGAAACTTAAAAGCATCTACTACGATAGTGAGTACAATTTAATTATATAAATAGACTAATGAAATGAAAAAAATATGCACTAAGAGTTCGGACCGCATGACATGATTTTCCTCGACAGGTGGAGGCCGTTACGTATTACTGGTGCTGTTAACATATTATGAATGAATAGTACAAATTTTGACTGTAGAGCATGAATTAACAATCAAATCGATGTTTCCAAATGTGACATCACATCGGAGATATTCGGTAGTGAGGTGTATAGATTGAGGACAGGAAATTTTTTGAATTTGAAAAAAGTGTCACTTCATATGATGGGGAAGCTGAATCAAGCCAAGAAATGCTGGTCCTGGCGGTGTAGTGGTAACCACACTTGCTGCATAGACCCAAGATCGCGGGTTCAAACCCGGCCAGCGTCGGTGTTTTTTTTTTTTTTGAGAGAGTAAAAAATCCTAAAGATGACTTCCTTAGAAGGGATATAAAGCCGTGGGTCCATGTCCTACATTTACAGCACGTAAAAGAACCTCAAGCTTTAAAAAGAGGTCTTGGAGCAAAATTTGTCGGCCATTTCAAGTCCTGAATTGAGTGGGATGATGATGACCTGAGACGTTAAAGAGCATTCGTAAATAAATATAAATTAATAAGTCAACAAAAATTGTGTGACTTTATTAAATTTTGCAAAAATGAAGAAGAGTATGAAGAGACCGAGTAACAAGGAACAGTATAAAAAAACCTATATTGAGAAATATTCTTAAAAATGACACAAATGATGAATCTGCAAAGGAAAGAGTATCAACATTTTCACATTTCAGAAAAAGGTAACCTTAATAATAGCTCTTTGTGCTGAGGATATCAATAACTATCATTTTTAAATCAACTACTGACACGAAACAAAATTTTGAATTTAGACCAATCACAGCCCGATATCGCAATGAAATTATCGCAAAATTTATCAAATTCTTTCTATCACGCGACGTGCATTTGTCTTATGGTTAGTATAGCCAACTCTATCCCTTCACTAAATAATTCCTAAGTACGCATCACTGATCACTTCTCTGTGTTTTCATTAATTGTAAATGTAACTAACTTAATCTGCATTCACTCAAGCAATTGTTTTGGGTATTCACCCAAACAGTCTGAAATTATTTTGTAAATTATATAACAATATCTGCCTTAATCTTAATAAACACGTTGTTGATAATGACAAAATGTTTTCTCTGTTTTGATTTTTTCAGTTGGTATTAGTAAATGGAACAATAGCGATTGTAACAATCGACTTTCGTGTATTTCAGTCTCACAGTTTCTGAATAGGTTAAGTAAGTTAATAAGTTCATAAGTTAAGTATAACATTTTACACAATATTCCATAAGCGAATTTCAAAAATATGTAAATAAATATATTACTTTTATTCTTATTCTGTTCATGAAATAGTCCCAAACCCGTATTTGGCGCTTCTCTATTGGCATTATTGACAATGGACATTCGTCTGTTACAAGATGACTTGTATTCATAATAGGAATATACAATTATTACAATAATGTAAGCCAAGTTTACGGGAAATATGTTTAAATTCTTATTTTAGATGTGAAAAGTCCTAATAAATACCACTGGAGGGTCTGAGCTTTACAAATAAATTCACGAACGTAGCTGAGAAACCCTAAATGATATTACCTGAGCCAATTATACATTATATTTCATGTTTTATTTCTTCAGATTATTTTTCCAATGTATAACTATTTGCCAAAGGGACTTGACTTTCATAAAGTCATAAAGCACAGGCAATGTGCAACAATATTAGTAAAATTTTTCATTAATAAGTTCTTTTAATTTACCTTATTTTACAAATTGAAGAAAATTTTCCATCGTCAGTAAAGGAAAGCGCATTTCCAAAAGTCACAGAGCAAGTACGAGTTTCAAACCTGCAACAGGTGCTTGAATCAGCACTCTCGGAGAAGACTCGACAAAGAAGTTGCTGGTTATAGCCGATAAAGTGCGACGCCGCATGCAAATGACAGTAGGTGTGGGAGGAATACATAGCTAAATGAGCGGCTGGCTGGCTGGCTGACGAACCAAACCTCGTACACTGCTAAGTTTGTGTTAGAGCAGAGCGGGCTTAGGCAGGAAGAGTATCATTGTGCAAATTCGAAGCTTGGCTGCTAGTGGGGAGTGCGTCGAGGGTCATCACCTCGCATTATATTCTGCCTGATACATGATCTGCTTAGGCCACGGAGCTTCTCTCTCACGCTTGATATCTTTTCTTGAGAGAATCTCAAATTGCAACCTGCACTGCAGAACGAATGTATCTACTACAGTCAAGATTGAAAGATTTCAGAGAAAAGGTCCCAACGCCGAGAGAAGTGGCCAATAAGTAAACATTAATTAAACTGTTCATAATCATTAAGCAATATTTCAGTAATTTGAAATGTTGGCTTATAAAATTCAAATATTAGAGCGTGCACATTTATTTAGATTTTATTTTTCATTTTTCTACAGCTGCTCTTTGGTTGTATTTTTCAAATTGATATGTATTACATTGTTCTTTTCTCGCCCATCCCCCCCTTCTTCACGCTGTATACAGAGCTGGCAATTAAATGTGACTAATTCGGGTAGAAACAAACATCTTGGTGTTTAATTATCTCTTACTAAAATGCAAACAGGATATCAATTTACACAGCACATTGAACCTAATACAAATGCTAAACATAATAAGAAGCTCTAGCTAAGAAACTCTCATCAAGTCGGTCCTGGTGGTGTAGTGGAAGCCGTGGGTCCCGTGTCTACATTTACGGTACGATAAAGAACCTCAAGCCTGAAAGAAGAAGCCTCTGTGCATTTGTCGACCTGATTTGAATGGGAGGCTGAAGACTTGAGATGTTAAAGAGCATCCGTAAATATATGAAATAAAAAAAAAAACTCTCATGAAATCGCTACAAAGTGTTTAAATTAGAGAACCCCAAAATATTTCCTCAATATGTAAAATTTGAATACACAATGTGTTTATTTCTGAAAAAGTTCATACAAATCAAAAAGAGTTCATAAAATACGTTGGGATATAGTCTGGAACTTCATTAGAGACATTTCAACTTTTTTGTTCAGTATATGTTTTCGTTTACTTTTTTTTTTCTCCAGTGGCGCTTTTGGAGCTCTTTCCTGTCTTTATTTATGATCAATAAAACTTCTGGAATATTCTTACATTAAATTCCAAGTTGATAGAAGTATTTAAGAACGTAAGTTTGTAGTTTTTAAGAGTTATTAATATTTTAAAAGTCAACAACTCGAACATCAATATATAAAAATACATTTGTTTACATATTAAAGAATAACTTTGAAAAATTACTAATGCTTTCTCATCTTTCCTCGAAATACTCAGTGATATGCAGCGATGGGGTTCTCCAAAAAAAAGTAATTACTGCCACTATAATGATTTTCCCTACGTCACCGTTTTCAATCAACTGTTAAAGCAGCTAATGATCAGTGCACAGGTGTTTTACAACAAAATAACTACACTTTAATTTCATTGCTACTTAATTCTGAAAAATACCCCAATATGCCTCAGTGTAATGTCGGGTATTAGCTCAGATATAAACCATTTAAAATGCATTAGTAACATTATAGGTACATACAAGAGGCTGTTCATAATTTAAATGCAGTTAAGGTCTTCTGCTTGATTAAACAGTGGGACAAGCACCTAAAGCCATATTATGACTCGTCGGTCCTGGTGGTGTAGTGGTAACCATATTTGCCTCCTAAACACAAGATCGCGGGTTCGATCCCAGCCAGGGCGTAAAAATATCAAGTATGGCTTCCTTAGGAAGGGAAGTAAAGCCGTGGGTCCCGTGTCGTACATTTACGGCACGAAAAATAACCTCAAGCCTGAAAAAGGCCGTTTCACGCCCTCATTTGAATGAGATGCTGATAACCTGCGATGTTAAAGAGGTCCGTAAATAAACCAAATAAAAAAAATTAAAGAACCATTATGATTCTATTAATACCACAGAAGACAGTCAGCACCCATGTAGATATAGTGTGTGGCAAAAGTAATCTGTGGTGTTTAAGATGTATAATAAAACAGCAAAATGCTCTTGAAATTATCTTTTAACATAATCTGCCTTAAGATCAATACAGTAGTTTATTCCAGCGATGAGCCAATGTCATTATTCCCCTTCTGAAGTCGTTTTCCAAAAGATCTGCAAAATTATCTTCTACAACTGCAATCGTCTCTTGATCTGAACAGCGAGGGAAAGTTTGAGGCCTTGACCTGGAAGAAGCAGAGGGAGATAAATATGGGAAGTAAGTTTGATGCTCAATTGTCTCATTTTTTCCATCGCTTTTGTGGGAACTTCTTCATGAAAAAAATGTATTGTTCTAGTTATTTATAAGAATAGAATATTGGAATAATACTTCTGCAATTACTGTTTTTTTTTTCCTCTCTTCTGAAGATAATCAGTTGGTAATCATTTTTAGCGTCCCAAAATGCTGATGCCATAACTTTTCCTGCATAGGAACCGACTTTGTCTACTTTGGTGCTGGACAGCTTTGATTTTGGTGTTGAAGGTGGATCTAGGTCTCACCCGCGGTTATAAGTCAAAACTTAGTTCCTGTTATAACACTCCAAATACTGTTAACTATATTTTCATATGCTGTTAGCAAGTGTAGTACACATATCGATCTTCCGAATTTTTATGTGCAATTCTTAATAATCTACATATTCTTTCGAAATATACAAATCCTCAGCAATTTCACGCAATGTATATCATTCATGTGTTCAACTGTTTCTGCTGTTGATGCACCGACTGATACGACTATGTTTAGTAGCCCATTACTTAATCGCTGAAAATAGAGAACTGTTTCCATAAACTTTTATAGATGAAATAAATACATGCTTAAGACAGATGTGCCAGCATAAAAAAATATACATTTCCAGTTGGTAGAGGCAGAACGTCCCCGTAGATGGAAATTGTTAAAAATCAATTACGATTCGGCAGCCCGGGGAAACATTAAACATGCAGGATAAGCTGGTGAACTTTCTGCGCTGGAGGCATACCCTCACGGCGCTTTGGTTTGTGTTCTCACTTTAAGGTTACAGCCGCCTAAGTTAGTAGCGAGACTTTGATGTAGAAGAGTGTTGTAAGCTTGGCAGAATTGTGCTCATCTCGAGCGGGCTACACTATTGTAAAAGCCTTAGGAGAAACTTCTGCCCAAGTTGACTAAACACAAATGACTAACAGCAGCATTTGGATGCATTAATCGAAAAAAAAGGAAGAATAAAATTGAAGCACACCATTTAAAATTATTACATAACTTTGCAAGTTTGTTTCTTTTTTGTGAAATAGCATTTAGGACCTTAAGAAACATAACAAAGTACATATATTACCTTTATTTAGGAACATGTACATTATAATTAATAATGTCTCCCACTTCTTTAACATATTCAATCTCTGAAATGAACTGAAATTCTTAGGCTTCTGTGCCTATAGTAATCCTGCAGGGAAAGAAAAAGATGGTAATTTGTTGATTGCCAGAGTCCAGGAGTTCAGGCATTTATTTCGGTTAAAATAGGCAGGGAAAAAGAAACTGAAAATAGACAGTAATACAATTAAAACAAGAATTTATTAAAAGCGAAAACAGAGAGCTGTATACTCAGTACTAGTGAAAATAATTAGATACTTACAATTTCTTTATCACATAATTAAAATACTAAGGCTTACTTTTCTTGGATACAAGTAACTAGATGCTTTTTCAAGGTATCAACTGCCATAGTCAGCCGCTTGTCAGAGAGAACACATTTCATTCTGGAAAAAATAGTTCTACTTCCACTGAAATGATTGGATTAAATTTAAAACAAGCTATTTCGGAAGGACTCATACCAGTTGCAACAGAACATTCACCTTATAATACATCAAGACATTGTAAAGTAGTTTTGAATAGTCCTGGCGAATGTGCAGTGATTACTGATGGAGTTACTGAACACATTGTAGGGATAGTTTATTGCACAGTTGTACCGCTCTTTCCTGCGTGCTATTGTTTGATATATTTATGCATCTGCGAATTTATACTCACCACAAATTTCCTAGAATTGTCTCGCGCAGATCGATACAAGATTATTTGCCAGGGCTTCAAAACTACAGTATTTCCCTCATCCTCTCTATTCCGGGTATTCATATTCCCGAAGTAACCGCGCGTTCTTTCATTAATGAAAATTCTGCTATTTAAAAAACTTAAATGAATGAGTTGATGAAAGAGTTTTAGACTGCTTGGAAAGAAATAAAAATATAACAAGTTTTTCGTTGGTCGTTTTTTGTGAGGTGAACATGTCTTTTACTTTTATAACCTTTTTCACTTCCATATATCAAAATTGTTTATGTGTTTTTCAAAATTCGTAAATAATTGCATACAAATCCATAACGATCCAAAACAGGAAAAAAAGGCTTTAACCCTTAAAATAGGCAAAAAAAAAAAAAAAAACGGGGGAATAAAATCTGGCCCTACTTATTCCAAATGAACGGAAAAATGTTCATTTCTATCTGACTCTTAAATATATCCACCAGGTAGAAATGACATTTGACTTAATTTGCAGGTTTTGTTGGTTACAAATTAGGAAAGTACGGGTGATACATTAAGTTACTCATCCTCGTATCTTTATTGTCTACGGTGTATCTCTCAACATACGATTGCTTCTTACGCACTCCGTTGATTCAGCATATGGTTAATAAAAGGTTTTCATAAAAAATAAGAAAATTCCCTCATTATATCCCAAAAAAGTAGGGATACTTTATCTTCATTGCCCCAAATTATAGCAATGGCTGGGTAATTTATTTTTACAAATCCAGCACATAAGCGGGAAGACATAAAAATAAATGGTTCTGGTGCAAACAGCAAATTAAAGAGAAGTGCAGAGAAAGTTAATTATATTGAGTTAAATGTGCTATTAATTACGTACTATAGAATATAAGAACAATTAAATCACTTAAAGTGAACTTTTGTAAATGAATACAATTCTGTCATTTCTTTAAATATGTGTATTAAAATTATTATTCTTTGTTGAATTATTAACACTAGCATAAACTTCACAGTTCTGTTTTTCTAAATGTTTGGAGAACATTTCTACAACAGATATATACAAAACTCAAACAAACCACGCCGTCTAAGAAATGTTCACAAGAAGAGCCAATAAATAAAGCCGTTAACTTCTTCCAACAATGAATTTCCTCTCAAGGACTCTTCAACTATCCATTAGCGTGGGTGCTAGGGATGAAGCGCCCATTAAATGTTGTAAGGCTGAGCCTACCCAACAATTGTGTGTTGATTCCCATATGTTAATTTTTTGTGTGTTGGCTCCTGTGTGTATATTTTTATTTACAAACTGAAATATGTTCCTATTAGAACTAAACTCTGTCTGTGATATAATAGTAGATTATCAATAATGCGATCGATGGCCCAGCTTGCTTCACGCAAGCGCAGCAACTGTCAGGGAGATGTGAAGGGGAATTTTCGTGGTAATTTTCATTACTGTGTAGGCTAGCCTTGAACTCTACCTAGTTTCTCTTCTAGGATTTTGTAGAACCTGAAGCCCAACATAAGACAATATCATTTTAATACATAGTACTTCTTTGTTTTAGCTTTATAATGATGTAACTGTTGTATGTTAACAGTCAAAGACACACACTGTGGCTTATTATTTTTAAAACTCAAAAGTTCCTCATTCATATTTTAGTTTACACGGCCGCGGATCATATGATAACTCTTCGTTTATAACCATTTCCTCTGTATTTCTGTGGAATTGTCAACTGGGTTGGAATGGAACACAATTTTAAAAATTGAAAAAATGGAAGAGTGGTACACTACATGGAAATATCGGGAGCTTGGCAACGATTTCAGGAACGCCGTAAGTATTTAGTGGTAAAATTACAAATGGCATATGCCTGTCACCTCGCCTCACATGACCATCACAGATGTATATCATGGCACTGTTATACATGTGCTTAAAAATAGGCATAGTCTTAAGTTATACCATGCTAGTGTGAGTCACATGTAGTCCAAGCTGTGATCGGGTACTAGTCAAAACAATTCATCTGTCTACCATATCCATTTTGCAGTCCAAGCTTTTACATCATTATTACTTTAGGGTCAGTTCTTTCTATAAATAAATTCGTTTTAAAAAGTTCGCAATCATTAATTTTTTAAACATTTTTCAACAAGGCAGAGTATTTGAGACAGTGCTTTGCTGCTAATTGGAATTAATTTGAAAACAGTCATCGGACACCGAATAGTTTCGATTGTAACTTACAATAGCGGTTTCATTCATTTATAATTTTTCAAAGTACTATCAATATCAATGTATATCATTATTTTTCAGTTTTCTTCTATGAAGCTTTTCAATGAAGAATTACCCCCCAAATAAACATTCATTAGTCTGATAATACCAATTTTATTATCTACACCTAGCTACTCAGTACCTAAACGTCATTAGAGATATTACTTACCTATACTACCTTACATTCATCTATCTGGGAAACAAGTAATCCTTACATGGACCCCGTCACATGTGTTGATTGAGGATAATCAAAAAGCTGATGATGAAGCTGCAAAGCAAGTCACCCGACATCCTCAAGATAACTATACCACACTATGATGTCATTGCCTTATCAAAAGACGGCTTGCAGAGAAATAGATGAAGGAATGGTCAATTCCCGCAGAAACTGCTTGATGCTCGCGCTGGCTCCACCTCCACCTCCAGGGGGGTTAATTATTAAAACTATTATTAAGATTAACAATGAGGTATACACGCACCAAATGGAAAAGTCGTTGGTACCATGTGTATGGTGAGACTAGCTCTGCGCATGAGCATTGAAAAGAATGCTGACTTTGGAGAGACAGGACGTGTAGCCACACACTCCGATCGGCCATCTTATTGGCAGATAATAAGATGACGTAGAAACAAACTATTTTCCATGTAATAAGTTCTGATTGGAGTTTTGAGTGTCATTGAGTATAATACCTTGGTCCCCATCTTAGTTCTGTTATGTACAAATTTGTTGAAGATGGGCTTAAATATAAAGAGTAGAGCTCATTCTCTTGTCCAGTCAGGTTTAGGTGATAGTTATAATGTAGTAAAGCGAGTGCTCGCAGTTGCACAGGGACAATACTTGAGCCGATTCTAGCACTGAAACGTTGAGAGTAAGAGCTAAGTAGAGTCAAGGCCCAGAAAGCTTCACAGTGTGTAATACCCAATAGACATCATTTCCGCAACTCAGTCATCTGCTGAGTTAAGGATAATAGTCCAACTTCCCCAGCAACCCAGTGGATCCAAGGCAATTCTCCAACAAGTTCAAGGTTTCGGTCCGACAAATCCAAGGCAGTTTTCTCACTCTCTTCAGGCCTGAGATTCGCGATCTAGGCAAATGTTCACCGATGCCCTACAGCCTGGAAGACCCTCATGCAACCAATAATGGTCAAATGAGTGCAGAGTGAGAACCAACTATAATTTTTTATGAAATTATTAATGAATGAAATAAAGAACGAAAATTAAAAGCGTAGTGAAGAGAATTATTGGAATGAAACCGAAATTACAGAACTTTGAGAAAAATCTAATCTTAGCCTTGTCCTTGGATATGCTACATCATCTCGATATTAAATGAGTTATCAGCACTGTGCTACTTAGTAAGTCGACCGCTACGGGTGGCCGAGGTGGTTAAGGCGCGGACTCGTGAGCGGGAGGTCCGCCAGGACCGTCCTCCCTGACTTTCCAGGTTTTCCTCAGTCCTCATAAATACCAAATACCGGGGAGGTACCTTAAACTTAGGCCTGGAACGATTCCTTCCTTAAAAATAAATCCTTTCCCAATATATCATTTCATCTCATGTACCACCAGTGTCCATCGCCTGTGGTGCCTCTGTAGCAAAAAAGGGCGTTAAACACTTTCGTTCATTTCATAGTAAGTCGAATGACACAGTACGAACCTCGTCTCTTGGAACTGATATATGACTACTCGTGTGAAGATGACCTGAAAGCGAGCTACTATGGAGGTTCTGAGCAATCCGGGGAAAAAAAGTAGTTTTTCATTATACATAGCATTTAAAAAACATGTTTTTCAAAAACACTTTATCTTAATTACATTGCAGCACACACCATGCTCAAAACATGTTTTAACTCTAGACCTCCAGCTTCAAAGCAGAGATTCCATCTCCTTGTAATTGAATCCCTCAAACGAAGTGCATGTCCATTAGTTCAAATTGCTTCTAACTACCGAAGTCATTTAACTGTAATATTTGCTTATGTTCCAGGCCCAACTTTACCTCACTGAAGTACATATACAACTAAGGCATAGCCTTTAACACCAGCAATGAGGCTTGGCTTGATGTTGCTAATTAATAAAGCTATTTTATATTCCACGATATCATTTATTTGTATCCCGTAAATTCACATAGCATATGTTCAACTACAATACGGAAAGATAAACTGCCTTTATATAACTAAAACACGCCTTAATCCAAACACACAAAGAGTTTCAATTAAAAATATTCACATATTTTTATCCTGTAAAAATCTTAGCGGAAGAATAAATATGAGACACCATAAACATATTTCTTTCAAATTGTCCTACATAGCTTTACGTTTTATTTTGTTTGTAAGGTTCGCGGTCGGCTAATGAAATGTTTATTGTCATGCAACACTAGTATTTTTATATCATTGGAGAGTTGAGTATTATGTATGCCTGTACTATGTACTAATGCATAAGTGCAAAGTTTTATTTCACTAAATTTTGAAAACGCTGATGATTAGACGTTGAAAATCGGGATTTCCTAGTTCGTGAAGCAGATTTGAAGACATTCTAAAACAAATGTTTAATGCTATCAATTTCTTTTATCATTAGGCATAGAAATGTTGAGGCACTAAAAGCAGAAGAAAATGGAACGAAGTTATGTTGGCATTGAACTGTGGACAACAGGAAGAGTTACAATAGATCATGAGCTACAAACGTCCTCTTTCCCCTTACGCCTATCACTCATCAGTTCTTGCTTAGGGTTCACACACGATAAGCTTGCACTTGGAGTCCGTTACTGTGGGAGAGAGAAAGTTGATCAGTGAAAGAGACAGAATATTCTACGCCTGCGCATAATCTTCTTCTCAGCAGTTATCCTTTCTAAGAAAACATTAGTTATGTGCTTGAGGGAAAGTGAAAATGCTTGCACACCATCTTTAATTAGTGCGATTAGTAATAATTAATATTTTAGGTAATAGGCATCTATTTTACTTGAATGCAATATGCAGTTCAGTTTACATGATATTCCATCAGTGGTCCGAAAGGCCTATGTCATCGCAAGTAACAGGCTGTGTGACATAGGCTGGGTGCAGAGATATTTCGTCCGTTAGCTCTACCTGCCGGACGGTGGCTCATAGCCTGTGTTTGAGTGTACCTAACTTGATGTTAAGTGCTTAAGAATTTCGATGCCTGTTATTTTTCTTCGTGAACCATGAATTTCCTATATTGAATTCCTGGTCCAAGACCATCTATTATCTCTGAAATCATTAAGATTAGTTCATTAACATCTGGTATGTTGAGAGGCTATAGATAGAGTTGGAAGTATTTGAAAAGAGACCTAATTTGGCTGCTACTGTAACTTTAAATTTTCTTTCTCTAGTTTTTTAAACATTAGTAATGTTTTTATAATTCTATAGATATTACTCCGAAAGCTGTTTGCAATACAATAGTCCGGCCAGGTGCATTTTCCCTTTACGTTACTTTGTACTTTGAATAAATATTATTTGCATGACTAGCTATTATTCAGGAGCAGGGGCGGTTCGTCAATAAGGGCCAGATGCTCCCCCCCCCAAAAAAAAACAGAAAATGTCATAATTATTACATTTTCTCTTCTCCTTGTCAACTTTTAAAACAGAAAATGCATGAATAGAGCAATATATACTGAATAATTCTTAATTGTATCTTACGCAATAAGAACATTTCCTCTCTATTGTAGTAGCGGTAGCATGCGGGTCCTCCGTTAGCGAGGGAGGCTCATGGGTCAGCCCGGAAACTTTTACGCTTTAAACTTATACCTTCATGGGACAGAAAAGATTTGCAAGGACTTATATTTATCTTCCGTCAAGATGGGTTAGCATTTCTCCTGCTTATTTCTGCGTTCTCTTGGGCCAGCAGGAAGAAGGTCCATGACCAGTGCTTGGTTTCTCTTTTTTCTTAGGAACCAGATATTGAGGGGTTACTGACTCCAGGTATTAATGATAAGGGTTTTTTTCGTCTTTGTTTGAAATTGGGTAGCTTCCAAACTTTTGTCAGTGAAAAGTTGGCTTTCACAGTGTTAACTGTTAAGTTACAAAAAAGGCATCCTATCTGTTTTGTGGCAATGAATAAAGTGAATGCTTTATTGAAGATTTATTTTCGCGTCCAAAATATTAAGTTCGAAGTGAAACGCTTTAGACCTCATCAACCGAAAGCTATAGGAGCTTACTCAGCAAGGCGGCACAAAATTAAGATTTTTTGTTGTTGTTTGAAAAAAGCATCTTGGCTGACAGCGTGTGCAGTGAGAAACGTGTCTTGTCTATAAGAATGATATAAAAGAAATAGAAAGCGCAAATTTCGTTTCTGTACAGGCCGACGAAACGACATATATTACATGCATGTCACAATTAGTTTGATATTACATCAGTGAGGGTAAACCGTTTGAAAAATTCATAAAATTCATTGTGGCTTCTGAATTGATTGCTGAAGGCTTAAGGGGTACTTTAACAGATGAATTAGAAGAGTTCGTGTAAACCAGAAGTTTATAGCACAAACGTACAATGGCGCTGCAGTTATGAGAGAATGTACTAAGTGTTGATAACAGAGACTATCCTCCATGACATGTGGGTGTCATGTAGTTATGCTCCTGACCCATCCCTTTACCGGGGCCCTGAGCCGTATTGTGCCGCAAACAAATTTTAACATTTTGAAAAAAAAAATTTGGGCGGGAAGTAAACATGACTCAAATTCTGCCCACTAACAATGATAACATATCAACAGTTATTTTAAACATTCCCTAAGAGTAACAAAATTATCTACTCTGCGCATGCGTCCAGGTAATGATGTCTTATGACTGCTGAGAGTCTTTTGTTCCGATGTATTTTATAGCACAGTTACCGCGCCACGCTCCTGGTATTAATTAGCAAAACACGAAGCGATACTTTGCGCACAGCTAAGTGGCTGTGTCTATAATACGTTCATCTACTAAGGAAGTTGTTCTTTTATCGCCTAAGTCGCTCACAAGCGCTCCAAAGAGTATTTTATTCACTTGGTGCACCGTGGCCGTGCCTCTTCAGAGCTTTGTTTGTCATTAGCATTACTTTTCTCCGTAGCTCGCCTAGAACGAGAATGTAAGCCCTGGGATTACAAAAGGAGATTACAAGAGGCTTCCTTAACTATGCAATATTAAACGAAAGTCGGAAACATGGCACCGCTGTACAGTTTGCATTTTAAGAACAAAGGCTTGCTAATGATTAAGGAAGAGAAGGCGAGAGGAAATGTTTGCACATGCCACATAGAACAAAACGATTCTTGCTCCGCCTTCCTTTAACTCAGCAGTTCATTACATTTTCATCAAATTCTGTAAATATCAGCTAAGAAATTCTAAAGTTGACAAGTAAGCATAGGGTGTGCTTTAATAATATCCGATTATGTTTGGTGAAACTCGACAGGCTTCACTATAGCCGATATGTTCTCCACTCTCCCTTTCTCTGCTGCTACGACTCAAGACTACGCCTATCTAGTGTTAATGTTAAAAATGTGGAATATTGCACATTTAAAATAATAAAAAACGTAAAAATGACGTTTGTGATGGGTGGGACAAATAGAGAACTAATTTAAAAAAAGGAAAAAGTTCAATAATGTTACAAACTGAAGGTCTATTGTCACCAGTTGCGTTGGTTACTATTTTGTAGACACTATTGTCCAACAATGAATAAGCAATAATGCAAAGCTTTTTGAATGCTCCTCATAATTTGGTTTACATTATGTTTCCACAGATCTAGACTTGATAATCGATAATGATGATAATAATAATATATTATTATTACTACGCTGATTGAAACTGTCCTCGTAATTACAGTTCAATCAAGGCTGTCATCTAGTCAAAGATAAATCTTCTGAGATTTTAGAGCACGTTTCGGAGAAACTTTTAAGTAATTTCCGAGATATTTCTTCTTAAAAATCTTAAATAACTGAAGCACCTAAACTTGATTTCAATTATCGTTAATATAGTGACATATGCTAGTTCTTTTTTATTTTTTCCTGACACGTACTATGTGCTCCTCACCTGACACTAATTTCGCCCATAAAAACTGGATATCCAACATGGGGCGGTGTCACAGAGTCGATTCTGCGGAACACGGTGAATCATTGCCTCCGGGGAGTACTTTGATTAATTTTGCAGCTGACTTGCAAGGTTATTGTGAAGAAGGGAGGCGGACAAGGGCTAGGTTTACACCAACTAATGGCACGCAGCGGAGAATGAGGCGACCTAATTTTCCCAGCGGGCACCAGTAATCCTTTCCTCTCCCAACAGCCAGCATATATTGTGTCACGTTTTGCATTACATACGTCACACATGTCCAAACGTATTTCTATCTTCGTTAGAATAAATGACGCATCTCTTGAGAACACTGTACTCCAAATTGTGACGTTTTTGTGAGTCTATATAGCTAGAGGTGACAAGTAATATCAGCATAATATCAAATTCTAAGTTCAGTTTTGAGAAAGGCATTCGATGTCTTGTTTTTGCCCAAGTTGTAATTCAAGTATTAGTTACAACTCTCAAACTTAAAAGTATAGATAAATATTAAAATTAGCATTAACCTACTGCGGTTTTAATGCGCAAAAATAGTACAGATCTGAAAAAAGTACATAAAATAATAAAGCAAATACATAAAATAATAAAGCAAATACGCTTTTAATATTTTTATGCATTAACAGTCAAACTACTGGAGTGCAAAAGAGGATTTAATAGATGGTGATTAACGCCCGTTTTTACTACTGAGGCACCACAGGCGAGGGACCCTGATGATACATGAGATGAAATGATATCTCATTGAGAAAGGATTTATTTTTAAGGGAGGAAATGTTCCAAACCTAAGTTTAGGGTACCTCCCCGGCATTTTCCATTTATGAGGACTTAGGAAAACCTGGATAAAACCTCAATCTGGGAGGACAGTCCTGGCGAGATTCGAACCCCAGATTTCCCGCTCACGAGTCTGCGCCTTAACGACCTCGGTCACCCGTGGCGGTACAAAAGTGAAGCAATGTCGAGTCATCTTAGAATAAGTAACTTTTTCAAATACATAGTGTTGCATCAAAAAGTATACTAATAAATAAAATACAAAATGAAGTGTGGTGAAAAATGAATAAGTATTATTCCGTTAGATGACATAGTAATTCTACCGTAAAAGATTTCCTCTAAAAATTCCCTTACATGACAGTAAAGCTATAAAATGCAGCCTAATGCAATGGTCTAGTGACAACATTCACTTCAGAGCCCGGCTTGAATCGCACTAAATTTTATTTTAGCTTACAGTTTATTCTGTTACTGATGTGAATGCCCTACAAACCCCCTTTTATCAGAGAATTGACCGACAGGAGGTGATCGTGCATTTTTCAATAGGGATGGTCAAGGTTTTTTCAGAGGTTTTCCTTCAGGTCTTAAGGTGAATACCTGGGAAATTTAGGACACAAAGTCCCTTGAGTTATCATCCCCTCGACACCCTTCCTTGGGATAGCGTAGCCGCGTCTTCGAGACATTCCAACCTCAGAAGTCGACTATACTCTTCGCAAGGCAGGGCGAGTAACCCAAAAGTCTGAATGGAGAGAAAAAAAAATGTAATCGTCCGCGCCAAAATAGCCGTTAAAAATTGACGTTAAAAACAAATCAACAATAGGAAGTTTAGATTTATTTTAATAATTTAAAAATATTTATAACGTGTAGTTTTAACTCATGTATATCAATAATAAAATATATAATGCTGCTATTTCCGTGTTACATTTAAAACCATTTTCTTATCAGAGCTCTAAGAATGGAATAATGCAACCTTTCCGCAGTAAAAATTGGTTTAAAAAACTGGCCTGTTTATTTCATTGTTAACACTTTTTACTACTATAGGAGCTCATGCATTGATTCTTTCGTCTTTGAACGTTTACTCTTAAAAAGATTTCTTGTTCCATTTTAATATTTCAACATCTCACTGTTTTTCATTTTCTTTTCTTTTTAAATTTTTGTGCAAATTTCCAGTTCCTGCTTCCTATTGAAATAAACATTATAAAACCTTAATATCGGCGAATTAAGATATTAAGAAAACTGGTATAATATTGCTTAATGATGAAAAAGACTTCCAACAAAGTAAATAAAAATTTCCATGTATTTATCGTGATGTATTGTTTGTATGTGTATCTTTTTAGTAGCGTACCATTTAAAATGATACTTTTATCAGTTTAAATTTTGCATTTTTGATACTCAGTTAAAAAAAATCCCAGTTTATCATTCATCTCATGTATCATCAGTGTACACTGCCTGTGATGTCTAATAGTTAAAAAGGGAGTTAAACACCATTAAAAAAATTACCAGAATTACCTCAAATCTTTCAAAATTTGTTGTACCTACAAATTTAAGAATGTATTAAATTGCTCAAAAGTATTATTGCTGTTATTAAATTCTGATTTTAATACAGTGACTTTACGTGTTCAGAAACGAAGTTCAAAATTCAAATGGTATAATTTATATACAACAGACTTCCTGAAAGCGTTATTCGCATTTTACGACTATTTCTTCTGTATATTTGCTGAAGTTGTTAACAAACCTCTATTACGATGTTTTTTCTTTATTCTGCTTTTCAATTTGATGTCTTAACATATAATGACCTATCTGATAATATTAAAGTACTACTACATTTCTTATAAAAAGTGTGGTATCTTATGCACCAAGTTGTTTGGATATCCTACGAATACTTTGTGGGTGATTTTCTTTTAAATCTCTGCGTGTATTCCATTCCGTAGATCGTGGTAAATGTTTAATGTTTTCTTCTCCATTATTGAAATGCTGGAACAATCGTTGTGCCGAGACTGATGACCCAAAGGTTGGTATGGAAAGTAGACAAGATGGCGGGATATGTGGCGGGTGTGTTAATTTCTCAAGTTATCATTTTCCAATGTTCTGATTTATTACAGCGGTTTATAAGTGGAAGCAAATGAATCGTGTTAATTCTTTTTTTTAATACGTTAATATTCATTTAATGAAATAAACCAGGAATTGTTTAAATAGCAAGTGTTCGAAACACGTGGGGTTGCTCTTGATGTTTTTATTGCCGTAGTGCATGACATAATACTATATTTACATGTCCTAAATAACAGCAATTAAAGGAGGAGTGGATAAATTTTGAAGTTGGTGATGAAATTATAGCGTGTATTAAAAATATCGTATCAAATTTTGTGGTTAGGGAAGACATTTTCCCAGCAAATTTCTCTAATCTACCAATGTATGTAACGGTGTGGGTTAGCAAAGAAAGGAAAACTCAAAAAAAAAAAAAAAAAAAAAAAAAAAGTATGAAGCGGGAGCAAGATGAAAAGAATTTTAATGAATGGTGTGAGCAGAATATTATTTTAGTCTAGTTCCTGGAGCATTCAGTGAGTTCACGAAGCAGTTACAGAGACTTGCGAACATAGAATTTGTCGTTTACAATTACCAGTAGCACACATTCTACATTCACAAAAAATATCATGTACATCTGCATAATTAGCTACAATAACACCTAGAACAACTCAGCCAAAACAACAAGAATCACAGAAGCAGAAACAAACAATCACACAAATTCTACTATATGCATTGACATTAAATTATTGCAGTGTTTTAACTCAATATAATATATATTTCTTTACAGAATAATGGGCCTTTTTACAACGGTATTTTCTAAGAGCAGATTTAATTTGCTTACCATTGTTTATTAGGGCTTTTAGGCTAGAGGAAAGAGCCTTTTGTACTAAACATGTTTCGATTTCTTTGCAAGTGGGGTTAAGATAAGGCAGGTATTCCCTTTATAACTATCACCAAAGAAGACTATGTCCTTTTCCTTAAGACGGTGAATATGATGCTATCGCCATTATATGGATTAGTTTTAAGGTGTTCATTTATTTGGAGGTTGCGTTTTATAAATAGTTGTGCTTACCTATGGAGAAGTTTACAATTCATAGTATTTTATATTTCGTTTACATGTATTGTTTGTAAAAAATGTCAGATTCTTAAAAACCATCGATGATGAATGTCATCTTGTCAAAATAATACTGCGTAAACGTTTCGTATTTGCTATTGACAGCGATCAGATCACTTCGGCCGCCATTTTTTTCCGTATTCGGGTCTGTAAATATCATCGGTCTCGGTTGATTTATACGCTCAATAATGGCGCTTCGCATATTCTTCGAGCCGCGGCAGCAGCTGTATATTCTTGTTTTCAGTAATGCTTTAGGACTCTAATCTTAAATTTGCTACCTCCATTTTATGATTGTGTATTAATAACTGACAACCAACATATACTATACACGACAATACCATCGCATCCTGTAAATAAAATTACCAAATAAAGGGAAAACAGTAAAATATTACTAAAAACAAACTAAAACAACCGACCTTTCATATAGAAAACCTAAAATCATGGAGGGCTCAATATTGATATATTTTCCTGATGTGTCTAGAGAACTTCTTAATTATCCGTGTATTTGTAAGTGCACTTTAAAAAAATGCCAAGAGCAAGCTGTGTTTCTTTCTCCATTTCTCTTTTTTTCCTATTCCGAGAAATTATGAAGCGCAATTTTAAATTTACCTTCGTCATGATTGTGTATTGTTTTATTGTTGTGATAAGCTGTCTCAAAATTCTGAAAGTCGAGGCTTCAATAGCGCTGTGATGGATGACTTTTAGAACAAGGAGAGTGCACATTCGCTATTTCTGCGAACTTCGCCTACATCTCACTGCTTTTATTTCAGTTATTCCCACGCTATTCATCTCTTGATGCCACTTGCATGAGCCCCTGGGCGGGGTGCAGCCTCCAAGATGGTAAAGGACAAGTGGTTGCGGAGAAGCTGTTCGGAATGCCATTTCCCACTATCTCCTGCAGATGGTGCGAGTTACACACTAAAATAAGCGCGACTTTAATTTCCTCTTGGAGCTTTCGTATAAAGTGCGGATATTCCGAATTCAATTAAAATGGCTCCAATAATGTGTAAACATGCGGCAGTAGCACATTTATCTTATAAACTAATTTTACTGAACTATTTAGATTAAAGTTGTTAACGAAATTAATTTACTAAAGAAATCTGAAGTTTGTATCCAAAAAAAAAAAAAAATAAATAAATCAGAAAAGATTATTAAAGTTTATTTCAGCACACTTCTTACTCTTTTATTATTAGCAGATCATAAATACCCTCTGTATATTCGATATTACGATGCACTGAAACATGCATGGAACATGTAAATTAAATTATATACGGTTAATAAGAAAGTGCGTCCTTCGTTAATCTAGTTGTAATAGCACCATACATTAAAGCAATGGCTGCTGTTGTAATAAGTTCAACTTAACGCACGCCTTCAAACAGAAGGGATTAAAAGTATAACGCTATATAGGAGAGATAATCGGTAGTACATAAAATATGTGTATTTTCCAAATATACTTCTGAAAAAAAAAGAGTTTCAGAGCTCATTTGCCATCGAAATGATAAAACAATGTTTGTGTCGGAGAGGTAGAATCGCGCAACTATTGGCTTATCCCGGTATAAGAGGTGCCTTGCAGTTTTGTGAGAGGCTGACCAGTTTCAGAAAAGAACACGGCGAATCAGAGTTATTACGTACAAAAAAGAAACAAAACACGCCCAAAACAGGCTACAACTTATTGTCCTGGAATGATGTGTCCTAAACTCCAGAATTTAAAATAATGACAAGTGTTTGCATAAAAATATGAGAATAAGATTATCCCTTTAATTTATCAGTTATTTGAAGAAACAAATTTCTATATAATAGTAAACAAAGTTTTAATTACAGTATTTTAATCATAATTCTTTCGCGATCTTCACTCACTTATGTTTGCTGCTTTGAAGCTATATGATATACTAAGTTAAACAACAGGACGAATATCGTTTCCTTGTTCAAGTAGTTAGCGTTGCTGACTGCTGGCTGGAGGAATTTTTCTAAATTAAGAAGGTCAGCAACGGGATCCACCCAGCCTAGTGAGGATAATTGGGGAGCTGCCTGGTGGAGAGAGATAGCGTTCTTCGATCTAGGGAGCCGCGTGATAGGCTACCGGAAGGGTGTCAGCATACTGCCTTCTATCAATGAAGTCGTAAGATGGAGGTAGAGGAAGCAGAGGTCGCAGGCCAAGGTTCACCCTGGGCTGTGGCGCCAAGGAGAAGAAGAAGACGAAGAAAATAGGAAATGGATAAGAAACATCAGAAAGAAGAAACATGAAGAATATATCATAAAAGGAGACCTCGTGCCAGAAAGACAAATAAAGTCAATAATAAAAATAAAACAACCTCTTAAAGCTTTGCTATTCAGTGCCTACTAGCGATAAGATACTTCGCGATCATTACCACTAACTTTTCTTTTTTTGAACAAACTAACAATTACAGATATGCGAGGAAAATAAATTAATAGGGATAAATTTCCTGAACAATAATAGCCGAAGTATTAAAACACAGTATTCCATTCAATTCAGTGCGGGAAACGGCCGACAAATTTTGCTCAGAGGGCTCTTCTTACAGGTTTGAGGTTAAACCCGAAAAATCCATCGATCATGGTCAGGATTAAACCCACGACCTTGGATTTAGGAGGCAAGTATAATTACCACTACACCACCCGAGGATCGACTTGTATGTAAGTAATAAGGTTATGGCTAATAATAACCTCTCCTATGAATATATTAGGTGAGCACAAAAATATTATCATTGTGCAAACTGTAACATTACTGAAAAACACAGAAAATCAGTGTTATATATGAAATAGTTGTTGAGCTTTTCTTTGAAGCAACTTTTCTCCATACAATCAAGTGCGTAGTTAGAACCATGCCATTGTAGGGCAGGAACTGTGGAAATTATAAATATTTAAAGTATTAATAGCAGTAATAAAACGGCTATGTAATGAATTAGATTGAGAATAACTTTAATATATTGACGAAATAAGAATGTTGCATAGATCAATGCAACTGGCACCTTTTATTTTTTATAACAGTGCAGTGAGTTTTAAGTTTCCATTATTTATATGAAAAAGTACGGAGTGGTTTATATAGAACTAACACATTTATTTATTTCAAAACGATTTATGCTAGTCATAATTTATTATACATCAAATGTAAAGTACCTTTGTGAGATTATTAGCCTGTATAGAAAATGTCCTCCCTCCAGCATAAAGCATACTCAATTGGTCGTTGAGTCAATCTCCTGTGTATTGTTGTGCTTCGTCCAATGTTTGGGGGCACATGGCGAAAACTCTGTATTTTTAGATAACCCAAAAGAAGCAATTACCACCATGTAGTTTTATGTATGGCAATTAGCGCCATCTTGTTGATAATATCCATATCCCAGCTATACATCGTCCAGTTGCTCAACAAACTCCATGAAAATCTCTAGCGGTACTGCAGTGCCCACAGTTTGTCAAAAAAATAATAAAAATAAATAAGATAAAGAAGAAAAGAAAAAGAAAAAAGTTGCCTTTTTCACTCACCAGGGTCGGTCTTTTCCAATTTGTTTACTAGTGCCAGTATTATGTTTCTTTCGGGGGGATTGCAAACATCAAATTCTCTCTGATATGCTCTTCTAGTAGCTGTAATTGAATTCGTAATGCACTATTGCTTCACAAGGCAGAGTCGTTGATTTAAGGTGCACTGCATTTTAGAACAAAATATCAAAAACAGCTGCCAAACTTAAAAGCCAACAATAAGGAATAAACAAACATCTGCACATCTCGTGACAGGGAATCAAAACTCCCAAATATCCCGCCTAATTTAACGTGACATTGAGTGAGTTTCCAGCTGAATAAATATGAAGAAGTGTGTCAGTTCAATATAAATCACTATGTACTATATTAACAACACCAAAATAGCACTGAGCATCATCAAAATAAGCGATTCAGTTCGCTTGCGTTGTTATTAATAAAATGCCTCATATAAGTTTACAGGCACCACGTTTATTTATTTATTTTCTATTATTTTTCACGACTTCGGGATTAATCGGCTAACAAATGACACAAAAAACAAGCAAAATGCGTCGCTATAATGTTTTCCCTTTGTTCTGTTTGAATATTGATAAACATTGTTGTTAACGTGGCTTTCACGTGAAAACTATACCTGTCGGCGGCGTGTGCCGTGACACGACCAGCCGCCGAGAATCAAACACAATATGTGCGGTATAGTTTTTGCATAAAAGTCCTTTATAAAGTAAAATCTAAAGTGTCTTTAATATTAAACTTTTATTTGCTATAATTCGCATTTCAAAGACACCAGAGCATGTAGCTAAGTGAGTGCTCTTGCAGACCATAGTGAATCAATATCGGTATATTAAAATGCCGGAGCCGTTTGTATTGTGACGTCATCAAGACTGTCAAGAACCACTTCGAGTTGCCCTTTCGCACCCTAGTACTTAAATGGCTCCCACGCAAGCTACATTTTAATTAGCGCATAAGACGCTGCGGTGTTATATCCTACATCCAGAGCAAAATCTATTACAGAGAAGCTGAACGTTCGATAATGGTTGCGGCGCCTCAAACTCCCAAACCTCAAGCATTTCCTTAATGTGCCGACCAGTTTGGACAGTTTCCATTTCAGACACAACGGAAATTCCTACAGAGAGATTGCACCAGCATGTCCCAGAGATCGATTTTCCCGTCAGCTCTGCTATAAAAGCTTAATTTAGTTTTAGTGTAAAAATTGAGGTATTTGAGGCCTTGGGTTCCTTAAAATCCATGTAAAATGATAATGAAATTACTTTGTTTAACGACCTCTATTGGCATTTACGGTACACCAATAAGAATATTTCTATAAAAAAGCAGAAGAAACCAGAGTATTTGGCTTTACCTTAGAAGAGATGGTAATTTAAACCAGTAACCCATATGATATTGTAATATATATCATTTTTACAAGCACTAAGGAATGGAAATTAAAACAAAAATGAAACGTTTATTGCAAAATAATATATAGTTTTAATAAAATTATCATCTAAATAACGCCTCCTTACACTCCCACACTGAAAAAGAAATTATTTTTGAAATATATGCTGTAAAAACATAGGAATTTCCTCCATAGGTTGTGCTATATGGGGATTAACAATATGTGAGGAAAACGTATTGCAGAGTTGATTCAGTTGAACTTCTTTTGTGAAGAACTTAATAACAAGTCGATACTCCATTTTGAACACGTCACAATCTTCTACATACAGCCTTCTTTATGCATCTATATCTGAACAACTAAACACAGCGGAGCGGAAGTTATTGCTGCAATTATTTACTTAGCAGATAAGGTATGACACCAGATAAATATTTTGTGAAGGCGATAATTCTTATCGGCGAAGCCGGAAACTTATGGACCTACCCTCGCACGCTAGAACAAACAATATTTATTAATGATTTTAAATACAAAATAAATTGTAAAAGTACTGTAGAGGAGAATTTCCTGCTAAATTTCCAGGAGTAGCATCTTCATCGGATAATGTAATTTTCAGATTGGTGAGCCCGAGGCGTTTGCATTTGCATTTTCAAGAAGCTGATAACAAAAAATGGAAAGAAGCTTGATGAAATAAGGCTATCGATCAGTAACTTCCACTCGAAAGTCTTTAACACGATTAGCCCATCAATTTGTTGTATCTATCGGCAGTGCGTACAAAGCCAGTTACGGCATCTTCATTAATATAAAATTACTGCTGCACCTGAAATAAAATCCATGGAGGCGCTGAAACAAAGTATGCCCAGTACTCCGTAGGATGAACATTAAAATATTTTAAAATTGATTCAGGCATGTCTCACAGCGGAGGGTGGGCACTTGGAGCATCTACTAAGATGATGAGTACAATATTAATTATTATTTACTATTAATAAATCACGAAGGAAGCAAAATATGCGTAAGGTTTAAGACCACGCGACAGGATTTCCCTCAGCGTGCGGCATGGCACTTATTCAGTAACTTACTGTCGGCAAAATCAATTCCAGAGATTGCGTAACGGAATGAGAACATTGTATTTCGTGCCACGAACAAAACAAATCCCAATATTATGTATGGATGAATGTAATGCATAGTAAACTACAACTGGAATACATTTAAACTAGGTATTGCTTAGTCTTGAATTTCGCTTTCGTCTGCAGATATTCAGATGATACGAAACAGAGAAAATACAAGCAAAACTAGAACGGAAAACGGCTGAACAGAATAAGAATGATTAAAAGATGAAAGGAGGAATGTGAGCCGAGCCGAGCCGAGCCAACCAATTGGGGGCAGACTGGGTTGTTGCTATGTTCCTACTCGAGCTACGGTTTAACCACAGAAAGATTTGAGGTTACTAGGGCGTTTATCTGCATTTAGTGTGATGGAACAAGTTTGGCTTTTCTCGGATGTAAAGGGCGGTTGTTTTCATTGATTTTTATTTATTTATTTATTTTTTACGAACGCTCTTTAACATCTCAGGTCATCAGCGTCCCATTCAATTCAGGGCGTGAAACGGCTGATAAATTTTGCTCAGATGCCTCTTCTTTCAGGCTTGAGGTTCTTTATCGTGCCGTAAATGTACGACACGGTACCCACGGCTTTACTTCCCTTCCGAAGGAAACCATACTTAGAACTTGTACGCCCGAAAAAAGTCATCGATCCTGGCCGGGATCGAATCCACGATCTTGGGTTTAGAAGGCAAGTATGATTATCACCAGACCACCAGGACCGACAGGTAAAGAGCGCATCTGACGTCCTGGGAGGTTAAATATGCACATGTTGAGAACTTAAATTGCTGGATGATTACAGCGCTTTCAGGAATGTGACGATGACAGTGATAATGTATATAGTACTCCTCCTATGTACAGCAACTTAGCAGAAACGCAGCATAACAAGATGCACAATATAGTAGTTTACAACTCACGGAAAATTCCAAAGAGTAACGGTCACAAATGACGGTTTCATAATTCTGCGTATGTTGCCACCTGATCAAACACCAAGAGCTAGGCTCTTGCCACCAATGTTGCCAACACACCTCAATTTCTGAAGGGAATAAGGATTTTCAACACTTTATCGAAAGCTTACATTCTGTTCATAACACGGAATATGACAGAATAAGTGCTAAGTATCTTTAATGCCAATCGATAGGAAAATCAATAAACATGGAATTATTATTGCCCTCAGTTGGCAGCTAAAAGCAAGACAAGTTCCCTTCGCATTTCTACTTACACAACTTTGTAGTGAATAACAATATGTTCACATTAAAAGTTTTATTGCATAATGAGCGCTAGCCTATGCTATAAGGTTGTTCGTCTGCAATGACATATTTCTTATATACTAGGATTGTTCAATAAATATTAATAATTTTACACACATACTTTCTCGCGATAAAATTTAACTTATAATACATGTATTTTGATACCTTAATGCGTAATATACACGTAGTAGTCACTTCCGGGCCCCACCTGTGAGAAATAAGCAAGTTGAGACGTGTTCAGTTCTGCCTATAACAAAATAGAGTTGACACTTGAAAACCTGCTTTCCTCTCAACAAATCTTCAACTGAGACCTAAACAGTGTTAAAGGAAAAGTACAGCTTGAAGATGGTTTAAAATGTTTAAAGAGGGGAAGCAATCAATTTGAAAGGAAAGTGAAAAACGGCGCTCCAGTTTGAGCTCTAATGGAAGAAAGCAAAAATATTAAGAATACTTTAAAAATTTCTGAAAATATCACTGGATACTACCCACACTTTGGTAACTGAAAAGATGCACATGAGAGGTGTTTGTGCACGGTGGGTTCCAAGACTGCTGATCGCTGATAAGGTTTGCATGCAGCTGAAGATGTGGAGTTTCTTTCAAAGGTAGTTACTGCTTATGAAACGTGCCTACATCATTTCAATCCTGAGAGCATAAACTGCAAAGCTCTGTGAGCAAATTTTCATCCTCAGCAACACCAAAAAAGTAACTGGTTGCTTGTGCTAGAAAAGCTATGGTTATCTCATTTTTCGATATTCAAAGAATGTACTTGGCAATAATGCAGATATGTTCTGAAAACTCTGCAAGGCTATATCACAAGCAAATGGCCACATTTCCATGTAACAAGCTGGATGCTACACCACAATAATGCACGTAGGTCCTCACATGGCAAATAATATTGCTGAATATCTAAAAAAAAAAACCATATGAAATGTGTGTCCCTTGCCCTCTCTAGTCCATAACTCTATTTGACCTATTCTTTTCCCCAAATTGAAGAAACGCATTCGCGGGAGGCAATATCTTTCATCAGAAGCAGTGGTGAAGGCTGCGGAGGTGATTCTGAAGAACATGTCAAAAAATGTCTTCCAGCTTGTCTTTAAAATCTGGCAGAAACGCCTGGATAGGTGCATTGTACCCCACGGGGACTACTTTGAGAAAGATCATCAAAATTATGAGGATGAGTAAAGCTATGTTGGCAAAAAAAAGGGGGGGGGATTATCCTTGTTTTACTGATATTGTAATTAAATTATCATTTACCTATGATAGCTCTGCTTCCGTAGTTCTCGCAATTTCTGTCTGACATTTGCTTTTAATTTCCTATCCAATAAGGGGTTTATTCTAGTAGACTTTTTTTTTTCTCTGTAAGAGAGATAAAAATTTAATACAATGCACTACAAGTAAGCTGGGAGTGACTATGCAAGTGCAGCTATCAGCGCTGGATTCTATCATGACAGGCAACTGGCGTGACCTTGGCCAAGCGCGCGCTGCGACGAGGTAAAAAATAATTCTCTATATAAAACTTCCAAACGAAGTAAATGAATAGGGCAGCGTAGGTGAATGCACAGGACGAATGATGTCCATGAACAAAAATGCTTAAAATGATCTGTAGGAGTCATTTGTTGAAAATAACCACTCCCTTAATGAGGCCGGTTGACTGAGATGAACCGCCAACTCTGCCTTCTACAGTCACGTTTGTACTGTCCTAAAATAAAAACTCAGAATAAATCAATAATAAACATCTCTGTTAATTGCATTTGTGAATAATGAGATGTCAGCAACATTTGAAGATAACATCGACTCTTTAGCATAGACATCAACAGAGGAGTTGTGACGTAATATATAAAGTAGCTTCCACATAGGTGGAACGAGCAGTTGAAGAATTTTCCCCAGTATTGAACACAGGAAGGGGGACTTTGCAGCACATTTCAATATCAGAACTACAGGTGATATATTAGGTAACCAACATAGCAGCGGGGATTGCATCCGCCGATAAACCATCGTTCAAAGTAAGTCGAGAGAGATACGGCTTGCTGAACTGTACGTTGGCCCTGAGTCTCATTATACGTAATGTCATTTGAACACGAAAGAAACATTACGTGTGTAATCCTGAATTAAAGTTTACTAAGCATCCTAAAAGGCAAACAATAGGCTAATTATACAATTCCATAGTTTTTTTAATTATTATTCTTATACCCGTACCGAGTCCACTCGTGCTGTCGAGGGATTATTCTAAGAGAAATTCCCAGATGATCTAGTGAAAGTGGTAATGCAATTAATAAATTAGTAGTATCCACACGCTTTAGATGAATTAAAGGCTAATACCCGTCAAGAGTTTGGTTGAATTTCTCAAAAGAAGTAAGAATGATAAAGGGATTATTTCAAGAGCAAATGCCAGAAAATATGTGAAAAATGAGGACAGCAGTTCCAATATCTACACGGGTGATTACATGACTTTTTAACTGCATTAGAATTTGTTAGACTGTCGCTCCAGTGTTTCTTCCATCGACTCGCACCTGTCAAGACTCCTAGTGTAGCCTGGCTGACTGAAAATTTATCAACCCATGCAATCCCCGCCGCTGCGTCGGTCATTAGATAACTGTATAGCGGGCAATTTCCGATAAACTTAATGAGTACATTATACATATTATTAATGTATTTCTTTTACTGTAACGTGTAATTTTTTTTTATCCATAAAGGTACACGGTATACGTTTTTCTTTCAAAAAGATTTGTTTTGCACTCTTTTAATTAAGTTCCTATCAACTTAGCAGGAAGCATGTGTCTCATAATTTCTACAGCAATTTTCCTAGTTGCATATCGACTTTGTTCTGGCAGAAGTCACTAAGTCTAAAATCGGCTCTTTTGTGATATTAACATCGTTGTATTTAGAAAAGTGAGTTGCATAACTTATAAACGGAGTAAGTTTCTATATAACAAATGCCTCGTGTTCTCATTAGGTCAGATATCACATAAATTATTCAAGCAGAAATCACTAATTTTTTTTTATATCTCAAAAACCCAATTTTAAACTTAAGTGATTTCTATCCTAACGAAGAAGATTTGTTCTCTCGACAAAGAGCCCATGAGAGTAATTAAGGGAAAACATTTGCAATCTTTCGTTATTTTTAAAGTGCTGGAAAAGAAGTGGGGGGTGACCGAGGTCGTTAAGTCACGGCCCGTGAGCCGGAAGTCTAGAGTTCGATTCCCAACAGGACCGTCATCCCTAAATGAGGTTTTTCCCAGGATTTCAACAGTCCTCATAAATGGTAAATTCTGAATACTGAAAATATTATTTTTATAAATTGTTTAAATGTCCGATTGTAGCCTTTAAGCTAAGCCTGTTCAAACTGTTTTGGGGTTACTTTATTTTGGTATATTAAAACATGCTGAAATTTATATTTTTCAAATGTTTCTTATAATAAAACTAAAGGTTTAAGTATTCTTTTTCTAAAATATTCTTATTTAATCAACTTTATATATTTTTTTTTATTTTAAATACGCAATTTGTTGTAAAGTTACAAATTTTATTTATACATTTATACTGTGATATTATTAAATGCGATTGCCGAAACCATACCAACTTTTTAAAACAAATTATATCGCAAGAAAAAGATGCATATGTAGCGGCAATTAGTTAAATAAGAACCTCAACTAGTGTACTTCACAAAATATTTTAAAAAAGCATAGTACAAATGTAGAAAATGTTTTGTTCTAGAACTATTAAAAATTACAATTTAGAGAGCGCCCCTTTCAAGAACAGATGGTATTTGGCTCAGGTGATGCACAGTGCCTTTTGATCTCGAGTTTGCCTCAACTTTTACCATTACTCGCGCACCAAAGTTGTGCTTGGGCAAAGCCAGAGAGCATGTTCTTAAAGACAGTCGCTGGAACAGAACTGCTCAATAAAATGCGAGGCGCCCAGATTATGACTTGGTGTCTAATGCACTGTCAGATATAGCACTCCGCAGTCATTGTGGATTTGCTTTATTCAGGCCAAGTCCTGCTGCAGCAAATCGATACACACAGTAGCAGTAAACATGTTCCTTTCTTATTAATAATCCAGCACTTTTGAGTGCGAGTTCCATAAGCAGTATTTATGAAACTTGTAGTGCTATGAATCTCGAGTTCCAAGAAAGAGCAGTCTTGTAAAAGTAAAATGTAGATTATTTACATGATGTTCCGCTATCGCAGAACGCCGTTTAGGGGTAGCTATACTTTCGAGAATCTCAATTATGGCTAGTAAGGTACAGTCTTGATTCGTAAACTATCTTAAAAGGCAATTCAATCTGTTATTCATACAACTTGTGTTTGGTATACTCTCTAAGGTGCATTTTCCTTCTTTCTTTCTTTCTTTCTTTCTTTCTTCCTCCCTCCCTCCCTTGCTTCCTTCCTTCCTTTCTTTCTTATGTATTAACCTCATTTATATTACAGCAGCAAATTCTTATATATGACGGGAAGAGAATAGATTCTTAAATAAACAAACATTTGTCTGCTCAAAAATCATAACCTAGTTTAAAACTCCTAACGAACAATCACAAGCGTGAATATAAAACTGTCGCATAATAAAATAAATATTTTCAATAAAATATGTGTAAACTGTAGGTTTAATTTTATTTTACATCCCGAATTATTCTATTTTATTTCGCTATTCTTAAAATCGTAGTATAAACAAACTATCCTGTTATTGAAGAAGTATTTTGTAGATGTGGATGCAGAATGTACATCTTTAAATGAAAAAATCATATCTTGTTATTCCTCCTTTATGCAGTCATAAAACCTAAATGCCCTTCTCTACTATGAAAAGAATTTCGACAATTCTACAACTGTTATACTCGAGTTGGCAAATATCATTTAAACTTCAAGATTTAATGCAGAATGGTTGTTTAAAAATGTTTCATCATATCTGCGAATCTAAGCCTTTAGCGTAACACCATAAACAACCCTGCTATCAGTTTTGTTTTCCCCCATAGACGGGTCTCGGTGATTGGAGATAGGATAAAAAGAAATACAACAATACACGAACCAATGTAAGACGCTCTTTATTTACCAAGTTATCAAATGAGGTGTTGAATACTGGCCGCTTTCGTTCTACATACATTTTTAGCATCTCTTTAGGAAATTATCTATCACTTGCTGTAGTTCATTTTGAGAAATTTGGACAATTTCTTGAAGAATATTATCTTTGAGTTCTTGTATGATGTGCGGATTCGTCATGTACACGGCATTTTTTTTTTTAATTTATACTAGAGATGATAATCGCAGGCCGTTAATCGGGGGTACCGAGGACTACAAATCCCTACTAATAACTCTGTCTTGTGGAAACACATTGTGAATTGCTTTCATGGAATTATTCGCAGTATGAGCAGTGGCACAGTCCTGTTGGAAAAATACAAGATCACGCTCCCTGACGGTTAATTCTCTGAAAAGGGGTGGAGTTATTATGGTATTTAAAAGTAAAAAAACAACTACATGGTCCTATGGTTCATTCACCACTGAGTTAACACCAGAATCGCACTAAAGGACACGATGTGCCGTCGTAAACACACGAAGCATAATACACTTTATGTATACTTTCGAATTAAGAAACGAACAACACAATACACGCCCGGGAGCAGCTGCGCTACAACTGCGGCAGTCAGCAAGGTCAACAAGTAAGCACGCAGGCCTGCTCCTCCTCCACGGGGTGGCAAACTCACTCATAGGAAAAAACCTGCGAGGAAGGCTCGGTCATACTGCAGGAACCTCTATACGGAGTTTCCAATTGAAAGGCAAACAGTTGAAACCAAACTAAAAGTGTTACTGCAGTCACGCTTTCCTAAAGACAAATTTGAAAATGTTTTCGAGAAAAACTATGGCTATAAGGTAATGTGTAAAACTGTTAAAGTTCTGAAGGGTATATAAATGCGTGAAATTGAGTGTTAGTGTCAGTGACACTCCAGTCTTTAAATACACATCCTGTGCTGCTGATAGACCATTTTCGCAATATAAGGCGTTGCTCAGATACAATCGACACCCATTCTTGAGAAAGTACTATGTTGTTCACTGCAATTCTGAGAGAACTACGAGCATTTATTCTTATTATGCACACGGAATTAATGAATATCTATAAATTTACTCGTATTATAAACTTTTAATTAGGTTAGTGGATTCTTGTGTAAATATTGTTGCATGAAAGTTATAATGTATGAAAGAAGTCATTTACGATGAATATAAGAAAATGTTCGCAATATTTTTATAAATATTTTTTGTGTTTTTGTCGCATAAAGCTCAACTCTTATTAATACTTTATCGTGTAAAAATTCGCTTCCTATTCATGTGAAAGTGTATGTGAAAGCGGTTTTAATATAAAATTAAAATACTTACAATGCTGAAAATCTTGAAATTCAAACAGAGTCGGCATTAGATAGAAACTTTAAGGACTGACAGAGAATAAAGTGGATGTTTAGGCAAAATTAGTGTATTTATCTAAAAAGTGTGTTGTTGTCTTGGTCCAGAAAGATGAATATCAAAATCTTCGATAAGTACAACAAAGTTTAAACAAAATAATTGTAGTTGCAGACACGTGAGAATAGCATTTTAGTATAGTACAGAACAAACCTTGATGGTCCATTTTTGCTTGAATAAAATGCTACTTATTTATATTATGTTGACATGATAAGCGAGAGGAACATGATGCGTCAGAAAAACAACGTTGTCACGTCGCTGCAATCTCTTCTAGTACATGTTTAGTACTAATCGCGTATGGAAGTAAATAAATTATTTATGGTTAATTTATTAATTAAGACACCTCAGATATTCTTATAATGTGACAAACAGGAAATAGTTTCTGATCAATATTTGATGTACAAAAATAACTGCGGCAACGTTGGGAAATTTCCAGGTATCTCGTGACATTGTGTCACTGTTTAGAAGCGATAACACTAAACACTCGGAACTCGGTAGGATGGGGAGGTATTACTAAGGTTTATCCCCTACTTGAACGTTTTGTAATTATGATTTCCAAAATGAGGATGGTTCATTTCCCACAAAGTGCAGTGATATTGCAGTAATTCACGCAGCATATGGAAATTCTTTAATAAAAGCAAATCTGAAACATACAAATTCTAAACTCCGATTACTGTGGGCATAAACACGCCTTCTTCCAACAAGATACCTCCATTGCTCATGCGACCGTAACTTCAACAAATGCAATAACGGTGTCTGGTGATAAAGCTATCAGTGTTGGATCATGACTCCTGCGTTTCCCCGATATGATTCCCTGCGAATTTTATTTGTGGGAAGGCCTAGAAAACAAGGTTTACAAAAGCAATCCCCGCAAGCTATTGGTACTAACAGATTCAAGCATCGATTTCAAACGATGACATTCACAGTTTGCGCAACGTTATCAAATGTGAATGTCTGTAAACGGTATCTTTTGTAATATTCTATATATGTGTCGATGTTGATTCCTATATTTATTCAATTTGCAGGGTCAAGCCATCAACGCTGCGGGAAACGCGGCTAGAACTGACCGCCATGCGGGAACTGCATTGGGATATAGTGTAGGTAATTCAATAAACAGAAATAACATCTATTTACCGCACCAAACGAGGTTTGACGTGGAGGTTGTGCAGTTGATGGGTGCACTTATAAACCGATTCTTTACTTTCCATTTCGTATTATCTTTTACCGTCAAATATGGAGTACAATATTCCAATGTCTTTCACATTTGTTTTATTTATTTTTATTCGTTTATTTTTTACATTCAACTTTGTGTGGTCAGGTCACTGCAACTTCGAAACTGAGTTATAATTCACCAGAATGAACTAAGGGAACTGGATGACATGTATTTTCGAGGCATTCATTTTAAATTTCTTGGGAGAAAATTCCTGGAAAAATGCCCGGAAACTAAATTAGCCAAAAAGCATAATGTTCATATCCTCACGGTCTAAGGTAGTAAGAAGTGCAATTTCAAAGCTTATGTCACAGCGAGGGGAGGAAGTTGGCGAGCAGAATTTTTATGGTTTATCTTATTACTTTTTGGTTAACTGAATATCATTTGTCAAATAATTTATTTTATTGATCATGTTAATTGTCTTATCTACTTTATTTTTAATATTACCTTCAAAAATAACACACAAAGATCTTGAAGGCACAAATAATTGTTCTACCAATAAATACTTCACTTAAGCATGCACTGAATACTCAGATTTGGTAAGCGCCTAACTATTACCTATTATCAAACATCTAGACTAGATTAAACATCTGCACCAAATAACGTCAATTTCGGATCCATAATGCTATATCTACTTGTCTATAAAACCGATTACAAAAACATACCCTTTTTTCATAATCCAAAAGTATGTTCCGGCGTGTTACACTACTTTTTAAGGCTAGAAATGTACAATGTACACTAGCAGAAATACTAATTTGCTGTCTTAATCGTGTCAAAGATTTCTAAAGAAAATTTTCTAATCAGTGATCCTCTGTTCAAATATGTTTCATTCGTCTAGGCTTTTTAGCACAAGTAATATCACGAGAGGGTCTGAGATTACGTTCGTGAATTTATCGGTAATCTCAGACCCTCGAGTAATATTTATTAGGACTATTTCACGAATAAAATAAGAATTTAAAATTCCTCTAAACGTGGCTTACAAAATTGTAATAATTGTACATATGTACTTAACCTTCTCAAGCAATCTTGCGACAAAAATAGCCGATTGTCAGTAATGCCAATAGAAATGAGCAAAACACGGGTTTAGGACCATTCCATAAATAGAATGAGAATAAAATGTTATATATATGTGTGTGTGTTATATATGTTATATATGTGTTATATATAACACATATATAACATATATAATTTCAAGTGTGACTCTTTCTCTGTGTTTTATCTTTATCTACTTTTATTATTAGTGTTAATTTGTTACATTCTTAATAGTGTTTCTTTATTTTTATTTTTCATTAATATTGTTTGCACCTCTGGTGCTGCATTTAACTTTGCTTATTAAGCTTTATTTGCTTTTGTGTGTTTTGCTTTTGCGTGTTTTGCTTTTGACTTCTTTACTATTTATCTATTATTCTTTTAATTTTATTTCTGTGTTTTCTAAAATACTTTATTATTTATTACATCTTATACCAGCAATTTCAAGTGTGACTCTTTCTCTGTGTTTTATCTTTATCTACTTTTATTATTAGTGTTAATTTGTTACATTGTTAATAGTGTTTCTTTATTTTTATTTTTCATTAATATTATATATATATATATATATATATATATATTTGAAATTTGCGCACAGAATATTAACAATTGTTATTTATGAATATCTGTTCTATTTAGAAACCATGAGAATGAAATGGACAGAAATCGACTATTACAATCGCTACCGTTCGATTTGATAATACCAAATGAATGAGAGAGAGAGAGAGAGAGAGAGAGAGAGAGAGAGAGAGAACCTACAGCGTCTCTATTTTTCTTTGTATTCTGTGGTTTGGAATTTCTAATGATAAGATCAATTTTCACATTTGACGCATCACCAAAACGCTTTGAAGAACCCTCCATTTTGCGTTATGACTGTCCGTTGTCCGTGCTTTTGTTGTTATCAACAGCTCCCTGCCGCCCCTAGCAAAAGTGGTCAGTGATGCGTGTTCAGCAATTATATAGTAGAGGTATAGTGTTGGCTACACTGACCACAAGACAAATGCACGTCGCGTGATGAAACGGATTTGATAATTTTGCTTTGTTTCATTGGTCATTTTAATAACGTCACATGAGTGAAATAGTCGATAAAAATATCTTCACTTCTTACTTTTTCAATAAATTGAACTTTGGACGACATCTGTGATTCGGGAATTTACAGTGAAACTTTCCCTTTCAATATTTAAAAGACATTGAACAAACCAATAGTAAATACATACACTCTGTTCTACACTGCATTTTATTCTCGCGTTGTGATAATATGGCACTTTACAGTCAAAGAGGAAAGTTTGAACTGAATGTGCAAGTACTTATTAGCGTAGCACCGTAGGTCAGAAGCTGAGAGGAGGGGTAATAGCTGACTCAGCAAGTGTTAGCCTTCCCAGATGCAGTGCTAAAAGCTTGCAAAAGAATTTCCATTATATATTTAGTTACTATCCTGACAACTTGAGTTTCGTTAAATCTTAAAATAAAGATTATGCTGAAAATATTGACTCCTTTTAAAAATCAAGCGTATGCAAGCTTTATAAATGACATTTTATTGAATTAGATTTGAAAAATATAAGGACCAACCTGAGGAAGTGAATCAAGAAAAAAGTAATATATATGTATATATATATATATATATATATATATATAAAACAGCAATATCCATACTTTAAGAAAAAATATAAACTTCAGAACATAAGTCTTTCACTCTTCATTCCTTTCTATTTCATTTTTTGTTTCTAAACTTAGTCGTGTATTTCTATGTTCTGTCCGTTTGGCAAATCGCAATTGCGGGAAGCCGTTATTGTTTTGTCAATAAATATATTTACCATATAACAGTTTAGAGCTTAAATTATATTTGGTTTAATTTAATACTTCAGTTTTTCTTAACAAAATGCATTGTTAATTGTAGGCCTTGATTAATAGATTGAGTGCATTTTCTTAATTCATACATATGTTAATTACTTAAAGCATGGTCTATGAGGGTTTAAAAAACAGTAAGACGGCTATGTTTTGTATGGTTACCAATTGCTTTTATATTCTTTGTCTGCTCCTATCTGTCATTGGGAACTTGCTATGAACAAATTGCAACTAAAAAGCTTCAAACGTGTAGGATATATATATATATATATATATATATATTGAATGGCGTTTAACGCCCGTTTTTGCTACTGAGGCACCACAGGCTGTGAACACTGATGATACATGAAATGGAATGATATATTGAGAAAGGACTTTTTAAGGAAGGAAACGTTCCAGGCCTAATTTTAGGGTATCTCCCCGGCATTTGCCAGTTATGAGGACCGAGGAAAACCTAGGGGAAAAAAAAACTCAATCCGGGAGGATGTCCTGGCGGGTTTCGAACCCCAGACCTCCCGTTCATGAGTTCCTGCCTTAACGACCTCGACCAGACGTGGCCGTATGTATGATATAACTGCATTCATTATTCTTTGTCCCAGGGCAATATTTTCATGTAAAGAAAGAATGTAAAATAAATTAATTAGTGAATTTCGGAGGGGGGTCTTACAAAGTGCATTTCAGTGAATATATTGATAGCTAAAAATAAAATAAAAGTTCCAATAATTCGTCCCGGCACCTTATTACCTATACCTGTATCATTTATTAATCAAATTGTATTATTTATTAATCACATAATTTCCACTATACATAATGGTTTTACAGGTTATAATCTATAATTACAGTTATTAAATAAACCAAGATAAAATAAATTAAAATAAAACAGTAAATAAATCAATCAACCCATCGCACTAAACAAAATTATACCCTACTGGGAACCAATAAGATAACCAATAGCTGGTAGCCAGCTAACAACCAAATTAACTGTAGGAAACCATGGTCAAGGTGCTGGTACCCAGCGCCTTCCTCGCCCAAACTATCTTAAGAAAACTATAACTTTTACTTATTACTTTTTTAGTTTCATCTTCTATATTCACTGTTTTTTAAACTTTATTTTAAAATATTGTTTATCTTTAGTTTATATTCTTACTTATAATATGGATGTATAAACTAATCTCTACACTACACTTACGCTCCATTATAACAAACATCCACAAACCGAGTATTTGCATATAATTTAACTATTGATGAACGTCTGGACATTAAAGTATTCGGGCAGTCAGTTAGAAAGTCTTCAACAGCTGAAAGGTTACAATGAAAATCACAAACCATACTTGCCTCCTAAACCCAAGATCGCGGGTTCGAACCAGACCAGGATCGATGGATTTATTCAGGCGTAACAAGCCTAAGTATGGCTTCCTTCGGAAGGGAAGTAAAGCCGTGGGTCCCGTGTCGTACATTTACGGCACGATAAAGAACCTTAAGCCTGAAAGAAGAGGCCTATGAGCAAAATTTGTCGGCCGTTTCACGTCCTGAATTGAATGGGACGCTGATGACCTGAGATGTTAAAGAGCGTTCGTATAATAAACCAAAGCAAAAGAAAATAAAGAGGAATGTTTGTCAGATTCTTCCCTCTATTAAAGTGATGGTTTCACAGCTCAATAACCGCCTGTGGTGCCTCAGTAGTGAAAATGGGCGTTAAACACTACTCAAAAAAAAAAAAAAAACAGCTCAATAATGTACCAGGTGTTGTTAATAGCATACAATTTTTTCTATTGCCGTTCGTGGTATTAATATAAGCAACGACAGCAACTGTATCATAAATAAACCATTAAGAATCCATTTTTTATTTAAGGCTATCTAAATAATATACCGGGTGTAACAATAAGGTACGGCCAAAAGTTCAAGACATGTTCCTCACACGTAGAAAAAGAAAATATGTTATATGGACATGGCTCCGAAAACGCTTTACTTCCATGTTAGAGCTCGTTTTCTACAGCTCTTCATAGTACAGGGTGATTCAAAATGTTGGACACACTTTCAGTTGGCTATATTTCCTGAACTATATGTAGTACTTTAATTCTGTAAATTACATTTGATTACATATACATGGAGGTTTATAAATGTTCAATATGCCCCCCTCCGGCTGCACGGTAGCTGAATTCATCCCCCACTCTATGAAGAATGTCTTGCGTCACCGAGTTCATCGCAGCTGTGATTCGGTTTCTTAGGTCATTCGAATGCGTAAGAAGAGGCGGTACGTAAAGTGCATCTTTCACGAACCCCCACAAGTAGAAATAGCAGAGTGTGAGATCAGAAGACCTCGGTAGTCAGAACAGAAGTCTCCGTGCGGTCTATCTATCGTTGAGGTAGACATTCATTCAGCAAACGTCGGACTTCCGATGCCAATGGGCGGATCTCCGTCCTGCTGGAAAAGTAATCTCCTGAATATTCATACATTTGAGGAACAAGCCAGTTTTGCAGCATGCTAAGAAATATTCCTTCAGTAGCTGTCAAAGAAGAAAAGTCCATAAACCCTTGTCAACGATACGGCGCAAAACACATTAACTTTGGGGCTGTCCCGCACGTGTTCCAGTGTTACATGGGGATTTTATAGCCCCCATGTCCGAACGTTGTGCCTGTTGACTGTCCTACTTGGCTAAAACGTAGCTTCATCACTAAAAATTACCGAGAGACAGAAACAATTCATCTTCCATCTTTCGGAGCATACGGTCACAAAATTCTACACGTCTTACCTTATCGTACCAGTTGTAAATGGTATGTTTGTACACTAACCGGCCAGACAGTTGTTTGCGGTAGTGTTGAGTTCCTTACTCGCTCTACGAGTTGATTTCACTGGGCTACGTGCAAAGCAGCTTGAATGCGCTCCACGTTCTCCACCGATACAGCAGTCGGCCTGGGCTTTTACCTTTACACACAGAGAGCCTCTTCCGTCAAATTGTTTATATTCCAAAGATAAATGCTAGTTGGAGGTTCAACATTAAACTTACGACGCACTCGCTTTTACTGAACTCACGAATGCAGAAAATCTTATGTTGCATAGTAGCCATTTCAGTTACAGCTGAGGCGGTACGTATGCGGAACAGCTGACAGACGCTACAGTGCGGTGTTGGAGCGCTCTAGTGGTAATATTCGCAACTTTACAACATCCGCATTCAAATATACTCGACAGCATTCAAGTATAGTGCAGGAAATAAAGCACATTGAAAGTGTGTCCGCCATTTTGAATCATCCTGTACATTAATCATGGGAAACACACAGGAATAGAACGTATCAGCATACCGCATGAAACTCTTTCTTACATGAAATGCCGTCCGCTAACATTGATACATACATAAACATTAACTTTGTTCAAATGGAACATAAAACACTGGCGGTGAACGTAAGAATCACAAGTTAACCAGAGTTAACGATGGGGGCATTTGAACATTATGGTGGTATGCTGGTACATTCTGTTCCTGGGCGTTCCCCATGATTAACGTACTATGAAGAGTTGTAGAAAATGAGTTTTACAATGAAAATAAAGCGTTTTCGGATCCATGTTCATATAACATATTTTCCTTTTGTACGTGTGAGGAATGTATCCTGAAAGTTTGGCCGTACCTTATTGTTACACTCGGTATACGCAGTTCATATCACTTTTTCATGATCATAGAATTGCAAAGATTGTATAATATTTACAATGTTTGTTTTTTTTTTGTATTGAAAGTATAGATTAAATTTATTTTTAAATGGTTTTGTATTTGTTTCATTGTACGTAACTTAGTACGAATAGAGTTTATTGGTGCTTCGCTATTTTAGTTCATGCATTATTATATATTCAAAGGAGAATTGTTTCGCAAATAAAACGTATGTATACCTTATTTTAATTACTGCTTTGGTAGTATTATGGACTATAACAGCAGTGCTGTTATGAACAATGTGTTTCTATAGCAACCATTCCATATGTTGTACATCTAACTTGCAGAATCTATCAACATTAGCAGTACATAGGGGAAAAATAAAGTTTTTGCAAGGATTTGAACGTGCAATGAATCAGACTTAACCTTATATGTTAGAAAAAGAATTCAAAGGCATAGGCACTTTGCTCTTCGAGGCAAAAAGTATCACGGCCTCTTCATAGTAGCAGTAGGAAGTACTTCGTAAAAGAGACGCAGATAGCGGTATGAAAATTATTTTCAACATCTACAAGGGGTTTATGGAACGCTGGGGCATTTACACCCGACAGGTCTCTATTCACGTCGTCTTGCTCATTCATTTCATGCTTGCTTTCATCTCTAGCGCTCGAGAGGTCCACAACCAGCTTAAGAACATTCAGGATTCAGAGGTTAAAACACTCGAAATAGCAGTGCAGAGAAAGTGGAAATAGTCAGAGGAATTTAGATGTAGAACTTTTAACAATATAAATATAACTTTTCCCTTTTATTTGTTCATTAATTCTGTTTATGTACTTTTCTTCTTCTTCTTCTTCTTCTTCTTCTTCTTCTTCCCTCGTTACTCTATCGCTCTCCTCTTTTTATTGATATTCTATCTGGGAAATATTTTATCCTTAATCTAGAGGTGAGTTTAATTACTAACTTTTTTTTAATAGTGTTTAATGCCCGTTTTACTACTGGGGCGCCACAGGCGGTGACACTGATGATACATGAGATGAAATGATAAATTTGGAAAGAATATTTTTAAGGAAGGAAACGTACCCAGGTCTAGGGTACCTCCCTGGTATTTGCCATTTATGAGGACTGAGGAAAACTGGAAAATCCTGTCAGGGAGGACGGCCTTGGCGGAATTTGAACCCAGACCTCCCGCTCACGAGTTAGCCGTGGCTGTAATTACTAACTTGTCATTCGACAGCAGTGCATTTTACGTATTTTCTCTCTCCTTTCATTGCACAGATCATATATACAGAGTCTCCAAAAAGACAACGGAAATACTTCGATAAATTTTGTTAACAACCATTATCATTGTTCAGCTAAATGTTTTACGATATGTTCCGTACGATTTATCATCATAGCATCACATGACAAATCAGGATTTTGTGAAGGACGTGCAAGGATTTGAGTGTCTAGAATCAGCCGACCGTTAAAGAGGTGTAGGAGTAGGCGCCCATTTCCATAACCAGCATGACAGGTCGCCACGTCTTGTTAAAATACTTGATTCTTGTTTAGCGCAAAAATTATGTTCAAATCGCCCTGAAAAATGTTCAATAACTTGCTAACTGTACACTTTTAATGTGAAGTTAGTTCTGTTTTATATGCATCCCAATGAAGTACGAACCACTGATTTTGTGGGAAGACACAGCGGCCCACTCTGTCACTTGCTGGGAATGAATTAATCTCTGCGCTTATTCAACCGATTTTCCCTAACCGAGAAAGCGAGTATTTTCTTATTGACATGACTACTAAGTACCACTTTACATACACCAGTTTTGGATATCCCCAGAAGCTTGGTACGCGTTGAACGTAATACGTAACACAATGTTGGACTCTTGCTATGAAGCTCATGGAATATCATGTTTAACATTCTATTTTGCATACGATTTCCGACACCAACCAGTTTTAGTCGTTGCTTTGTTCTTCCTACATTGTATGCCTAGTGGATAAATATCTAGCAAAAGTCCTTATACTAATTCGTTAGCAAGAAAGGTATAAGTGTTTATTGTATTGTTCCCAGAAATAACACTCATGCGTTCTTTTGAAAAACTACTGGTACTATCAGGGTTAGCATTAGTTCGTATGAATTTCAGCACTGTCTCTTTGAATTTTAGTCGGTCCTGGTGGTGTAGTGGTAACCAAATTTGCCTCCTAAACACAGATCGCGGGTTCGATTCCGACCAGGACGGATGAATTTTTTTCCGCCATAAAAATCCTAAGTATGGGGCTTCCTTCGGAAGGGAAGTAAAGACGTGGGTCCCATGTCGTAGATTTACGGCACGAAAAAAACCTCAAGTTTGAAAGAAGAGGCCTCCAAGCAAAATTGTTGGCCGTTTCACGCCCTGGTTTGAATGGGACGCTGATGACTTGAGATGTTAAAGGGCGTCCGCAAGTAAACCAAATAAAAAAATGTATGTACTGCATATGCACAATGTATGAGAATATGTTACCTACTATAAATATTATCTGCAGAATATCTAACATATCATTAGACTCCGAAAATTTAACGCCTCTACCTTATACGTTGTGTATATGACTTAAATGACCTCAACCATTGTAAACAGGTGAGTTTGGCTAAACCATTTGAGTCGACATATAACCTGGTTTGTTGCACAAGCACCGCCTAAACATAAAACTTAGTAACTTTTCTGTTACGTTGGTACTGTTCGCAATCACAGGAATTATTGTGTAAAAAGCATGTGCTGGGAATTAGAATAAAGGCGTATGTTTTTCACTGTCGCAAGTATTTTAGCGCTATAGCCTTGGAAAGTGGCAATCATTTGAAACATTGTACATTAAATTTTTACACTTATGTTCACGTTCAGTCCTGCGTGTTTCGTACCAACCAACAGTCGTCCAGCGAGAATCGCGTAGCTGAAAAAATAGAAGATGTGTCTTTTCTGTCGCTACTATAGAATGCCCCTTCACCTGAACAATGCCAATTGAAATCAAGTGTTTCTTTTTCAGCGACACCTCTGTCGAACGACGTTAAGTCTCCTGTCTGCATGTGCACTTGGTCGCAGAGGCTTTCTTTGCCGCGAAATAAATAGTTTAAGATCAAATTTAAAGAACATGTGGCATGGGTAACAGAAAGACCCTTACTTCATAGATACTGGAGGGCTGCCGTTTATTATCCTTGTTTAGAACTTCTCGGATTTGCATTCTTTAGAAAAGGAATGGTTCAACTATTCTTCAACACTATTTTTAATTTCATCAAGAGAAAAGTTATACATTTCTGTCACTGAATAGCTCTCAACATATTTATGTTTGCTAACGTACTTATACAGCAGAACTGTGTAGTGCAACATTTTTTTAAAATTTACGAGAGATAATACGAACTTTCCAATATAAGTTTAAGAAAGAAAGCGCAAACATTTACATTTTATGAAAGACTTAATGTCACTTTTTAGTTCAATCTTTCGTACAAAACCTTGCAAGTTTATAGTTGTAAAATGCCTAACTTTCATTAATTTAACCGGCGCCTAAAATCTTCATTTTCGTTTAGTTTTTCCTTTAAAATGCACATATATTTCAATTTGTGAAACTAGTAAGTTTTTTCCATGACTTTTTTTTTTTTTTTTTTTTGAGATTGGTGTAATTCACGTTTATTTTTTGTTTGGCATATATGTATACTTCATTTATTATTCTGATTAGTAAATTCCAATAAAAAATTATTACGCGCTTCCATGTCTTTCTTTCCGCATAAAAACTCAAGAAATGCAATTATTTTATAAAATATAACTTTAGCATAACCTTTATTTACTTTTCAGAGATTCATACACCACTGTCATATACTGTAAATATATTTACGTATATTTACTATTTTTGTCAGAATTATTTATTTGTTGGTCTAAACTTAATTTTATTTTTAATAAAATGTCTTCTCGTTTAAGTAACTGCTTCAGTAATTTACGAGAACACAAAATTCTATAATTTCTGTTCGTATGATATATTTGGTTCATTCCTATAGATTCCTTAAATAATACATGGTTGTTAAATTATAATAAAAGCAAAGAATAATAGATAACATGTTCTATATTTTTATTGATTTATTTACGGACTCTCTTTAACATCTCACGTCATCGGCGTCCCATTCAATACAGGACGTGAAACGGCAAACAAATTTTGCTCAGAGGCCTCTCTTTCAGACTTGCTCTTTATTGTGCCTTAAATCTACGACAGGGACCCACGGCTTTACTTTCCTTCCGAAGGAAGCCATACTTAGGATTTTTACGCCCGAAAAAAATCCATCGATCCCATTCGGGCTTGAACCCGCGATCTTGGGTTTACCAGGCAAATATGGCTACCGTTACACCACCAGGACCGACTGTACAATGTAGAGTCAATGACGTTAATAATTCCTTGGTAGCCATAGTAACCAAAGTTAAAATTAATATCAAGATGTGTGTGTTCAACAATAAGTAAAAAAAGATGTATCATTAATCAACATTTTGAGCAAATGGAGTGAAGGAGCCTGAAACCGACAATAAAAAAAGAATGTAGAAACCTATCAATACTCATATTAGAACTGCGATTTCCAATATAATCAAACCCCACGTATTCACTTTAGATAAACTCAATAAATTGTGTAATTATATGTGAGAAAATTTGGTATGCAGAGGGACATTTACACAAAGTATAAATAAATGACTATAAACGAAGATTAAGTATATGCATCCCTTAGGGAGCATTGAGAGGACAAAACCTTCAACATAAAGGCATAAACTCGTTCCTTAAACAAGCAATATCAAAAGTGCTCAGAGAAACCGAATATTTAAAGAAATAAACAATTGTTTTGAGAATTACAAACACATTTATTCAAGTAAAATCATTTACTATGATATTGCAAGTACAAATATTCTGCAAAAATTTGAAGAACAAAATCTAAGCCCACAAAAGAAATTATGAGCCCCTATAGTCCAGTGGTCAACATAACTATCCGGGATTTATTCCCGAGAATTTTTGGGTTAACTGGGACAACTGGGGAGATACTCGATTTTCGAATCCAGTCTGGAAATTCGAGATTAAGAGTAACTGTTGCAACGTTGGCTGATCATCTCTGTGGCGGCAATTGTTTTAGAAGCTGTTAGCCCAAAATTGTTGTAAATGAAAGTTATGGGAATCCGTTATATGCAAACCAATAAAAATCCTAATTTGACGCACAAAAAATTACAGAGAAAAACGAGAAAAAAAAGTAAAACGAGTTAAGAGTCTATATAATGCTCTGTGGATTTTTCTCCCTCTAAATAAACTCAAATCAAATTAGACCCGTATAACTAATTTAACTGCGGGGCGACACTCAGCTACTAATTCGCGAATCACACAGCAAAAACGCCAGAACGAGAATTATTAGATATAACACGTAAACTGTTATTTCATAATGCGTGTCCCATTATCAGATCAATGTAACACAATTATGTTGCCTGGGTAGTTTTGCAGCCTTTTTAGAGTGTTTTTAAAGCACTCAAGTGTTAACGAAACCGGATATGATTGTGTGTGTGGTGTGTCTGCGCAAGGGGCTCATTGCTTATTCAAAACTTAAACAGGGTGTGCAAAATGTTCATCGTGTGATCACTGAGCTTCGGATAGCTATGCATTTGCATCCCATTCAGTCATCTGCTAGCGCGTCGAAAACGCCGGGATGTTTGGTGCAAGGGTAGCAAATGACCGACTGGAGTGCATGGGACCGTTCAATGTAATAATTGAATTTACTTGTAGTATATTAGTAAAATAGCTGGTATATCTATGAACATGGAGAAAACACAGATCATGAGAAACAGCCAGGTAACTCCCGTTATAACCAACTCATCAACACTAAAAGAGTAACAGAGTATGTCTACTTAGGTTGCATTCCAGTATCACGTGGGCAAAGAAATCAACAAAAGAATTTCCTCGGCATGGAGAGCATTCTGATTATTGAAATTCATACTGATGGACAATACCTTGAGCTGAAAACTGAGGTTAGACGTGCTGGACTGATATATATCCCCTACACTGTTATATGAATGCCAAACTTGGAGCATAACAGAAGTGGAAAAGAATAATATTAGCATCTGTCAACGTAAAATGGAGCAGGAAGTAACTAGGGATATTCCTCATGGGGTGGAGTTAAGAAAGATGTCGGGACTAAACGACGTGGCTCAACGTGCAAACAGTCTGAAGAGGAAATGGGGCGGACACGTAGCAAGACTACCAAGCAGCAAATGAGGACATATAGTTACCACATATACCGTTAGAAGAGGAAGAGGGGGACCGAGAATGAGGGGGGCAGACTCCTTCAGGAAAGCAGTCGGGTCACACTGGACCAGCGTAGCACGGAACCTCAGTAGCCTAGGAACAGAGTCTCAGAAAGAAGAGAACTACCGTAGCCAATAGTGAAAGTGCTACCAAACTTATAACACAAAATTTAAATAGACTCACCACTGTTTTTAATGGTGTTTAACGCCCGTTTTTACTACTGAGGCACCACAAGAGATGTACACTGATGATACATGAGATGAAATATTGGGTAAGAACTTTTTTTAAAGGAACGAAACGCTCCAGGCCTAAGTTTAGGGTATCTCCCCGGCATTTGCCATTTATAAGGACTGAGGAAAACCTGGAAAAAATCTCAGTCAGGGAGGACGGTCCTGGCGGGTTCGAACCCTAGATCTCCCGCTCATGAGTCCGCGCCTAAACAACTTTGGCCACTCATGGCGGTTCTCAGCACTTGAACCTTCTAGTTAAACTGATGTTAAATTTGCAAAATAAGAAACATTATAGACTTAACAAACTCATAGGGACAATAACTAATATGAACTATCTCACACATGAGCCCCCTTCTTGCGGAGGCCCTAGCCCTGGATGGGACATAAGTGACTTAATTCATTCATTTACTATATACGTGCCTCTTGCTGGTGCATATTTTAGGTATTTTGCATACAGACATCACATTCCGAAAACAAAATATCCAGTATGTATTTTATGCATCTGTGATAGGGTTACAACGCGGCCATCCCTTGTGTAACTGAGCCGGGAAGACAGGGCAATCTTCACAGAGGATGGGGAGTGTTCTTGGAAGTTCACGTGTCATACAAATTACATTCCTCTCCGGTTCAGTCAAAACAGGCCACAATAAGTTAACGTGCGCTTCATTAGTAGGGCTGTGCATGTAGGCGTAAAATATTTATAAATAAACGGGCAAAATGACAATAAAATGCTTCAAATAGCTGTCCCCCTTGAAAATGATGTACACCCTCTGACAAAATAAATTGAGAGATCTCTTGAACGCAAAATTTTTCTCAGTCCTACCCGTTACAACGCACAGTTCACAAGGAATCCAGCAACGCTGTTGCAGCAGTTGTGTTATATGGTGTGCACTAAAGACACCAACTAGTGTGTGTGTTCTGTTAGCTCTGTGGCAGAGTGTGCAGTGATAATGTGGTTAAGGGCGCGGGTTCGCCTTTCGGCTTGAAGCGCTTTGTAACATATGAAAAATTAGTTTGGCAATATTGTTTCCCATACACAGCTATTTTTAACGTTGGGGTATTATATAATTAATGTTATATTTCAGCATATGTTCTAATATGCTGCACAAGCATTCCCTGCACACGTGCGAAGGACAAAAGATTGTTTATGAGCACAAATTCAAGAAGCCTGGGATGTTTTAGCCTCTCGTCCGCACTACTGTAAAAATCTGATCGAGGTCAGTTATACATCTTGAGGGTTCATATACCCGACATTAATTTGTGTTTATTTCTATGTGCTTTTAGAATAAAAACGCTTTTTGTTCATGTATTTATTTTGTTATTTGTAAAGAATACGTTAATTCCTTATTTCGCTTTTGTATGCATAGGTAATGCCATAAAATTCAAATTATACTTAAAACATTGTTAAAATATAGTGTTAAGGCAACATGATGTTCTACACGTGTACTTGTGAAAGGCTGCGAAACAATGCGCAATTCTGCAGGGATAGGTCCATCAGCGGAATTCAATGCGATGGCGGTTGATGCATGTAACGATGCTAGCGGAGGGCATTTTGAACATTTCATGTAAGAAAGAGTTTCGTTGGCATGCTGGTACAATTTGTTCCAGTGTGTTTCCCATGATTAATGTACTATGAAGAGTTGTGGAAAATGAGTTCTAACATGGAAATAAAGCGTTTCCGGACCATGTCCGTGTAACACATTTTAGTCTTCTACATATGAGGAATGTTTCCTGAAAGTATAACCGTGCCTTATTGTTACGCATCAATCTGTGAATATCTTAACTGAAGAATTCCAGTCTGATACTAGTGCGTAAAGTTAACACGTTTTATTGTTTCTTTAGTTATTTGGAATATACACGGCAGGTGCAAACACTTCTCAAATGTTATTTCAAAAGGGCGGTATCTATGAAACTCCTCAAAAAAAATGCCAACAGACCCGTAGAATGGTCCAAATGCGTGAAATTTGTTCATTATAATGTAACTACTTAGTTGATGTCATAAAATGTTATTGTGCTTGGTTTAAACATTAAGATCCCAATCTCCCTTAGTTATGGTCAACATACACGCCTGCTGATCCGACAATTAAAGAGCTACTTAATCCAGTGTGGCGAATACTACAGGGAAAGATAAAAGTTGTGTAAGGCGGTGTACCCCTCAGCGGCGCTCTCTTTGATGGCAACCGTTTCCACAGAAAATGGCTTTTCGCTGCATCCTGTTTTTGTAATTATTATCAATGTGAAAAGAGAGTTGCGTGTACATTTCTTTTTCCTATAAATTCACCACCACCAAGGTCAAACTTCGCTAACTGTAACAGTATCTGAAAACCATTCTCTCTTTGGAATTCCACATAAATATTACAAGTAATCATTTTCTATATAATTTTAAACTCCATTGTTTGTATTTTTCAGTGTTTAGAAGAATAGTTCTGGGAAAATGGATTGGTGAACACTGTCAAAAGAATTTTTTTCTGGGGAATTTGAAAACTGAATGTAAAGAAGACACAAGACACAAAATAGTAAAATGTATGGCTACTATTTAATGATAATTACGTGTGAAGATTTTTATTTTTTATCTTATCTTATTTATTTTAATTGGCATCTTATGAATACAGGGAAGCCACTTTCTCTGTGTTTTACTTTAAAAAAATTTTTAGGAAAGAGGGTTTTTTTTTTTTTTTGGAACTGCTACATCATGGAAGCAACGAATTTGCATCACTATTCCCTAAAACCAGGCAAATTGTAATTGAAACAAAAACTATAAATAATATATTTAAATAAATAATATAGATAATGAACTGTATAGATTTTTTAAGGATTGAAGTCATTGCCGAATGATGGTAAATTACGGAAAATAACTACTAACTAAATGCACTGATGAACTCTTGTTACAATACATACAGTTTATCTTTCCACGCTCGCGAACGAGTCCTGCACCGGTAATAACTGGCTATGCGCGTGCTGTTCAAGGACGCGCATAGTCGCTGATATGACGGCTGTCTGTGACTGCACTCATTGACGCATTTAGTTTCAGAGCAGTGAATATGTCTAAATCCAATTCGCGAACATTGAATGAACTGCAGAACAGCATACGAGAAGAATAGCCAACGTTTCGGAAGCTGAGCTGCAGTGGTTGAAATCGAAGTACGTTTAGGCGTTTCATGCCTGCCTCGCAGCAAAGGGGAATTATTTCAACATCGTCTTTGGAAAATATTTGCAACACGATAACTTTGACGTGTGTGCAAATGCGTTTTATACTGCCGCCTCCAGTATACTTCCTCAAGCATGGAAAAACAAAAAGTATGAACTATATTTAGATCAACTGAAACATGTACTTTGTTTATGAGAAAATAAAAGCTGTAAATTTGATAGTTTGTAATTATGAAAAATATCTGCATTCGAAATATCGATATCTCGAAGTTATCTGTTTTTCCATGCACTCCGAGAAATCCAAGTTTACTATGCTGCTTTAAAATGAGTTGAGTAATTTTAAGACTGTGTGGTGATAAAGCTACTGCTACTGCTACTTTTTTTTATTGATTTAATCACACATCACAGATCTTTAACATCTCAGATCATCAGCGTCCCTTTCTATTCAGAGCGTGAAATGGCCGACAAATTTTGCTCAGAGGCCTCTTCTTTCTGGTTTGAGGTTCTTTTTCGTGCCGTAAATGTACGACACGGGACCCACGGCTTTACTTCCCTTCCGAAGGAAGCCATATTTTACGGCCGAAAAAATCCATCGGTCCTGACCGGATTTGAACCCGCGATCTTGGGTTTAGAAGGCAAATGTGGTTACCACTACACCACCAGGACCGACACTACTACTACTACTACTATTACCCTACTGCTACTACTGCCACTACTACATCTGCACTACTGCTACTACTGCCGCTACTACTGCACTACTGCTACTGCTGCCGCTATTACTACTGCACTACTGCTACTGCTGCCGCTATTACTACTGCTACTACTCCTTCTGCACTACTGCCGCTATTACTACTGACTACCGATACTACTACTGCACTACTGTTACTACTGCCGCTATTACTACTGCACTAATGCTACTACTGCCGCTACCATAACTACTAATACTACTACTAATATTACTACTGCCGCTATTACTATTGCACTACTGCCGCTATCATAACTACTACTACTATTACTACTGCTACTACTATTACTATTACTACTGCTGCTGCTACTATTACTACTACTGCTATATTACTACTGCTACTACTACTGGTACTACTATTACTACTACTACTACTACTACTACTACTACTACTACTACTGCTGCTGCTACTACTACTACTACTACTACTACTACTACTACTACTACTACTACTGGTACTACTATTACTACTACTACTATTACTACTACTACTACTACTACTACTACTACTACTATTACTACTACTATTACTACTACTGCTACTACTGCTGCTACTACTTCTGCTGCTACTACTATTACTGCTACTACTACTACTACTACTACTACTACTACTACTATTACTGCTACTACTACTGGTACTACTATTACTACTACTACTACTACTACTACTACTGCTGCTGCTACTACTATTACTACTACTACTGCTACTACTACTGGTACTACTATTACTACTACTACTACTGCTACTACTACTACTACCATCACTTCTACTACCATTACCATTATTACTATTTTTACTACTGCTGGAGCTTTTACGCGCACTTGGCCTTTCTTAGTTGAAGCGGACGAAAGGGTCTACCTTGATGAAGATGATGCTGACAAATGAAAGAACGTTAAGCTCGTTAAAAGGAGAAAATGAGTTGGGACGTGCAGAACGGGCACGTCATTTAATTCCTGCAGTGAGAAGATCAACCTCAAGGTCGCGCTTAAGTGTTGACAGATTAATGCCGCAATTACAATCGTAGGGGGGTCCCTCACTACGTTCACTCTGGTAGAGCGCTATGAAATCTGACTGCTCATGACAATCGGCGTCCGCACTGCTGCTGTAACCAAACACTTTTATATATCACTCTCTCAGCAATTATAACTTACACAGATTGTAAAAGCAACTTACTTTATCTAAAAGCATGATTTTAATAATGAACATTATGAATCATTGATTTAATTCATATTTTTATTACTATATTTTTAATAAATTAAACAACTGCCAGACATCAAACCTTAATAATAACTATTGTCCAACGGATGCATTACGAAATATTTACCATTTAAGCTGAAATTTATGTTATCCAATTGGCAGTGGTTGGCGTTTGTGTTAGCGCAACCCCTTTCTGTGAATTAAAGTCAACGCGTAATTTTCTAGTTGCGCAGGTTTTGACTACAATCCAAAACAGAATGCTTGATCTAACTTTTCTGTGTGTAGTAAAATTCAGAAACATTACACTTTCTCAACTGAACCCGCGAGGGAGTTTTGATAAGTAATTGGCTTGATATTCAATCTTGTAATGTACTTTATTTTTGGTGAAATTCAACACACAGGCTCCAACGTTTCTCAAACTTCGTAACTCCCTCGTGCAAGTGCACTCTTTCGAGTCCTCAAAATGCTCGTTTTCCGCCTGCAGTATCGTCATTCGACCTAAATTTGTGTCCAGTCAGGGAAGATTAGTTTTGGAGTAAGAGGAAGGTGGATCATGTGAACAGGGTAGATGCGGAAACCTTTCAAATTGCATTTCGGTCAATTTGTCCTGCGCCGCGCGGCTTAAATGCACCAACGCATTGTCGTGATTTCCGAACGTTTTCCCGCAATCACCGCCGTCTTTACATTCTCCGTGATGGTTTTCCCTTCTCCACATAGTCAATTAAGAGAATTCCTTTTTCTTATCAAAAACTGAGGTCGTCGCCTTTCCAGCGGAAAGCATTCCTTTTTCGGAGCCAGTTCGCTTCAGGTGGATGCTATTTCGTTGCCAGCGTGTAGTAATGAATCACACATGGTCACAAAACGTAGCAAAAAATCGGTTGGATTCTTCTTAAACATTTCCAAACAGTCGGCCGGTGTTCGCATTTTGCTCAGAGTGAGTAGAAGACACCCATTTTACACACAGTTTTTTCATGTGTAATTCATTATGCAAAATAAAATTAACCCACTCGTTTGAGATGTCCATGCCCTCCGCTAGCCCGCGCACTTTTACATGTCTGCACTTAAAACAATATCATGGACTTTATTCCATAAGTTTGACTTAACAGCTTCTTTTGGGACTCCAGGACATGGTACGTTTTCGATGCTTGTTTTATTCGTTTTTCACTGCATTCGAAACGCTTTTGTTTAAAAACTGCCAAACAATGAATTGACATCAGAATGACTTGTGACCATAGAATATTTATACATAAAAGCAACCTTATGACAAAATATATAGATTTTGCAGTTACTGCTTATTACTATGAACCATGTTGCTTATCAAGCCATCCTCGTAAAGTAGAAATTCAGAAACCACAAATAAACAAAGAAAATCGAAAAAAAAAAAAGCACGATATATACCTTAATTTATTTAAGTGACAAACGCTGGAACTTCATGTCTATTTTTAAAATAAAAAGTAACTTTTCATTATGTTAACGTTGTAATTAAAGAATCTGTAACTTTCACGTTTAACAGTTGTTCGTTAAACACATAAGTTAGCTGCGGTGATAGCAGCGACATCACATAGATTTATTGAGAATTAACCGTAGATTAGGAAAATATAAAAATTGCCGGTGCAAGCTGTCCCTCTGTACATGTATACTAGATATACGCGTTGTAAAATGTCCCAAGAAAAGTATGTGTTTATTCCTGAAGACGTTTTATTTATGCAATGCTATATCATCATTTCAACTCTGGGTAAATACATATAATCCCAAAATGCACTTATTTCTCTTTAATTTTCATTAGTTTAAGAATGAATAAAAATTTTGTAGCAATAAATAAAAAACAACATTTAATGTGCTGTGTAGGTTACTGAGGGTAACAAATAAGGCCCAGTTTAAATACAAGTGTTAGAAAAAATTATGCTAAACATATATTCACATGGTAGAAAATATATGAAATAGGAAATGTTCATTACAATTACCTTACAATGATTTTTATAACCATTGTCAAGATGAAGATGGGAATATAGTTTTTTTTTTAATTGTCCGTTCAATGTCTATTACTAGCGAGTACCGGAAATGATTTAGTAAATTTATCGTAGTTGCTATTTTAAAACAGTACTAGCTCTAGTATATTACTATTTATTTTAGTTAACCTTTCGAAGAGGGCATTTTTTTAGTTTGAAACTTTTTCTCATTGCATGCTAGGCATTCCCGTAATATCTTATTCTCGATACGAATTTCTTTTTTATTTTGGAGTAACATAAATATTTTTAAAATGTGCCAATAATTTATTTTGCAAAATGTTTCAAATCTAGACCATTCCAGTGAAGTGTACAACTGACACGAATAAGTTGAACTATTTTCAAGTATTCAGAGAGTAAACTTCCCTCATAGTTTAAAGAGGAGAAGAGAATTTTATTATGATAAGAACATAGTAATCTAGACATTAAAGCAGACATTCTTGAACTCAAAAATGAAAATCGAGTTATAATCTAAATTGGAAAAATGCACGCCTCAGGACCTCCTCCTACACGAGCGAGAAAAAGACACCTCGAGTTCCAGTTTGCCCAACGTGGAATCAATCATCAGTGCTGAAATAGCAGGGTGAAACTGTAAACAGGTTATCTCAAAAACAAATGGCAAAGGTATAGCCAGAACACTTATATCCATTCTTCAAGGTTCTATGCTGATTAACCCGAGCCTTATATGCAGTCACGATGAAAGAGTGGAAATTGTGACAGCGACAAAGGAATCTCTTACCCATTTATTAGCATTATTGCTAGTTGCAATGCTGAAGGCCACTCTTTGTCACAGACTTGCAAGATCGCGAAGTAACAAGAACTAAATGCAGTTCTAAAAATATCAGCAATGTTTTAAAGACAAGCAAGTGCATCTATCTTTGTGGAATGGCTTTAAAACCACCTCATCCCGCAAAAGCTTCTTCTGGATGGGCACATATCTCGCAGCATGGATCCAAATACGCTTGAGTTGGCAGAGAGGAATGATTCATACTGATGTGTTTGCCATCCCATTTCGTACCAACCTCTCAACCGCTGCTTTTTTAAAAACATCGAAAAAAGCTTTCTGCAAGACGAATAAGGGTTAAGAGTAATTCCCGTCCAGGTAGAAAGACTTCTAAAGTGCAGTTCGAAAGAGGCACTGAAAATTACTCTTAGAAATACCTAAAGCATTTGAGAACAATGGTGTATTTATCTTTTTATGCACAAAATATCTCGAAGAAGTAAGAGCATTGTCTGATAGGTTCTTATATTTGGTTCAAATGATGAAAAAAAAATCTGCTAACTGTCTTTAGCAACAGAAGACCGTGACGAGCGTCTAAGGGAAAGAAACCTAAACACTCTATTGCATTGGAATCGACTGAAAAAACGAAGCCATGATCTTCACGCTGGTGCATTATTGCCAAATGTGAGAAATAATTACGACAAGAATGGGCCGCAGGTAGAATAATTTCATGCTTAAAGGGCCTGCAGTTGTATTTAAAGTAATGCCAATATTGCTACCAAGTAACAGTCGTGAATTAGGTAGGCGTAGGGGTTTGTGGATATGTTAACGGAAGATTAGACCAGCTAGTGAAGTCATTAGTAAGGATTGTAATATTATTCAGTCAAACTCTTTGGTGCCTTGAAGTATGGGAGGATAGTGCTAGAAACAGCAAGCTAGGACATATTTACGAAAGTGGAAGTTGTTTGGGATAGTAATGTTATCACAGTCTGCGTGAAGCATGTGATGATGAAGTGTCGCCATATCGCACAAGGCGCGATAGGATGAAAGTGTTTCATGAAGGCGAGAACAAGGTCCCGTTCAGGACAATTCCAACTGACAACCACACAATTCAGCTTGTTCCAAAACCGGACTAAAACAATGATCTCTTTGCCAAAATGAAAGAATCACTTTGAGGGAAACATTACGACATAAGAACAGCCATTATTCGTACTGCAGAGCGCTCACTTCAGATCAACAGAGTTGGATGCGCCGACGTCTTTCAAAAGTGTAGCATAAGGTGGTAGACATGGAGGGAGATTACGCTGAAAAAATATACCAGGGCTGTTCAATTAATAATAAACATGATTTTTTGTCCTCATAATTTTATTATATTTATCAAAATAGTCCCCATTGGATGCAATGAACCTGTCCAGGGTTTCAACAGGCTTCAAGGGCATATTGGTAACCATTTTTATAGGTCCTTCAGAATATCCTCCGTAGCCCAAACCACTGCTTCTGATGATGTAAAATGTCTCCCAAGAAGATGCTTCTTCCATTTGGAGAATAGGTAAAAGTCACATGGGGCTAAATGTTGACTATAGGGAGGATGAGGGACACGATTCAATTTAGTTTTATGTTATTTAGCAACAACATTTGCGTTGTTTGCGCAGGTACGACATGATGGTAAACCAATCCTTAAAAACGTCGAAAAATAAGTTGACCATTACTTTCCCAACAGAAGCCTCCATCCCCCCCCCCCCCCCTTCTCTTTCTCTCTGGGTGATGAAGATTTCCACACAGAGCTTTGCTGTTTGCTCTCAAGATAGAAATGATGCCAAGATTCATTAACAGTAGCTAGCTTTGAAAGAAACTCCGCATCTCCCTGTAACATCATCTTCAACTGCATGAAAGACGGTCCTGGGGGAGTAGTGGTAAACATACTTGTCTCCTAAACCAAAGATCGCGGGTTAAATCCCGGCCAGGATTGGTGGATTTTTTTCGGGTGTAAAAATCCTTCGGAAGGGAAGTAAAGATTTACGGCTTGTAAAAGAATAAGTCTGAAAGAAGACATAACGGCAAATTTATCGGCCGATCCTCTCGCAAAATGACAACAGCGATGTCATGTTTTCTTCCGTTAGAGCACAAAGTAGAGAGCTGGTTCTACCTTCCTTTGAAATTGATTGCCTCCCATCTTTTAACATCTTCGAGCTGCACTATAGGGAAGAACAAACTCTCCACAGATTACCTGTAAAATTGCATAGGCCTCAACTGAATATTTGTTGAGACGAAAGCAGATAGTTCGTCGCATGTCACCTCCATTTTGCTGTTGGTGGAACTACACACATCTCACAGAGGCGACGGAAGTGATATTAATTGAAACTGGTACTATCCCTCCATACTACTAGTACTATCGAACGAATTAAGCTGACAAAATATTGTAAAATTAAACTTTAGCGTGAGAAATGATGCCTGCCAAAAAAAAAAAAAAATAGTATCATTGTTTATTGCATTGCCTTCCTGTTTTCCTCACTTAATAAATAATTTTAAATGTACAGGAAATTTGCCTTACATTTTAGCCACTCCTTGTATACCAAATTTATTCTTAAAGTTAAGATTTTCAATTCTATTGAAACTATTTGTCCCGTAATTCAATATTGCCTGATCACTTAATCACAATTTTTTAAGGATAAATGAAAATTAAACAACGGTTTCTTAAAGTTATTGTAAAATATTGCAGCAAATGCGCAAAACAGTTTTAATTTAAAGTAATAAGCCTCAAAAGTATGCGAAATATAACGGGGCTTTGTCAAATTCTTACATTTACAGCTTAATCCAACTATTGGATGAATAGCCTAATTAAGTTCTATTAATATAGCCATGTCAAAACGCTCCACATATTGAGTTTCGTTCTAAAGTTCAAACAGATGTTTTCATTATTCTTATCTACAAATAATGAAAGCATGATACTGATATTTGTCGAAAGTATTAAAGACAGATACCTTCCCTCGATATACTCACCGTTTTTATTTATACTCATGTTTTATTATACTATTCTTAACGTCATAATAACGCTTTATAGTTTGCGATACAAATGATAACTTGTGCAATGCCTTTTTCTAATAAAAAAAAGGCTTGGTTATTTTAATTTCTGCCAATTGCATTTTGACTAGATGTAATCCCCTGCTACAGCTAAAAAGATCGCTAAAGGTTTTAAATGTATTATTAATTTCTTCTACTGTTTTGTTGCTAATATTACTATATGATGAACCTTTAGTTTTATTTTTATATTCTTTGTTTATTACGCTAATTTTGATTATGCTATACAGTCAGACACCTCAACATTTGCAGTATGTAAGTATATATGTGCATAATATGATATAACTTTAACGTGTGACTTGTATGTCAACAAAAGAGAAAGTCTCTGGTATTTTCTGTTTACGGTAGGCCATAAACTCTACACAAAGGACAAGAGTAAACCCGAGGGTCGAGTGTGATGTGAAGCCACTTTAAAAAGGATTGCAGTTGAAGGGTTAATAAACCCAAGGACTTTTAAATTCATTAGGACGTTGAACCCTACCTTTAGCCTTAGCCTTTAAACTATCCAAATAATAACGAATGGCACGTGCTGACAGGTGAATTTTAGCCAGCTAATAGTAAATATATATTTATAACCTTTAAACCAAGCGAGATGTGCGTTTGTTTGGGTGACCACCTTTGGCACCGTCAGGTCAACGATTTCTAGATTTGAATTTAATGTGTAAGGAGGCGTTTTTTCCGCTGTTAAGTTTCACATTCTGCAGGGACGCATTCACTCATAGTTAAAGTCTACACACTGCGACGCACGCATTTCTAAGTTCTATACTCGTCGAGAGATACTCTGAGGCATTCATAATAAATTGTATTTTAGACGCGGTTTTTAGATTCAGTTCATATCCGTGGAAGCCGCGGCAGCTAAATTAATATTCGATGTAGACAAATTCTATCGTACGCAAAACACCAGAGGACGCTTTTTTTTTGAGTAGTGTTTAACGCCCGTTTTCACTACTGAGGCACCACAGGCGGTGGACACTGATGATACATGAGATGAAATGATAAATTGGGAAAGAATTTTTTTTTTAAAGGAAGGAAGCGTTCCAGGCCTAAGCTTAGGTACCTCCCCGGCATTTGCCAGTTATGAAGACTGAGGAAAACCTGGAAAAAACCCCAGTCAGGGAGGACGGTCCTGGCTGGATTCGAACCGCAGACCTCTCGCTCACAAGTCCGTGCCTTAACGACCTCGGCCACCCGTGGCGGTACCAGAGGACGCGAAATATCTTGAGCAAAATTAATGACCATACATATTATGTCTCTTCGTGCGGTTATTTATATAGTGGTCTCCTCTCCCAGTCCTATTGAATACCAATCAACAAAATAGTCGAATAGTCCGCTGAGAATTGTCATCGAAGCGTAAACTACACATTAAAACCGCGTCATAATGTGATAACCATTGTGATGCCAAAAACAAGGTCAATAACACCATCAACAAACCACTTCAGTTTTAATATTTTCATATTATCTCTTAGTACGACACATGTAAGAAACAACTTACTTTCTTTTAGTAGATCCTAATACAACTTCCATAAAATGGAAAATATTTTAAAAAAATAAAATAAAAATATGGATCTCTTTGCATTTACATGCTATGGCTAACGATGGTTTCAGCTGAACGGGGTATTCAGTTTCCTACTTCCAGCGAGTCAATAAGAGTTTAATCTATTGTTGCGTAATCAGGAGTTTGTCTTTTCACATATTATTGCCAGTAACTATGTCCATATGCCATATTTATTCCTTGAGTCAAAATTTTGCACGATATAATCACTCCCTTTCCTGCTTTTATTTGTGCAAAAGTAATTCATGTAACGTTTTATAGAACTGTCCCCATGCCGAGAATAATATAGCTACTAGAAATCCATGATACATGTATATTACATTTTTACGAGACCTTTAGTAGTATATAATCTTACACTTTGCTCTCTTTGTGTCGAACCTTTAACCCGTTCAAATCCTTTACACCACTCCCTTAGAAAGCGAACATCCTTATATGTTAGCGTTGGTGTTCCTTTTCAGGGGCTGCTTCTTCATCCACATAAAATTACTACTATACCTGAACAAAAACCCGTGTAAGCTCTGAAACAAAGTATCTGGGAGGCAGTTTACAATACTTGGGAGAATAGTGTCTAAAAACCTATTCAAAAAGTTTTCGTAATGTCTTACAGGGGATATTTCCATTAGCACTAACTACCCGGAAAAATCAATTTCCAATTGCGTAACAGAATGAGAACCCTGTAAAACAATAATTACGACTATTATAGGTACATTTTTAGAAATATCAATGATCTATGGAATATTCCGCTTGTAATCCCTACCTACTTCTTTACCCAATGTAACCGCCACGGGTGGCCGAGGTCGTTAAGGCGTGGACTCGTAAGCGAGAGGTCTGGGTTCAAATAACGCCAGGACCGTCCTCTCTGACTGAGGTTTTTTCCAGGTTTTCCTCAGTCCTCATAAATGGAAAATGCCGGGGAGTACCCTAAACTTAGGCCTGGAACGATTCCTTCCTTAAAAATTTCATCTCATGTATCATCAGTGTCCATCGCCTGTGGTGCCTCTGTAGCAAAAACGGACCTTAAACACCATTCATTCATTATTCATTTCATGCTTGAGTCTATAAAACTTTAATAAACACCGTTGCCTAAAAGCAATTCGTGCTTCATTAAATGTGAAGAAGGTTGAGTGTAATAAAGGCATTTGGAACTGGCTGCAGTCTTTTGTTTGTTTAATTTATTTGCTTCAGCAGCTTGTTAAGGCAGCTCTGCAGAATGTCATTTCATGTGTGTGTTTGTTTAATGTGAACCTGCTCTATGATTTTTACTCCAAACTGTGCCAATTTACAACTCTCTAACACATAACCAGAGACAAATATGCCTTCACAATAATATCGTCATTAAATATGACCATGTTACAAAGTTTTCCATGCTTAATATTAACAACAACAATAATAATAATAATAATAATAATAATAATAATAATAATAATAAATACATTTCCCTAATTATCACTACACGCTTTTTGTTTCACATAAACCTAACTTAACGCAGATTCGAGCGAACTGATTCTATACTCCCTGAACTGACATTGTGACCACCCTAACGGAGCTAGAACTGACCATATCGACATATTTAATAGATCCACCCAAAACATTGCTATTGCAATAAAAACAATTTCCTTTGTTTCAGTTACTCCTTTTTCACATTAATGGAATGTGAATTCCAGTGCTATATACCGAAGGTGCCAAAAAATGTATACACACTTTCACAGTAGATATCTATTTAATATATTTCAAAATTGGACCGAAAAACAACAGTAATGTGTAGTATGGTGTTCTGTAAACAGATGTGACTCACATGCATTGTGATAGCGTTGTTACGTAAATCAACAATGAACAAATGAAGCCAAGATTATTGTATGATGTTCTGTAAATAGATGTGACTCATATTACGTTATGCTAGCGATGCTACAACAAAATGGAACCAAGATTGTAGTTTGAAGAGCGGAAAGCAATTTTGAAGTGGTATTGGAAAACCGAATGTTGTTGAAGTTCAAAGGCAATGGAGAAGTGTGTACAGAACAGAACCGCCAATGCGAGTAACAATTCTGTCTTACTTCGGGAAGAAATTGAAACGGCATGTGCTGCAATCGCTGAGGATACTTTCGCAAACGTTGCTCAATCAGTAGTTCAACGTACTCTGAAGTGTATCGACGCCGATGAGCAACTATTGTAACTGTAAAAGTCTAAGATGATTAGTACTCATCATTTTCTGTTTGTGTGAATTCAGTTTTGTTATGTTAACACAGGTTTTTCTTTGCTTGAAGTGTGTATACATTTTTTTGGCATCCTCTGTATATTTAAAATTACGTTCGCAAGTCGACCGCTTACCGGCGCGAAACTCATCTATCGCCGGCATGTGGTGCGGCGAACTCAAGACGCCGCAACATCTGCATCTTTATAAAACTTTGTCACTATAAATAAAAGTAATTAATTTTGTATTTATCCTTCTGACAGTGTAAGTCAGCAACGAGGTCTATTAATGTAGTGTAAATGGTATTTTCTTAGGAAGACCTAGACTGTGTGTCGTAAAAAAACACTTCCAGCATCTTTTATGAGAAAGATAATATGGCGAGGGTAGCGCAGGTAAGTGGTCAACTTGAGAACGGGCTGTTTTAAATGCGCCTCAGTGTATTTATCATATAAGTGCGTTAACTGAAAAGGTGATACGCGAAACAGAAATTTGAAAATGCCTTATAAGTCTGAGAGCTTATTTAAACGTGTCTTAGTAAGCTTATTGTTATTGAATGGTGTTTAACGCCCATTTTAACTACTAAGGCATCACAGGCAGTGAGATGAAATGGTAAATTGGGAAAGGATTTTTTAATTTTTTTTTTTTTTTAAAGGAAGGAAGCATTCCAGGCCTAGTTTAAGATACCTCCCCGGCACTTGCCGTTTATGAGGGTGGAGGAAAACCTAGAAAAAACTCAGAGGTAGGACGTGGGAATCGAGTCCGGTACCTCCCGCTCACGAGCCCGCCCCTTAACAATCTCGGCCAACCGTGACGGTCTAGGAAGATGATAAATGTCGTTTAGCGATATCTGATTTAAGTTAGCCCTGCTCTGTTGTTTCCTCAAGTCCTCGGAAAACGATATAATAACGTAGTATCGATATTACTAATGAACGGTAGTGTACGTGTTCGCGGGGACGTTCCTTGCAGTTGCTGAGCATGCATTCCACGCATTTCTGCTATTAAATTACGTTTCATAAACACAGTCTAGACTCTATATCTTAGTCGTGGTTCTTTGCTATGTCTTCGTTTGTTAAGCAGTTTAAAAGAGCAACCGTTAACTTTGTATTTAAGGAGAATATCAGCCCTACTTTCATTTATAATGTGAAGTTTAGTATGAGCTTATTTGCCGTCTGTAGTATTAAAATGTAACAAAACAAAATATATTTTAAATACACAAACTTATATTCCACAACACAAATAGAAAAAGAAAAAATATTAAGCATTAGGTTCTGGTTTTCATATCATAAATCAAATTGCACCCGTGCGTATAACTCAAATGTTACTACAAAAGAATCCCCTTCGCTACCGTTGTTTACACTTTCCTATCGACTACTTCCTTGGTCCAGTGATAGCGTTTGCGATAATTAATCCGGAGGTCTGATCTCTATTCTCGATCAGGTCGAGCTGTCTGGCTAAGGTTTTCTTTTTCCTTACCAGAGAAATATAACTTTAAAGCGCCAAGGACTCCGAGCTCATTTGCGCAATTATTAATTCATCTCATTCATCCCTACAGACTGCACCTACAGTATGCAAGTTCATAATTTACAATGTCTTGATATGACCTGTGCAGTCAAAGCGACAATAACAGTGTAGGTAGCTCAAGGCTTTAATAGTAACAGTATAACTGGCATTCAAAAGAGAAAAAATAATTTGCACTGTTTTAAAACAAGAACACTGGCCAGTTGCAAAAAAGTGCTAATTAAAAAGATTTAAATAACTGAAAGTTTATAAATTCAATATAAGTGCATGGTATGCCCCTCGATCCGTTGTTTACCCCTTACCACCAGTCTAAGTAAGACAAGTAATGAAAGACAAAGTTGCAGCAGTGACGGTTGAAGTGAGTTTTACGTCGTCGTCTTCAGCATCGGAATATATATTTCACGTTGAATGGGAAGAAGGGTATTGTTTATCCAAGATGACAAAGTTAAGTACCTTATTTGCAGTACATATTCATCATGTCTCCCGTTGTAGCATTGAAAGGCATTTTAATAGATACCACCATAATGAACTATGGCAAATATATTGTCAGGTATGTCAGTGTTTTAAAAGCTTTCATTATTAGTTGAATTGTTCTTTCCAGGTGAAGGCAGATCACAGAAGCTTAAAGAGTTGAATGCCCCTACTTCTTATGCTTTTTAAGAATGTGGTTAAACTTTCTTATAGAATTGCGGAACTTTATGGTAAAAAATTAAGCCATTTAGTGAAGGCGAATTTATGAAAGAATGCTTAATAATAGCGACTGAGGAAATGTGTACTAGTATAGTAGATATGTTTAAATCCCTGTGAGGCGATCTAAGGGGGAAAAAAAAAAAAAAAAAAAAAAAAAACCACTATCTCGGACGAGTCATCGGACAGAGCTGATAAGATTCGACTGGCTGTGTTTTTTTTTTTTTTTTAAGGGTAATGACAATGAATTAAATATAATTGAAGAATTTCTAGATATAACTTCTTTTATAACTAAAACTCTGGAAACGATCTTTTCAAAACTGTTCATAATGATGCAAACAAATATTTATGTTTATTATCTTTGCTCTGTGGTAAATTTTCTGTACTTTGCTTCAAAGAAAATTATAATTTTTGGTTCCACATACTTTTGTTTGCAAACGTTTTTAAAAATGAATTACATTAAAAACGAGTATTGCAACGTCAACCTTTTAGGCATAATAAACAATAATTTTTGCATTATTCTTTATTAACAAAGACTAATTAATGACCACTTGATTTAGCTTCCGAGACTGAAGTATTTAAAAATAAATACTGATGACTGGTGAAACGCAAACCATGTCATAGATGGTATCCTTAGAAACAAAAACTGGATTGTAAAAATGGTATGTAAGTAAAATTCCAGTTGGTGTTGCAATCTTCTAATTTCCCTAATAATCACAGGAAACTATTCTAAACATTGAGGATGCATGAAAGCGTCACTTTGAAGCGAGTGGGAGGAGGTGATTTCACCTTCCCCTCTCCTGCCAAAGTTTGGCTACCCTGCAATAGACTGTGGAAATTTTAACAAGCATTCCAGCTGGTAAAAGTAGCCGAATGGAAAACAACTTTTTCTTTTCTTTAAAACTAATTCATGAAATCATCCTGAATATCACGCATGATAGGGAAATTGTTTAATAAGAAATCTTTCTTCAATCTGCATTTCTAAGAAAATTGGTAGGGGAACACAACGTTGACGTCATATTTAAGACTGGCGCAATTCAATAATCACTGGACATAGATTTCACATACGTAAGCTCCAATATACGTGTTGTTTTTCGTTATACACGCTTTTGTTGCCAACTGGAACGGAGTTCTTTCTGGCATAAATGAAAAATAAATACGCGATTATCAGCGAAGCATGAAACGCCTGCTCAGTCCAAATAGCGCAAAGCGAAGCCCAACGCATGCATGATTGCTAACACTTGCATCTGTCGCACGTTCCTTTAAATGTAGTTCCGCTTTAGAAAGCGCTGCAGTTCGTTGTTTAATGTTACAGACATTTGTTTTTACCTCTCCTCCCTGGAAGAAGTCCAAAACATCTTTATATGACACAGAGTCCATTGCAAGATTTAAGATATGAGCATCATAAACCTCAACTGTATCAATTATGAATATAACAATAATAATAATCTGTATTTGGAAGCATAATAAAAATAGATCAAAATCATTCGATAAAAGATTACTTCAGAATCAAATTTAAATATAATTAGTTAAGTAAAGTCAATACTATGACAGTGCACTTTTTCTATGTGATAGATAAACATGGGTAAAAAATAGAATAATATACATTTTAAAAGTACAACTTCAACAAACTTCAAAATGTATAATCGTGTAAAATTTTAGATAATAACAGTCATAATTATTGTTAAACTGAGATAAATCATAATACGTTATAGTCATAAGATAAGTAGATATGCAAGTACACAAAAGTTCTTAGTCATTCGACAAGTTGAGACTGTTTTTCAATGCGAACTATTTTTTTTAATTTCCATTTTAATATCAAATCAAGAACTACGTATAACTAGTGTTTCTTTGGACAGAAATAAAATCAGACAAAATAGGGTAATAAATACGTTATGATATATTACATATGCGGTTCTGTCCAAACTAGGGTATTGCCGTTTGGTTAGTTTGAATCGTTAATCACATATATCAACTCTGAAAGTTGATATGACTGCAGAAAGAATTTATTTTTCTTTGTGCGCAAAATACTGCTATCTATGCGAATTAAATTATCAACAAATTGCGCTTAATTTCCATGAAACATAGAGCAGTTAAATTACACTGCCAAGCCTAAACTAGGTCACGTTGGTATTCGCTGATTTTTCCTTCTCTATGACCAATTTTACATTCAAGCCAATTGTGAGCTGCTCTTTTGGGGTAGTGTTTATTACGTTTCGAAAGATAAAATGCCCTTTTCATCAGTTTTTCTACGGCTTCCTAAAACCCGTCTGTGCTACAGAATATTACTTAAAAATGTGTACACCCACTTTATACAGGCAACAGCGCATTTTATCTTCAAACCACAAATACAAAAAGATGTTATAATCAGTGCAATGTCTATTTAGGAACAATTTTCAGTCTCCAAAGAGCTCGTAAAAAGTGTAAGTTACTTACGCAATCTTGCATTCGTCGTTTGTTTGTTTTTTTTTTCAGTGGAGGATCTAGCTTTTATAGAAATGTTTATTATTTGCATTCGACTATTCATAAACAAAATCCATATAAAATCCATACTAGATATTTAGGTTCGCCTCCGTGATATAAGCTTTTACGACTATTAATCTGCAGATCCTGGGTTCGATTCCCGGATAGGTCAAGCTCTCTTTTAACAAGGCTTATACTTCTCCCTGACTTTCTCTCATAACTGCAGCGCCATTGTACGTTTGTGCTATAAACTCTGGTTTACATGAATTCTTCTAATTCAGCTGTTAAAGTACGACTTAAACCTTCTGCAGTCCATTCTGAAACAGCAATGAGTTTTATGAATCTTTCAAATGGTTTACCGCTACAAATGTATCGTAATATCACAACAAACTGTGACATGCATGTAATATCTGTCGTTTCGTCGGGTTGTACAGAAACGAAATTTTCCCTTTCTATTTCTTTTCTATATCATTCTTATAGACAAGACACGTTTCTCATTTCACACACTATCAGCCAAAAATGTTTTTTCTAACAATAAAAAAATCGAATTTTGTGCCATCATGCAAAGTAGGCTCCTATAGCTTTCGGTCGATGAGGTCAAAATTGTTTCACTTTAAACTTAAAAATGAAAATGGAGTCTTCAATAAAAACGTCCACTTTATTCATTGTCACATAACAGATACGATTTTTTTTTAACTTAGCAGTTAACACTATGAAAGCCAACTTTCCACTATCTAACAGTGAGGAAGCCACCCAGTTTCAAACAAAGTGAGAAAACAATTCCTAGTCAGTTATGAGTGGCGTCAGTAACCCCTCAACATCTGATTCCTAAGAAAAGAGAACACCGAGCGCTCGCCATGGGCAGTCTTTGTGCTGTCCCAAGAGAACGCAGAAATAAGCAGGAGAAATGCTAACTCGTCTTGGAGTAAGAAAAATGTAAGTTCTTGTAAATCTTTGCTGGCCCATGAAGGTATAAGTTTAAAGCGTAAAAGTTTCCGGGCTAACCCATGAGCTGCCCTCGCTAACGGAGGACCCGCATGCTACCGCTACTACAGTAAAGAGGAAATGCGCTTATACAATTCAGAATTAATCGGTTATACGTTGCTATTTTCATGTATTTTCTGTTTTAAAGTTGACTAGAAGAAGAGAAAATGGTAAATAATTGAGACATTTTCTTTGGAGGGGGGGGGGCATCTGGACCTTATTGATGAGCAGCCCCTGACCTAAAGTATTCATGTCCAAACTGCAGACGTCGCGAAAAGATCAATGCAGTCAAAGTTACATTAAATAAAACAAAAAATATAATGATTAGACGATTATATCAAATTATCCCCATTACACTTGAAATGGTTTTTGGTTTATCAGCATGAAGAGTATAAAGCACAAATATTTAAGTGCTTAGCGGGGTTCCAGCACTATGAGCCTGTCTACCTCATCTGAATAGCATACTGAACAGTCAACAATGAAAATGCTATAGTTCGTAAAATACTGTAACTCGCACTTTCAGGGCAAAGGATTGGTGCATACTTGCACCGTTATCTAAAGCCTATACTAACGTGAGTTGTCTCCATATTTACTTTATTAAATTATGTAATGGAATTCTTGCCCTGATAAATACTCCGATGAGGCTTCTGGGACAAAATTTACTCGGAAAGATGTTCGCGTACAAGATGTAGTTAAATATTCTACATTTGATTTATATATTGTTGTTACAATTTTACGTCCCTCATAGCAGCTAAGGTCTGAAAGGACGATGAATGAAAGTTTGGTGAAATGAGTATGTACATAAATCCGGAGGCCATATTTTTCCTTTTCAGCAAAGGAAAAACTTCGGAAAATTCTTACCCAGACAAATAAAATTACGGGATTCGAATGGATTTGCAGGCAGACACGTTGAGCACAAGACCACGGAGTTTGTTTCTACAATTTTATAGCAATGGTGTGTTTATTATTCATTGTTGGCGTAAACGGTCACTTTTCCGACTCCGATTGGCCTTCGGTTTACACAGAATAATTCATTTATTACTGGTAACTAAATTTATAGAATATCTATATAATTCAGCAGTAGAGCGCTGAATATGCATTCAAAAATCATAAATCGTAAGTAGGAGGTACTACACATATTATTATTATTATTATTATTATTATTATTATTATTATTATTATTGTTGTTGTTGTTGTTGTTGGCCTTAAATATTTTCAAACACTTTTAATAAACACGTTGTCCCCGCAATAAAGATTTGCGCTAAACAAAGCTTTTGCAAACGAATTTATCTGGTAAATAATTGAGCAAATTTCAAACCTAGTAAATTTTAATCATCTACTTTCAAAATTTTGTTGCCCCTCCCTCAAAAATATTCAGCGGAGGAGCTTGGTTTAAAGTCCTCGTTTATTTATGAATAGGCAAAATAAAAGCACAAGATATGAACGAAAAGTCTTAATAACCAGGTATTATAGTATGTGATCTAGTAAAATGTTATGCTTGTGTGCGGTTCCATTGCATACAATGGAATATTTCTATACAGGTTTAATCCAAGTCATCTACATCATGGTAAATGTAGTCGGGTATGGAGCAATAAATTAAGGATCAGTCCGGTAGTGTCTTCCAAAGTTGGCGAGTGGTAATAAGAATTGTTGGTTAAAATTAATCCTTTCAATTTCGGAATAAAACTAAAATGCCTGCACTTGGAATGCATTAACAATGGCATTGGAGACTCGCACGTATGGCTAATGTCCGGGCGCAGAGATACGTCATGTTTTTGGAAGTAATGTTTCGAGATAATTAAAACACTGCACTGCGGCGCCCCTAGTTGGGCAAAGTTCCAAAGTTTTTTCATATCATTAAATTTCTTCAAATTAAGTATTCACAAAACTGCAAAGAAGCGCTATGAAAACTCTGTAAATATAAAAACATTGCAATGAAATTAATTTAGATCTAGTTGTTTCGTAATTGTCTGTGTGAACATTCACTGTTATTTACAGCTAGCAGTAAAATGAGTGCGGAAAAGAATGAGATTGAAAACAACCGATTGTACATCGCCTTTTATGCATCGCCCGAAGGAATGAAGTGCAATTTATACCATGCCTTAAAGTGTCTGTATTTTTGCGATTTCAATAATAAAATTAACAGCTTTCATTTGGTGCTCTATTGGTCCTAAATCTCGATAAGTACGAACAGCTCTTGAGTTATTTGCTCATGTGTTATTAATAAAGAACGATAATAGTTTCTATCACAAATGCAGGCTGAAAAAGTTGCTAAATGTTCACATTCTCTTGTTTGTTTGTTTTTAAATAATAATTCCCACAAATCGTACAGCCTTCAGTTTTATATTCTCATTTTAAAATGTAATCTTGCTGCAAGTAAATATTTCGCAATTATCACGTTATAATGAATAGACAAACGTAAATAAAGATATTTTGCTCACTCTTTAAACAAATACGTTTTACTTTCTTTGGTTATATTTGACGATTTGTTAATAAAAAGGCGAACATTTTAGTCCTTTATTATAAATACTAAAAAGGAACACACACAAAATGCAAGTTTGGGGAAAATATAAACAAAACGGACATAATATATCGCTTGTATACTTAGAAACGAATTCCTTAATATTTACTGTAAGAATAGTTCGGTAATTTCAAAACAACGACTGAAGCAGTGCATAAAAATACTTCTGGATAAAATAACCCACTTAAATGGTTATAGTTGCAATTTAAACTGGAATACATGTGCTTTTTGTGGATAATAAGTAGGTTTGTCACATAGTGTGATAATTGTTTCGCATCCCGCACACAAATATTGTTAACGAACAAAAGATTAGTCTTCTCTTACCTGCTAAGCTGATGACTCCGATAAAAAGCCATATGTTCCATTCCCTGTTTTTGGTGACGGAAGAAATCATTCTGGAATTGCTCCTTAGAATAATTTCACCTTCCGAAGAACGCAACTATATGAAATAGTTACAAACACTTCTCCAAGTACGCGCACTGAGAAAAAACTGTTATTCCACCACAAACAAACTTTCGAGGATTGTTTTATTCTATCATGTTCCGCTATACTCCGTTAAAACTATATTAATTTTCGTATTTTTTCGACAATTTCAAACTCTACCTATTGATCTCACTGTCTTCCCGCCGATTGAACGCCTGCGGTATCAAGCAGCACAAGACAAAGTACCACACAGAACCGAGCAGAGCGAGACACCATCGCACACTGCGTCAACAGCTGAGCCAAATGAGCCACCGTGTAGGACAAGGCGTCAGCAATGGAGGTGGAAACAGAAAATTTCATTAAGTTGATATTTCCAAATGGCATTCCAGGTAGTTCATCATTGCTTAATTTTTTTTACTAAAATGTTTGTTAATAACTACTAATTAGTTTTAGTAACTATTAAATATACCGTAGGTGGCATAATAGTAAAAGAAAGTAGCTGTTACAAAGCGTCTATATAATCAGTAACTTTTTTTATTATTATTCACTTTGGATTTATATTTCGTATTTAATACATTTGTTGTATTTAAAATGATAATAGGTATAAATTGAGTCACATGTTTTCTAACCTATAACATCCAGAAATTGATATTAACTATATGAAAAGAAAATTTTCTATGGTTTTGCTTGCCTCCATTTACAGCTTTAAAACAGGAAAATAGTTAATTTGAAATAAATTGCAATGCACAACGCGGACGAAGCAAAGAAAGTCCTTTGTATTTCATGAACCACTACAGTACTATATATATGCTGTTGCAATACCTTTCTTGAGCCATGCAGTGTCAATTTAAACAATTCTGAACAGATTTTCACCATGTTGCAGTCTTTTTTTCTTTTTTAATTTTCTTTTTAGATGCATTCTATAGGGTCTCCCTATGTGCCCCTTGTATGTAAAATTTGTAAACATAGAAAATTTATCGCCAACATAACAGATACAAATACACTTCAGCTAGTACTCTATATCTGCCGCCAGATGCTTACTATTGGACAATGGAACTCATTAACTCAAACAATCCCTAGGTTAGGCTAGATTTCGTTCGAACGAGACGAACCGAGAAATTATTACGAAAATAGTGCTTTAGAGGGTGGGGGAACTTACAAACCATGTTGTTCTTTACTATGCCTCATCATTTTTTCATTTTCCAAAGTGCTATTTTCTTGTTTTTACAAATTACTATTTATTTTGGGTGCTTTCTAACCCTTAATCACTCCACTTCTGAATGTACTTTCCTTCTGTAATCATAATCCTACAGTATGTTGGCAATATTTCCTTTGCCCCTTCATAATGTAATTCTGCGGACTTTAGCATCATAAAGAAATTTCTTCTTTTTTTTTCTTTTTCCCCTAGCCTAGCTATTTTGAACCGGCTGTACTGAAAAGTAATATATTTAATATTGTGTACTGACAGAGAAATAGTGAATAGAAATGTATTAATTTTTATTGATTTTAATGTACACTTTCTGATTAATGCAATAATTTGTTTCTTTTTCTATATGCAGGCATCAAAATTTGTGTAGAAAGATTAATCATCATCACATAAGATTTTTAAAATGAAATATTTAGGAAGCTAAGCTTGATAACAACCACTACCCTCATTGTAGTTTAATTATGTAAGAATGCAATATTAATAACAAATTCACCATTAATGTTCTAACATTCAAGTGCTTTTGCAGAAACTATTAATTTTAATTTTTGTTTATTCACAAATAAAGGTTAATCACATTAACTGCTGTTCTCATTACTGAAAGCATTTCCAGTCATACTCAAGGCTAAATAATTCTTATTTTCTGAAATGATTGTATTCTGCAAAGAGTTGATAATTAAAACTTTCAAACTACAGTGAAAATGTCTTGTTTTTTTTTTTCCCCCCTTCCAGATTCTTGGAAGGAAAATCCAGACTTTTCACTATATTTAACAAAGCTGGGATCTATTGGAGTTGAGCAGTTGAGTAAGTACTTGAAAATGATTAATTTTGCTAAGGTAGATGAAAATTGTCTATGCAGGAAAATTACAGACTTTCTATTCAATTCTTGCCAATAAAAAATATCAGGAATGCAAAGAAAGAAGTGAAAATCTCCAGAAAGTCATTTAAATTGTAATTATTGCTCAGACGGAGGTGTTTCTACCCCTTTTGGAACACCCCTGTCAATGAAAACATAGCTTATAGCAATGATATAGGCTCTCTAAATCACTCACCACAACTATAACCAACCATAATCACTTTTTTTATACTTAAAAATCTAAGCCAATCAAAATCAAAATGTAACATTCTTCTGATTAAATATTTATGTTTTTATACTATGTTTTTACATTTTTCCAGAATGTCATATAAACTTTATACCTAAATGAATCATTTATGAAAATATTACAGTTCGGTAGCAAATAGCAAGTAAGAGAACTAATCACTGCATAATTTCTGGTGTAGATATATTCTCAACTTCATCACAATGAATTCAAGAGTTTGTTATGATAGGCTTTGCAGAGATAACCCATTTAAAAGCAATACTGTATACATCAATTCCAATATATTTTTATGTTTGGGAGTTAATATATTTAAATTTTATTTCAGGCAAGGAACCAGATCGCTTGAATGAGGAAAAATCAGCAATCCTGGAACAAACTCAAGAACTTGCATTTACAAACTACAAAACATTCATACAAACAGCAGAATGCTCCAGAGAAATTTTTAAACAAGTATGTAGGCACTTTTGCAGAAAACAGTTTCACTTGTGAATTCAATGTTTTTGTAGAATATGGATGTGTTTCATATTTGTTTCATTTTGAAACTGTTTATAGTGAAGGTATTATACATTAATTTATATAATGTGGATAAATTTCTTACATACCTCACTTACTGAAACAGTAGGTGTAACGGTATGAAAGATTTCCTGTTTCTCTGTATATTGGAACCACTAGAGGTCACATTGTCACCTGCTATCATTAGTTACTCCCCAGTGGAAGATGAGAGAGAATGCTCTTGAAACATGTTCTGATAAATTAATCAGTTAGTAAAACATCATGTCACCTAATATCAACCTCTTAAATTGTATAATATACAAGTATTTTAATTTTATTTTTCTTTATCTAAGAAAGAATCAAATATGTAAGTAAATGTGGGAGTGTACTAATCATCATTTTAATTCTGTTGCATTAATATTAATCCATTTACATTTTTGTACTATGAAGTAATCTATTTTTCATTAAGAAGTATGTATGTTTCAGTTCAACAACACAGAGCAAAGATTAGATTCTCTGGTTGCAAAGCTGCCAATTTTTTCAAAAAAATGCCAAGACTTTAGCAAAGCATCCAGTGACATAAATATTCATAGACGCCTTAATTCACTCACCCTTACCAGAAATGCTCATTTGCTGGAAATTCTTGAGCTACCTCAGCTTATGGACACATGCATAAGAAATGGCAACTATGAAGAAGCATTAAAATTGGCAGCATATGTTCGAAGACTGGGAAAAAAGCATGGCCACATTCCAATCATTGCAGTGAGTTGAAATCTGTATTTTATTTTCATCTTACTTTCCTCTTTTGAAGCAGTAGGACTTGCAGTGTAAGTGATTTGGAACATCTTAAAGCACAAAGGCAACACTACATTTGGTTTAAGTACCATTCCCAAAGCTAACAAGAACAAATTAAAATGATAAGGCGCCTTGATAAGTGGCTTCTTCTTGATGTATCATGACTAAGCATGATTACACTTCTCTGGTGATCAGTATTGTCACCTTAATAAAATTTGACCTTTCAACCATCTACAACCCCATGGCCATAATCAGGAAGTTGACATACCCAAAAAGCCATGAGCAATATTCTATACCATGAACGCTTCAAATCCTAAGATTATAATTTATAAATCATAAATACTGTTACAAAGTTAATCTAAATTAAATTTTACATTTATTCAAGATTTTGATGGAGTGAAAATTTAAACACCAATCATTTTTTCCAAAATGGTTACTTGTGTTTGCTTCATATGATGTGTTCAGCCCCCTCAACAGTGCAATTATGTATTTTTGCATGCTTCAGCATTTTCTAATGAAAATTTGATATTTTTGTGTGGCTTATGGGCATTTGTTGCAAGAAGCAAACATGCCATACCATCAAAACTTCCCTTGGTAAGCTTTAACTGCTTGCTTTACTCTGGTTTCACAAAATGCAGCCTGATAACATTTTTGTATTTCATGATGCCCCCTCAAACTGTTACAGAAGTAGATTATGCATGTTTTTCTTGATCTAAGAAACTTTCTTTCCAACTCCTCTTTACTTTTGTTTACATTTTTATCTTTATTCTTAAAGATAATATTCCAGGCCTAAGTTCAGGGTACTTCGTACTTCTCCAGCCTATGCCATTGATGAGAGCTTAGGAAAACCTGGAAAAGGCTAAGTCAAGGACAGTCATATATGTAATTCTTCTATAATTTTTGTTTGTTTTGTTTATAAAACAGGGTGATTAATATAAAAACAGATAAAACATTTTGGTCTAATGGCACCTACTTTCTAAATGTAATGGCTCGGGAAAAACTACTTAGCCTCAAATTTGAAAATGACTCCTTCCTATAACCATCAATTCCATGTCACTGGTAGTTTGTGCAGTATGCCCTGATCAGTATTTTGATTTTGGTGATGATGACCTTCTAATCATCAGTTGTTCATGGCCAGTTTTGATAAATTCTGTCTTTAAGGTAACCCAGTATATATTTTGAAGATTATTAGGTCACATCATCTGGTAGGCCACAGATTCTTGGAAATTAGTCAGTTTTCAAATAACAGTTTATTTATTTAAATTATATTTAATTGATTTATCTGAGATGATCAATGGTTTAGTAAAATATATCTCATTATGTGATTTTCACATTGTGTAACAGAATTATTAAAGCATTTGTCATCTCATTCTTCTTCCTTGCACCTACAATAGTGAAAGACCTCTTTATTCCCTCTCCAGCTATTTATATCCTCAATGTCTAAGATTAGTACTGAAGGAAAATTTTATTCTGGTTAAGCCTTAGCCCCTTACTTATCACCTTACTTAAAGGTTATCGAACAAACCTTTTATTTTGCACCAAACTTATTTTGAGTAGAAAACAGGCATGGAGAAACAATTAGAAATCCAGGCATAGATTATATAATGCTACACTTTTTCTTGAAAAAAATAAATATTAAAACATATATAATCACTTTTTCAGAGTATAGTAGAAGATGTGGAAATAGCTTGGATATCTATGCTTCACCAGTTGTTAGCACAACTTCGAACTGATTTACAGTTACCACGTTGCCTGCAGATTGTGGGTTATTTACGCCGTATGGAACTGTTTTCAGAAGCTGAGCTAAGATTGAAATTTCTTCAGGCAAGAGATACATGGCTGCAGAATTTACTTTCCTCAATACCAAAGCAAGATGGTAAATATGATAATTTGGTTGTATATATCAGTTAAATTAGTTACATTTTCCATATCACTTTATATTGTTGTTCTCTCTCACTATTATAAGTTTTATTTCTCTTCTAGCAAATCATCATTTGAGTAAGACTATTGAGCTGTCTCGCATTAATCTATTTAATATTGTGACCCAGTATAGAGCAATATTTAGTGATGACGATCCTGTGCTGCCATTAGCTAAAGATCAGAATATAAATGAAAGTGCAATATTTTACAGCTGGATTAATGAAAAGGTAAACATTGGTTTAAGATATATGCTAATACCTGGATAATTAAATATCAATTAAGGATTATTAATTAATTAATTTTTTGAGTACAAAGAAAAATTACAAACCTGATTCTAGCCCTGACTTTTTCAGGTGTAATGAATTAGAATTTTGTAATCTTAAGGATAAATTATAAACAACCATCAAAGACAAGTAATCAGCCCTCACTTTAGAATACAAGTTCAGCATTCTCATATTTCCATTTTATCCTTCACCCATACCTCTTATTTCTCATAAATTATCCAACAAATGTCACCTGTCAAATAGTTTCTTAAAATATATAAATAAGTTTAAAAAGATTCATTTATCATCCATGGGCTTTGCAAAAATTTTAAATATACTTAAAAATTTTAATGTCTGATTGGCACCTATAAACAGAATTGATGTTAAAAATCTCCTGATAAACAATGTTAATGACGATATTCCACTGGAGATTAGGTTTTTACAAAATAAATTATGCAGAATGTGAAAAAAATCTATATTGGAAAAACAAAGAGAAACATAGGCACACAGCTAAAAGAACACCTCAGGAACATAAAATACAAATAAAATGGAGAAATCAGCAGTGGCATCTTATTTTGGAGAGAAAAAGTATTAAAATCAGTACAAGGACCTATAAATGGAAGAAAATCTACATATATAAATACAGAGACAGATTAATGAATTTTGACACTTCCAGGGATGAAAACATAAACTTCAGGTTCATCACACCTCCACCCGGAGCAGAATATTCATCCCCCAAAAGCATAAATTATCCAACAGTTGACAGGTAGCTGCTGAGGATGCAGACGAAAGTCTGTGAAATATGTACTAAATTTAAACAAGTAAGTGAAGCCAATAAGAAAGCGTAGTTCAACTCAATCATACTGTGATCTAAATTATATGATTAGTTTCACTGTACAAGTTCATATTAGCATTTCAAGAATAATTCCTGTCTATCCATATCTTCAAATTTAATTCTTAACTTTCCTTCAGAACCTCCTACAGCCTGTCTGTAGTCATATATTTCCTAAGTCATTCCTAACTAATTTTTAATATTTCCTGACTACATATTGTTTCGTATATTTTCTCTTGATGTCTTAAACATAATTTTATTTATTACAATTAGAAAGCTGTTGTGTTCAAAACCAAAGTTTTAGTACTCTCTATCATTGTTCTTCTCACTCATACTTTCCCTAACTCTTAACAAAGCTGCTATGTTTACAATGTTCTGAGGAGCACCCAAAATTACAAACCAAATATTTCATAAAGGAATACAAAGAAAAAAAAACCAGATACCCATTTGATAATAATAAAAATCCAATAATGAATAACTACCTACCCAAAAAATTAAAGATAGTAAAGTTTTACATACATGCGCATGCGCACGCGCACGCGCACACACACAAAGAAATAATAATAACTTTAATATACAACCCAAACTATTCAAATCCAGTAAGATTGATGCCATGGCTTGTAACACCACTTTGCCACACCTGAATCTCAGAGTTTTTCACTGTATTTTGTGAATCCTGCTCAAAGGACTGGGAAAGGATGTGATTTTGTTTACTAAGGAAGTAAACACAACTTTATGCAGCACTTCATTACTTATCCAAAACTAGTATGTATAATGTTTGGAAGTCACCAATTTACCACACTTGCAAACTTTGCAATCTTTTATCATTTCCTTGGATGCTTCTTAATGACACTTATTATGTACCTGAGAAGGAAGGATTAATTATAGCTGTAAAACACATTCTGTATGTACTAAACTGATGATAAATAATTCAAGGCCATGTGAGAACATAGTTGCCTCGTAAACCTCAACTGAGCAGGAACTGAAAACTGAGAAATCCAGATCACAAGGTCACATCCCTTTGTATACTCTGCTGTGAATATACCAAATATGTGCTCAGTTTCTCTTTTAGGAACCTTAGGACATATGCCCATGGCTGCTACTACCTTTAAAATTTTTAAATATTAAATAAATTCATTGGTTTGCATTACATCATTTTGGCGGTAATCATAAGCTGACCACACACACAGTAGATCTTTGCTTTCAACTCAGTCATCCAATTTGCATAGGACCTTACTTAATTTCTGACCTCTAAATTCTGGCTCTTTCTCATCCAAAGAGTTTTCCTTTTCCCAGTTCACTTTAATTTATATAAATGCATATTTTATTACATGTACACATATGTAAAACTTTCAAAATATTATACAAATGTGCAATACAAAATAATACGAGAAATATTTATAATTATGCTAAAATGATCTTAACATATTTGAATGTTGCTTATGTAACTAATAAGACAAATAAATCATAATACTAATGTGATTCCCAGGTGCATCATGTAAATACTGTTACTGTTTCATATTCCTTCTGCCCACTATCTGCCAAAATGTCTAAATTGTTTCCCAAATTTTACAATAAAGCATAAGGGCTTGGATCTCACTTGTTATTTTCCCTTCATCAGTAGGATGCAAAATTGAAATATACCACTGAAATAGAATCGTACCAACTTTCTGCAATTAGCAGAAAAAAAAAGATACAAAAGAAAATAAATGTGGTAAGTATTTTTATTTGAAGAAAATATTTGAGTAATAGTAAAAAAATCAGGCCTTATATAGGCTAAGTCAAGGTTTGAAAAGAGAGATCTCTGATTGTGGATGTCTAGTATGTCTAAATTAATTCATAAAAAAACTATTACATTTTCATTGTATTGCAATTGCAACATAATGAGAGGCTAAATATTAGTCTTTCTTTTTGGGGTTAAAATATAATGCAAACTGTAATAAAACAACCATATTACTTTAGAGAATTAAAATTTCTTATTTTAGCATTTTTCTTTCAGGTTACACAATTCCTTGCTACATTAGAGTATGATCTAAGCAGAGGTATTGGAAATTCACTGGACTCAATACTTGGCCAGTGTATGTATTTTGGCCTGTCCTTTAGTCGAGTGGCAGTAGATTTTAGAGGACTCATAGTTCCAGTCTTTATAAATACAATGTCAAGAAACTTTGAACGTGCTGTACGTAAGGCCACTAGGACATTTGAACAGGATATGGAGCATTACATTTTACCAAGATTTACTCCAACAGTATTGAGGCACAACACTCCAATTCCTCAAGGTGCAATACAGGTATGTGTACATTCTTTACATGTGAAAGCATAAAATGAAGTATATAAGCTTGATATTAAAGTATATGCATACTTATGGAAAGTGTTTTTTCAGCTTTCAAACATCCCTATAAAATCCTCATCCTATGCCCAAATTACGTGCAGTACCAAAACAATGGCAGTATCCAATAAGTAAACAAAGAGAATAAAGGTAGTTCAGTAACACAGTTTTAAACATATGGCCATTTTTCTGAAATTTTCAATGTCTTATAATAGCATCATAGATGCAGTGTGACTTAGCAGTAGTGTGGTAATGCCACATGGCATGGTTTCACACTTCATAGAAGTGTTCTTATGCTTAAACAAAAGTTGAGGCTGTAGGATAAAATATAGTTAATAAAAGAATCATTGTGTGCTACTTCATCTTTAAAGTTACAATCCTGACCTTGACATCATATGGCCAACATTGTCCTCAGGTGCAGAAATTTTAGTATGTATTTTTATTATGAACAGATGATTGTTCAGTGTTTAGTATTAAAAAACTTGTGTTTTTTATATATGCTGCTATCCGGCCTCAAATTAGGAGGAGGACACACCTTTCTCAAGTAAATGTTTGAATGGAAGCGCCAGCAATTTATGGTTTATCTCTCTCAAAATTACTAGTAATAAACTGTTTGGGACACGATTATGAATTCCATTTTCTGTCTCGTGTACATCAAGAATAAAAATCTGAAATAGAATAAGGCTCATTTTTGTTGTTTTTCACTAATGATATGATAAACATCATAGTACTCTAGACAAATAATGAAATAGAAAAAGGGCAACCCACCAACCCACATAGAAAATCAAACCACATGACCAAGATGAAAACTCTTTCGAACCATACAATGATTCAATATTAGATTCACTGTGCAATGTTCCAATTATCATATTTAGTCTTTTTGGAATGTTTATGGATTTGTGTAGCATGGAGGGAGGGTTATTCTTTTGCACTAACATACAAAATTTGGCAACAGCTTGTAAACAATTGTAGAACATGCTCTAAAGCAGGCCCATATGTTACAGAGGACGAGCAACTTTTGGGTTTTTGTGAATGATACCCTATCTGCATGTACATCCCCCATTGAGCTAAATAAATATGGACCAAAGTAAAGATGACTTGTGACACAAAATGAGCATATGATTAATGTTCTGCCTTACTAACAGACAGATGAAGTGCCTCTTGGAAAATTCTTTTAATGGAACTGACCAAAATATGTGTGGAATGAATAGAAATATAATCATAAACAATTTGTTTACATCAATAAAGCTTGCAAGTGATTTTTGAAAGACAAACATAGATTAATTGGTACTGTTTGCACCAATAATACCTCCAGAGCTGCTGTTAACAAAAAATAAAAATGTGGACACATCCATGTTTTGCTTTGAATGGGAAAATACTATGGTTTCATTCAAAGCAAAACCAAATACATAAAATATTTGTTTTACTATCAACTGCTCACAACCAACCCACCATCTAAGAAACCTCTCTATTATGTGAGCATGGAATGGATACTCTTGACCAGATGTGCAAAAACTATTCTTGCATAGTCATCGCTTTATGGGATGATGAATGTTGCATATGTGAACTCATGGGTAGGCTATATAGCCTCAATATGCAGCACCAGGAAGGCATCAGTTGCCAAAAAGATTTTTTTCAAGCCATGGATGGGGAAAAGACTAAAAATATCCAGCTTATAAATTCATCTCCAAGTAACGACAGAGGATGTCTTCAGTGAGATTCATCTATGCAAGGAAAAGCATCGGTTAGAATTGGCCAGAGGAGTATATGTTGCATTTGCCCCTGTAAAAAAACTAATGACAACAACATAGAACACAGATATCATCTTGTATATTGCAAAGAATAGAGGGCAATACTGTGTACAAACTGTTGTAAGTGCGGCACAAAAAACTACATGTTTCATGAGTAATCGGAAGCTTTCACGGCCGGAGTCAGAATTATAACTAGAAGTTTCTTCCGGGCTTATGAGCCGTGGTCTCTTGGAGCTAAGGAGTCCAAACGTTTCATCCTCAACTGTGGAGGACATCTTCAGTGGCGTGGTCTGAGTCTTCTGGGCGAAGGTCCTGCCACGACTGAAATGCCAGCTAGAGGTGTTATATTTGTATATGAACTGCTCGAAGGGGATTGGTTCCGCTGGAGCAGAGGGGTTGTACTCGGAGGGCAGGGCATCTCTGTTCTGATCCGTGATTGGTTCGCATGAATTTTGCTAGTGTGGGCTTGTTTTATGTGCTCTAATATCTGATGCCAGATTTTGCTCAGTTTGAGATCCTCTCCCTTTTTGTTGAAATTATTAGGATGCTTGTAAATTTCTATGGCTTCGCATTGTAATCTAGCGTGGTAGTATGGTACTGAAGATAGGACAGATGTATCATTGTATTGGATAGTGTGTTCACCGTCTGCCCACATAGCATGTTCTGCGACCGCGGACTTGTACGGATGGCCCAGACGGCAGCATCTCTTGTGTTTGGAGATCCATGTGTTGACGCTATGTTGAGTGGTGCCTATGTATACAGCACCGCAGGAACAAGGAATCCGGTAGACGCCGGCTGAAGCGAGTGGGTCCCTGGGGTCTTTGGTCGAGCGTAGTAAAGTATTGATTTGTCTGGTAGGCTTGAAAATGGTTTTGACTTTGTGGCGTTTGAGTAGGCGTCCAATTCTTTCAGTGACCTTGGTGAAGTACGGCAGGAAGGCAATACCATTGCTCTTGGGTGAATCATGTATGGCCAGGTGGTGTGTGGATGGGTGTATAGCTCTGCGTACTTCTTGTGCTGTATAACCATTTGTAGATAGATCCTGTTCTAGATGCCAGAGTTCCTGTTGCACAGAGTCAGGCTCGCAGATGCGAGCAGCACGGTCAGTGAGGGTCTTTATCATGGCGCGTTTCTGCTTCGGGTGATGGTTGGAATTTTTGTTCAGATACCGGTTGGTGTGGGTGGGTTTGCGGTAAACTGTGTGTCCCAGCTTTCCGTCTGGTTTTTTGGTCACCAGAACATCCAAGAAAGCTAGTTGGCCATCTTTCTCTTTCTCAATGGTGAACTGGATACATATTTCATGTTCATATATAATGTTATTTTTTTATAAATCCATTGTATTACTAATTAAAATAAATTATAAAATTTGTGAGACTTTGTGTTTTTGTACTGCAGAGATAGGCTTTTTATTCCAAGGTTAAAGAACATAAGAATCTTGCATACAAAATAAAATTAATTAAAAATATATGTAAATCTCTGCATTTTACACATTTTGTATGTGCATATCCATACCGTTCTTCATATTTTAATGCACATTTCACAAGTCCAGTATCAATTGTGTGATTAATTGTGCTAAACAAATGTTATATAATTTAAACTGTTTACATTTTTTGCATCCTTCCACAGGAACTTCCTCCACATTGCCTTCTGGAATTCTACCCTTTAGCAGATTACTGTAATGGATTACTCGTTGCCTTCAATGATCTGCGCCATTGTGCTCCATTAGCTGTTGCTGATCATATCACCAATCATGTAATTGAGTCACTGAATGGTGTGGCCAAGTGCACATTAGGCTTTTATAGACAGGAACAGCAGGCATTAACACCAGCTGAAAAGGAGAGTTTTACTAAGTTCTGTGGATACTTTGCAGAACATGTCATACCCTTCATGCAGAGGTGCATTCACGCTGTGTTCCCACCTTTAATAGTGGCATTACATCTTGGGATCACTGTGCAGAATTTGCAGAAAGAAGTAAGTGGTATACATGTTTTAAATATAATTCCTTATTTAATACTGTAATAATCCATGTGGTGCCAGTTCCAAGGTTCAGGCACACATATAAGTTTTATTTAATTTTCATAGCAGTTACCATCAAAATATTTAGGTGAAGTAAACTTTGGATGTAATTAATCACGACTGCATTGCTATTGAAAATTAATTAATTGTTTGAATCTTAAAAAATACTTAAAGAGTGTGTAAAACTTCTTTACAAAACTTTCCGGGAGCTATTTCACAGTATATTTTGTGAATTTTGAAGCTCAGCATTCCAGATCATTTACTACAATGTTAAGGTGTACCAGTTGAGGACCTTATCAAGTTGGTGATAGTGAATATGTGGAACAATGTTCAGCGGGTAATCTCTTTTGATCCAGTTAAAATTCTTTCATTTGGAAGGCACACTAAAAACATTTAAACTCCTTTGTTTTGAAGTAATTTCAGACTTCCTCATCAGAGAGATGTTCCAGGCCATAGGATGACTTTGAAATGTAGTAGTTTAAATATTATAGACACAGCTTCCAACCGAAAGAATTTTAATATGAACAACTTCTGCTGTGAAAGCCTGTGTCTTAAAAAATCTCTGTTGACCATCATCTTATCCATTAAGTAAAATTGCCCACTGGCACAACTGTGTAGAAGTGCATTTGTTTTTAAACAAGCAGACCCAGGAAACATAATTCAGAGTTAGTTTACAGAAGAAAAGGCACATTACCTTAAAATGCATCCTTAGATATGTTGTTTTAAAGATCCTTGGTCTGTAATCTCAGTTTTTAATGTAGGATATTTCTTAATTAAAACATATATTTTAAAAAAGAAATTAATTTAAAAAATATATATGGAACTAACACAGTGAAGCCAAGTCATATGAATAAATTCATGTGATGTATGTCGTACTAAACACTCTTATTGCTTCACTTGTGTGATATTTGGAACCAGTTTCAAAGACCTTCATCTTCATCTTTGGCCAAAGGTATGACTCAAGAGTTGTAAGACTCAAGGGTAAGAGTCATAAAAGTGTATGTTATGTTTCGGTAATTAAATAATGCATGCTGACCATTAAAAGTATGCATCATTGAAGAATATGACAGTAATATACACAGAGTTCTGAAGTTGTTCATGAGAGAATTATAACATACCAAGAGTGTGGGATATCCTTCTGAGAAATTAGTGCTCATGTTGGACAAAAAGGAATTAATGGCAAAACAAATATGAAATCAGTGGGTCAAGGAGGACCAACAAAAATGTGAAGAGTCCTAACGCCCTCTTACATCACAAATGAGAAGTCGGATATCTTGTAACATGACTATTATGAGTCACACAATGTGTTGCAATTTTAATAGCCATTAGAGTATAAAACACTTTAAAGATACATAGCATAATTATGTAAGCGAATGTACTTGTATGTAATGGATATTATTGTATGATTTAGTAAATACTTATATGTGTTAATATATTATAAAAACAAATATTAACAAAACTTTTAGGGCTTAATGTGCAGGAAGAACATGATTCTAATGTACACTTAAGTTTCTACAAACATTAACACAATTTTTTTATGTCATCTTCATTAACTTTTAACTTACTGTTGACAAAGGATGGTTTATCCTACATTAATGTGTTCAATTTGTTGACACTAACTGCACTTACTTTTTAAAACTGAGGACTAGTTTCTGTAGAGGTCCCTCCCATCATCATCTGCTGTTGACTGGTGGTTTATAGGCTTCTCCCATTAAAATATTCTCTACTATATTTTTGTACTCTTCCTGATCTAAAATGGCAATTTTATTCCCTTTGCTTGCTTTTGTATAAGCTACTGGTTGTACTTCTGTAGTTTTTGAATTTATTTACGTAATTGTAATGTAATGTATAGAAGTACATTAAAAAAGTTAAAAGAAAATCCAGTAATATATACAAAAGCAGACAAAGGAAATAAAATTGCCATTTTAGACCAGGAAGAGTACAAAAATAGAATAGCGAATATGTTAATGGGAGAAGCCTATAAACCAATAGAAAAGAATCCACTGAACAGATGCACAAAAAACTTGACTCAAACATTAAACAAAGTAAATATACTGTCCACTACAGAAAAAATAAAAATCACAGAGCAACCCGGTAATACCCAGACTTTAGCCACCTCCACAAATACGCAAAAATGATAACAGCATGAGACCAATAATAAATAACATAAACTCACCCACATACCAACTAGCAAAAAAACTGATCAATATTTTCAATTAATTTAAAAAATTCCAAAGCTTAAGCTTTAAAAACTCATTTGAGCTAGTCAAAAAACTTAAATACAACAAAATAAAAACTGGTGATATAATGGTGTCATTTGATGTGAAAGCCTTATTTCCTAGCATTCCAATAGAAAACGTGATGCAAATTCTAAAAAAATGCTTAACATCTATAAACTTAAAATCAGAAGAAGTAGAAGATTTGCTGAAACTAACTGATATTTGCATCCAACAAAACTTCTTCAGTTTCAATAAAAAATATTACCAACAAGTTTCCGGCCTAGCTATGGGAAACTCTTTGTATCCATTTCTAGCAGATATCTTTTCATGAGTTCCTTCAAAACACACATCACCAAAGCATTCCCGTTGATCTTCAAGACATGGCATAGGTATGTGGACGACATATTTGCAATAATAGTAAAAAAAAATTCTCTAGATGCATTGAAACTCCTTAATTTACAATACAAATCTATACAGTTTACCATAGAAGAAGAGAGAAATGGATGTCTCCCATTCCTAGATTTAAAAATAATAAGAAATGCAAACAGTCTTAGCTTTGGAATTCACACAGAAAATTACATAAAAAATTATAGTTATAACCCCATCCCACATAAATATTTCACAGTTTAGCACACAGATTAATCAACATCCCATTGACGGAAACAGTACAAAATGGAATACCAACACATATTGAAGACGGCTATAACCAACGGTTTCAACATAGACCCAGTAACAAAAATCATCAATAAAGCTAAAAGATAAAAATTGATAAAGAAAATTTCCACACTTAAGAACACCGAAGAAAGATATAAATTCAAAAGTTTCACATATCACCCAACTTACCACAACAAATTTAGGAAGATATTCAAAAACGTGGAACAATGTTAGCCCCAAAGAACAAATATAATATAAAAAATTTAATACATTGCACAAGATACCATGAAAGATACCATCCCTTCAGAGCAAAAATCAGGAATATATGAAATTAAATGTGCTAATTGTGAGCAGAGCTACTTTGGGAAAACAAAATGAAATTTAGAAATTCGAAGAAAAGAACACTTTAGGAACATTAGATTGAAACAGATAGACAAATCAGCAATAGCAGCTCATTTTTAGAACAAGAATCATGAAATAAAATCAGAAATTAAATTACTGAAACAACTTCACAACCCAATAGAACTATCCACTTGGGAGAGAATTTTCATTTTAAAAAATAAGAACTTAATAAATTTTGATTTTCTGCCACTGGATGAACTCGGCAAGTTTCTACCAGAACCACCAGATACCACCACAGGAACAAATGGGTATCCATCCACCGTTTCAAACAACAGCATTCAGTCAACAGCAGCCGATGATGGGAGGGATCTCTCCAGAAACTAGTCCTAAGTTTTAAAAATTAAGTGGAGTATGTGTTAACAAATTGAACACATTAATGTAGGATATATTATCACTCCATTGTCTACAGCTTCATAAGTACAATTTTACTTAAAGGATTGGTTTTTAGGTTTATCTTGTAGCCTATTCATACTTTGGTGGTCCTCATGAGATTATGGGTTTCTGAACAGACAATAGTTTCATCAAATTTGAATTTCAATTACATACTTCATTATAATAAACTTGGTGTTATATGGTGACAGGCTCTTCATGAGTACTAGCAGAATTACATTCATTGTAAAGTCCAGTAGGTTTTGCTATTCTATGATTTCTATTCTTTTTGTGTCATATCTTATACGGTCAAATTGCCTGTTAATTTCCTCCTGTTAAGGAGAAGTGATCATGAATAGTACAACAGTTGTTCAATAAGGAATGATCATAGATTTTATAGGTATAATTTCTGGTATTAAAGTATAAATGTACAATATTTTGTTAGCTTACTGCATAACATAAATGTGGTACTATCAATGTTATCACTTCTTGTTCCCCGTGTGAGAGGTGTGCATGTTGAGACATGCGTGGTTCAGCCTAGGCAAAATAGAGTTGACATGCAATGAACATATATATGCTGCTCTGATATTATACTTTCATCTTAAAAAATCTTCAGCTAAAGCCTATGGAGAGTTTGTCCTTCAATAGCTCAGCTTGAAGACAGTTTAAAATGTTTGGGGGGGCAAATAAATTTCAAAGTAAACTGAACCTAGCACTTTGGAATGTGCTCTAATAGAAGAAAACATTAACACTGCTGCTGTCATTGGGAGAGAAGATTGTTCAATAATACTAAGAACACCTTCAGAAATTCTGAAAATTTCACCAGGTGCTATACACATTGGTAACTGATAAGATGCACATGAGACATGTTTTGGGTTCCATGGTGGGTTCCAAGACTGCTGATTCCCAAACAAAAGGACATTTGCATGCAGTTGATAATGATGCAGGAAGATACGCAGTTACTTTCAAAGGTAATCATTGCTGATGAAACTTGGCTACATCATTTCTATCCCTAAAGCAAACAGCAAAGCTCTGTGTGGATATTTCCATCATTGCCAACATAAAAAATATGCAAAAGTGACTGCTTCTGCTAAAAGTCTTGATCATCTCGTTTTTCAATATTCAAGGAATGGTTTACCAGCTTGTCATACCTGCACATGTAACTGGGCAATACTATAGAGATGTCCTGAAAAATCTGTAAGGCCATATTAAATGCAAAATACTATATTTCTGTGCAATAAGCTGGATGCTGCACCATGATAGTGCATGGCCACATTATGTAAATGTTGTTTGCGGCATATCTCACAAAAATCAATATTAAGTATGCCCATCATCTTTTCTATGTGGAGATTTAGCCCCATGTGACCTTTTCCTTTTTCTCAAATTGGGGAGCATTTTCCATCATCAGAAGAAGTGGTGAAGGCTTCAGAGGTGATTCTGAAGGACCTGTCAAAATGGCATCCAGCATATTTTTGAAGGCTGGCAAAATGTTGTCTTCTTCTTTTTCTAGTCTAATTATATAGTTGGCATATGTTTTGTTTCATCTCTTAGTGTAAAAAATTCTCACCCTATTCTCTTACCTATTATTATCCAATGGTTTCTTTTTTTGTTATTATGTTTGGTCATTATCCTCGTTACCATTACTATCTTCTTCCTCCCTTACCTATACCCCCTCTATTCTTCTTTCATCCTGTCGGTCTTGGTGGTGTAGTGGTAACCATACTTGCCTCCCAAACCAAGGTTGCAGGTTCAAACCCGGCCAGGACCGATGATAGTAAAAATAGGCGTAAAAATCATAAGTATGGCTTCCTTCAGAAGGGAAGTAAAGCTGTGGGTTCCATGTTGTACATTTACGGCATGAAAAAGAACCTCAAGCCTGAAAGAAGAGGCCTGTGAGCAAAATTTGTGGGCCGTTTCATATCCTGAATTGAATGGGATGCTGATGATCTGAGATGTTAAAGAGCGTCCATAAATAAACCAAATCACATTCTTTCATCCTATTGGGCTATGTTAGGTTGTGTGTAGTCTATTGTCATTGTTGTGTGTGTTGTATTTTGTGTACATAATCTCTTGGATCTCCTTACCTCCTCTACTTGGGCTATATCAATCTCAACCTTCTCCTGTGGTACTTTCACTTCCCATGCCAATTTTCTAATTTTATTAGCAAGTTGATGTAATTGATTATATAAGGTTCTGTTTTTATAACTACTTAAAATAATTGTGTAATCCCTTATGTGATTTGAAAAGTATGGATATTCAAATAAAACGTGCTCAGGTATATTATACAGTTCACATATATCATTTCATGTTTTATTTATCTTTTTCCAATATGTTTTGTATGGACCATATCCAGTTAGGTAATGTATCATTCCTTTTGTTGGTTGAATATGTTTAATCCTCAATCTTTATTTCCTGTACACTATTATATTGCCTGCCAGTTATTTCAGACTTTTTGTCTAGATTTCTTTTCTTAAACAAAAAAATTTTCCCATAAATTTAATTATGAGATCAATAGGCCATATTCCTGTTGATACTAAGAGGGCTAGAATGGGCGAGGTGCTGAGTGCTTCCATTTAATTCTGGACTACACCGCATCTTCCCCATGTATAACACACACCTAGTAGCTGGGTTTAGATCTTTCTCAGGCTACATAATACTCAAGGGAATGGATGAGGGCATTTGAATACAATGATAGCACATGATCATATATATCATTGGTAGCAAATAGAGCTTCTATGACCCTAATCTGGATGAAAAACTTAACATTTTATAAAACTGATACTCTTTCTTCTCCATATTTTAGGGTTTAACATACCTCAATCAGACAGTAATTCTAGATCCCATCAGTCATCTGCTTCCGGTAAGGGTTGAACCTCTTCCAGTTTCTTCAGGGTTACGCAGAACCATCAGGATCGATAGCAGTTTCCCAATTCCTGATCAAGCTACACCAGAGAAGGAAGCTTCATCAACAGAGCCCATCGATAATGAATAAACTTGTAACTTACAAGAGAATATGATGCATTTAACCATAGAATCACATGCTACAGCAGAGCATTTTCAGGTGTAAACAGGTGACTGTTAAATCTGCATACATAATGAAATTAAGTGCTTGGAAGTAACCTGTCCTATAATAGAATGTGCTTTATATTTAGGTAATTATGCAATAGTAACCTTTTTATCAAATATTCTGAATATTATCTGCAGTCGTGGTGAGTAAAAGTAAGAGCTTGAAATTGTGAGGAAAAACTCTGTGAATAAGAATGTTTATTGCGTAGTAATGGGAGGCACAAAAGAAATAAGTGGTGCTGCCCTTGCATTTGAACAGCATGTATCACTGCTAGAATGCAGTGCATGTGTTTAGATCTTGCATACACATTTGTATTTTGACAGGATAATGGAAAATCTACAGACGACTGTGAAATATTTTGACTAAAGGGTATATTCTTGGTATTATGCTTCAATTAAAATTTTATATTACGAAGGTAAGTGCTACTTTAAGTTTTTTGTTTAGCACTGCAACAAAGAGTCCTTCCTAGCTTGTATAGCAAACTTAAAAAAATAACATAACAGTGCTCTTGATCATTATATCTTTAACCCCAATTACTGGCTGGCAGGAAACGTGAAGCTCTTCTAATGAGCAGAGAATGTAAAAGAATAGTGCCACTAATTATGCAAGATTCCTTTCCTGTAACAAAATTCATACATCTGGAAAGGCATCAGAGCGATGTCTCTCTCACTCTCATATGCTGTACTTTCCGGTTTAACTATCCCCATTTATGCGCTTTAATTTTAAAAGTGCTGGGCCAGTAATGCCATTGAGCTTCACTGACACTCATAAAATTGAACTTAAATGATTCAAATCAAATTTAGACCATGTGAGTAGAGAATTATACAATGTAGCAACTGCACTGAGTTTTGGGACTTAACGCAGAATAGTTATTGAAAAACTCTTTACACATCATGCTAATTATTTCTCTACTGTGTGATTGAGAGAGACAAAGGTTTAGTAATGTAATTATTCAAATTGTACTTGGAAACCATGGACATAGAGTGGTTATATATTTTATTAGAGGCAATTAAAACATATTAACACTAATTCCATGTGCATATACCAATATAGAGTTATACTAATTGCAATTTCAAAAGATGAAAACAGCTTAACCAATGATCATTTGTATTTTTATAACACGAGAGGAAAGAATAATTCCAATAGAATAAGGCTAAATTTGAAATCAACGGATAAAGTTCTTGAAATTAAAGGATTTATATTGTATAGCAAATTACCCTTATATGTAAAAAATTATAAAGGTATTAGTTTTAAACTTAATCTCGAGAACTATATAATTGATAATGAATTTTAAATTTAATATAGATATAAAATGACAATGTCAGAAAATTGTACCAAGTCTATTGATAGGAAATAATAATAATAATAATTATTATTATTATTATTATTATTATTATTATTATTATTATTATTTAAAACCGATAAACTGATGACAACTTTAAAATCTCTCATGTTTCAATTTATGAGTTATTTAATATTTTATTATAATAATAATAATAATATAAAAACAGACAATTACAACTTTAAAACCTTTCATGTTTCAATTGATGAATTATTTAATCTTCTGGATTGTGTAAGCATGCTTAATGGTTCTGAAACAAAAGCAATACAGAATTAATGATATAAACATTAGGAAATGTTTCAGGGGCAATCACACTTATCAGTTATTGACCTACTACTTGATGTGGTGCTGGAATTGGAGATTTTTCTGGAAAGAGTCAAGGAAAGTAGAAAATTAAAAATGTTTCACATAGCCAACTTACCATAGCAAATTCAAAGAACATGGCATAAAATTAGTCCAAAATAACAAATTTAATATTATTACTAGGTTCCACATTAAAACACTATCCAAACAGAACAGGAATTGAGAATTTTTTCAAAATTAAATGTGCAGATGTAATCAAAAATACATAGAAAAAACAAAAAGAAATTTAGAAACTCATAAAAAGAAACATTTTAGGAATATTTGTTTAAAACATATAGATAAATCAGTGCTAACAGCACTTTATATCCAAAATCTTGAAATGAAATCAGAGGGAAAACATTTTTATCCTAAAACGTTGGGAATTTAATGAATTTTGACATTTCACCTGCAGATGAACTTGGCAGGTCCTTATTCAAACTATCAAGTGTCTTGGGGTCGAGCCAACACATTGAATAGCAGATCAACAGCTGATGATAGGAGCAATTGCTGCATGTCCTAAAGTTATATACATATGTAAGTGGAGTTAGTATTGATATATTTTAATAAATATCTGATAGAATACTTCAGTACTGTGTTGCCATTTTTATGTGATAACTGAGAGCATACAAAAATATATCTTTAAAAAAAAGTATGAATAGAAAGATCAAGAATTGTTCAAAGTTAGTTGATGCCATCACCTGAGCCTGTCTGCTCTGAAGACATAACTCCAAGTTAATGCCATCCAAATTAACTTGCATAGACTATAGAGCAATTACTTTATATACAGCTTAAATATGATATGTAAAAATAAACTAATTTCAACCAATTTTTAATAATGAACTATGTTTAAATCATTTATTTGTTAAAATAGATAGCACCTAGAATCTCTAACTCTGAGGCTGTGCCTGTGAAAAATATTTAAGAATGAGTGACAGTCCCTAATTACTGCAAATATACTGTTGAACTCTGAAGTTCACAGGCATTAAAAGACTGCTTCCTTTATAATATAAGTACTAATCTACAGCTTTTAACAGCCAAGATATTTTGTAAAGTGTAATGTATAGTTTAACTACACAAATCTATATTTTGAATTGTTAAACTATCAAGGAATATTTGTTATAAAAAAGTGAATAATTGAATAAATAAATTATAAAATTATTTTAAAGCTGCTTTTTTATTTTTTAAATTTTTTCTATGAGTTTACTATTTTCAATGATACATAGGTATGTGAATTATATAATTCTAAGAAGAGAACAAGAAAAAGAAGCATTTGTAATACAACCTTGGGGGACAGATAAGAATTAAAAAGAGATCCATTTTTAAAAAAAATAAAATTGTCCTGCACAACCATGAACATGTGTCAGTTATGATTGTTTAGATACAAGTCTTTCTTTTAGATGTGTTAAGTTGCAGCACCAAAACAATAGAAAGGGTAGGTGCATTAGTTCACCTGCTTTTCACTGTAGGTGTTGTGATAAGCTTGTGTTACACCAATGGCTCTACAAGTCTATGTAATTCAGGGGTGTAGCCTATCATTGTTTGCAAAACTTCAAAATTTGTTAGAAAAATGTACTGAAATATTTTCTGCAAAGATGTAATTCTTTGTATTGAATAGAAGTAAAAGATATTCAGAATGCTTATGCTACCCAAAGTTTCCAAATCAAATGGAATTTCAAGGTACTGTATATAAAGGCAAAATGTGTGACCAGGTTGACCAACAGTCCTCAATTTTGACAATGGATATACCATTTGACCTACAGGCTACCCTTCCCAGAATTCCATAAGACTCTTTTTTTTTTTTTTTTTGAGGAAATTATGAAAAAATATCTAAAACAAAATTCCTGAAATATCAGTTGTAAATTTAATTTTATTTCATTCATCCATTGAATGAAATAAAAAGCAATGAGATTTAAATTTCTGCAATTTTTTAAATATAAAATTTCTGAAGTTGGCAATATTAGCTCAGTGTTGAACATGTGTTCTGTAATACTAAGTTAACATTATTTAATGCGATAATACTTATTGTGAACATGAGCCACATCTTTAACAATCAGTCTGTGCCTGAGGTTGTACTGTTGTGGTTAGTATTCGCAATGTTGTGTATTTATAACAATGTTTTCTATTACACGTTCAAACAATGACAATGCAGGACTCCACGGACATTGAAAAAGAAAGTTAAAAGGCTGCGCAGCTATAATAACAAATAAATGACTATACCTATATACCGATTAATGAGATAAACAATAAATCCAGAGCATAGTGAGTGAGTGAATGAATGAATGAATGAATATTTATTATTTCTACATATTACAATTACAGTTTTACAACATTTCCATGATCCTTGAGTGCTTGTTAATTCAGGATCCTACATAACTAACACATGGGTTGTTGTGTATATAGATCCTACATAATTCTAACTATGCATATTATCAAGTGAGAACTTTACAAATTCTTCCCTCACTGTTATCTTATTTTCATCTTCTTTTGCTTTGATCACTTTCCTCCACCATTTTTAACTTACTTTTTCTACATAATTCCAAACTGATTCAAAAATTCTTTTCTGTTAATGCCAGAATTTCTGCCTGCAAATTATCCCACTTCTTGTTCCATGTTTCATCTTTCCATCCTTCATGTTTCTGTACATTCTAATATACATTGCAAGTTCTTGTCCATGCCATACTCTCCCTACCCATTTTGTCACAAACCTCAATATAGTTCTCCCTTCCCCACTCTCTCTTAAAACTCCTATAGTATATCAGAGTGCTCTGTTCTCTTAGGCTACCAAATATTTCCTGTTTCTCTATATCATCAATCCTTGCTTTCACTTTATTCCTAGCACCTTGTCCATTTTGTGACTTTCAGCTATCTAACTGTATGGGAATACAGTTTCTCTTACAATTTCCTTAAATCTACCTACCCAACCTCCTACACATTTTCCTTTTTCTTGCACCCCCAAACAGTCTTTGAGAATTTTTCCTTCCTGCAATGATCAGAGCATAGTGTAACATATGCAGGAGAGAATTTGGGACTGGACATGGGGGAGAAGGAGTGTGAAAGCTCATGGAAACCAAGACACCTAAGTCTGGAATGAAACAAGCATGCACTTCTAAATCATTAAGAAGTGTTTTGTCTCCCATAAAGAAGCAAATAATAGGGTCAAAAATGGCAGCTGCTGGAGTAGCATGGGCATACCATACAAATGAACTTGATTATTATATCGTTCACTTAACTGCTCTTAAAATTACTTATTCTAATGCAGGGATTGTAAATAATGTTTCATGGACATACAAGGAGAAACTGATTTTTAACTCCTTTTCACGTAGGCTCATATGATCAGATCTAAATAATAACTATACTTTTTATAGTATTTTGAGTGATACATCAAACCATGACAACCAGAAAATGTACCCCCAACCCTTATATTATTTGATTTAAAAATTGGAATTTGAGATTGTCTTCTTGATTTTTATGAAGATCTTAATGAAACAGCAAAAAGTTTAATACAAAATATTAAAAATATTTTTTCAAATTACAAATTACACCTGACCCATTTCTCTGCATACTCAGTGGAGAATGTAAATATTAATTTTTGTGTATAGCATTCAGTATATGAACTTCTTAGGAAGGAAAATATAAATAAGTTACTTGCTAAATGTCCTGTACATCTTAAAAAGTATGCTGCTAAGCAGGGGTATAATTGCTTTCATGTGCTATTAAGGCTTTCATTAAGAAAGTATATGGTCACTTATCAGTTTCAACAAAATGTATTGAAGCCCTGAAAGTTTTATGGTATCTTTGAAATGAAGGAGATAGTACATTAGACATGTGCCCACAAGCTGGGTATCATTGTTGCCATCAAGAAAATGTACAATGCTGACCCGCCACCCATATGAGGGTAGGTACGTAAGTTTCCACCTCGCCGATAAGGATTTTCACCTTTACAAAACCCTTATCTGGTGTCATACCTTATCTGTTAAGTAAATAATTGCAGCTGTAACTTCCACTCTGCTGTGTTCAGTCTTTCAGATATAGTTACATATAAGGCTATGGATAGAGAATTGTGACATGTTCAAAATGGAGTATCAAGCTGTTATTAAGTTCTTCACAAAAGAAGCACTTACTCAAATTGAAATTAAACAACGATTGGACAATGTATATAGGAATGCATCTCCCTGATATTCTACCGTAAAAGAATGGGCTAAACTTTTTCAAATGGATCGAGAAAGCATTGAAGGCTAAGAGCATGTAGGATGGTCCTTGGAGGTGCACACCTGAACACATTGCTCTTGTGGAGAAATTATGGAAGACCAGCAGCTCATAGTTACAAAAATAGCAGCAAGGTTGGGCCTTTCTAAAACAACAGTCCTTCCAATTATTCATGAGCATTTAAACATGAATAAGATTAGTGCAAGATGAGTGAGTGCCTAGACTTCTTTCCTCCAGCAACAAGTTTACTGTTGTAAGGCATTTTTGGAGCTCTGCCATTGCAACTAGAGAGAAGTTCTGCAAACCATTGTTTCAGGAAATAAAACTATGGTCCTCTACTGTGATCCCTTGCCCAAAAGAGAATCAATAGAATGGCATAAACCTGGCGAAGCCCCACCTCTAAAGGCAAGGTCACTCAGTCAACCAAGAAGAGCATGGCCATAATTTTTTGGGACTGAGAAGGAATACTCTTCATTGACTTCAAGGACAGGAACACCACAGTAAATGTAGGGTACTATGCTGGCTTACTGCACAGACTATGTGCTTCCATCAAAGAGAAAAGGTGAGGAAAGTTAAGTAGTGGTGTGCAACAATATGCCTGTGCACACAGCTCTTGTTGCAAAGGAAATTGTGAAGAAATGTGGCTTCAAGGAGATTGACCATCCACCCTACAACCCAGATCTAGCTCCCAGTGACTATTTCCTCTTCCCAAACTCAAGAAGGACCTTCGAGGAAGTAAATTTAAGTGTGACGAAGAAGTAATGGATGCTGTTAATGCCCATTTTGTGGGGGGGGGGGAATTGAAATGTTCATTCAAAGATGTGAGAAGTATATTGCAATAAAGGGTAACTATATTCAAAAGTGAAGTATAGTTTTTGTCTTAATCACACCTAGAAAATGGTTAGGCCGGAAACTTATGGACCTACCCTCGTACTTCCAAAGCATAAGAAAAGAAAAATGTTCTACTCAGATATGGAAATATATGAGACTAGGGAAGAAGTTTACAGTAAAATAGAAGCTTATGTACTCTTTCTTCAAAATCTGTTGAGAATTTTTGAAGAGGCCCATCACAAGTCTGGTAAAACATGAACATGCACCTGAGTTGTTTGGGCATATTGAGGCAAAAGATTACACAGAAAAAAAAATTAATTCTTTTGATATGCAGCAATGACTGTTCTAAAGAAGAATACACTATAAATGACTAGAAAAGCAAGACAATATTTTTTTAATTTTTTGTCTGAAACAAAAATTGACTTTGAATCTAACTTCGGTTTCATCAGCACAAACTATCTAGTACTTTTAAGATGGTTTTCTTTGAGAACAAGAGGCTTTAATTATCAGTTATATTCAGTGTCTAAACTTGCAAGAAGTTGTTCTGGTCAGTCTGTATGATAAATTTACTGATGCAAAGGATTTGATTTAACAAGTGACATACAAATGTAAAATTGGAGATAAAAAGTGGGTAAACATTTTTGAAGCACTGGAGGCAAACTATAACAAAAACAGGAATTCGCTTTCATTATTGTTCAAGCAGAATTCTAAGTATTACATATTGGAATTCTTTTCTAGAGATAATTCTCAGTTTGATGTCAGCACACTGTAGTGACTCTAGAAAACAATGTGATTTGGCCTTAATAAAATTGGAAGTTCAAGTGAAACTGACATTTTATTGTATTCATTTCTAACAGTATACAAAAGACAAGAAAGATATTCAAAATGCTGCAAGCAGCTTCCAGAAATATTACTGCAAAGGAAAGAATAAGTCTGCTTCCGTTTCTATGTAAGTTAATGTTTTCTCTTGCAATTAGTTACTGTAATACTGTATTTTAATAGTATTTACTACTTTTATGTTTGTCTGTGCAAACTCTAGTTCAAATTTTTTAATTTTGTATTTGTTTGATAAAATAAGCCTAACACACATTACATATATATAATATACACACAATACTAAAAACTTTATTTAAACTCAAAAATGTTTCCCAGGTTAGACTTAACAAAAGTTTATTAACTTATTTGACATACTTTTATAGACAGTGACTAATAAAAAAAAAACCAATTTCTCGAAGTAAATAGTGAAGAATTGTAAATACCAAGATTATAAAGAAAACTGAAGCCCCAAATTTACAAGTATTCCCATTTATATTTTATAATTTTAAGGTTATTTTATGGCTAATTTTTATAGATATTTTTTTCTGGTTCTAAATATTACTCTTCCAACTAATGTTTTATTTCAGTAAAGTTTATAAATTGTATAATTGTGTAAGTTCTGAAAGTTCAGTATCCCTAGCTTTAATATTCTATGAGGTATTTACATCTAGCCAAATGCATTTTCAGTTTGAGATGAATTTGGTTAAAGGATGCTAAACTACAACTGTTATTATTTCTTAATTCATAATTTGATCTTGACCTGCTGTAATAAATTAGTTTGGGAATATATAGCTAATAGTCCATATATTTTAAGCACATTAATTTTTAGATATGAGCATTAAGTATGTAATTAAGAATATTATGTTTCTCAGTGAGTATATGTTAGAAAAAAATATGGTGGTGGATAAAAGCATTGTCTGTCACTGAGTGAAAAGACTGTCGATACAAGAAGGTCGAGACAGTCTTGCTGATCATTCATACTCCACTGGTCACACTACAGTCACAACTGCTATGATGGCAAGCTGTCATTCAGGATAATTAGCAGACAGCCACTAAATAATTTTCTGTTCAGCTTGATATCTTAGTTGGCAGAGTCAAACAGTTATCCACCAGTTAGAATATTCAAGATTTGTGTTAAATGAGTAAATTTTGAAGTCTAACTGCCTATCATAAGTAACAGAGAACCATGTTTTTAAGAGCTGCTTGCTCTTTATGACTGAGCAGGTGAAGAGCAATTCAATGATAAACTGCAGGTAAACGTTTTGTCTCAGCTGTCATCTGCCAGAATGCTATAGATATGGACATCACTGTTTAATGGTTGTTTGTTTTCATTACAGATGTGTGATATATGTCTGATTCCATAGCCATTAAGTCATTGTGTACCATGGAAGAGGTAATGAGCAACCGCACACAGAAAAATCAATGAGGGACATTAAAAATAATTTCATTGCATGGTTTAGTAGACCTGCACCTCCTTGATCAAGATCTTACTATGGGGGGAAAAGCTTTTTAAAACAGGTTCTATCAGAGACAAACTCCATTTAGGACGACCATCAACATGAAAAAACATTATGTTACTGTTGCCTCATCCGTTGAACATTCACCCAAAAAAGTCTGTTCGTAAGCCTTTGCTGAAAATGGGAGTTCCTTACTCAAAATTACAAGACACGCGAGGAAAGATTTAGGTTTGAAGCCATTCAGACCATCGTTTGTAAATGAATTAAATGATGACACGAAGCTTGTGGACCCTTTCTTAATCATTGTCTTTCAAGCAATTTCTGCGCATAGAAAAATGATATTTTTGGATTAATGTGCCATTTTCCTAAGTGCAAAGGAGATAAATATTTACTTTTGGAGTAAGGACAATTCCCCCTTTTTTGAAGAACTTGAAAGGAACCCTGCGCATGTAGTGATGTGGGCTGCAATATCTGCCTCATCTCTGTTGGTTATTTATTATTTTTTCGGGGTAAAAATTCTAAGTATGATTTCCATCAGAAGGGAAGTAAAGCCGCGGAACGCGTGTCGTAGATTTAGAGCACGTAAAAGAACTTCAAACTTGAAAGAAGAGGCCTCTGAACAAAATTTAGTGTCCGTAAATAAGCCAAATAAATCAAATACAAAATATGCCTTTTCGGACCACATTTCTTTAAAGGTACTGTTAACCAAATCACGTCTTTGACTATGCTATTATTGACTGTTTTATCCCTCAACTGCAAGAGGAAGGACTTATCGGACAAACTGGTTCCAGCAAGATGCACCAGCATATTATGTCATTGTTTTAAGGGAATATTTGAATGAAGTGTTTGGAGACAAATGGATTGGACTGCATAGTTGCCAACATCTCTGGAGTGGCCATCCCGAGGTCTCGACCTGTCATTGTGTGACAATGCTTTGTGACGTACATCAAACAAGGTTGCGAGCAGGCGCTACAATACAACTGAAAAAAGTCGTTCGGAATGCATGTGCATCCATCACTCCAACAATGCTGAGGAGAATTGTACATCGTATTCGGAGATGAACAATCCTCTGCTGTGAAATTGGTGGCATACACAATCTCTGATATAGTTTATCTGTACCCTCATCTGATCACATGTATCCTCTGTTATCCAACTATAAGGGTTTAGGAATATGGGCAAACTAGATAGGAGGTAATGGGACTTCACCCAAATATTGTCTTTCAATAACAACTCACAAATAAGTATTTTCGGGCATGTTTATGGGACTTTTTTCTTCGTGTTTTGGTGTGAGAAACTAGCCCCCAAAGTTGTCCCCGTATTTTGTTAACACCTTTTATACATAAACTTTACTGCTTTCATAAGTCGTACTGGCAATAAAAAAAGAATCGTGTATTCACAAAGTTCAGCTACATATGATATAGCAAATTCTGAGTTTGTTTTTGCGCACATGCAATTAATGTTAGCACAATTTTAAACAACAGTGTTTTTAGCGAGTTCTTATAGAAACTCAAAGCAATTACGACTGTCATATTTCCATACTAAATTTATTTTCTCAAAAGTTGCATTCAACGGGCTGAAATGGCAACAAATAATAAGGAATAACTTGTTGAAATTAGGTCCCCCTTCCTCAGACGTTTTGAACTAAAAGAACAAGACATCTCGAGCTTGCAAAAAATTTCATAACATTTTATATACCATTTATAACTTCACATTTATATGAAATATTTTATAACTTATCAAAATAAAAGTTAGAAATCCTCTTGAATTTAAGAATTGTGCCTTTATTTTGTTTGTGTTAAATAGATTTGAGTAGCTAGTTTCTGAAAAAACCCATATTTTTCACTTTGCTTTAATTTATAACCACTGAAAATTTTATTTTTTGCGTGTGTTCATGTTTCAAATATATGGATATCAATAACGCTCATTCATTTATATATTTGTAACTTTTCTCGTAATCTCCTAATTATACTACCTTGCTAAGGAGTCATGGTTCACATTTTGTAAATAATGGGACTACTGTGACCAATTACACAACCTTTCAGGTGGAATCATTCTCGTTAAAAAAACTATTTCAAGGTTGCGCCAAGCTCTGTAACCTTCAGTCGTCCCAACAGATTATTCGAGATGCATAAGAGCGTATAATGCGGTGAACATTTTATTCGTGAGCCTTTAATTATTAATTTTCCATTTTTTTTTTTTTTTTTTTGTATTGCCTCAGAGCTATTAATCGAGACAAAACAAAACAAGACAAGAGTTGGCATGACATTAAATAATTATGAATCAGCTCATTTATATTTACGTATATTTGTTATGTGCACGGCCAAGGAATGCTTTTAAAACAATTTTTAATTTGAACTTCAGAATAACAAATAACAGTACATGGAATTTGAAGTAATTGAGCATTCAATTGAAAATATAATTTACAATGGTGAAAATGACATTGAAAGTGAAGAACTGAATAGAAGTGAGGAATATGGTTTCGAGGTTAATGAAGAAAGCATGCAATCAGGCACAGAGATATTTTTGTATCATTCAAGCTTAGATGTGCTATACATATTGCATAATGCTCGCAAGGATCTAACAACGTTAATTATTATTAATCAGCCAGCATTAAAAACACTCTCTGGCACCGAATGTCTTTTTAATCTAAAAGAACTGTGGGTAGTAGAATGTAACATTCAGGTATGAGGTCATTTTTGTTACATAATACATAACAAATACTTTACGGTGTCCCAGAACAGTGGCGATGCCGACTATTTTTTTTTTTTTTTTAAATTAAAATGAATAGCATAAATATTTATCCTAGTAACAGTGGCTGTTCGTTGTTCCTGTACAAGGGTGAGCCAGAGGCATAACTTCACGACACCCTACGCTGTGTTACACGTAAACAAAAAAAATATACACGTGTAAATTAAAGTTACTACTTCAAAAGAACCTTTAGTAATAAAATAACTGTAATCATTCTTTTTTTTTTTTTTTTTGTGTGTGTGTAGATATAAACTACCGTCCGGTTTTAGTACTTGAGAATTTCTCTATTATTCGTCCTGCGTGCTGCCAATATAAGTCCTCCGTATACGGACAGAACGGCCAACGAATTCCTTGATGTAAGTTTTAACACGTTTCAAAGTAATAAATCAACGTTCCGATTCAGCCGTTGCCACGGGGGTTGTAACGACAACTTCCAAAAACTTATATATATATATATATATATATATATATATATATATATATATATATATATATACACTTCCGAGAACGTATCCGTCAAACCATTTTCATAAACACACGACGCAAGTATATAAATTGTTGCATTTTCACATAGTTTCATTTTTCATAAGATCCAGATAGCTTTGATTTAACTTCCTCAGTTCCGAGAAAAATCATTCAGAAGAATTGTAATACACCTTATTTCCTTAGAGCATGAATAAAAGGTTTTGAATGAGAAAAAAAAATTAATCTTCCATTTTCCAAAAATAATTCATGTCCCCTATGATAGTGAGTAAAATAATGCTAATAAAGTTTTCTATTATATTTGCAATTTTATTCAAATTTCCAAATATTACATATTTTATTGTGTGTATATATTTACACGTGTCCTTTACAAGCAAATAAAATATTATTTTTAAAAGTTGAAAGTTAAAAATTAAGAAAGTATTCCTGGTTTCCTTGGCATCATTTATAATTCATGATAAAGTTGAAAGCGTTCCTAGAATCCTGGAGGTATAGGAACATCTTGCATGTTGGACAGCGAATTCTTGCTTTGTTGGCAGTGCATCCTGGAAATCTATGTCTATTTTTTGTCATTGGAATAGGAAATTCTGGCATGTGAAGATTGTTTGTGGTTCTCAGTTTATCTCAGGATGGGTTCAAAATCATAGTGTCGTTTGATGTCGTCGTTGTTGATTTGGTTTATTTACGGACGCTCTTTAACATCTCAGGTCATCAGCGTCCCATTCAATTCAGGGCGTGAAACGGGCGATCAATTTGCTCAGAGGCCTTTTCTTCCAGGCTTGAGGCTCCTTATCGTGCCGTAAATGTACGATACGGAACCCACGGCTTTACTTCCCTTCCGAAGGATACCATACTTAGGATTTTCAAGCCCCCCAAAAATCCATCGATCTGGCCGGGATTGCACTCGCGATCTTCGGTTTATGAGGAAAGTAATCATTTGATGTGGCAGCTGATGTCTCTAAATGAACAAAGTGCTCTTTAATGTTCTCTCTGACTGTAAATAGTTCAGCATATCTTTCTTGGCAGTGTGTAGTGTCAGTTGGTGTCTGCAATATTCTGGCCATGCTGCAGCTATGGAGAAATCCAGCAGGTGTATTATCACTCTATGCATTTCTTTGTTCGTGCACAGATTCTTAAAAATGAATTACACGATTGAAAAGATCAACACCGCCTGGTTTTGTAACATTTAACAATAGATAATCGATTTACATAGATATATTCCTTGATTTTTTTCTCTCTCTTTCTTTCCCCCTTCTTCTTTTCTTTTTTAAGACCATTGGCGACACTGGTCTGTTGGACTCACCTCCTCCTTACTGGAAAATAGGGTGACTGGATGAATGTGGAATCATTTCTTGATGGCTATCTATCTATCACACCTGCGTGATCTATGAATCCTCATCCTTTTTGTTTCATTAGGAGATCAGACAGTAAACTTAGATGCTAGATGCTTAGTTAGATGTTTTTCTGGATTGTCCCTGTTCCATGTGCCTCAGCATTAATATGAAGAGAGGCAAGAATCTACAGAAGTGAAATACCTATCCATAAATATTGAGATTCCAGGTGGAAGGGTTGTTATCAATCTCATCATAGCCTTTCCTCCAATACCCAGGTCTTTGTATTTCTCATCTTGCATAATATTGTCTCCTTTTCCTTGATAAATAAAAAGTATCCTATGCAGACCATCAGGAGACATATGCAGGGGTATGGTTTATCTATATGAACTGACGAGCAGAATGGCCCTAGAATGGAATTATTTCCTCGTCAACAAAATGTTTTTGACTTTGGATTGAGTTGATATGCATTCTGCATCTCCTGGATCAGTGGTTGAATTTTCCAAAATTTGTTGAAATTCTTCCTCCTTGCTGAAACCACTGCATTACAAAATTTTAAATTATTTCTTAGCAGTAAAACTTTATTTCTGATCACGTTTTCTGCTACTAATGGAATTCCATATTCTGCCCAATATATAGTAATTCATGGAAACTTTAAATATGACATTTTAATTGTTTTGACAGTAAATTTTTTAATTTCTTTGAGAGTATAGTTCAATGATTATCCGTGTCATAAATATAGTGTAGGTGCTTAGTGTCTCCAGTAAATCTTGTGGGATGTACTTACTTAGATATGCTTCTGGTCGCAAATTTGCTAACTTTTCTAGTAACTCTTCATATTCTGGAGCTGGAGGCAGCGGAGAAAATTTCATACTTTTCTTCCAGTATGGCCTCCTAGGCTTACTGGAATTTATACTTTCATTTTGAGTTTCATGTATTGCATTATTTTCCTCATCAGAAGATTTATTGTCAGTGATAGAATTGTGATTGTCTTACTGAACAAAACTTGGATCATTATTTTCATCACCATAAACTGAAAATCAGAAACTTCCCCATCTAATTCGTCCATAGTATAATCAGCAAAGGCATATCAAACTGAGAAAACAAAAAAATAATATTAAGTTAAATATTTTTAATGCTGTTAAAACTTACTATATTGCTGTGTTTCAAGCACAGAGACTCCTATGTATGCCAGCTTTATAGGCAACTGAATTTGAGCTGAGCTTGTTGCATCAATGAAACTAATATCATACTGATATTACACACTGCAGTTTCATTTTGACTTACTCTAGTTTGTATGTTTGTTTTCCTTGGGAACCATTTATCATAGCTCCATTGCCAGAAAAAGTTGAATGCTGCTGCACACTATTTCTTAGCTGTGGAAACTCTCAAATGCTTTTTTACTGTAAACTGCTTGCACATTCCTGGATTAAATAATATTGTACAGTATATCAACATGATGGTAAACATATGAAAATAAAGACAGAAAAAATAAAAAATATGGCATCCTCAAGTAATTTTTGAAATCCATAAGCTTCCTTCACTGTTTAATCATCCCAGTGTTCTTCTGTTTGCATCCTTTTGAAACAATGTAGAAATTCTTTTCTTTCGTCTTGCACAAAATTAATTATCCTGGAATTTTAAATTCCATCTTGTGGCACATGACGATGGGGAATGTCCTTTGCAGATCTCTTTTATTAGATTAGTTTGTTTTTATGATGATTCAAAAAATGCACTTAGGTCACTGATATTACCAAAAAATATTCTGATTCTTTTAACTATCAAGCAACTCTTTTGAGTACTAAATTCAGCTGATGAGCATAACAATGCACATAATTGGCACATGGGAAGGTCTTTTTCCATAAGATCTGTATTCCTCTCCAACATCCTATCATAACTGCAGTGGCATCATATGTTTGTGCTATAAAGCTTATGGTTTAAATGGAACACTTCAGCTGTTAAAGTATGCATTAATACTTCTGCAGTAAATTAAAAAACAGCAATGAATTTTATGAAGCTTTAACCTGGTTTAACCCCACTTATGTATCATAATATCACAACAAATTGTGACATGCACGCAAATGCTACCCCTAGTGGGTCATGCATGGTGTCAGTAACCCCTCAACATCTGGTTCCTAAGAAAAGAGAATGCCGAATGCTGACCATGAACATTCTACCTGCTGGCTCAAGAGAACACAGAATAAGCAGGAGAAAGGGTAACCCATACTGGAGGAAGAAAAATACAAGTCCATATAAATCTTTGCTGGCACATGAAGGTACTGTTTAAAGCATACATTTTCTGGTCCAGTCCATGAGCTTCCCTTGGTAACCTGCATGCTACTGCTACTACAGTAGAGAGGAAATGCACTTATCACATAAAGTACAACTAAGAACCAATCGGTTGCACATTGGCTTTTTTTTTTTTTTGTATAAAATTACCAATAGAACAGAAAATGGTAAATAATTATGGCATTTTCTTTGGGGGAGGCTAGGGGGCCAGCCCATTTGGCCCTTATTAATGGGCCACACCCCTGCTTATTAAATAATAAATATAACAGAAGTGATAGACTCGCCATACAGGATGTAGGTATTTGTAATTTAAGACACTTTTAAGACACACACATTAAAATTGATTATTCTTCCATAAATTCCTATTTTTTTAAGGATCAACAAATTACAAGTAATTTTAACCACAGACATCAACAGGACTTCACTGTTTATTCACATAAAAACACATTTAACAATTTTATTTCCCATTTTTTTTGACTAATTCAAGTTAGGAACACAGAGACTAATTCTTTTATCTCACAGTAGCACGAACCACTAAAACTATTTCAAAATTACACATTCACATGACTCACTTGCCATATAAAAACACCAATAATCACAATAATGAACATTCATGATGAGGTACCTTGACATCCACTGAAAACCTTCTTGCTACTGCAACTTAAAATATTTCAGCTCATATGTCTCTGTTATTTTGACAAAAGAATCTTTCTTTTGTTTAGTAGTTGTGGTAGAAGGGGGTGAGACTTCACAGAGATTGTTCAACCTTCAAGAATTCTTTAGGGTGGCAAACATAATTTCTTTTTCTCTATCTAGTTGGTAGATGCGGAATTTCAAAACTTCCTACAAGCTCCTCAAAAACAGCATAAATAAACTACGATCCTCCTGTCCCCACAACTTCCCCCTCTTTTTATGCCTAAACATTATTGGAGCTGTTGGAAAACTGCTACAGTTCCTGAACCTTACATAAAACTTTCATAGGAGAGCTATACACATCATCACAATATCTGTAGTTTAAAAAGAGCTCATATATTATAGAAATGGGTATACTGTAATGCTTATGAATTATCTAACATATTTCAAGCAAAATTAGAGTGTAGGAAGTTTCTCACTTCCTACATGGAGAAATTGCTTCTGTCTCACAATTACCATACCTTTTTTCAAGTTATACCCCCACATATTTTCATGGTCATATTGATTACATTTTGCAGGGATTTTAGAGATGGACAAAATATGACTTATGTAAGTTTCTTTCCTTTAATTTTCTGTGTAATACTTTATTACCAAATGAGCTATAAAATTAATAACTAAGATTGTTAATTGAAATATTGCACAGTGAAGCTAATCATTAAGATCATTGTGTGATTGAGTCAAACAAACACTCTTTATCTCTAATTATTTGTTTAAATATGCAGGACTGTTTCACAAACCCTTCATTTGCATCGTCAGCCCTAGTCGACAAGTAAGTGGAGCAAAAGAGTGTTAGTTCGACTCATTCACACAATGATCTTAATATAATATTAATATTCAATTAATGAACTATTGTTGTGCTACATGCTCACTAACAAAATCTTCACTTCATTTATCCTTTGAGCCACAGCAGCAGCATTATAATCTTGTTTCCAGAAGTGCTTCACAAGAATATACACAATAATAACCTGGTATCCTGTAAATAATATTGTCAAACAAAAGAAAACCATTAAAATCTTATAAAACAGCAAACAGCAAAATTACATGTAAGCTATTTATAGTTTCTAAATTTGTTAATGTTCAAATAGGACAAAAATAGGATGTATACAGTGTCATAATTATCTGTAATATAGCATTTTATCTGACCATGTCTGTTGTAATTTTTTTAAAATATGCATTTATTGTTATTATTATTATTATTATTATTGTTGTTGTTGTTGTTGTTGATTATGAAACTTTTATATTGATATTTTAATAATAATAATAATCATCATTACCGTCACGGGTGGCCAAGGTCGTTAAGGTGCAGACTCATTAGTGGGAAGTCTGGGGTTCGAATCTCACCAGAACCGTACTTCCTGACTAAGGCTTTTTCCTGGTTTTCCTCAGTTCTCATAACTGGCAAATGCCGGGAGTAACCCTAAACTTAGGCCCCGACGTTTCCTTCCTTAAAAAAAAATCCTTTCCCAATTTATCATTTCATTTCATGTATCACCAATGTTCACCATCTGTGGTGCTGCAGTAGTAAAAATGGGCGTTAAACACCATTAAAAAAAAATCATCATTTCAGCTATTACCACTATTGTTTTTTTCTGTAATTTAAAAATATTCTTTAAGAATTTTATCACTCAAAATTACCCCAAAACTTATATCTTCTATTCTGTTTTATTCATTTTGTACTTTATTTTCAATACAATTTCTGATTATGCCTCTTAGTAATATTATATCTGTTTTTTTTTTTTTGTATGTAAAACCTCGTCAGATGGCATTGAGATCAAATGCACATTACAACTATAATATTGGGTAGTTGATGGTAAGGTATACCAAAATGCTAAATATAACCAACTGTTTTTCCTTTGAATAGGTAACTAGCCATATCAAATTAGTCTAAAATGATGATAAACTTAAAACTTGGAGCTATGATGTTATAATAGCATAACCTTTAGTGATACAGCTGCTTCATGAAGAATGTTGCCAAGTATTTCATTACTTTTGTCTAAAATATAACATATAAAATAATATAACGTTATTTACTTCCTGTATCATCTTTGCATTTTATAAACAAAATAGTTATAAGCCCATAACATCTATGCTTTACTTAAATTTCCTTCATTCCTTTTTTAAGGATATTTCTGCTATTGAAAAATGTTTGGTCCTGGAAAAGCTATATTTGTATTCAAACCAAATTGTTACGATTCCTAAACTAAATAAAAGTTGTAAATCTCTGCACACTCTTTGGCTTTCTGGAAACAGTGTGTCAAAAATTGAGGTAAGCTACTATAACACCTATCATTTCAACAGTTTCTGACAACAAACTTTTGTTATTTTGTGCATGATTGGGAACATTTTTGCATAAGTTAGCTAGCAATGAGAAATATGAGGGTAAATATACTTGTGCAATTATGCACCATGTACAGTTTAAAAGTTAAGAAGCACATTGCAATGGCTAGTAAAGAGACAAGTATGTAGATCTTGGAAGATGAGGATGAAATGGCTGATTAATAATTTGTACTTATAAAGCTGTAGACAATGCAGTGGTAATATATCCTACATTTATGTATTCAACTTGTTTAAACTAAACTGCACTTACTAACAGTAAGACATGTTTCGACAGCACTCACTCCCGTAACTACTGTTACTTAAAAAAATAAATAAATAAATAATATTAATAATAATCATCATCATCATCATCATCCACTAATCGTAGTTAGTCGACCACTGAAGATGGGAGTGAGTGCTCCAGAAATATGTCTTACTTTTATGTAAGTGGAGTTTAGTGTAAACAAATTGAATTGAATTGTAAATTGTAAACAAATTGAATACATAAGTGTAGGATATGAAATGCTGGCTGAATGTCAGTCAGTCTGGAAAGTGCTGCTAGCATGCCTATCCACTTGAACTTAACTACTACATTGGACGGTGATGTAGCATTCTTTTCTTGTGATGGGTGTCTGATGGGAAGTAAGGAGATGATGGCTCCTCTTAGTTGGTAGCAGTTTTACTAAAAGGTAACAGTCAGATATGAGTTAAAAATCAGTAATAATAACATAATTATTTATTTTTACTGTTCACTTTTGTAACTGACTAATATCAACTGTCAGAGAACTATAAGGGATATACTATAGAATGGCAAGATATTGCAACGCAATATATGAAATAAATATTAATAAATAAAAGGACAAAATACAGAAAAGGTAAACCTTTAATAATTAAATAGTAATATATAGATAAAATACTCACCTAAACTTAAATATCTCTCTTAACTGCTATCAGTTATTTACCAACCAGTTAAGGATTCTGCAATTGAAACTTAATTATCTTTATTGTTTTACTTAATTATTTGTATATTCAGCTACACTGAATTTATAACTATGGAAAATATGAACTTGACTCATGTGTACACATGACACATTATGCAATAGTTATTGTTTCTTGCCTAACATAGGAGTTAGGCAAGAAATTCCTCACTTACAATGTTTACATCATGATATAAACCCAACTTTGTCCGTATTTAAATAAAAGATAATGAACTAGAGTTCAAGGAAATTCCGAGATTTTATGAGGTGGTCATCTTTAGTATAATGGTAGGTAACTTGTGTCTAAATTCAGAGGTTAAATAAAGGGATGGCCCTCTAAATTAACTTCATTGGAGTGTTGAATATTTGGCATTTCTTTTTAAAAAATGTAATCAAGTTCTTTTAATACCTAAAGTCAGTTCTTATAAATTTATTAATTAACTGGCTTGTATTGTGATTTCATTGTAATTATATTCAGCTGGGTAATGGATGCTCAGTTTAAAGTATACACATTTTATATGCTTAAATAAGATGGTATTATAAGCAAAACTGCATAAAGATTCATTCTTGTTACTGAAAATGCAGCTTGAGATGCCTACACTCTTTTAAGCTTCTAAATACTTTGGCCAAAATCCTTCCCCCTTTTAGAGATTTTAAATATGTTAATTTTGGTATAAATAATTTGTATGTGGATGTGTAAGAAATAAATCCAGTACAATTCATTCACTAGTGCAACCTCGGTCCTGCAGAGTTTGCTGCATTCAGCTGCAAATGCAGGACAAAGTAACTCTTTGTATTTAATTTATATATTATATTTTAATATCTGCTATTTTCACTATCTCTTGTATAAGGTTTAGGAAGCTGTTCATTCTTAGGAAGATCCCCCACTAGAATAATTATCCCAAGAAAGTTGTATTTCCTGTTAACACTGCTTCACAGTTGAAGACATCATGTGAGGTAGTTTTATCCTCTTCTTTACATATTCTGCAGGTTGGGTTTTACTTTATTATTTTCATTGTGTGCTGAACTGATACTTTTTCAGATTTCAACACCTATATTCCTTAGTTCAAATCACTCTCAACATTTTCATTCTAAAACCATAACAGAGATAAAAAAAATAGTAATAATTCTAATTTTATAAATCCAATTACAGAAAGTGAGATACAAAAAGTAGTCAATGAAATAAAAGGCAAATATTCATCTGGAATAGTTGAAATACCAGACTATGTGATTAAACATTGTGTAGAACAGGTGAAAGTCCCTTTGGTTAACATATGTATAACTTCGCTTGACTTAGGAATCTTCCCTGATAAGCTTAAAATCGCTAAAATTATCCCGCTACACAAGAAAGGAGAAAGGACAAAGAAAGAAAACTATAGACCAATAAGTGTCCTATCAGTGTTTTCAAAAATTTTTGAAAAATTAGTGTACAATAGATTAATATTGTTCTTGGAAAAATATAACATCCTTTCTGATGTTCAATTTGGTTTCAGAAAAAACAGCTCTATAGAAACAGCCTTAGCTAAATTACAGAATCAAATTCAGCATACAGTGGACAAAAATATACCAACAATAGGAATTTTTTTAGACCTTACTAAAGCATATGATGTATTAGATCACAAAATCCTAATATCTAAGTTGTACAAATATGGAATTAGAGGAAACATGAATAGGTGGACTGAATCCTATCTCACCAATAGGAAACAGGTAGTGGATTTACAATATGAAAAACAACTGAGAATAAGTAATTATCGATCAAATACAAAAGAAATTATGAGAGGTGCTCCTCAAGGTTCAGTACTAGGGCCTCTGTTGTTTTTAGTGTATATAAATGACATGCCTAATAACATTCAAAAAGCTGATATGGTTCTTTTTGCTCATGATACAAACATTCTTGTAAAAGGAGATAATGATACTGTATTGCAAAATAAAGCAGACACGATCATGAATAGCCTCAATAACTGGTGTAAAATAAATGAACTAATCATAAACAATGAAAAAACTACTGCAATGATATTTCATAGATGGCAATGTAAAAACAGTGTTAAACCTCAAATTATATATGATGGAAACATTACTGAGTACAAGGGAGAAACAAAATTCTTAGGTATACATGTGAATGAAAACCTTAAATGGGATACTCACACTCATCATTTAGCGACTAAACTTATTTCTGTTTGTTATATGCTTAAAAGTTCAAAAAGAACACTGAATTTTTAAGGATTGAAAAATGTATATTTTGCTCATTTTCATAGTTGATTAAAATATGGAATAAAATTTTGGGGAGAAAAATGTGAAAGAGTATTTAAAATCCAGAAGAGAGCAATAAGAATTATAAGTGGAATAGATAGTATGACATCCTGTGGACCCTATTTTAGGAAACATAATATACTACCATTAGCCTGCCTCTTTATAATAGAGGTCATAAACCATATTAAGAGACATCAGGGAGAATTATGTACAAATATAGATATCATTCTCATAATACAAGAAGGAAAAATGACCTTCATGTTCAGATATGCAAGACAAATATTTTAAAAAATAATCTCACAAATGTAGGCATTAAAATATATAACAAACTACCAATAAATATTAAAGAAATAACCAATATAAAACAATTTAATAAAGAAGTCAAAGCCTTCCTACTACAACATACCTTTTATTCAGTAAGTGAATATATGAACTTTAAATAAGGCATATTGTAAATCTAGACTTGTAGTATTGCTTATATTATATTCTGGATGAGCCCATATCATGTAAATGATCCAGATGGTGAATAAAATATTATTATTATTATTATTATTATTATTATTATTATTATTATTATTATTATTATTATAGGCAGATCAGTTACCAACTTTATTTGGGATTCATTCAGTGTCAGAATGTCAGTAGCTAGCAATGAAGTTGCTTTTTCTTTCATTCACTTACCATGTAATTATTTATTAATGCTGATTTAATATTGAAAATGTCTTCTTATCCATTTATCAATAGATATTGGTGCTGTGGTTATTGAAATTCCAAATACTAGGGTCCTTTTATAGTTCTGCATATTCCTTTATTGCTAAGAGCATATGCTTTTTCATTGCCAATAATTACATGCTCTGGCATGCATTGAGATGTTACATTATGTGTTTTACCAGCTTATCAAAGTTTTGTAAGCAGTCCCAAGCCATATTTGACTACAAAAATGGTGATATGCAAGCACTATGATAGCACCATGTTTGTTAGAGAGAATTCAGATATTCTTACCTTTATAAATCCATTCCAGAATCTCTCTGATGTAGGATTCAATTCCATGCTTATCTGCTTGCAAAACTATGATATTCCTCCCCAAGGAGATATTAATATAATACTTTGGAATATTTTTCTCATTGATTCATGCTCCTGATCCATCAACCTTGAACTCCATGTGTAGACAGCAAACCCTGAAGTTTTCAAGACAGCTATACCATCACTTTTAAATATGAGGAGAGTTAAAAATAATGTTCCTTTTATCCCTTTTCCCCTCCCTCAATGTGTATTTCCTAGAATTCTATAGTAACATGGTATATTTGTAAAAGAAATTTAAACACATTGAAAAAAAAATAATATGATATGAACAAAAGTTTCTTTATATATATTCCATTTATTTTAAATTACTTATCCGTAGTGCAGTAACAATACTTTAAGTATAACTTGAACCATTGATATTTTGCTTATCATGCCTAAGCTTTAATCATTTGAATGACTGTACCCTGTTCTGCCACATTCCATTTTAGTCAGTACACCCTGGAGAGCTTAAGATTTTATCCCTAAAAGATTACTTGAACATTTGAGTATTTTTTCTGAATACTAATTAACTGCACTAATAGGATTACTTTTTTATAATATATACACACATAAACCAATATAAAAAATTATTCTTTATAGTGTAGTTCACTAGAAGGCTGGGCAATTAAGTAATCAAGCCATTTCTTGAGAGTCAAATCAAATTAAGGAACAAACCTTTGAGTTCTCAGGGGTACTAACTCATGAAGTTTGCAGAGGTAGCCAAACAGGGCACAGTAACTCAAATATTTACAGGATTAATCATGACCTTGAATCTCTTCTATATGACTATGATTTCAAATCCAATCCAACACTTATGCTCTGTGTAAAAATTATATATAGATAAAATAGAACAAATATTCAAGAAAACTTAGTTCATCTGACATGAAACACATGAAGAACTTGACCTTAAAAATTTTCATTTGTACATATTACAGAATATGGAATGTTTGGAAGTTTTAAAGGATCTCTACCTGGCTAACAATAATATAACACAAATAGGGCTGAGTTTGCAGCATAATCAACAGTTGTCCACTTTAAATATTTCAGGAAATCCACTCATTTTTCTTAAGGTAAGAAATAAGTCGTTTATCTATGCAATATCTCACGCACTCATTTGCTTATGAATTCATTCGTCTTTTAATGTACTTTATCATTGAATTTTCTGCATATGATTAGTGCTGTTTTATAATTCTGGTTCTAGAACAATATTTACTACTCCATCTTTAAATGTTCATTGCACTATGCTGAATACATCAGATCATAACTCAGAGCTCACTTACACAGCTGCAACATGCTCTACATTTACAAAAATATTTCAATGAAAATGTTGCTGAATAAAATCTCTATTTAAAAATGTAAAAGATTTTGATGTTTTGATTTTTAGTAATTAAGACCTTAATTACTTTTTAAAATCTATTTAGCTCCTTATAAATAAATGAAAAGTATAAAATATTACTCATTTCACAACCTTTCATGGCCCTGCATAAGCAAGAGGCTTTGCATAACACTCCACAGTATGCTTATTTATGCAAATTACTACAGTAAAGGTGAATCCTCCAAAATATTTGACTAAAACACTACTTTTCCACGAATGAAGACTTTTTGGTGAAGTTTGTCAAAAAATATTGCATATATTTCAGAATATCTGCAATATTTACATATTGCAGATACTCTGACCTCATTCAAACAATAATGTTCTTATAAACTGCTATCAATGCAGTTCATTTTTCAACCATTTACTTTTTGCCTTATTTTGTTTTTAATAAATGAAAATTATATTAATAATAAAAGTTTAGTGGTACAGTATAACTAAAAAATTTATCACTGTACCATCAATCGAGTTAGATATTTGTGTATTTAATATTATTATTTAATATTAGCTCAGTGAAGATACTATTGTTGTATCATTAAATGTAGAAAGAGGGTTTGCACAATATTCTTTAGGAGTCATAAGCAAGTTTAAGATCATATAAAATCATAATTTGTTAATTCTTTTTAAATTTTATAAATGTTAACCCCAATCAGTTCTTCCTTTTATATATAAATGGAAAATAATTTGCTTATTTAAATTTAGCATTTTACCTGTAAATCATACTATTTAAAGTGAATTCTAAGCTCTTTAGATGCTTTTCGAAATGTCTCCTATAAAATAATATCACATTCTTTATACAATATTAATGTATCAATAGTAAATATTTAACTTATATTTTTGGAAATTAGATATGACTCTTAAAATAAAAATCCATAAAAACCTACTTTATACACATATGCAATCTTAAGATACAGAATTAGCTCAATAAATGGAGGCCCTAGTAATAATTTATTCCTTGTATAAAATATAGTGAACTTTTGTAACAGTGGTGTAAATTATTAACATTTAAGAGAAATTGAGTCGAAATAGTAACATACACACCACTAAAATTGAATTAAATGGAAGACTAGTTTCGGGAGCCATCGCTCCTATCATCAGTTCCTGGTCGACTGCCGGCCTCGTTGTTTGTGATAGATCGATTCGTCTCTGGTGGAGGTTTGATGAACTTTTGTATTAGTACATCACTTGGCGGGATTTCGAAATTAAAAACTTTCTCCTTATTCTTCCAAATATAGATATTTTCCCAGACTGTAAGTTCAGTTTTTCCTTTAATATATTTAAGTAATTTTGGGTTTTTATTAATGTTATGTTGTTCTTTCCAAAAGTGCCAGGCTACCGCCGATTTTTCTTCTTGTTTTTGATTTATATTCCTAATGTGTTCTTTGACTCTTGTTTTTATGTTTCTTTTGGTCTTTCCAATATAAACTTTATCACAATCATTGCAGTTCATCTGATATATTCCTGATTTATCTTCATCTTGTAGGCTATCTTCTTTTTGTTTTGAGTTAAGGATATTTTTAATGGAATAATTATTTTTTGGAGTCAGAACAATGTTGTATCTTTTAAAAATCTTTTGAAATTTATGAAAGGTTGATGGATGGTATGTGAATTTTTTGTATGTCCTGTTTTTTTCTTTGATAGGAGTAAGTGTAGTGTTGTCTCTAATTTTCTTTTTCTTCTTCTCTCTGTCTATTTTCTTGTGTACAACTTCTTGTTTGAAGCCATTCTCTGTAGCTATATGTATTATATTATTCATTTCTAGTTTATATTCCTCCTTGTTCATTGGAATATTAACCAGTCTGTATGCAAGACTATTTAAAACTGCATGTTTATGGGGAACTGGATTAAAACTGTTACATTTAATGTAGTTATCTGTGTGTGTAGGTTTTCTGTATATGAAAAAAAAAAAAAAAAAAAAAAAAAAAAAAAAAAAAAAAAAAAAAAAAAAAAAAATCATCTAAATTTTGGCATATACAGAAAACCTACACACACAGATAACTACATTAAATGTAACAGTTTTAATCCAGTTCCCCATAAACATGCAGTTTTAAATAGTCTTGCATACAGACTGGTTAATATTCCAATGAACAAGGAGGAATATAAACTAGAAATGAATAATATAATACATATAGCTACAGAGAATGGCTTCAAACAAGAAGTTGTACACAAGAAAATAGACAGAGAGAAGAAGAAAAAGAAAATTAGAGACAACACTACACTTACTCCTATCAAAGAAAAAAACAGGACATACAAAAAATTCACATACCATCCATCAACCTTTCATAAATTTCAAAAGATTTTTAAAAGATACAACATTGTTCTGACTCCAAAAAATAATTATTCCATTAAAAATATCCTTAACTCAAAACAAAAAGAAGATAGCCTACAAGATGAAGATAAATCAGGAATATATCAGATGAACTGCAATGATTGTGATAAAGTTTATATTGGAAAGACCAAAAGAAACATAAAAACAAGAGTCAAAGAACACATTAGGAATATAAATCAAAAACAAGAAGAAAAATCGGCGGTAGCCTGGCACTTTTGGAAAGAACAACATAACATTAATAAAAACCCAAAATTACTTAAATATATTAAAGGAAAAACTGAACTTACAGTCTGGGAAAATATCTATATTTGGAAGAATAAGGAGAAAGTTTTTAATTTCGAAATCCCGCCAAGTGATGTACTAATACAAAAGTTCATCAAACCTCCACCAGAGACGAATCGATCTATCACAAACAACGAGGCCGGCAGTCGACCAGGAACTGATGATAGGAGCGATGGCTCCCGAAACTAGTCTTCCATTTAATTCAATTTTAGTGGTGTGTATGTTACTATTTCGACTCAATTTCTCTTAAATGTTAATTTATTCCTTACTTCAGGTATTCATACTCATTTGGTTTGCAGGCAATTTTCATGTATTACTGAATCTCTTGTAGGACATGCATGATCTACAGACCTTATCATTACTGAGCCTGAAAATGTTTTTAAGCTCCTTAAGGCTGCTTCTATTATTACCTATTTTAATGGAAATAAAAATCTGATAAAAGAACATAATGTATGAAAAGCAAGTTTATTCCATGTAAAACAGAGTAAAATCAATATATAACAGAAAAAGGAATGAAAAGAAAGTCTATAAAAATAAATTTTTAGTAAAAAAAAAATCTTCTTTTAGAATTGCATATTATCATAAGAATGAAACTGGTTAAAATAATACACTCATATTGATGTGCCTTATATCTTTAAAATGGCAGCAAAATCACATTAGAATCATATGAACACTTAAGTCAGATCACAAGACAATTTACTTAATGACTGTATTAAACATAAACTGCAAAACAAATAATTGACTCATTTTGTAGTATCACTTTCACATGAAAACTGCAGTAGTATCTTTTAGCATGCAAAACAATGACAATGGGAGATACTAGAACTTGCTAGAATTTATGTGATCCAGAAACTAAATGTGGTTAGTGTACTGCGAAACAGATGGCTGACACTGTGGAATAGTCAATCCACCAATAAAGAATATCTGCTTAAGTAGTTTTTTTTTTATTTATTTAAGGACACTGTTTAACATCTCAGGTCATCAGTGTTGCTTAAGTAGTGATCATACCTTCAGATAGATGGCGGATGTACCAACATAATAACAGAGGTAATACCATGTTTACTTCTACAGATAAACTGGAGTTTCATAATGAAATACTATTTTTTTTTCTTCCCATGGATGTAGGATGAGCTGAAAAAGAACACACAAAGGGCTGCCCTAGATTCATGGGCTGCCATTTAACCTAAAATTAAAAAACAACCCTATAGCAAAAACTTTATAGCACTTTAATAAAACAGCATTTCTTTTGTAACTGAATAATATGCAAATAATTTAATAAAATGTATTATAATTTATGCTGCCACCCAAAAACTTTTTCAGGATACTCTATATTTGAAGAAAAACAAAAAGCTATTTTCTCTATCATTTGCTGACCAACTTTACGGTTTCTGCCCACTTTCAAGACTTTGTAACTACAGATCATTCATCATTTATCACCTTCAACCCAAAATGTTGGACACTTATGCAACTTCAATTGAAGAAATAAATACAGCCCAGGTAACAATAGACAAATAATAGAATTCCATAAAACAAAGCCCCCCTTCTACCAAAAACTAAAGTATGTGAAATGAATTTCAAAATACTTGCAGATATCCTTTACCAGGAAAGGCTTAGTAATAGCACATTTAAAATTTTAGAACTTTTGTAACATAACATAGCATAGCATACAACATTTTTTCTACTATAAAGTGTTGTATTTTAGATGGTAACATTCTGGTATATTTCCCCTACTTTTAATGATCCAACAATATTCAGAATTTATTAACTCTTTTTTATTGCAGAACTTAGCTGATAGACATGCTCTTTGGACAGCCCTAATGCTCTAGAGATGGGAGTCAAGTATGAATTTTTAAGATATGTTTTATCCCATAGGTTGGTAAGACTTCAAAAGACTGCACCTTCTATTATCACTGATTTCTGCCTTTTGATATCTCAGAGAATCATGTTTATTATTTTGAAATTATTAAGAAGACTATTTTTACAGTAGTTTTAACAGTTCCTGAAATGTTTAATCATTTATTGGAGATCCTACTTGCAGTCCTATAAATACTACTCTTTTTTCAAGTTTCACATTAAGGAAATGAATATTTCAAATGCATAACATCCAAAGCTATTCTTATCCTTTGACTTAAAATTTTTTCATAGGTCCAATTAATGCATAAAGTCAAGAATTATTTTGCTGAGATTAAAATCATGTTAACCAGTATATATTTACTAAAAAAATAGATATTAGCATAGCAATATTATCAATATGCATTTTTCTAATTTGATAGGAGTTCTACAGCAATAAACTCTCATATTACAATGCACTGTATCAAGTTTATCTCAATGAGCATCAGAAGCAGCTTAAAAATAAAGAAGAGGAAAATAAAAAGATGCTACGAAAATTTAGAAAATGTCTCTTTAAATATAAGCTTGAGCTTCTTGAGGTCAGTACGAACTGAAATTAATAGCTTATGAGGGGCATTTGGAAATTATTTGCAATAGTAGATTTTGTACCTTATTTATTATATAACATGGTTCAATGCACTTGGGATCTCTCAATATATTCCTCAATTAATGATTGACATCTTACTGGTAAGTTTATTATGGCATTGCAAAACCATTGTTTTGGAGAACAATGCCTCCACCTGTGGACAGCTGTCTGAATTTCCTTGTTACTGCCAAATTTTTTATCTCACAATGAGTCCTTCTTATTATAGAATGAGGCACAATCAGACAGAGTGAGATCTAGTGAATATGGTGGGTGCGGTACAACAGTGAATCCTAGTGATGCCAAATTTGCAGCTATAGAGTTGCTGGTGTGGGGCCACATAGTGCCATGTTGGAGACACACTCCTGTCAACTATATCTGCTTTCATCATTGCTGAATCCTGTATCTAAGCCATGTAAGGGTTTTGCATAAACCTCGTTGCAGTCATTCCTTAAGGAAGTATGGTATGCCTGAAGTGTCCCAAAAGATGGTAAATATCTGCTTGCCCTTAAATGATACAGCATGAAATTTATTGGACTGGAGACTCCCTATATGTTTCCATTGCATGGATTGGGTTTTTTTCTCTGGTGTGTGGTATTGACACAATCACCAGCTTCTCTAAAAAATCTGGTTCTTCATTATGCATTTCCAGTAGTTGATGACAGATTTCAACCCCTTTGTCCTTCTGAGCCTGTGTCAAGTCCCTTGATACCCTGTGTGTGCACACTTTTTTCATATTTACATCATTGTGAATAATAGGGTGCAGGGTTACATGGCCGAGATCTGTCTGATGTTCCAGTTCATCAAAGGTTATAGGCCTATCAGCCATAATCAATTCAGATACAACTTCAATGTTCTTGGGAGACTGCAATGTTGATGGATGATCAGTACTCACACTCTTGTGTGCAGACTCCCTGCCACTAGTGAACCTGTTGATCCAGTTGTAAACAGTCTTCTGTGCAGAACTTCTTGACCACATATCAGTTAAATATCTAGAATTTCTGCAGTTTTGATACCTTCCTTTCACAAAAACCATATAGTCAATCTTGTCCACATCTTAACACTGTTCTTTCACTACAGACACTGTTTACAACTGCCATATAGTGTCTGCATGGCATAGTAGTATCATTTCATTGCCTCAAAATGGGCATGCCCATAGAATGTGCTGTATTTATAAAACACTGCTATTGCAAATAATTACAAAACACACCTCGTAAATGGCACAGATTATTTTTACACTTATTTTTAGTATTTCATATCATATTAAGCATAGAAATATGTTCATTTAGTTGGTTTATTGCTTCAATCTCCAGATTATTGTTTATTTTGTTAACAGATAGAGTTCATCAAAACAAACAAAAATAGTGAGGAGCAAGAAATAAAAGCAAAAATAGATTATGTCTTTGTGAAACTGAAGTACTGGAATGAACTTATTAGAGACTGGACATTGCTACATGAAGAGAAAAGAAAGGTTCTGTTTTTGTTATAGTCAAAGATATATTAATGCAGACTTTTGAAGAGCCTAGGAATGAAATAAATGCATTTGCACATGCACATATCTTCTAAATTTTGGGTTTAAATTTATAGGGTATCTATATGCTATTCTATAATAGAGCATAATAGACGTTGGATTACCTAATTAATAGTCACTTTTAGATATAAAACCATACTTTATATGCAGATACTGTTTAAATAGATTAGTCAATGAAGTATTTTTAATCTATGCTTAAAATACATTAAAATAGTTTAGTTTTAATCTAATTATAGTTACAATTAATTTTTTTTTTCATGTGACCAGTGTCAACACACTGTGGCAGTCCCGATTAGTTTCATTATTTCATTCAAATAACGAAACAGAAGGATATATGATTAGGTGCTGTTCATCTCTGCAAGTATGTTTACCATTGAACTGATACATTAATGCAGTACCTATGTTTTTCTCTCTCCTCCTGCCAAGCATGCGTTTGATGATCCCCACTGTTTTTTAATTTGAGCTGGGTGGCAGCCACAAAGAAGAAAGCATACTATAAATTGCATAGCTTGTGTATTATATTACAAACTTTAAACTCAACAGCATTAAAAGTATTTAAAAAAAATTGCACTAATTTAATAACTTAAATTGTTCATGGCCAATCATTTTTGGATTCAACTGTACCCACACATAGTACTGTCTTCATTTATTTAGTAAGCTATATTCCATAGTAAAATGCACTAATTTAATAACTTAAATTGTTCATGGTCAATCATTTTCGGATTCAACTGTACCCACACATAGTACTGTCTTCATTTATTTAGTAAGCTATATTCCATAGTAACTTATTCACAATTTATTTTATATTAGTAGCAAGGACACATGGGATCATCTGTGACTTTAAATCTATGAAAATGAATCCCTATTTAGAATGTATTGGTCATCACTCTATTGTTTCCATCACTGACCCTTGCGTTGCCCTAACCACCTAGTGTAGCCTGGCTGGCCATGGGTGATGGCTTATTGTTCAGCATGTCTATCATAGTTAATTAGACTACCTGATATAATTCAATATCATTTGGAAATGAAGAATCAGACTTAAAAAATTCTGATCACAAAATACATATATACACCTGTATAGTTGATGGTTAAACTAGAAACCTGATTTATAAGCTTTTGTAACAATATAAGTTCCCTCTTAAGAAATAAATTGCTCATAGTACAGGGAGGTCCCCAGGATATAGAGAATCAGATGAGAGGGGTTCCTGGTTCCACACTTGGAGGAGAACACAGTAATTCAGTTGGTAGAGCATCAGCTCAGAAGGCTGAAGATCCATGGTTCAAATCCCGACCATGTTCAGAATTTTTCAAGGTCTGATTCTTCATTTCCAACTTATGTCCTTCATATTACTAATGTGAAAGAACAATTTACCTTTTCAATATTATTGATAGTTAAGGAATATAGTTCCCTCCCCCTCTGTTTTAAACTTGAAAGTGTAATGTTGCTATATTTTTATATAAAAAGTGTATGTTTATAGGTGCCTACAATTCTTATACATGGCATGCTATCAGTAATAATATAAGAATGGTTATAAAAACTGACTGATTATAAACCTACTTACTGTAAACACTTTATGACATATGTGGTTTGTTGTTCATGTTACTTGTTTCAGGTTAGAGAGTCCCAAATGAATTGTATACTTCAGAACAGTGGGAATATAACATTCATATACTCTTCTAATGATAAAAAATTATTGCCATCATGCCAGAAATTGATGGATTCTTTTCTTTGTCCACATCTTCAAAGGTTACAAAATACATATACATGCTACAGTTTTTAATTTGTATGGAGTTTTCACAGTAAAATGTAACATTAACTTATATTAAATTTAAGACAGCTTTATGCTGAAAATAATATAATGAAGCAACTTATATATTCTTAATTAGCTGGTGAGTCAATTTAATAATCTTATGCTCAACTTACCATTAAATTATTCAGAATATGTTTCACAGGCCATTGCTCGCACCATCAGTTGATTCACACTGATGATGCAAGCAATAGCCTGTGAAACACAATCTGAACAATTTAATGGTAAGTGGAGCATAAGAATATTAAATAAGCTCACCAGCTAATTAATATATTAACTTGAATATTTGGCTAAATATCACCAGTACTTTCCAAACACTTATGTGGACATATTTCAAAGGCTGTTGCCTTCATCCTCTGCATGGAATCAATGTCAATTTTTCCACGTGGTCTGAAGATGTCATTCTATAGCTTTTTACAAACTCATTTTTGTGGAAAATCAAAATTAACCACCTCATCTTTATTCTTGTATGTGAATAAATTTTCCCAAACTGTTAGGTCTATTGACTTCTGTATTGCTTTTAGGAGTTTTACCTCTTTTTGGAAGTCGTGGTTTTCAGATCAAAAATGATGTGCTGTTACAGATTTTTCCATATGATTATACTTTTTGACATTTCTCATGTGCTTCTTGAAATGAACCATAATATTTCTTTTGGTTTTGCTCATGTATTTCTTGTTACAGTTAATGCAACTGATTTCATATATGCCTGTTTGTTTACTGGGAGGAATTTTATCCTTCATGTTGATGTTTAGGAGGTTCTTTTAAAGTTGCATTTGTTTATTTTTAGCCAAATATACAAGTTAACATATACTTGCATTATTTTATTTACATATTTATTTATTTTCATTTAAAAAGGAATTTAGTGGAATACAGTATAATTATAACAAATTATTATTGAGGAAATCACTTAAATTTCACTAATTTTGTTCCACTTATATGGACATGTTTCAAAGGCTATTGCCTTCATCATCAGCATGAACTTCCTGAATAATAATTTGTTATATTATACTATATTTCACTGTGAAAAAAACCTGCCATGGGTGGCTGAGGTCATTAAGGTGCGGACTCATGAGCATGAGGTCTGGGGTTCAAATCCCACCAAGACCATCCTCCCTGACTGAGGCTTTTTCCAGTTTTTCCTCAGTCCTCATAAATGGAAAATGCTGGGGAGGTATCCTAAACTCAGGCCTGGAATGTTTCCTTCCTTAAAAAAAATCCTTTCACAAAAAAAAAAATTATTAAGACTTGGATAGATCTATTTCTAGCTTTGAAGGATATTAAATGTCCGTAGAGTTTATATGTTATATGGAATAATAAGTTTAATGATCTTTTCTGTACTTGGAGGAAGAATGATAAATTGATTAAATTTTTTTAATCCTTATATAATTTGTCTACCTTTAATTATGAAAATTATCATTTCATTTCATGTATCATCAGTGTCCACCACCTGTGGTGCCTCAGTAGTAAAAATGGGCATTAAATACCATTAAAAAAAACTGAAAAATCCTGCAATTCAAAAAAAAAAAAAAAAAGTTTAATTCATTTTTAATGTTTATTCTCTGGGCACTCTTTTCATACTATTTGTTAGTTCATTAATACATAATAATTAAATATGTATTAATGTAAATTAAATTAACAACTTTATTTTGTAATAAATTATTTATTTATTTATATATTATCCTTGATCATGTAAATGATATTGGATATGTTCATAAAATCTGCACTATTGAAGATGTTCTATTGATTACATATATACACCTACATCAATAAATAGTTACCAAATATTATACAATTAGATACTAATGCTGCAAGTTAATACAAAAGTATAAGTACATCTTATTATAATTAAATAATGCAAATAAACTAACAACTAATTAAAAAGTACATTCATTGTCTTCATATATCCATTTATCATTAATTGCATTGTTTAAAGTAAATAAATTTACTCATAATGTTGATGTAGAAGCAATGTTGTTCTGATAGACCAGTAATACCTCAATACCAAAACATTTTCATTCACTTTACTGTTAAGCTGGCTTTACTCAGATTTTAGGTACATACTAATACTCCAAATGAGTGAATTGAAAAATAAAATCTTAACCCAAAAAAAGAGAAATATTTTCTGGAGTGAGCAACAAATACTGCAAGAATCAAAAATAACTATCTGGACGTTGAAATAATCTTCTTTAATTAGAATTTTGCTTTTATGCATACATGATCACACATAGTACCTCTGTTAGCACTTACTAAATCTTTAACTTGCATTATTTTCCATTTAAAATGAAGAAAGAAAGCAGCATTTTTTTTTTTTTTTTTGTAGTCTTTAAGTTTTTGAAGTTTTCAATTCATTTGTACACATCTTACTACGGTAAATCATTATACCCATATTGTATAAGAGCTTTTGATGAATTTATTTTCCTTGTACAACTGCAGATCACAGAAAGATAGACCACTATTCGTCTGAGAATGACATGACCATGTTTATTGTGCAACAGCAACTGAAGAAACTGAATGATGAAAGTCAAAGATTAAAACAAATGACAACAAAGACACAATGTCTTGATATGCATACACAGAAAGCAGTGCATATCATTTTTATTGTATTTAAAGTTATTACATAAAAATGATTACCACTGCATTATTCTGCTGCTTCTTTTTCTTTTGGCACTATAACTTCATATATTTATAGTTTTGGCCTTCTGAACAATTTCCCATTACTTCCTATCATAGACGTAAGTTATCCGGGTAGGGAATTTCATTCCCCCCCCCCAAATTTATTACATACTCTCATTCATCTTTTGATCTGCTTAATTTGTTAGCCCCTATGGCTTTCATTTATAAATGCTTTTAACCCATCTCTGATCCTGCAATCTATTGACGTGTCCAACTTTAAGGGGGGGGGGGATTTAATAAGTATTATTATTATTATTATTATTATTATTATTATTATTAATGTTGTTCTCCAAATATCATTTATCTATATATGTTATAGGTTCAAATATCCTTATTAATAGCTTTCTTTCAAAAGAGAATATAATTATTTTCAGGGATCCTTTAAAAATTCTATGCTTAACTTGAATATAATTGGTCTTACTATCTTGCTTGTATTATGTTCTATATCATTATATAGCACTAGAAAAGATTTTAAATGCACTGTATTGCATAGAAATGACAGTACAGAGGAAATAATTAATTTTATATACTTAGAACTACATGTATGAACTTTTCTGTTTCCAAAAATAATAATGCAAAGCTGGTCAGTGTAACATTTCATCACATTTATAATGTTAACATAAACAGGTAAGTGAAATGATTTCAGATTTTCACTTCCTAGTGTATGTAAAACTAGAATTTAAGAAAAATTATTTAACTTCACAGAATTTTTGTGCATGCTTACCTTATTCATTATAAAAAAGGTAAGCATAAATCAGCTTCAGATTATATATTCAGTTTGTAATAAACAAAAATACTATGTTTCTTAGCTTGCAAATGTTAATGCTTTAATGTAACATTACAACTATTTCTGCTGCTGATGCTTTGCATATTCTTATCTCATGAGCAGGGGGTCTGGCATTCGAATCTGGCCAGGACCATCCTCCTTGACTGAAGTTTTTTCCAGGTTTTCCTCAGTATGCCAGAAAGGTACCCTAAACTTAGGGATAGAACATTTCCTTAAAATCTTTTTCCAATTTATTATTTCATCTCATGTATCATCCATGTCTGCTGCCTGTGACACCTCAGCAGTGAAATCAGGCATTAAAGCACTATTCAAAAATAAACAAGTCAGCAGCAAAAACAGATTTAATACCATGGTGACCTGGCAATACCTGAAATCCAAGATACATAAAGAAATACCAGCTATAGAAGTCTATAATTTCACATAAAACAAAAGTATATTTATAAAACTGTAACATTTGAATTATAATTATATTTTTAGGACATATGGAATTACAGTAGTATCTGTTTCTGAAGCAACGGAAGTTATAAACAAAGGTCTTAAAATTATATTTGAATCTGCAACAGAGGATATAAATGCATCTGAATCAGTTTTCTTGTTATTTTCTCAGCCTTATGGCATAGACTGTATGACAAACTGGCCATTAGACATCATGGAGAATGGTTTTATTAATGAAAGGGTAATATTATCAAATATGTTGATTTTATAGATTACTTTTAAAAATTAAAGAATATTTTGCACTTTAAGTACTAGTACTTGGAGGTACTTCACTTTGTTCATCTGTGAAGAAAAATATGCAGCTTCTCAAATATCACATATTTTGCAGCTTTTCATCAACACTACCACAACAACAACAATATCAATAATATGTTTTGTTCCTGCTAATTAGTTACATTATTTTAATCCATTATTCTCTCTTCCTCTGTTTCTTTTCTGATTTTGACAGGAAAATTCAGTCATTTTAACTGACTGTCTTTATATGGCTGACCTATTATGGCTCAAAAAAAGAAAAGATCAGAAACCACCTGAACAAAGTGACATTAAGAAAAAGCATCTGTGTATTATTGTTAAAACATTTCTGAAAATGCTTCTTGTAAGGTATGAGCAATTTTCTATTATCATTTCTTATGATAGAAAAACTTCTTTATTCAATAATATAAGCAACATTTATTGGTGATTAAGTATCTTTGAATGTAAATATCTACTTTTTTACCAAACAGCATAAATATAACCAATAAGTTTCTGGAACTATTTCTTTTTGGATAACATACCTTTCTTAATTTTCTCTAAATTGGACTTTACATTGTCATGGAAGTATAAATAGAAGATGAATCAGGTAGAGAAATGAGATGACCATATTTTATGATAAATGCCAATTTTGCTAATTGCACATATCCTTTCCATATGCTTGTTTTATAAATATTGCAGTCATACTACTGCTTGAATTCATTAAATTCATTCAAGTTCAAATAATATTTTATTTTTGATATTAAGAAAAGCTTTTTTTAATAGTATTTAATAGCTGTTTTTGCTTCATGACAATCTTTTCAGAATCTGCTCCTAGTAAATAAACATTAATATATCTTTTATTCTTAATTAGCTAATGAGTCTACTTAATTCTCTTATGCTCCACTTGCCATTTAATTTTACAGAACATGTATCACAGACTTTAGCCTGCATCATCATCTGTGAGTAGATATTACATCAACTCACTAGCTAATTAAGAATAAATTAATTGCTTCAGTGTATTAGTTCATTTTATTAAATTTACAGAATATATTCTCTTGATAACTTTTTGAAGCTGTATGCTTTAATCCTATTTTAGCAGATGCTCAAGCCAATGATTTACATCTAAAATGACTAGACTGGAATATGTCTGTAAAACCAATCACTTTATATCAATTATTCGGGTTCCAGAATAAAATTTTCACTTATAGCATTGTTAAAAACATAAGGCTACATTATGTATTCTTATTGCAGGAAATATATATATATATAAATTAACACTAAAATAAAAGTAGATAAAGATAAAACACAGAGAAAGAGTCACACTTGAAACTGCTATATTTCGAACTACTGCGAGTTCTTCAATGGCAAGAAGCTAGACAAGTGAAGGTGATAAAAGTAAATATTGAGTATCGAAGGTAACGTTATGCATGGAAACAGATGAAACTAGATATGAGAGTGTGGGAAGAAAAAAACTAATATGTAAGAATTACTTCTACTGTTGTTTCGCTACGCATGAACAATCATAGACGTTCTGTTAAAACCAAGTCTCCCTTGCCTGTTGCCCAACATGCCTTATCTCACTGTAAGGATTTTGATGATGCTTTTAGTCTAACTCTTATTGATGCTTTACCTACACAATACTGTGAAAGTTTACTCAGAGATAGAGAAATGGCAGCTATATTTTTACATAAAGCGCGTATACCACCTGGTTTAAATCTTACATATTAGTTTTTTTCTTCCCACACTCTCATATCTAGTTTCATCTGTTTCCATGCATAACGTTACCTTCGATACTCAATATTTACTTTTATCACCTTCACTTGTCTAGCTTCTTGCCATTGAAGAACTCGCAGTAGTTCGAAATATAGCAGTTTCAAGTGTGACTCTTTCTCTGTGTTTTATCTTTATCTACTTTTATTTTAGTGTTAATTTGTTACATTGTTAATAGTGTTTCTTTATTTTTATGTTTCATTAATATATATATATATATATATATATATATATATATGTGATTATGCTTTTGACGTATACGAAATATAAATGAGTATATCATAAAATGGAACAAACTTCTCTCTAATATGGCTAAGAACAAAGTTCAAGCAGCAGAAAAGGCAACAGAATATATATAATAGTACATAAAAATTTATAAATAAACACACAAAATTAAATTTATGTATAGGAACCAGCTGATTAACACATTTTATTTTAAATTCATGTTAAAAAAACTGTCAAAGGTAATGGATAAACAAGCAACAACTGAACTCATATACTCCAGGGAAAATTAACAATTAATTGTACAGGAACTGTAAACATCAAAAACAAAAAGGTTTCATGCACATCTATCAGGTCCTTAGGCAAATTCAAATATACTAAATGAAATGTTTGTTTATATGGAGAATTAGTCTATAGTATAGTTAATCTGGTGCTCGTCTCCTGATAACTACTGATAACATCTTGGCAACTATTTGAATTATTGCACTTTTTTTAATTATTTAAGTTCTTCTACAGAGACAAACACTTCGCTTATTTGTTTGTTTATTTATGCACTTAGCATGAATACAGACTTCAATTAGCTAGAAGTCCCATCAAGGAGAAATACAAACTGTTGATGGAATGAATAGAATATAACTAGTAAATTACATGGTCCTATGAAGAGATATAACACTTCGGTTATTTGTTTGTTTATTTATGCACTTAGCATAAATACAGACTTCAATTAGTCAGAGTCACATCAAGGAGCAAAACAAACTGTCAATGGAATGAATAGAATATAACTATTAAATTATATACATGGTCCTATGAAGAGTTAAAAAAATCAGCTAACAAGATTTTCAAGATTATTATGAACTGAAAAAAAAATTATATGTAATGCCTTATATAATAAATGAAACTATAGAAAAAGTCAAAGAAACTGAAATGTCATGCACCATAAAAAGCAAATGTAGATTTTTTTTAATAGTGTTTAATGCCCATTTTTTATGCTGAGGCAGCACAGGCAGTGGACATTGATGATATATGAGATGAAATGATAAATTCAGGAAGGTTATTTTATAAGGAAGGCTGTTTTATAAGACCTAATTTTAGGGTACCTCCCTGGCCTTTGCGATTTATGATAACTGAGGAAAACTTAGAAAAAAACCCAGTCAGGTAGGATGGTCCTGGTGGAAATTGAACCCCAGAACTCCTGCTCACGAGTTCATGCCTTAACAACCTTGGTCACCTGTGGCGTTTCAAATGCAGTTGTAAAATCAGGAATGATTTAGCATATGAAAATAATTGTACTATTAACAATTTCAAATCCTTATTGTTTTTCAGATATTCATGTTATGGTAAAATATTGCATATAAAAATGCCTCTCTTTATGAGAAAAATAATTCTGTGTAATAATTTATTTTATTGATACTTTGAGACTATACCCAAAATGGCAGAGACAATGAAATATTCAAATATCTTCTGAATATAATTAAAAGCCCTTATTGAAGCAGTATTCAGAAAGGATGCTATGGCTAAATTTTTAATAAATAAAAATGTCTAATTTATCTTTATCAAATAGTATTTAATTGTAATATTATTTTGCTTGGCAAAAAAAGACAAAAACTAAATTGTTATGCTACAACATTCTTCAGGTATTGAAAACTTAATTTTAACATGCTATTACAGCTCATCAAAGATAATGCATGATAATTCTTCACACTCTGAAGAATGTGCAGGAAAGAAACATGAACAAGGTTGTAATCTCTACAGAGTAGTGAATCCCAAAGCAGCTTTACCAATGTTTGTTTTAGATTATGAGTATACAGAAGCAGTAAGTAAACTCTATTTACACAAAATGTTTGTTTACTCTTAGTAATGTGGTCATTTTCTAGATTTACATTTTTGTGGAAGATAACATTGATTCTCCAGCAGCATACATGCTTGAGCAGTTGCAAGGTGTCACCCTCATACTTGTATTTTTTGTATAAATCACGTACTTTTAATTTAAACTTTGTTATTTTAAATTGCCTAATGGTATCTCTTTTGCTACAGACTTCCATCTTAGGTTCTTAAAAGCTACTTACCATTATACTGATACTTATTTATGAAATTTTTGCTTTTGAAAATAAAACATGCTTAAAAACTAAATATGAAAGCTCTAAAATGTGATGAAAAAATATTTTTAAAATGTTTTAGTCTTGATATTGGGATTCTATTTGAAGTAAATATACCTATTATCAGCATGTTTTATATCCCCACATATTTTATCTTTAAGTTCTTATTGGCCTCTCTCCATTCGTAAAAATGAGCAAGTCAGATGAAAGAATCAATAGAAGAGATTTGATTTCCTTCAGCAAATAGGTGCTGAACTGCAAATAATGAGTGACTGTTACTCATTGTTTCAAATTTCTAGCATTAGAATAGCCAATGCAAAAGATTAAGTGCTACCCTCATACAAAGGCAGCAATTTCTAGTACTGTAACCTATTATTTTTTTAATCTATTAAAATTTATTTAATCAAATCTAAGCATGTAATTCTTAAGGTATACAAATAGAAGCTGTTATAATAAGTTTTAAGATACTTCTTTCTTTCAGATAGTTGAAACAAACCATATAGTGCCATCTTTAAAACTGCTTAGCTAAATAATTTCTTATAATGTTTTATTATCATTATAATTTTAGTATTTATAAGAGCTGTTTTACATAAGAAGGCTATACAGTCATATTTTGTGTTATGCTTATATTATTTCCTTGATTACTTCTATGATGCCAAAAACTAAAATGTTTCCCATCTTGCTTTAGTTCAATGCTTTGGAGTGGTTCAAACAAAATATGAGCAGAACATGTGATGTGCATGCCTTTCAAATGAATTCTGTATCATTGCCCAAGTATTCAGACTTGAATGAACCTCAGCTGTTAAAGCTTCTGCCAAGTAATATAGAATACAGCTCACTTACTGAATTAAAGCTGGTTGGCTGTGGCATCAAAACATTTGGTAATTAATCTGCTCAAATGCATTTATGTAAAATTTAAAATTTGTTTGCTGTTAGCTTTAGTTAAATATGGAATGGATTAGTTTTTACTGAAATAATAATTTTTTAAATTAAAACTCCAATCTTCTGTGTATTCCTCAGGAAAAATTACGGTATAAGGAGCATATTTTCAAAATATGAGCTTTATATATAGGATTATTAATGCCACTCAGCATTCCATAAATTCAAATTAAAAACTGTGTATATAGAGTAGCGAAATAAACTACAATTTTAAAAACTTGACACTGTATAACATGATAATAGTATATATGGAGATTTTCCTTATGTGTACTCTAAATAAAAACATGAATTCTTTGAAAAATTTTGTAACATGTTCCTGTCAATCTCGAGAGTGGTCTGAAAGGGTCTGTTAATTTATCTTCAATTATTCCAGTTCAGATATTAAGTGAAAACTGCTGCTGGAAATTATCTTGTTGCACCTTGTGGGGTTTTTCAAAATCCAAATGTGATTATGGTGAAAATTCAAAATACTATTACATACAGAACATTCTTCATCAGTCATGAGCACTTGTGACGAAAATTTGGGATTGAATACACTTCAAGAATGTAGGCTCAAGGCCAGTGTTAACCATTGCAAACTTAGTCTCCTGGGCTGTTCCAAACAGTTCATCCGTGACTGTGACTGTGCATCATAAGTAGGATGCTTGACTTCATTTTCTTGGAGACAAGGCGCCACTGACTCATTAATCAAAGTGTGACAGTATGTACAGTTGGGGTGCCTGTGGAACTGAGCCAAGGAAGTGAGAAAAGCCTTACATCAACATCCTACAAAAGACTAAGACAAATAAATTATGTGAACCAATTAATAACCAACATCCAGCTAAAAAGCACCCACAAGCTCCAGTTTGGATACAATTCCCTTAGCCAGCAAACCAACCAGAGCTCAATACTATAGGAACCCCACTATATATACTGCCATAATTTTGATTAACGAGTCAGTATCTGCCTTGTCTCCAAGAAGATTACATCGAGTACACCACTGATGTCCACCACAGTCTTGGAAAAACGTTTGGAAAGATGAAGGAAAAGAATCCTATTGAACCAGGGTCTCATACCTAGGAGATTCAGTTTGCATGAATACAAGTTCAAAAACTGAAAAAATACAACTCTTGGTGGGTAATTAATGAATCCAAGGGTATGCCCATATTGTATCCAAAGGGTCCAAGGTAATGGACCCTTTGGATACAAATGGGCAAACTAACAGCTTTCTAATGTTCTATTATTATTTGATATTCCAATAGCAAATGCCATATCTTTGTACTTGCGGTTGGATCCTATTCCACCAACTGCAGAATTTCTTCCTCTGCTTTTTTTTTTTTTTTTTTTTGAGTAGTGTTTAACGCCCGTTTTTACTACTGAGGCACCACAGGCGGTGGACACTGATGATACATGAGATGAAATGATATATTGGGAAAGGATTTTTTTTTAAGGAAGGAAGCGTTCCAGGCCTAAGTTTAGGTATCTCCCCGGCATTTGCCAGTTATGAAGACTGAGGAAAACCTGGAAAAAACCCCAGTCAGGGAGGACGGTCCTGGCGGGATTCGAACCGCAGACCTCCCGCTCACGAGTCCGTGCCTTAACGACCTCGGCCACCCGTGGCGGTTTCCTCTGCTTGCAGTATCTTATTTGAACACTGTGACACTTGATTTTTAGTTCATGGACATGCAAATATTGTGCTTCATGTGAGTTGCAGTCAGATTTGCCATACATTGCAATGTATCAAGACACTATTGATTCAAAAACAATCCAATAACTCTAAAACTTTTGATCTCCATCACATAGCTACTCATCACATCTGCATTATTGACAAATGAACGTGCTATTTAAGATGAGATGGGGAAGGGTAACTATTGTTGTTAACCTGATCTACAAATGCACACACATCATGCTGGCTGTGCAAATTGTAAATGTTTTAAGCATGAGCATATTCCAGTAGGGACACAGAAATTAAACTTGTAACATAAATTTATGACTAAAGAACTCAGTTTAGCAAAAAATATGATAAAGACACAAATTGTTCATCTTTTTCCTAAGTCATATTCAACAGAAAAAGATAAAAGGAATGTTGACAAAATTTTGACAAAGTTAATTTTTTTATTTATGAAACCATTTATCAGTAAGGAAAATTGTACTTGAATGAATATTTCAGCTTAACATCAAGAAGTTATTATTAATGTCTGCACATTCATACCCCTAACAGTTTGTGTGTGTATCCAATTTATGTAATTCTTATATATAGAGGGTGCTAAAAAATGTACACCAGTTCGAGCAGAGAAAAAAACTGTGTTAACAAAACTGAATTCACCAAACAGAAAATGATGAGCATCTATCATCTTAGACTTTTAAAGTTACAACAGTTGCTCAAAATGCCCACCATTGGCATCGATACACTTCTGAGTACATTGAACTACTGATTGAGCAATGTTTGCAAAAGTATCCTCAGCTATTGCAGCACATGTCATTTCAGGATCATCCTCATTTAACGCAAAAGTCTTAGGATAAAAACTTTCAACTTTGCTGCTTTAATAATATGACATAAGCTAGTTCTGCTAATCCTAGTTTCACATGCACATTGCTTTGTAGATTTCTGCAGTGAATGCTCAAAACATTCCAAAACCATAGTTCAGTAATGCTGTGTGAGGTCTCCCAGATCTGCCCTTGTGAACATTGCATATGGTATCATGAGTCTCAAATTTGTCTTGAATGCTTGCAATTGTTACTTGTGTTGGCAGTTCTGTTCTGTACACGACTCCATTGCCTTTGAACTTCAACAACATTCTTGGTTTTCCAATACCACTTCAAATTGCTTTCCATTGTTCAAATGATAATCTTGGCTCCATTTTGTTGTAGCAACACTAGCATAATGTAATTTGAGTCACATCTGTTTACGTAACTTTGTACGATAATCTTGGTTTCATTTGTTCATTGTTGATTTATCTGTCACATAGCAATGCTATCATAATGTATGTAAGTCACATCTGTTTACAGAAAATCATAATACATACTGCTGTTGTTTTTCAGTTCAACTTAAGATATCTGCTGTGAAAATGTGTATACATTTTTGACACCCTCGATATATATGTCTCTTATGAATACAAATTATTAACAAACGTTTGAAAATGTTTTATAATAGCAATGTGTTTTGCATATATATAACTATTTGAATTTATAATCATAAAATAACTGTAACTTTTTCTTTCATATACTCTCTGCTATGTACTGGTTTATATAAGAAAGAGTTCAGATTTATTAGCCTATTTTCTTAGCAATAAGGAGAATGAGTTTTGTTTAAAACTATGTGAATGTACTCTATATCACACTCATTACCTGTGCATGCACGTATATTCATAAGCATTCTGAAATGTCACTCATAATATATTTCAAATTTATGCAAATCGGTATGAAGAAAAAGATAGATGATCATGATATTTTAAAACTCACACTAAGTTTTATTTCTACTTTCCAGGGAATCTTCCAAGTTTTCTAAATGTACATATCTTGAATGTATCCTTGAATTATTTAAAATGCATGCCTGATGTAGCAACATTTCCAAAGCTTCAAGTTCTTGATATTAGCTTCAACTGTATTCACACCCTGAGCTATGGAGTAAGACAAAAAACAAATAAGTAAATACATTCCAGAGTTAGATTGAAATATTTTATAACTTGTCATATCATAATCATGTTATATTTTTATTCACTATTTCAAAGTTACCGAATTCATGCTTCATTATTATAAAATAATTTAAAAATAGGCTTTAAGTCTTTAAGAATCACTTTTCAAAATTGAATGAGTGAATTTATTGAATACTTAAAATAATACATATAAAATAAAATATATATCATTCTACAGTCAGTCTATCACCCTTATTCTATTTGGTATTTATCAATTATAAATTATTCTACTAATATTTTATCTGAATTTATTGCTGATTGTATTAATGATCCAAAATCCACAACACTGTGTTGAATTTTAGAGTTAGAAAATGGCAATAATAATTCCTGTTTGACTTTTGTGCTGTGGTGGATATTTTCTCTGTTTTACATGTACCCTTGTCTCTTTAACAAAGTGACTATCTGAATTAATGGATTCTCTACAAATCCATATTGAACTTTGGCTAATACATTGTTCTTTATGAGTTGCATGATAAACTATTTGTTCATTACTTTTCCAAATATTTTTTAAAATACTTAATAGAGCTATAGTTTCGTTTATCCTCTTTCTTCCCTGTATTATAAATATTTATCTTTGTTGATTTTTATTCTTTCTGAAATTATCCCTAATGTTAGTGATCCATTAAAAATATTTGTTAGTTCTTTTTTAATATTTTCTATGATTTTTGTAATTTGTTCTTATTAACTTGATGGATAAATAATAATCTACTGTAAATGGTTATTTTTCTTTGTACTAGGTTTACAGTGGCATGTTGATTTAATAAGTTACCTAGGGAAGGGCATTCATCTTGCCCAAGAATCTCGAGGTGGCAACCAAAATCTTGGGAATCCCATTATCCCTATCCAGTGAAAGCAAATAGTGCTGCACTCTCTGCACATAAGAGCAAATCAAAATTGCTCTCAAAGTAAGGGCCTTGAACTTTTCACAGGATTGCAATTTCAGTTAATCTGTTTGTGGAACATTTTTTTAAGGTTCTTACCTTCAGAGTACTACATAGGATCTTCCCTGACATTTCATTTATGTTGATTAATATAACTGCTTATTTGGGAAACAAAATATTATTTTCACTTAGCTGTTACTTGGCTGCCTTGGCGTATCTCAGATCAATCTTCAAATGGCATAACATGCCCGATGTATCCTAAACTTAGGTATTCATTTTTTACACTAAACTTCACTTACTTACATAAAAATAAGACATGTTTCGGGAGAATCCCTCCCATCTTCAATTGCTCACTGAACTGCCGTTACTCGAAATTATGGCTAGACACCCAGATGTTCCTGTGGTGGCCTCTGTTGGTTGAAGTAAGAAATTGCTGAGTTCATCCATTGGAGGAAACTCGAAGTTCATTAGGTTTCCTCTATTTTTTAATATGAAAATTTTTTCCCAAGTGGATAAATCCAATGGGTTGTGAAGATGTTTCAGCAGTTTAATTCCCGGTTCTATTTCATGATTTTTGGTCCAAAAGTGAGCTGCTACTGCTGATTTATCCACCTGCTTAAACAGAATATTCCTAAAATGTTCTTTCTTCCAAATTTACAAATTTCTCTTTGTTTTACCTATGTAGCTCTGCTCACCATCTGCGCATTTTATTTTGTAAATTCTTAATTTCTGTTCTGTTGGTATGGTGTCTTTTACTGTGCAACCCAATAAATTCTTAATGTTGTATCTGTTCTTTGGGGCTAACATTATCCCATGTTCTTTGAAAATTTTCTTGAGCTTGTTGTGGTAAATTGGATGGTAGGTTAAACTTTTGATTTGTATTCTTCTTTTGTGTTTTTCAGTGTGGAAAGTTCCCTTATCCCTTTTTGTCTTTTAGATTTATTGATAATTTTTATCACTACGTCTTTGTTGAAACCATTGATTATAGCTGTCTCTATTATTTGTTGGTATTCTATTTTGTACTCTGCTTCTGTGAGTGGAATATTCATCAATCTGTGAGCCAAACTGTGATTTACTGCATATTTATGTGAAATGGGGTTATAACTCTCATTTTTAGGTAATTATCTGTGTGTGTTTCTTTTCTGTAATTCCAAAATTTAAACAATCTCCATTTCTTATCATTTTTAAATCTAGGGCTACCATTTTTATGTTTAAAAATTATAAGAAATGGAGATTGTTTGAATTTTGGAATTTACAGAAAAGAAACACACACAGATAATTACATAAAAATGAGAGTTATAACCCCATTTCGCATAAACATGCAGTATTTCACAGTTTGGCACACAGATTGATGAATATTCCACTCACAGAAGCAGAGTACAAAATAGAATACTAACAAATAATAGAGACAGCTATAATCAATGGTTTCAACAAAGACATTGTCAACAGCTTCATAAGTACAATATTTATGCCTGAATGTATTTTTGCTTTCAAAACTAATACACTAGAAACAAATGCTACATTGCATTATCTTTTCGGGGACTTCTTGAAATACTCCCGATACATATCTGTCTCATGTAACATAAAAGGGAAGACTCAGGTTCAAATAAAATGACTGATTCCCCTATGCCTCATGGGTTAACTGGGATAAATCATATCCCAAATCACTTTTCTTCCCGTTTGCACATATGTCTATACTATTCACTGTGCATGGGAGGCCAAAGTGTCTTCTGCCTCATCCGGTTAGTCGAGACTCAATATGTTATCACTCTCAGTGTACTACATGACATCAGAAGAATGCTTTAATCTTCTTGAGAGGCTCACAAGATGTGTTTCTCTTGCAAGACATCAAGAAGTTCTCAAGCTTTTCAAGACGTACAATTTCATTTTCCATTCCTAAAGTTACCTACTATTCCTAAAAAGTATGTATTAAATTCTTCTGTCACCAATTTTGTAACTGTTATTTTATTTTGATAACTACTTGCTTTAATCATCTCTTCCTTTTTTCTAGTTTTTCCTTTATTATGTTTGTTTATTATTTGCCACATTGCCATTGTTTTATTTTTTATCTTCCAGGAACATGCCTATTTGGAACAATTGAATGTTTCATGGAATTTTCTCCATGACTTTTTAAAATGCATTAACTGTTTTAAAAAGAACTATTTAAAGTTAAAATTCCTTGACATGTGTTACAACCCATTAGATATCAAAAACATAGAGCATATGATACAAATAGTGAGCATTCAGCTTCCTCAAGTAAAATCTTTCAATGGGAATGATGTAAAGAAACTAATATCCATAAATGATACAGTGGATTTAAGAAAAGAGTGTCAATTTGCCAACAATGAAACATTTTTCACAAATCCAAAAGCTTCAGCACTTAATTTGAAATGGAAAGCTGAGATATGTAGTGAATTGATTATGAAAGCAGAATCAAAGGTAATGAGTGAACCTAATATAAACATGTCCTTGAGATGGATTTACATGAAAAATAGAAGAGTTGCTGCTGTTCAGCATCCTAATACTTTAGCTAATATATTATGGGCAGATTTCTCATATAATCTGCTTCAAGATACCAGTTTTTTATCTAATGCTACTCTATTAGAAGAGTTGTTGTTATCACATAACATAATCCAAAACATTGGAACATGGCTTACCTTTATAAGTCACGTTGTGAAGCTTGACCTCAGTAACAACTATATAACCAACACAAAAGCATTTAAAGAAATTGCATTTCCAAATCTAAAGGTATGTCAATGATTTATTTATATATATTTTTTTTATTTTTATCTTTAACAATTTTCTGGGGGGGCGAACAGTTTCTGAAATTACTATTACCTACTTATTGAGTCTGAACTCACTAAAACTGCCACAGGTGGATGAGGTCATTAAGGTGCAGACTCGTGAACCTCTAGGTCTGAGGTTCTATTCCTTCCATTACTGTCCTTCCTGACTGAGGTTTTTTCTGGGTTTTCCTCAGTCCTCATAAATGACAAATGCCGGGGAGGTACCCTAAACTTAGACCTGGAATGCTTCCTTCCTTTAAAAAAATATCCTTTCTCAATTTATCATTTCGTTTCATGTATCATCAGTGTACACTGCCTATGATACCTCAGCAGTAAAAACAGTGTTTAACAATATTAGAAAAATATATCATTAAAAATATAGTAAAAAATTAACTTTTATATTTCTCCATTCCACAGCACTTTGCACAGTGGCTCTATGAATATTTACTTTTGATGACAATTTGCTTTTATATTCAGTATCAAAATGGTTTTTAATTCAGCATCAAAATAGTAACAGTGATTAAAATTTCCCCTTAATCATTTTTCTCATAATACCCACAGTATCACTGTTGCATTTTTCATTAGTCTCATTTCCCCAGTCTACGTTGCTAACTACAAAGGGGGTTTGTTTGCACTTTCAAAGTTAGTTTCTTTTTTTCTAAGATAACAAATTTGTTTCATGCATGTTATGTTTCAAACTTTTGTGAAAAGGTGTGTATTTAAAGATTCTGATTTCTTTTATGGAATCTACTGTTTGAACTTGCTTAATGCATAAATTCCTATATTAATAGCTGTACTTTAAATTTTCTAATTCATTTTGCTGAGGTGCTCAGATCATGACTGCAAAAATGGAATCTATTGGCCCAAAGCACCTAGCATTTCATTTTTCAGAATGAAACATGAAACATTTTTGAGTTACTATATGATGAAAAATTCTTCCTGTGCGTATATAAATGTTTTAATGGATGAACTAGGTTTTCACACTTCCCCTGGAGGTTGTTTATCAACCCTTCTAAACTAAGCCTCTTAGCAGTGTTACAACAGGAACACTAAATCATCATTCAGTAAAAATAAAGGAAATGTATAAAAGTTTGATATAACTACAATTAAAAGGAATCCACAGAGTGAAACAATCATAAAATTAGATATATTTTAAGTAGTTTTATTTTTAATCTACCTAATTTTAATTATATAAAAGTTTGTATTATAATATGATTTATTATAACAAGAACTGTTGACAAATTTAAAGGTCATTGCCATATTACTTGGACTGCAAGGGGGGGGTTTACAAAGTACTGTTGTACTGCTGCCTTTCAATATAAAATATAAACACATGGAAAAATGAGCAATAGCAGACCATTTCTAGTAAAAGAACCACAAATTCCAAAAGGAACCAAAACTCTAAAAGTTCTTCAAAAACTCGTAGAATTACCAGTATGAGAAAATATATTCATAAACAAAAACAAGGAAAATTTGGTTCATTTTGATCTCCCAAACAGCAGTAACCTAATCACTAAGTTCGTGAAATCCACAAAGTGACATCTTAATACCATACTGGGAAGCTGACAGTGGAACCAGGGTGGTGATGATGGCAACAGCCTTTGAAACATGTCCAAGTAAATGGAACAAAATTAGTGAAATTTCTGCATAAATAATTTGTTATATTATACCGTTTTTTTCTTTGCTTATGAAATAATGGGGTTATTGGGTTACACTAAATTGTAAAAGCCTGACCTCCTAAGAAACATGTACCAGGACAACAGAATGTTAAGTGTGTTGCATTAGTAAATTCAATTGCAGTATTATTACCTCCTTTGCATATAAAATTACATCTCACGAAGAATCAGGACAAGGACGGAAGAATTTTTGCACACCTCAGAAACCAATTTCCAAAATTTAGTGCTGCAAAAGTGAAAGAAGAAATATTTCTTTGCCGCCAAATTAAAAGACTTTTACAAGATAAAACCTTTGATAGTAAGTAAAATGTTAAGGAACTAGCAGCCTGGAAAGTCTCTACTGCAGAGGAGAACTGATTTCTGGAAAATAATAAACCAGAAAATAAACAAAATTGGTTCAAGATCTTCTGGATAGTTATCAAAAGCTAGGATGTAGAATGTCTCTGAAAGTGATATTTTTACCAAAGAATATATGAACTATAAATGATGAACAAGGAGAAAGTTTTTATCAAAATTAAGAAAATGGAGCAGAGATATCAGGGTAGATGGGATTCTCATGCAATGGTTTTTAGTTAGAGAATGCAATGCACACTACAGGAGGCGGAAATGACTCTTCAAAACAGTTCTCTTTTTTATAACATATAGCATTATAGCTGTATATTTACTTTAATACTTACAGGTGTTGTTTGCTATTATTTATGAGTTATGATTCCTCCCTACATATTCATTGTTTTTTAATGTGAATCTGTTTAAATAGAGATTTTTATTACATAGCATTGGGGCTGAAGGCCAATTTTCAACATTCATTATATTATGTGTTGTTTTCTGTTAAATGAAAGCATTTTATGACAAGTTTCCATAATTAAATAAGTACTATAATGAAAAGTACCATTATATATTAATAAAACTAATTATTTTGTTGTAACCTTACTTTTATCACGTAAAATGTTGTGTTAATATATTACTAATTTTGTTATTAAAATAATGTTCCATTTTCACTACTGAGGCATCATAGGCAATGGACACTGATGATATGTGGAATGAAATGAGAAAATGGGAAAGGATTTTTTTAAAGAATGGAAGCATAGCAGGCATAAATTTAAGGTACCTCTCTAGCATTTGTCTTTATGAGGACCAAGGAAAACCTATAAAAACCTGCTCTTGAGTCTGTGTCTCAATGAACTTGGCCATCCATATCAGTATTTTTGCTGTTCAAGAAATTTGACTCAGTTTAAATGATCTGGTTGCATCCATGTAGCAGAAAAAATGTTTAAATTTGTTAACTATAATGTTGCTCCTCCCAAGGAAAATTCCTGTAGGCATCTTAGGCACATGTACTGTAAATGCCAACAAGCCTTTGTTATTTGCATTTCTGATTTTAATTATTAAGCTTATAAATTCACCTGTGTGCCCTCGAAAGGCACATGTAAGCTAGTGATAACTATTAAAACAAAGTAATACAGTACAGATCATCAATTTCTTTATTTTTCTTATTTGCTCTTTTTTCTTTTTCAAGATACTCAATATTTCACGAAATGCCATAAAAAGTTTGACTGGATTGGAACATTGTGAAGCATTGACAGAATTTTATTCAGCTCAGAATTTACTTAAAAATTATGAGGAATTATTAGTATTGAAAGATTCAAACTTACTTCGGGTCATAGATGTTTCTTTGAATCCATTTGATGACAAAAAATTACGTGAATTCATTGTATTTCACTTTCAAAGAACTGAGGTAGGTGATATTGTATGTGGGAAAAGGGGGGAAGGGTTGGAGTTGATTTTTATATCTGCTAATGCATTGCAAATATTTTATTTCTTAAAGATGGTAAATGGTTCGTGTGTACAAGAAAGTGATATCTCCAAAGCTCAGAGTGCTTATGGTGGATGCCTTAACATTGACTTTATCATGACTCGAACAAAGCATTTTAGTACGCATCAAATAAAAGAACTCACACTATCACAATGTAACATTCAGAAGGTAATGTAGCATTAGCATTTAGATATTGAAATGTACTTGTAAACAGTGATATAATTTTTCAATATTTTATGAACAAATCAACATTAATTTTGTTCTACTTACTTGGACACATTTTAAAGACTGTGGCCTTCATCATCAGCATGAGTGTGCAAAATGATACTACATTTCACTGTGAAAATCCCAGCTATTTAAAACTACAACAGATATGTTGATAAAACCCTTAACTAAGGGTTGAGACTAAGGAGATCCAGTGGGAAACCAGAGTAATTCCTAATCACGGGCAAGAAGGGAATGGTTAAAACACTAAAAAGAATAAAAGATAAAGCTTGCCTATTGTGTCACTTAAGGACAAAGGCCTCTAACAAGTAGGGAAAGCTCGCTTTTTCCTAATGTGGTGAGTTATTTCACGCTAGTTTTGTTCTATGCTGTTTAAGACACTCTGACATTTATTCTTTGGTTACCCCATTTCTCACTACACCAGTTGCTTCTCAAGAGATTTCCATTTTTCTACTCTTGACCAATCTGGACTTGCTTCTTGAAGAGGTATGTCCATCTTTTACTGGATCTGCCTTGTGTCCTTTTTCCTATCCGGGGATCCCACGTGGAGATCTTGTAGGCCCATCTATTATTCTGCATTCTTGCGACATGATTGCCCCATTGCTATTTGCTTCTGGTAGCTATTTGTGCAATGTCTGTTGTCTGAGATAATTGATTTATTAATACTATAGGTATTTTGTCCTTAAAAGTTATTCCCAGGATCTTGAGTTGGCATATTTGAATTTTGTTGTTTTTCTGTTATTGACCATGTCTGGCCCCCATATAATAAATAATACAAGGTATACACAGGTTTCCAGTGTCTGGAATCTAATTTTCTTAGTTAGTGTTTGGCCTAACAATATACACTTACGGGCCCAAATGCTCGCCAGGTTAATGGAATCCTTCTTTTTCCATTTTATCATGGAAGAAAATCTGTTGTCCTAGATATGTGTATTCGCTCACATATAAGAGGAATGTTCTGTCTATTTTCATTGGGATTTCCGATTCGTTAGAAATTAACTGCGCCTTCAGTTTGTTTAGTGATAGCCCTGCATTTTTGCTATGCTCACACAATTGTTCCAGCATAGTTTGCAGTGCTTTTGGTATTTTGGCAAATAAGACCACATTGTTGGCAAGATTTGTTAGTAGGTAAAACACTACTTCAGTTGATATTATTTTATGATTTAGTTGAACTACATGCTCTTAATGCTCCACTTACTTGTCTATTTTAAGAGTGTGTAGTTCAACTAAATCATATAATAATATCAATTATATGATTGGCTACACTGTGCAAGTTCCAATTTACATTTTAACTAACTACTTATTTATTTATTTAATTTCAGAATTTCAGAAGCTCTTGCTGTCATCCTCAGCTAGCGTCCAACTACTGTTGGTTCCATTATTATGTGATGCAAGTTGTCCAGTGGTGGAATATAAAATTCATTACCTGATGTTGATTTTTTTGGATAAAGATCTTCTCCTATATTGCTAACTCCATGGAATTATCAGTAGCCTTCAATAATTTGGTTTCCCTTTTGAGAGTGTGGCTTCTCGTTCAAAAAGAGCCGCAATCACTGATTTCTTCACTCTTTATATCTAACTTATCAAGTGTGCTTTTGTTCTGGTTTTCAAATTCCTTTTTGTCAGGAATATTTGATTACAATACAAATCGATTTGATAAATTCTAGACATATTGCCAGATGGAATTATATTTTTGGTTGCATTATTCTACATGCTTCTAATGTTGTATCTATTCTGCAGGGCCAACCCAATATTATATTTTTAAAAATACTTATAAATTTATTATTTACCCATGGATGGTATACAAATTTAAAAAAAATATTTGTCCCCTTTCTGGCTTCGAAGAGAGAGTATGTCATTGATATATTTTAATTTTTTATAATGTTTGACCTTATCTACTTGTGTGCAGTTGAAACAATTGCTAGTAGTCAAACATTATAAAAGATTAAAAAATATCAATGACATCAGCACTCTCCCCAAGGTGAAAAGGAACAAAAAATTCAATGCAACTGTTCAATTGAGGAACAAGAGGAAGGAATGAGAACTTTATTTTTTTATTCTGTACTGCAATTGAAATGATAGCTTATAATCAAAAACCATTTATATGTACCATATAACAAAGTCAACATTTCTGTTTGCTAAGTCTTGAGCCATCCATTTCCTTACAGGTCAGTCTGCCACAAGATGTACTTCCAAAGTTAGAAAGTTTGGATCTGCAAAAAAATTATTTAACATCTCTGTGGGGTCTCCATTTACTTCCTTCCTTAAAAATTCTTTGTCTAAGCCATAACCATGTTACAAAGCTCGGAGATACTGATGAAGTGAACTCATTGACTACAGCAACTGTATTTCCAAGCCTGCAAGGGCTGTATCTTAACAATAACAGTGTTACCACTTTGAGAACATTGAATCTACATCTGTTTCCAAAACTGAATACAGTGTTTCTGCACAGCAATGAATTACTCGATGTGAATGGTTTACAAAAAGTTATGCAACTGCAGAATTTAGTTCTTGACAAAAATAAAATTGAATATATAGACCCCAAAGATTTTAATGATCTAAGTAATTTACAAGAACTTTACCTGGAGGGAAATAAAATTCAGCAGTTGAGTTTTACCACTAAAATAAAGAAACTACAACGTCTTTTCCTTAGTCACAATAAATTAAGCGTAAGTATGCACATTTATGTGTCAGTTATTTTAATTATAAAACTTAAAATAGGCTATAATTAACTCACAAGTCTGATTCTGGCCTTTATCCATTTTGTCATCTATCTCAAAATTTCTAGAATGATTACTGTGTAACCGAGTAATTAACTACCTTGATAAATTTGATCTAATTCCAAAGCAGCAGAATGGCTTTGTCAAAAATAGATACACCAATATAGAAGTTTTATTGAAACATTAATTGCTAATATTGATAATACTGCAGGTATTATGTTAAAGCTTTGGACTGCGTAGATTCACATAATCTAATGGAAAAGTTATACATGTTAGCATTAGGATCTCAGGATGCAAACTAATAAAAATCCTTTATGATGTATAGAAAGCAATTTATTGCCATAAAATCAAACAAGAAATGAAGCTCCAAGGCACAAAATCTAACAAATGACATACTTCTGGGTTCTATATTGGGACCATTATTATTCATTCATAATATAACTGAAACAATACCTGGAAATGCTAGCATTATACAGTTTGCTGAGACAATACATTTGCAGTCAATAATAGTGATTTACCCACATTCAGTTCAAATATCAACATCATAGTAAATTCAGCAGTAGAATACTTTAGACATCTGAATCTATATGTAAACCCATCCTAGTGTGAAATAATAAGATTTGGATTCAAAAACACACACTGACTCACAATGCAATAGGAAATGGAAATACTGCAAAACTCTCATGACTTAGACAAAATTTTTACCTTGGAAGAGTCATTTATAAAAATTAGGACTGATAATTGGTAAAAACTTATTTGTACTTAGATATTTCAGAAAATTTGTACCTGATGTGGCTAGAATATTTTTCTCTTATTCAGGCATACATTATTTACGCCATAGAACTATGGGCTGTGTTTCCAACACAACTTTACTAAAATTTTTACCTTATAAAAAGAACTGTTAGTATCTAAGTTATCTTACATATTATGTTTCCTGTAGGAATACTTTCTGACAGTTTAAGACTCCAACTCTGCCATGTTTATAAATCTACAAAACTATTTTTTACATATAAAATATAACTTGCCTAAGCAAACAAACTCTGAAGTACACAAATACAACACAAAGAATAAAAATGACTTCTCCATAGACTTTAACTTTATGAAAAGATGACTAGCTTTATGGCAATAAAATTCAATGCTTTTCCTAAAGAAATCAAATCCTGTAACAATTGCATTAAATTCAAGGAAGTTTTGGAACATTAGTTAATAAATAAAGCCTATTATTGTATTGACGAATATTTATTGTAATTTAGATCTTAATTTTATTGCACATATCTTATAAACGAATACTAGTGGAAATATTTTAAATTTTTCCGAATTAAATTATTTATTTTCTTATTGGTAATTTTTTTCCAATGCCATTGCTTTGTCTAACAACCTAAGAAGGGCTAAAACCTACTGCAGCAATCACTGTATTCTCTGTCTTCATCACACAACATCATTGAGAGAGGGCAGGAGATATATGTTCAGCATATTTATGTACCTGTCACCTTTGGCTTTTGAGATCCAAAGGACACTGTCTCTCCCTCAGGAAGCTTCCCAGTTATTCTCATGAGGCTGGATGGGCCCATTCCCATTCAGCAACATTCTCTAAAAGTTATCTTGATGTCAGCTTCTCTAAATGTAACAAACTTTTATGAACTATTTAATTATTTTTAATTCTCTTCATACATGTAGTTCCAAGTAATATGGATAATTTTTCACAATCTCTGGGAACAAATTTTGTAACTTATCTTAAGAAATGCCATGCCTCCACCATTTTATGCTCTAATTTTTTTTTCTCTTTATGTAATTTATAGCCGTGCATCTCCATTTCTACCTAATAATTTTACATAGTATAGTAGTCATATTTCTCCACTCTACATAGGCTTTCCAAAGGCCACCCATAGTACAATGATATCTGCTTCCCAGTGCCCTTGAGAAGAGTTCAAAGGTGCAAAAATCCATCAAAGAAGCATTGGGTAACTTAATTTTTTTTAAATAGTGCTAAATACCCCTTTTTACTATTGAGGCATCACAGGCAGTAGACAAACTGGTAATATATGTGATGAAATGATAATTTGGGAAAGGATTTATTACGGAAATATCCCAGTCCTAAATTTAGGGTACCACTAGGTATTTGCATTTATGAGGACTGAGGAAAACCTGAAAAAAAAAAAAAATAAAAGATGTCAGGGAGAATGGTCATAATGCCACAAGTGGCCATAGTTGTTAAGACACGGACTTGTGAGTGGGAGGTCTGGGGTTCGAATCCTGCCAGGACCATCCTCCCTAATTGAGGTTTTTTCCAGGTTTTCCTCACTCCTTATAAAAGGCAAATGCCAGGGAGGTACCTTGAACTTAGGCCTGGAATGTTTCCTTCCTAAAATAACAAAAAATTACTTTCCTAATTTATCATTTCATCTCATGTATCATCAGTGTCCACCAACTGTGGTGCCTCAGTAGAAAAAATGGGCATTGAATATTATTCAAGTAAAAAAAAAAAAAGTCATTGCAGGAATCGAAGCCCAGGCCTGCCATTCACAAATTGGTACCTTAACAACCTCAGTCAACCATAGTGGTAGGCAAATTCATAAGAATGTTGTTGAAAGATATAGGCGGATTTTTGATACCTGCTACATTTCTTCAAGAAATTTCAGAGTGAAATCAATAGTATGATTCAGTGCCTTATTTTGATGCCCCTAATTTTGTTTGTGTCAGTGCTGTAAGTTAGAGTAAAGAGCTTCAGTTTGAGAGTATATACTGTATTTACACCAATTTAATGCACTATTGAATGTAATGTCCATTCTAAATTTTAAATTAAAATCATGAAAAAAAAAAATTGGTATATTGTTGTACGACGTCTTAAGGATAAGCTTGTTTACTTCATAAAACAATCAGAACATAGAATTTATATCTGGACTATTGTTACATCTTGGACCATGTAGGACAAAATCCATCACTCATGCTGTTGCTATAACAGTTGGTGTAAGTCAAAGAAGGAAAAATTATTTCTTAAGCTGTCACTTGTCACAAGTTTGCCCATTCTTCCTCCTTTCATATATGAATTCCAAAATTTTTTCTTCAGTGTTAGAATGTCTTCCTTTGCCAGGACCAGTGAATTTCTTCCTACTAGCTTTAGCTGCAAATAATGCCAATTTCTCTTGCTGCCACAAATGAACGTTGCTCTCAGCTACATTGAACTCACTTCCTACCTATCTGTTACCATTTTTTAAGCATAAAGAATTACTTTACACATGAAAGTAGCATCATGAGATGTTCTTCCCTGTTTGCTCCATTTCGTGACTACCTACTATTCAAATACTCTATGCAATAATAGACCAACAATATATAATAAAGTCGAGGATTGCAGCAGTGCATTGATATAATAAATAATAAAATTAAAAGATGTTACTAGCGAATTATGGAACAGATTTGCACTCAAATCTTATGCACCTTATGCACACCATAACTTTGAATCCTACATTTGGGTAAAAAGGTGCACATTAGATTTGAGTAAACACAGTAATATTTTGGCAAAATGGTAAATGGTTAACTTCCCATTATAACAGTATACTGCAAACACTAATGAATACTTAGAAAAAGTTCTCCTGCATTTACAGTAGGTTTTTTCAAAAACAATTTTAAGCTTGGATAGTAGCACAGGGTTTGCTGCAATCATTATGACAGGCACATGAATATGTAAAATGATCACAAATTTCCATATTTTTCTTGCCAGGTGATTTTAATATAACTTACTAATGATTGCTAATGTTCTTAAATTGACAAAACCATTTTATGCATTTTGGTTGATCGTAATATTGTCAATCATTAAGAAATCCCATTTAGTGTAATGACTCTTTGTGCTGCTGGGTTACTGCCAGAGAACATGGACTTGACTTTCTTCAATGTTTGGGAGTTAGCTAGGTGCATGCCATAGATTTACTTGCTTCTTAACTTTTGGGACCTACTTTACATTGGCCTTTTCCTTTTTATTCTATGCTCTGACATAGTCAAATTTCATTTTCTAGCATGCTTCTATAATAGCAGTATAACTAAAGTGTCCATTCGAAAGAGGTGTGATGTAGTCCTCCCAAAATGGTTGTTTCCTTAGGCACTGTTGCAGCTGGACACTATATGTCACATGCATTTAACATTGTCTGGTTTTCCAATGTTAATTAAATTTGGATTCTAACATAGTGAAGCATAAATTGGTAATCTCTAGTGATTCTACACATACTAGAAGCTACAAAATCAAATGGGTTCAGCAAAGAGATGATAAACAAAAAAATTAGAAAATTCCAGAAACAAAACATATTAAAAAGATAACAAATATCTATCTGTTATACCAGAGATCAAAATTTTTAAAAAGTTCATGTGCCATCCAGCAGTCAATTATTAATTTCAAATTATTTCGAAGATCATAACAACATTTTAGCACTCCTAAATTGGTACAGTGTTAAAATGTATTAAAATTAACCAAAAAAAGTTTCTACCTTAAACGAAAAAATCTGGTATGTACCAAATTAATTGTCAGAATTAAATTTACATAATAAAAACAAAAATAAATATTAAGATCATTGTGTGATTGAGTTGAACTAACACACTTTTATTCCACTTGTTTAAATATGTAGGATCAGTTTTACATACCCTTTGTTCACATCATTAGCCAACTGTCGACTAGAATAAACCATTATGCTGTGTAATCTGCTCTGGTGTGATGAACTTGAAGTTTATGTTTTCATTACCTGAAGTGTCCAAGTTCATTAAACTGTCTTTGTACTTGTAAATGTAGATTTTCTCCCACGTGGCTAATTCTGTAGTCCTTGCATTGATTTTAATAATTTTGTTTTATTCAATATGTGGTGGTTTTCTGTCCAGAAATAAGATGCCACTGCTGATTTCTCTAATTACTTGTATTTTATGTTTATGAAATGTTCTTTTAACCACATGCTTATGTTTCTCTTTGTTTTTTCACATTTGTAAATTTTTTTATACATTCTGCATTACTTATTTGATAAATATCTGTTTTTTTCTCTTGTGGAATACTGTCATTAACAGTATCAATTAGGGGATTGTTAACATTAAATCAGTTTACAGGTGCTAACCTGATATTAAAATCTCAAGAATATTCTGAAATTTTTTGTAGCCCATAAGATATGTAAATTTTTTAAAAATTAGCTTATCTTTTTTGTTCAAAAAAAGCAGATATTTATAAATAAGTTGTGCAGAACGTGAAAAAATCTACATGGAGAAAACAAAGAGAGACATGGGCACATGATTAAAAGAACATTTCAGAAACATAAAATACAAGCAGTTGGAGTAATCAGCAGTAGCATTTCATTTCTACACAGAAAACCACAACATAATGAATAAAACAAAATGATTAAAATCAGTGCAAGGACCTACAGAATTAGCTACATGGGAGAAAATCTACATTTACAAGTACAAAGACAGTTTAATGAACTTCAACACTTTCAGTAATGAAAACACAAACTTCAAGTTCATCACACCTCCACCAGAGCAGATTACACATCCCCACAGCATAATGGTTTATCCTCCAGTTGACAATGGCCTGACGATGTGAACGAACAGTTCGTGAAACCAGTCCTACATATTTAAACAAGTTAAGTAAGTAGAGCAAAAGAGTGTTAGTTAGACTCAATCATACAATGATCTTAATATATGATTAGCTTCACTAGCAATGTGCCAATTAACCATTTTAGTTAAAAATAAATATATTTATCAGAATCAAGAAATATTGGAAAAACATTAATTGTATGTAAATAAAAAAATTGGCAGTGCCAACTCATTTTTAGAACAAAGATCATGAGACAGAGAAAAAGATCAAGTTACTTAAAATGGTCCAAAAACCAAAAGCACCTGTGAAAGGATTAACACAACAAATATGACAGTATTTAATGAATTTTGACATTGCAGAGGCAGAACGCTCAATATTCAAGTTCATCAGATGGCCACCAAAATCACCTCAGATGCCAGGTCATCTCCATCCAATGATCAAACAGTCACATTATAGCCAAGGATGTGGACAAAGGTCCATGAAACATGCTCTAAAAAAACCTTAAGTGGAGCTAGGAAGATTTTTTTTTTTAAATTTGTCCCATGAGAGAGTATTGTATGATTGGTTCATCACACTGAAATAACTTTCACATTTGTACCACTGCATCACTGTAATTGTTGCAAATCATTCCTATAAATTGCAAACAATCATGCATATTACTTTTGTCAAATATGTACATATACTGATGTCTCTTGATATCCATGTCTCAATAAGAACAGGATCATAATGTCAGATTAATGGACATTAGCTCTACTGTTTTATTACAGGCTACCAAGTATGAATAAATTAATTTTATTTCAGCTAACAACATTACAATTAAATTTACATAAACAAACAAAATATCTAAGAATTTAGCAATACCAAAACTAAGGTTCTCCCATACCTTAATCACCTGGTTATATTTATGTTAAATAACCCCAACAATAAATCACCATTTTCACAACAGTATGTGCCCTCAAGCTCCTTCCTTATACTTCTCCATTTATCCCTTACCTTTCCTAAGAATTCACTAATATTGTTTATTTTCTCTACCCTCATACCTGATATTTTAATTGCCACTATATCTAGTTATTGTTTATCCCATTTTTCATCTCAGATACTATCCCTCCACCTTTTTACAATTTTACATTCCATTAGACAATGGAATGCACTATCCCCTTTTCCATATATATATATATATATACATCCTTCTTTAAAATTTTTTCTTAATCCTTTTAGAAATAATACTCCTATGCAAGACCTATTCTTCCGAAATGACAACAATTATTTATTTATATATTTTTCCCGTCCCCAATTTCTTTTAACTATTATATTTAAGTCTACAGAGTTTTTATCCTCTAAGCTAGCCAAAATCTCTAATATTGAGCTCAATTTATATCCTGTCTCAAACCCAAACTTTGACTCATATAATCTGTGGTTCTATTACCTTCACATCTGACACAAAACCTGATTCTATCATATAATTTTTGAAGTCCTACGATGAATTCAGTACTGACTCCCTTGCACCTCAATTTATGCCATTGCCTTCCCTGTTTACTGTTTTGAATGCATTCTCAAAATCTGCAAAGAAAATATATACCCAACCCCTTTTATTTCTTAAATAGTTATGCACTATAGTATGAATTATCATTGGCTACCAAGTAACAATTATGCTCTTGAAATAGTATACAAGAGATAAAAATTGTAGAGATTTGTTGTTACAGAGTTGACAAAGAATATTTTTTGCATATGGTTTTTTTTCCCCTACTCTTTATAAAGAAACAGAATTATTGGCAACTGTTTGTTTGTGTCTTCCTCAAATGAGTGTCATTCTTAAATAACAGTCTCTTGTCAAAGAGTAGTAAAATAGTCATGTATATGATCTCAACTTTTCAGTTGAGGATGCTTTTATCATCTCCATGCAAGACATGAAGTATATTTACAGGAAGCTCAGTACGGCCATTGATTATGAAAGAGCTATAGCACTTGATGGTACTGCAGAGAAAATACTTTTTTTAGTAAGAGTTAATTGTAATTAATACCAAAGCTGCAGAAACTGTTTATTAACTTTATTATAAGCCTTATATATCTTGAAACTATGTTCTTAATGGATATTTGCAAACTGTGATTGTGCTGCTAATGATAACAACATTTAAACTATAAAACAACCCTATTCATTGCCCTTTTAAGTACAAGTCCATCCTATTCATACAACAATTAACTTACTTTTCTAGTTGGTTGCTTGTGGCCATTGGGATGCTGATATTTGTCATTTTTTCCCTGAGTGTAGTTGGAGTGTGGTCTCGCCCAGTGCCTCCAAACTCTTGCCATGCCAGGACTGGATATTTTTTCCCTACCTTCCCAACAAAGAGCTTTCAAATTATTTTTCATTTGTTTGTTACTATCAAGTTAGCTGCATTTCAGTAGAAGTTTTCATCTACATCTTGCACAAAGGACAGATGTCATTGATTAATTTCATTCTGTAGAGATGCTCTGACAGGCAATCATGCCCAACAATTAAGTGGAATTGGGCAACTGCAATTTTTCTTGGATTCAATAAAAAGATGTTTGAAAGTCCTTAACTCTTCAAATGGTTTTCCTTTAAGTTTTTGTTGGATATTTTGTTGTTCTTGTCCAGTTACTAATCTTTTTACAAGTTTCAATTTAGAACTGATTTCTATTTCAAAAGATGGTTTTTAATTTTATGGTGACTCCTTTTTTTTTTGCTAAAGTATCAGCAATCCCATTCCATTTTAATCCCACAAGGCTCAGCATCCATTGTAAAACTATTTCTGTATTTCTGATCTGGACTGTATGATACAGTTTTCTTATTTCATCTATAGTGTATGTTGGTGGAAAACTGTAATTCATTATACTTTGTATTGCTGCCTTAGTCACTTAAGGTAACAATTCTTTTATTTATTTTAGTTTATACTAAAGATTTTCTAAAGCTGCTCTATTGGCCATTATTTTGTCGTCAAAATTGTTAGTATACTGTCCCAATGGTGCATATTGAGAGAAATCTTCACAGTATACTCCAAATTACTTACTTTTCTCTGTTGAACAAATTAAACCAAAATTTCATGAAATATTTTATTTTATGATATTTCAGTGTCAGTGATGAAAATGTAGAAAGTAGTTTATATTTACTGCATAATACAGGATGAACAAAAAGTATGGAATATTACTTATAACTTCAAAATTTGAATGTTTCTCTTAAACTTTAAATTATGCATTTATTACTTGCATATTTTGCACCTAATTTACAAAATGTATATGCTTAAGTATACAGGATAAGTCAAAAACATATTTCTCCTAAATGGAAGCCTATACTTATCTTTACATTTTTAACTGTTCTCTCAGTTCTGTATAAGGCAAGTTTATTGGTTTTTTTCTGATTATATTACACATATTAAAAATAAGTTAACACTGTTATAATTTCCTGGCAGTTTTTACCATTACAACAATGTTTGAAATTAGTACTATTTATTACCAAACAATGATCCAGCCTGTCATGAAAATTGTCTATGTCTTTTGTACAGAAATGAACAGATCAAATGCATCTCCAATCTGTTTTAATTCTAATAAATTACTGGGTTTCTAGTGGTACACTCTGGATTTTAAGTAGTCTCTCAAACATTAATCTAGAGGACTTAGGTGTGGCAATCTAGGTGGCCATTCAGTGTGTCCTCTTCCTCCAACCATATTTCAGGACATGCTGCAACCAAGAGTCTTTTTCATCTCCAAAATGTGCAGAGACACCATCTTGTTGATACCAGATATTTTGGATATTACCCAGGCTATGAAACAAATCTTGGCAAGTTAGAATTATATTGTTCAGCAACAAGTGCCTATCAGAGGTTAAATCTCCTTAAATGAAAATTGTCTAATTATGTTATTGCCAACTAAACCTGCTCTTACATTTACTTCCTGCAGATGCTGGGGTGCTACTGCACCATGTATGTGAGTTGTTCAGTGACCAACATTGACAGTTATGGTCATTTAGACAAAAAGTAACCCCATCTGAAAATATTGTCTCTCTTAAAAAACTCCAAATCTCCATTAAAGTTGTACAAAATTCACTTCTTTGGTCAAAATCTTCACTTAATTCCTGTATGGTGACCACGGGTAGAGCACTCTCCTTTGCATCCAAGGTTTATGGCTTTACAACATGGGTTGTCATAGATTTACAATTAAAGCACTCCATTCCTGAAAAAAAAAAAGTCCTAGAAAATATTATTTACAGTTTTACCTTAGTTTCCTGCCAGATGGCAATGGAAGCAACGGACTTACCACTTTATGGGAAAATAAGCTTAACTCAATTCTTCTTGATAAAGTCCAAATGAATTCTAGAATGGAATGATTGGTATCAAATTAAGCAATTTCTGTAAAACTTTTATTTTTAATGAGTGCCATTTAAGAGATTTAATTAAATTACAAATAGATGCTTGACCAACACTATAATATCTTGCTAGTTGCCTTGTGGTCATGTGTGGCTTTTCTTAGACATAAAGTAAGAGCTTTTTCTCATTCAGAACAAGTTTTGGTCTTTTGGATATTGTTCTTCAAGCTTCCTATTTCATTGATCTTCTTTATAATTTTTGAGACTGTGGACTGTTATATTTCTAATACAATGATATCAATTATATTATATTTCTGTTTGGATTCACCTGATTAAACAAATCATATACCTCTGGACTGCCAAGGGTGGTTGAGATTATGGTGTAGAATGAGCAGCAGGTCTAGGGTTCAATTCCCACAGGATTTCCTTAGTCCTCAATAGGAGGTACCTTAAACTTAGGCTTAGAATTTTCCTTCCTTATAAAAAAACTTTCCCAATTTATCACTTCATCTAATATCCACCAGCCTCAGCAGTAAAACAGGACAATAAACACTATTAAAAAAAAACTCTTGCAAAGTTTTCATTCAATCGTCATATTCAACCATTATCAAAACTTATATTCTTTCCCTTTCAGTGAGATTTGTCTTGGTAAGCAATGTTGTTTACTAAACATGACTAGTTTGTTTTTTAAAATAGTACTTGTGATCTCCCGTGATCTCTCCAACAACTGTCGGGCTGTTTCCTTTGGTATTTTGAGTATTTACTTTTAGGTGGGTGTTTCCAGCTTTCCACACAACGCCCTCACTGGGGAACCACAGTTTGTTTTAGGGTTTTCTCCTCTAGCTTATAGAGATTTCTCCACACAAATCAGTATCTCAAACAATACTCAATTTAAATTAATTTACCTTCTCTGCATATAAGGCTACAAAAAATGAAAAACCACACACAGAAATGAAAGATTAGTTAAAAAAATATAAAAAGAAGTTATAAATAAAGATAAAAATTTTCTAAATTATGTGTTAAATATTAAGTGATACACATCTAATAAATACAGCATTTAACATTTTTAAGAAATATTCAAATTAAAAAGTAATAAGCAGTATTTCATACTTTTCATTCAACCTGTATATTCTAAACAAGTGAATTCGTATAACTCTATACAGATTGAATCACAACCTCTTTTAACATTTCCTTTAAAATCTGATCAGCATTTCATCTTAAAAAAAAAAAAAAAAGAAAAAAAAAAAAAAAAGAAAAGAAAAGAAAAGAAAAGAAAAAAAAGAAAGAAAGAAATTCTGAACTGGTTGTTTTGTCACCATCCTCTTTTAATCCAGTGCAATTCTAACTGCTCATAAATATTTATATATACTGTAATTTTATGAAGTTTATCAGAGGGCTTTTTATATGACCATGATAAAAAGTTTTCTCAACAAATATGTTTTTTATTATTAATATAATAATATTATTGTTTATTCTTAATTAGCTGTGATTGATTTAATATTGTTGTTGTTAAAGCATGAAAATAAATAACACTATTATATTAAGAATCACAAATTATATTATCTTTTAACATAAATTACATTTTTTTTGTATAACAAGAATGTAACTATATAATCTACATTAATATTTCATATTCATATATTCTTAAGTGCATAAGCTTAATGTATATTCTTGTATTTTTATTTTCTGTTGATGAAACTTTGTAAAGTTGTTTACATCTGAAAAAAAAAGAAGTGAAGAATGCATTAATATTCTTAAGTTACTGTCATATAATAATAATGATTTAACAGGCCTGGTAGGTTTGTATGTCCCGAAATCATCTCTTCAAAAAATGAATGCACAATTATCAGTACTATGCAGTGATGACTTAATTTACCTCAATAGCAGTAATATATAGGATAGGATAGGATGGTCTATAAAGAAGGATATTGCAATATAGGCCACTAAATGGGCCCATTATACATATGCACCTGAAGGGGCTCCTTCAGGAAAAAGGAATGAGATGCAGGATACACCAGACAGCCAGGAATACAAGGAGGCTATGCACGAGCACAGGCGGGGTCCTTAATTTTTCCACAGATGATAAGTCCAGATGCCAGTGGTCCCTGCAAGAGCTCATACTGGTCCCCTTGGGAACAGCCCAAGGAGGCCACATGCAGACCCCACCAGATGCCAGGAGAGGAAAGCAAGCTGCCAATGTGCCACAAGGCACCAGCTCACCTCGTCTGATGCTTATGACCCTAGAATTGAAATGAAGAGCAGAAAATTCCTAGAATATAAATATCCATCCCAACATTTGTGATCAGGGAATACCATGAAAAAACCAAAGGTCAGAATGGCTAGCCCTGCAGGAATTGAAACCACAACCTCCTGAATGCAGTTCCAAAGCATTACCTTCTGAGCTACCCTACTCAATGCAGTCATTTATACTTTCATAATAAAATCAAATGTGCCCCTCTCCAAATTATAAAAATAATTGCAGTGAAACCTCAATCCATTGTTTCCCATAGAATAAGCAAAAGAAAATGATTGATTGGAGAAGCGTTTAAAACATGGGCATCTCTGGCACATTAAAACTTTGGGGAAGGCCTATCAACTAAAATGAAAGAAAGCCTGCAAAATGCAGAAATATTTGTTTTAAAGTATCAAAATATTCAGGGGGTTGCATCTCCCTCCTACCCATCAGAGATGCCCATGGTGTAAATTAACCTTAATATCATGTTTAATGTTCAATGGAAATGGAGAACCATAAGGTTCTTCCTTTCCTGGATATAAAAATTATAAAAAATGATAACATACTGGAATTTGGCATATTCAGGAAGGATACCCACATGGATAATTATATAAAAAGCAACAGCCACAATCCAAAACAAAATAAACTTGCTATAATCAATTGCCTCACATTCAGATTAACAAATCTACCAGTAAAGGAGACAGAATACAAATTGGAGTACCAAAAAATCATATAGCACAGAAAAATGTCTACACAACAGATCTGATCAAGAAAAAGATAGAAAAATTCAAAAAACAAAAACAAATAAAAGAAATCACCAGACTGAAAGGTTACAAAGGAGAGCAGATATAAAAAATTTACATTCCATCCATGGGCACATCAAAAATTTCAAAAGATTTTTAAAGATGCCAACATTATTTTGGCTCCAGTGAATAAATGCAGTTTGAAAAACCTCCTAAAAACCAACACAAAGGACAAAATATCACCAGGAAAACAATCAGGCACTTACAAAATTAGTTGCAAAGACTGCAATAATAAATATATAAGTAAAACAAAAAGAACATTACCATACGGTTTAAAGAACACATGAGAAGTGTAAAATATAAACATATGGAAAAATCAGGAGTAACATACCATTTCTGGCAAAAAAACCATGAGTTTCAAAATGAACCAAAACTCTTAAAAGCTCTTCAAAGACCCATAGAATTATCGGGTGGAAAAATATATTCTTGAACGAAAACAAAGAAAATTTAGTTAATTTTGATATTCCAAACAACAGCAACCTCATCAAGAAGTTTATAAAATCCAAAGATCGACATCTTAATACCACTCTGGAAAGCTGACAGTGGAACCATGCTCTCAATGAAGGAAATTTGCCTTTGAAACATGTCCAAGTAAATAGAATAAAACTAGTGAAATTTGAGTGACATCCTCATAAATAATTTGTTATATGATACTATATTTCACTGTGAAAATCCCAAACTATTCAAATTTAACCTTAAGATCTTACATTAAGTGTCCCCACATGCTTTACAGGGTACACCATGACTTTGATAACAATAAAACTTTAGCTTCCTTTGAATGTTGCATGCATACTACAAGAGTTTATGATGGGCAATGAAAATTAAATTTCCTTGCTGCAAGAGATTATTCCGGTTTTATCTGTTGTTATGTCTTGTGCATCTTCATATTTCTATTTGCACCTTCCATTATAGAACAGACACATGCCCCATATGATACATTTTTTGTTTTTGCATGCTCTGTTTAGCAATGCCTTGCTGCTTCACACATCAGAAAACAATGTGCACTTTGCTACATCATGTTTCAAAAACAATATACTGTACTCATTGCAATTTAATGATTAAAAAAATTAAGATTGATCAAGGGCACATGTTATATATATATTATAAAATAAAAATAAAGTAACACTATTAACAATGTAACAAATTAACAGTATCAAAATTTTTTAAAAATTGTAAATCTTTAAAAAAGTTTTCATATGGAACTAACACAGTGAAGCTCATGTGAATTGAATCTGTCGTCTTCATGTGAAGAGCATATGAAGAGTGTTAAGACGACAGATTCAATTCAAATTAACAGTAATTATAAAAGTAGAAAAGGATAGAACACTTAGATAAAGTCACACTTGAAATCGCTATATTCCAAACTCGTTGATTTTATATATATATATAAAATATGTTCAATTGATAGAGGAAAATGATTCTTTGAGGAATAATTAATGTGAATGCGAATGATTCTTATTGTTTATAATGAAATTATGTCTGGGACTATATAAATTGAATGATGGATCTGGAAAAACATGCTCCTGGAACGATAGATTCAGGCTTTAATATGCATATTTTCATTCATTTAAAACAAATTAACCTCTTTAACAATTAATATATGTGCATTTATTCTATAAATTGCCTCTGACTGCTTCTTCTGCACTATTATAATATTTATACCCAATTAATTATAGGGCTGTAAAAAATTTAATATTTGCTAAGCAAACAAAAATGAAAAATATTAAATGTCTTGTGAAGCTTTTTGACTGCTGTTCTAAATCTCATAATTCTGGCAATTTTTCCGCAATAGCACTTTTCTTATTAATGTTTAGAAAGGTTATGTAAAAGTGCTATAATCAGTTATACATATCTATTTGTATCAAATATTTCAATGCAAAACACATATCTTTCAAAAACATTTTTTTTCCTTCCCCGATTTGGTTTATTTATGCACACCCTTTAATATCTAAGGTCATCAGCGCACCATTCAAATTAGGACATGAAATGGCAGACAAATTTTGCTCAGAGGCCTCTTTTTCCAGGCTTGAGGTTCTTTATCATGCCATAAATGTACGACACAGGACCCACTGCTTTACTTCCCTTCTGAAGGAAGCCATAAGTCCTGGCCAGGATCGAACCCACAATCTGGGGTTTAAGAGGCAAGTACGGTTACCACTACACCACCAGGACCAACCAAGAACATAAAAGCAAAAATTTCACAATATATTTATGATATTGACCATTATGTAAACCTGCTTTAAAAAAACTATTCCTTAGTGAAGATATCTAACATGCTACAAATTTAATTGCAGAAGAATACTAAATGTATAACATATAGACTTTAACAGGCTACAGATCACTCAAAAACAACTAGTACTGTAAACCATTATGTTATTGACACAGGTGGCCAAGGTCATTTATACAACTTATGTATGAGAAATCTGCAGTTAAATTTTTAGCAGAACCATCCTTCCTAAATCAGAATGATTCAAAGTTTTCATCTTCAATAAGGCAAATGTTGGGGAGGTATCCTGATATTCTAAAAACAGCATATTATGGCATTATTTATACACATTGGGCATTTGTAATTGATATCTGGGGGGAGAACAAGTAAAAATCAATATCGACACATTAAAATTACAAAAAAACCTTCAATTTCAACAGTCCTATAAGGAAACATTCATAAAACAAAGCATCCTAACTGTATAAAATATAGTGAACTTTTGTAACAGTGATGTCAAATATTAATATTTTAAAAAAATTGAGTCGAGATTGTAACATACACATCACTAAAATTCAATAGAATGGAAGACTAAAAAACAGTTAAATTCACTATGGAGAGAGAATGCAATAAACAGTTACCTTTCTTGGATATTAAGATAATTAAAAAAGAAAATCACCTAAATTTTGGCATATACAGAAAACCTACATATATGGATAATTACATTAAATATAACAGTTTTAATCCAGTTCCCCACAAACATGCAGTTTTAAATAGTCTTGCATACAGACTGGTTAATGTTCCAATGAACAAGGAGGAATATGAACAGGAAATGAATAATATAATGGATATAGCTATAGAAAATGGCTTCAAACAAGAAGTTGTGCCAAAGAAAATAGACAGAGCAAGGAATAAAAGGAAAATTAGAGACACAACTACACTTACTCCTATCAAAGAAAAAAACAGAACATACAAAAAATTCACATACCACCCATCAGCCTTTCAAAAATTTCAAAAGATTTTTAAAAGATACAACATTGTTTTGGCTCCAAAAGATAATTATTCCATTAAAAATATCCTTAACTCAAAACAAAAAGAAGATAACCTACAAGAAGAAGGTAAATCAGGAATATATCAGATGAACTGCAATGATTGTGATCAAGTTTATATTGGAAAGACCAAAACAAACATAAAAACAAGAGTTAAAGAACACATTATGAATATAAACCAAAAACAAGAAGAAAAATCGGCGGTAGCTTGGCACTGTTGGAAAAAACAACATAACATTAATAAAAACCCCAAATTACTTAAAAATATTAAAGGAAAAACTGAACTTACAGTCTGGGAAAACATCTATATTTGGAAGAATAAGGAGAAAGTTTTTAATTTTGAAATCCTGCCAAATGACGTACTAATACAAAAGTTCATTAAACCTCCACCAGAGATGAATCGATCTATCACAAACAGCGAGGCCGGCAGTCGACCAGGAACTGACAATAGGAACATGGGCTCCCAAAACTAATCTTCCATTCTATTGAATTTTAATGATGTGTATGTACAATCTCGACTCAATTTTTTTAAAATCCTAACTGTAGTTTCCCTATATGTATTCAAAACTATTATGCTACACAAGGATAAAAATAAATTTAACATACAAAAATTAAGATTGCCATATATATGATACAGAAAGGGCAAAGGATTACCATACGGTGAGCACCGAATAAAACTCAAAACCAATAAGCATTAGTGATGATGAAGATATATGAAATGATGAATTTGGAAAGGAATTTTGGGAAGGAAATATTCTAGGTATAATTTTGATAATTTTATTAGCTGTCAATAGACTTTTATATACAATTTTCTGGCTTTGTCAAAAAACTACAGTTTTACAAGGTATCATGTTATACTTTTACAAATTAATAATATCCATACATTTTAGGTAACATATAACTATGTTAATATTAGATGTAGAGTGTTTCCTTCCCAAAATTCCTTTCCCAATTTATCATATATCTTCACCATCTATGATGCCAGGTTTTCCTCAGTGATAAAACTATGACGAGGCCAACCCTATTCTTAAGTTAGGTTATGGTATGGTTAAGCGTGCATATATATGAGTAATAATTTCTTCCCTTTATGCCCACCTAGTTGGCTGCCAGAACATTAATTTACACCAAGGAGTGAACCTGAATTAATTTTTTAATTACATATTTATATTATTCAGAAATTTAAATTAGTTATAAAATGAATATCTCTGACAATCAATATGTTTATGTTATTTTCTGTAATTTTATGTACCTACAAGGTAATATAGTAAATCTTATTATTGTTTCTGCTCTGAGAATAACATATTCAAACTGCAAAGCTCATAGCTCTAACAACAATTAAAAAGACACAAGCAGCTATAGCAGAAAAAGTTAATGAAAATATTTTACATTTCCAGGATCCTGAAGAAATAAGAAACCTGATACCATTAGAACAATTAAAGGAATTAACTCTACTTGGAAATCCTGTTTGTCGCAAGACAAACCACTACCTTCTGATTCTCCAATGTCTACCATCAGTTGTTCTGTTAGATGGTCACAAATTAGAACTGGAATATACCTACTTACATAAAAATAAAAAAATGGTTTCCTTACTTCATAGTGACTCAAACTAGTTGCCTTTCCAATGCTTCCATCTTTAATGGCAATAGTTTCACCATATCCTCACAAACAACATACTCAACAGCAACTCGTTTTCTTGCTTCATCATCATTCTTGCAGTAATCCACTATAAACTGCAAAGTAAAATATAAAATGTAAACCTTTTGAGATTTGTTAAATGCAGACATATCTAGAAGTGAAAATAAAAGCATTTAGTTATGCTCTAGGGAGAAGAATGCATTATTCAAAATTAAAAATGTATACTCTTTGAGATTTATTAAATATCTTTATATATATGTACATATTAATATATATCTAATATTAAAAATTAAGCAACTCCTAAAGCAGATATAGCTAAAATAATAACTATTGAAACAGTCATATAAATATCCCAATATTTCAAACAATATATGTTTTTCTTCAAAGGCAAAAAAACACAATTTGAAATTTAAAATAACTTTCCTGGCGGAAATTTGAAATATTGCACTATACGTAGATCCATTAGTTTCCAACCTAATCATTTTCATGTTAAAGAAAAAAAACTATATTTCACTTTTCAATACAGTTACCCTTTATGGCAATACACATTTCACATCTTTGAATCACCATTTCAACCCCCCTCGCCCCCAAAAAATAGAGGTCTTGTCTGAAAATGAGCGTAAACAGTACCCATCACTTCTTTGTCACACTTAAATTTCCTTCATTGAAGGCCCTTCTTGAGTTTTGAGAAGAGGAAACAATCACTGGGAGGTAGATATGGGCTGTAGGGTGGATGGTCGATCTTGAAGCCAAATTTCTTTATAGCTTCTTTTGCAACAAGAGCTGTGTGCACAGGCGCATTGTCGTGAAGAAGGCAACACCACCATTCAGCTTTCCTCACTTTTTCTGTTTGATGGAAGCATATGCATTAGGCCAGCATAGTACTCACCACTTCCTTGAAGTCAATGAAGAGTCTTCAGTCACAGTCCCAAAAGATGGTGTCCATGATCTTCTTGGTTGACTGAGTGACCTTGGCCCTTAGAGGCGGTGCTTTGACAGGTTTACGCCCCTCCACTGATTCTCTTTTGGACAAGGAATCACAGTAGAGGACCATAGTTTCATCTCCTGTAACAATGGTTTGCAGAAATTCTTTCTCGTTGTCATGGCAGAGCTCCAAAAATGCCTAACAACAGATGATTTGTTGCTGCTTTTGGACTGAGGAAAGAAGTCTAGGCACCCATCTTGCACTACTAACCTTATTCATGTTTAAATGTTCATAAACAATTCGAAGGACTGTTGTTTCAGAAAGGCCCAACTTTGCTGCTATTTCTGTAACTTTGGGCCACCGGTCTTCCATAATTTCTCCTTCCACAAGAACGATGTTTTCAGCAGTGAGACCTCCAAGGGCCAACCTGTACGCTCTTCATATTCAATGATTTCTCGACCCATTAGAAAAAGTTTGGCCCATTCTTTTATGGTAGAACATGAGGGGGATGCTTCTCCATATACACAGTCCAATTGCTGTTTAATTTCATTTTGGGTAAGTTCTTCTTTTGTGAAGAACTTAATAATAGCTCGACACTCCATTCTGAATATGGCACAATCTTCTATACATAGCCTTCTTTAAGCAACTATATCTGAACAACTGAATACTGCAGAGCGGAAGCTATAGGTGCAATTATTTACTTAATTGATAAGGTATGACACCAGATAAGGATTATGTGAATGCGATAATCCTTATTGCCAAGGCCATTAACTTATGGACCTACCCTCATATATATGTTATTTGTCCAGTTTATTTAAGGATAGTCTTCAACAACTTTGATAATTCAATTGCAATTGCAGACAAATTTTTCTCAGAGGCATCTTCTTTCAGGCTTCATGTTCATTTATGTTCCATAAATCTATGTCACAGGATTAACAGATTTACTTCCCTTTTAAAGGAACCCATACTTAGGATTTTTACACACCAAAAAATCCATCAACTCTAGCCAAGTTTGAACCTGTGATCTTGGGTCTACAAGACAAGAATGGTTACTATATATATGTTTACAACAGTCATTCACTTATAGACTACTTAATATGGTAGCAATGAAGTTGTGCAATTAGTTGTGATTCTTGCTTATATCTTATGGTTTCAATTTCAGTTTCCCATTTCGGCAACATTTTATTTTTATTTTTTTAATATTTTTAAGCTTTGACTCCAGGACGACCAAATTGTAAAGCAAATGCATTTGAAAGTTAATTTTACTTTATTCATATTCTGATATTTAAATGTATTGGGATTTCATTTTTTTATAATTAAAGCTAAATAAAAATATTACTTTTTTCCATCCAAAATACAATAAATGGAGAACTTTGCCCTAAATAGTCACAAAAGCTCTATTTATTGATTTGTTTTATTATGCTCTTTAATGTCTCAGGTCATCAGCATCCCATTCAATTTAGGGCAAGAAACAACCAACAAATTTTGCTCAGAGGCCTCTTTCTTCAGCCTTGAGGTTCTTTTTCGTGCTGTAAATCTACACAAGGGACCCATGATTTTACTTCTCTTGGGATTTTTATGCCAGGGATTTCAATCCGGCTGGGATTGAACCCACTATCTGGGGTTTACAAAGGAAGTATGGTTACCAATACACCACTGGGACCAACAGTTACAAAGGCAAAATGTATATTTGTAAATATTTTTTACTTGTGTAGTAAAATTTCATGATAAAATATTGTAAAAAGCTTCATCATCACTAATACAGAGCTAGAGATTACAGCAGGAAAATAAAACAATGAAAAAAGTGTTTCAATTGCTTGCATACATTTAAAATGTGTAACATACCTTGAATGCTTCTAAGCAGTGCTTCATATTCTCCAACTGCATGTGCTTGTCTTGTGTTACAATTTTTCTGTACAGCCCTCCCACATGAAAATAAGCTATCAGTACTGGTCTGACAAGATCTTCATTTATTCTATCAGGCATCTTCTGAGTGCTGAAAGCATACCAAATGGATTGGAAATAAAGAAACAGGAATCTTACATACCACCCACACACCCACCCACACACCCACTCACTCACTCACTCACTCACTCACTCACTCACTCACTCACTCACTTTGACCACCTTCTATTAATTGAGTTAAAATGAAATTCTATTTACTTTTAATAAATAAATTTGTGTTATAAGCCTACATGTAAAATAATTTCAAAGGAGGAAATATTACAAGTAGAAGGCACTATTAATATTCATGTAAAGACTTATGCGCTTTTCCCTATGCAATGACTCATCTGTAAATAACTGAATTCAAAACAAGTACACAAAATAAATCTTCAGCATTTATTTGCATGCCTGCAAATTAGAATGTACTTTCTTCCTCACAATACAAATAAAACATCTCAACAAACTAGAGATCCAATATTAAAAAGAAATGTAAAAGTTTATATAAGTTTAAAAATCAAAAGTTTAAGAAAAGACATACAGACACACAGACAGACACACACACACACCTTTAGAAAATTAAAAGATAAACCAGTTATACATACAAAATCAGACAAGGATAAAACCATTTTAGACAAAGATTTTTTTTTGATTGATTTATTTATGGACGCTCTTTAACAGCTCTGGTCATCAGCGTTCCATTCAACTCAGGGCATGAAACAGCCGACAAATTTTGCTCAGAGGCCTATCTTTTAAGGTTGAGGTTCTTTTTCGTGCCAACAACATGGGACCCATGGCTTTACTTCTCTTCCGAAGGGAGCCATACTTAGGATTTTTACGCCCCCAAAAAATCCATCAGTCCTGGCTGGGTTCAAACTCACGATCTTGGGTTTAGGAGGCCAGTATGATAACCACTACACTACCAGGACCAACTTAGACAAAGATGACTACATTAATAAATTAAGAAGTTGTTGGAAGGGAAAGATTACAAAGAAATAAGCAAGGACTCTCTTAAAATTTGCAACAACATTGTTATCATCCCACTAAAAGAAATGAAGATTCATTCATAGAAAAAAAACAAAATAATCCCAAACAACCCTACTCTACCAAGATTTTTCAAAAATTCATAAACAAGACTATAGCATGAGACCAATAATAAATAACATTAATTCACATACTACTAATTAACAAAATGGCTTAATAGTAAATTCAACTCGCTTCAAAAGTTTCAAAGTTGGAGTATTGAAAATTAATTTGATCTAGTAGAAAAATAAAAACGGTCATAATTTCAATAGAGGACCTAATGATATCCATTCATGTCAAAGCCTTATTTCCCAGCATTCTTACAGAAAAACATATAGCCATCTTATAAAAATGGCTAAAATCTATACATTTAAAAATAGAAGAAGTAGGAGATTTAGTAAAACTCACAAACCTATGTATGAAAAAAATTGTCTTGTATTCAACCAAACCATTACCAACAAGTGTCAACATTAGCCATGCAAAACCCATTTTCTACATTTCTGTAGACTTATTTATGAGTTTTTTTAAACACATATCATTCCATTAATTTTTAAAATGCGGTACATATATGTAGATTATGTATTTGAATTAATACAAAAGAAATCAGATGCTCTAAAATTCCTTAATTTACAAGAGAAATCCATAAAAAATCACAATAGTAACTGATGAATACGGTGAACTTCCATTTTTTAGACTTAAATAAAAATCATTATAAATGTACAAAAACTCAACATTGGTAATTAATGAAGAGCACCATACAGATAAATACCTTAATCAAAAGCAATAGCCATAACCCAATTCCATATAAGTCATTTTTTATAGTTTGATACACAGACTAGTTAATCTCTCACTCACAAAAACAAAATACAAGAAAAGAATTACAATATATATTTAATACAGCAATAATAAATGGATGCAGCACAATAGTTGAAAAGATTAACAAATTCAAAGGACAAAAATCCATTACAGACATTTCTACACTTAAAAATATCAAAGAGAATTACAAAAAAGCAGCACATTCACTTATCCAGAGTACTACCACATGTTTGAGAAGAACATGGCATAAAATTAGCACCACAAAATAAAATCAACATTAAAAACTTATTAGGTTCTTCGTTGAAAGATAGCATAGCACCAAAGAAAAAATCGGACATATATGCAATAAATAGAATGCTTACACTGCGATTTCAAATACATGGGAAAAAAATTGAAAAGAAATTTGGAAAACAGGAAGAAATTACATTTCAGAAATATCTGGCTAAAACAAATGGAAAAATTGGCAGTAGCAACTCACTTTTGGGAACAGGACCATGAAATTAAGCAAGAAGCTGTTATGTTAAAAGAAATAACACACTCCATGTAGAACTATCTACATGGGAAAACATTTTGATTCTTCAAAATCAAGAAAAATGAATGGATTTTGACATCCTACCTCTGGACAAATTCAGCAAATTCCTAATCCAGCCAACAAATTTTGACAGAGTAGTAGCTTAGATCCAGCCACAACTACATCAAGCAAACCAAAACTACCAAGCAGTCAGTCAATAGCTGAAGCTGGAAACAACAGTTCCAATAACATGTCTTAATTAAAAACTCTGTAAATGAAGTTTCTGCCAACATTCAACTTAGAATATTTCAGTTGCTTTACTGTCAATAGCTTCTAAACACAATGAATATCCAAAAATTATATTGTATTAGGGATATTGAATTAGGGTAATGTAACACACTTTTTTATCAACCAGTTTTTATTGAAAAAATATATTTTATGAGTATTATATTTGAATTTCTCAACCTTCCTATGTATTTATGTATGTTGTTCATAACTTGTCCTACAGCTACCTTGACTATGACTCTAAATTAATACTTGTAAGTTTCATACTTGCAAAATGGTAAAAACTTTTCTTTGGGAAGGACAAAAGCAATAGCTGTTGTAAACAAACTCCCAGTCCAAGACTACATTAAGGAACTTGTTGAGGAGTTTATTTTACTCTGCAGCTACAGATGCATCTAATAATGGACATACCAAGATGTTTCCCATAGTAACCAAATATATTAATTATTCAAAACGAATTGTGCACTTCCTTTTACATAATCATAATGATAATCATGAATCTGCAGTTGATTTATTTTCCCAACTTGAAGTCAGATTAAAATCATACCAAGCTTAACAAATACTCTAGCCTTCTGAACAGACAGTGCAAATGTGAATTTTTGGCTCAAAACACTCAGTGTACTCACTTCTGGAAAAAGAAAATGGCAATTTGATAGGATCTTCTTGTTTAGCCCATAGAGTTGGTAACACTGCAAAATATGCAATTGATAGATTTGTACTTTTGATTTAGAGGGGTTTGTAACCAAAATATATTAATTATTTATTCAATAAAAAAGTTTGGAAGGATTAAAAGTGTTTTTTTTATTTTTGATATATAATATAATGAAATTATTAGACATGTGCAAAAAAGGTGGCTTACTATTTATCCTGCTGTTGATAGACTTTAGCAATGCTTTCCTTCAGTCAAGTCTTATTTTGTATCACTAGAACACTGTTCAGTTTTGATGAATAAATTTTTCCAGGATGATAGAAAATGGTGATGAAGTGTCGTCAACAGAATACTGCTTACATTTTTTCATAACACTGTAAAGTTATTTCACAAGATGGATGAATGCCTTGAAAAGAATGACTTGTTAGCTATAGAACTTTTTAACATAATGAAGCTTAAAAAAAAGTTACAACAAGAAATATAAGATATTTTTTTGGATGCAGGACTCTTGACTATGCTTAACAAGCTAACCTCAAATAACATAAAATATAATAAAAAACCAACAATAACAATAATAATAATAATAATAATAATAATAATTTGCAGCAGATACAGAAAAGGTTCCATTAAATGGTATGAAAGTTCAATAAAGTATCCACTGACATGGATGGCCAAGGTTGTTAAAGTACAGATTCATGAACAAGAGATCTGCGGTTCAATACCCATTAGGAATGTCCTCCATGATTGAGGTTTTTTTTCCGAATTTTCTCAGTCCTCATAAATGGCAAATGCCAGAAAGGTACCCTCTTAGGCCCGGAACACTTCCTTCCTTAATAAAAAAAAATTCTTACTCAATTTATCATTTCATCTCATGTGTCATCATTTTGGTGGCTCAGTAGTAAAAGCAGGCATTACAAAATATTAAAAAAAGTATCTAACTTCCAGTTTTTCATGCCTGAAAAAATGGTTGATAATCATGAACTCTTTACCCATAAAAAATGGCAACTAATGGAACTTCTGAAAACTGATTAACTTCTTGTTTTCAACTATTCCATTGAACACTTTTGTAGAAAGAACCTTCAGTCAAGAACCTCCACATATACACATTGAAGACAGAGCTTCTGATGAAAATAAACTTCAGTGTAGATAAGAGCTTTTATGAAAAAAAACTATTGCAAGAATAGGACATTCAGGCTTATTCTAGGAACAGCAAGAAGTACAAATTTTGGCAGAAAACTTCTTTGTAAACAATGAATATAATTTAAGCTATGTTCTTTAATCAATGAATGTCTGATGAAATTGTAATAATGTGAAAGAATTATAGACATAAAAAAATATTGTTCATTTTAATACAAACGTCATCTGGTATGTCCATTTTTAGCCTTCCTGTCCCTCTTTACATCTTGGGAGCTGGTTACCCTAAATAAGACCTTAAACTATACTTTTAACAGCATGAAAACTTGATAAATAAGATAATCTTTGCATATTCTTAACTATCTAGTGAGTCAATTTGATAATATTATGCTCCACTTACATAAGATTATCAAATCGACTCACTAGATAATTAAGAATATATTAGTCACTTTACTGTATCGGTTCCAATGCGCAATTAAATGTTATATTTAATCTTTGCATTCTTTTGCACCATTTTATGAAAGTTTTAGCTCATATTTTATTTCATGTTTGGATAATTTTTAATCCATATCTATGTATATATTTAATCATTTTTATTACATATAAATTCTAACCCTGATTATAAGCAAAGAACAATAATTTAATTTTTTTTGGCAGAAAATGAGACCACCACTAACTTCCAGAAGTCTTTAAGAAATGTGTATACATCTTAGCAAATCTGTCATTCAGCAATAAAGGCTGTCATCACAAGAATAAGGAAGGGCCAGTCTCACTAGTCATCCACACACAACTGAATAAACTCTCAATGCATTCATACCTGTAATTCTGGAACATGCACAAACTCTCATACTGGACTATCGATGTATAACAACCAAATAACTAAATGCCCTACTTGAAATTTCTGTTGGCATTGTCAAATCAATTATCAACCTGTTGGTATATTCAAAATTTGTGGTAAATAGCTCCTTGAAGCCTAGTTGTCAATAATAAGGTACAGAGAATCATCACCTGTTTAGAGCTACTTGATCAGAAGAAGGCAAGCTATAGGAATGTGCTATGTAAACATTTCTACCCTCCTCACTATGTTTATGTATGCTAGAGCAGACAAAAATAAACACTATCAGATATTCACCCGTGTCTAGAAATTCAGCAGGTGTACATGATCTGAGTCCCAGAGGTCCTCATTCATGTGGCCAAATGTGTATTCCACACACTCTCATAAAGAGTTCATGCACTTCAGCCTGTACTTGCCTTCTTTTGATTGCCAGACTATAGTGGTTTCTTGTTCAACACTGTAACAGAGGATGAAACTTCTCCTCAGAACAATGTTCAAGAGAATATATCTAATTAATATCAGATTCTTTTGGGAATCTGAAGGGATTATTTTGACACATTGCCTTATGGTAAAACTGTTAGGTAATTATTCAGAAGTTGAACAAGTGGTTTTGGCACTCACACAGATATGATCAAGCAATTCTTCATAAAAATGCATAGCCACACATAAGTCTAAGAAGAAATCATTAGGTTTACGTGGACTATATTCACCCACCCTACAGCCCAAATCTAGCAACTTCTGATTTTCATCTCTTCAGTCGTCTAAAAATACTATCTGTAGGATTAGATGATGTGACAATGATAAGTGGTCTGCAGGATAAGAAGTGACATGGTAAGAGGTCATAGCTGCAGTATAACAGATGGCTGAGAGGCAGTTCTGCAAACTTAGTACTTCAACAGCATACAGACTCTGATGTCATAAGTTTGCAAAAAGATTATATAGGAAAATTGCATTGTATAGCCATTTAATGGAACAATTTAGTGTATTTAAAACTGAAATAAATCCAACCCTGAAAGCAAAAAAAAATTGTGTTACATCACTAATTGAACACCCTTCATAATTAAAATGTAAATTGGAACTTACACAGTGAAGTCAATCATATAACTGATATTATTGTATGATTTTAGTTGAGCTACACACTCTTAATGCTTCAAGTCAAACAAGTGAGTGAAGCATTAAGAGTATGTAGTTCAACCCTTCATAGTATTACATACCTTTGATCCTTTATGGAATCTAAGAAGCTATTGAAGTGCAAAATGCTTTGTTCAGCTAAATGGTTTACTTTCCACAATGCATGAGGAGTAGGTCGCTCATTTGTCATTTGTAATCGCTGTAATTTAATGTTCAGCATGTCAGAATATGTTTCACCTAGCTCAAACCATAACTGTCTACAAACCAAAAGATAATATTGTGGATTTAATTCCTTCAGGACTGACTCCAGATTATCAATCCTTCGTTTGTGCATCCTACTCTGCCTGAAAATATAAAAGAAAGGAGAAAAGAAAATAAGTAGCAAAGATTAAATTATGTACTTAAAAAGAAACTCTATTTGAGAATTAAAGCTCTTGTCTTTTTCTTGATTAAAAATACAAGTAATGTAAACATTCAAGTAGTTTTTTTAAAGTATATACTGTGCAGGGGAAAAAATCTGATTTAATTAGTCTTCCTTTTCAGTACTTAAAAAAGGAAAATCTGTATTAAAATGCGAAAATTAAGCTGCACTCTCTCCTCTAGTGGAAAAATATCTGCATTCACATTCTATGCAAAGATAGGAAAATCTAAGATAAACATATATATAGAGTTCTAATGAACAGTTCAAAGTCTTAAAACTAGTAGCTCCTAAACACATTTACTCTTCAAATAATTAATGCAGTCTGCATTAATCTTCTTTTCAATCTTAAACGAAATGATTTTTTACAAACCTATCCAAAGTAGAATTTGCAACTGAATTTTTGACAATATTTAACAAGAAAATAAAACTACTAATACATTTATCTAAAATTATCATGTCAGTATAAACAGAAATAAATAATAATTCACTCATAATATAAAAATAAACAACAAAGAAAAGTATAATCCCTTCTGAATCGAAATATTTAGAACACCACTACCACGAGCGTTAGCTCAGCCAACACAGCCAAGTCTACAAGAGCGCAAGCTCAGTCAATACTACTCTTTATGGTTTCACTTACATGAGATTTACTCAGGACATACTTCTTGGAACATTTGTCTATATCGTCAGCTGTTAAACATCTGTTAGATCATTTGTAGAAGTTGGGTAGATAGGTATCTAGGTTGACTCTGGTGGTCTTGTGATAAACTTGAATTAAGTGCTGCCTGCTTCCGGGATGTCAAAACTCAAAAGATTTTGCTCATGTTTTTTTATATAATTCCAAATTGAATTAATAAAGAAAAGTATTTTAATTGGTATGACTTAATGTACAGCAGATTCTTTTGCATCATGAAACACAATGTGTAGATGTTCAATGTCATGTTCTCCTTTCCTTTTGCTATCAATTAACAAGAGGAGAGTTTATGAATTTAAGCTTGACATTATCTGCCTACCTCTCTATGAGAAGAATATTGGAACAGAATGCAAAGTTTTTTTTCTAACTTTATTTATTGTCCTTCGGCTGCATACTACTGGTTTCAAAAATGCCTTTCCATACCATAAATAAATTAATCATGTTTTCATTTATTAGTTTACAAAAGATCCATCACAGCTTATATGATTATTAAATCATAGGAAGGAAATTCTATATCTAGGCTACATATTGCAAAGTATAAAATGTATTGATATTTGTAAATAATGAATCTTATCCACAATTCAAATACAAGGCTTTTGCTTAAAAGAAAAGATTAAGAAAAATATAGCCCAATAAGATGAGTACCTGCTGCTGCAGCATATTATGCTCACTTTCAGATATAACTATTCAAAAAAGTAAAGAATGTTCAGTAGTGCTAGAATAATTATTAATATTTTCCATTAACTTTTATAGATCTCAGACACAAAACATTACACTAATCATCCAACAGTGCTATTCACTGAATAATTGATTTCCTGCTCTATTTATATCATTGTTTGTAAATATTCATCACCAATTGCAATAAAACAAATTTATGTCGCTTTAACTTCTGTTACATTAATTGAATTGTAAAAACACTAAATAAATAATTATCCAGGCCAACCATCCATTCAATCTATCATGAAGCTTTTTCTGCACAGGGAAGTTTTATGCTTCACACAGAAGATATAGCAGTCTCTTGTCCATACAATGAATAGTGTCACCCTGCATGCAAGCACAGTTCACAGTTTTACAGTGAAATTCCCTTGTAAAAACTGACACATATTATTTTGGGATATTAATGCCCATGAAGACAAAAACAAGCTCTGTTTAGAGGGAGGGGGAATTTAATCAATTTCTGTACTACTAACACATTGAAAATTCAATTACAAAATTAAATATGCTGACATGATCAAATTGTTGTAATTACTGTACTACCAAGTTTCTCTGTGGCTTTAATTTAAGAAGTTTGTTGTTTAATTGATATCATTGTATGATTTAGTTGATGCTTCACTTACTTGTATCAAGAGTGTGTAGTTCAACTAAATAGTACAATGATTGGCCTCATTGTGCAAGTTCCAATTAACATTTTAATTGAGTTTGTTGTTGTTTTTACTGTCCTGTCTTATGACAAATAACTGAGACTTCTGTGCAGTGTGTTCTGATCTTGCACCTGTCTCATCTAAATTTTCTTCTGTGAGGACATAACACCCTTTATTATTTTTTCTATCATGTAAAGAACTAAATGAGATGCTCTTTCTCTAGAGTCTTTTTTAAAGTACGGCTTGTTGGGACTGATCACGAATTTTTTGTGATCTTTTCTTTTTGTATTGCTACAATACTTTGTGTTAATATATGTATCATATAAAAGAATACATTACTGTATTCTCATTAGCGACATTAGTATTAAAATTATCTCAGCTACTGACACTCCACTATGTATATAGTATATTATGCAAAACTAAGTGAGAGAGTGGGAGACTGAAAATGAGCTGTTGATTTGCATTTCTGACTGCACATGACTAAGCGCATATTAACTGACAAGTCAATTATAGGCCAGGGGAGGCTATAAAAAATATGCATGTGAAACATAAAAATCACTGTATTTAATATTCAGAATGGACATATATAAGTTACCTTTCTTCATCTTCTTCAAAAAATGCTAGGTATTTGTAGAGTTGACTCAAGTCCTGAATTATCTGCACATAATCAGATGCATGTCCATCCAAAGCATAATATTTTTTTGCCTTGTTTAACCAATCTTGAGCATTTAGAAAGATTTTTCTAGCATCTTCATATATTAAAGCATAAGTATCTGTTATTTGATCTTCATAACTTGATAATTCCAAAGATGAAAACCACAGGCACTCCACCTCACCTATGTAAAAAAAAAAATGTCCATTAAGGATTTATTTCTGTCATCCAGTGTAACATTTATGAGAGCAGGTGATGCACAAAATTGGTATTTTTTTCTGAATGCCGTTCCTACCAGCATTGTACAATGCATGATTCTACAGTTATCAGTTTACAATCTTCTCAGAAAGTACAGGCACTGTAGATGGAGACTATAATAGGAGGTTTAACTACATAAAAACTTATTTAGAGCATCTAAGAAAAATGCAAAATCTTCAACCATATATATGGTCCAATAAATAATATAGGTAGTAAAAACGAAAAACAAATGTAAAATGCAGTTCAGAGTATAGTAGCACCTGTACCCGAGTTATTTTTATATAAAGAGAGAGAAAGAAAGAAAAAAAAAAGAGCATATTTTGGTGGCCTGTGAAACGAATGTAGCACAATTGACTTTCCCCCCTCACCACCACCACTGCAAGGCCAAAGTATCAGTTGAAAACTGGCTACCAGATTTATAAAGATGTTTGCTACGCAATCGACTCTTCTGCCAAGTGTGAGTTGCATAGCGTAATATAATGACTACAGGCAGAGGGGTATGATGCAGTGCAAATTTAGAATGAGCCGTTATGTATGGTCAAAACATCATGAGTCATGACTGGCGTGAGAATGATACAAGAAATTTAAAGATTGTCGAACAGATGCTCATGATGAACATAATCAGGGATGGAGTTCTGTGGTGGTAGATGAACTCATGCGGTGAGTGGAGGCATTGGTTTCCAATTTCTATATACTGTCCAAAGAATTGCCAGAAATTTCAAGGTCAACTAGGTACAACATTATTACAGATCACCTTGTATACTGTAAAATTTGTGCATGACGGGTACCCAGGATGCTGAGTGACAACCACAAGGAGCAGATTATGGCACCAGCCTTAACATTACTGCTACATTACAAGGACGAGAGAGAACAGTTTTTTAAAACTATTTTATGGTATGTGATGAAACATGGATTTGTTTTGGCAATGAAGAAACCAAAACAAAAGGTTTAGAGGACAGCACTTCCACTCCAATGAGGATCTTCAGGACATCATGCAGACCTGGCTGAACAGACAGGGGGCAATGATTTTTGCTGAGAATATTGGAAAGCTGATACATTGATAGAAGTATCTCAATCTTCATGGTGATTATGTTGAAAAGTAGCATATAGATGTACTTAGCTTTCCTGAATAAAACCATTTTGCTATTCACTGCAGTTTTGATTTCATTCTCCTTTGGAGGTTGAATAAAAAATACAGCCCTTGTATTTATAGATGCTATTTTGCTACACCATTACAAAACAACAACTAAATTTACAGAAGCTGACATGTGAAATTTATTATTTGTACCAGATGTATAGCCAAAGCACATCCTAACCTATAAAATAACAGAAATAATGAAGTGTCGCTTTGATTTACCTTGCATTACATCATTGTTTGTCAGTATTTCTTCAAAACTTGAACCAACCGAATTTATATTACTTTCATTAGTTTGTGACATCAACCTTTCTTTTGAGGTGGATAGCAGGTATAAGCCATATTTAGCCCAGCACCTTGAAACATCAGCACTGCGATGCTGAAATCTTTCTTTCCTACAAAGAAAATCCAACATATTAATATTTTCTTCATATTATTTGTATTGCAGAACAAGAAACACATCAACTACTAAATGGATATCAATGAAGTCAAAGAAATGATTTTATATGGTTGCTGTTAAGAAAAGTGTTAATAACATGGTTTTTCTTTGAAATAATGGTTCAGTTGTAATTTTCAATACGTCAGAATTGCCTTTCTAAATAAAAAACCTTAATAAAAATACCTCAAAGGTCACTAATAAGATCTTGTTATATGTATTACTTGTCTTCTTGCCATAGAAGAACTCTAGCAGTTTGACATATAGCGATTACAAATCTGTGACTTTAGCCTTTATGCTTTTCTAATTACTGTTATTTTAGTTACATTGTATATATATAAAACAAGAACTACAAAAGCAGAAATAGATAAAATACTTAAATAGTCAAACATTTTATGCTATATTTTGAACAACTTTCAAGGCACTTTTCTTCTGCCTTTGTTTCATCTATTTCTGCTTCTCTAGTTTTTGTCCTTTTATTTACATTATTCCAATAGTTATTTTATTTTTCATTTTATTTTATCATACATATACATACATACATATATATGTATATATATATATATATATATATATATATATATACACACACACACGTGAATGCACTAAAAATGCAAAAATAACGCAACTTGTAAAAAACAATATAGTTAAAATAATATCTACAGAAGCAGAAATGAATAAAATACTGAAACAACTATACAAAGAGGAAGAACAACACAAACATTGGAACTATTGTGATAATTTGTGGAACTATTTCAGTGTTTTTATTCTTTTCTGCTTCTCTAGTTATTATTATAACTTAACAAGCATGAGCTTGTTTTCTAGGGTATTTAAGCATTGGTTTACATCTAGTTAATCCTATTTCTGAAGCTTTGCTTGGTTTTATTATGAAATACTGAGAACTCATTTGTTTAAAATGTTGAGACTGTCTCAAGGAATGATGTGGTATCTAATATATTAAGAGCTATTTTGCTGCAATCTCATATGTAAGAAGAGTAGATATTATGCTTGGGAATACAGAAAAGTTAACAGTAAATTATGCAGGTAAAAAACAGGAAACAAACATGACAAATCTCACTCTCTTTCTCATGCAGGCATACACATACATACAAGGTGCAGTTATACAAAGGCTTCTTGACAAATAAGCCATTGTCTTAAAGTATTTTTTATGACTTTAAAATCAGAAATGAAAACACAAATAATTTACAATTTTGCTTTATTTTATTTTTTTTATTATTAATTTATTTATGAATACTCACATCAAACCTCCAGCATATGACCTTCAAAGATTGAATGGCTTAGCAAATCATAGATGTATGCCAATGCCTAAATAGAACCCGCTGCTTCATGCTATTAAATACAAGAGCTTATTGCAATCTTCAATAGCTTGTCAGATGAAATGAAAATGAATTTGCAATTGTGTACGAAAAAAATTGTAATTGTAACCTGAACCATTTTCTTTTTATAAGCAGTTTTATCATAAGCTTATTTGCTTCAAATAAAAAAAAGCAGGTCTGTTTGGGAAGTGCTGTTTCCTCAAATTTACTGTAACTGGATGTCTCACAAACTACTCAGTACCACAAGGTAATATGCTACAATTATCTCGATCCCTATTTATGTCTTTCTCGCATGATCCAATGATATGGCTACATTACTAATGGCTTTTGCCACATTTAGGAGTTTTGATGTAGATATTAAAATAATATTCAGAGCTAGTAAATCCTAAATTAGGTGCAAAAAGAAACATTGGAATTCTAGGAGCATGTTTGTGCATCATGCTGATGCTTTGTATAGGCTTAACTTAATGTATAAGTCTTCTTCCAGAGATAATAGTGATTGATATTCTACTGAACAGTATGTTAAGAAGCATATTTAACCTGCAATATGCTACATTTTTTACTTAAGCTAAAGAATGCACAGAAATTAGTAATGACTATTTTAATACCATTAAAAATGAACTTACAGAAATGCCTACCGTGCTTCAAGTTCATCATTTTCTTCCTGAAGATTTAAATCTGCTTCATACTGATCCAAAATATAAGAGGCAGCAGCTAAATGATGCCTTGCTTGCCGAAAGCCATGCTTTTCCGTAAAATACTGTGATAATGTAGCTGTATTCACAGCCCACTCCACTGCATCAAAGTCTTTGCTTTCCAGTTGTCTTTTTAATGTAGTATGGCAATAGATTGCAGACTTTAAATGATCATTCAATGAGCCATATATCTGTGCTAGATAGTAAAGTGTATGTGTGAAAAGCTTCTCTAGCTCATTCTCAGATTCTAAGTGAGGATCCTCAGAATTAGTTGTATGGAATAAATCAGAAAATAAAACTGGTGGCTTTGACTGCACAGTGAAATCTTTATACAACTGTTCTGCTCTTTCCAGAAATTCTTTAGATTTTTCTGGATCCCCACGTTCAGACCACAGAATGCCTAGTTGATTTAATGCTGTTAGCATAATGAGTATAATTTCTGGTTTCAAGGCATCTTCAAATAAACTATCAACACAGTTAACAAGCTGCTCTTCCCCTGTTGACAGCTCCTCTGTATCAATTGAAATTATCCCAAGGTCAAGTGATACAACTCCAAGCATTGCTTTATATTTAAAATAATCAGCTGCTTCTGGTCCTACATCATCCATAAGCCTAACTAATTTAGATTTCATGTCATTTAGGACTCCACTAGCTGCATATTTTGAGCGATATGGTTCTTCAGCAGGATCTCTTTTGCTATCCTCATCTAGAAGCTTGCAAACTTTGTCATATTTTTCCTGCAGGTCCACAAGAATTTCTTTTTTTATACTGTTGTCCATATTAGGTGGTGTTTAAAAGTGTACCTAAAAGCAGAAAAACATATTTCAACTCAATAGCACATTCTAATCTCTAATAATATTAAATAATTCTAAATGTGAATTGCAATTTGTGGGATTTGCCTTTAAATGGATTCATCTCTACAGTATCGTGAAATTCTTAATATATTTGTTGCCCCTAATGATATACGAGAAGATGTCTTTGAGAATGAAATATTGAAGTTTGCAGTTAAATGCAGAATCTAAATTATGTGGGATTCCTGTTACTTCAACCAAACTTGCATTAAATTCATAAAATGTGCATCAGCATTTTTTACCCCTTCTCAGGAGATGTGTTTATAATCCAGAAATGCTTTTTAAATTATCATCATCTGCTAGTTTCAGATATGAAGGTGCCATTAGGAATCTTTTGATCAAATTATTTTGCATTTTGGATCTTGGCAATAATTAAACAGAGATGATTACAAATATCAATGTTTTCAGAAAGAAGCTATTTTCAGTAAATAAAATTGTAATTTTACCAACTTTACACATAATTACCAATCAAAAACAGCCTTAAATCTGAATTTTTTATATATCTATTATCTTTATGCATCTGCAAATTATTTTTACTTCAATGTTTCCTTTTGTTTTTCCAATGAACAAAATTTTAATTGCTGCCATTTACATCATAACATTATAATTTTTTATTAATTATATATTTTGCTTTTAATGATTTTACTTTTGGTGGTAATTATTTGCAAAATTTTTACTTAAATTTATTAAATTTACAAAGCCCCAAAAATTGCTAAGTTTACTTTTGTTTTGCAATGAGATAAAATGTGGCTGTTTTGAAAAAAAATATTTACTTGCTTCTATTATTTTCTTAGTTTCTACACATTGTAGTATAGAGTTCATTTAAATTTATATCTCTATGGCATATTTATGAGTAACATTTTTAGTATAATAAAGCCTAATTCAAGGTCATTTGATTTATTTATAAGAATTTAAAATAAATAAAAACTAAAAAAGAGGAAATACATTTTATTATGAAACAAATTTTACACCCAGAACAGTTCAATCTTAGCCCTGATGAAGTAAATGCACCTCAAGAATGGAATAACTGGTTGAAGACTTTCCAAATTTCATCTATTCAGCAAGCATACTAGAAACTGACAGATTTAGGGAACTTTTAATCTTTATTATTTCTTCTGTTTATGAATATATAAGTGAATGTGGCACTTACTGTGATGCAATATTGTTTAGAAGAGCATTTATATCAAGTCAATGACTGAAGTTTTTTGCATCACAAGCTAAAGATTTGATGTCAAGAGACAGAAGAGTCTATTGACAAATTTCTGGAATTGCTAACGTTGTCTAAGATTGTAATTTCAGGGCCATTATGATTGAAGTGAACAGAGGTTAATATTTTTATATTTAATATATTTATTAAAAGTTGTATAACATTCCAAGAAACTTGACATATGGGAAAAGATTTTCATAAAGAAATATAAACATAAACTCATGAATTTCAACATTCTGGAAGCAGACAATATTTTGTACAAATTCATCAACAGACCACCAGATTTACAATCGCCTACCTTTTCAAACCTAATATGATCCATCATACACCAGTCATTTAACAGTTGACAATGTCAGCAAAGATCTCATAAAACATGTCCTGAATTTTTTAATTTTGGGAATAAAACGTTAAGAGCGTTTTATCATGTATCAATATTTTAAATGTTTTTAACTCAGAATGCTTCCTTGTTCATTTGAAGTGAAGCCACAGAAATGTTATTAGCATTTTAAAATATTTTATCTACTGGAGAGATTAATATATTTCAGGTGAATTCTTAGACAGTCTTTTGTCAACTCACATATGTCAGCAGTTGTTGGAAAGTCAAATATTAGTTATGGAACTAGCATTCAGTCAAGCAAGATCACTCAAACTTGCACAGTATCAGTTTCAACAATATTTAACATAGTCTTGAGTCAATGCTGTGGCAACAATGAGGCCCAAAACTGAACCTACATCTGAGGCAGTGATTGCTACAGTTAAAGCTCAAATGTTATTTTTGCAGTCTACATAAACACAATGTAGCTGTTTGTCCAACAAGGGAAGCAGTCACAGGACATGTATTACGGGGCATTACCAGACGTCATGCAGGCAAAGATCTTCTACAAGTTTACGATTATTAACTCAGTTTTCTAATTGTATTGTTTCATTACTCTCTTGCTTAAAGAAAGCTGTTGTTACTGTTTCCATAAATGGGTCGGAAGCTTATGGCTTAGTTGATACTGAAAGTTAAGCCAGTTTCACTAGCAAGGATGCTGTATACAGACTTAAAGTACCTGCCGCACCATTTAAAGGAGAGAAAATATCTATGGCTTCTACTTCCCTTCATTTTTCAATAAAAGGACAGTGTGAAACCAACTTCTATATTCATCAAGTTATAAAGATATGGCTGGAATTCTCTCTCTAATCTCTGTATGGATATTATTGTTGGTCATCATGATGTCCTGAAATGTCATTCCAGTATTTAAGATGCATTTTGGTAGAAATGAAATATTTGTAGTATTTGTAGTATTGCAGCAGGTAATGTAGAATTAGTATAACTCTTTAGTGGCTGCAAAGCAGTATCAGTAAAACATTCAGCTTCTGGTTAAAAATTCATTGACTCTGAGATTCAACCCTTACTGAAAGAGGGTATTATTGAACATAAATTTCTCCATGGCATCCCCAAAAAATTTTATTGTAACTTCAGAAAATCACCAAGATAATTGTCGATTATTTAGTCAATTAAATCAACAGACTTAGACTTAATCTTATTTTGATTTCAAGTAAAACACTAAAAATCATGTCGTCACATTAAAACTCTCTTTAAGTTTCACAAACACACTTATAAAAGTAATTTTGGTACATGTTTCGTGAGGTACATTCCTCACATTGTCAACCAAAACGACGACTGAGGAGTCAATTTCAGCAAAGTATGTATGTTACTATGTTTGCTCTGGTGGTCTGTTAATGAACTTAAACAATACCGGAAGCAGACAACATATTGTTTAAGTTCATTAACAGGCCACCAGAGCAAACATAGTGACATACATACTTTGCTGAAATTGACTCCTCAGTCGTCGTTTTGGTTGACAATGTGAGGAATGTACCTCACGAAACATGTACCAAAATTACTTTTATAAGTGTGTTTGTGAAACTTAAAGAGAGTTTAAATGTGACAATATGATTTTTAGTGTTTTACTTTAAATCAAAATAAGATTAACAAAAGTTTCACTGTGTGGATTCCGACATTCCGTAAACAGACTTAGACTTATTTATTTATTGTGTACAGATAACAATATGGCCTAGTTCAACCTAAGTTCCACACCAGGTCTTTATTGAAACACATGCCAACAAATAATTTTTTTACAAACACTCTGGTAAATAATTAAAATATTTATAACTTACACATTACCCTGAACAAACCAAATCCAAATCAAAAGTCCTCTCTCTTCACAGACCATATCCATTTGTTTTTAACTCTATACAAATATTGCCCTAGATTCCTAAATTGAATTTGAATACTAACCATTTACTTAGCTGCAATTAAGTTATTTAACTTCAAAAATTTACCATTTATCAGTTGTTGTCTTGTTGTCTCCATTCCCTTATTCCTGAGCATTCAAACAAGATATGTTCTACATTTTTCAAATTTCCACCTATAGGACAAAATGCATGCTCACCACTAGTTCTAAAATCCCTTACTCTCCAAATTCCCAATCTAAACCATGCCATTCCCTCTCTCTCCTTATTGAACTTACTAATATATATTTCTCTTTCACCTCCTTATAAAACATTAATGAACTCTTCTTACACATTGTACAATGTAACATTTGCCCATCTTTATCCTCAAACCTCACTTTAATTTTTTCCAAAAACCTCTTTGTAAATCATCTCTTCTTAGCCATAAATCTCCCTTTCCATTCCTCCTTAACTCTTCTTCAACTTTGTGTACCAATAACAATTATTTGTCCCGGACAACACTTATTTGCTTTCACTTAGATGCCTTCTCATAGCCCAATTTATGTAGGTGATGTTTACAGAGTTGCTTCTTACTTTCAGTTCAGTTGATCCTTGAAGTGCCTAGCATCAGATAATAGTCATACAGGAAGATAAACCATACACAAGCTTTCAAAGGATGTGGGATGTTGTTTCAGTTCACTTATATTCCTTTTGGTGTGAGGAATGATGTTCCAGCATTTCAACGCATTATTGCTGGGATCATAAGGTCTAGAAGGGGTGAATGTTTATTTGGATTAAATAACTAATTGTGGTCACGCACAAGAGAGTATAAGAATTTGACCTTCATCAAAAACTTTGCAATTTACATACTTAAGACTTTAATAGTATGTCACTTCTCTATTAGTGTTCATGAGTACAATAATTTTCCCCATTAAACTTAAGAACTTGAAGGGCTGATGCTATTCTATTTTTATTTTTAAAACATAGAAGCATTCACATTTAATTTTTTTTTAATAAAAAACAAATGCATGCTCATACTTCTATCTTTTTCTCCAAATTAAATGTTTCACTTTGACCTTATTCTTCAAAGGCTTTACTTCAGTTTTATATAAACTACTTTTAATTTAATTTTTTTTCTGAGAGCTGAAAATGTTAAAATGACTCAGCAATTATTTTTGCTTGAAACTCAAAGACAAATGATTTGGTTTGAATCTGTCATCTTAACACTCTTCATGCTTAAGACGACAGATTCAATTCGCATGAGCTTCACTGTGTTAGTTCCATATGAAAACTTTTTTAAAGATTTATAATTTTTAAAAATTTTTGAAATGATTTGGTATTCAGAAATGTATGATGTAGCCAAAAAAGAAAGGTAACTGAAATATTTTAGTAATATTTTTTATACAATAACACGTTTTCTACTATTGTGTATGACCTTTTCCATAAGGCTTATCATCTTAGTGACAATAGCATTACATTGCTCTCATTATACTAGGCAGAATTGTTTTACACTTTTCATTTAAACTGGAATGCTCAAAGATGCTATAAAAAATAGCGAGATTAATTGGAGTGTTTGTGAGGTTTAAAAATCCTGACCTACAAAGATCTATGTTTAAGTATATACTATGTATTAATTCACTATCAAATGAATTACATGTATATAATTTGGCAAGGTTGTACAAAAAAGAATAGAGCTGAATTCTATATTACACAAATGTGCTATAAAAATAATGCTTGGTCTTGATTATTACACACCATCTAAAAATGTACCTCTTCTCACTGGTATTGCATTTTTATCTTTTAACATTAAAATATAAAATGTAAAATTCATATACAGGATAATGAATGGCACATATAAAAGTAATTTTAATCTACCTATGAATGATAAACACAGTTACTTCACAAGAAACTCCAAGTTGTTAGCACTGCAGTCAGATGAAAGTAGTAAATATTATGAACTGTAATAATGTGAATGATAAATAACAATAATAAACTTCCTATAAATATTAAAAACTGCAAAACTGTTTGTTATTTAAAACAATAGTTATGTAACACCTAAAGGAATTATACCTGAATAAAACTTGATTTTTATTTTAGCTACAAAACAAATAATGTTTCTCAACGTGTGCAATTTTACCTATAACTGACATTTCACTGTGTTATACATTTATATTGGTCTTATTTCTAAACACAATCACTGCATAAAAATTCCATAGCAAGATTAGATTGGTGGGGATGCAATCATCACTGTAGAAGGCTGTATTAAAAATAATGTATTGACTAGGCAGGTGGGAGGGGTCTGAAGGTGGAGGTTAGTAGCTATCATTTCCAAGACCAAGAATTAATGTTCCAGTAACCATTTATAATTATGAGATTATGCTTTTTTCAGCTTTCTGGCTTCAATATGGCAATATGTTATTCCTTATTACAAAACTGAGTTTTTCAGGTATGTTTCATCTTCACCTTTACACATTTTACCACTTGTTAATCTTATTGCACAAGAATCAACATTTATTCTGTACTGTCTTATAATGTAAATAAATTGCTATATGATTGAGGCTTTGTTGTATGTATATATTTTACCTATATATGCACAAGTAATATGTTTATAAATTGTTACAAATTCTCTTAGGTTATAAAATGTGCATATTTTATAATTTGTTACAAATTCCATTAGATTATCAAACTATTAGATATATTTTTGATTGTTATTTTGAAAATGATAAATGTACCTACCTACTTTATGCCATTGCTGTCACATATTATGCAAAACTGTGTTGTCTGTAATACGAGCCCTCTGGCTCTTTGGGATCTCAAATATAAATAAAACATTTTTTAAAAAAATTCAATAATAATCATCATAAGAATATTACTGAATAATTAATACTATGCAACCTCACATTTAACTGTTGTTTCAATCCCTATGTTTACTGCAAAAAATCAGTGCACTCTTAATTTAATTACAACTGAAACACATGCCCAACAATCACACTAACCTTTCATTAACTTTTAATTTAAATCATTACACCCTGCTCTTTAAAAGCGTAACAAAACAGACCATAGTAAAGATTCTAAAGAATTGTGGTAAGTTATTTATGCAATGCACAGAACACAGACTCATCAAAATGAAAAATTAGAAAATGTAGGTTAAATTGTAAAAAGATTGCTCAATTAAACATGCCTCAATCCTTTAAAAACATTTGCTGCATTACGTGGTTCTGTGCAGCTTTGCAGACGACACGTTGAATCTGTGCTTTCGAGTAGCTGAATTGGAAATTTGTTCCGTGTTATTTACACCGATCCTTACATGTTCGTCCGATATTTCCTTAGTTTGCAAGTTAAACGCTAAGCGCGCTGCACACTGAGAACCGAACACCTAGAACCTTGTGAACTTATACGGAAGTTAATACCTTTTAATGTATATTAAATATGCATATAATGCTTAATATAAAAACTTTTTATAAACACGTAAATATCTTAACAGGAAATATTTCATGTCATAGAATCAAATTTAAAAAAAAAAGTTAAATTGGGTGATGGGGTATATGTCAAGAACGAGTATCTCGTCTACTTCATCACCTTAAATTGACATTCACCTATTTACCATTTGGAAATTAATTCACATATTATGTATAAACTAGGCTGCTTCCTTTTCTCTTTCGATTTTAGTTCCATAATAGGATTCTTCAGTTTGTAACATTGCCTCATGTGCGTTTACTGTATATCTAGCATCGTGGTATTGTCGAAGGCTTACTGCAGTCATACCACATGTTCATCTCTCAATAAACAGGAAAAATGGCGTTTAATTTTTCTGCTTTCTCGTATATAATTGCATTGATCATTGATGCCTTTTTAATTTTTTTTGCAATATTTCATGTACGTAGTCCAATAATTTGTGAAAGTACTGAAAGTACTATTTACTGTGAATTTCTAGTAGTATTTTATGCTATACTGAATATGAACTTTAGCCGGTTACTTTTCTGTTTTAGGTTATCGCATTTGACGAGTTAAAAACGGATTATAAAAATCCGATAGACCAATGCAATAGTCTGAACCCGGTAAGCTTTATTTATGGATTGAACTTAATGTAAACATACAAAAGCAATGTGGTTTAATAACATAACATAACCTCAACTCTTAATTTTCAGAAGTTTCGTTTATTGTTGGGTCATGCCTTTTTGAAATACTAGCTTTGTTATTTTTAAAGTAGCGTTTTGGTACAACTGCTTTACTAGACTGTACAACTGAGGACGAAGCATTAACTCTTTGAAACATATTAAATTATTAATAAACACTTTTTGGGGGGGGGGTACAATATTAGATGTGCATGTTTTAATAAGGACCAACAATAAATGTTTCACAGCTGAACAGTCTATTCCTCATAAGTATTTCCCCCCGAAAGAAATTTGGGACATGCTTTTTGTGTCTTAAGTATCATGGATAATATATATCTAAATGATTTCTTTCACATCTATATTATGACCTGTGATAATCCGTAAAGTAATTTAATTCACTTGATAACATTAGTGGGCATTACAAATTGTATGAACTTTTTTCTTTTGTTCTGAACTTTATATTTCCCATTGGACACATCTTTTTTGGCTGGCACATTTCAACATCTTGCACTCTGGAACCTCTGCTATGTTTATGTATTTTTCCTTTTTCTGGCAATAACATAAATAGGACATGATCCTTTCCTGCTTGAATATTGTCAAATGAGACTCCTGGCAACACACTGGCAAAATTCCTAGGAATGAAGTACTGATTCACCCTCATCCTGGCAAAGGTATTATACAGATGCAAGCATTGCTAACACCAATGTCAAGAAGGTTAAAAAATAATATTAAGTAATACATTTTTGCTTTCCTCTAGACTCCTTGTGTTATTTTCTTCTGATTTAAAAGATCTCTACCATTGCCTGATTTTACATTTTCACCATTACTGAGCTTTTACATTAATACTGAGTACCAGGTCTTCTGTACTTGAGATCATTTAATTGTTTAAAAAAATGCAAACACTTGCAAATATCCTCAAATATTTGAGTTGTCATTATTTGGAATCTATATGCAACTCCCATGACTGGGATCAGCATATCAATAGCTCCTTAGCAGGAAGAACATGATAACCTAATAGTAAATGCATTCATAGAAAAGCCTTGATTTCCTCCTCTTTGCTGTGCATATTGGATACTTTCTAGTATTATTATATTGCAGAATAATTCCGAAAATGATGTTACTGCCATTTAAAGGTATCCATTGGTTTTGGTATATTTCACTATTCATCTGTGATAGATCTTACCGAAATCATGGTCTTTATTACAAAATGCTCTCTGTTGAATGATATACTCCAAACAAAAGGGGGAAATTTAAAACTGCATAAAGATTCTGAACAACTCCTTAGCAGGGATGGTGGTTCTGTTATAGTTCTCTGGATCACTGATCATAAAGGTAGTTATGCTATTTTTTAAGTCTTCAGCCAGAAAGAAATCATTTTTAAAATCACTACTACATGCCTTAAAACACTACATAGTTCATCGTTGACAAAATATTTGCATTGTTCCCTGATAATTGATCCATAAAAAATAGAAGGTTATATGTACCAAATTTTTTATGAATAATCGTTCAAATATCAAATTTTAGATTAAACAATCAATAAGCAGCTTATTGTGGGACAGAAGCTTTATTACCTTTATAGCATACAGGGACACCAGTGTCCCAAATAATAATTTGGCAATTGCAACTAGTTAAAAAATGTTCCATACCAAAATTATAATTGCAACTGTTCCATATATATATATACCATTAAATGACAAATCAACTTCCTGTAGGAAAAAAACTCCTAGCAGACACAAATCTCCCAACATGCAGCTTGCAACTTTAAGCAATAATGAATATTCAAATGTATATCATTAAGGACATTATTATTGACAGCATGGACCAACCAAATGTAAAGCAGCAACATAATAATACATTAAGTGAATAAATTGTATTTAAGAAGCTGTAGACAATGGAGTGGTAATATATCCTACATTAATGTATTCAACCTGTTCACACTAACTATATTTACTTATTATAACATTAGGACAGTTTTGGAAGATAATTAATACATTCACATAGGATATAATAATGCATGTCTACATTGATTTCAAAGAGGGTTTTAATTCTCTTGGTTATAAGAGTAAAATATATTTTTGGAGCAAATATATCCCTAATATAAATATATACTCTTGAAGCTTTAAAAAGTAAAGTAGTAAAATAATTAGAAATGTTATTTGGAGCTTGTACAGTGAAGCCAACTATATAATTGAAATCACTGCATGATTGAGTTGAACTAAACACTCTTAATTCTCCACTTACATATCTATAAATATACAATGATTTCACAAACCCTTGTCCACATCGTCAGCTAGAACGTTGACTGTGTGACTGTGGTGAAACCATTCTACATTTATAGACAAGTAAATGGAGTACTAAGAGTGTTTAGTTCGACTCAATCATACAGTGATTTAAATTATAAAATAATGTTGATACAGAGTTGATTTGGTGATACTTATATGGCAATGGCAGCTGACTTTTAATCAGAAAGGTTTGCGTGCTTTTCAATAATTTTGTTATTTTATCAATTTCATGGTTTTCTGACCAAAAGTGGGCTGCCACTGCCAATTTCTTTATCTGAAAACCACGAAATTGATAAAACAAAACAACATTATTGAAACAAACCTTTGGAATTAATGACATGGGAAAAAATGCACATGATCAAAAATAAAAACCACATCATGAATATTAGACACCATCATTGGATATATTCAATAAATTTCTCCAACCACCTTACAGTATGCTTACAATCAGTTGGTCTTCTGCTGATATGAAGTGAATGCTCCTGAAACATGTCCAATTAAAATAGTAAGTGGAAGTATAAGTATCACCAAGTCAACTCTGTATTAACATTATGTCCCTTATGCTTAAAAGGTTTAATGTGCAAATGTATAGCTATGATTTAAGCATTCTGAGGTTAATTCACTATATTTGTGAAACTGAAACCTTTTAATTTAGATTATGGTACAATTGAGTTGAACTACGCTCTTATTTCTCCACTTGTTTACAATATGTAGTACTAGTTTCACGAACCATTGTCACTGCATTAATGGCTAGCTGAGGACATGAACAATGGTTCCTGAAACTGGTACTACATATAAACAAGTAAGTGGAGCAATAAAAGTGTGTAGTTTAACTCATTCATACAATGATCTTAATTATATGTTTAGTTTCACTGCACCGCCATGGGTGGCCGAGGTCGTTAAGGCACAGACTCGTGAGCGGGAGATCTGGGTTCGAATACCACCAGGACCGTCCTCCCTGACTGAGGTTTATTCCAGGTTTTCCTCAGTCCTCATAAATGGCAAATGCCAGGCAGGTACTCTAAACTTTGGCCTGGAACGATTCCTTCCTTAAAAAATCCTTTCCCAATATATCATTTCATCTCATGTATCATCAGTGTCCATCGCCTGTGGTGCCTCTGTAGCAAAAATGGGCGTTAAACACTATTTATTCATTCAGTTTCACTGCAGAGTTCCAATTAACATTCCTAGTTAACTTAAATCTTTATTGTACCACATGAGTCACCATTGTAATTACTGCATATGTGCTTACAGAATATCCCTCACAGATGTCATGAATAAGTAGACCATGATGTTGCTTGTTATAGGTGAAGAGAATAAACTCTAGGGCATAAAACAATTTTCTTTATGGTAAATTTATCAAAAAAATATAAAGAGCCCTTCATAAATAATTGCATGTGTGTACATCTTAATAAGTTTTGTTCATTGGTTGAGTAATTGCTTGACCAGTGTGGTCATGATTCATTTATTTGCACATAAACCTGTTAGTCACAAATATCCAGCAACAGTGAAAATTATATAATTTACAAACATATAAAATAGAGTAATGTTACAACAGTTAGTACATTTATAAGTCTTTCAATCTTGTTACTTTTAACTAATTGCTTAATTTAAAAAATTATCTAATTGATAAATAAACATTTTCCTTCCAATCTGTATGCTTGTACACAATTTTATCAAAATGTATTTTCTCCTTTCCCCATAACAATTCTTATCCTTGTTGTAATCAAATTCACATTCTTTACGAATAATCTTCTTCTTTCTCTATCCCTAATGCTCTTGGGCATCGGGTTTCTTCAGCCACTTTCTAAACTTTCCTCTTATCTTTTGCTACTTCTCACAGATCTCTTATTGACTTTCTATGGACTGTGTGCCAGTTTCTCCATGTATTGTTTCCACTCCAATCTTGTTCTTCCTGTACTTCTTCCTCCTTCTGGCCTTGCTCCACATACTGTCCTCGGCTATCTATCCTGTGTCATTCTTACCACATGCCCAAACTATCGCAGCTTTTTTCTTTCCATTGTATTAATTATATTTTCCTGATTTAAACTCTTCATTATTATTCTATTTCTTACTTGATCTCTTCTATACTTTCCAACCACTTTTTATAATATTTCATTTGAGCTGCTTCCATTCTGCTAGAATGTTTTATGAATAATCACAATATGTATATTACAAGTGGCTATAGGCAGATATTTTTACAAAATTAATTCCCCTATATACAGGGTGTTTCAGAATTTGACCACACACATTTGAAGGATTGCAGAGGGATTGTAGAAAAATATTTTGAGATAGGAAACTTATGATCCACAAGCTCAAAATTCGAAGATAATGTGTAATTCATGGCTTGGATGACAGAGATACGTCAAATTTAAATAGCTCATGTGTGAGATTTATTGTGCAAAATGTTCGTTTATGCCCCCTTTGTAGAGAAACCTTGGATTCATAGTCAGTGGTTAATTTTCAATGATATGGGCATCACTGTTTTGCTAATAATTTGCTTCTGGCAAAGTATGTATGCCACTGATGACCTTAAAAGCATTTCTGACTATGCAAGCTAATCATACAGAAATTTCTTGTTCTCTCCATCAAAATTTTTTAAAAATTGTAAATCTTTAAAAAAGTTTTCATATGGAACTAACACAGTGAAGCTCATGTGAAACATGAAGAGTGTTAAGACGACAGATTCAATTCTTGTTCTCTATTTAGTTCAGTTGGCAAAGTGTCTGACTTCTATGCAGATAATAGGTGGTTCGAGCCTTTATATGTTTTATTCTAATTTTCTTACAGTTTCAATTTATTCATTTAGGCCTACTGAGAACACATTTAATCCTAACCGCTTAATAGTGATGTAAAAATGTATTGATATTTAATAATACTACAACTTTCTAATCATTTTTCACTTCAAAATAGGAGGAGGGGTGAAAAAAAACAAATCATTCAATCAGAAATTACTGAATACTAAATCTTAGCATCTTGCAGGATAGCCAAATTAACAACAAGAAACTTCAACACTATTCCAATAAAATATTAAAAGAACACATCAGCATTAAAGATGAATGGTAGTGATGGTCCACCAAGGTCTTAATTGTAGAAGAAACAGGTTAGAGGGAAGCAAAGCTTTGCAATTGCAAACTAGTTTCTTATTTCACTACTTTATATGCTTGCCTAGTATGAGCTGTCAATAACCCATACATTTTCGATACCATTCATTCAAGCTGTAAGAGTTGTTTGCTAGTTATACATGCAGTAATACATGAATAATGATTATTCATTAACAGAGCTTGTCATTTGCATGTAATGTATGGCAAAGCTAGAGGACGTGAATTCTGTGTAGCTATAGCAGGAAAGATATCCAGACAGACAACATCATCGTCATAGTCCCTTTCAATCTATTCATCTGCCACTGAGAACTGGATCTCTGTCAGTTCATAGATCAGATGCTCATGCAAATTGAACCCTATGCACTCCAGGCTTCGAACAAGAAGTTCTTGACAGGCTGCAGGCTCATCCTTGAACAAATACTTGTTCAGTCACACATGCTATGGATACAAACAGCAGTAGTATTTGGCAAGTTCTGCAGGAGGAACAGCCCCAACCATTTCACCTTCTGAAAATGCAGACCTTAGAACCAGCAGACTTCGATCTGCAGGCACAGTTTTGTAACTGGAATTAATCATCATAGTAAAAATCCACACTTTTTTTCCTCAGTGCTATTCATCCATGAAGCCATTTTCACCAGAGATTAGCATGTGCCCAACCATAGAAACAGCCACACATGGGATTATGAATTTTGAAACACCTAGTATATAGCTTATACATTTTTTCTGTAATGTTAAATTAGCCTTTTCCATAGCTCATTTTATTAGGGCAGCTGTACATAGCAGCTGCAAAAGCAGAAGACCCAGTTTTAAGTGCTGTTCAACTTGCCTGGATGGCGTTTATTCCTGAAAAGCAATTGCTATGTGACTCTATGTGCCTATGTACTCAAAAGTTCATTTGAATCATCATTAATTAATTTCATGTATTAACATTTAGCTATTGGCATTTGGCACACAAAATTAAAACAATTATTACAAAAACAACATTTTTAAATTAATTTCCTGTTTAAGTTTGGTATCTTCCCAAATTAGGTATATATATATATATATATATATATATAGTTAAGAATGTGATAAACAGTTCTTTAGATTTTGAAAAGGTATCTTGATAAATACAGGGTAGTAACTGCTGGTAAAGTGGATATAATTTTTCCATAATGGATGGAAGTTCTCTGTATTTTAACTAAAATTTCAATGAAAAGAAGCACATATCTTCTGACAGGGGATGTTGGAAATATTGTCCTGCTAATCAAGATGTTTTTGGCATAGTTTTAGAAATTTGTCATACCCACACATCAGTTTATGTTCAATTTAAACTTGAAAGTTTCAGGATTATTGCTGTCCAAAATTGCAGGCAGGCATCCTAATATTTAGGTAAATTTCTGTAATTGAATTTTACGCATCAATTGATCCACACTTAGTTTAGTTCCAATTAGAATTATAGAATTTGTGTAATTTCGATAGTTCTTAAAATTTTGATCCACACTTACTATTCTTTTCTAATGAAGCATGTTTCCATTTACATGGTATTGTTTTGACACAAAAAAGCTGGTATTGGAGAGTACAAAATAATCCATTTTATACAGGAAACCCCCATGGATGATAAGAAATTTGGCGTGTGATGTGCAGTAAATGCATACAGAGTAATAGATCCTAATTTTTTTGAGAATACCATAAATGCAGAGAAGATGCAGGAATGACATACTATATAATTATTATTTATGAGGGAAGTTGAAAAATAAATTGTATGGCTCAAACCACCATAAATTGTAAGAACTGAAAGAGCGTATCAGGCAAGAAACTGACTAAATTTCTGAAGGTGAACTCATGCATGTGAATGGCATTTTTCTAAAATGATGCCAGAAATGTGTTTATTTAGCAGAACAGCATTTCCATTATCTGCTGTCATAAGTTATATGCTTATTTTCATTGTAACTGCAATAAGTTGAATAAAACCTAAACTTAGGTATTCATTTTTTACACTAAACTCCACTCACTTACACAAAAGTAAGACGCGTTTCGGGAGAATCTTACTTTTGTGTGAGTGGAGTTCAGGGTAAAAAATGAATACCTAAGTTTAGGTTATATTGCCACTCCATTGTCAACAACTTCATAAGTACAATATTTACATTCAAGTTGAATAAAGTTCACAGATATTACTTCCACATCAGTGGGAGGAGTTACCAATTTAACTGCCCATCTGCCAGTTGCTATGAAACAGACAACAAAACCATGAAAGACCCAGTATTATAAGTGATGACGTGCAATAAGTAGTGGAATTTTCAATGAAGTGTGATGATATTAAAGATGTGTGTTCATAATCACAGTGCTTATAACAAACGCTAAACACTTAGTCACTTCTACAGTCTAACCCAGCCACTTAGTTGTTATTGCAGATAATGAGCTTCTTTTAAATGACTTACATATTAAATGTTTAAGAAGTTCAAGTCAATATTGAAGCAAAAAGAGCATTGATGCACAGAATTAGTGTTTGATGGTATCACAATATCTGACAAATAATATGTGGAGTCACATAAGTAGCATGTACCAGTTCAATATATGCATCTTCTGCTCAGCTACATAATGGAAAATAACCCACCATTAACTTAATTTTTTTTAATATGTTTAGTAAATACAGCAACCATTAAGGCCCATATTAAGATAAGAGCATAATTTTTTGGTAAATTGTTCTAAAAGATTAAGATCAATATTAAAAAATAGTAAAGAGGATCATTGCCACATGTATTAAAAATAGCATTCCAAGAACAAATTGTTGCACAATTAAACTATGTTAATGACAGTTCAAAGCACTCATTTCCAAATCTATATGAATGAATTTATTAGTCACTAATTTCTATACAATTCTCATAAATTTGTACATTAAATTTCATATAACACTAAAGCTTCCTCCCTTTATTAATTTTTGACTAAATTTCTCTCCTTGAGAATTGCTTATTTCTTAAGACCTTATACACACTAACATCCTGGTTAATGGTGTATTTTTTTTTGATTGATTTATTTATGGATGCCCTTTAACATCTCAGGTCATCAGCATCCCATTCAACTCAGGGCATAAAACGGCCAACAAATTTTGCTCAGAGGCCTCTCTTTCAGGCTTGAGGTTCTTTTTCATGCCGTAAATGTATGACACAGAACCCATGGCTTTACTTCCCTTCCGAAGGAAGCCATACTTTTTTACGCCCAAAAAAATGCATCGATCCTGGCCAGGTTCAAACCCGTGATCTTGGGTTTAGGAGGCAAGTATGGTAACCTCTACACCACCAGGACCGGCTTAATGGTGTATAACAGTACTGTTTAACTAATGCTAAATAATTAATCCCAACCCCTCCCCTACTCTTTTCATCCTCCTTTCACTATTTAATTTATCTATACCATTTCTCATACACTTTTCCTAAATGTTTTGTACCCCAACCATATTTGTCTCACCTTACCTATGCATTTTCCCAGTCCCTTAATGTTTTCATTTCATTTTAAATTCAAAATTCTTCTGCCTCTTGTTTTAGTTGGTACATTTTCCCACTTTCATAAAAAATTATTCTGTTCACAGAACTGAATTAATTTTATTCTCATTATTAAAAACTTTATCATTACTACTACACTTCTCTAAATTATCTTCTATGGGTCCCCAATCATTGAAATCTAACCTAATCTATTCTTCCCCTATTCTTGCATCAAATCTGCATTAAATTTTATGACATCAAGAAGAGATATGTATTGTTTACCAAAGTATATTACATATAAGACAACTGTTAATTCTATTTGGTGGATTATATAGTGGTGGTGGTAGTTTGGGTAAGCAGGAACTTTACATCTTCCGAGCCATTCCATTTCCTAATATTGGATCTGGATAAACTACAGCTTTAGTATCAATATTCCCTAATTTAGCTAGGATATTAGAAGTGAATAGCTAATGAAAGCAAAAGGAATCTGTGCATTTAAAGTAGAGTAACTTAATTATTATATAGGTATTAATTGGATTTTAAATGGAATATATTCATTAAGAATCCTAAAGCTCAAGCATTTGGTTAAAAAATGATTTAATGCTGTAATGCCAGAAATGATAGTTGTAATTTGTAAGATATTTTTTCAGACAATTTGCATTTTTGCTTAAGTAACATGAACATGAATCATAATGATATAATTCAATTTTCTTTGCTCATTTTTTCAGCTGGTAATACCAGAGTACCTACTACATGTATTTTTCAACATACTTTTCATGGTTGCAGGAGAATGGTTCTCTCTTTGTTTAAATATACCTTTGATTGCTTATCATATTAACAGGTAAGAGAAAGCAACCAATAAGACTACTTTTAACCAGTACATATAAATTAATCAGCCAATATAGCAAGTAACATTTTGTTTGCACTATATTTTTCTAGCACTAATAAAGAAACATTCTCACTTCAAGGTTGGAGTTGCAAGAAGTCAAAGAGAAATGTCGTTTGATTCCTAGGTGATTTGTTGATTTGGTTCATTTATGGATGTTGTGTAACATCTCAGGCCATTACCATCCTATTCAATTAAGGGCCTGAAGCAGCTGATAAATTTTGCTCAGGAGCCTCTTCTTTCGGGCTTGAGATTCTTTTACTTGCCATAAATTTACAACACAGCACCCATGGCTTTACTTCCCCTCCAAAGGAAGCCATGCCTAAGATTGTTACACCCAAAAACCAAGGTGATTTGAGGAATATTACCCTAATGGCAGATATGTGTGAGGAATAAAATGCATTAAGTCACATCTCAGAATTGCAATCTTTCCTGAAATCCAGCAATACAATCAGCTATAGGGATGTATCATTTGGTGAAATGTTTACCCAGAGAATACATAACATGTTGAAAACAAGATTTATTTTGACACTATGAGCATCAAATGAAAAATTATTGTTCATAGATATCATAAATGTTGTTCCCATTGAAATCAAAAGCAAAATGCATGCTGGCTTTCAAATCAATCTGGAGGATCAAGTGTGATCCTGAATTGTAGAAGGAATATTCAATCATGCTCTTGCACCTTGGTGACTTGAACTGATTAAAGGTAATAGAATATAATTGAATATGAATAAAATGATCAAACACTTTTTCTTTTAAAGTGGCTGTCCATAATGGCATAGCCACAAATAAAATGAAACTATGGCTTATACTTTTGAAAAAAGTAAATGTCCAATGTCTGTTGTTCAGGGAGAGATGGATTTTAGAGTAAGAGTTTTTCCAACAAGAATAGCTTTAAAAATTCTAGTTTTTTAATGCTAACTTTGCATTTGTCAAAAGTAGGCAATTTTTCCATTGATGGGCCAAAAGCAATATTTATATCATAAAGGTAATTCAAGTAAAACCATTATGCCTTTCTTTGCTGCCATTGGCCTAGCTTCGCACTAGTTTGATGACATGTGCCAGAGCCATCGAAGGAATTATACCAATATTTCTCAAAATCATAAACAACTTTGCACCATCTTTTTCTAAAGTTGACTGATAGTGTATTTCATATTGAATTCCAGACTCGTCTGCATTAATTATGAATTGTTTTTCATATAATGGAAAATTATGCAACGTATTCCTGCAATCCTGATACAATTTGGAATTCATTTTTGATTTGATGCTATATCATACATTTGATAAACTTATGGCTTTCAATACATACTTTCTTTTAAAACTCAAAAGCCAGTTGTTGCTTTCCTTTAAAATTACTGTACCCAATATATTGAAAAATTTGAAAAGCAAATCTTTGCAAGTCTCTTATCATGTACATTCTCAAATATGTTATGAACATCCTTGAATCTAGTAATTACCAAAGGACCTAATTGCTTGTAAATGTGTTCTCTTCATGTAATAAGCTCGTTAATGCTGCTTTTAAGGATACAGAATCTTCTCATTATTGTTTTCTTGCTATAGTTTAGATATTCCTTCTTGTAGTTTATAATTTTTTCCATGGACATTCTTATCTTATCTGGTGAAAGAAGCATTGCTTCCAAAGTATATGTACCAGTTTCTCCCATATAGTCATGATTGTTTGAATCTCTGTATATATTTGCAGAGTAAATTAAAGTTTCATTTACAAATACATTACCCATTGTCCTCTGATCTTTCTAAAGCTAAACTGATAAGGTGATATTAATTCATTTCTCTCCACTCAATCTGTTAATATACCTGTAAATATTTTACCAAGGGCAGACAGAAGAGCAATCCTCCTACAGCTATCAGGTTTCTTCCTAGAACCCTTGTCCTTATAATAATAATAATAATAATAATAATAATAATAATAATAATAATAATAATAATAATAATAATAATAGTAATAATAATAATAATTTATTTCTACATATTTCCACTACATTAAACTTTACAATATATATGCTGTTCTAGAAGTGCTTGTTATTTTGGGATCATATACAATAACACCCTGATTATTGTGTATAATCCTAATTCCATTCTTATTTCCTTTTTATTATCTCCATTGGTATATTCTTCCTTTGCTTTAATTGCTTTCCTCCACCACTTCTCCCTTACTTTCCCTACATAATTACCAAATTTCTCCAAGAGCTCCTTGCTACCAATTCCAAAAAGTTTTAATATCAAAATTTCTCGCTATAAATGATTCCATTTCTTTATTCATAATTCTTCTCTCCATACTTTAGTTTCTGATCATTCTACTGAAGAACGTGTATCCTTATCTATTTTCCTGAAAAAGGAAGGATACTTCCTTTTCAGTTTTAATCCAGCTAACCCTATTATCCCTGCTCTACCTAAGCAAATCTCCCTCTTCTCCTTTTATTGCAAACTTATATATATTTTTCCTGCCTCTGTTCCTTCTTAAATTTCCTGTTTCAAGGAACTCTTGTTCTTTTTGACTACTCCATATTCCTGCTTTTCATAACATCTATCCTTAATTTCGCTTTATTTTATATTCCTTGTCTATTAATTACCTGTTGGCTATCTAGCTCTCCTATTCAAATCTCTTGGATTATTCTCTTTATCCCATTTGACTTTCTCTTGGGTCTGTAAACAGTCCTTAATTATATCTCCTTCTTCCCTTGATTTTATCTTCTAACAATAATTCATTATATATTTAACTACCATACTTTTCCTGCCAACTCTTCCTAATTTAACTAAAGCAAGCCCATTTGCAGCTGCCTTCAGTAGTCCTAAAACCTTTTACAAAATGCTTTGTGGAATAATTCATATGCTCCCACCCTTCCCTTGCCCTTATATAATAGAATGGATAATGAGTATGTCAGTCATACTCATGTACACGGTCCCTCACTGCCATATTGACCAATAAATTATTGAAAGTTCAATAATTTATTTTGGTTAAAATAGGCAGGTAAAAAGGCACTTATAATACTGAAAATAGGAAATAATATAATTAATATAGGCATTTATTAAAAGTGAAAACAGAGTAATATCACTCATTATTAATAAAAATAGGTCTTTAAGATACTTAATAATTTTTTATCACATAATTAAAGTACTTAAGCATGCTTTTCTTGGTTAGAAGCAACAGCAAGATTTTTTTTCATATCAACTGTCATAGTCGGCCACATATCAGAGAGAACATTTTTCATCATAGAAAAAGAATGTCCTACTTCTGATTGGAGCATGTTTAGAACAAGCTGTTTTGGAAGGACTTATACCAGCTACAGAACATTCACTTTTCAGGACATCATGAAAATGTTAATCAAGACAAAGTAGTTTTGAATAGTCCTGACAAATGAGTAAAAGATGCCCAGTGGTTTCTGGTTGAGTTCATTTTCTGTTTATGCATTTATAGGGGAATCAGGTTAATATTTCTCTTACTTCCATACTAAACACATTGTAGGGATGGTTTATTGCAATCTGTAATGTTCTTATCTTTCTTCCGTGAAATTGTTTGTTACATTTATGCAGCTGAAAAGTTACCCCCACCACAATTTTCCTAAAGCTGTCTGACACAAATTGATACAAGATCATTTGCCAGGACCATTCAAAACTACAGTTTCCCTCATCTTCTCTATTTCCTGGTATTAATATGCTGGAGGAAACCAAGTGAAAGTTCTGCTATTTAAAGACCTTAGGTGAATGGGTTGAGGAGAAAGTTTTTGATTACTTGAAAAGAAATAAATGCAATAGAAATTTTTGTGAGATGAACATGCCATTTAATTTTTATAACTTTTTCAATTTGATATATTGAAATTCTTTATGTGCTTTTTAAAATGCGTAAATAATCACAGAAGAAACCATAATGATAGAAAACAGGCAAAAAAGAGAAGAGGTTTAAACATTCAAATAGGCAACAGACACCAAAAAGGCAAAAAAGGCAAAATAAAACTGGCCCTACAACCCAATATGTATGGAAACTGTTCAATTCTATAAGACTTAAATATATCCACCCAGATAGAAAAGGCATTTTGCCTTATTTGCAGGCTCTGGTCATCAGATAATATAATGAATAATTATATTCAGTAAATAGTGGTATAACTTGTTATGCATACGCATGTGATAATTATAATTGTTTTACATTACATTAAAGTAAAACAGTGGTTTTTCTATATAATGCTGTTTTGAAGTTATTTTAATTAAAATGGGATTGAAGTACAAAAATGAATAGTATCTGTTTTAACAAAATTGTTAGTTTACAAGTCAGATTCTTCCTTTCCAACTAATATCCTGCAAATGGCTAGTACAAATAAATTATTTCTCTGTGTTAGTTTATGGCTAGTACAAATAAATTATTTCTCTGTGTTAGTTTACAAGTTCTGTTTATAAATGCAAATACAAAAAGCATGTGGAAGATGCACTAAAACTTTTAAACCTACAAGAACCTTCTATTAAGTTTACCATCGGAACAGAAACAGGCAACATGTTACCATTTTTAGATCTGATGATAATAAAATGTAAGAATAAACTTGAATTTGGCATCTACAGAAAGGACACACATACAGACAATTATATCAAAACCCATGGTTTCAATCCAAGATCACACAAGGAAGCAGCATTCAACAGCACGATATATAGATTAATAAATATACCACTGAACAAAGAAGAATACAAGAATGAATATCTACACATAATGTAAGCAGCTAAATCTAATGGGTTCAACAAACAGATGATTAACCAAAAAATCAAAAGATTCCAAAAACCAAAAAGAATTAAACAAATAACAACTTTGAGTGATTCAACCAAGGAAAAAACTTTTAAAAAGTTCACTTACCATCCGTCAGCAAATAAAAAATTTCAAAAAAATTTTAAGCAGTATAATATTGTCTTAGCACCTCAAAATAGGTACAGTGTAAAAAAGTTACTGTAATTAAACAAAACCAATTCCAAGTCAAAGAGGAAAAATCTGGTATTTACCTAATCAATTGTACGGATTGTGAAAAGATATACGTAGGAAAGATAAAGAAAGATTTAGGCATTAGGTTGAAGGAACATTGAAGAAACATCTGTTACAAACAAATAGATAAATTAGCTATGGCAGCACATTTCTGGAATGAAAACCATGAAATAGAAAAAGGCATCAAGTTATTAAAAACTGTTCAACAACCAAAAGAACTAAATATATGGGAAAGGATTTATATAAAAAAAACATGAGCGTAACCTTATAAATTTTAATATCCCAGAAGCAGACAACATTTTATTTAAGTTCACCATGAGACCACAAGAGTCCATCCGGATTCCTACCTACTCAACTTCTACGAATTATACACTAGTCATGAACAGCTGATGATGTGGAAAAAATGCCCACGAAACATATGTCCAGAGTAAAATCTCATTTAAGTGAAACCAGAAAGAGTGTTCTAATATTCCAACTCACAGAGATTATTAGTGCGTGTTTCACTGTGTTTGATTCCAAATTGAATTAATATTGAGCAGTTAAAACATTAAACTATGCATTTTGCATACCATATAAGTAGCTCTACATATCTCAGATTGGTCATAAGTGTCTGGATACTAACTAGCTGGCCAAAGTGTGATTCCTAGTTGGGACAAGTGCTTGGGTGTTTTGCGTTTGTTTATTTGTTTTTTTTTCCTTATCCTTTAGAGTAAATGCCAAGTAACTTAGGTGTTAATGAATTCTAACATCATTTGCAACAAAAATTATTCATCCAAAAATGAATGGCAGTTGGCATGTGATGAAAATACTAAGCTTGAACACAAATGGCATAATATTTTAATGTAATAATTGCATTAATATAATACACTATGCGCTAATTGCTTTGCAATTAATATATTTACTCTTTAGTTGGCACCACAATATCTTACCTTCCATTAAAACTACATATTGTTAGAATAATTATTCATTAGAAGCTTTTTTTCAATTAATATGCATTTCATTGCAGTGCTTTATCTTAAGATATATTGCTAACAAGCTGCTTCATCTTTTTTTAGGTACCGCACACGTCCAGTCATGACAGGGCCTGGATTATATGATCCAACGAGTATAATGAATGCAGATGTACTTACAAAATGTCAAAGAGAAGGTTGGATCAAGCTTGCCTTCTATTTATTATCATTCTTTTATTATTTATATGGGTAAGTACTAAATACCAAAAGTTCTGCTTTTGTATGAACGAGAATGAGAGATAGGATATATACATGCATGTAAATATCTGCTCATTTACATTAAGACTTTAATACACTATTTATACATGTTTTTAGTTTGTGACAGAGAAAGATGATAGGGAGAGAGCTGTAAGATTAGGCAAAAAATTAGAATATTATACATGAAGAAACAAATTAGCTGAATTGCTTTATAGGAAATTTCATTTAGAAACAAACAGCTCGTGTAAAAAAATCTTATGAAATCAGTAGAAGTTGGGAAGATAGGTGAAATATTATTTACTTTAGAACAAACTATAAAAAACAGAAGAACATAGGATGAAAGTTACAGAGAGACGATCCATCATAGTTAAAGCTAGGAGGTTTAGAAGTGAAAAAAATGGTACATAGAGATTTAAAATGGTGGGAACAATAAGGGGAATCATGGGATAGAGAAACATCTTGTTTGAAAGATGGTGTTATAAATGTTTACTAGAGGCATAAAAGAAACACTGGGGTGAAAAGCTAGTTGTAACTTAAATCAGGCTGCAAGGAGGAATAACAGCAAGGCAATATACGAAACCTTTTGGAAGAGATATTGATTAGTAGTATCCCATGGAAAATAGATGCAATAGATTTTAAATTTACTGTTGAAGAACAAATTATACAATTAAACAGCAACAAAGCATCCAGAATAGATATAATCCTTTGCAAATTTTGGAAGACTTGGACAATCAAAATAGATTGAATACTTTGGTCACATTATAAAATTTAAGTTTTGAAACAGATAAAATCCCAAAGAGCTGGGATTTATAAATATAAAGGGAAAGGAGATATTAAAAATCCAGTTAATTATAAAGGAATTTTTCTGCTTTCAGTAATAGGAAAATACAATACAATATTGGCTAAAAGGATGCAGGAATGAATGAAAAAGGGATGAAAAATTTCACAGTTGCAGAAATGAACAGAGAAGGAAGGAAAAATCTCATAGTTTCAATCAGCATTTAGAAAAAGAAGGAGAGCAACTGATAATAATATTTATAATTAGAACATTGGTAGATAAATATCTTAAGTGGCAAAACAGGTATATTGTATGTGCTCTTCCTAGATTTGGAGAAAGCTTTTGATACAATACCTAAAGCATTATGTTTTAAAATGAGTAAAAAAGGGGTAAGCCATTTGTATCGCACTCTGCATTGCGATAAAAAATACATTGGAAAAATTAAGAGGAATTTGGAAATCCGGAAAAAAGAACACTTTAGAAATATTTTGCTTAAAACAAATTGATAAATCAGCAATAGCAGCGCACTTTTGAAATAAAAGTCATGAAATTAAACCAGAGATAAACTACTGAAACAGCTTCATAATGCAATAGAACTTTCCACTTGGGAAAACATCTCCATTACAAAAAATAAGGATAATTTGATGAATTTTGATTTCCCTCCAATGGATAAACTCAGCAAATTCCTAATAGAACCAACAGATGCCACCACAAGAACATCAAGGGACCAACCACCACGTATAACAACAGTTTATCTACAGGCTGAAGATGGGAGGGATCACTCCCGAAACATATGTCCAGATTTTTATGTAAGTGAATGGAGTTGGTGTGGAAAAAAACTGTATTACATTGTTTATAAAGATTATCTGCTTGCGGGATGTGGAAGTTCATTAAATTTTCCTCATGTTTTTTTATATAAATCCTTTCCCATATGTTTAATTCTTTTGGTTGTTGAACAGTTTTTAATAACTTGATGCCTTTTTCCATTTCATGATTTTCATTCCAAAAATTGCTGCCACAACTGATTTTTCTATTTGTTTGTAATGAATGTTTCTCCAAAGTTCTTCAACCTAATGCCTATATTCCTTTTTGTTTTTCCTATGTAGATTTTTTTACAATCCTTAAAATTAATCTGGTAAATACCAGATTTTATGTCTTTGGGCCTGGAATCCATTTTGTTCAATTTCAATAATTTTTTTACACTGTATCGATTTTGAGGTGCTAAGATGATATTGTGCTGCTTGAAAATTTTTTTAAATTTCTTATTTGCTGACAGGTGGTAAGTGAACTTTTTAAACATTTTTTTCCTGCTAAATCGCTCTAAGTTGTGATTTGTTTAATTCTTTTTTATTTTCTGGAGTTTTTAAATTTTTTGTTAATCTTTGTTCAGTGGTATATTTATTAGTCTGCATGTCTATAAGTCATGTTTCAAGTTTATCATAAGACTACCAGAGTTAACCCAGATATCTATTTATTGAACTTCTACAAATGATCCAATAGTCATTTAACAACTGAGGATTCCATGAAACATGTCCTGAGTAAACTTCCTATAAGTAAAGCTGTAAAGAGTGTTCTAAATATTTCGACTCAGAAGAGACTATTTAACATTAAATTGTGTGAAGTTTGAGAAATAGAAAACTGCAAAATTGGGTGCAGATTATACTATGGAAATGCAAACTTAAAAGGTATAAAACACAATGAAACTAAAATGAAGAAATTACTGTTATCGTATTAATTACATGTTATCTTGGCAGTCATGTGAAACTACCAGAATCAAGCTGATTTTGATTGGAGTACATTTTATAAATAGGAAAAAATTCTTAATAGCAATTAGAATGTTAGTTATTGACATAAGTAAACCATATATTACTTTTTAAAATCAGTAAATATCTCAAATGTTATACATGTAGCCTAAATTTATTAATAAAGTAGTGTTCAATTATCCATATTTTTCAGTTTGCCATGCACTTGATCCTAGGATTTTAATGGTATCTACTCATTTGACAATTACTATTTATAATAAAGCTTAATTTACTTATCTTGTAACTTATTCTTATTTTTTGTTGCAGGATGATATATTCTTTAATATCTTCATAAGCCATTCACTTCTAGATAATTAGTTAAAACCTGCCTCTTTTGTATCAACATCTGTTGTACTGCATATGTTACAACATTATTCCAGTGTACAAAAACCATAATTTTCATTAGTTCAATATATTTCATCATTTGTTGTTTTTATACAAAAAATATGTATGAAAGAATATTTTAGGCTATTAAAAATAGTTATAATAAGGCACATCCAAAATATAACATGATATTATTTTTAAACACAATTGCTTTATATATTCACTGTGTACAATGATAATTTTGTAGGGATATATTTTGAATACTTATTTTCAGTTTTCAAAATGTAATTTAAATAATATTTTTCAAGACAATAGCAATTGATAATACCCAGTCACTTATACTGTTTTACACTACATGCAAAGGCCACTTAAAGGTTCCATATTTTTAAATGATATGTGTTGCTTCATGACTCCCTTCTGTATTCATAGTACCATAGTACATTTTCTTTAATGTTTGATGCTGTAGATCATTTACTGAAGTGTTACCATTGAAACATTAATTTTATATGCAAAATATTTAGATTGCGTCTACTGAAATGCAATTAACTTGATAGCAACAACCAAATGAAAAATAGATTTAAATGGGAGATTTTCACAGTGAAATATAGTATAATATAACAACTTATTTATGAGAAATTCACTCAAATTTCATTAGATTTGTTCCAATTCATGGACATGTTTTGAAGGCTGTTGCCTTAATCATCAGGAACGGTGGAACAAAACTAGTGAAAGTTGAGTGAATTCCTCATAAATAAGTTGTTATATTAAATGATAAATAATTTAGAAGTTCTTTATTGGAAAGCCAGGGAAAAATGACAAATATTAGCATTCTCAATGGCCACTAGCAACCAACCTATATTGTTCCTCATTATTAAGACTTTTTGATTTGCTTCTAAGAAAATGTTGCTTCTTTTCGAAGATACATGTTACTGAATCTACATTTTAGAAATTCTATAACTAGAAATTTCCTTGCCCCATCTGCATTGTGCACCATAAGTATTTAATTGTTTTCAGATACATTCCATACTTTTGTTTATGTGCCTAATTCTTTTTCCAGATTTCAGCATGTTATACTGGGTGGAAGGGGTATAGATGTCATTAGCTAAGGGGGTGATTTTATTTATTTATATATATATATATATATAGGGAGAGAACGACAGAGAGGAATGAAAAAATATTTTAGACTTTAAAAAAGCATTTCAACAAAATAAAATAAGTTTTTGAGCATTTTTTATGGCCTTATAATTCAAATATGGAATAAGTAGGACAAGACATTGAAAAGACATGACAGAATATGGCTGACTGGTCAACATTTTTGTTCTCTTCCTTAATCTCCTTGTTTAGCTACAATTAAGCATTTTTGTTTTGTATAAATCATAATTTTCAACTAAATTTCAATGTTATGACAGTGCCTGGCAGTGTGCATGGTTGGACACATGCTGCATGACATGTACACACTTCAAACTGTTTGATATAAGGGGTTGAGCATGCTGTGAGAAGAAGCAATGCACGCTTTAACACAATGATTGTTCGTTCAGCTAAAACTTGCATTTTGTACATGCACACACAATCTTGGCAGCATTCACTGAATGTTTAAATAAATGCAATTATTTTGTTTTATTGAATGTTTATGTAAAACATGAATGTTATATTTTCGTTCATTGATAGTTCAACCATAATGTTTTGTCCCTATTTGGAGTTTTAAGTGCAAAACATTTATTTTCTTTAACTCTTTCATTTAAAGCTAAAAGAAATATGTGTTTCATTTTTAAGTCCTTTCATTAAACATTGAGACTTTTGCAGCAAAGACACAAAAGAACTTTCTTAGGAATTAAATACAAGTATTAAACATTACAAAACCTGAATTGTAATTGGTGCAACATAATTGTGGCCCCTTTCGACATTCAGTTCACAACAGGCAATGCCATATTTCACCTCCGTTGGGAACTTCCCATCCTTTACATTTACCTGCCCAGTAGCTCTTGTGGAAGGATTGCTAAACATCTCTTTTCGAAAAGTCTATGAAAGATGGAAGAAAAGTGTTCATAACATTTTTATATTCTGATTGAAATCTTTTTATGGTTCAAAGGATGACATCTGTATTCCTTCCATTTAATATTATATTCTTTGTTATGTAAGACATACTTGTTTGTTTAGAAAAATGTTTTTTTTTTTTCAATAAGCCAAACAGAAAAGTTAATTAATTTTGATTATGAGGACTTAATTTGGAGTTATAGTTATGTTAATGGTATTATATTATGTTTTGGAAGTGCCAGGGATTGCAAATAATGGTGCTGATTTAATTTCTATGTACATAATGCAGTTTTTTTAAGTTGAGTCTGCAGAATGGGATATATTGCATTATCTTTATACAGTCAATTCCAAAACGTGAAATGTTATAGCCTAAAATAAACAAATGTGCATGATGTATTTTTTTATTTCTTTAATAATTTGTACAAATGTGATATATTAAAAATACCTTGTTATAGCAATTTGATTGTTGTAATTTTATTTTGGTTCTCCAAGATAACATTTTGGTGTTTTTGTGGTGTGTGTGTGTATGTAATGCTGATACTTGCCAACATTTAACACCTCTCTATTCATGAGGCATGTATACCAATATTAAAAACTTCCATTTTTTCTTCCCCATGGATAAAAATAAATATTTTATAGTCTCATATCTCAAAAATGACATTATGAATAACTTGGTCTCAAAGAATGCAAATAAAGTATTTTGAACATCACTGATAAAGTCAGAGGAAGTCTTTTGTAAATATAGTGCAGATTATAATGCACACCTTTTTGGAATTGCAGTAATATTGCACATAAATACTAGATGATAAACAGTGCAATATTTAATAATTAAATAAAAAAAATAAAGAGTAATTCAATCACATTTCTTGTAATTTTATTGAAAATGTAGAGTAAATGTGTCATATTTTGTTTTGGAATCTTTTTCCATTGATAACTGGCACATACTTTATAATTTTTGTTTCTTTTTATGGGTTATGTAATTGTATTTTAATATAGCCTTAAGACTAGGACCAATGTGAACATTTTGGATTCATGAAACCAATGTCATGCCCGATGTTGAAAACAGCTGGTCAGAACATTGTCTTTCAAACTTATTTGACCAAAATTTATTTTGCATGACCTAAGCATCAATTGAGGCTACTAGTTTCAAAAGGAGTGATCTTCAATTTTTTTTACCAAATACGATATGTACATGGAAGGAGTATTTTAGTGCCCTGAGAGTTGTTCATTGTAAAAGAGATTAAAACCAAGGTATTGATTTAAATAGCTTGGATTTTCACAGTGAAATAATTTGTTGTAATGTAAAACCCAATGTTTGAAAATTACCTTTGGAATCAAATTGAACAATTTCCTTGCTTAGATGAAGCTAAAAGATGGAGTAAACATTCAATCAGCTGCATTGTATCTCCCAGCTTGTGTTTGGTATTTTTAATGTTTTGCAGTTTCATAAATTTTAACAATTTAACAAAAGTTTTATATTGTTCTGTGCGTTAGTGTTACATTTTCCTCTGGAAATAAGATTTGTTTTGATGTTCAAAATAATATTACATTTTGAAACTGCAATCTAACTTGGGAGGAAGTTGCTCTGATTTGGAAGTTCAGTGCAGAAGGCTATTTAAAACAAAGATTACCATTTAAATTTGTCCAAAACAAGTACATTATACCAATAAGAGCAGTGAGGAGCAGGTCTTTATTAGAACAGAATTTATATACCATGCTGACTTGAATAAAGGCAAGTTTGCAAGTAAATATAATTCTTGACTACAATTCTCCCTCATGAAAAATTAAAAGACATAGTATAACTTTTAATGTCACACTTAAGGAATGGAATCTACTGGATTTAGCTATAGATGCACTTCATATAACTGAAACAGTATGCAAGGATTTTAACAAGTAAATCCCTTTAAGAAGCCTGATGTATTTATTCCATTTACTGAGCGAACAAGGCTTTAACCTATGCATACTTCTATGATTACATCATTATTGAAATAATTTTTCATTTAATTTGAACTTGAATACGACTTAATGTATATAAAATATGTTACCAATATCAAATGTTAATATGCCCTTTAAAAAAAAAAAAAAGAATTATTTTTCATAACATTCTCCCTGCACATTAAGGCATTTGTCCCATTGTTTCGCAAGCCTCTGAAATCCAGCAACATAAAATGCTTTGGTCTAGTGTCAGAACTAGGCGGTGACTTATCTTTCTACAGCTTCATCAAGAAAGTATTTGTTCACACAAAAGATAATATTTAAGAGAGCTGAACAAATGGAAATCGCTTGGATCAAGTTTGGGGCTATATGGAGGATGCTCGAAGCTTCCCACTTTCATCCATCATGCACAGACTGATAACCTAACCTGTTATAAATTATGAAGTAGATCATGGCATGTGGACTACCAATAGCATCAGCTATAGTGTCTATAGTTACCCTCCTGTCTGCTTGAATTAGTCTTCAACTTTTTGAAAATTTCCCTCTGTGGCCAACACAGTGCTTGTCTTCAATATGTGTCCACTTTTCAGAGAACTTCTGCACCCAATTAATATTAAACAGCTTGATGTGATGGACACTTCTTACCATAGGTGGGAAACATTTCTTTATGGTCTTTGATTCCATACCTTTTGCCCACAAAAATCACACTATAGATCATATATATGACATATACATGGTGGCACCTCTGAGTGAGTGTACATTTCTAAAGTGTACATTCGCTCTTTTGTGGGCAAAAGGTATGGAATCAAATAATATTCATAAATAGGTGCTCCCCATCTATGGTGAGATGGTCACATCACACTATTTACAATTAATGGGTGCAGAAGTTCTCTGAAAAGCAGACACATATTGTAGACAAACACTGTTGGATTGTGTGTAATCGTGAATTAAGCTTCTGAAAATTTACTGCTCCTTTTGAAACTACTAGCTTTAAAGTAATTTTTTTTTCAGTGATGACACATAAACGGTAAACCCTCTTCCCTTGCAAAGTGTTTACCCTTGTTTTTATAAAAGAGTAGGTTCTGAAAATAAATTTAAGATGTATTTTTTTAAATGATGAAAGAAACTTAGAAAAATTGTTTCCATGTTTTAAAGAAAAAGGTAGTTGGATTGTTATGTATGTTACTGGTTTAGTTCTACTTAAGAAAACTTAACTTACATTTTGAAATAAAGTTTACAGCAAAATAGTTTTCTTATACTTTACAGAAATGTTCTTAAATACATAATTATTGTCCCTCTTTCCACTTCCTTTTATGATATGAGCTGGAATTCTGAATGATCTAACAATCTGAAAATAATGCAATTATTACCCATTTTATCAAAACAAAGCCTAAAATAATTAGCTTACACTGAATTGCAAAAATACATATTTACCTTTTTTCACTTTCTTTTACACAGAATTGTTTAGATATATCTATCAACTTCATATTCTCTCTTTCAGTTTAAATAAAAAATTTAATATATTCTTTTATTAATTTTGAAATCACAAATGTTCACATTTGCTATGCAAGCTTTCCATAACTATTTTTGTATGTTGTCGACTTTCTTGATGAAAATCAATGTGTTGCTATAGTTTAAGCAAAAAAAGGCATGGCATTTCCAAGTCTTTCAGCAAATCTGGAAAATATTGTAACTAATTTTACCGAATTAGCTGCTGCAATTTTAATTAAGTTGGAAGAGATGCAGTAACAATTGAAAAACTTTAAAGGATTTAAGCCAAGTCTCAGCTAACATAGGGATAGAAGTAGCAGAAAAGTTTGAGAAAATATTCCAACAGGATCTGGGTTGGGCCATTTTGATGAAAGTAAGCTCAGGCAAGTTCATTCCTGAAGAAAGGTGATAGGTCTAATTTATCCCAGTTAACCCACAAAGTGAATAACAGTTGATCCTGAGCCTGCTCTTTATGTTAGATAGAAAAGATCTACGCCCTTGCGCTTGTAATGTATTGAAATTTATTGTATCTGTAGCGCACATTAATGGCTACCAAGACAAGCACATGGTCCTGGGAGTATTTCACATAAGTCCCCCTCTCCCAAGAATTTCCACCCCTAGTTATAACAAGTTTGCATACTAGGATGTAAAAGATGCTTCAACAGGAGTGGTAGAGGTAAACTACAACACTATATACAAATATAATGAAATACAATGCCTTAATGCTTTTGACAAATTACAATTAGGTGAATCTGTATACAAAATGTTGCATCACTTGAAAATGATGTGATATACCAAACCGTCTGGATTGCACGACCTCTGCACAGATGGGCATGATGGGAAAGAACTGAAAAAAGTTTAGACTCCATTAGTAAAGTTATGGTAACCATGAAGTAAAACAATTATATATGAGCAAAATTCAGTAAATAGTGACACTATATTTCATTTTGTATTTAAAATTCAGAATATGTTTCAAGACTCCTTGCTCATCATTGGCCTTAGACTGAATAGCAATTTCTTCGAAACCCACCAATGAACAATTTGTGTCTACTCATATTAGAACCACCAGGCATCTCCAGATCATCCAAACTTGGTCAGCTGTCTACAGATGGCAAAATATGTTCTGAATTTTAAGTACAAAGTGAAGAATAGCATCACTAATTATTGATATATTGTATGTGTGTAATTTAACTCCAGGTCATATTAATTAAGAATGGAAAGGGGAAAAATATACAGTAAGCTTAAAATTATAATTTATTAAGAATGCTTATAGAGTAACAATTTGGAGAGGTGAATATCTCTTGCATCAGAGAATAAGTATATAACAAGTTGGACCCGATTTTTATGCATTAAAAGTTCTAAAAAGATGTGCTAAAAACTGAAAAATATTTTTAAAAAAATTAAAACAAAACATAACATGTATCTTACTAGGAAAATGAATATTGGAACTTTCCAAACTTACTAGGAAAATGAATATTAGAACTTGCCAAATGCAGCTAAATCCGATTTAAACTTCACATTGGAGTTGCAGTGCACAACAAATGTCATCTCCAGATTGCACCTATTAACACAGAGTAATGCCTTATATTCAGAAAAGGAACACTCTACATCACACAATGTTCTTGCATACTTGAAGACCAGAATATCACCGACAGACACATTTTCAAGTTTATTTACGTTTTGGCCTTTGGCCAATTTACAGAGGTTGGTAGCCACTGTTTTTCTCAAACATTACCTGAAATGTTTTTCTTGCAGCTTTTTATTTTCGAACCTGAGATAGCATCAAGTTGTTTTTCACCAAATTGTATTAATACTTAATGAGTAAACAGAAGTTTCTAGATTGTTTATTGTGGATATTCTCAATTGTCCAGTTCATTTACCGTTGATATAAATGCTTCATGATATAGCATGGCTGTAAGCCCAGTACATCAATGATCAATTATCGGTGTAGGAGGCAATGGAAGATTGGGAATGATTTTTTTAAAGTATTAATCCATGATGGCACTTTTACAAACACTTATTTCCTATTGGAGACTAGCTTGTCCACATTAGAATAAAGGGTTCAGATTGTTTCACACAATCTATGCAGAGCGTGAATGATGCATTTATACGAATCATATTTGGGAAAACTTATACTAAGACTTTGGGCAGCTTTCTTCATATATGCCACAGAATCCAGAAGCAGAAACAACAAATTGTTATGTTTCAGACCATTTGGCCACAAGGTTTCCAAAGATTCATTAAATAGCCTAGCTATTGTTACATGTTTTGTACTGGCATTTCTTTACAGGCTAGTAAAAAATTTTATTTGGAAATTATTTCCTATTACATTTGCCACTTTTCACCACTGATATCTATAGTTTTTCATCAGTGGTGACCCAGATTTTTTGATTTTCACATATTACGGATCTTATGTGATTTAATGTTTTTTCACAGCACTTTGGAAAATAATTTTTTCTTCGCTCAATTCATCACTACTTTTTCTAAGCTTCAGATTGTTTATCTTATAAAGGCAAAAGTCAACTGAAATAAATGCTTTACATAAATCTGAATAAAATTTTGAATGTTCTGATATGTTCGAAGATGTGACATTGATTCTCCTATAAGAAATTGCCTCAATGAAACACATGATGCAGTTGTTACAGGCTTCATTATTAGCAAATTTTGTACTACCTGGGAATGTTGATCAGATTTCATCACTCTGGCAAAAGAGTATTTTCCCATCAGTGGTGAAAGTGTTTTTAAACTATAGTATGTACTGCTGCAAGCATTCATGTACACTAGATTTCCCTTTTGCCATTTTTAACTCACAATGCTAATTAAAACACCTTACTGCTTTTTTTTTATCTACTTCTAACAATTCAAACAAGGAGACTTCTGCACTTAGTGTATTATGCTAATATGCTTAGACAGCACTAACAAACAGGTCCATATGTAATCTTAGGACGGAATTCTGTACTTCCCCAGCTAGCATATGCAATTATATCTACAGAAACCAAGTAGTATGGCTATTAAATTTTTATGAAATAAAGTTTTGTGTTCTAAAGAGAATAAGGAAAGTACTAAAATATATACTTATAGAGAAATTATCAAAAATATTTATTTATATAATGAAAAGTACTAAAATATTTATTTATGAGAAATATGTCAGAAATATTTATTCACATATCTTTTTTTAAAAAATATGTATTTTTATGTGAAGTAAAACTTTAAATGTACAGTTGTCAAACCTTAATCGGGATATTAAACTTTGTTTTACGGATGTACATGTTAGGAAAAAAACATTTATTTACTTACAAATCCAGGCCCTAATAATAAGCATAGTGAATGTTTTATTTATATCTATTCCATCACTTTTTATTGGCAAGCTATAACAAGAATTATATGACAAATGTTTCGGTTCTGAAAGGATCTTAATTTCAAAACTTTTCTAAACATATTAATTTCATGTCACATTGAAAACTGCTTAAGCAGCATCAAAATTAGTAGAACTCTTAATTTTTATGGACTTCATTACTATTACTTGAGCCTAAAAATATCACAGATTTTTTAAACCAAACATTACACTTTTTCTAGACTACTGCTGAATTAAATCATAATAGTTGAGCTAATGCCAAAGTTGGCTGAAAAAGTAGTCATGTTGTAAAACATGTGTTTACCGTTTTATTTTTTTTTGGTTATAGATTGCAGCGAGATTAATATATTTTTCCAGAAAAAATAAATACATTTATCTATAGTGCAAACACATCATATACATATTGCATAATTTTTTTCAGAATTCATCCTATTCAATAGAAATCATTCATGTTTAATCTGCACAAATATACATTTCACAAGCCATGATTCTCTTTCATAAGCATAGTTTTTCAAAAACTCATACCTCACACTGATGCATTATAAATGCAAGAACACATTCTGGTTAAAAATTAAGACTTATTCTGTCCTTTGACAGGTTAAGTATACTGCATAATTAAATAAAGCATTACATGCTTTTTTGGAAAAGATATTCAGTTATAGTCAGTTTAGTGATGATGAACTGAAGAGATCAGAGCATCATAAGGCCTGATTTTTCTATCTTTATTTTGCTAATTTTGGTTAATCAGGCACTGGCTTTACCTTTGACAAATTACTACGAAAGAGCTGTGCTGCTTGCCAAAGAAAAGACATGCATTCGAAACTGTTTGAATGCTTTTACTATATTTCATGTGCTAACATCACAGAAAATATTCAAAGTGTCTAAAAAATCATTAAACCTATTATTCCATATAACATATAAACTCTACCCTTTGCTGTGTGATATGCCCGAATCCTTCTAAAAAGATTTTAAGATAACTTGCTGCAATTTGTTCTGCTGAAAATTGGAAATTGCCTCCAGATCATTGGCATACAATGTTTTTTATTTCTCCTAATAAATGCAAATCTGAGATTTTAATTTGGAAATCTATGGAAACACAAATCTATCTAATAATTTTAGTCTCTCCATTTTCTTCCTCATGCACAGCATGTATTGGGTAGTTTCATTAGCCATTAACATTTTAAAAAATTGAGTCGAAATTGTAACATACACACCACTAAAATTCAATAAAATGGAAGATTAGTTTCGGCCATAGCTCCCGAAACTAATCTTCCATTTTATTGAATTTTAGTGGTGTGTATGTTACAATTTCGACTCAATTTTTTAAAATGTTAATATTTGACACCACTGTTACAAAAGTTCACTATATTCTATTCATTAGCCATGTTTGAACTTGCACCATTTTGCATAAAAATATATTTCGCAGATGCCAAATTAGCAAAAACTGATTCATTATGTTGTTTAGGTACTGATAAGCAGTAAACATACCTTCATAAAATATGGGTCCAATTGCATTCCTATCTTTTGGTCATAAATTTCTTAGTTTAATAAATGATAGCCACCTGAATTGGAAAAATTGCATCTATCTTATCATTCCTATACTTAGCAGTACATGCTATGCAACATGCTCATTATTAATGTTGGATTCAATTATGATTTTAAAATTAGTTTATCATGCCTATTCCAAATCAATAATGAAATTTAGGAAAACTCAGTTAAAAGTGATCGTTTCTTCCTATTAAAGAAAAAAGTTATACGAGTAATATTTGGTACACATTACAGACATTCATACAGAATCCTCTTTATGCAATTTGAAATTTTAACTCTTCCTTGTGAATATACACTATCCCTCATGAACTTTTATATAAGAAATAAAGAAAAAGTTGTACCATATCAAAATACAAAAATACTAGACAAAAATCAAATCTACACACACTGGTTTCAACACTTTCCTGCTATTAAAAAGCATTAAGTATATTAAGAATGCATTTTAGTACAAAACTCTTCTTTCCTCTAGCACAAAAGCCTTAATGGTAAATCCTTCAAATCTGCTCCAAGTAAATAGCTGTGTAAAAAGGCCTTTTATTGTGTAGAGGAATATATGAATGGCAATATATTATACCGATTTAAAAACACTGTAATGATTGAGCGATTTGTCTGTTTCTGGTTCTCTGGTTTTTGTTGTTTGAGAGTTGTTCTAGGTGTAGCCGTTTCGTTTTTTTTTTTTTTGTAACCATTTATGTAGATGTACACAATATTTTTTGTAAATGTAGAATATGTGCTGCTGTGGTAATTGTGAATGACAAATTGTATATTCATAAGTCTCTGTGACTGCTTTGTGAACTCATGGAATGCTCCCGGAACTGAACTGAACTAAAAGGAGACGTTCAATTAGTGGACCAGGATTGTCACAGCTCCAGTATATGCTTTCTTCTTGTGAGTTCCGATTCCTGAGAGATTGAAATGAGCTTCATATGTGAAAAAGGCTGATTAAGATGGAAAAGTCTGCCATGCAAATATCAATAAACCAATTACAGAACTCTTTTCATACAGTCAAAGGGTTTAATATCAGATACAACAATAATTGTTATATGAAGATGAAGCAGCTCATTCACTTAATGTGCACTACCAACAGATACAATCATTTGCTGTGCTAATTATGTTAAAGACTTTATTGATGGATTTTTTGGGGGCATAAAAATCTTAAGTGTGGCTTCCTTCAGAAGGGAAGTAAAGTCATGGGTCCTATGTTGTACATTTACAGCACGAAAAAGAACCTCAAGCCTGAAAAAAGAGGCCTCTGAACAAAATTTGTCAGCCATTTCATGCCCTGAATTGAATGGGATGCTGATGACCTTAGATGCTAAAGAGTATCCATAAATAAACAAATTAAAAAGTACTCCTGGACATTATGAAATTTTCTCCTGTAATACTAATTGATGAAATGAAATGTTTTATTTTTTATTTACCAACAATTCAGTAAATCATTTGTAAACAATAAAATGCCTTATTGTGTATCATGTGGCATATAAATGAATAATCTCTAATAAACACAAAAAAATTATGTTTATTAGATATTAAATATTGTCTAGAGCAAAACAAGTAGAGAAGCAATATAGATATGGTATTACAATTCATTTGAAATAACTGATGACTGATGTGCAACTTAATCAGGATAGCAGCATGCTATCAGAATAAAGACTTTGGATTACACGACAAAGCCAATATGAGTTTTGATCTACATGTAATGCTGTTACTGCATGGTTATTTATATTTCTATAACTGAGCAAAGAAGTTACATGATCACTTCATTATAATTTTGATATTTATCAACATACAGAGAGTTTGCTTCATGCTTGGACTACAAGAAAGTGAGGGGAGGAAGTCAGTAGAGCTTGAAATATACAATGGCATTCTAGAGTTGTAATTTTCCAAGTATAACTTTGTAATCTATGACATGCACACTATTATCATTTTATTTTGCTAAGCTGTTACAGTAGTTTCTCAAAGTGGTGTCTTTCAGTATTCACACGTTCCCCGACATCTTTTGATGAAATTTGTATTTATACCAGAAAAAAGTTCTTTTGTAATCCTTCTAATTTCTGTGCTTATATTGTCTTTCAGTTCATCTACAGTGCATGGGTTACATCTACAGACTGTATTTTTTAGGGTTTCCCACACATAATATTCCCATGTGGTAAGATTTGGAGAATGTGCAGGCCATAAACCTTTAGAAATAATTCTGTCTTCAAAAAGCTCCCTTATAGCCTCCAAAGAATCATATGCAGTATGGGCATGGCAGAATCTTGTTGTAAATATGATACTATCTCTCTGAATTTAAGGAATCTTAAAAAAAATATAGGTCCTATTATTCAATTTGCTGTTATGGTACATCACACACCAACCATCATGCAGAGAAATTTCGTGAATTATTCATAGATTTTCTGTGCTCTAGAATCTATTGTTTGTGAACATACATAACCACATAAATGAAACAACGCTTCAGTGGAGAAAATGATTAAATGTGGATCACAATACCTCATGAATGATCTATAAATCCCAATTATAGAAATTTACTCTACTTTTGTTGTCATGTGGCCGTAATTCCATAAGGTTTCAATTTTAAAAGTTTAGTAGCCATATGGATTGAAGTTTTTTAAATGTCTACTTCTTGTGCTACAAGACTTCAAGATTTATTAGGAGAACATTCAAGCAATGCCCCAATATCATCCAGCTTTTCTTCTGCTAGGACTCTGTCTAGGCCTATGAATTTTAGAGTTCAGTGATCCCATTTCTTTTAATTTATGACATGGTTTCTAACTGTACCTCTATTTGGAGGTTGAATGCCAGGGAATCTGTCTACAAATTGCCTACACACCTGTTGGTATGAATCTGTTTTGATTTAAGTATCATATATAAATATTCGTTGTTGTAGAATAAATTTTTCAGCCAGCATTTCTATATAATTTATTTAATACACACACAGCACAGGCACTTTAAATGTAATATGAAAGAAGTATACATGTCTCCAAACATTTCAAACTGTACAAAACAATGACAGGTAATTAAGAGTCCATGCAACCAGGTGTTCCATTGTCCACACCTCAACCTGTTCTAAGCACTGACTAGAAATGTATGGGCTCGCGCTCTACCGGCTTAATACCATCCACTTTCTCGGATCAAGCATGACTCTCTGCACATAGGCAGTCTGCCATGTAGCTGTCCTTTAGCTTTTTGCATGTGTTTTAAGAAATGTATAAATGATGAACTCAGATCAATTGAAGCTACAGATGAAACAGCATGTCCTTCATTCTTCTCAAGGATTAAACTCTTTTTAAGACAAATCATTTTTTTATGCTACATAACAATATTTTAATGCAAAAAGTACACACCATTTTTTGTCTCTTACTTCTAGGTTTGATATAAATAACTAGTGGCACCATATTCCCTCTGCCAAAAATGCATTCACTAATCCAAAACAACAGAATACTGCAATATTTTTTTTTCTTCTTTTCATGAAAAATATTTGCTATTTTCATGATAAAATAAAAATCTCCAAAAATAATGAGACCAATAAAATGCAAAATACACAAACATAAACAAATAAGCACGTAATATAAGTTTATGCAATGCTTTGACCAAACTGAAGTTCTTGCCTGAATATATGGGCATGTAGCATAAGCAGCAGCGCTCATTAAAGTGTCATTTTGAAACTAAATAAATTATGCTTTTATTCTAATAGTTAGCAAAGATTATTTGTGGCAACACTTTTCAAACTTATTAAATGTTGTTTTTCTATTTTCCAACTCTTGCATTTATATCTAAAAAGAAAATACAACAGTAAAATGATTTTTGAAAGCAAGAAATATTTTACACGCTGATTTTTCATTTATTACTAGTGACTGGTGATTATTGTCACCGAAAAAGCTGGAGATTTTTGTTTGCAAATAATTATTTATTCTCCAGGATATAAATGTTTAACATGCATTTTTCATTGTAGGAAAATTAGCAAAATGATTTTTCAAAGTAAGAAATATTTTACATGTTGGTTTTTCATTTATTACTAGTAACTTACGATCATGGTCACTGAAAAATGCAGGAACTTTTTGTTTGTATATAGCTTACAAAAAAATTACCTTTTTTCATGAGTAGTGACTAGCACACATTTTAACTGTAATTTCCAAAGGAGGAGTTCTGCAACACTTCTTATAGCAAATTAAAATCATTTTATATAACTTTGTACTTTTGACTTCTCCAGGACAAAAGAATAAAATTGGTCCATTTTCACTCCCAGCTCTTTAAAAGACACTAAGGGGAAACTATTACTGAAGTACCAATGGCTTACAATAACAATTAGTAAATATTTTATCAGAACATCTGCAAGACTTGCCTTACTTCTGGACTCTAGCAACAGATTTTCAGGAAGTATTTGCGGTAGGTATCTGAACATTTTGATATTTGAAATTCTGGTTGGAGTTACAGAGATATACCACTTTCAGTATACGACATCACTGTCGCTCACCTTATCTCTACAACTCTCCCTCTTCATTGAGCAAACAATCCATCCTGTGTCGTAGTTGAGGTTTGGCTGTACAATGGAACATTTTCGTTATGTACAGCTGGCATGCACTTTATGTATGGTATAGTGTAGTGCTAGACAACTTAATGAAGAGCAGTATCCTTTGGGATTGTCTCTTCCTCACAGTGTTGTATCAATAGATCGATTACTATGTGAAACTGGAACTTTCAAATTTATATGCAAGATACTGACTCCAGCAAAACGTTTGAACACCAGAATTAGAAAACATCATTTTGGATACAATTGCTAATAACCCCTTCTATAAATATTTGTCATTTAGTCATGTCTGGCACATAAGTTCTCAAATGGTTGGAGCAACAGCTGCACCCTTATCCTCAGAAGAAGCAAGCATTCTAACAAAACTTACCATCCAGCTATTGAGTAAGCGAATATTCATATTGTGTGCATAGCTAGCAAGATATCACATTAAGACATTTTTCTCAGGGTCATATCCAAAGCTGAAGATACACTTGACCTTGTTGCTTGTATTAATGGCATCTGCATGGATGTGAATGACAACCCTGAGAAGCTAGAGTAGGTATGTCAGGCTATGATATTGTGCTGTGATGCTCAAAGCTAAAACGTTCTAAATAGTATATCTTTTGATCATAAATGCATCTTATAGTAATTGCTTTACCTTAATGCCCTTAAATGATCAACATAAGATTTTAATGATAACTTGGTCAGGAGGCATAATTACCCATAAGCATCTTATTTCAAAATATTCAAACCTGCTCTGAATACTCCTGAAAATTTGTTAATAAGAGTCCAGGGACATCCTATTACATATATATGTGTGTGTGTATTAAACCTTGGACCTATGATTACAAAAACTGATACAAATATATACTTAAAGCTTTGGTCATTTAAGTTAACAATTATGACTACTTAACAGCCTTCATTACAAGCATTTAAATAAAAAAAACAGGTATAATGCTACATATAATGCTATTTTCACATAATGAAGTTTGCTGCTAGGTTTCTAACTCTCAAAATTAATACATTCAAGTATAATTAACATCACTGTATGATTGAATTGAACTACACACTCTTATTGCTGAACTTACTTGTTTTAATATGTAGTACTAGTTTCATTATAACCCTTAGTTGACGGTTAGCTGATGATGCACACAAAGGGTTCTTGAAACTAGTACTTCATATTATAAACAAGTAAGTACAGCAATATGAGTGTGTAGTTTGACTCAAACATACAATGATATTATATGATTAGCTTCACTGTAAAGTTCCTATTAACATTTCTAGTTATATTCAAGTATGTTGATATCTGATTTCCAGTGTTCAGTCAAAGGGAAGGAAATCCTTGGGACATTTATTATTCTCCACTTAACTACTTTATAAAACTGGCAAGGCAACTATCCATCAAAGAACCAAGTTAGTTCTGCTTAATCCAAAGTCAACAGCATTTGTGGAGCAATGGATCTCATATGGTTAGTTTTAACAACATATGCTATTGCTGACTGTTCTTTATAGCAACATTAGAATGCACAACCATGCTAACAAGTTACTTAATGTACCTCTTATACTATACACTTTATTTAGATCTATCTTCCTTATGTCACAGATTTTTCACACGTGTTGTGATACAGGAAGGTCAAATGGAATGATGAGTTATGCCTGGACTTCCATATGAAGCTCCTAGGCCTCTTCTTTCATCTTTACATGGAGCCAATAAATCACGTTTTGGTCTCATTAAGCCCTTAAAATCAACAAGAGATACATCCATATCTCTAAAAGCATTTAGTAATATTATTGCCGTTATTATAACAAGAAATCCACAAATATTACCCACTATATCTTCACTATTAAGATGTTGCCATTCACGGAAGAGTATTGTGGATGCTGTTATCACCAGTGTAGTAAACAACACATAGTATACAGGTGTGACAATTCCTGTATTGAAAAGATCCAAAGCCTTGTTTAAATAGTTCATTTGTACGGTGATACATATGATAACAGTCACAAGGAAAATCCAGGTAAGCCAGTTTCCCATCTCATTTTGCTGACCTGAAATTGTCTCTTTAAGCGCAAGTCCCAGTCCTTTGCAGGCCATAACAGTTAATGAACCAATTGCAGAACATAATGTGATATATACCACTACATTGCGGTGCCCATAACGAGGACCAATATATAGGCCAATGAATGCAGAAATGGATACTACAATAACTACGTAGCTGATGAATGCTGAAACAAAAATAAACAGTCAGTATGAGCACAAAATTCACACTTTGAAAGTTTTATTGCTCTTTGTTCTAAAATATATTTTAAAATACGAACCAACACAACCTTATGTTTATGTTAAAGTAATTCTGTATATTCAAATGAGAAAAAATGCTGATCTGACGGAATTATCTATGGGATCATGAATTTTTACATCATAAGCAGGTTTCCATGTAAATCACCATTACAGGACTTTACTTCACTTCATTGAAAGATACATCAAGTCAGTATAATTAAGATGTGAAAAGAATTATGTAATTATAATAGTACAGTTAAAGAAATGACAATCTTGTTTATTTTGATGAAAGAGAAAGAGTAACCCTATTTAAAAAATATTTTTACAAATTTTGAGATCAAAGCCCTATTTTGTATATTTCTCAACAGTACATGTTAAACTTTTAACTTCAAAAGAACTACCAAGTAATACATATGAATCTTCTCTATTGGCTTGCATATATATTTAATACACAAAATCATTAAATCCATTAATAAATCAGTAAGGCTACATTTAGAGAAGAGAATGTTCTATGGTTCAAAAATTATCATTCTGGACAGTACTAAATAATCCATCTTTCCTCCAGATAACTCAACAATTTAACAAACTATTTTGCTTTCAGTTTAGCCATATTATTATCCATTAGAGGTTAATATAGACTTTATAATCTTCATACATGCAGTTATTATCAAAGTTTTTCGCCATAACCATTATTGTTGCTACTAAAACAAAGGGGTAAACAAAATTTTAAGTAGTGGTTTATGTAAACTCAATTAAACATACTTACAAAGCTGTTGACAATGTAGTGGTATATGTATAAACACTAATGTAATAAAATTTGTTCACACTAACTCCATTCACTTACATAAAAACTAGACATATGTTTCGGGAGTGATCCCTCCCATCTTCAGCCTGTAGACCAACTGTTGTTAGATGTTTCTTGATGTTCTTGTGGTGGCATCTGTTGGTTCTATTAGGAACTTGCCGAGTTTGTCCATTGGAGGGAAATTGGAATTCATTTTCATTGTTTTTTATAATGCAATAGAATGTTCGACTTGGGAAAAAATTTTCATTATAAAAAAACAAGGAAAACTTAATGAATTTTGATTTCCCTCCAATGGATGAACTTAGCAAGTTCCTAATAGAACTAACAGATGCTGCCACAAGAACATCAAGAAACCCAGCCACCCCTTCTAACAACAACAGTTGGTCTACAGGCTGAAGATGGGAGGGATCACTCCCGAAACAGGTTTTATGTAAGTGAATGGAGTTAGTCTGAACAAATTTTATTACATTAGTGTTTATATAGGGTTTATATGTTTACATATTTATGATGGAATGGAATGAAACATGCATTTTAAGAATATTATTTCAAGATATAAATTAAGATTCTATAAAAGATTCTTCTGGGAGTAGTGCATTCTAGTCCTTAACTTCAAAACTAAACAACACTGCAAATTTTAATAAGAATCTTTAAAAGTGTTGAGAATAATTTATGTAATAGGTAAGCTGTACCACAGCAGTTTATTCCTCAAATATTAATACAAGAAGATGGGGGGGAAATTGAATTTCAGCTCATTGAAGTTAAAAAAAAAAAAACATTATGCAACAGCCTTTGAAACATGTCCAAGTAAGTGGAAAAATTTAGTGAAATTTGAGTGATTTTCTCATAAATAATTTACTATGTTAGTAAACATTGTTTGCATGTACAATCATTTTGTTCATTTTATTGATGCTAAATGACATTTAATGAAAGAAACATTTGTTAATTCTTATCTTTACCAGATACATAAAATGAACTCAAGGTTGTGTTAAACCAGAACTACTTTTTCACCACATAAGGATGAAATGATCCCTCCAAGTCAAAAGAATCAAGATATTTTATTCTCCTTCAAGATAGAAGCCTATTCTGCCAGTACTTAATATTCATAGAGGGAACTTTGGGGAAGAACCAGATTAGCAACTGCCTCTTTGATTTCAGGTTACACTGATGTATTCAAACTTTTGTTATACTATTACTGGAGATGATTTTTTTAATAGTGTTTAATGCCCAGTTTTACTGCTAAGGCATCACAGCGGGTTGGCACTAGTGATATGAGAGATGAAATGATAAATCGGGAAAGAATTTTTTTTTAAGAAATGGAAAATTCCAGGGCTAAATTTAGGGTATTTCCCTGGAATATGTCATTTATGAGGACTGAGGAAAACATGGGGAAAACCTATCAGGGAGTATGGTCCTAGTGGGAGTCAAACATCCCAGACCTCCCATTCACAAGTCTGCATCTTAACCTTGTCCACTAGTGGCAGTATGGTGATATCAGGAATTTCTAATATTGAAACAATGGACCATTTATTGACTCCATTTCATCCTTATTCTCTTTAGTTCTTCTGCAATGAAACAATGGATCATTTACAGGCTCAATTTCAACTTATTCCCTTTGATTCTTCTGTGAGGTTCTGAAGAACCAAACAATAAAAAAAAACTATCTCAATCAAATATACCTGCTGAAAATTTAAGAGACTTGCAGTAATGAATGTTCAGAGATTCCCTCAATATTTGACGGGTAAAAAAATACCTGTACACCTACAATAGCCTATTATGCTATATTTATGAAATATAAATAGAAATATATGCCATATGTCTAGGACATCAGTGTGAGTTTTGCCTTGAACTCTGCTGAAACTAATATGACACCATGTTCTCTGGTTCATTTAATGAGCATTTCTTCTTGGAAGGTTGCACAGACAGTAGCTCTTAAAGTATTGTCGGAAGCCTATCAGCACAATTGCTCTATCTCCTTAATGAAACCCCATGATGCATTCAGGCATGGCAAGTTAATTCAATGAGCCACAGTACAGGAAGCTTTAATTTTAAATCTTTTTTCATGTGGTCACATTTTTTGATTGTGGCACTTGCAACTTGGTGGCACATGTCTGGTTGATCTGATAGCAGCTGAGTCACTGACTTGACAATGACAGCGCAAGTTTCTTGAGTGGAGAGTTTCCTACTTCATTTCACATCTTTAATACATTCTATGCTGAAAGTTTTTATCTCCCATATTGGCAAGTTAATTCTGCTCTGTGACACATTACCAAAACAAGCTATAAAATCCTCCATGATTATAATCATAGTTTTTGCATTATAAGGCTGCTCATGGACCCACACATAAGTACCACATCTCTCTCAACTTAAAACACTCATATCCACAAATACACTCTTGAAATTTGATTTGTATACCTTCTAGCAACATTCATAATGCATTTGTGTTCTGTTTCAGACCAATATCGATTCTTACAAAATCTCCACATAAATATAGCAGAATAACAGGTTAATGTATATGTACTGGGATCTTTCTCCCATTTTCTAAATCACTCTTGAATATCTCTTCACCATCACTTCCACAAGGATAATGCTTTATTAACAATCACCAATGATGGACACCCTAATTTTTTAAGGGTTGTTCTTCATTAAGAAAATGTAAACCAGTTGTGGAGAAGCTTTCTTTATACATAAGTGAAGTATCACTACATCAAGTCCATTATAAATTATGCATTTTACTTCACTATCAACATCTTGTGTGCAATTATAAGTTTTCATACTTGTTGAGGCTTATTTAAAATGATAAAAACATCATAGTTGGAAAATACAGTCTGGTTACTTTCAAGTTGGAACAGTAAACAATGGGCACACAAAAAATTCAACATTTTGCTGTAGCTAAATACACTCTTCCCAGGAAACTTCTATTGTAGACAGTTTCTGAGAAATCACAAAATTGACCAACCCTATAAAAATAGGAATTTCTGTATAGTCATCTTCCTATATATTTCAAATTTCATGGTTAAGTAACAAAACCAAACTGATTTACCCTTGCAAATTAGGAAAACTATTATGATAAAACCAGACAGTCAAGGCAGCACTGTTAGTCTCCATGGCACTTCTCAGTTACAAATCACCCTCAATATCCCTTTAATTACTGAAATTATTTTATCATTAATTTTAATACACTAAGCCACTATAATTTTCATACTTTTATTTGTTATCTCACTTATATGGCTTACCTCATTTCAAACACATTAACAGAAAATAATATTACATAATGGCTTGCTTTATTTCCATTTTTTTTTTTTTTCCCCTGTCTGAAGCTCTTCTATTGTAAAATACCAACAGAATTGTTAACACTCACCAGGATTTTGCAATTTCGTTAGAAGAATGGATAGATTTTCCACTTCTTCTTCTTTTGGGGAATGTATCACAATAACTGTAGAACCCAAAATACATAAGAAGCAGCCCATCTGGAAAAAGAATTTTTGTTTAGACTGAATGCCTAGATGTGGCAAGAAGGAAATTGAAACTTGCCATTGAGAACTTGTAAATTTATGTTTTGCGTACAAAAGCATTTGACAAATTAATGCTTAGTGCATTTATAAAATTTACTTTGTTCCTATAAAAGGTAGAAAACATACACTCTGCCTCATGTCTAATGGTATAAGTTTTGAGATAAAAGGAGAATTCATTTAATGCTGATGATAAAAAAATACACCAAAGACATTCTGTTACTTACACTATTCAGGACATGCATTCTCTGGGTGCCAAAATGCTGTAAAAGAGGAAGTAGGCCATTGTGCATGGTGGTCTAGTGATAACCATACTTGCCCCATAGACCCAAGGTCACAGGTTCAAACCCAGCCAGGGTGAATGAATTTTTAGGGTGTAAAAATCTGAAGTATGGTTTCTTTCATGAAGGAAGTAAAGCCATTAGCCCCATATCACAGATTCAAGACACATAAAAGTATCTCAAACCTGAAAAAAGAATAAAAATATAAAGCACGCCGATCGGAATGGCAGACACCACTGCAGCCACAGCAGCTCCTGCACAGGTTTCACCAAAGTCTGTGAGCAAAATTTATTGGCTGTTTCACACTCTGAATAGAATAGGATGGTAATGACCAGAGATGTTTTTCATTTGGTTTATTTACGGATGTTCTTTAATATTTCAGGTCAACAGCATCCCATTCAAATCAGGGCATGAAACAGTCAACAAATTTTGCTCAGAGGCCTCTTTTATCATGCTTGAGATTCTTTATTGTGCCGTAAATGTACAACACGAGACCCACGGCTTTACTTCCCTTTCGAAGGAAGTCATACTTGGATTTTTACACCTGAAAAAATCCATTGATCCTGGCTGGGATCAAACCTGCGATCTTGGGTTTAGAGGGCAAGTATGGTTACCACTATATCACCAGGAGTGACCCCAGAGATGTTAAAAAGCATCCTTAGTTAAACATTATAACAACAACAAGAACGAGGTCTCAAGAAGCTAACATGACCAGACCGTAAATCAAACCTGGGTGTGCTTAATAAGAGGATTCCGAGCTCAACTATAATAACTACAAATGCTACTTTCTCAAAACTGGTTCAATATTTGCAAGATTATTGGAAGCTTTATTTTCTCCAATTAAAAGGCAGAAGAAGCTTATATTAAATAATTTCTCTCAACTCCTCTACAAGCCTGTAGCCAAGGTTCAATTAAATTTGAGGGGGACTACTGATTCCTCTCTCTCTGGCTCTCATTCACAGTTTCTCATTCTGAGATATACAGTTACAGAGAACTAATAATAATCAAAATAGGGTATTAAAAATAATTCTCAAACTTGCAATTGGGTTTATTCTTTTCTCTTCAGTACCTTCAGTGTAGAGCTTTTGGGAGCTTAAAGTTTAGGAATCCTTTCTTTATAACCTGGCTGGGACCCAGAGAATTTTTATTACTTATTAATAAATTAATAAAGACCATTATAAGAATTTTACATATTCAATAAAATAAAATCTTTTGCATAATGTAGATTAAAAGATTTCTCTTCTCTCTTACTGAAAAGTACACACAAACTAACATCTTTAATTAAAAAAAGCACAATCTATAATTATGCAGTTTTACAGCCCAATAGTTTTACTTTCCATGTTTTTAATTAAAAATGAATATATTTCTGTAACTCTTACAAAGCTAGTTCTGCAGTTTTTCATAATGCAAACTTCAGCTTAAGTTGGTCCATACTGAGAGTTTTGGTTAAATCTTTGTCATAGCTCAAAGTGTAATCATACTTTATACACCCCCATAAGAATGTTTTAAGTATGTTCACACTAACTCCACTTACTTATATAACATGGGACATAGGTTAATCATTTCCATTATCAGCTGTAGAGTATAACAGCTGATGATGTTAATGATTGCCCCCAAAACATGTCCTAATGTTGTATAAGTGGAGTTAGTGAAACATATTTAATAAATTCTAATAGAAAAATATATATATATATATATATATATATATATATATATATATATATATATATATATATATCAATTAAGAATAATTATAATAGTAGAAAAGGATAAAACACTAAGAAAAAGTCACACTTGAGATGGCTATACTTCAAACTCGTGGAGTCCTTCTATGGCAAGAAGACAAGTGACAATACATATATATATATAGTACAGGGTGTACAAATGATCATATGGTTTTAAACTTACATTTTTTCTCCATGGTATACAATATATAATTTTGAATCATAACTTAAATTGAAGAAAAACTGTGGAAGTTACACAAATTACAATTGTTCAATATGGGATCAGTTTATGACACAGCAAACATCCAGCAGGTAGATCATTTCTTGCCACACCAACGTTAGCACGGCTGGTGTATCTGATCAAACTGCTGCAATAATCCTCCGTTTCAACTCAGGGAGGTCTGCAGGTAGCGATGGCACATATACATGATCTTTTATGTACCCCTACAAGAAACAATCACACGGGGTCAGTTTGGGGGACCTTGGAGGCCAATAGAGAAAAGCCAAATCATCTGGACGATGATGAGCGATACAACAATGGGGAAATTTTGCATTCAACAATTCCTGCACATTATTTAGGAAGTGAGGGGAGTGCCATCTTGTTGCCAAATAAGTTATTGTTGTTGTAATTATGTAGATCAGGAACTAGTCAATTCTGGAGGTTTTCTAGATATATCCAATGACATTTTTTTCCCAGAAAAAAAAAAGGGGCTCCACAAACTTGATGAGATAGTGCACAGAAAACTCCAATTTCTGTGAATCTTGCACATGCTCTATAATTTCCCATGGATTCTCCAATACCCAAATACGAACATTATATTTGCTCACTTGTCACTGAAAATTACACAATTAAGGAGCATATTATCTTCCTGTTCTAACATTTCTGTGTAGAAGTTTCCACGGACAGCATAATCTTCAGGATGTAAGACCTGTAGCAATTGCAGGTGATACAGTCTCTGTTGGAGACATTTTCTTAACACCTTCCACACTGTCATTGTTAAATTGCTAGTTCTCGACTTGCCATTTGCACAGATTTTTAAGGACTGCATGCAAAAGCCCTTTTGACTCTCTGGACATTCTCATCTGACATAAACAGATGTCCACTGTCTTTCCTTTACAGAGACACCCCGTCATTTGGATCTGAATGTACCACCTATGATGTTTTTACCAGAATACCAAATTTTCGTCTCTATGCCAGCTGAACTGTAACCACTGAATTATGTTCCACAAATTACAAGACACAAAAATATTTTTGCACGCGAGTTGCCATGTTTTGTTTATTTCATTACCATGGCTACAAAACAAAATATGTGCATTTAGAATTGAAACTTCCACAGTTACTCTTAAATTTAAGTTATGATTCAAAATTATATTGTATACCACAGAGAAAAAAATTAAATTTAAAACTGCTATAATCCTTTGTGTACATCCTGTACTTTATATTTTATCTTATTCTCACACTTACTTTCCCAAGCAGATTTAAATTCTCACTCAAGAAGAAGGAAGACAAGATAGCTGCTACAAGCACACTAAGTGCTCCTAATGGTGTCACAAGTGATGCAGGGGCAAATGCATAAGCTGCAAAGTTGGCTGCCTCACCAACACCCACTGAAAAATAAAAAAGATTATGTGTAACATCCACTCTTATGGCAATTTTTTATACTTAATGTATGCTGTGTTAACAGCAATAACCAGTAATGCTTTAAGCTACAGTATCTACTGAAGCAGTTACAATAAAGGCTGTGTGATGTACTTAGATTTAAAATTCATCTTGCTTCATTAAAGACGCAAAGGATGGCCAACCCTCACAGTGATTAATTACAATGACTGTCACTCAGGCAGATGAATGCTTTAATTTGGAGCATTGGACAATTAACAGCAAATGTGGTATAAAAATTGAGAGATTTGCCCACATATACATTTTTAAACTTTTTATATTCTTTACTTTATGCAACATAGTAGCTTTCACAGTGGATACACAATTTTAAATTAAATATAATAAATTATTATTGAGGAAATCACTATATTTTCACTAATTTTGCTCCACGTACTTGCACATGTTTCAAAGGCTGTTGCCTTCATCTTCAGCATGATTCCATTGTCTGCTCCCCAGCATGGTATTAAGATGTCGCTCTGTAGATTTTATGAACTTGGTGATGAGGTTACTGTTGTTTGGGACATCAAAATTAACCAGTTTCCTTGTTTTCGATTATGAATATATTTTCTAACACTATATCCACAGAGCAACATCTTAATACCACACTGGGAAGCAGACAGTGGAATAACGCTGAAGATACATGTCCAAATGAATGGAATAAAATTAGTGAAATGTGAGTGATTTCCTCAATAATAATTTGTTAAATTATAATTTATTTCACTGTGAAAATTCCCACTATTCAAAACTATATAAATTAAATGTTTTAGTTTACTAAAAACTGAGGATGTGGACAAGGGACCAGAAACATGTTTTGCAAATAATTTTTGATAAGTGGAGGAATAAAGATTAGTTAATAGACTTACAAGCTGAAACATTTAATTTTTTTTTTAAATATTTTTATTTCCTTCCACTATTAAAATCGACAAATCTATAAGAACTTCATTTCATACCACCTAAACATTCACAATTAATGATTTAAATTTTCAGGTCTTCAAGATAATTCTACACTGCAATTCTGATAAAATTAATATTTTTAAGTAATTAACATGGAGACAAAAAGCATTTGAAGTTGTCCAAAATGCTGCCAGTGGATTGAGAAAGAATTTTAAAAAATCTAAGCAGATAGTTGAACGCAAAAGGAGTGAACAATGTGCCTTCTGCAGCTGCAGCTAGCCAACTGGATATGCTAAAGTGGTAGTTTTATATTCTATTATTTTATACTCATGCCACTTTTACTACAATTTTACTACTACTACTACTACTACTACTACTACTACTACTACTACTACTACTACTTTACTACATGCTCTGATTACAAAGCAATGGACAAAATAAGTCAACACATTTCTATTATAAGATAACTAAAAATAATTATTTTTATTTAACATTCTAGAATATGATAACTTGTTTCTTTTTTGGGGGTGGGTGGCTTTGTATAGTTTGCATATATACTAAGGGTAAACATGCTTTTTTAAAACAATGTGATTAATTTAATTATTTTATTAAACTTACTTGAAAGTAAACCAGCCCACCATATCCATTCTTTGAGATAGCCAAAACCACCTGCACTAGCACGCACAGCTCCAGTCCGATTAAGGCGAATTAAAGCTTTCTTTTTGATGATAAAACTTGAACCTGATTTAGAACAGAGAATATTTAAATTACTGTATACCTATCAAAATAAAATTCAGTTAACATTTTATGAGAAAAGTGATATTGAAAATTTTGCATTTGTTTCAAAACTGTAACCTTCTAAAATTAGAATGTTTTTTAAAACTAAATTCTCCTGCCTACTTGTTAATGTGTGTCCCTGTCATCCAATTATGTTGACATTGGTTTTATTTCTTTATTTAAATTTTAGCATAAAGCTATAAGGCGTAGAAAAAGGATAATTTAAAACTCTATTATCTACACATAAGTGTACCATAAAAAGTGATTAGGAATTCTATATGTCACAGTTAAGATAAGATTATCATGAAGAGGGATAAAAGACAGGGTTGGACAGTTTCTAAAATGCAACAGTTTCAAAGGTTATAACTAGAATAACTGTAGTGTCCGAGATTATTTAGCACTACTACAGAGCATGACCCAATCAAGGTTATTGTTTTGAATATAGCTTCTGCATAGGTCAAGAACCCTAATTAACTAACCCACATATCACCTGCAGCACAGCTTCAGAATCTAATACTTGAAAAGTAGAAAAAGATGAAGCGGATTTGATTAAACTTGATTGTGCAAGGAATACTTACATGTTATGTATAAAAACAACTGATACTTATTTGAGGAAAAGGTAACTTGAAAATTGAGAATGAATGAATAAGGTTTAATGTCCGTTTTTGCTACAGAGGTACCACAGGCAATGGACTGTGATGATACATGAAATGAAATGATATATTGAGAAAGGATTTATTTTTAAGTAAGGAATCGTTCGACGCCTAAGTTTAGGGTACCTCCCCAGCATTTGCCAGTTATGAAGACTGAGGAAAACCTGGAAAATACCTCAGTTAGGGAGGACGGTCCTGGCAGTATTCGAACCCAGATCTCCAGCTCACAAGTCCATGCCTTAACGACCTCGGCCACCCGTGGCAGTTGTGATATAGCATCAGCACGGTAAACCCAAGAATTAGGTTTGAACTTTTGCAGTGGGTGTCTTAAGTTTTTCCAATTGATTCCCTTTTCCAACAATTGTCTACATGTGGCATAGTGTGATTGACGAGTTAATAAATATTCAGTGCAGTTAACAATCATGGGCAAAGATGCTTAAAAATGAACATGCTAATATTAAAATATATTTATTACAGTTAAACTGGTAATTTATAATATAAGAGTTGGATGGGGGAAATGTCTCAACTGAACGTAAAATTATATATTATACTTGGAAATTTTCTTCTAATACAAATGCATGCCAGATCATGCTGACAGAACTTTGTCAGTGCACAGCAGCCTAGTCATTAAACATTTGTGGTCATTTCTTCTTGCACCCAATCCCAAAAGAGTAAACATTGGCTGCTTTATAGTTCTCTCATTCCATTATATAAATGAATATGTATACTAATTTTTACAAAAACCTTCAGTAAGCATCTTATTTTCAGATACTTCCTTGAGAATGAATCTAGCTCAACAACATATGAAATGTGCTTCCAATCTAATAACTTAAAGATATGCTAATAAGAGGATAATTAATACCTATAAATATACTGGAACTTATGGCCAAAGCAAGTCCAATGTAAAACTGTGTTACATTATAGGGCTGCCCAACTGGGGTGTCTTCATTTTCATCTGGACTCGTTGAGGCCATAATGAAATATTATCTGTAATTTAAAAGCAAATACATATTACATAAACATGATTAATCTTCTAAACTTAGGTATTCATTTTTTACACTAAACTCTATTTACTTACATAAAATAAGATGTATTTCAGGAGAATCTCTCCATTGTCAACAGCTCGTAAGTACAATATTTATGATTAATCTTTTATAGCACTACTTTGAACTTCCCAAAAAATGACAATAATGACAAAAGCTGACAGATGGTGGCAGTTATTGGTAAAACGAACATTGTCCTAAAAATACTATGGCCACAGATTGTACATTTCTTGTGCCTTCATTTTGCCTTACCTGTGCTAAGAATTCAAAGCACAGTTGTAGTATATTTTCAGTGCATGCATATGCATAATTTCCATTAAGAAAGCAATATAATTTAAGAGACTTCTATACTTAAAATCAATTACGAACAACAGCTATATAAATGCACCTAAAATCTCTTCCACAAATCTATGACTTACATTGGTAGTTATTTTAGTGCTGTGCCACGTTAGTTGATGGATTTAAATATTGCAGCATATACTGCAGGAGACATATACATAGTTGCTGTCTGACCTTGCAGGTTGTGGTGGCTGCAGCAGTGATGCTTAAGTACACCAATGACTGAAAACATTGGAATGCTCACCAGAGAGAGGGTCACAAATGAGGTGCCAGACAAACTAGCAAATTTTTATTTTACTATTAAAATCCACTTTACTTGGATCCCTCTGCTGTGAAACCACTTTTCTAGTGCTACCCTGAAGAATCCACAAGAGTTTAGGGCTCTGATCTACTCAAATCAAAGTATAACTGAGGACTGGAGAGCATTATGGAAGATAAAAATGTAAAATCATGAAATTCAACTGACACATTGTGCCATATCTCAGTTTTTAGGCTTGGGTCTCTAAGTTCTTTACCTATAGAGAATAGAGCCGGGAGGTACTCATATAAAACCCTATAAAAATGGAAGTTGATGCAGTTTTGAACATGCATTAGCAAAACGAGGACACATGCCAGACTCAGATAAGTTTCTGATGCCCATTTGAAGAGATAAGTATCCAAGAAAATACTACTGGTATCTTAGGTATAAGACTGCAGCCTGAAACTGTTTCTGCATTTTCAACCCCATCTTATTGTAAATTATTTATGTTTCCTCCTCTCCCAATAATCACAATGTTTAATTATGCCCAATAATGTGTATATTTTCTATTTTGTATTTTGTGTAAAGTCATACATCTTTGTAATATACAGGAAACAGTGTCTAGAAGAAAAGGTTTAGCACAACAGTGCAGTCCAAGGGGGAAGAGCTTTACTTAATGAGCCCAGGGTAAACAGGCCAAGGCCAGTCTTTTGCGTTGGAGATATGTTTTTAAAAGCAATAGAAAGTGAATATGCATTTTCCTACATGAAAGCATAAGTTAAATGCCCAGGGAAAGGGAAATGTACTCTCTGCTGGAATTCAGTTAAGAATTTAAAGCTCCGAATGAGAAGAGAGAAATTTAAAGGTTCTCTGAGCTGACAAATCAGAAATAAATAGGCAAATTGAATAAAGTCAATCTAAAGTAAGTATTAGAATTGTGAAAAGAGAAGTGCACCTATTTCGCACAAAGTGATGCCCCAAACTTTTAGAGTTTGAATGGCATATAACTAAGCATGTTTGGGCATCGAGCTGCATTCTACATTCTGTTGTTTCTGATTCTGCATTCTGATTCTGTTTCCAGTCTGATTTTCATTCCTAGTCTTTTAGACAATTTTTCTACTTTGCAGAATAAATTATCATTCAAAAGCAATATCAAAATGTCTCCTCACTTGTGGCACCCTACTTCCTTCTTAACCTCAGTTGATTCTTAGGTCAACAATGCAGGAATACCCTGAGACAACACTGTTTCTTCTTGGGGCAGAAGTAGTTCCAAGAGCCCACAACAATATATATTTTCGCAGCTGCAGCAGACATCATCTTTGCCGTCCCTATATAAACAGTCCCAAGTCATTAACCTCAAAAGAAAAGACACTTTGAGATGAAAATAAAAGAAGAAACATGAGTAGAATTTAAAACTAAGGGACTTCAAACAAAAATGTTCCTAAATCTGCAAAATTTGATGTGGATTCTGAGGGACTACATTCCTATCAGAACAAAAACTAATCCCAAAAATGTTAAAAGTGAAAATGGGAGGACTAAACTTATTTATTATTAAATCAATGGAACTTACAGGAAGATATATAACTTGTCAACATCTTAAACAAACAAATTCAATTTAAAATATCAATATAGCTATATTCAATTCAATACATGAGCATAAATTATTTGTACCAATAAATATACAGAACAATAGACCCATTGGAGAATATTAATTTAACAGAATGTTATAGCAGTTGATATTAAAGCAGAAGAAAAATCCTAGTTATCAGATCATGGATATAACACATTCAATCCATAGCTTTCAGATAAATTAATAGTTCCATCCCATGTTTTATGTACGTTTCTCTTTAGTGTTGACTATATTTATCAATTGAGTAAAAGTGGTTAAGTTTTATGAATTTACGTAGTGCATTTTTTAATTTATTTACTGGTTATATTTTTTAAGCATTTATACAGTTGATATATAATTTTATACCATTCTGTTTAAAATATTGTTGAAATATGATGAAGCTATGTGTACCTTCAAGATAATATAATTTTATTAATGAATTAGTAATGCGATTATTAAGTAATGATTATTAATTAACTGTGGTGCTGGATAAACTGTAACTTGGTTTGCTGGATAAGTTAATTGCTTTAATTGAAAGGCTACTTTTATACATGTGCTACTACAATATATGCATGCAAAATTTCAGCTTGAAATTTTAACATTACTTACTCACACCATATTTATTTTCAAATTAGTTTAAGAATACTATTTATAGACTTTTTCCTTTTAAACCCTTTTAACTCTATTGCATGCCATGCGGGAGCGTGATCGCCTGCCCTTTAAATGCCAGAGCTGATCTGGTCGGCTCCTTTAAGTTCATTTCAAGATTGCCTGTGTCAATCTCATCAGCTGGCCTAAAATCCTATGATACACTTATTTTGTGACAGCCTATGGTGAGGGAATGCAAGCATTTGAAAAGTAACAGCTCTGACATTCATTAGGTAAGATTAGGAATTTCCAGCTTTCACAAGAGTGGTATTTTGTGTTTGAAAGTTACACTGTCAGTTCTTGTGTCATAGTGGTGCTCTGAGGCTTCAAAATGGCAAGTTGTTCCCGTGATATTTTTAAGGGAGGCATAGATGATTAAGATAATTGCATATTTTGAAGAGTGCAATGTTAGTGGTGATGATTTGATATCCTATAGTGAGAGTGATAATTTCAGTTCTGTTGATAGTGAAGGAATTATACCTTGCAAGCCTCCTGGTTCTCTGCAGCTTATGAAGAGTTTTTTGTTAGCTAGTTCTCTCAACACTAATGCAAATGCTTACGATCATGAAAATATTAGCGATGACAACTTTGACTCCCAAGAACATTCCACAATCCGGTGTATGGCATTCCTTTGTGTGGTGTGAAAATTCTGCAGAGAAAATTGGAATGACAACGCATAATTTGTCACGGCACAACATAGAAAGAGGTCACATACAGTGTGCACACAGTGTGATCAAGGCTTGCACATTAACAACATAAGTGCCATAATAAAAAAAATATAAATTAACATATGGAATGTCCAGTTAGCAGAAAGCATTTTCTTCATTTTGTGTTAGGCCTAGATATTTCAGTTCTGTGTATTTTTCTTATTTATATTACATTATCAATACTAGACAAAGTATTAATTAATGTTAGTATTGAACGTTAACGCACACATATCCAAGAATATTAAAGACATTTTGAGACATTGCTCAGTATAAAATATAATATTTCATCTGATGATAAGTCTTCACTGTTGCTTGTGTCAGTGAATACATTTAACTACCTAGTTCACTTTTCTTTCCCTACTTACACATATGTTTAAATTTTTAAAATGTACAGTTGTAACAGGACAGTTTGCATAATTTGTTTTATACCAATTTATTCACAAATGAACAGACTATCAATATGGACATTTAAGTTTATTGTATATTTATTTTTAAAGTTGATAATTATATCCAAAACATGAAAACTATATTTATGTTTTGAAAATATTTCACATCAGTAAATAATGAGGATATTTTAAAGTTATATTTTTGAGTTACTATTAATCAATTTTGTGCAATATGTACTGCCTATATGGAAAGTTTTCCGACACTATTTGCTATTCTTGAATTTAAAGAAGCAAATCTCAAAGTGGTGCATTTTCACTTTAAAGTGTGCAGCATTTTACTTCTGTACAAGTGAGGCAGGCCTTTGCTGCTTTCTGCTGATTGCATGAAGCCGACCAGATCGGCATGAAGCAGCAAAAGGGTTAAATATAAAACATTATTCATACTGGTAAAACATGCATATTAGATGACACTTGGCATAATCAAGTTCTTTTCGTAGTTAATCAATGCCATTTGATGCATTAGAAAACTTACAACCATCATGTTGCACACAAAAAGTCACCTTCCTAATTGGCCATGAGAAAAACTCAAGAGAAAATTTATATACAGCAAGACTGTCGCATTTACTGGATGCACTAATTGTTTGTTCACTTTAACCATCTAGGGAGAAAGAAAAAGAATAAAAAAATAATTAAATAAAAAAAGGGGGAAAAGAAAAGAAAACACGCCCTGAATGTGAACTTATAATTTGGTACTCCTCGTGTCCATTTATGGAGAGTAGCAACTTGAAGTAACTAAGTCATCCTTGCCTGGGGTATATGGAAATCCTTGATAAAAGGTGTTAAGTAACCCATGCTAAAGGACTGAATGGCACAGGGGTAACTATGCCATGGATAGAACCTTTGGAATATCTTACATCCTTCCTGAGTATATGATCTTACCATACCAGAGAGTAAAAAGCAATAGAAAAGAGAAGAAAAATGCCAAAGTTACTCAGAAATATAGTTTGACATAACCATAAAGGTTACAATGATGACTGAACAGCCATGATGATAATTCACTACTTAAAAATATGTGTGTTTTCCTGCAGTATGGGCCTAGGTGACTTAAAATTAGCTGCCCAAGAAAGTAGAAAAAGAGAATATTTAGCTATTCTTTCTTTACAATTTCTTTCAAATAATGTTTTTCTGTTATAACTTAGAAACACAGTTAACCTTCCTTCTCTTTTTCCAGAGTGCAGATGTCCTTCTCCCTTTTTTTTGCTGCCAATAATAAATTTTTAAAATATGAGGATGCTTTGAGTCAGTTAACTGATGTTTTCCACCTCTGTTTTAGAAGGATATTGTTACTCAAATAAGTGTACTTATGAAGCTGTTGACAATGGAGTGGTATATATATAAACAATGTATACAGTTTTTTTCACACTAACTCCATTCACTTACATAAATTTGGAACATATGTTTCGGGAGCGAGTTTGTCAACAGGCTGAAGATGGGAGGGATCGCTCCCGAAACATATGTTCCAAATTTATGTAATTGAATGGAGTTAGTGTGAAAAAAACTGTATACATTGTTTATAGGATATTGTTAATTGATATCATTGTATGATTCAGTTGAACTACACACTCTTAAAGATATTGTTAATTTCATTGAGATATTTTAAATCCACCTATTACATTCAAAACATTAAACTTTGGAGAATTTTAGATGTGTAAGAGTAAAATCTTTTGAAGCATTACTGTTCATCTTTACAACTTTTTTGGGGTCAACTCTTTCTAAATAGATATTTGCTCCCATGTGGTGAAGATTTTCATATTTGATTCTTTTCTGGCTATTATGAATATTTAAAGCATTATGCGTAGTTGGAATTTCAGATTTTTGAAGTTTCTTATAGTGTAACCTTTATCACTCAAAAAGATTTGGGCTAGCTTAGAGGATAAAAATTATTTAGATTTATATAGAATAGTTAAAAGAAATGGGGGTCGAGAGAAATATATAATTGTGATAAATTTTCGGAAGAATAGGTCTTGCATGGATGCATACATTAAAATGTCAGATATGAGGGCAGAGAAAATAAACAAGATTGAAGAATTCTTAGAAAAGGTAAGGGATTAGTGAAAGAGAAGTACAAAGAGGGAGCTTGTGACAACACAGAGTTGTAGAAATGGTGATTTATTGTAGGAATTCATTTACCATACATATAATCAGGTGGTTAAGGTATGGAAGAACCTTAGTTTTGGTATTGTAAGTTTTTAGATATTTTGTTTATATAAATTTAATTGTAATGTTGATTGGGAAATAAATAAATTTAATGTCATTAAATTTCATAAAAGTTAATTTTGTGCATTTACTTATATTAGTTAATTACACATCATACTTCATATTGAAATCATGAAAACTTAATAAGTGAGTAATGTCCCACAGTTGCATTATGTTCAGAGCTAGGGCTAGAACCAATGCCCTAGCTCTGGATTATTTAATTTAGCACTGAATGAATAAATAAAAACAAATTACCCTGTATGATCCTGATTCAGTTCATTTTGTGTACAGCTACATTACAGTTATATAGGGCTTTCACGTAAAACAAGGAGAGAAAAAAACATGCATTACTAACCATGCCCCACCTTGATTACTAATTTATACTCACTTTCACTTCACAGTTACTAATGTCCTATGCCTCATGAAGGTAAAGAAGATACCTGCTTCATCCTGATACCTCTGGTGTCCATGGGTCCTCCTAAGGATAGAGAGATAGAAAAAAGAATGCAGCTATTAACTCTTGTTTCCAAAGAAGCAATTTATAGCATGCAAAATGTAAACTAATTATAGATAATGACTACACCAATTCCTCTTGAGTAAGTTTATTCTACTACATGAACTTGTTGTTTTATAAGCCGAGTTAGGAAGTTCATTCATTTACATATTTTTACATCAATTTTTATTGATAAGCTGATAAATTATTTGTATAAATTAAGTGGTGTTTTGGTATATTAAATTAATTTTATTATGCATATAAATGTATATTTATTCCCTTTTAAATTATAACATCATAGTTTAATATATACATGCTAATTTGGTATATTTTAACACTTAAATAAAAAATAAATAAAGATGATTTAAAATGGTTTATTTCAATGAATTGGTTATTAATTATATTTCTTAATCTCATCTGAGGCATATAATAAAAAAAAGATGCTCTATCAGGAAATTACTCAAACTTATGATCACATACCATTCTTAGACCAAAATAGGCTTGAGATGTTAACACTCTTGTATTAAGGAAGGGGAGCTTTGTGGTCTGGCAGAATTCATGTCATATTCCTGTATGTTTCTATGTAACAGATACCTTGTACTCTCATGAAGTTCAGATTTTTACATCTTTTAGTAAATCTGAAAGCACTAATATGATTACATCTCAAAAATATAATTTTGGACTTAAAAGATTTCTGCCAGAATGGCAATATGAAAAGTGAGTGAATGCCTTGTCCAACTGTTTAAGGGGCATGCGGTGTTGCCTTCATCCCACAAAGTAGTGAAATCCCTCTAATACTGATAAGACTATGCAAGGAAGTATCTAGAAAATACAGGGGCTTTGTGAATAGCTTAAAAGTTTACAAAGTGAGTTTTCTAATTATCTTATTACTACAGATGGTAATGTTTTACATTGTAAGGCATGTAAAAGAAATACTGGGGAGAAAGAAATGGAAAGAAATTTCAGATGGTTCAACATATTCATACAGTGAAACATAAAGAACTGGTGGTAAAAAAAATGTGACACATGTAAAGGTGTCGGACAACTATCAGTCTGGGTAATGGAGAACAGAGTTTTTGCATGATCTTTATTAAGCATTCCTAGTTGCAACATTCTTTTATGGAAAACAAATAACCCAATTGTGCATCATTTTTAGAAAAATATATCAAACAACTTATGCTTGACCAAAGTACTTCATGAAAAATTTGTGTTACTTGTTGTTACAATAATACAATGTCCACCTTGCAAATTAAGTTCGCAAATAAATTTTTATAAGTGTACGTAAATAGATAACTGATGTAGAAGGATGTTTTATTGTGAATACAACAATGGGAGCCCTAAATCAGCACAAAGCCCATTATGCCATTCTTTAAATTTCTGTCAAATGTGCATCAATGACATTAATTGTGATTGATTCTATGAAATTATATGGCCTGATCATATACATAAATATAACCATATACTTTTATTTTAAATGGATGCAGCAAGCTGTATAATAAAATCACAGAAAACACTAAAACACATTTATAGCAATCATTTAGCATGTTTTATTCACACTCTCCTTGCATTGCAAAAACATTTCATCTAAGTTTACCTAAACATAAACTGGTCTTCAATAGAGGTGAAAGAGGGGGGGGGGGGTCTTTCTTAAATCTGTACCTAGGGTTCAGTTGTGTAAAACAATGAATTATACTATCACTACCAATAAAACCATCTGAACCTTTATTATCCCTTTTGGAGGAATTGGATAATAGTTGCATTGTATTTTGCTAAACATCCAGAGTTTGTTTGCAAAGTTATTCATCCAATTGCAGCACATGGTACTGTGTCAAATAAAATAGCAAAAATGTTCTCTCAGATGAGCTTGCCTGTTTTAACACATTTTTCCCTTTCAGCCATTAAAACAAAGGAAACAACAGGTCTTCCTTTAAATCAGATGTTAAATGTTTTGTAAAGTACCATATCCTGTTTAATGTCCATTACAAATAGTATAGGGCAGAAAATAACAGGCAAAACAAATTACATGTTGTTTTAAGAAATCCTGAATATGAAGATTTTTGAAGGAAAATTTTTAGGTAAATCTGAAGACTTGTCCTATCAATTTTTAAGTATGTAGCAATATCTGTACTGACATGAGTGGCAGAAGTCATAAGATGTGGGCTCTTCAGTAGGAGGTCTGGGTTCGATCCCCACCAGGATCATCCTCCCTGTTTCAGGTTTTTTCCAGGTTTTCCTCAGCCCTGACATAAATGGCAAATGCTGGGGAGATACTCTAAACTTAGGCCTGGAATGTTTCCAATCCTTTCTCAATTAATCATTTCATCTTTTATATCATCACTATCCACCGTCGGTGGTTCCTCAGCAGGAAAATAAGAGCATTAAAAAAATGTATTACCTTGTGATGTAGAAACTACTTTTTCAAGATACAAGATCATAACAATAGGCAAAAATTTTCCATGAAAACTATTCATCACACAATTTTTTTTGGAGTAGCATCTTTTAACAGCTGAGACATCACGGCAGAGTACAATAATGATATATGATATCAAATGATAAATTGGGAAAGGAAGTTTTTAAAGGATGGAAATGTTCCAGGCCTAAGTTTAGGGTACCTCCCTGGCATTTGACATTTACCTGGAAAAACCTCACTCAGGACAACCTGGTGGGAATCAAACCCCGGACCTGTTTCACAAGTTCATGCCTTAATGACCTTAGTCACCGATGGTGGTATTCAACTGTCTCTCTATTACATTCTCTGCCAGTTGTGCCTGTAATACTCTTACTACTTACAGTGCATTTTTGAATGGAATCATGTTCTAAATTAGATTTCTTTTTTAAAAAATGCCTAATATCTCAATGTACATTCTTCAATGCAATTGCTATCAATCTGAATAATAAGTGCCACTATAAGCAAATGTTGGGAAGTTTTAATGTTGCTGATCATGAATTTCCACAGTACACAAAATCTTTGTTAGCAGATAAACTAAATGAGTTAAAAAATTAAAATGTCAATTTTGACAACCAATGACCATGAAAATTTGGTGCAAACCATCATTTAGTTCTATAACAACAATGCCATCCTTTTTAATTTTTTTTCTCTCTCCCCCTCTCTTTTTTATAGTGTTCAATGCCTGTTTTTACTTCTGAGGCATCACAGACAGTGAACACTGATGATACATACATAAGGTGAAATGATAAATTGGGAAAGGATTTTTTTAAGGAAAGAAATGTTCCAAGCCTAAGTTTAGGGTACCTTCCTGGCATTTGCCATTTATGAGGAATGAAGAAAACTTGGAAAAAACCTCAGTCAGGGAGGATGGTTCTGATATCGAACCCCAGACCTCCCATTCACAAGTCTGCACCTTAATGACCTCAGCTATCCTTAGCAGTAAATGAAATGATTCCACTGCTTATTTGGCTGTGGCAGATGTTTTTGTTCTTCCTATGGTGTTTAAAGTTCAAGAATATTGAACATATACAACTAAGCATTTAATACTCAACATAATCATGGTAGAAAATGTTACCTCTTAAATCCTCCATAATCACCAAAATCAGTGTTTGAAGAACTATACAATTGGTAGAAAATGTTCCCTCTTAAATTCTTCATAATCACCAAAATCAGTGTTTGAAGAGCTATACAATTAGTTAAGAATATTTATCCCTACAAATAGAAAATTCCACCATTATCTTTGAAAAAATATATGAATAAAAAGTAACTGTGCTGCAGAAATATGTTCATCTTACATCATGACTAGACAGTGTCACAAAATCACCTAGATTTCAATATTTTTAGGTTGATGAGTTATTACTGATAAATTATCAGTGTGAAACTTGGTGAAAAGCACCAGAAAGCCCACTGAGTTGGGATCAAAATACAGCCTCCCTAATTTAGTCTTTTTGTTAGGAGTACCGACTAGTTCATTCACTACAAATGTTGGTTTTGCAAACTAACGGAACCAGATAGGTGGAGGTTTCTTGGATGGGGACAAACTAAGAAAATTATTTTGATTTTGTGTCATCTCTATCTCTTAAGCCTCTTTATTCCCCATTAACATCCTGTAGTCCATTTCCCACTTCTAACGTCTTTTATTCTGTTTTCTTCTTATGCTATCCAACTTGCAGATTCGATCCCTGGCAGTTATCTTCCATTGCTTTCATTTTATCCAATGCTGATGCTAGTGTCTTAATCAGTACACCACCAGAACTTGTTAAGAAAAGGGAGGAAAATAATGTTTTATTTGTATTAACATTTAAAGTGAGTTACAGCAAATACTGGGAATTCCAAGAATATATTGTAGACATTCTGCAAGTAATACAAATAGTCTTTATTCCTTATTCCATTGCTAAAATTAAGAAAAAGCTAATAAAAAAAAAATAAGATAATTAATGTAAAACATCTGCCTTCTCATTTTTCAAAGTCCCAGTACATATTTGCAATTTTAATTAAAGAGGGCTATGCCTATAGAAAACAAAAGAGCATTTTAAATTCCTAAATTATTAAGAAAAGTTTAATGATAAGTAGCCAACATAATGGCTTGCATAGGTTGTAGCATCAAGGAGACAGAATTTAACAAGAAAATGGACAGCAATCGAGAAAAACTGTTGCTATTCCTATAGCATCACAATTTAGTGCCAAGGAAACTCCACTGTGGAAAATATGCAGCAGAGTTGAAAATTAAAATAGAAAGGTATTCCATGCTGTCCCAATGCCAAAGAAGACTGGAAGGACAGAAGTGTAGATAGTGTTACTGCAGAAGTACTATGAATATATTTTGAGAATAAAAGATTACTAGTATAAAAAAAAATCTGCATACTTTGGTGCCTTCTTTCCATTCCATGGCAGGCTTTAAATATGCAGAAACTTTGGTGCATACAGCCACTGTAGTTGATTGGTCCTCCTTTTGCAAACAACTCTACAAAGACTGCATAACACAAAATAGGCAGCTAAATAGGAGGATTAAACTCTATCATGGAAACTGATTAAAACAAATTTGCCAAAAGTAAATATAACAGAGGTGCCACATCAAACGTCAAGTGTTTGAGAGGGTTGAATGAGAACACAAAATCAAGTCCTTTTTAGTGTTGGCAAAAGAAATGAGTGCAGAGGTACCCCTGCCACTTATTTGGGAATGGATAGCACCAGGGAACGTCACCATCTTGAACTGCTGGAAAGCCTAAAACACTTTGAGAATAAAGGATTTATCCAACTAAGGGTAAACCATTCGGTGGAATTTGTAGCAACAGCAGAACGGCAAAATATTCTTGCAACACTACATGCAGATGATCTACCTCTTCCTCCAATACATACACAGAACATTGAAAAAATTGGCAAGACATCAAGTATAAAATAGCTGTTTATGGAAAATGAAAACAGCACTTTTCCTGATATCTGGCAGAGCACCTGTTAAAAAGTAACTTCAAACTGAAATACTTGAGCAGGTGCTCAAGTTCTTGGAGTTCATTTCCGAACTGTATCCTCCACACCACTATCAAAATACGTTACAGTGTAAAAATGATGCAATATACAAGAATTATACGCTTATGAGTTCGTACGAAAATCAGTGAGCAACGCTTGTTGGTTTTTAATGTAGTAAATACAAAAACTTCTTTTAACTTAACCTAAACGCTCTGGAATTGTATAGTGTTATTAATTCGTGTGCGACACAAGCAATTCAGACGCTGACATTGCTACTGTTGTCAGCCAATACGTATGTGATGTAAAATAACCACTCTATGTAATTCATCATATACCGTAATACACGCTGCCATTGCTAGAGTCGTTGTCAGCAATGTACAAGTGATGTAAACTGCACCACTCTATGTATATGTAATGCGAACAGGAAAACACCATCCACAACACAATATATACTTAGCAACCAGTTATGATAAAAGGAATGAGTGCAACAAGAACCGGAAGAACTAATCAGAATATTACCATATTCTGAACTAGTACTGGTTCCAAAGTACATGGCACACAATTTCCGCATTCTGAATTAATACTAGTTCCAATGAACATGCCACACAATTTTCGCCTATTTATTCAGCTTAAAACGTTTGTTAGTCCTCCAGCTTCATTACGAGACTAACCCATTATGATTTGAACCAACCTTGCTTTTAAAGACACGATTTGTCCTTTTCTGCAGCTCCTAATAAATTCCACCACTTTCACTTTTTGTATCTGCCTACCCAACCAATCTACCGGATTATTGCTTCTCTTGTCACACCCATAATTCATACCAGATAACTGCGTGGTGGTACAGTTTTACGTCAATTACGACCACAGTCACAGATAACAGACTATCACATCTCACGATGACAACCACTACATCGCCTATTGATACTATGGTACCAACATTTGCCTACTATATCTTGTAGGCAATATAACCAACACGGTACCAAGTAGGGCTACCATTAGTCCATATTGTATGGAATTTCCACTGTTCCAATGTTTAGTTAATTGTTGCTGCTTCGTAGAACCCGAAATGAATTAATGCTGTAGAACGAGGATATGGAGCACGCCAAACGCAACACTATACATAACAAGTACCGCCACCAAGTAAAATAAATTATATAACAAGCAAGTGTAAGTAAATACAAAAGGACATGTTCCGCAATTAATACATAAATGGATATCGATCAATAAACGCAAATACATATAAGGTACAAACATAACAAGTGCTATAGCTAAACACCACAAGACAAGTGACAAGGAAAAACATTTTACTCTAGCATCACTAATATGTTTCTTCCCAATAAAAATCTGTATGTACCATTTAAATACAAGAAAAATAATTTCCGCAATTTGGGGAAGTCAACAGTTAGCAGAGAGGCATACTTGCAAATGCAATTTAAAAAGCGTTATGTTTAAATTTCTCTGTAGTTTTAAAATCAAAGGACAGATTAATTCTGCATATAAGCTGTATTTGTATCATTGCATAGTTTAGTTTAGTTTAGTTCTCGGAGTATTCAGTGAGTTCGTGGAACAGTCACAGAGACCTACGAACATTGAACTTGTCATATACAATTACCACAGTAGTTTTCAATCTGTATTTACAAAAATTTGTTTGCATCTACATAAATAATTACAATAAAAATAAAAAGAACGTTTAGAACAATTCAACCAACACCAAAAACAGACAAATCAATCATACAATTTTTATTAATACATACTTACATATACATTGATATGTTGTGCAGTATAATATTGTTACTCATATATTCCTTTACAGATTAATAGGCCCTTTTACATAGGTATTTTCTAAGAGCAGATTTAAAGGAATTGTCATTGTTTATTAAGGCTTTTAGGCTAGAGGGAAGAGCATTGTATACTAAAATGCACTCATAATAAACGTCTTTTTGATCGCATGAAAGTGCTGAAATTGGGCGATGTAGATTTGCTTTTTGTCTAGTATTCTTGTCATGTATATTTTGATTTTGAACAAATTTTTGTTTATTTTTTATATAAAAGTTTATGAGGGATAAAATATATTTGCAAGGAAGAGTTAAAATTTCAAATTTCCTAAAGAGGTTTCTGCATGAATGTCTGCTGTGTGTACCAGCAATTATTCGTATGACTTTTTTTTTGTAACGGGAAGACACGTTCACTTTTAACTGAATTTCGTCAGAATATTATACCGTACTTCATTATTGAGTTGAAATAAGCATAATAAACTAGTTTTAAAGTCTTAATTGACTCCAACATTACTAATGCGCGTATTGCATAGCATGCACTGCTTAGTTTAGGTGTAATAAGATCAATGTGATCTTTCCAATTCAGATGGTTATCAATTATTAAACCAAGGAATTTAATATATTTGGTTTGTGAAAATACACTGTTATAATATCCTATCTGTAATTGTGCATCTGGAGATCTGTGAGTAATGAATTTCATAACATTTGTTTTATCTAGATTTAGAGACAATTTGTTTGCTTTGAACCATGCACACAATGAACTGAGAACCAAATTTAATTTAATTTAATGGCACAATCATTAAGGCTCTTTCCATTTATCAATATACTTTGTCATCTGCAGATAGAACAGCATTTCCTACATCTTGGATAGATAAGGAGAGGTCATTTATATATATATTAGAAAAAGAAGAGGACCCAGAACAGATCCTTGAGGCACTCCATGGTTATTCATTCCCCACTCCGATGCATTGTTTTTATTATTGAAGGGACAATTTATCACTACTTTTTGTTTCCTTTTGTCAAGGTAGGATATAAAACATTTTAAATATTGGTTTTTTATTCCATAGAAAGCTAATTTATCTATCAGAATTTCATGATTAACACAGTCAAAAGCCTTAACTAAGTCACAAAATATTCCTCCTACACATGCTCTTTCATTAAATGCAGTGAACATGTCATTAGTTAGTTTATAGATTGCGTTTTCTGTTGAAATTCCCTTTCTAAAGCCAAACTGATCACTAACTAGAATATTGTTAATTTCAAGGTAATGGTAAAGCCTATTGTACTTTATGTTCTCAAACACCTTAGAAAATGTAGGTGAAATAGCTATAGGTCTATAATTAGAGACATTTATCTTTTCTCCCTTTTTGTACAAAGGCCTCACTATTGAATATTTTAGCCTCTCAGGAAATACACCCAATGTTAAAGATTTATTACACAAGTGACTAAGGGGGGGTACTAATTTCCTTTGCACAGGCCTTTATAACTTTACTGTTTATCTCGTCATAGCCAGAAGAGTTTTTGATTTTAATTTTCTAATGATATTACTAATTTCTAGTGGTGTAGTGATACCTGGTTTGAATTCATTATTATGAGGGGGAGTTGATGATTGTAAAAATTTTAAAGCATCTCTTTTATCGACAGAATATAAATTTACATTTTTTGTTACATTAAGAAAGTAATCATTAAACTCATTTGCTACGTCTGCAGGGTGTTGTGTCTCTTGATTGTTAATATTTAAGATTATTGCATCGTCTTGTTGCAGATTTTTGCCAGTTTCTTGTTTTATTATATTCCAAATAGTTTTTATTTTGTTTTTGACTGATTGAATTTTATATTTAACAAAACAATAGTCATGAAAATAGAAAATGTGAAATATTAATATAATATATGTGTTAGAATTATATTTGTATATAAAAGCCCTCTGTAATAAAAAACGTTTACCTATATGCTTTTACTACAATAATATTAAAACTAAATTTCAAAGCCACTGAAAATCCATGGAATTTTCAATTATATATTGTGTATACTTCCTCTAACATTGTAGTTGTTTCTGAATAGTAACATGTTTTTGTTTTATTAAAGCATATTAACACAATCTTAAATAAGCAATGTAAATCGTAACTTTAGGTTATTTCCCTCTATTAAAGTGAATATAAAGATGATACCAAGAGCTCAGTTCATAAATTGACTACATTTCAAAAATTTTAAAAATACTCACACATTGCAGTGAATCTTTCTATATCAGTGGTCATACATTTCATTTAATTAATAGTATACCATTAATTTTTGTTGTTTAATCTAAATAATAATGATGATAATATTTAATAATAATAATAATAATAATAATAATAATAATAATAATAATAATAATAATAATAATAATAATAATAATAATAATAATAATAATAATACCACAAATGTTATTTCTCTTTTGCAATAATTATACATGGCATGAATTTTATTTCCCCCCCCTAATGCCACACAGCACCGCCATAACTTATTTCATTAATTAATAGAGCTTAATATGGATGCTATATTAATTTTTATTTGAAGTTATTCACCTTGTTGAAGAACTCATTCAGTTTACGCAGCTCCTGCATGACCGACTTCCCCCAACCATAGAGTTAACCGATAGGGTGCATAAGCATGCATTTTTTAATCATAACTCTATCGCTGTTCACACTGCAAATAATTCCAAGAAAGTAATTCACAATGTGTGAATTAATAACTCTCTACAACAGAGAGTTATTAATAAGGATTTGTCGCCTCCTACATTGCTCTTTACTAAAATGCAAACTTCTCCTCAATTAATATTAAGTTTGTTGGAACTGCAATAAGAGAGGTAATTACTTATGCAAACACATATAATTTTGTTTCCAGCATGTGGTGTTATGCTTAGAACATATGTTATAAATATTATGTATATAGAATTATTTTAATTATAAGTATTCTAATTTATCTTTTAAACTTCTTAAGTTTTTGTGATATAATTTAAAAGATAAATGATTTCCTCTCCTCTTGGCGTGACTGCTAAATGAGGGCCTAGGCCAGCGACCTCTGCGTTCTCTACCTACGTCTTGCGACATCATGGGCAGAAAGCATGTTATCAGCACACCCTACTAGTCGCCTATCACGCGATTTTCGAGTCTCGAGGGTGAGTGGACTGCGTTCCAGGCCTCCCGGGCTTAGAACTTGTTTAAGTACGTACTGGGGATCGAACCCAGATCTCTTGGCTAGTAGTCAGCAACGCTAATCAATGATACAAGGAGACGTCAATGTCTGAAACATTCCTCTTATTTATTCCTAAGTCTCATGAAGATTTAACAATGACCATCACCCACTATGAGAGGAAAATCATATCCGGAATAATAACACTGGTCAACAAAATTGAAAAATTTTTATGTTAAAAGGGAAACTATGGATAATGGGAAACTATTGGTTTTTGAGTAAATAACATGAAAAATGTTCCTTGTCTATACATTATAATATTATATCTTAGCTGAAATTAGATTTATTTACGCATAATTTATATAAAGTAGATTTTCGGCCATATTTGCTTGAGGAACATCTTTCTTCAGTGTCAAACAGTAGTCTACCACCATATTTGGACGCCATTTTTCCCTGTAGCGCCTTTCCATTTCCGCGATGTCCTAGTAGAAAAGCTCCCCAGATTCGTCACTCCTGGCCTCCTTTTCAGGGAAGAAATCGAGATGAAAGTGCAGAAAAAATATTTTAAGAACATTACATCTCATAGTATCGTATTTTTCAATCATCTCGCTTACAAGTTCGCTGTAGTTCTCTGGCCTGAAGCTTCCTAGAAAGTATATAACAGTTTTTTTGCAAGACAACCATGCAGCTACGTTTTAAATTTTTTGAGGGCCAATAAATATTCCTTCTTTTAGTTTACCTTCAACCGTTCTTGGAAATTTATTTTTAAGGAACAGAAATACGGTGTTTTCATGATCCATTTCTTTCATGAAATTCTTAATCAAGCCTAGTTTGATATGCAGTAGAGATAATAAGATTGTTTAAGAAGTTATAATGGTTGTGAAGAATATTTCGCTAGATTATATAGGACAAGTCAGAAAATCTTTGCATTTACATAACATAACATGCATTTAAAATTAAATTAGGCTAGGAATAATACAAATTAAAAATATACTACACCTTAGAACAAAATCTTTTAAACCTGTTCAAACACTTTAGAACAATGTGATTTATCAAAAGAAAAGTAAATAGATTATCTTCAACAACTTTGCAAATGTAGTTAACTGTTATAATAAAATTAATTTTATTTCATACAGTATAAATACTATAATTGTTGTTTAAAAACTCGTTTAATGAGTAGAAACAGTGATCAAGCAAATATCCCATTACTGCCCTTTTACTTAAATTAACTTTTCAATTGCTTTAACTTGGAGTGCTAATTTGTTATATAATTTTATGGTCATTTGAGTTGCACTATTTTGATGTATTTTGGTGTAGGTTCTCATTAAGTGACTCTCTCTTTGGTCAATTATTTTAGTTATATAATGATAACTTTTATCCGTACTTTTCCACTTAAACGAGAAACGGCAAAATTTAGAATAACCAAGTGCTAATCCTAGTAAAACCGCTATTACTTTCAAATCCCCACATATCTGCCCAGAAAACTTGGCATTCTTGATAGCAGATAGCAAGATCTTTATATTTTCATAACTTTCCTTCAAATCAACTGCTAGAACTAAAGGAATAGTTGGATATTTGTTTTCATTATGTAACAACACTCGTTTCAAACATGTATCTCCGAGTCTATGAACAAATGCCAATCCTCAAGTTTGTGCTACACACAGTGACTTCAACAAATTCTCAACATCATTCAGTAAACTAGACCCTTCTCTTTAGAAAACACATGCTCAAATTCCTTTTGGCTTTGGCATAAGGAACTGTAATAACACTCATAAGCTCTTCTATCTAAAGACGTAAACTTTCACTTTTGCGATTATAAAGTGAGCTCACCACACATGTAACAGATGTTTTTCTGTCATTAAGGCATTTTCGAGACATGTTTCTTATGCACTGTACACTTATACACTGTTTTTTTATAATGCACTATTAGGTACGATATTGTGTACTTCTATCACAACGGAGGTGAGCACAGGATTGGCTTCTTTCTTTAAAGAAAGCTTCTACTCGCTTGGGAAGTATAACCATACAATCACAATTTTGTTAGGGAAATGTAATTGTTGTTATTTGTGAATTCGCAGGTAACAATCGCTAAACGTTATAAATCATTGTTGACACAATGGAATGAAATATAAATATAACATACTCCTTCAAATCAGCATGTTATATGCCACTAACGCTAATAAACCGGAAACAATTATTTTCAAAATTATAAAAAAATGGCAATTGATGGAAAATTTCTGACTTAACTTTTGGAATTAGCAGATGTAAATATATAAGAAAATGCTAAAATGAATTATTTATCAAAACTATTTTTCTAATGCAATCAAAGGAACGCAATAATTCCAATTTTTTAAATTTATATAATCAGCCTATATAATTTTTGTAAATTATAGATAACGAGTTCTTTTTTTTTTTTTTCATATTGAGAGTGCACGGGGCATTTTTTTTTTTTTTTTTTTTTTTTTTTTTTTTGCTTCTCTGGTTAATGAAGCAAAGTAATAGCCAATCAATCATTCATTTGTTTCACGGGTATAGAATCTATTACAAATTTGGAAGGTAAAGATAACGATTTTAAATATATTATTTTGATATTTGTTAAGTGCTTAAAAGTACAATGTGCAGTTCAGTTGAAAAGAAAGACGGAATTTGTGCTTATCTAAAAAGAGAAAAAATATACAGCTGGCTAACGTGTGAAGATTATAATCAGTTAAAAGAAAATGTAAGAATACTGTGCAAAAGATGTGTTCAGGGTTTCGCAAAGTGCAATCATGTTGTGAAACATCAATGAACATTTCCGCAAGAGAAGAGGTGAATGAAAACAAATAATGTAAGATTGCCGAGTAATAGTTACAAAAAGAAATAAATTCACACTGATTAGGAATGTCTTAAAACTTGCAGCATAAAGAGCAGGCCTGTGTGCACAGACAAGCGGTTGATGTACAAAGCATTTCAAACTCAACCCGATCATTGGCGTACTATAACTGCTGTGCTATTTTTCCTTTTTTTTTTTTTTGAGTAGTGTTTAACGCCCGTTTTTACTACTGAGGCACCACAGGCGGTGGACACTGATGATACATGAAATGAAATTATATATTGGGAAAGGATTTTTTTTTTTTTTAAGGAAGGAAGCGTTCCAGGTCTAAGTTTAGGTACCTCCCCGGCATTTGCCAGTTATGAAGACTGAGGAAAACCTGGAAAAAACCCCAGTCAGGGAGGACGGTCCTGGGGGGATTCGAACCGCAGACCTCCCGCTCACGAGTCCATGCCTTAACGACCTCGGCCACCCGTGGCGGTCTATTTTTTCCTGTGCCCCATTAATTAGTTAGTTCTCGGAGCATTCAGCGATAAAAATCCTAAGTATGGTTTCCTTCGGAAGGGAAGTAAAGCCGTGGGTCCCGTGTCGTACATTTATGGCACGAAAAAGAAGCTCAAGCCTGAAAGAGAGGCCTCTGAGCAAAATTTGTCGGCCGTTTCACGCCCTGAGTTGAATGGGACGCTGATGACCTGAGCTGTTAAAGAGCGTCCATAAATAAATCAATCAACAAAAAGCATTCAGCGAGTTCGTGGAGCAGCTACAGAGACCTACGAATGTTGAACTTGTTATAATATACGACATATGACTTGTCATTTTATATATATAACGTGCTATCTTCTACAATAGTTTACTTTCAGGAATAAAGATAATTAATTAGCATTAAGAATGAACGTTAACATTTAATTTTATGTATATTATATACTATTTATTGAGTTGTAATCATTATTATTTGTGATAAACATTGTTACTACTATTTAAATGTGGCATTTCCCTTTCTGGTGACTTGGCAACACGGACGCAAGGCAGCTGTTAAAAGTGTGAGGTGTATTGGCGGATTGTGTGTTATACGAGGATTAATAGAGAGCATATTATGTAAATTTTCTTTGTTCAGTTGTTCTGCTCCTCCTGACGAGCTCTGTAAGTCATGGCTCAAAAATTTAGTACGGAACAAAGAATTTTCATTTGTCGTAACTTTATAAAAAACGAATCGGCGGCTCAATGTCGTAGAGAGTTTCAAGAAAGCTTTCCTGGGGTTATTCCACCCAATAGACGAACAGTTCATAAAATAGTCAACAAATTCAAAACGACAGGATCAGTGTTGGATAAGAAAAAAAATCGAAGACCGCACGTTTTAACAGAGGAAAAGCTTGATGATATCGGAGCACAATTAGAACGATCGCCACAAAAATCGCTCTCGCAGTTAGCCCAACATACAGGAATTAGCTATGGATCAGCACAACGTGCCACAAAATTACTCAAATCACGTCCTTACAAGGTATTACTAAGGAGTTTTGTTCTCTGTATGCATACAATGTTTTCAAATATGTATAGTGAGTAAAACGATAGAATTCAGATTCCTGGTGATCAATCTATTGCAGTCCAGTGAAGTGCCTTAAATTTTGGTAGAAAATGTAAGTCCAATTAGTGCATTTTTTTTATTTGACACATTGTTCCTATATCACATGATGTGCACAGGTTTGGAAGCCGTTAATATATTAATTTAGTGTATTTGTGTCATCCATTTTAGCGTTCTTCCCGGTAAATAATTTATGTTAAACCAACCAAGCTAACAACTTCACAATCACTAATCTTAAGCAATTAACAAAGAGCAATTTCCATTCTCACCTCCCCAATTTTTTTTATGCTCTGCTTTATGAGATATACCTATTAAGTGATGTTAACATTTCTCAATAAATTGTAAGCAAATAAATCCTAAGTATAACTAGAAGTTTATCAAGATAGAGAGCCAGACAGTATCTTGTTTAAAAATTCTTATCAAGGATTTAAATGTGCTTAGGGCTGAAAAAGTAATGATTACTACTTCATTAAATGGGCAAATTTTTTGAATATCTGGCGTTGACAATACTCTCTGTTTCTTAACTTTTAACTATGCCCATCTTAATATATTGGATGTTTGTACATATCTTAATGTGCTTCATTTGTCCTGTGCTAATATTAATTCCTTTATTTTCTGTAGTATGTACCATATAATAATAATAATAATAATAATAATAATAATATCTGTAATCGATCGTCCTGGCAACTAGATGCCTATACCAGGACATGTATTTCATCCTCTATAGTTTATTATATTTCATTTTCTCTTGCATTATTTAACATTGTTTGTACAGATTATATCTATAACTAATTAGTAAAAATAACAATAATGCAAGTGACAAAACATCCTCAATTTAAAACAATTCTCTAAAGGAAAGCCAGTTCAAAACCATAACTGGTAGCCACTTATAATTTAACTACTAAACTTAAATTCAAAACTAAAAATTGAAGCTAAAACTACTAAAGACTAAAATACCATCCATCGGAAACCGACAGTTATAGTGCTGGTAACCAGCACCGCTAAGCTAAAATTTGATCTAATCATGTACCATAACCTATTTTTGCCATTTTCGGTGTGCATGTTTTCCATCTTTCTGCGCATCAACTTCATTGGTTGCTCCAATAATTTTTCAGAAGTGCTAACAGTTAATGATTTTACTAAGTATGTGTGTACAATTTGGTGCAATGGTAACAGAATTGTAGAAATAGATATATAAAGTACTGTTAAGTCTGCTAACACAACTCATTAACTTACACCTCACCTAGAGGTTATAAGGATCTCTGTAATAAGGAATATTTACATAGGTTAAGGTTTGGTCTAAGATTGATGAGATTAAATCAGCTTTTCCACCATTTATGAGCTGCTATTTAGTGCATTTATTTTTTATTTTTTGCTTTTTAACAATAATGATGTCAATAACTTCAACACAAAGCTGCTATTTTATGTTTTCTTAATATGTTTTCCACTATAAAAGTCCACATACTTTTGGGTTTGGTTAGTTAGTTTCTGGAGCATTCCATGAATTTGCAAAGCAGTCACAGAGACTGATGAACATAGAATTAGTCATTTACAGTTATCACAGTAGTACATATTACAAACAATATCATGTGCATCTGTATAAATAGTTACAATAAAAGTAAAAGAGCAACACCCACAACAACTCAGTTACAACAAAACCGAGAAGCAGAAACAGAGAAATCAAAATTTTACTGTATACCTATTAACATATACATTAATATAAAGTCAATGGTGGCTGGGTTACTAGCTTTGAACACATTCCCCTCATCTCCTCATGCTTACTACCATGCTTTTATGTAACTTTTTGCAATCATTGGTTTATTGATACTTAAGATGTTGTACCAGAAACAATGATTATATTTAAAGAAATATAAATAAATTTAAATAAATGAAAGTTATAATGAATAAAGAGCTAAAGTGATATTTTATGCTGCAATGTGCTTGTTATAACAGGCAGTAATAGAGCCATGAAGTGCTTTTTCAGACACTTAATCAATCATGCTAGACTACTAATATCTGGGAGCTGAAGATAATTTCACCCTAGCTATCATTGAGCATTAGGTGTGTGAGAGTAGGGTGTAAACATGCCTCTCTCCTGATTCACTAAAAGTTAAACATGAAAGTCATCTGGTTATGTTTCAGTTAAGAACCACTTATGACATTTAATTAATTGTAAGAGTTAAGGCAAAATAAAGAAAACATGGATGAAACAACAGCAAAGAAAAAGGTGAATTTTTGTTGTAATCTGCTGATTAAACCAGGACATATCTATCACATGAGGTTGGTGAATAATCATTTGCTGCATATGTTCAGTTCAAAGATTAAACCTAATGATAACATTTGTGGTGGTTGTTGCAGCATTTGTGAAATTCTATGAAGGATGACAATATTTGTAGTCTCTCTTTATTAATCAAGTAGGTGGCATTCTCTAAATGATTAATTATTTTTAGTTTTGAGAATGAGGTAGTACTTTCTTTTGTTGAACTCTAGCTAAACGGCTGTAAATGAACTGTAAGTAATGTGGTGGGGTTTTGGGGGGAGGGGAGAGAAAGAGTAAGTGAATGAGCTAGGTCCAAAGTGCTGGAAGCTAATGTGACTGTTGACAATTTTTAAATAATTATCCCTAGAAATGAAGTGCTCCATTGGTTTCTTTCAAATATAGATAAAAGGGAACATATGTTGAATGAGGGTTGCAATTGTACCCTTGATGTTCACATTCAAGGAAAAAAATCAACAAAAGTGGCAAAATGAGTATAGAAGGAAGTATTGCCAATGAAAACATTAGTGAAACAAAGTTCTAATAAAATACATATAACAATTAATACCAGTAGTGTAATATGATTGAAAATGCTTAAAAGTGAACAAGAAAATGTGCATAAGGTATAGTTTGACATATACACTGAAAGTACAATTGGAAAATACATATTTTTACTATTTGAGTCAGTGGATATTTGAAATTATTTGAATGAATAATTATTATAAAACTAAACCTTTTCTCATTACTTAGCTAATCTAATCTTTCCCAGTAAAATAACCAAAAGTTCATTAGTTATTTTATTGCGAAGAGTAAATTGTATTTTTGCCTTTTATATAGACAAACTTTTTTACACATAAATCCAATGTAAAGTATAATTAATCTGTCGTCTAACTCTTATGCTTCACTTACTTTTAAATACGATGGGACCGGGTTTGAAGAGACATCCTCTCCATCTTCAACCAACTTGAGACTGGTATGAGAAACTAACATCTATGAGGACCTATGGCTCCATCCTGGTGGTATTTTTTTTTTATAAACTAGGAAATTGGTATTACATTTTCCTAAATTTTGAAATTCATAAGAATATCCCTATGTTTATGAATGTAAATCTTCTCCCATGTGTCCAATTCTTGCGTGCTTCTTTAAGTAACTTTATTTCCCTTTAAATGTCGTGATTATTTTTCCAAAAATGGTGTGCACTTGCTGACCTATCAGTCTGTTTGTACTTAACATTCCTGAGATGTTCCTTTAACCGTGTTCCTATGTTCCTTTTAGTTTTTCCAACGTATATCTTATAACATTCTTTACATGTAGATGCCCGACTTATTCTCCTGTGAAATGTTATTAAAACTGAACAGATGCTAATTTAATGTTCATATCTTTAAAAAAAATCAGCTACAATCCATTAGCTATGAACAAATTCCAAAAACATTTGAAAAAATGCTCATTATTTTGTTATATTATATAATTCTACATTAGACTTTAGATCATTGAGCTTATAGTGCAGTTTACAAATAACAAAATTAGTCATTTATAATGCTAATTTATTATCTGTGAGCCAGGTTGATTGCAAAACAGTTGTACGCTGTCTGTGTTGTTGGTGTTGTATTATATTGATGACATATTTGCAATGATACCGAAAATACATTCAATAGATGCTCTGAAAATCATAACTCCAAACCGTAACTAATAACAAATCTATACAGTTTACAATGAAAGAGGAGAAAAATGGGTGGCTCCCATTCCTAGATTTAAAAAATTATAAGAATGCAGACAGACTATGGAATCCATAAAAAAATAAACACAGAGAATTAGATAAATAAAATAACAGTCATAACCCCTTCCCACACAAATATACAGTGTTTTACATCTTGCTACACAGAATAATTAATACAGCAATAATCATTGGTTTCAACAAAGACACAATAATAAATATTATCAATAAATTTAAAAGACAGCAATCTACAAAAGAGGTTTCTATACTGAAGAACATCAAGGAAAGATATAAATCAAAAAGTTTCATATATCATCCAACTTACCACAAATTCAATAGCACATTCAAAGAGCATGGCATAAATCAGCTTCATAGAATGAATATAGTGTCTTTTACTATGGGTTCCATAGTAAAAGACACTATTACCAATAGAACAGAAATCCGGAATTTACAAAATTAAATGTGCAGATAGTAATAAAAAATACATCGGAAAAACAGAAACAAAGAGAAATTTAAAAACTCAGAGAAAGGAACACTTTAGGAATATTTGCTTTAAACAAATTAAATCAGTAGTGTCAGCTCACTTTTGGACCCAAAATCGCAAAATTAAACCATAGGCTAAGCTGCTGAAAAAACTTAACAACCCAATAGGGCTATTTATTTGGGGGAAAAAAATTATCCTGAAAAAAATTTTAAAAACTGTGTGAATTCTAATGTTCCACTCACGGATAAACTCCGTGTTCCACTCAGAGACTGCCACAGAATACCTTTGGATCCAGCCACCATATCGAGTAGTCGATCAACTGCTGATGATGCAAGGGTTGTTCTAAATTAAGGCAATCAGTATGAACATATTTAATAAATTATAATAGGAAATATTACAACTTCATTTTCTATAGCTTCCTAAGTACAATTTAAATAGCACTGGGTTAGTTAATTTTCACAAGAGAATAGCAGCTGCTAGAAAAGCTACCACACACAAATCATGGGAAAATTAGATAATTTTTAATTGGTATCAGAATATTCATGAAAAAGTTTCTGAATAGGAATACCTTTTGCAAATTTCATCCTTTTAACATTGCCTTGTGCTTACTGGATTTGAAATGTTGAATCACTTAGAACCATTCAACAGTATATATTTATTTTTACATGCTTGACAATACAGCACTTTTCCATCAGTCATTAACATTTAAATTCCTGTTGAAAACCGCTTAGTTTTGCATTTGCTTTTATTTTAGGCATTTTTTGCTCAAAGTATGAAAACTTCATTTCATAAAGAGAATAAACTTCATATTTCCAAGTATGAGTTTTTTTGTTAAATCATGTTTAATGCTTGTTTTTACTAGTGGGGCACCACTGGTGGTGGACACTAATGATATATGAGATGAAATGATAAATTGGGAAAGGATGTATATATTCCAGGCCTAAGTTTAGGGTGCCTCCCCAGCATTTGCTATTTTTGAGGACTGAGGAAATACTGGAAGAAAAAAAAAAAACAGTCAGAGAGGATGGTCCTGGCGGAATTCTAACTCCAAACCTCCCACTCATGAGTTCAAGTCTGAGTAAACCATTGAAAACACAGCAGGCAAGTGATAGGAAGTTTGGAATTGGAATTGCAAAAGATTCCCCCCCCCCTTTTTTCCTCGCAGTTTTTGCTTAGTAAGAGTGATTCATACTGCATTTAAAACAGAAGTTCAATTACAGTGGACATTATTTTCCTTTTCCTGGAGCTCTTGCTTTGTCCAGCATGGACTCACACTTAAAGTCTGACATTCAATCTCCTGGTGAATCAGATAATTTCCTCATGCTAGAATTTAACTTCATTCATAGGGCTAGTGCCAATCTTCTAAATCAGTCCTATGAAAGGAAATAAATATACACTATAAACTAACAGATTAAAAAATATTATGCTTTAATAATATTAGCTAAACATACATTTGTGTGTACCATAAACCTATGCTTAAAATGTAGCAAATACTATGAACTGCAAAGAAGTGTCAGCATAGTGTTTAATCACATGAAGAAAACATGCATTGGCGTGAAAACCTATAATTTCCAATTGGTTTAAAGTTGTGCTCCAGGAAGAATATATTGAGATGGAAATGGAAAATTCTGCCAGAACAAAGGGCATTCTTGTTTTCAAGCAAAATGCATAAAGATACCTACATTACTTAATATGTGTCTAATTCAGTTACAGCTCACAAAACAAAGTTACATGGTGTAACAATAGCTGTACTAAATAGTTAATTTTTTCCAGATGCAAAAATATTGTGTTGATACAGAAATTATGATAATAGAAAACAGTAATTAAATACAGAAAAAATAGAAGCATTATGAAATCCATTTCGTCTAAGACAAAGGTTAAAGTCAACGCAAGGAGACTGCACTATCTTTATAAGTATTGCTATCTCTTTATTGGAGGGCCCATAATACTTTTTTGGGGGGAAGGTTATTTGTTAAGTTGTATTTGACTATAACATAGAGTTTCAAAGAAACTGGAGGTGAAAATTTTTAAATTGTTCTTTACCTATATTATTTTTAATAAACAGAGAACAGGAGAAGATTTTTGCTAACAAAGGAAAAGGTGAATAAATTAAAAATAATTCAGTCATACATCCATATCATCATGTAATGAACTATGAGCACAGGAGTTTAGTGCATTATTGAAAGGGGAACAAATGGAATGTGATGATATATTAGGGAAACATAATATAGAGAAATGTATTGTGTGTCCCAGCTGTGCACCAGCAGAGATAACTATGCCACACAGCTTGCTAGCTGAGGCAATCTCAACTGTGAGAAATCTTTGTTAACTCACTGTGTATTAAATGCTTGAGCAGCTTTAATATAAATCACTAAAAGCATATACATAATTTTATCTTTAAATGTGTACTATGTAACAGAATTGTTCAAAATGGTGTCAGCGTGCATTCAGACATTTCTGATTACTGACTTCTTCTGATAAAATATAATTATATTCATGCTTTCATTAATCAATATTAGTACACTTACAAAGCTGTAGGCAATGGAGTGGTAATATATTGTACATTCATGTATTAAACATGTTCACCATTACTCCACATATACACAACACTAGAGCATATTTCTGAAGCAATTGCTTCTTCATTGAATAAAAGTAGTAAATATTTTTAATATATACAGAGTAATGTAACAGTTTCATGCAGTTGGGTGAGCAGGCAGCTGGAATTGCCCCTGTTGGTGCATGGTTGGCACAACGTTCACTGAGATGCATGGTTTAATTTGTTTTGTAACTTAGTTAATAAAATAAAAAATTGCACAGCAATAATGCAGACTATATTTTGGGTGGAAACTGACACTATTCATGCCAGCTGTTTGTAAAATGATGATTGGTTCATATTGAATGATGTGTGCATTTTCTTTGGAATAATTTGCAAATTTTCCACATTGAGCATCTATTACATCTATTAAACAAATTTATCTTATGAATATCAAAATTTATTTTGCTTCTTAAAAAATATGGCCTTATGTTCTATAATTAATTAGTTTATACAAAGGAATATCAAAACTCCAAACTATGCAGAGCACTATAGTTTATTCTGCTTTTAGTACTGTACCAAAAGATGTTTAAAGTTCATAAATTATTTTCAACTTTTAAATATAATTTGGCAAGGCATTAATTTTAGTGCTTTTGTTTCATTTCAGTCGCAAAGGAAAGTATGCAAGATAGATGAAGACGTGAAGGAAGCATTAAAAAAATTACACTTACATAAAAATGAAAAAAATGCTGCATTAATAAGTAAGTGTAATTTATGTTTTTTGGGGGGAGGATATTGCATAGCAGAAAATATTGATAATCATGCTGCTTTTTGTTTTCCTTTTCAGTGAAAGTGGACAGGGAGAAAAAGAAGATATGTATAGATGAACTGTTAGAGGTAAGATCATGCACCGCAGATCAGTAGTTACATTTTTAGCCCCAAGGGAGAAAATCTAGGATTAAAACATAATTAAAGCTTAAATGCTTATAGTAAACTTAAATATAAAGGCCAGTAATCGAGCACTCTTTACATTTAAAGAGAAAATGTTTTAAAAATACTCAGTTAATAAAATTTCCAAATGTAAAAACAGTAAGAGAAAAGGAGAAAAATGGCTTGCATGGTGGTTCTTTTATATGGGCTATATACACAATTTATGTAGTAAAGGACCATTAATGTTATAGGCTTGGTTCATGTAAGCTTTTTTAATTCCAATTTTTACTTCTGAGGCATCACAGGCAGTGAACACTGATGATACCTGAGATGAAATTATAAATTTGGAAAGGATTTTCTGCTGCTATGATTTTCTATTCTCTCTCCATTGCGGTTAGATAGATCCATAATTTACTCTCTTCTCGCTAAGTTCTGGTAATAGGCCTGCTGATTTGCACATTTGCTTAACTTAATGTAGATAACATATCATAACATAGTTGTAAAATTCATAGCAGATAGTTGTAAAAATTTTCTTAACTTTGAATTAAGAAAAATCAGGCATCTGACCAAAACTGACTATATCAATACTGATATACCATTAAAACTATTATAGCTTGATTTTTACTTGGGAAATTGCAGGAAATCAAAAAAGTGCTATTTCTGTATATTTAATTTTTTATAGATTACAATCATAGCAAAAACTGTAATTTTTCAAGTTCATTTCTATTAAAATGAATTGCAAGAATAAAATTTAAATTATTAGAGCATATATCATTCCTTAGGAACAGTTTGCAAACTCTTATATTAATAATATCTCGTAATTCAAATTATTTAAAAACACTCTTTCTGACTTCACTTACCGGAGGTTTACTCAGGATATGTTTAATGAACATTTCCACATACTCAGCTGTTTAAATGACTGTTGGATTGTTGGTTGAAGTTGAGTTGATTCTGGAAGCCTTGATTGCACTTTCTGCATCCGGAATGCCAAAATTCATTAGTGTTGCTTATGTTTTTTTATGTAATTACTTTCCCATATGTTTAATTCCTTTGATTGTTGAATTGTTTTTAATAATGTGAACTTTTTTTTATCTCATGGTTTTATTTAAAAAATGTGATGCCACTGCCAGTTTTTCTGTTTGCTTGCAATGGATGTTTCCGCATTATTCCTCAACCTTATGTCTATATTTCTTTCTTTCTTTTTTTTTTCCCTACATAGATGATTTTTCACAATCTTGACAATTAATCTGGCAAACTCTGGATTTTTCTTCTTGGGCTGGAATCTGTTTGGTTTCATTTTAATAAATTTTTCACATTGTATCAGTTTTGGCATGTTTGGATGATATTGTAATGTTGAAAATGTTTTGAAATTTATCGGCTACTAGGTGGTATGTGCATTTTTAAAAATATTTTCTCTGATAACACTGGGCAACAATGAAAATGTTTCGGGCTTAAAAATAGTGAATTTACATGTATTTCCATCTGCTGAATTCAAAAATCAAATGATAGATTAGCTCTTGTTTTGAAGATAAAGTGACATTTCATTTTTTAGAGTGAAGATTTTAAATTTGGGGGAATTTTTTGGGGAGTTGGCACACCTGTCAAATAACAAAACACAAATACTCTTCAGCTGTTTGTAAGTCATAAACATAGATACTGTTGCTGTGACTGTGAATTACATGTAGTTTCTACTCAAATTAATGCAAAATTTCTGGTTCGCGAGTGCTTTTTTAGTGTAAAATTTGTAAAAATGCCATGAAAATGTGTAAATATGGTGAATAACTTTTGTTATATTTGTGGTGAAATAACATTTTCCTCACAGAAACGCAATCTGACGCCTCTTGTAAAGACTGCTAAGCCTCTTGTGGACCCAAAAGACGTTCTTCTTCCACCCCTGCATATCAAGCTGGGTTTGATGAAAAACTTTGTCAAAGCTATGAACCGAGAAGGACAGGCCTTTAAGTACATCAGAGAGAAATTTTCGAAATTAAATGATACAAAAGTTAAGGAAGGCATTTTTGTCAGACCACAAATAAGAGAACTTGTAAAGGATCCTGCATTTGACCAAGTTTTGGAGGGGAAAGAAAAGGAAGCTTGGGAAGCCTTCAAGGGTGTTGTTCATGGATTTTTAGGCAACAAAAGAGATGACAACTACAAGCATTTGGTGACAGTGCTCCTGCAAAAATACTGTAACCTTGGATGCAACATGTCCCTTAAGATCCATTTTCTCCACTCCCATCTAGACTTTTTCCCTCCTAGTTGTGGAGCTGTTAGTGATGAACATGGGGAGAGATTCCATCAGGACATTTCTGTTATGGAACAAAAATATCAGGGCCGTTGGAATGAAGTAATGCTTGCGGATTACTGTTGGTCTTTGTATAGGGATTCTGCGGAACTCCATCACAAGAGGCAAGCTAAAAGACGACGAAGTCAATAGGCCACCACATGATTCTCTTCAGACACGACTATCTGCGAAGTATTTTTCCAGCAATTTAGAACTCTTAGCATGTAATTACCAATTAAAAAAATCAAATGCACTTTCATTGTTGTTAGCATGTATGTAATTAAAATGTATCCTTTTCTCTCAATCCGTTAATATGTAATACTTCCACCTTGTGTATATCATAGAAACTAGAGCTAATAACAATTTTTCATTGTCATATTTGTTTTTCTCACCCAAAATTAGTAGGAATTGCCTCATGAAGTGCTCGAAACATTGAAAAATTATTTTTTTGTTGCCCAGTGTAATCGCACACAGTTTTTTTTTTTTTTTTTTTTTTTTTTTTTGAATTTAAAACATTTTTATTGATCATCTCTTTGTTAAACTCATTTGAACTGGCAGCTTTTATTATTATAGATATTCGTTCTTGTATTCTTTTTTTATTCTGTGGCATGTTTACTAGTCTGTATGTCATGCGTTGAATGCTGCTTCTTTATATGATCTAGGATTCTGTAGATGCCAAATTCATATTTATTACGTTTTATTATCTTTACATTTAATAATAGGCAATATACTTTGTTTCTTTTTCAATGGGGGATTTAATTGTAGGCTCATGTAGGATTAAAAGTTTTAAAGTCTCTTCCACATATTTTTTTGTTTATTATGGCAAATAAATAATTTAAAAATGGAGGAAAATCCTTAGCGATGTGCATTTTGAAATAACATGAATAGCAGAAAGCTCTTCATTAAAGGTTATTGCAAGGTCACGAGTCAACTCATACACCCACCAACTCAACTTCAACAAACAATCTAACAGTTGTTTAACAGCTAAGTATATGGCGAATGAGTATGAATAAATCTCCAGTAAGTGAAGCCAGAAAGAGTGTTTCTAGAAAGTTTGACTCACGTAGAATATTATTGCATGCTTCACTGTGTTAGATTCCAAATTTAATTAATATTAAAACTTCTTGGTTTTTTGATACATAAATAAACATTTTTATCATTACAGGATGTAAAAGTTGATGAATTGCGTGAAAGCTTGCGAGGACATCAGCCACGCTTTGTGATATACAGTTATAAGATGGAGCATAGTGATGGGCAAATTTCATATCCAATATGTTTCATTTACATCACTCCAAGAGGCAGGTGGAATTTATTTAGCTGATTCTTAAGGCTACAGCTTAGGGTTATATAGCTTAACGTACCAACTTTGTTATTGATGAACATGTGTAGGGACTGAGGTAAGCACCAGTCACTAGTTTCTGCATTTTTGTTTTTTACTAACAATGTTATGGCATTAAAGAAAGGTAGACAAAAAGACACTGAAATTATATAATATAGGCAGGAAAAAAAAAGCATTAGACATTTTTACTGATATCTAAAAGTAATTTAAATGCATTTATGATTAAATTTGCAAAAATTATTATTTTTTTAAATGATTAGTTACCTAAAGTCATATATTTTTTTTAAATAGAAAAGTTATTTGAAAAAAATCACAAAAATACTCGAGACATTTAAACTGCCTATTCCGTTGTTGAGTCTAACGAAGGATGTTATCAGAAATTCCTTCGCAAAAGTTAGTTGGTAACTCAGTGAAAATACATCAAGTATTCAAGCTGAGCTTGGCAGCTCATGAACAAATATTGCTCATCCACAATGAAAACAAGGCTATTATAGCAACATATTTACCTGATTTAATTTTTATGAATAGGAGGGAAGAACACATTGTTAGCCATAGTGTATTTCCTTTATCAAATGAAATCTTTTGACTTAGTCAGCAATAAAAAAGGCATTTTGCCATAAATTTGGCCTCTACTCATAAGATATATTCTTTATGGGTTAATATGCGTAAGAATTAAAGAATACATGATTAAATTGAGTTTACTGCTTAACTTTTTATAGGATTTTCAAGCACTAAATTAAAATATGAGTGCTATTTTTAGTTATAGTTTTTTTTAAGAGCTTATTAGTCTGTTGAATGCTGTGGATCTTGGATGAATGTAATGAATTAATTTTAGCACATATCAAGCATGTAATTGTCAGAACCTAACGTTATTATCCTTTACATTGAGAGATATCTGGAAAAATTTGTCACCAAAGGTGGTCATTACCAAATGGAGCTCAAACCTAGGTCTTGCATGTATTGGTGAATTAACAGTTTAAATTTGAACTTTCCATGTGAAAATCAGATGGCATATTTATTGTTCATAGGCTATAATTAATTTTTTTTCACTCCCTTACAGATAGTCAGACAGAACTTCAAATTATGTGTGCTGGGACAAAACTGGCATTACAAAAGGAAGCTGATATTACTCATGTCTATGAGGTACAGGAGTTGAATGAACTGACGGAAGAATGGCTTAATGAAAAACTGAGCAAATAAAGGCATGCACCTAAATTTACAAGTTATAAATCTAAAAATGAGCATTTATTTTTTAAAAAATCTTATGAAAACCTTGATGCAATCAATTTAGGTTCTTAGTTTCTCCTATTTTTTTATTATTCTGCTATCCCTGAAAATAGTTTGTTTACTCTATATAAGATTTTTTCTTTTTTATTGGTGCCACAAAGTAATAATATTCCCATCACAAGTATAAACAGAAGGCACCATAACATTTATGAAAGTTGCTATTACTACAATTATGGTTAAAAATAATTGCTTATTGTTCTTATCTTCATGTAAAAATTCATTATTTGTAGCCATTAAATGGTCAGTATTAGGTATTACAGAATTAAACTGCACACATTCAAAGGAATTTGTGAAGGGGATGCTAAGTGAACATTTTGATACAGGGAAAAGGTTTTGCACATTCAAAACTTAGTACATTAATATAAAATCCATTAATGGACTGCATGCCATTGATTCAGCTTCCACATCATGCTAAGATGCATATTGCTGTTGCAGTAACCTTCACTGTTGCTTTGTAGTGCAATGATAAACCATTGTAGTTGGCCTGTCTTTGTGTACAGAGAGCAACATCAATTTCAAACCAGAATGCTCTTTTTCTTCTGCCTCTCATTCCTTATTTTTCTTCCCATATTACATGGTGAGAACATTTCTGGTTTTTGCTGCCTAGAATATACTTGTGCAGTTCAGTTTAAATTGTGAGCTGTGAGACAATCAACATACTTTTAAAAAATAATCCGGAAGAAGCAAAAAACCATAGACACAAGATTGTGGGTTCAACCCCGGCTAGGATTGATTGATATTTTTTCAAGCGTAAAAATCTTAATTATGGCTTCCTTCAGAAGGGAAGTAAAGCCATGGGTTGCATGTCTTGATTTACGGCCTGTAAAAGAACCTCAAGCCTGAAAGAAGAAGCATCAGAGGCAAAATTATCAGCCTTTTCACATCAGAATTGAGTGGGATGCTACTACTACTGCTACTGCTACTGCTACTGCTGCTGCTGCTGCGTTAAAATACAGGAGCAAGTCAATTATAAACCAGAATTTTGGTTTTACTACTTGTGAGCAGTATGAAATAAAACAAGCCTTTTGAGATGTTATGTGTGGGGATTTCAGAACTAGTTATGGAGCCAGTTTACTTTACACAGCTGTTTCATTTGTAAGTAGCATCATATCCATGCAAGAGGTACACATGTCAATTGTGTAATGCATTAATATTAAGTTTTTACTATAGGGGTGCATAGCCAAAATCTTGCAAAGATTAAGGACAATTTGCTGGCTAAGATAGCAGCATATGAATGACACCAAAGTTTTAAAAAAGGACAAGAAATTGTGAAAATGAAAAAGGCAATGTAAACATCTTACAAGTGTAAGAACTATTTGCCCTTTTGACTCAATATTGAGATCAAGGAGAATGTTTCTGCATCAAATCATAGCTTGCAATGAAACATGAGTATGCTGCTTTTCTCCTGAGTTAAATCAATGAACAAAATGCCTTGTAAATCTCATTAAAAAAAATTCTTTCCAAATTCATCATTTCATTTCATTCTTCATCATTATCCACTAGCTGCAATGCCTCAGAAGAAAATAGATATTTAAAAAAGGACTCATATGATCCAAAACTATGTTGAGTCATTTACTACATAAATTATTATACTTTCACTAATATAAAATAATCACCAAGCATGCCATCTTCCTAACCATTTTCTTGATGAGCTTGGAGCAATCAGTGCAGCTAAGTACTGCCATTTTTGGCAATGTTTCGAAGTTGTGTGGAACTTCTTAAGTGACACAATGATATTAATCAGTCAATAGCAAAGAAAATTTTGTGCAAAATGTATAATCATAACAGTTTGTTTCTGTTCAAATATAGGGAAAGCCCTTTTAACTCTTCAATACGTAAAATTTTCAACACTGTGAATATTGCACTTTTGTTCTTTCCACAATGGAAAGAAAGGTGTAGATGGTGCTGTTAGCTTAGTGGTTAAAGGAGTTATGTTAGCATTCGTAAGGTATTGAAACCCAGTCCAGCATCCCTTCTTTATTTCTTCCATGCTTTTAGCTTTGTAGATAATTTAATTTTATTTAAGTTAATTTTTAGATTTTGTTTCAAAAATGTGTTGTCACAGGAAAATGATTGCAGGAAATAATGAAGAATTCTAATTACCCTTTATTGCTGTAGACTGCCATCCAACCACAAGAAATTTCTTGAAAGAAATGCATTGTTTCAGTGTTTCAAGCCTTATTTGGCAATAAGTTAAGATCTTTAAGATCTTTCAACTTAAACACACAGCTGGGACGTTTCAGCAGGAGCATGCTCAATGCCTATATATGAAAGCTGGCCCTTTCCTTGAGTGAGTGAATGTTGGACCTGTTGGTCAATCATACTAATCTGTTTATGAAATTACAATTTGTTATTGTTAGTTTCAATGAAGCACCTCGTTTACTATATTTGCAGAGAAACTTGAATAACCATTATTCATTTGCCAAACTTGCCTCTTGTTTATGGGGAAGTTACAGGATGTACATCTGTAGCAGTATGATTGTACTAGGAAAGGTACTATGGCAGATGCCATCCTCATCGCTTGACTTTCAGTCTCTTTACCAGCGCCTAATGGATAATGAAACCTTGATGGTACACAGATTGGGTGCTGGTGCAATGCGAACCCTTCTTACTGAACTTTTTGAAAAGGAGGTACTCGACAGGTTTTGGGCGAATCCAGCTACTAGTACTCGTGCAACTGCTTGTGGCATGGGCACAGATAGCATGGCTGTGGGGCAGGTCTAGCATGAAAGACTGCATCCACTCTATATTGCCAAAGTTAAGGCTTTGTGACCAGGGACTTCTCCTCTTGGTTGCAATTGTGCAATTGAGTCTTAGAGCAGCAAGATGATTAACATAATTTCATTACCTCAATTCTCTTCTCAGATAAGGCCACTTCCATCAGAGATATGCATATTCCTAATCACAGAAACAATCACATATGTTATGAAAATAACATACCTTCGTCCAGGTAAACCACAAACAAAGTATGAACATGTGGGCTGCATTATTAATTGTAATTTGATTGTCCTGTATCTTATTCCTATGCTATTAAGTAATCACCTGTACTGCTGGGTTCAAATCCACGTTCTGCCTGTGCAGCTTGAAAATGTTCCTCGAAATATTTGACATCATATATGGTTACAGAATGATGAACCACCTGATTTGAACATGAATGTGCGATCATCTCAATAACTTGTTTCTTGGATGTTGGATAGGAAGAGTTAGCACTATAGCTCAGCTCTAGCACTCTCCCTAAGATGTCTGCATTTCGAACACTAAGCTCCCATAGACTTCTCAAGAGCTTAGTGTTAGAAATGCAGTTGCCTCAGGAAATCAGTGACATCTCAGAAATATTCAAAGGTATACGAGCTTCGTTCCTGCATTTTTGTAGTGTATGCAGGGAAACTGGAGGTTGTCCGTTTGAACAATGTTTATAAAGTTAATGCTCTCTGCATTCACTGTATAAAGTATTATTATTATTATTATTATTATTATTATTATTATTATTATTATTATTATTATTTCATTTTGCCTAAACATCTTTACTCAGTGGTAAATTTTCGAATTTACTTTATTGCCTTACTTTCATTTGCTTATCCTTCTTCGATCCAGAAAACAACACAATTTTTAAAAGAAATTTACTAATCTCACATCTAAGAGAAAATGGAGGTTTGTTATTCATTATTCACCTTTTGTTTTGCTGACAGTTTCCATTTTAAATAAATACATGTGTACTCTATAGAAGAGCGACGAGTTAGCATCCATTACATTATTGCCTGAAACTTTACATCCATAGACCCCACAGACCATAACTTCCCTATCTCAAAATACTCGCACTTAAATATAATCTTTTTGTGCCATGCCTGGAATTTGCGCGGTTGAATTCTGCAACATCTCTATATGATATTGGATATAAGATCGAAAAATTGTTGAAATAATGTGATGTATAGTTTCCTATAATAGGCACAATATATTATAATAATTTTAGTTACCAAATAGATCAGAGTGTAGGCAAATATGATACATTATACATGCAGTGACGTGGAACAAGTTATTACTTTTTGCAATAAATAATGTGCCAAAGCAAATAATATATATTAAAAAAGATAATTATACCTACATAGTGATACGAAATATATAAAGTTCAAAAGATAATAAAATATCGTAGTATATTTGCAGAGGTAAGTAAAGTTTTAGTAGAGGTTATTATAAAGTATATTTCAGGTATTAAAGGCACTTAAAATTGTAATTATGGATATTTTTAATAATTTTATCATTCTTCCAAAATCATTAGTTCTTCACAAAAGTTTGCGCTGATTGTGAACCAGTGATTTATTTGTTGAAAGAGTGAAGTTGAATGCGATGGGAAACGTGCTGGTGTTTTTTTTTTTTTTGTATAACCGTATCATTGTAGTCTACTAATGTAATGTAATGTTGGGATTACTGGGACTGTATTCATCTTTATATAGCATTTTATTATATTTAAATTTTCCTCTTCCAGTAGTCAGGAATTCTGTGTTATTGCAGACATTCATTCATTAGAGCAGTCCATTTTTCTTTTAAGTATAGGTGCTTCCTTATAGTCAATAGTCATTTATTCATCATCATAAAAATCACATACATGATATTGGATATGTCAGTTTGTGAGGGGGGGGGAATACAATATAAAGCACAGACAAATATAATGACTTAGAAATTAAAACTTAAAAAATTTCAGATTATCATTTTGCTATGTGTAGATAAGGATAATGGGGGTGTGGAACAGACTGGTATTTAATTTAACCAGTAAATGACTCTTAGATGTGCTTCTTCATGAAATATTACCCATTCCCTGCATTTATAAATAGCATTTACAGAATTCAGTTTTCTTTTTACCTGCAATTATTCTTAATGCCCTTTATTGCATTTTAAAAATAATATCTGATTTTTTTTTTTAGTACTTCAGAATATGATTTCATATCTGATGAGACTGGAAATAAGCATAGTACAAACATTTCAGTGTTAGTTTCCCTTATTACTGAGAGGGCAGCATATTTGACTTATAATATTATACTTACGAAGCTGTTGTCAATGGAGCGGGTTCACCTACCGTCCAATTTACCTCAACAAGTTCAAGAAAATTTTCCAAGAACATGGGATAATGTTAGCCCCAAAGAACAGATACATCAAGAATTTATTAGGTTGCACATTAAAAGACTCCATACCACCTACAGAACAAAAATCAGGAATTTACGAAATAAAATGTGCAGATTGTGAGCAGAGCTACATAGGCAAAACAAAGAGAAGTTTGGAAATCCGGAGGAAATAACATTTTAGGAATATTTGTTTTAAGCAGGTGGATAAATCAGCAGTAGCAACTCACTTTTGAACTAAAAACCGGAAATTAAACTGCTGAAACATCTTCACAACCCATTAGAGTTACCCACTTGAGACAAAATTTTTATATTAAAAAATAGAAAAAGCATAATGAATTTGGAGTTTCCCCCTATGGATGAACAGCAATTTCCTACTTCAACCAAGAGGCCACCACAGAAACATCCGGGTGTCCAGCCATCATTTTGAGTAACGGCGGTTCGGTGAGCAACTGAAGGTGGAACAGATTCTCCGGAAACGCGTCTTATTTTTATGGATGTAAATGAAGTTTGGTGTAAAAAAAATGAATACCTAAATATTTGACTGAGCTTTTCAACATAGATATTCCAATGCAAATTTTCATGTATCCATACTCCTAAAAATTTAAGTTATTACATAGGATTTTTTTTCCCCCTCCAAGTTCTATAGAAGGTAGGTATAAATGTGTTTCTTAGGTGTCGAAAAGATATTGCCCGAGATTTTTCTATATTACAAGTTTGTTTTTCTGAAACCAATTTGTTAACTGACTTTCCGCCTCATTTATATTTGTATGTACTTGATTTTTCTCACCATTAAAGGAAAGATTTGTAGCGTCTGCAAATAGGGTTATTTGAGATTTTTTTTATATAATTTGATGTCATTTATATAGATTATAAACAGCAAAGGACCAAGCATTGAACATTGAGGAATAACTACATTGAAACACTGTGGGTTTCATGAGTATTTGTGCTCTCATTTCTACTGATTATTTCTACAAATTGTTTTCGATCGTTGAGGTAGGAGGAAAACCAATCTTTCTCAATTCCTCTTGCATCATAGCATTCCAGTTATTGTATAAGGATTTTATGATAAATTAAATTAAAGGTCTTTGATAAATCCAGGAATAAGTTTATATTATGTTCTCTTTTATCCAGTGATTTGTAAACATTTTCTAAGAAAGCATTGATTACTCTCTGTGGATTTCTCCTTTATAAATCCATGCTGTACAGGGTTTAGAATTTTCTTTGTTTTAAAAACGAATTCAGTCGGTTAAACATGACTTTTCCATAAATTTTTGAAACCGAGCACAGTAATGATATTGGCCTATAGTGATCTACTTTGGTTTTCTCCCCTTTCTTGAATATTGGAGTTATTTTACTAATTTTCAAGTAATTTGGAAAAATCCCAGCTGATAGTGAGAGATTTATAATATAATACAGGGGGTTAATAATGCTTTCAAAATATTTTTTCCAGATAATATCTGGTATATCATCAACTCCACAAGTATACTTAGATTTTAAATTGTTTACAACAGTTTGGATCTCGCATAAATCCACAGGGTAAATGAAAAATAGCTGGATATGGCAGGTATACCTTTGTGTGGCCATATCTCTGTATTTTGATGTAGTTTATCAGCAATGCTAATAAAATTTCATTAAATTTATGAGCTACTTCGTTAGGTTTACTATATGTTTCACCTAATTCAATTTTGAGGTGGTTTATTTCCTTTATGTTTCTATGGCCCATTTCTTTTTTAGCTACCATCCACATTCCTTTGATTTATTTCCAGAAGAGTTAATAATGATGACGATGTTTATAATAATAATGTGATATTTTTTTGCACTAATTAAACATTATACATACCTTTCTGTAGTTATTAAAATAGGTCACTAAGTTTGGTGCAGTTACTTTTTTTTATATGCTGTTAAGCAATTTCAGCCTTTCTGAGAACTTCTTTTTATGCCTCGCGTTACCCATGATTTATTTGTGTACTGATTTAATTATAGTCTCTGTTTTGGTGTAGCCATATTAAGGTTGTGCTGCATGACCTTTAAGAATGACTCACAAGCTATGTTTGCATCATTTTCTTTATAAAAATATTGTCATGTTTCGTTTGCTAGCAGTTTGTTGAGAGCTTCTACATTATCATTATTAAATAATCTCCATATTTTGTAATGTATTTTCCATCTCAGAGTGTTTGTGACGTTTTTTCCGGGTATTATTAATTACTCTAAATTCTTGTGCAAAATGATCTGAGAATCCGGAATCAAAAACGTTAATGCTTTTGACTATAAGGTATGATTATCTCATTAAAGTTTGATCTACAATAGTTTCCGTTGTTGTGTTACTCGAGTAGAGACATGTATAAAAGTTAACACATAAGTAACAACGTGAAATCCGAAAAAAAAAAAAAATTATCTAGCTTTTTTTTGGGGGGGGGTAAAATCTAGGTTCCAGTCGCCTACGATTAAAACATTCTTTGTATACGCTATTCCTGCTATTACCTATCCCATTTTAGATATATAAGTAAATCTATATTTGCTTCAGGAGTTCTATAAATGCATACGACTATTATGTTTTGCTCTACTAGCTCCTTAGATGCTGCTTATACAGGTTTGGTACAAACGCTACCGGGGAACTTTCAGAGGTTTTTCAGTTGTTGGCCGAGTGTTTTCATACAAGAAACCAATGTTCTGCATTTACTCATTACTGAGTAGCAGTATATCTTTCGTTATTGAAATTCAATTACCGAACGGAATTTATGTCTTGTTTCCAGTTTACCCACCATTACTTGTGTATGCTACTCCGTGCAATGTCATTTTATGATGCATATCATTAATTCAGTTTCTTTTTTCATTTATAAAAATACATCACGGTCCAAGGACATGATGCATGTGATCAAGTTATTCTGAAATAATGTTCTAGAAACCATGGGCTCGATCTAACAAATCACTCATCCTATGTCGCTGAACAACTGCAAGTTTGTCTGTAGAGTTTGTATCCATTCTGTATAGCGAATCCGGTCACATGTTTTCCCGCCTTATGCAAAAGGGTAATATAAATAACTCATCGTCTGTAATGTGTTCTGCGATTTCTTTAGATTGTAAGTGGATCTGGTTTCTTGCTTGCAATATAAGAATGAGGTGGTTAACGTACGTTTTCATTAGCGTGTCTTTCTGCTTAAGTAACAGGACTTTGAAAATATCCTTTTCTATATTTTCTGCTCCCCTCCCCATTCATCATTAGTTTTCCTTAGCCTGTTTGATAACAGCCGCCTTATATCTCCTTTTCTTTTCATATGTATTTATCATTTCGAAGACGTTTTTAAGCATTACTCCTATCGTCCCACACCAAAACAATAGAACCAACCTACACCCCTCATCCCTCTTTTGCGGTTAAACCAAATACACACAGGCTGGGCACCAACTCCAGTCTGCCATCTAGTCTGCTCTGTTCTTTTCATGTGTATTTGTATGTTGTCTTCTGAATGTTTTTCTTTATTTCGCGCAGTGCATGTAATGTCCATTTTCATACAGTTTGTTGCATCATTTTGTCTTTACTCGATAATTCTACTGCCTGTTAGATGGCGTGTCTCTTAAAACATACGAAATCCTCTAGTGCTATGTTTATATCAGCATTTATGACTCCAGGTTGTTGAATTTTGACCTTGGAATGATCTAACTTCCTCGACAAATTTGTGCTGAAACTTTATGTTATAAGTGAACATTCTCTATAAACAGACGCTCACTTGCTCCTTGCTGTTGAGTATTCGTTGCTGCATGAAATTATGACCGTAGTTAACGAAAATCAATTGTCCTGATGCCGTGCTACATCTTCCTTTTTGTAATCAAGAATACGATATATATTAGTTCAATAAAAGAACATTGTATGGTTGCATTAGAAGAGGAGGGAAAGAGATTTTCAAGTGGGAAGTTTGGGCTAAATGCATTGGCGACAGTTAAATGGAAGGGGGAAGGAATAGATGGTCGGGAGGCTGATGAAGTGAACAGCTTCCTCTCCTCGATCATTTGCAACGAAGCGGCTATCGGAGGAGCATTTGAGGGAAATAACACAGTTTTATTCTATAGCAATTGTTTAATATTGCATACTTGTACAGGCATTCATTAGAAAGAACACCATGCATCAGACGGAAGCTAAGAAATTCTCAAAATTAGGTAAGAATTAATTAATACCAAGAAAAACCTTTATGCATACATCAAGTTTGAGACTATAAAAGCATGATGTTAAAAGTTATCCCTGTCATAAAGATTATGATGATAGTAATTAGCTGATGAATGTTAATCAGGAATTTAATATATGGGATTTTTAGATCGTGGAAAGATTATTTTTTATTTTTCGCTTTACAGGCACATGTAAATTGCTGCCAAAACGCTGAGGTAAGTTTCAACCAGGTGTTGAAATAGTTATGTTAGTGTGCTTATTTTTTTTTTGTTTTTAAGTATATATGATTTCCGTGTGCGCATGTAAAATCTATATAATTAATGCCAGCATTTACTCCTCACGAACTAACACGTGAACATTCCAAAGTTGAGTGCGTACTACAGCAACAATATGGTGGACTTATCGGAAGCTCTTAAATCGGTAATTTCGATGCTACATTACTTGTTTTAGTCCACTATTTTAAAAGATATACTTTATTTATGCTAACAGTCTTAATTTAACACATTTCGATAATATTTTAGATTAATCGCCATATTCACTTATTCCCCCTCGGAACACGTGGGCTACCTCTGGAACTGAATTACAAAATTTGCAGCCCGTGTGCATGAGCATGGGGTCTCCCTCTGGGACTATAATTGCCTGTTATTCTCACATAAAATGTTTATAAGTTTTTCAAATATATCAGGTCAGGAAAATCTCGGGGGACGGTCCTGGTGGAATTTGAACCGCACACCTCCCGCTCACGAGTTCGTGCATTAATGACCTCAGCCACCCATGACGGTGACTGGAGTTGATACCTCATGCCAACACATGGTGTTTGTGCATTGATCAAAGCTTACTCTTGAAATGAATTAAATACCAGTTGATAGTTACAAAAAATAGAGGGGCAAAAAGAAGTGGGGTTTCTTTCCTCTCCTTCCCCGGAAAATTAAAACTTCCATTTGGTATAGCCAACTCAGCTATTTTATAACCAGAATCTAGATATTTAGAATTATGTTATCAATCATTATAGAAAAGAGTCCAAAAAAAAGTCCTATTAACATAATTTAATTAATATTTGAATTTCCTTATGTCACTCAAAAATAGCGCTTAGTGAGAAATATTACCCAAATATTGACCAACACATTTCTTTGTGTTGCAAAATTCCCTCTTATGTAACCCAAAATGTGATTTTTTTTGTGATGTAATTTGTTAGGACATGGTGTTCACTTAGTATTCTGCTTCAAGCCCCTAACTTTTAACACCCCCCCCAAATAAGGTTATGCTTTCCATTTTGATCAAAAGTGCTTAGTTTTCATTGCATATGTTTTCCTACATTCTCCTTTGCACCAATGCATTCAAGTGAATCATGGTTTCTGCTGCTAATGTTGCGGTTACAGTTAAAGCTGTTTAACTGCCATCGGATTTACTAACATATCGGCAATGCCATCAACTACAATATAAATTGCCAATTTAAAGCAGTGAATCACATAGTGCTTTGCTTTCTAGGATTCATCTGAGATTATAGTTTGTGAATATATATTCCATTTTTTTCCAGCTGCCCATTCTTATAGCCACACTGATGTGAGCACAATGATTACTGATTGCATAAGTAAAATGCATGTGTTTTTAGCTATTATTGCAAAACTTGAATTTTTTTTAGTTATTCCCTTTCTTCACCACTGATAGTGTTCAATTTGATGTCCATGAGCTTGAACTATGGCTATGCAGTGCAATATCCATTGTAGAAGACTGCTGAAGAACTGGATGGGGGATGTAAATTATCTCTCATCTGTTGCATGTCGACTTGAGTCGTCAAGTTGGTTGGAGAGGATGTATCTTCGAAACCGGTCCCACCGTACTTAAAAGTAAGTGAAGCATAAGAGCGTGCTAGACGACAGATTAGATATAATTTACATTTAACAAGCTTCACTGTGTGAGTTCCAATGAAATATTTTTAAAATTGTTTTAATTTTCGTGAGTTCTTAAATGAATTAGGATGGGAGATTTTAGCCCATTCCTGGTAGACTTTCTTGAGATCCACAATCATGGTGTCAGTCCTGGTGGTGTACTTGCCTCGTAAACTCAAGATCATGGGTTCACTCCCGACCAAGATTGGTGGATTTTTTGGGCATAAAAATCCTAAGTAAAGGCTTCCTTCTGAAGGGAAGTAAAGCATAGTTTGCGGCAAGATAAAGAACCTCATATCTGAAAGAAAGAGGCCTGTTACAAAATTTGTCTGCCGTTTCACACCCTGAATTGAATGGTACACTGATGGCCTGAGATGTTAAATAGCATAAATAAACCAATTACAAAAATGGGTATTGTGGGAAACATCTAAGAGGCAAGGCAACCATTTCAGCATACCAAATTAACAAAAGCTCATTGGTCAGGCATCTAATGACTTAACAGGAATCCTTTTAAACAGTATCATAATGTTAGTCCTAGGATGATTGAAAGGTGTGAGGAATATCTTCGTAGTAGGCTGCAATGATTTTTACATTTTTGGCAACTTAACTGTTAAGCCTTCCCCCTGGGTACAATAATCTGCCACCTTGGAATATTTTTCCTTTATTTTCCCTGAAAAAGTGAGTGGCCCATAAAGTGGTAGTAAATAGCATGGGGTTTGTGTGATCTAGATTAATCCATGTGTCGTCTAAAGAAAGCATCCATTGCACTTTTTACCTTCCAGGTGGTATATAGTTTTCTTACATTGGTATAGTGTGCTCTGATATGCATTCTTTCAAAATGTGTTCATGTGCTTTATATAACTGTTCGAGACCCAAATTTTGGTAGATTATCCTAAAACCATCCCTTTGGATTTTCCAATGCTTTTGGCAATTCTTCTTTGTGTTCAAGGGTTTTTTTTTTTTTGTCACTACTGCCCTCACTTTGGCTGCTAGTCTGTTACAACATGCTTTTGCGCCCTTTTTCCTATTTTTTTTTTGCAGACGGCCTCAAATGGGAATCCATTTTGTGCAGCTGTTTTATGCAATCTACACACAACTTATGATTAAAAACCTTTCTCCTTACCCTGTTCTACTCTCATTGAAAGTCTATAACTGGCATCTGAAAGCCCAACAACCCCTTCAACAAATCAAGTTTTGAAGCCACTACAAAGTAAATATTTGCATCAGACTATCAGCAGACTGCAGGCGTGCACTAATGAACTGATGCAATAGCATACTTGAACATATTCCACTGGAAGGAATGGAAGAGCAATTCAGTCATCTAAGCTTAAGTGGCGACACCCTCCATATTAAAACTCTCCAGCCATTTTTCATATCAATGACTGATGTACAACATAAATATGAGGGTCATTTGAAAAGTTATCAGAATCACCCACATATTGCAGCAGCATTTTCAAAGCCAGTTTTATCATCAAAACCTGCCATCTCCTTAGGAACATTTATGCAATGATAAAGTAATAGCCATAGTTTGTTGCAGTGCAGATGTGTGTATCTGGGAAAAATGGCAAATACCAAATATGCAGTTATTAAGTACTTGTAATGAAGATATAATTCATACAGATATTACAAACACTAGGAGAGACTGCTTTTTCAAGTTTCCCAAAGTCAACTATGACGTTTAAACACATGAAAGCTTGTAAGATAATCCATGCAGCAAGGGTCCATAATCAGTCATGGCATCAGAAATTATTGATTATTGAATGTTACCTGAATACCTGGTTGGTTAGTGAGTGAGAAATATATGCATTTCACTGATTGAGGACAGGACAAGTGATGTACCACATGTAGCTTTTGAATGCATTCATAAAGAATGAGAGATTCAGGCATAATATAAAGGTTTTGGTCCAAATGTAAAGCCAAGCAATGATGCTGTTTTGTCTCGTTCGTATGATCTATTGGGATTAGAACAAAGCTCTGAGCTTTGGCTTTAATGCGTATAATTACTTGTTTACAAAGTGAGAAAGGCGTAATATTGTGTACATTTTTTTAAAACTGGGATTGTTGCTATGATGTAGATTTAGATCATTTCTACATAACTGATATATCAATAAGCATTTTGCTTTTAGTTTATTAACCAAATGTAATTTGCCAAAATTTTGTATTTCTTTCCAATTGGAGACTGCTCAAAGTGCACTACAAGATATCAAACCTACTTTGCAACTTAAGTTTTTTCTTTTTTTCCTTTTATTTTTTTATTTATTAATAAATTAAATTTATATATATATATATATATATATATATATATATCATTATAAAATTAACAGTAATTATAATAGTAGGAAAGGATGAAACATTAAGAAAAAGTCATACTTGAGATTGCTATATTTCGGACTCGTGGAGTCCTATGGCAAGAAGACAAGTGACGGTCACTTGTTTTATCCTTTTCTACTATTATAATTACTGTTAATTTGTTACATTGTTAATAGTTACTTTATTTTTCTTTTATATATATTACTGTCCCATCAAATTTAAACTGATGCTAACACAAGTTAATAAACTCACGAGATGTGCTCTTTCCTTTGTAAGCCAGTATGCATAATTGCAGTCCACTTCCAAGAATCTTGAATAACCACAATCAGTTAACAGCTGTGGATTCAGCCGCCAGGGTTAACTTCATCTTTCTTTTTTCTTTCTTATCTTCCTACCTTCAAACTTGTACAGCTCACATTGTTAAATGTGTGAACGAAATATAATCATCACATAAAACCTATTATGAAATGAAATTCGTAGCATATAATCTGGAATTAAATAAATCACATATTTATACCAAAAAACAATTTAGGATTTTTGCAGTTTCGTGGGTGGCATGTGTTATGGAAGTGGTGGAAGGAAAATATTGCTGGAAAGTCTGTGAAAGATAGGCTAAAGTACTGCTTGAGGAAGCCAATGTCTAATTTTTTAACATAAAATACAGTATATCATGCTAACAAACTAATAGTTATACCTTATGTATAGCAGATAGCTAATATGTTAGGCACCACATAGTGATATAAAACTAAAAACTATGTTAGTGTGACGACAAACTACCTTTTGCAGGACTAAGGGAAGAGGTAGTATTTAAATTGTTCAGCAATGTAGAAATTAGTGGAATTTTTCAAATGTTTTACATTCCTACATAGGTTACTGCACCAAACTGATTTAGAAAATGGTTGACATTGAGTGAGGCTAAGACAAAAAGTGATGGTTTTCACATAAGCACCAGTTCACATTCATGAAGGTTGAAGTGAAATTATTAAAGAAAGCTTTAAAGTACATAAGCTGTACATTTGTATTGTTTTTCTTTTAGAATAAAATTAAAAAAAATTTTGACATGTACTTACAAACTATAAACATGTTACTTTGATCTGTTGGCAATGCATAATCATAATACTCGATGCGCAACTTTGATTTAACGTTTAATATTTGTAAAATTGTGGTGCTTAATACATAACCAAGAAGTTAGCATGGCAGAATTTCAGTAAAATTGTAAAATATGTTTTCAGGTTGGTGTGATCCGACAGATTTAGGAATACTTGGGCAGTAATACCTATACAGCAACATTTGTCAATTTACTGTTTCCAAGGTAAGCGTTTGTGTTATGTAAACATCAGAAGCCTTCTTATTCTTATGTTCTCATAAATTGCTGTCTTTTAACACTTCAGCTGAAAACTGGCACTGAAATGTCCCAGACCAATATACCTTCTACCACTGAAGGCTATAAAGAACAAAGCAACAAGTCGTACTGCTTTTGATGATTTTGTAAAATGTACACTCAAAGTGAAGTTAATCAGTTTTTCATTAACAAACTGGCCATCATTGCATAAAATGTTTTCTGTTAACAGTGGTGACTAATTTTTTTAATTTTGAAAGAACTAAATTTTATAGGTTATTTTTATAATTAAATTTCAAATTTTCAAAAAGAAGCAGAAATTGTTATAATTGATCCAGGAAAATAAATAATGGAGGAGATGAATGCTATTCAGTAAAGTTTGAGAATATTTTTTTCTCATCACACAGATAGGGTGGTGAAACAATTTTTCATGATAACAGATCTTAAATGAATGGAAGCTAATACATGCATGCATCTTAGTACAGGGCACCAGAAAAGAGTAGGTGTTTCCCAGTTTGCTGTGTAAAATAATATCTGAAATGAGCAATGTGATGTTATGTTACTATTAACCACTTGCTTTCACAATTACAATCTTGAAAACAAATAGCTGGTATTAGTCTAGAAATAACATAGTTCTCAAGACACCAAAGAAGGCCAAAGTTATTTTGTTTGGCAGTAAATGTTGTGGTGATTTCGTTCAATCATGAAATTGTTTATCAACATAAAGTCCTCCTGCAAACAATGGTTAATAGACAGTATTACACTTAGCATCCCAGTCAAATGCACACAACAAAAATATCCTGAGCTGCATCTTGCTTGTTGGCACCTTCACCATGACTACATACTTTCAGATTTGGTACATTGTTGCTCAACATTTGGCCAGAAAAAGCAGGAATGGTTCACCCTTTGATACTGCGCTACCTAGCTCCATGCATCTTTTCTGTTCCCTTACCTCAAAATTGATTTGTGATCTTCAAAAGAGCAAGCTTTCTGATCAGGATTATCTTAACATTTTGAAGAATCTAAGTGATAAATGATAAATTATGTTGGTAGTAATTTGGTTTCGCAGAGGGAAGTTATTTACTTTTAGTGTAAATAAATGAGTGATTGCCATGAGGAAATGAAATGGTTCATGTTTTACTGAAACTTGAGCTGAATAGTTTAACAATGAAGGATAATGCATCATACAGTAATGTATAGCTGTGCCTATGGCCAAGCAGTTGCTGGCGGGGTGTAATGCAGTGGTTGCAGAAATGAATGTATCTGTTGATAGAACTAGAGTAAAAGCTGAATTGAATGAGTGCAGGAAATCACAGACAGGGATGGGAAAAGATGTGATATTCTGTATAAAGCTAGACATAATACTAGAACTACCCATCTGTTATGGTAATTTAAATCCAATCTAATAGGTTTGGGCCAGTAAAAAGATACATGGTCATAATTAATAAAATATATTAACAGAAGTGAAAAAACATGTGCTATAATATTAATGATATGTAACAGGCAGCTATGAAGCATGTAGTTGAAGGCAATAAAATGGACTTTGATTGGGTGCAGTAGTGAATAATCTTTCATAAAAAATTTATATGAGAAAGTATAGATAATTTTTATGGTTTACTGTTTCATTCTAAACAATGACATTCCTAAACAGCAGCCTTGCCATCTGATACCAAGCAGTGAAAATATGCAGTGTGATCAGGAGGAACTGAATGAAGGGATGCAAAATGCAAACTTTCATACAGATTGGTACAAATGTCTTTGTTTACAGTGAACAATATTTTTGTAGGGAATGGATGAAGGCGCGTCCTATAAGTGGCATCAAGTAGACACGTACAATCTAGGTGCATTTTGTACAATGTGTAGAAAAGAAAATGTACCAAAATCAGTTTTAATATACTAACACTGTTCATGCATAGCTACCAGCAGAAAATGACATGGTTATTGCAAGATAAAAAGGGTTAGGGTTTTTATTTATCTGTGAAGCATATTGGAGTATTGCAGTTTTGAATCGGGGAAAAGGCAGGCCTTTGTTAGTCTTTAATGTTATTGCAGTGTCATTTTAGTGAACCACTCGGTCGAACTAGCATGTTCTTATTGGTCATATTTCTTACAATAATTTTCAAATCCAAATACACACATGCCAGTGAATTTATGCTTCTGGCACATATGCCCTGTGTTCAATACTTAGCTCTGTTTGCATTAAGAGCAAGGTCATCTGACTTGCCTGGACACTTACAACGCCCAGTACTCCCCCTCCTTGAAAAAATGTAAAAGCTTATATAACACATTCATACTTGATGCTTAGCTAAAAGATGTAGATTGCATAATTAATTAGGTATAGAATCCTGTAAATAGCGAGTGGACCATAGAATTTCAGACCTTAAGGTTCTTGGGAAGCACAGAGTTCTCAATATTACGGAGGTACTATTGGTTTATAGAGAATTTCTAAGGAATCATATCTTTAGTTCTATTTTACACAAACTTGCTGAAAAATTTGCTTATCCAGTATTTCCAAGAGTATGAAACCCTTTAAATTCTCTCTCAAAGAAAAGTTATTCTAGTGCTTTAAGTAAGGTGCAGGAATTTAGTATATAGAGTACTACAATCTTCAGAATACCAAAGTATGTCTTGAGACAAACAAATTATTTCCCACATTAAAGAGCAATTGTGAATAATGCCGATTACACTATAAAGTCAGTTTCAACGTAGATCAACTTTGTTGTTGATCTAATGTGCAGGATTTTGATCCATCAATTTTTCCCAGGTCAGCCAATATAATTTGTGTATTTTCCCATCAGTTGCAGCTTTCCTCAGTTCTGTGCATTCCATTAGATGTTCTCAGTTTAGAATCTTGTCAGTATTGCAGATCTTACACGTTATCATTCATAAAACCAAATCTGTGTAGATGTTCCGCCAGTCAGTCATATCCAGTGGCCAGTCTAAAATGAGCAACTGCTTCCTTCCTTGATAGATTTTTTATTTTATGTACTGTTTCTTTTATTATAGAATAATGTTTATTAGATATTTCCACTTGAATATTATGTTGATATTTTTGTTCTATGGTCGTAGTGATATTTTTTAAATTTAATCCACATGGTTTTATTGGTTTTGAATATAGCACTGCTCTCTTTTTGGCTAGAAAGTCTGCAATCTCGTTACCTATCACTCCCACATGAGTGTTTGTGCAGAAACTTTGTTTTCATTCACTACATTATCCATGCATGTTGTGGCCGTTACATGCTAGTATTCATCAGCAAATTATCTGATCAGAAACCAGCAGAGGTTAGTGAGCAAGACAAAATTTTTATGGAAGATTAACAGTAACTACGATTAAAATGTAAATTGGAACTTGCAGAGTGAAGCTAATTATATTAATTGATATCATTGTATGATTCAGTTGAACTACCCACTCTTAAAGCTTCATTTACTTTTCATATATGGAACAGGTTTCGAGAACATTTAGTTCCCATCTTTAAGCAGTCTTAAGTTCAACTCTATTGAAATTACATATGAAGTTATTCAGGTTATTGTCTCTTATGTCTATGTATTCCATCTTATAGTTGCTAAACCAATTAATCCAGGTCGGTGTTTCTACAGTTCGAAAGCCTATTTACTAATTAAAATGTAAATTGGAACTTGTACAGTGAAACTAATCATTAATTGATATTGTATGATTCAATTGAACTACACACTCTTAAAGCTTCACTTACTTTTCATAAATGTATGGAACCAGTTTCGAGAACATTTATGAAAAGTAAGTAGTTCAACTGAATAATACAATATCAATTAAGTAACTATGATGATTATTTACCGCCCCAGTCTGATCATATGTATATGACTGATTGGTTTAATCTGAGTACTCTTTAAGGAGTGTTCTCTATATTGCTTTTATGAAAGGCATTGTAGTAAATATTTATATTTTTTTCCTTTTCTTTTCAGGTCTAGCAAGCTAATCTCTGTACAAGAATGTATGACAAGGGATCAACTTCCAGGAGTTAGTGTACTTGGAGCTTAGATTGTGGCTTGAGAGGTAAGCAGCTGTTTAAGCCTTCCTGATTCATCATGCCCGTGTCCCCATCCCTTTCAGCTGGCAAAACTATTCCCTCTCCCCCAGAGCAATTTCATTTTTGGCGGCTATATTGATTTTAAATATCTTTCTCCTTTTGGGGGGGGGGGGGAATGGGTGGCCACATTTATTTTTCAAAGCAAGTTCTGCAGAAATCGTGACTTATGTCCAACCTTTCTGGGGCACCCCTCCGTATTATGATTTCCTGCTTTATATAATTCCTATTGCCTGATAATAACGGGGGGAAGAAGAGAAGAATATTGCAAAAGAGTGTGAGTGCTATTGTGCAAAATTGGTAATTTGTGTTTGCATTGAGGAAAGTAGAGACAGAAAATGTATTTCAGTCCAAGAAAAGATGGAAATTCAATAATGCCTAGATTTACATTTGGTAAACATGTTCAATTGGTGGCGGATCTTGGGCTCTTGTCTTTTCTTTGAACACCATACTTATAAACAGATTAAGCTATTAAGTTGATGCAAATCAATGTGGATCTATTGCAAGGAACTAAAGTAACAATGACATTGAATTATGATGAGTTTGATATGTGACAAAGTGTTTCAACAACAGTTCCATGAATGACACCGTGCTCTTAGCATATCTGTTAATTCTGTTGGTATTTTCTTAATTATCTAGTGAGTGGATTTGATAATCTTATCCTCCACTTTCTGCCATTGTTTGGGATACTGGTTTTACAGCATCAAATGATAGATTGCAGTCTCACCACAATATTGTGTACAATCAGCCATGTGGGGAAAGCAAATGTTGCAGGAGACTAGTCTGATGGAAAGATGGACTGAAAGCTATTATTCAGAGCTACAAACTGAACAATATTTTCATTCTTGTATATAACATAACATTCTGTGTATAAAAGGAGATAAGTGCCATTATGGAAAATTCTGCATTATGATGATGGGTTAATAATGGTGAACCTGATGGATCAAAATAATTCAGAAGGTAAAGATGTTTCAAGAACATTAAATATTTACCTAATAAGTATGACAACAGCACAATTTGGATGACCAGCATCATTTGCACATTCACGCTCTTGATGCATAATTTGGGGTAAATCAGAAAATATTTATTATGCTAGACAGATGCTCTGCACATGCTCGAAATCTGCAGCCCTGGAGCATTAGGTTGTCTTGTCCCTAGCTTTATAAGTGAGCTTAGCCATTAGATCTGGGTATCATGCATTAAAATTTAGGTACAGAAAAATTAGTATACTGTAAATGCACAACAATGGTATGGATCCAAAACAAATATATATTTGATGCCAAGCATTATATGGGCAAAGCAAGGTTTGATGTTATTCTACAACTGTATCAAACCAAGAGGCAGTTGTGAATGAAGATAAACTTCTAAAGGAAGAAGCTGACAGATGGCTGTGATGGGTCAGTTCTTGTTTCAGGAGTATGTATCTGTTGTTGATGCCTAATATAGAAGGCACCCTTTCTAGAGTTGGTTGCTGAAGATTGATAGCAAGAACCTACTTTCCGAACCAGTATAAATGCAATAGGAGCTATCAAATATTCTGAGAATGTATATTGCAGGTACATCAGAAGAGAATAAAGCTTTTGTGTCTCATAGACTGGCAAAACAGGTGCAAATGCAAAAGAAACCAAGTAATTTTGGATTTTTTCAGAATAGAAATATAGCAACATAGCATATGAAATCTAATAGCATTCAAGCATTTAGCACAAAGCACATTATATTTATTACTGAGATGTATCTTCACATAAAATTTCAGCGCTAAAATGACCAATACTCCTTAAAATCTACATTTTGAATGTGGTTTCCAGTAACATTTACCTTGCTCATGTACAGAAATGTTGTTTTCAAATGGGGCATTTATGTTCCTTTGAGCAAATTTTCCATATTTCATTGCAGTGGAATGTCGTTTTAGTTCAAGAGGAGTAAAAGTTTATTTCTCCAACAAATTTTGGTCTAATACTGTGTTCTTACTGATATTGAGCTGTATTTCTTTGTTAATGGCTTCTTAATCTTACAAATCAAACAAAAATTGTAACTAAATGTAGTTAAATAGGTATTTCAACTTTCAGGTGCTACACAAAAAAAAAGAAGAAATCTTTTAAATAATTGCCTTTGCAAAATTGTTCACAGGAGTTAACTTGATGAATTTTTGATGCAAAATTAGGTTTTGTGAATACTACAGCTATATTGTCCCCTCCTCCCCATTCCTCCTTTTCAAGTTTCTTTTCTTTTTTCTCTGAAGAACCAAACTGTGTGTGTTAATCCCTTCCCCCCAATTGGGGTAATACTAAGCAAGTCTTATGTTTTCTGAAGGTTACAATTTATCATGCAATATTTTTCATTTCAAAATTGTTGTACACCCACAGTCCAGCTCTATGCATTGGTAGTTATCTAATGTGTGGCGTTCTACACTGTGGACATCATAGAGCTGTTTCAAGCATTGGTACTTATTACTAATGCAAGTGCAATGCAGAGCAGCTACAAGCTAAAGGTTACAATGTAAATAAAGGCACAAAGGAGGACAATAATTTGTTTGTGGTATTACCTTTACATGATTCTGAATGAACTAGAAGATTTCAGCAGGAAGACCATTGGAGAATTTCTTTTTCTATTCTGCCAGAAAAAGAATTTCTTAAGAAATGCTAATTGGAACATTTACATTAAGCTAATCGTATAATTAAGATCATTGAATGATTGAGTCAAACTATACACTCATATTGGTTATACTTGTTAAAAGAACATTTCAGGAACATAAAATTGCTATTTACCAAATAAGTTTTGTAGAACGCGAAAAGTTTATATTGGAAAAACAAAGAAACTTAGGCACACGGTTAAAAAAATTTCAGGAACGTAATACACAAACAAATGTAAAAGGCAGCATTAGCTTCTCAGAAAACCATGGCATAGTGAATAAAGTAAAATTATTAAAATCAGTACAAGGACGTGAATTAGCAACAAGGGAGAAAATCTACATTTACAGAGACAGATTAATGAACTTCGACCCTTCCAGGGATGAAAAAATAAACTTAATACCTCCACTAAAGTAGAATACATGTCCCCATTATATAACGAATCATACAGCAGTAAACGGATAACTGAGGATGTGAACAAGGGTTCGTGAAACATATACTTACATAGTAAACAAGTGGGGCCAATGCATGTGTAGTTTCGCCCAGTCCTGATTAAATCATTCTTTTCTTTTGATTTAGACATCTATTTGTTACTCTGAAGTTTTTTTTTTTTTTTTTTCCTCCCCCCTTAGCATAGTGAAAATCAGCTAGGGCATGTTCTACAATTTATAGCTGTAATTGCAACAAATAATTTATCTGTGTTACAGCAGTATTTATTTTGGTATGTGCTTTTCAACAGCTCATAAAATTGTTTACAAGCAAAAGGTTTAGCTTCCAGAATTCTTAAAATTTCTGTTTTTATATTTTCTTTCCATTCATCTAGTGTTGTTGTGGGTTTTTAAATATATATATGACACTTTAACATCTCGGGTCATCATCAGCGTCCCATTCAATTCAGGGCGTGAAACGGCCGACATATTTTTATTAGAGACCTGTTCTTTCGGGCTTGTGGTTCTTTTATGTGCCGTAAAGTAGAACACAGGACCCACAGCTTTACTTCCCTTCTAAACGAAGCCATACTTAGGATTTTTATGCCCTGAAAAAATCCCATTGATCCTGACCAGGACCTAGTGTGAAATTTATTTCTATAGGCTATATTTTGTAGGGACAGCTAATAGTTGCATTCAGTAAGATCTGGGGATTATGAGGGCTATAACTCTTGATATGGTTTTAATCAAAAGCCCTCAATCATTTACATTATATTGAAAAAATAAAACCTCTTGCTTACAGTTTTGGAAATGTACCTGATTATGTAAATGAAATCAAACTTCGTGGACAGAAATATAAACTGCAGTTCAGTAATGTTTAGGATCAAAAAAAAAAAAAAAAGCCCTTGCATTATCAATTGTTTCAGTTTTAATGTTTTAGTCCCCCCCCCTCTCTTTATCATTTAAATTGCCATTCTATGGTACACATTTATTTTCCTTTGTCATGTTTATCTTTTAGAACACATTTTTGTTAGGAATAAATTAACCTAATTCTAATAAAAAAAATATTCATTTGTCCACAAAATAGGATTGATTCCCTTGTTGTGTTTTTCTTGGAACAGCAATCTTTTGACCGGTTGTAAATGCTTCATTCCAAATTTTTGCTAGTTTGCATAACTAATAAATACTATGGTAGAGGATGTTTACTATGTAGCTGTTGATTGCCGTTTCTTTTAATGTAATTATATAGATATTAAGCAATAAAATGATAAATAAAGCTAAAACATTTTAAACAAGTAATTTGTGCAAAGGGAGGAAGCCTTGTCCTTATGTATGCATGTGGCATATAAAAGGACTTAATTTCAATTGCATTGTATTTTTTTTTTTTTTCCTCATTTTCTTGCAGACTGTGCTAAAGGAGCTCAAGAACATACATTTTGTAAGTGTCCCATTTCATTACTTTAATTCATTAATACAAAGCAGTGATGATATTGTTGGATACTCTTAATTGAGTTCATATGAAATTAACTTGCCCTCACTGAGCTAGAATACAGATATATTTTTTGGCATATAAAGGCTAAAAACATTTTTAAATTATGTTTCTAAATCATTCCAGATGGTGCTGTTTTAGCTACTAGCATGGATAGCGTAAAAGGTGAGGAATCTGTAATCTTTATTATAATTTTCAATGTTGACAAATGCCAGTGATGAATTTTTATTATTGACAAGCATATGTCTGAGTTGTTATTGATGTAGAACTTTACTGAGGACTGTAAATTTAAGAAATGTTACATCTTATAAGCAATATTCGGTGGCTTAATCATGGATTAATTTTCAGATTCACTTTGAGCTGTACTGGCCTGATTCTATTTGAGGTGAGGTAAGTTAATAGTAGAATGGTATTTCTATTTTGAATCAATATACCAATGATTAAAAATATTACGCACCCAGTCAATCTGAAATGGTTTGATAGAAAACATAAAGATGAGGTTGTTAAATCAAATAGAATTAAAGGCTTAATTTTTTAAATAAAGTAATTAGCTTTCTGATATTACCATTTAATTTTCAGATTTTCTGGAAACTGCCACAATTACACATCATATTTTGAGGTAATTTATCAACCATACTTTTCAGTTTATCATAGTGGTTCCTTTATAGTTTATGTAAAATTGTCCACCGGTAATCAAAAGAAGTTTCAGCTTTATGCCAATAAGCTTTTCCATGATTAAATAACAAATTATTAGGTGGTATAATGCAACACATAACCTACAAATGTAGGTTTTATTTTCCTTTAGATGTCCTCACTAGTTCCGAATTCTAAATTTGTGATATTTCAGATTAGATTAGTCTAAATTGCCAGTTTGTGAGTTGATCATTTTGTAAAAATTGTAATAAGTGCATAAAAGAAACTGAATAAAAGAAAATTTGTGTCCTTTGTATAAATGATTTTTTTCTCTATGTACTTAATTGTATTTTTATCAGAGCTGAAATCACGATTTAATTATTTTTAGGATTATAAATTTATCTTTTGTTTCCTCTATTTATTTTTCATGCTTATTTTAGGTGCCTACATATCAAGGCTAATCTTGTATAGTATATTAGGAAGGTCACTCTATACCCATTAAATGACAGTTTGCAATTAGTACAACTGTTTTGGTTGGCAACAGCCCCAAGTCAGGTTGGCATGTTATGAATGAAAAATTCTATAACCAATGGAAGGGCTGGCAGTTATGGGGTACATTTCATGCTACCAGCATAACTACTGTTATCACATATCATCCAGCTTTCCACTATGTCTCAGATTCTATAGATTCTATAAATGCTTGCTAGTGGCCATTTGAGGATGCTGGTATTGCATCATTTTTACCGTAGAAATCCTCTTAAGTTGTAAGTGAAGTACAGCTGTCATCAAACCAATTCTATATCACATTAAATCTACTTTTATAAATTTAATACAAAATGCCATTAAATATTTTTACAAACTTGCATGAATAGTTTTTGAGCACTTGCCATTTCATAAATTTTGCCCTTTGCCAAAATGGAATGCTATTGCCAATGTTTCTATAAGGATAGTTTTAAAAATAATTGTTCTGCATTGTGATGGGGATGGCTGTGATGTCTCGGCAGTAAAAACGAACCACTGATCAGACAGTTGGTGCCAAATAATCATACAGTCATTAAGTAATATTGCTCAATAGTGATGGGTTGGATATTGGGGACTTCTCTTCTGAAAATCCAAAGAGGGATTGGCTCCACTACATCTGCTTAGTAGTGGAGTTACTTCAACCAGACCGTCGCTTTACTGGAAATAGGACATGTTTAGTTAATATTTAAATGAGTAGCATTTACTTTGCATTTATTAAATTGAGTATTGAATAAATTCATACTGCTGCTGAGATATTAGATTTGCCTTTAGGGTTAAGCTTCCACTAATTCAATATCATTACATTAAGTAGATGAATAATATTGTTAGAGCTAGAAATGGCAAATGGCAAATAGCGTATGCCTTGAGGCTCAATATCTTGCAGATATGTGTTATGAGTCTCTCAAGAAGACTTGGTGTACTTTTCACACTAACTGATAGTGATAACATGCTGTGACATCTCTGCCAAAGGAACAATTCAGAAGGCACTTCAGCCTTCCATGCACAAACAAGTTGCAATATTCATAGTACTATTGAGATCATGCCCCTCGTGAATTTCTTTTCTTGGTCTATATGAAGATTGCTTATACTATGGTTTATTACAGCTTGCCAGTGATTGAGACATTGCATCTGTTGAATGCCTGTGAAAAGCATGCATATTCATGATTGCATAAAGGATTTTCTGAAGGTTGGCTTTCCATTTGTGTATGCTAACAATGGTCCTCTTTATGCATGAACTAAGAGTGTAATTTCTTCCAGGGAAGCTATTGAATGCAAGGTGGTGGTGGTGGTGGTGGTGGAGCTGCTATGATGTACTAGGTCTGCATTTCTTCTGGGTTATTTTTTTTTTTTTTAATTTATTTATTTATTGTGCTGTAGTTGTACTTAATGCAAACAAAATAAAGAATTTTAGTACTTAAATTTTCATCTGTTGGAATAATTAACATTGGCAAGAAAAGAAATAATGTAATTTGAGCATAAGTGTTCATAATGCGTGTCTAGATTTATTCAGTGTTTGTTCCACCTTGTGCAATATGCTGCATATGCATGAAGGACAAAAGATGACTTACAAATTCAAGACTCTTGGTATATCTGTCGTCCACCACACTACAGTAGAAATCTGATGTCAATGCCCCTGAAGATTAAGGACAGTCATACATAATGGAGGCTCATACATCTGATATTTGTGTTTTAGCAAATTCTAAAGAATTAGCTGTTGTTAATATCTGTGAAACTATTTTGGATCATTGGGTAGAAGCAGTGCGGTTAACCTACAGTAATTTTTCTTACCGTCCCGCAATGAAATTGTATAAAAATTGTGCATATATCCATTGTCTATGATTTGATTGTAGCATTTGTTTGTTATTTAGAGAGGTTTTGACAGTAACAGAGAGTTAATCAACCTACAGCTCGTTAGGTGTGGTTCAACACTAAATCTTGATTTTCTGAAAATTTAAATTGTATGTGAAAAACCCATCCTTTTTATATGAAACTGAGTTAGCTGTGCAATTAGCGCATGACATTTGGTCCAATTTTTTTCGAGCAGGCAGAAATTGAAAGAGATATCGAAATGATTAACGGATTAAGAAAGGTAATGCCTCATTCTATTGCACCTGCTTAAGGGGAGGAGATCAGTTTCAAATAGAACTCCCTCATTGAAACTACTAAGAGCATATGCTGGAAAACTGTTCTACGATTCAATGTATTTATTCACCATGCTCTTTGCAATCCTGTGGGATGTAACAATCTATATAGACTCGATAACATGAAATTTCTTTACCAGTTTTGTTATTTGAGCGCTTTGGTGGTGCATTTCCAATTTTAGCAACAATTTATACATTGGACTTGGTCTCCAATTGTTCCACTAGAAAGGTGCATTCTTCGACTAATCAGTTTTTCACAAGTTCATGAAAGTACTCTTGTGTTGCTGCGGTTTTACCAGTTCCACTCTAATGTAAATGTTCATCTTGATGGTTTTTCATGATCATTGGAATTCACCGAGACCGCTTGTTTCAATAGACATTTCTGATGTACGAAAGTGCTGCCGTGACTTCTTTCATAGAGATTTTTCCTGTACCAAGGAAGTAATCAACATATAAAAGTGTGGAGGTTTGGCTTTCTAAGGGATGACAAATAAAAGAATAGAGGATGTATTGCACAAGTTTGAAATATAAGTGAGGACATGTTTTGATACCTTTCTTTAGTACAAAGTATGTCAATTCATTAGGGAAGAAACTGGTTTACAGGTAACGTAAATAGTGACCGACACATTCTCTGTTTACCAGCAGTTTGGGAAAAAAAAAAAAAAAAAACTATACACTAGCCTACAGAACAATGGCGTAACGATATGCTGTCGTTTTCTGAAGACGTAAGCAAATATGATTGCAAAAGAAATTTCGATTGATATATTGTATTTTTAGCATGTCCAAGAAATAAAACGAATACAACGAGGAAGAAGTGATACTATAATGTAAAGTGGTTATAGTTCGCAACGAAGACCGCACAGAACCAGGAACAATTGGAAAACTAGCTTTAAAAAATGAGAAGAAATAATATACACAAATGTGATCAAAAGATTGTGGAGTTTCAAAATCCTATTAAGATAGCAGAGGACCCTGTTTTGGAAGGAAGGAATTCCTGAAAGTTAAAGTGTGACGGTTGCAACGACATGGAAAATTCTTTGCTAGTATAGACTGAAATTCTAGAGCTAGTGTGTATATATCTGGGGAAGGGAAAGCATATACAAGATAATTTTTAAAATTGTAAACATATAGAATATGCTTGATTATATAGTTTCATGCGAACCTTGTCTAGATTAATCCCCCTTAAGGAGCACGACCTTTGTAGGTGGGGTGGTTCTGTGCATCAGTGATAAGTCCTAAAAGCAAAATTCGAGGAATAAAGCATAATCTGGAATCCAAAGAAAAGGAAAACATAAAACTACATGAGAGGGCTGGGGCACCTAAGATACACGTTAAACTGTACATTCTGAGAGGTCCACTTCCTCTCCCTCTGGAGTTATCAAAAAGATCCAGGTAATGGTATGGAAGAGGAAGCAGTTTCCACCTCAACCAAAGAATCGCCAAAAAAGGTGCCTCAATTGGAACCATGGGACCCAGAGTGGAGATACTAGCACAACTAAGGCACTATTTATTACATCAACACTGACCTTAAATATACCATTAAGAACCTTAAAGATCAGAATAGCGTAGGAGACATTAGTTCCAAATACAACATGTCTGGGGTAGATACTCTTCTGCTTACGAAGGCTATAAAAGAGCTGGGAAATAGTCCCTTTTGTGGCATTGGAAAAACCACCACTGTAATTCTAGCCAAGGATGTCACTAAAGGTTCTTTAGATCTTCAACATAAGGTCCTGTCAGCTGTTTTCTGCAAAGCCTTCCCTGAAGGAATCGACCTAGCCTTGGTTCTAGAACCCTGGATTAGCAGGGAATGAATTACAGGAGTAGACGAATGTCGAGGTAAGCTGATAGAGCGCAGAAGAAAAATTGGACATAGAAGTTTTCTTCTCAACAGAATTCAGTTGACTGAACGCTACATGGAGAATTGTACCTGGTACAAATCACGCTTTATTTCACGGTCGGCAGCGCAGAAAACTTCTACTGAAACTTTACCGCCTTTTTATAGTGTTAGGTTGGAGGTATGATGGCATCAATGTGGAGCGGATGTGTCTTATAGTAGTAATAAGCAAAATTAGTCGCCAAAAGTAACTTTGTAGGAAGCGTGTTAGCAGTGAATCACACGAAAGCAAATAGAAACTAACGTAACAATGTATCACACAAAGGAAATGACAAACGAGTAAAAGCATGCGTTTTTAACAGTATAGATTTTGTTTGTATTCCGAACTGTATAAGCAAAATATTTCTTAATTTGACCAGCCGTATACACATCACTTGCGATCTTGTTGACTTCCGTTGTATCAAGATTTGCAAGGGGAATGCGATCAGATGTCATTGCTTTTCCATCTTGCAGCAAAGAAAGCGTGATCTAAAATGCCCGTGATATATTTCGGATGCCATTTACATGGCATCCATTGTAAATGCAAATTAATTTGCATTAGGTGTAGTATGCTTACGCAGATGCGCTTGCTCTTGCGTTGATTCCAGCTGCCTTAAAGGATACTCCATATTTCTTCACAACTTCAAATTCTCATTTAGTGGTGGAGGAAGGCGTATCCTAGCAATTTTAAATTCTCAGTTACAGAGGCCTTCAGAAGTTCCCCAACCATTTCATTGAAGATCAAGTTTCCTTCCGTTGCGGAGGCTGCACATACTGAATGTCGCTTCGCGCAAACGGAACTCAGACGCAGTTTTGCCGCAGTTTGACAACCTTCATTGAAAATATCCTGGATATCTCAGTAATGAGCATGAGATGTGACCTAATGAATACTCAATACTGGTCTCTCTTTCCATTCTCCAGTGGATCTCGTAAAACGATGAAAGAAATCATGCTTTAAAAAAGAGAAAGAGCGCGACTAACTTGCATGGTTTACTGATTTACTTATTGATTCTGAATAGGGGCACAATGGATGCAGGAGTATAAAGCCTACCTCTATGGGTAAATATAAACCTTTGGAGACACTGCGTTGTTTTTCAGGCAGGGGTATTTGCCATCCAAACTGCTTTTAGAGGACTTCTGAAGGGTTACCATGGTAAGCGAATTCTCGTGCTCTCAAGAGTAAAATTGCTCTAAAAGCACTTTCCTTCGGCCAGGTTAAATCTATAGGGCAAGGGAATGTCTAACTGCCCTAAATATTGCAACAGGCTTGAATTGCAGTGGATGCTGGGGTTTCGGTGCGTTTATGAAAATGAAATAACACCATCTGGCCAAAAAGGTTCTAAAGTACCCGATGTTGGAATCAATGACAAGCCTTCCTGGTCAAATACAAGCTAGGAAATTAGTCCTAGGTTCAAGTAACACTTTCCATATCTCTTCTCAAATTGGATAGAACAGGTATAAGTAGTTGAATTATCTATTGAACATGGTCACTTCAAAAATTATCTACGAAAAGCGGGACACTATGAATATAAGTCCATCTGTTGAATGTGCAAACAGGATGGGGAAACTGCCTAGCATATTCTACATTACTGGTAAGAAAGAGACATACTCTTTATAACCAGGCAAGACCTAGGAACGGACGCTACCATTGGGATCAAGGCAATGCATTTGTTTAAAAAAAAAATGGGGAGGGGGGGGAACTGTGAGGACGTCTCTTCCAGTGGGGTCGCACTGTGTCTTATAGGCTGACGTGCATAGGTTCTTTAAATACTAAATCTCCGTTCTTGTAATATTCTTGAAACATTTATGGTGAATAGATTGAAGAATTTCTTGGCGAGTCATAACATTAACTGAAGCACAAGATGTGTTCATGAATAATAAATACGCTGAAACGGCAGTTCATTAATTAATTTTATATTTACATACATGAAGCATTTAATTGTGAAGAAAATATAATGGAAATATTCCCGGATCTATCTTTAGTTTATGACGTAATGAACTCGAAACATTAATTTCAAAATTAAATGCTTTTGAAAGTGGGACAAATTTTTCATTTTGTTGAAATAATATTTACAATAATATTAATGGGGGCGGGAAACAGTGTAAAAATTGTTTTCATGAAGGAAAATGAATTGGGAGTAGCACAAGTGTCTGTATGAGATCTGATATTCTATTGTTAAATATTAATGACTCGCCAGTTTAATTGCAGATGGTATCGGCACCGGTATTTAGATCAAGGGGAATGGGGGGGGGCAAATCCATATCCAAAACAATTGTGGATGATCTAGACATTTGGTTTCATGATGTTAAACAAAAATTACAACCGTTTTTCATAACTACTAAAACAGTAGTAACACAGTAAAACTGAATGTAGTGAAAGTTATAAATAGGATAGATACTATATATCAATGAACTGGCAACTGTGTTAAAATATAAAATGAAATTTTGTTTGGTATACAATTAAACAAAATGCGACAAAAGTGTTAACCTCCCCCCCCCCTTTAGGTGCTGAATCATTTATAACAATCACGAACGTTGACCTGTTTTCAAATTTACAAACAAAAACAAAATAATTGTTAATATCACATATTCGCGTCAAGAAAGTTTTAAATATTCTAAAATTCTGAAACTGGAGCAATGATAGACAGAACCTGAACTTTGACAAATGTTTTAATAAGGAACATCATCAGTAGCTTTGAAGCGCACAAATATCATAATTTATTAGGCAAAATAAAATCTAACATGAACCCATGGAAACACGCTCTTGCGAATTATGCGGGAGAAGGTGCGAATATTATCAAATATATATAGCAAAAGAACAAAGCCAATAAATAAATACTGAAAAAGCATTGCAATGGTACAGTGAACTTAAACCTTCACAGTAATGCGCTCATCCTTCTATTAATGAGCATTGCTATCACGGAGTTTCGTCGTAGTCTTGTTACGTGTTCCTTGAGGGCAATACTGTAATGTAGACAAATGACAAAAAGACGCGATTTTACTATTTGAAAAATAATGTTTTTAATAAAATGAGAAGGCATTTGCGATGTTCGAAATGAAGATAAAATTAATTGTATTGTTTGTAATTGTAAGTGCTCAATTGCTTACGGTGATCGGGGTGATATTGTTAAATACTTTTAAGCATATTAAAGCATCTAGATATTATAGTATAAGGGCCATTTTAGTTTTCCTTTAAACATGAAGACCCCCAAAACGAATACGCGCCGCAAGAGAGACAATGTGTATATTCTTTGATGTACTACACGAGTTTACTTTAAAGTCAGTCGACTGTCATTATGACTAGATGTATGTATGATCCAAAATGTTTGAATTCCAGAACTAAAAGTGAAATTGTAGCAGCTAAGGTAAGTTCAGCTTTGTTTTTCAAGGAACAATATCTGACCTAAATCAGACTAAATGCATAATTACAGTGGAAGCATTTAGACAGTTTGGCCGTTGGCGAAATTTGTGCAGAAACTGCAGATATTTGAAAAAAAAAATGTTGAATTAGGTTGTGGTGTCCATATGAATCATAACTGTGTTAAGAATGCAATCAACAGCTTACCACTGACATTGAAATTGCTGTAGTGAACTTTACAAAATATTTTCATATGCAACGTAAGAATTAAGAAAATTAAAGGCTTTTTGTGAATTTACTGGCGTCGAGTACCGTAAACTATTCCATTTGCTTCTCTAAATTTATTGGTCTTAACTGTTATACATAGAATCCTGTTAATTTTGATGCTGAAAGGCCTATTTTCTGTCTCTAGATCCCATCCTAAATACTATGAACTTTTTAAAAGTGACATGTTTATTCAACAAAGATAAAAAAAATGAAATCAATCACTGTCCCGCTTAATGAAAGAATCGCAACATTAAAAATTGATGGGAGAAAAAAAAAAACTTTCTATGGCAGATGTTTTTTCCGATTTAGGACATTGGGGAAATAGTTTTGATTTCTTATTTTGTTTGAATGAAAATAATGAATGATATTTGAAAGATCTTCAAAATTTGGCAGAATTTATAATCAAAGTGATCTCAATAAATTATAAAAACTTAGATATATTTGATAAAGATAAACTAAATCGATAAGTTTGTAAATGTTAAAATGATGTGATAAAGCATCAATAACTCAATTAGTGATGTGAAAGGTACAGAGTTTTGAGTTGGGATTATTAAGCTGTTTTATGCAAGCAAAGTAATCCCAATCATTTTGAGAAAATAATAAAATCTGCTCTTCCTAAGATACCAGTAAAGTATTATATCGTGGAAAAACTGTGCTGTAGTTTGGGGAAAAAAAAAAAAAAAAACGGGGATTCACCTTGGATATAGTAGCTTCCATTTGGGTGCTAATGACCAAAGCAGTCTTGCGCTATTGCCAAAACAACAATTTTCATCATCAGTAGTTTCCATAAAGAAAAGTACTGCGGAGAGAAATGGAAGCCTCTTCCGTCTCGTCTGCCGATTAGATCGGTAAATAGTTATCGTAAATTATAAGGAAAAGTGATTAAGAAGAAGAAAAAATTGTTACCCCGGTAGTTCGGGAAATGCCGTATGTCCACTCAATTAAAACATTGACGAAAATTATGTGGACAACTAAGAGGAATTGCTCAAAATAGACAACATTATTGCAGATTAAACGAATTCTCATCACGTTTAGAATTTGTTTAATAATAAGTTGTATTCTAAAATGTATGATGATTTGATAAAAGAAGTACTGGTTCGGAAAACTAGTATATAGAACCAATCTATGGGTCTTCCAAGAGCTTCTCTCAACGTAAGAGCGAGACAACAAATTGTGATGACATCATGATAATATCTTTTCACATTATGGCAATCCTAGTACTAATCGTTACAAAATGTACTCGTAACAAAGCACATTAAATCTACTTTTGCCAAAGACATTACTACTTTCTGTTTACTTAGGCTATTTTTATAATCATTGTTTTATACGAATTATTATGGTTATTTTATTTTTAAGTGAATATTTTTATTATAATTTTGAAACTAGACATGTGTTCGGTATCTTTTGCACAAAAATTAAATACTCTGTAACCTTCGTAAATACAGTAATAGCCATGGTGGAGAAAACTGTATGGCTGCACTGTATCATCTAACAATCAATGTGGCCAATAGCAAATTGTTCGAATTTATTTGACAGCTAAAGTCTCTGCAATCAGTGACGCGCCAGGGTGACAACAGGAAGATTGTAATGAAGTGGGCGTAGCCTTTTTTTCTATTCCCAATACATTTAAATTATTTATGGTGTGCGATATAGTTTGTGCAATTTCGACACTATTGGCTGTATGTGATTATGGTTAGTATAAGTAATTTATTTTTCATTTTTCCTCCCTTAAATTTCTTCAAACCCATATATAGACAAAACGTTTTGATTTTTTTCATGTTTCAAATCATTAACTCTACCGCACATTACCCAGGTTATCCTAATATCACTTAATAGCCTCATGCTCTTGACATTTGTTTGCACAGTGCATAAATGTATATTTCTACTTATAGATGTCTAATAATTAATTTCAGCAATTCGAATAACACCATATCCCAACTTTATGCACAGGGCTGGAATGATTTATGTAAATGTCATACTTTTGAGCATTCCTAGAAAATGTTACAAATGTAGGGAATGATTGTGGTTGCTAATAATATTTCTATTTTCTCATGTATATGGGTATCTATAAACTAGAAATAAAATTAGTTTTTATTTACATGAATTCTGTGCACAAATTATTATATAGAATTTACTATAAAATTTTATTTATTTTTTACTCCTAATGAATAGTAATAATAAGCAGTAACAAACTAATAATAATACTTTTCAAGTAAAAATTTATAAAGTTGGGGAATTGTGAAGGTGTCTGACAAGTAGTTCTATTTCCTTTATTTACATGTATATATCCTTTTGTTGAAGTAACTGGGTAATTTATTAAAGATTTCTTATTCTACTACAGTTGATTTGCTCTTGTGAACTTATAATTAATGCATGGTGAAGCACAGCTAGAATTGGGTAGGTTTCCACTATGATAAAAACTATTACAAGAATGATGAAATACTTATTTAGAATTACCACATTGGAAGAGAGCAACATTATTAAAGAATTTATAAGTATCTAAGAGAAATGTAAGTGGAAAGGATCATGGTATCTCAAAGTGCAGGAAATTTTATAACAGATAGGTTTGGGAAACTTATGGATAAATAGAGAATATCAAAACAGAGGATTCTGTAAAGAAATTAACATAAGATTGAAAGATATTGAATGACAAGAAATATTTCATAGTATGGGAGAAATAAAAATAATATGGGGTAGGGAAAATATATATAGAACAGTGCGATAAGACAGGATGGGAATGGTTATAACTGGAGTTAATGAATTTAAAAGGGTGAGGATATGATAAAGAGGTAGAAAAATGTCCACTATGTGGAGAAATCAATATGGATTTTCATTGTTTATTATACTGTAGGCAAACAAAGTTATGGAGAGAACAGGCTTGGCAACAAAAATGGAAGAATTTAGATGGGAAAATATTAATTAGAAAGATTTTAACCATAAAAGGAGAGAAGAATTAAAAATTATAGGAACTATTTGGACAAAGTTAGAAAGAAATGAATAAGAATGATAGGGGAAGATGGAGGGAAACATAATCTTAAAAGTACAATAGGTCACATAAGCACAAACAAGGACAGGATAATACAACAATATGATGGTCACCAATACACTACAATCAGTCAGCTTCAGATGTGAGAGTGTTTAGTGTGTAATTCCCGTTTTAACAACTGAGGCACCTGAGGTGGTGGACACTGATGATGTACGAGATGAAATGATAAACTGGGAAAGGAAATTTTTTTTTAAGGAAGGGAGTATTCCAGGCCTAAATTTAGGGTACTTTTCCAACATTTGCCATTTATGAGGACTGGGGGAAACCTGGAAAAAAACCTCGTTCAGGGAGGATGTTCCAGGAAGGAATTGAACCCCAGACTCCCTGCTCACAAGTCGGCACCTTAACATCGGCCACCTGTTAGAGTGCCATATATGTCTTATTCCTGATCACAAAACTTCCTTTTAAGGATTCCATATTTATAGACTATAAGTAATTATTTTGAACTTTCTTTTTAGTGAATACAGTGTCTGTTCTTAGTGATTTTTTCAAACATAAAATCATGTTTCAATTTAGAGCTAGATATGAATTTTAATTTGGTGTAAGAACTAAAGGAAAAGTGAGAAAAATCAATTGACCATCATCGGTAAAAAGGTGAGTTTTTAATTGATATCATTGTATGATTCAGTTGAACTACACACTCTTAAAGCTTCACTTACTTTTCATAAATGTATGGAACCGGTTTCAAGAACAATTAGTTCCCATCTTCAGCCAGGCTAAAGTTCAACTGTCGGATCATTCATTGAGCTGTGGGAATGTATATTCTGCTCTGGTAGTGGTGTGATAAACTTGTAGTTTATGTTTTCATCCCCGGTAATGTCGAAGTTCATTATGCTGTCTTTGTATTTGTAGATGCAGATTTTCTCCCAGGTTGCTAATTCCGTAGGTCCTTGTACTAATTTTAATAATTTTACTTTATTTATTATGTCATGATTTTGTGTGTAAAAATGATATGCTACTACTGATTTCTCTATTTGCTTGTACTTTAATGTTCCTGAAATGTTCCTTTAACCGTGTGCCTATGTTTCTCTTTGTTTCTCCAATGTAGATTTTTTCGCATTCTGCAGTTTATTTTGTAAATACCTGAGTTTTCTTCTTGTGGAATACTGTTATTAACATTATCTATGAGTAAATTTTTAACATTAAATCTATTAATCGGTGCCAACCTGATATTAAAATCTTTAAGAATATTCTGAAATTTTTTTGTGGCCCATGGATGATATGTGAATTTTTTAAAAATTAGTTTATCTTTTCTTGCTGAAAGTGTTATGGTTTCTTTGATATGTTTTTGTCTCTTGAATTTCTGCACCTTTTTATGTACTAGTTCTTTTTTAAAACCATTTTTAACTCCTGTTTCTTCTATTTGTTTGTATTCATTAAAATATTCTTCTTTGCTAATTTGTAGGTTAACTAGCCGGAGTGTTAAACTGTTAATTACTGCATGTTTGTGCGCTGTGGGGTTAAAACTGTCTCATTTATGTGATTATCTGTGTGTGTATTCTTTCTGTATATTCCAAATTTGGGATTTTAGTTAGTAACTTTTTTATGTAAAAATGTGAAAATTAGTGAAACAAATACCGATAACAATAATGATGAAACAAATATAAGATACACATAATGATAATTGAAAAGGCAGGATAGTGAGCAAAAAATCTGCTTATATATAGTAAAGGAATTGTTAATGGCAGCCATCAAAATTAAAATTGGAAGGAGTATATATTTTCAATGTCAATAATTAATTTTATTTGGATGAAAGGCTATTATAAAATTACTACATTTTCCTGCTACCCTATCATATTTGCTTTTTGTATTCCAGCAAAATAATATAAAGGTGTAAGTATTTTGATTGAAACTTTCATAATAATATGAAGCATTAGGAGAAGTAGAAGCTTATCTAAAATAACAAGAGAGAGAGTGAAGTCTCATAGCAGCGTGATGTGAAAGTTTGCACTCCATGATCCCATCCTTAGACTTAGTGTGTTATTATGAATTTGAATTTTATTTCCACTTAATAATACAACAAGCTTCAACAGTAAAATTTCACAGTCATTCAGTCACATAAGCAAATAAACCATAGTCACTATGGTAAATCTTCCCAAGTTGCTGTGTAGCCAAGTGGTCCGAATAGTTTCAACCTTGCAGTTTCTCAACTATCAGGCAACCTACATCTAAAAGTTGACTCATTCAAAATCTAGCATATATTATTTTTCTACTCACTTTGGTTCCTTATTTTTACCCATTTTCTCTAACCATTTTCTTTTGACATAACTAAATAATTACCAAATGCCTGGATTTTCTGCCTTGTTTTCATATTCACCAACTTATTTCCCCTTATCTCTATTGGTAGATTAGCCCACTTCCCAATCCTAAGTTATACTGTCATTTCTTTGGTTTCTTCACATTCCAAAAGTGCATGCCAACAACTATCTTACATTGCACATATCGGACATTCTTCTATATTTGAACCTCCTCTTATTCCTTTCAGATTCACTACCCCTTTATAGGCCCATGCAATTCCCTTCCTCATCCACCTGTCACTCTCATCTACATAATTCTCTCTGCCCCCCCTATAAACCCTCAGTGACTTTTTATATTAAAATCTCCTATCTTTCCATATCATCAATTCTTTGTTTAATTTCTTTCCCAAAACCTCTTTATTTCTCCTATTATACCACATCATACCCAAGCCGATTTTTTCCATAATCTCATTGATTCTACTGATCCAAGTATTTCCTTCCCCTCACTCTCTTTTGTGTTACTAGACAATGTTTCAAAATAAAATTCTCTTCTAGATTCTTAATCCTAAACCAATATTTCAAAATTCATGTCATTATTTTTCCTTTACTCCCTACTCTGCCCAATTCAGCTTGTGCAACCCCATTTGGTGAGCTTTTTGGTAAGCCCACAATTTGTTTGCAGAAATTCCTGTGAATGAAATCTATATTTAGCCATGCCTCATCATTACTCCAAATTTCTACCCCAAACATCATTTTAGCCTCTACTGCTACCATATGTATTTTCTCCAACCACTTTATATACATTTGTGGTACTTTATGCCTACAGGCAGTAATAGATTTCAAAGCTAAAATCTTTCTTTTTTCTTCCCTCCAACCTCCATTCTTACTAAGCCTAATACCCAATTAGTCAAATTTATTAACCACCTGAATTTCTGCCCTTTCCTAGTACCATTTCTCACTATTACATAAATTGTTTCCATTCTTAAATACTATGATTTTTTATTTTCAAGCATTCGTAGTTCCCACTTCTTATAGACTTTAGAATTACTTTAATTGATTTCGATAGGCCAATGTTGGTAATTAATCCCCCCACCAAATCATCCACAAATAATAGTACTGGAATCTGGACATTTTCAATTATGGGCATGTGGGTATTAACTTTGCTAATTACTTCTAAAATATCATTAATAAATAGGTTAAACAGTTTGCGACTTAACTTACATCCTTGTCTTAGGCTTATTGGGTTCAAATTATTTGGAGTCACCCTATCCTGAACAATCTGAATACTGTACTCATTTTCATAGTATAAATTTTGCAATGCTTTTCTAAATTTGTGGCCTCATTCAATTTTGACCATAATGCCTTATGGTTAATTGTATCAAACACTTTTTAAAATCAACAAACATGAAGTCTCCCTCTTTTTTGGTCTAGATATTACTGTACCATTGTATTTATAATGAAAATATCCACTGTTTTCTTGTTTTTCCTAAAGCCTTGGAACTCAGATAATTTATTTTCTTGCTTTGCCCAAGTTTGAAGCCTTTGCGCCATAATGCCCATGTATAGCTTACCTAAGACCTATAATAGACTTTAGCTGGCTTGTTTATAACACATTTTCCTTTAAATATAGGCACTACAATCGCTATTCTCCAACCTTTAGGAACTTTAATCTTTTCATTTATTGAATTAAATGTACCAATAACATACCTCTATTTTCATCCTAACCCCATGCCCTCCAGAATTTCCCCAGAATCCCATCAATCCTGCAAGCTTTACTTCTTTTTATTTGTTCCTTTACTTCATTTGTATCAATCTATCTAGATAATCTACATTTAATCTATTTTTCACTGTCCAACCGCCCTCTGGTGGAATAACTCCTCTACCTCTAACAGGTTTTTAAAATATAAACACTCTCCCTGAGCATTGAAATTCTCATTATATAATCTCTTAACTATCATCCATATTGTTTGGCTGTCATTTGTCCTTATTGCCTCCTATATTTTCTTACTAATATTCTGTTTCCATTCTTTCTTTTTTGCCTCAATGAGGGATTTATATCACTACCTTTCAATCATAAAGTTCTCTCTCTCATTCTACCTGTTTGTTTCCATTTTCTCAACTCTCTTTCCACTCTCCTTTTACCAATACTACATTCATTATCATACCACCCCTCCTGTATCTTGTCACCCATTTCTCTTACTCTCCTCTTATCCCCTACTTGTTTGACCACCCTCTCTAAAGTCTCTGTTATTTTTCCTATTTTCCCTTCCTTCATTAGAGCTGCTGCATTAAGCTTAAATGATCTAAAATAGTTCCTAACTCTCTTATGAAACCTGCTGCCCTCTCATCATTCCATTTATATATCTCTCTATTATCTGACCACATTTAACTTGCACCACTTTCCTAAACTAATTTAGAAATTTCCCTTTTAATGGAAAATGACTGCTAGTACATACTAAATCCATAACCTTGAAATCTGTCAGATACTGAACTAACTCTAATGTGATTAACATATAATTAACAACACTTTGATCATTATTGTTTGCAAAAGTAAACTAGCCCCTAGAATCTTTCCCTCTAGTATCATTACAAATTACCAATTTATGTTCGCTTCAAAAGTCCAATAACTTACTTCCTTCCTTATTATATATTTTATCTCTACTAACCCTTTCCAACCTGTCTTCTTTCCCAGCATCATTTTCTAGACCAACTAAACGTACTGAACCCTCCCCTATTCTTGCATTAAAATGCCCTGTTATAACAACATTTCTGTACCCATATTTGTTTTGCAGAACCTCCATATCCTTTGTAAGTTATGGAACAAATTGGGGTTATAAAACTTAGAAGTATTTGGTGGGTTATATACTGTTGCTAAACACACTTTTTCACTTCCACATATTTGACTTATTTCACACCATAGTGCTGAATTATCCCTAAATCGCTAATCACTTTCACTGGCAAACTTTGTCTTACAAACACACCAATTCCCCCAAACAACTGCCCTTTAACTTTCTTCTTAGTCCCGGCTTTACTATAGAACTTAAAGCCATTGAGCTCAACAGTTATATCTCTTTCTAACCATGATTCCACTATCGCTAACAAATCACTCGCCATAACTGCATTATTTCCCCATTTGACACTTTACTTAACAAACCTTCAACGTTCCAGCTTATAACCACCAACTTTCCCTATACCGACCACTCTGTCAAATCTAAACTCATGCTCTGCTCCTGGTCATCCTGTTCGTGTCTTGTTCCTCTCTCACTTCCATTATACTTCCACTCAGATAAGATACAATACTTAAACCAGTTTTCCTCCACACATCCAGCCCAGCAGTTGCTCCGAAGGTTTCCCTACATTTGTCTGCTACCAGCTGACTCAGGTGACACAATCCTGGGTGATGATGTCATCTGCATTGCTCCTCCTTCTGCCTCTCTTAAATTGTTGCCATTTCTTCTTTCCACTGCTACTACTTGTTCACTTCTTACCGGTGACTATGATGCCAATTTTAACTCCTGCAAGCCGGGTCTCTGCCCTACCTTCCACTGACTAATTTCCTGCTTTCTATTCATAAATCAAGTCCTCTCACATATGCCTGTTTCCCCTCTGTCCTGGCTTTTTTCATTTCTCTTAGAAGAACATCTCAGTTCTCTATCTTCCTTTCCATGATCATTTTTAATAAATATTCGGTATACTTTTCACTTTTTTGCCTTTGCTAAATTTGTCCATTTAAATTTCATAGTAGCAAGTTTCACTATAACTAGTCTAGGCTTTGACGTCATTCTTCCAATTCTAAACACATCCACAATTTCCCAATCGACTAGTTGTAGGCCTAGCTTTTTAGAGAATTTCTTCTTCCAGTTGCCATGTCCATTTATCTCTTGATTCTTCAACTCCAAATATGATAATGCTCATTTTGCTCTTCTTATGTTCAGTTCTTTCTAAATCTGTCACCCTTCTTTTGAATTCTGTTATATCTGTTTGTAGTTGTCCTACCAAATTTATCACATTTCTATTCTTTTACTAATTTTGTCATCCATCCGTTTTTCCATCGCTTTTAAATCATTTAGGTCTTCTGTGATGGTTTTAAGTATCCCCAAAATCTGGTTTAATTTGCAACCCTGGATTTAACTCCACTCCTGCTCTCACCAACAGTATTGTCAAAACTAACCTAAACTATGTTAAAACAGGTAAGTCATCATTCTGTTTCTGTTTTCCACTGGTAGGGTATTTATATTGTTAAATAACCCAATTCTTGGCCAATATAATTTTAGGTCCACACCTGAGAGTTCTTGCAAACATGTCCGTCTTGTCTCGCCTGTCATCAGCAACTCTTGTGTTGTTAATATGGCAAAATTCCACACCACAATATTTGCATGTACATGTCTTCCATTTTTTTTTCACAAGAGCAACTGTAAGTATCACTTTGAATAGTTCCTCAATTATTTTTCAGAGTTCCAACTGTTATGTAATTTTACCATTACCACCATGATTGAATAGTTATATAAGTAGGAGGTGAGCAGAATCCTATTGCCGTAAACCCAGATTCTAGGGTTCATCCTAGGTTAGCTTTAGGTTATTTTGTGTGTATAAGAATTGATTAGGAATTTCATTTTTGCCGATTGTTGCCCTATTCTATTTATTTGGTTGTACATTACACTTATCTTCCATTTCCTTTTGGTATTTCTGTACATTTCTCATATTAACCATTCTCAACTCAGAATGTTTGTGCATGCTACCCCTTCTTGGCCACTCTCCGACTTCTTTTCACTATATGGTTTAAGAAATTTGCACATTTAGCTTTACCTCTACTCCACCTGCCATGCGCTGCCATCTAGTGCATTTCTTGCTGTTTGTACAACCGTGATGTCACACATTTTTTTCATTCTAGGTCAGATTTCAGGTATAAAAGTGACATACCATTTCAAGGTGTTGGGTGTGGGTTAATTTTTCAGTGGATTCACTTCATCCCCTAATAATGTTTATATTCATTCTCTTGTTATTTTAGGTAAGTTCCAAACTTCGCTTATGCTGCTTACTAATATGTAAGTTTCACTATTATTGGTTATGCCAATATTACAAGATTTTATTTATTAATGTTATATTGATCATGTGTTATATGGCATCATCATCAGCATCATCATCATCATCATCATCATCATCATCATCATAATATCCAAAATGGAGTCTTACATCCAGATGATCATCATTTAACTTCTAAGTAGATAAGGTTGTGAGAATGCAAATTCTGGCTACATTAGCTAAAAGCTAGACAATACAGAAAGTTCCAAATGAATTTCCTATAGCTGAAAACTAGATTTCTAAAGTTTAGCCCCACTTGTTTACAATAGGTGAATCATGTAAGTCAAGTATACCAGTAAACAAATAATCAAGGATGAGGGGCTAACAAAACCACAGAGTCTACTAATTATTTGTACTTATTTCATAAAATGGTAGGCTTCAGAAAGAGAAATAAATTATGCCCTGACTAACTGGGAAAAATATTAATGGCTGAAATTGCTGCAAATGTTTTTTATACATTTTTTAAAATTTCAATGTAATTAATTATGTTTTCTTTTATTTCAGTCGCAAAACGTAAAAGTATGTGATATAGATGAGGATGTGAAGGAAGCTTTAAAAAAATTTCGCTTCCGTAAAAATGACAAAAATGCTGCATTAATAAGTAAGTGTAACTTACATTTTTTATGAAATATTATACATTATAGATGATGATGATGTTGATGATGATGATGCTTTTTTTCCTTCTCTTTGCAGTGAAAGTGGACAGAGAGAAACAGAAGATATGTGTAGATGAACTATTAGAGGTAAGATCACATCCAGTACAATGCTAATCAGATGCACAATGTTAGCATTTGTAAACCCAGGGAAGAGTATATATGATTAAAACATAATGAATCAAATTTATCTGGTGTACTTAAATTTAAATAAAGGCAGTAATAGCATTTTCTTTATGTAAACAGAAAAAATATTTAGAATTGTTCACTTATGAAGAAGACATTTCCAAGTGTAAACTTTATAAGGAAAAATGAGCAGAAATATGGGGAAATGACATGCATAGTGCTTATTTTAATATACAAAAACATTTATACTTAATGTGAAAAATGAATACTACAGTATTTTTCATATGTGAAGCAATTTGAAGGCTCACAATATTTCCAGATGTTCATTTATTCTCTCTCCTTGCCACCATAGATGGCTGAGGTCGTTAAAGCACAGATTCATGAGTGGGAGATCTGGGATTCAATTCCCACCAGGACTCTTCTCCCTGACTGAGGTGGTTTTTTTTTTTTTTTTTCCTCCAGGTTTTCCTCGGTTCTCATAAATGGAAATGCCAGAGAGGTACTCTTAAATGCTTCCTTCCTTAAAATAAATAAATAAATAAATATATATATATATATATATATAGTGCTTTCTTAATTTATCATTTCATCTCATGTACCATCAGTGTTCATCAGAATGATGCCTCAGTAGTTAAAATGGGCATTAAACATTCTTAAAAGAAAAAAAAATTCTCCTTGCTCTACTTATATTTCTATTTGCATGTGCAATACATATATACTTTGAAGTGATATTGACATCTTCCACTGGCATGCAGTTAATAAAAATTATTACAAATACAATGCTTTGAATTTGAATTTATTTAATTGCTTATAGACTTGCAAGCATCAAGTAATTGTTAATATAATCTAAATTATCATATATGCACATTTAGAGATTAAAACACATATGATACAAATACTTTATAAAATTATATTTTATAATACAAATGATAAATACAGCACAACAAAATTATACTACGCGACTTTTTATGCTTGAAATATAAAACAATGTTTTAACATAGGTAAGTATCTGTTGAGAGTTGCGAATGCAAACTGATCGAAAATGGATGTGCCTACATGCACTCCATTTTTTTTTTTTATTGATTTATTTATGGACGCTCTTTAACATCTCAGGTCACCAGCGTCCCAATCAACTCAGGGCGTGAAACGGCCGGTTAATTTTGCTCAGAGGCCTCTTCTTTCAGGCTTGAGGTTCTTTTTCATGCAGTAAATGTACGACACGGGACCCACGGCTTTACTTACCTTCCGAAGGAAGCCATACTTAGGATTTTTACGCCCAAAGAAATTCATCGCTCCTGGCCGGGTTCGAACCCGCGATCCATGCACTCCATGTTCATTAGGTAGAATGGGTATATCAACAGAAATCTAGGGTGCCAGAACTGGCCCCTTTACAAAAAGAAAAATTAATGTGAAAAAAATGTTTCCAATAATCAAGCAACCATGATATCATATGGCTTTATATTGATGGTGTTAGTGATTGGCAGAGTTGAACTAAATCCCGGTCCATACATGGAACAGGTCGCCGGAATGCTAAAGGGAATGTCTGAAAAAATTATTGAATTGAGAAATATGGAGAAGAGCCTCAAAACAAGAATAAGTAGATTTACTGAGGATACGAGAGAGATTATTGCAAGCTATCACAAAGAGTGGAACATGATCTCGTGTATCATAACAGAAGGATAAGGAGGCTGGAACTGAGGCAAATAACAGAAAAGCAAACATTATCATTTTTGGAATACAGGGAAATAGAGGGAAGAGAACTTGGCAAGAGGTTGAAAAAGTATTTAAGGAAAAGTTGGGGAACCAACTACATGGTTGGGAAATATTTTACTCCTTTAAAATAGATAGAAAAGGAGCTAGAGGTTGATACTGGTCAAGTGTACCACATGCAATGTAAATGGATGGTGCTGGGAAGTACAAAAAAGTTTGGAGTTTGAAGATATTTATCATGCAAGGTTATGGGAAAGAAGTGTTATTTTATTGAAGCAAATGAAAAAAGCCAGAGAAGAAGGTAAGATTGCCTGCATTAGAGGTTTGAATCTTTTCATAAATGGAAAGAAACAACACATGAATGGACAAAATATGATAGCTGTGGGCTCAGCCAGCAGAGAGGATCAAAATCCAGGAAACCAAAGCAGGGAAGAAGAAATGGCAAAAGGAGAGAAGGGGAAAGATGAATAGCTGATAACATCACCATGACGCATTGTACAGTCTCCTCAACAGCTGCCAGAGGATGCCATTAGGTGCTATAGCTGACTTGGTATGTGGAGAGAAACAGAGTTGAGTGTAGTCTCCATGAAAATCCCTTTTATATCATTCAAAGAAATCTAAAAATGTTTCCCTGGCTTCTGGCTGCTCAGTCCTTTTCCTGGAGATGCTGTAGATACACATGCCTCATCCATGTAGCTGAGAAGCCGAAATACCCTCCTTCGAACTGTCCTATCTTAGATATGAACGGATATCCTACAACATTCAATATATTTTTATCTAAAACCCAAATAATTCTCATGCATCTATATAAATTTAAGGATTTTTATAATTAAAGTTACCATATATTTCTTGCACTTAAAATCTTCAAGCCTTAACTTAATTTCTTTCCAAAATCCTTTCTATTTATTTCCCTATCTTTCCACATTTTTCCCATTCCAATCCTTTCCAAAATGTTCTTAATTATGCTGATGCAGGTATTTTTGTTTTATTCTTTCTTGTAAAATTAGGCATTGTCTCAAAATATTTTTTGTTCCTCTATCAATTACTTTAATGTTCTTTTCATTATTTTCCCATTATTCCATATTTATCCTAACCCTGCTTGAGTAGGTTCAATTCCTGCCAGGGTCAATGGATTTTTCAGGGGTAAAATCCTAAGTATGGCTTCCTTCAGAAGGGAAGTAAAGCCATGGTCCTGTGCCATAGGGTTTATGACACAGAAAAGGACCTCAAGCCTGAAAGAAGAGGCCTCTGAGCAAAATTTACTGGCTCTTTTATGCCCTGAATTCAATGGGATGCTAATGACGTGAGATGTTAAAAAGTGTCTGTAAATAAACCAATTCACCACTGGATGATGTCCTCATTATATCTAAAATTAGGTAACAGAAACTTCTGTGCATCAAACTGGCAGTTGGCATTTCCTCATATATCCCCCAAATCTTGACCCCATAAAGCATTTTTGTCTGATCTATTGTTGCATAACTCTCTCCAAACATTTAATTTGCATCCCTGATAGTTTCCCTAGACATATCTTTACAGTGTTCAGTGCCAATTTCACCCATATAATATTTTTTTCTTTTACTCATTTCATCCTCAATTACTATTTAATATTACTCCTAAATATTCAAATTTACTTACCACATCAGTTTTCTTTTCCTTCCCTTCTTTTCAAAATTTTCTCTTTACCTTTGCTCGTTACCCCTACATTAAAATCCCCCATTATTATAAAATTTACATCTACACATCTATTTTGTAACTCTTCTGAGTTCTCTCTTAGGCTATGAAACAAGTTTGGATCATAAAACTATGAAAAACTGGTGAGTTATTTACAATCCCAACACACTTTTCTTGTTCCCCAATCATTTAACATACACCAAAATATTGAATTATAATCAAGAAATTCTATTACATTCACTTTACTATATAGATAACTCCTTTCAACATATGCCTGTTTATCTTTTTTTACCATAGAAACAAAAACCACTTTTCACTTTTCAATAACTATGTCAGTCAGGTCTCAACAGCAGTAATCAAATTGGCTAGTTTCAAAACCGCATAATGAGTAGCATGTTATAGAATTTTTCTTACCTTTTAATGAATGAAAATGAAGTTGTATGATCAAAGCTGCTCTATTCTTGATAAACTTTTATTTGTGAAATAGCAAAGGGTCAGTAAATGAAACTTCAGGATATTACAATTTTTGTAGCATACAAGAACACCAGAAGCTATGATTTTTGCAAGTTCATTTCTATAAAAATTAACTGTATATGTGAAATTGGACTGCTAAGAGCATGTGCTGTTTCTTAGGCACAGTTAAACTTTTCTTCTTTTTTGATAACCTAATAAAGCATTTTTTTTCATTTCAGGATGTAAATGTTGATGAATTACGTGAAAGCTTACCCGGACATCAACCACGATTCGTGGTATACAGTTATAAGATGGAACATAATGATGGACGAATTTCATACCCAATGTGTTTCATTTATATCACTCCAAGAGGCAAGTAGAATTTATTTAGCTGATTTTTAATGCTGGAGATTGAAGTTATATATTTTAGCATACCCTTTTTTAATTGATGGATGTACATAGGGTCTGAGTTAGCACTGGTCATTAGTTTTTGAATTTTTGTTTTGCATTCATCAGATGTAATTTCTTTATGTTAATGTAAATTACGTTTAAAGAATACATACCGCCACGGGTGGCCGAGGTCGTTAAGGCATGGACTCATGAGTGAGAGGTCTGGGTTCGAATACCACCAGTACTGCCCTCCCTGACTGAGGTTTTTTCCAGGTTTTCCTCAGTCCTCATAAATGGCAAATGCTGGGGAGGTACCCTAAATTTAGGCCTGGAACGATTCCTTCCTTAAAACCAAAAATCTTTCCCAATATATCATTTCATCTCATGTCCATCGCCTGTGGTGCCTCTATAGTAAAAATGGGTGTTAAACACTATTCATTAAAGAATACATGAATTTGAACTTATTTCCAACAAACACAACAACATTACAATAAAATTACATTTTTTCCATTTTTATAATAATTCAATATAATTGTTAATTTATTAATTCTGAAATCTAGTCCCCATTACTTTTTTATCAACCTTTCTGTAATACCCCAAAACCAGGCTACAACTCTAACCACCTTATGTATCTAATAAATAACAACTAAATACAATCAGTTAATTCAATACATTGCTAACCACGTTATATATACTCCTGATATGTAGCAACTAATCACTAAATTCTCCTTAAAATCAGGCTACCATGCTAACTAAATTTATATATATTCTTAATAGATAACAACTGAATCAATCATATAATTTTCCTAAACTAATATTCACTAAAATACTTTCATAATAAGTTGCTTGCTAACATTCTGGTCCCACTGTACACAACTCCGGGTTATTAGTGCATTGGTAACCATCATACTCTGTAATATCCTTCAATTATTATACTTCTAAGATTACATTTCTTTCTACATTTCCTTTCATATTCCTTTTCGTCATTCTTATCCATTTCTCTCTAACTTAACCTGAATAGTTCCCTATCATGTTTATATCCTCCTCTCCTTTCACAGCTAAAATTTTCCCTAATTAAAATTTCTCCATCTAAATTTTCACGTTTTTTTATTCCAAACCTTTTCCTTCCATAACTTTTTTTGATTACAATATAAGAAACAATGAAAATCTCTATCAGTTTCTCCACACATTAAATAACTTCCTATTCCTATACTTTTATCATATCCTAATCCTTTTAAATTCATTACTTTTCATTGTATTGAAAAAGAAGAAATAAATTGTATGTATATTAGGGAACTAAGAGATAGAAAGGTGCAAATTCTAAAAGATAGGTTAGTTTGTGAAAAGTGGTCAGAAGTACATTCAGTCAAAACTGTAAATGAATAATAGAATTCCATCTTTATATGATCATTAGACACCACCTCGACTTAGCTTGTCCAGTAAAGAAAAAGATTATTAGAATACAAAAATGTAATAAATTAAAGCTACCAATGACAATAACTGCACTGCGAAATAAAACCAAAGACAATTGTGATTTCTACAGAATGATAGGGTTAAAAGTGTACAAAGAGCTCCAAAACAAATATAAAAAGCAATATATAGAATCGTTGATAAAATATAAAAAGCTTAAAAATAGCATGAAAATAACTAAGTCAAATAATGTAGTTAAAACAGCATGGAACCTTGTAAATAAATAAATAAACTGAAGCAGACATAAATGGAAAAAAGAACATTCAGCTAAATAACAAAGGGAAATGTATTACAGATCCAAGCAAGGTTTGTGACTTGCTAAAGTCTTAAATTTCTTAAATATGGGTGCATGTGATAACACATGGGATTTGAGGCAGGAACTATCCAATATAAATGTATCTCAAAGTGTATATTTATGTGTAAAAACTGAAAAGGAAGTAGAATCTATAATTTCTAGTTTTAAAAATGATAGTGCTCCTGGGTGGGATGAAATAACACCAAAAATCTTAAAAAGCTGTAAGTACTATCTGGTAAAAATATTAGTGCAACTGATCAATAATTCAATGGAAAATTCAGTATTCCCTGAATTATACAAAATAAGTACAGTCAGACCGGTATATAAAAGTGGTGACAAAAAAATGACTAGTAGTTATAAACCGATATCTCTTACATCAATATTTGCCAAATTATATGAAAAGATAATACATAGAAGATTAACAGGGTTTCTAGAATCTAAAAATATACTTTTACAGTCCCAGCATGGTTTTTAAAAAGGCTTTTCAACTATCACTGTAATATCTGAATTTATTCATAAAGTAATGGTTAACCTAGAAAAAATTAAAAAACAATAGGTATTTTCCTAGACTTACCAAAAGCATTTGATTGTGCATCTCATGAACTATAACTACGTAAACTTCAGAATTATGGAGTGAGAGGTAAAATACAAGAACTCATCTCGTCTTACCTTAAAAATCGTTTACAATGTACAGAAATTTTAAGCAGACAAGGTAACTGTATAAGGTCTTTCAAGTTCAAATATGATGTTGTGAGAGCTGGAGTTCCATGGGGCTCAGTTTTGGGCCCCCTAATGTTTATATTTTATGTAAACAATATGCCATTTTCACAGGACTGTAGTAAGATATCATATGCTGATGATACTTCACTAATATGTGCTGAACAAACTTTTAAACAAGTGGAAGAAAAGGCCTCAATATCTTTGTTACACTTGTCAAAGTATTTACAAAATTTACAATTGAGACTCAATGTTGATAAAACTAAATTAATGCTATTTGAGCTTTGTGACAAGGAAGAAAATGAGTTAACAATACATATTAATAATTCAAAAATTGAACAAACCAACTACACCAAATTCCTTGGAATCTATATTGATAAAAATTTAAACTAAAACGATCATGTAACTATGCTTTGTAAAAAATTGTGTGTCAACATATATTTATTAAGAAAATTATCCTATCAGCTAGAAGGAGATGCACTTAAAATGGGTTACTATGAATTGGTACACTCTCATATAACATATGGTATAGATATCTGGAGTGGGACAAGCCTTTCTAATTTAAATAGAGTATTTATTTAAAAGAAAAAGAAGTATGAGATGTGTATTCAATTTAATTAGTCGCCAATTTGTGAAAGAAACATTTAGAAAACATCGCATACTAACAGTCATATCATTGTATGTCTACAAAGTTCTTTTATTAATAAAATCTAAAATGGAATACATATCATTAAATAGAGACCATTATGAATACAACACGAGGAGAATTATCATAGGGAGCATAAGACAAAAATGTCAAGCAATAAAGATCCATATAGTATAGATATCATCCTGTATAATAAACTTCCCACTTTCATTAAAACTGAGCAAGGTAATTCTTTTAAAAATGTGTTGAAAAAGTATCTAATTGACAAATGTCTATACAGATTAGATGAGTTATAACTTGGCAATGTTATCACTAATCTCTAATATGATTTGTTCATATCCTTAATAAATATTAAATCGCTACAACTGTAAGGTTATTTCATTATGAATTAGTCCTGATGATCTAATTCTGTTTTAATTTTAGTCTAGAATGTAGAAGATTATATACAGAATGTGGTAACCAAAATGTAATGTTACTGGTAAATATGTTAGTTTCCTTTTTGACTAAGACAGTACTTGTAAATGCAGGTCTATTGATGGCCAATTATTATTATCATTATTATTATTATTATTATTATTAAAATATCCATATGAATTAAGCCCCAAGGTAATTTCATTGTCTTAGTTTTTTTTGTAACATTGTATACAGTGTGTGTAATTTATTATTACTATTATTGTTATTATTATTATTATTATTATTATTATTATTATTATTATTATTATTATTATTATTATTAATCTGAGTGTTGACTTCATGTGTATTTAACTGGTATAGAAAACAATTTTGAGTTGAAGATGGCTTAAATTTGTATTGATATATATTTGCTATATAATTTTGGGAAAGTATCACTGGATACCTTGTAAATTGTAGTTTTTTTGACAAAGTCAGAAACTTGTGTACACAAGTCTATTGACAGCAAATAAGTTATTATTATTATTATTATTATTATTATTATTATTATTATTATTATTATTATTATTACTACTATCCCTACCCCATACTATTTTTATTCTCTTATAATATCTGAATGAACTCTTTTCACCCAAACTACTAAATTTTTTGTCATTCAGTATCTTCCAATCTTAGATTTATTTCTTTCCAAAATTCTCTATTTTGGTATTCCCTATTTATCCATACTTTTCCTAAACCTATCTATTATAAAATTTCCTTCACTTTGAAATACCATGATTCTTTCCACTTACATTTCTCTTATGTATTAAAATATTATTTAATAATGAACTACTTGCTTTTTGTAATGAAACTATATTTTTAGCACTAAAAATGTCTTAACACTTTTGGCAATGTCTTTAAGGCTTGTTATGTCTAGATTACCATGGGTTTTAGGACTGATGCAGTGAATTTACTACAGCACATATGAGCCATGTGTCTGTCAGGATCTAAAGCTATTTTTTATGTTCAGAGAGAATTTGGGAAAAAAAAAAAAAATCATAATGCTAGTGATCAATCCCTTCCCTATGAAAACCAAATGGACTTTTTATTTCCATAGGGCTTAATTGAATTTTTTCTACTCTCCTCAGATAGTCAGATGGAACTTCAAATTATGTATGCTGGGACAAAGCTGGCATTACAAAAGGAAGCAGACCTGACTCGTGTCTATGAAGTGCGAGAGTTGGATGAGTTGACAGAAGAATGGCTTCATGAAAAACTGAGCAAATAAGCACCTAAATTTACAAGATAAGAAACTAAAAATAAAGCATTTATTTTAAGAAATTCTTACAAAAACCATGATGCCATAGATTTATATTCTAAGTATCTCCTATTTTTTGATCATCCTACTGTCTTCAGAACATGTTTTTGTTAACTTTATAAAGGAATATTTTTTTATTTCTATGAGTGGCCACAAAATCCCATTATTCCTGTCAAGTTTGTAAACAAAAGACACATGAACTTTTATGATAGCTACTACTGCCACTATTATTATTTTTGTCCCATACGAAGCAGAACATAGTAATTAAAAAGTTTATATTCCCAGATTCATTTTAAAGTCTGATATAGTCAAGTACAGTTGTCACTTCTTTTTCTAATTCTATCTTTTTTGTTTTCTCCCCCATATTGCCAATTTTATTAGATAATTGTTAAATCATGCATGTTAGCATAAAAAAACATGAGAGTTCTGTTGTATGTTTTCTGAATTGGTTGATAAATGGCAAGTAGCCATTGATGGAAACATTTGACTCAAAGCATGTCCAAATAAGTGAAGATAAAAGTTAAAATAAATAGACTAGTAGCCTATGTATCCAGAGTAAATAATCTTTAAACGATACTTTAAAAAGTGCAGTTTTTTATCTTTAAAAGGCATTTTGAGTTTGCATCTTTGCATTTTGCACCACACTGGAGGCACGTGAGCAGAAATAAAACTAACTTTGATGGTGAGATAAAAGCAATGCACCTAACTAAGCTATAACTAATCCATCAAGCCAATACATTTTTAACAGTAGTTCAAACAGACCTATTAACAAACAACCACAAAGGGTGAGAATCTAAAGTCCTTTGGTAAAACTACTATGCCCATGTATGAGTTGAGGGAGATGAAATTGCAGACAGGCCGACTAAGAAAAGCACCAAAGTTGATATTAAATATTTATTGAAATGCTATGAAAAGTACAAGGAAGCCTCCTCCTCCACCTTTCTGGTCCAGGCCATTTTTAGGTGTGACCCTCCACAAATATAACTAATGTATTAAAATACATTTCCTTCATAAATTATAAACTGATCATTTTAATTTAAAATGTAAATTGGAACTTGCACAATTATATGATCATTATTATTCTTATTCCAGTTCTTAGAATAAAACAAATTAAAAATAAAACAGCATACCCTGTAGCTACTACCTATTATTCTATGCAAACATCTATCTTTGATTTGTTAGTAGTGTCCTATTGGAATTCCAGAAGATAGAGGTTCAGCTAGCACTTCAGATATCTGACTAAATTTATATAAGAGCAGACCCATAGAGGTAGGTAGCTTAATGAAGAAACTCATAAGAAATGAAAGAATAGAAATGAAGTAGCAGAACAGACAAAGGAGATAAAATGGAAAAATATTCTAAAATTATGGGAAACCAATAAGGAAAAACCCAGGAAGGAATCAGTGGTAGTTTTCAGACTAATAACTTTTGTGCAAATATACTCAAGTGAATATATCATTAGTCATCCCAAATTTCACAGACAGGGACTATCTTCTATGCTGCACTAGGCTTAACTGTACTTATCAAAAAGAAGCTAATTTAGCCTGACGTTATTGAGATGGCAGAAGAAAATGAAATAATCTTCCAAGCAGCCGTAGGAACAACAGCAGTTTTTAAAAAATATGGGACCAACATCTTTACTTTCCTTTCCAAGGAAGATATACTCAGGATTTTTATGCCCTAAAAGGTCCATCGACCCTGGCTAGGTTTAAACCTATGACCTTGTGTCTGCAAGGCAAGTATGATTACCATTAAACCAACTTTTAACTCCCAGTTCAATTAGTTAAACATGGTGGATCTTTGTTACAAATTCGACTCCACCATTTTAAGTTCTTACCAGGTCATCGTTTGGGTCTGCAAATTTAACACTACACTACGTGCATTGCACAACATGTTTAAGTTACCCATGCAATAAAATTCTGCAAAAATCTTACTAATGCATCCCAATCTTCTTTCCTCAATGGTGGGTGTAAGGGGAGCCTGTGATTATGTAAGTAATTCACTGGCTTGGTGGCAGAAAGGGACTGGGAGGAGGTAATAGCTACTGGTTTCAGGACCAAGATATATTGCTCCAGCTACATATTATTAACTATGAGAATACCATGGTTTTAGCTTTATGGGTGATGTATTTTGCTCCTTATTACAAAATTTGTTTTTATGATACTTTTCAGCTTGCCTAAATCTAATTTTTGGGCCCATTGTATACAAGAAATCTTAACCCTATTTCATATATCTGGATACAACAATTGAATCTAGAAATCTGACAATACCTTGGTGAATTTAGGTTTCAGAAATATGCTCCCAATTATTGATTGAATTTATATTATAATTTTCGGTATTCTTAACAATTCCTTTATCAGCATTTATTTGCTGCTTATTTAATAACTATCACTTCATGGTGAAGTTCAAGACCAAAGCAAATGTTTTCAGTTTTATTTAATACATTTTTTTTGTTATTTGATGTCTGGTTCTATGCTGAGAGTGCCACTCAGGAAGTTTTTATACTCAGCCCATATATATATAAATTAACAGTAATAGTAAAAGTAGATAAGGATAAAACACTGAGATAAAGTCACACTTGAAATTGCTATATTTCGAACTACTGGAGTTCTTCATTGGTCTAGCTTCTTGCCATTGAAGAACTCCAGTAGTTCGAAATATAGCAATTTCAAGTGTGACTTTATCTAAATGTTTTATCCTTATCTACTTTTATTATTACTGTTAATTTGTTACATTGTTAATAGTGTTATTTTATTTTTATTTTTCATATATATATATATATATATCACAGCTTTATTTTAACTACCACTCAAAATGCTCCCAGCCTGTATACTCTGGAAGCACTGGTGCCACTGATTTTCTCTCCACTGAAGTTTCTTGCTATAGTGCAACTACTTCATCTGAATTTAAAAATTGTTTTCTCTAAAGTTTTTCTTTCACTATATGAAACAGAAGTGCAAGTAACTTGATCTGAGCTGTATGGAGAACAGGTTATTAACTGAATAGGGAATTGCTACAGAAATGTGAAAATCATATTTGCTATGAGGAGAGGAAATTATAATGTAGGGACAGTATCCTCAGTCCTCTTCTTGGCACTTTTCCTGAATTTTCAAAATATCTAGGGAAGACAGATGATACCATATCAGTAAATTTTCAAGTGGTGCATTTTCTAAGTGGCAACTTCTATAAAAGAAAGCCAGTGTCACTTTCTGGACACACTGGCTGCGTGACCTCTTCAGTTTCACTGCAGAATTGTGCTTTGTTTGAGAGTCATACTGTAAATGTCATCTGTAACAACTTTTGAAGCTTCCATGACTAGCCATTTTCAAATACAGAAGAATATCATATCACCATCCCATCTAATCTGTTTGAGGGCTTCTGTGAGACTGTGTGGCACTCAATGGAAATAAGGATTTTGGCTTAACTTAAGATGTTCCAAACACTCTTCAATCTGAACTTCAGGAGTATTTTTATAGTTGATTCTGTGATCTTTCCTTCCACTCTCGACAGCTTCAGTACTTTCTTCAGACAGTCTTTTCATCTATAATGGATATAAGGCCCCTTTTGAGTGCTGCAAACCAATTAAAAACAGTTGCTTAGGAAGTAGCATGATACCCAAATGCTTGTATCAGCTATTCAAGGGATTAGGATTGATTCCTCCTCTTTAAAATTCCACAAAATCATCACATGTTTGTCACTAATGAACTGACTACCACCTGCAAATGTTTATCAGTCATTGTAAGGAAGAAATGGGTCTCTTCCAACTGCTGATAACTGCTAATGATTGACACTATTGTTTGGTATATTTGTTTTTGGCAAACTTATTAGTGAGTCTAAAAACATACTGAGTTTCCCTCAAATGAAATTTTATCTTTGGTTGGCGAAGAACTGCAACAGATAAAATTCCTTTTTTATGTTAATCACAGCAAACCATTATTAGAAAAAAATTGTCTTTACAAAATGCTTTCTTAGAATATATAGTTCACATTTGTAGCATATCTCCATGTATAAATGAAGCAGTTGTCTCTATATTTAAATTTCTTGGGTATGTTTAAATCAGTAGTTCCCGAACTTTTTAGGTCATGTAGCATTCAGAAGGAAAGTTTATAACGGAGCACTAATTTTCACCTGGCAGTTGTACGACCATATTGTTTAATGATGGAAGATAAACATTTAGAATTTTAGACATGTGAAACATGCTTTATTTTATTCAGAATTTGTGTTTTATACTCTAATTTCACTAAGTGCATTTACGAAACTGGAGGAAGGAAAAAAAGTAAATATTTCAAAATGAACTGAGAGCAAGTATTGTAAATCCATAATATATACCCTTGTAGAACCGGTACTTAAAACCTTTTTTATTTCCATAATTTAGTTTTATCTAATGTAATTTGGGGCAGCTGCAACTAAGTTTTTGGCTCTGGATTGAAATGTGTTGTAAAGGGTAGAACTATAAATTTTCTTTTATCTGACATCAGAATCAGATTCTGGCTTCTTATTTGAAAAATTCGTTTTTATAATACAATCTAATGTGAAATCAATCAAGCATTCTTATTGATGCAATGTCAGATAGGCTGGTTTTTATGACATAGCGGAGAACAACCCAATTTTTCTTACTTTTTTTCATAGAGTTCTTTTAGAAAATAGCTGTTGAAACTATGAAGCAAGCTGAAGCTGAAGCTGAACCAGAAACTCATCAAGATATTCCCAGGAGTGTCTGAATCTAGTTTGTCTCAAAATTTTTTTGCCATTGGAAGGCTGAGAAGATTGCAATTTTTCACTGATTCTGCCTAAAACTTTATTTTAAATGCTTGCACTTGGTGCTGTATGAAGCATAGTTTGGGAATCACTGCTCTAAACTTACCTTTATAGTTGATCTTTCTGGTGCTTTTTAGTTCTTGCTATGCTGATATTTCTTCTGCGGTCATTGCTCTTTGTAATTATCAATCTACCGTATAAACAGGGTTTAAGCACTTCTCACTGCTTTTTCTAACCTCAGAGTAATCATTTTTCACTGCTAGCAAAAATCCAATGTGAAATATGGGTTTGATAGTCCATAAATTAAACAGTTTTACTATATTTTTTTGTAAAATAAAAAAAAAAAAAATAAATAATCATAAGCTCTAGTATTGAATCCAGTAATTAAAATGATGTAGTAGCACATTAACTCTAACCAGCATTGTTATTTTCTTTCCTTGCAGAAAGAAGGGGAAAAAAAACTCTTATGAATTATGTGCCTTAGATATTTTTTTTTCCTCCATTGTCATCTTGAGGATTTGGGTATTGTGGCCACTATGTAAAACATATTCATTTTAAGCAATATTTGGTCTATGAGCTTATATTCTAGAATATCTTATCAAGACAATTATTTAGCTCAGCTTTATATTTGCTAAATCAATGAATCATGTCTTTGTTTTGAAAATTGAAAGCATATTTATTGTTTAGAACAACATTACTTTAAACATGTTAATATGCAAAATGTGTAATTTTAAAAGATAGTGTATGATGTAAATTCTTTTGTAATGTTTCTGATTTCATCATTGGTTATTAATGATAAAACAGAGGCATTTTTCTGCCTTCTTCTAATAAAAAGTTAATTTTATATTCCATCTGATAACACTGTTTACATGTACAAATCAAATAATGCAAAAAATATTTTCAATTTTTTTATATATGTGAAATATAAATAGTTCCATGTGAATATTTAGAAATGAGTATGCTGATTATCTGTGAAGATTAATGCACTAAATTAATTAGATCCTAAGCATGTACAAAATAAATCCTAAAGCCTTTCTGTTTGAAATTAAACTTAATGTAGTAATTATTACAAAATTTTGTGAATAATAATTCTGTAAAGGGAAATTCCTATAAAAGGGAGCAATCTACTTAAAGAAAGTATTTGAGTGAAAAGTGCAAGTTTAATTATTTTTAATATAATTAATTGAAATAAATATTTGAGAGATTCATAATTCTGCTGCGATTTTCTCATTTGAGTGGCTATTTACTTCATTAGTATTTTGTTGCTTAAACGGCATTATGCAATTGACTGTAAACTTTGGAAATTTTCACATCTGTGTCATAATGAACTTGTTTTCCTTTGGAGAGCAGTTACCTAACAGACTTATAAGTGTAATTTGCTAAAGATCAAAATTTTCAGGAACTTAAAATCTGCAAAAAAAATCTGTTACATGATGCTGCCTATACACTCAAGTAATTAAAGAAAAGATTTGTTACTTGGAGTAATTCTCATTTTATGAATGAATGCATTTTTAGTTTTCAATCATTTTTGGCCAGTGAGAAATGCAAAGAGAGGGATAGAGAGAAAAGATAAGTGAAAACTATCAAAGTTTATGAAACTTTCCAAAGACAAATGCAAATATTTTGAATGTGTATTTTGCAATACATCCTTAGTCTCTAATGTCAGAGCATCTCTTAAGGATTAAATTAATCAAGGACAGCCACAGCCATTGTGTAAGGACATGAATACTATCCTAATAAAAACACATCTAATAAAATGCAATTAATTTGATAGCAACGAACAAATGAAAAATAATTTGGAAGCTCTTTTTGGGAAGCCGGAAAAAATGGTAAATATCAGCATCCGCCAACCAACCACCTTAATCTCCAATGAAGTAAAAGCTTTCTTGTTCTCATGATGCACTGTCATCTCATTGATGGAAATGCTCAACATTTGAAAGACATTACAAGACTTAAATAGTGACTGTTAAGGAATTAAAGTAAAACATAACATTTTAATATGTTTTTACATTGGTAGATGAAACCTATCAGTAGTAGAAGTTTAAAGGAATACTGTTAATATTTTCATACTATTTAAATTTAAACTCATGCTATACATACTTTCAGTAACAATGTGATAATTAACTATATAGTATTTTTCCTATTGTATTTTCTTTTTAAAACAAAGTTCCTATGTTACTCATTAATGAGAATATTGCATAATTGCTTATCTATGGGCAAAAGAATATTCACTTCATTTTCACTTATACCTTTCCTAACTCTGTTGCTATAATATTGCTGTTTAACTCTTAATCTTCCAGTAATAATTTTTCTTAATTAGTGCTCTAATTCCCTTGCAATCATCAGGATGAGTTCATTTTTCATAATTTATATTTTGTTCTATGGCCTAAACTGATATAAGCAATAGCAATAGCACTTGCAATTAAGACATTTGCCATGAAGTACAGCCAAAGGATTTTACAAGTCAAGTTAGGATTGCATGAGTGCACTAAGCAGAAATCCCTGTAATCATGGTATAGCAAAATGCTAGAAAAAGCAGTCAATAATTTACTTCTGCTAATATTAATTGATGTTCTTTATTTATAAGCAGAATGTATACATATCATCATCATGAATAATAATAATAATAATAATAATAATAATAATAATAATAGAAAGCATTATCAGGCTATAATATAACCCATTATAATATATAAATAATGGAAGCATCATCTCAGGATCTTGTGGTATCTCTAGGAGTTGCTGTACCACTTACAAAAGTGGTAGTCCGAAATCAGCAGGCTTTTACCTCACTGGAGCTTAAGGTATAGCACAACACAATTACTTAAATTGACAGTGAATTTGGCAATAGCAGCTTTCAGATAATGCTGTTTCTAACTTTCTGGCCATTGTTAAGAAGTTTTATTCAGTTATACTTTGGAGACTGAACTAGTTTTCATATATCACTGAGTGTCCTTTGTATCTTTCATACTGTTATCTTCATCAAGTTTATTTCAATGCTGAGTGGAAGGCATTAACATATTCCTTTCAATTTTGCATAGTTATACAATAGTATTTTCTGTTTTCTCTCTCATTCCTTGTATTTAACGGCTGTACAGAAGGTTACTCTACTTAAGCTCAGATGCTTTTACTTACATTTTTTCATGATCAGATTCCCTTTCTCCCCCACCAGTTGTGTTCACTCTGATATCCTTGGGCTTGAACTATGGCAATGCAATTTCCATTGTAGAAGACTGCGCCACAGAATAGGAAGGCAAAATTAGCCCACTCCTCCTGGCAGACTTTCCAGAGACCCCCAATCATGGTGGAATGTCGAGAAGCAAGGCAAGACCAAATCCATTGGTGAGGCATCTGGTGACTTTACAGAGATCCTTTTAAATGGTATCATGTTTGACACCAGATTCCACAGCTTTCCGGTGGTAGTTGTCCTGGAATGATCAAAAAGTGTGACTGGATGCTTTATCCATGTGGATCCAAACACTTGGGGAATATCTTCATTAAATATTGGGTTCATGATGTTGCTTTGGTAATAGGCTGCATTAATTTTCAAATTTTTGGTAACTCTATGAATGTTAAGTTTCTCCTAAGTGCAGTAACCTGCAACTATCATGAACCCCTTGGTAAACTTTTCGTTGTTTTCCAAGATGAAGTGGGAGCATCCAATGGCATTTTTCCTCTGCCAGGCCGTGTTCATAAAGGAAGCATTCTCTGATATACTGCTCTTTCAAGACCTATGCTTCCGTTCTAGGAACAAATTTTGATGAATTATCTTATAAATGGTCCCTTTAGATTTTCCAATGCTGTTGGCAATGCTTCTTTGCATTTACAGTCTCAGATGGGAATCCATTTTTGTTCAACTGTGTTATATGAACTACATATGACTTACTTATGGTAAGACCATTCTACTATCAAAAGCCCAATAATGTACCCCTGCCACAAATCAACAAATTTTGAAGCCATTATGAATTTTGCATCAGACTGTAAGTCATTTGTATCAAACTGTACCAGCAGCCTGCAGGCACATACTGATGAACCAACACAATAGCACATGTAAGCATGTCCAACTGGAAGGAGCGAGAGAGTGATTTAAAATCGTCTGAGCTTAACTGGGGCTATCCTCCATATAATAAAACCATAAAATTATAAATTGCATAACGGATCATAATTTTATTTTAAGATAAATTTATGTAACACATTAAATGTGTTTCAGAAATTTAAATGCAATAACAGTTTTTACCGAAGTTGTAATGATATTTATGTCATAATCTCCTTATTTTATGCATGTTTGAACATAAGGTCCTAAATGGTATGCATTGTAGTCTAGAGGAATACATATTTGGAACCTGGTTAGAGATGTTTTAAATGTGGATAATTTGGGATAAATTATTGTCATTCTAAGACTTGCTTGCTCACCAATGTACTAATATTGTGATTTCCATTTTTAGGAAAGCAAGTTGAAATGTGAACATGACATATTAACTAAGTGCTGTGATTATCTACAAAACAAATATTTATTACTTTTAAGAATAAATAACTATTTCTCTGGCATTACTATTATTGAACTTAATATTTTGTTTATTTAAAAAGATTTGTTATGTTCATAAAGTACTATATATTCCCTTAGATGACAGTGTGTAAAAATGTATTTTGATTCTTTGAGCATGTAGCTCTCTCCTGAAAGAAATTAAATGGGTTCTCATACAAAAAAGCATAAAAGGATTATTTATTAGGGCACTTAAGCATGTCATAAATATAAGTGAGGAATGTAGTTCCTTTCCCCTATTTGCCAGAAGTAATAGTGGATTGTTAACGAGTAGCCAAGCTATTCAGCTTTTTGCAGTAATAGCTTAAAATCAAACTGAAATATGCATGCTAGCATTGCTTCAAACTGCATATTATCTTCCAGTCATCTTACTCATGAAAAGTGGGCAATGTTATAGCATAATGAAATTATATTTTGTACCTTAAATACTGAGGGTCCCAAAAATGTATATACATTTCACAGTAGATATTTATTTAATATATTTCAAAGTTGAACTGAAAAACAATAGTAATGTGTAGTATGATATTCTAAACAGATGTGATTCACATACATTATAATAGCATTGCTACAATGAACAAATGAAGCCAAGATTATTGTAAATAAACAATGAACAAATGAAGCCAAGTTACCATATAATCTGTAAACAGATGTGACTCACATTATGTATGCTAGTGTTGCTACAAAAAAAATGGAGCCAAGATTATTATTTGAACAGCAGAAAGTGATTTTGAAGTGATATTGGAAAACCAAGAATAAGTTCAAAGGCGATGGAGACGGGTGTACAGAACAGAACCGCCAACGTGAGTAACAATTGCATGCATGCGAGACAAATTTGAGACTCATGGTACCGTATGTGAATTTTACAAGGGCAGATCTGGGAGACCTTGCACAGCAACAAGCCCTGCACATTGGATCCAAAACACTATCCTAGGCAGTGGAAAAGGTTTGATTGAGTTTCCATCCTGTTCTGCAGATCTAACTCTGTTGGACTTCTACCTATGGGGAACTCTTAAGGATGTTGTATACCATATAAATCGGTCCTAGTGGTGTAGTGGTAAACATACTTGCCTCCTAAACCCAAGATTGCAGGTTCCATCCTGGCCAGGACCGATGGATTATTTCAGGTATAAAAATCCTAAGTATGGATGGCTTCTTCAGAAGTGAAGCAAAGCCATGGGACCCGTGTCATACATTTATGGCATGAGAAAGAACCTCAAGCCTGAAAAAAGAGACCTCTGAGCAAAATTTGTTGGCCATTTCATGTCCCTCTTTTGAATGGAATGCCAATGTCCTGAGATGTTAAAGAGTGTCCTTAAATAAACCAAATAAAAAATGTATAAAACCAGCTACAATGGGAAGAAATTGAAATGGCATGTGCTGCAATCGCTGAGGACACTTTTGCAAATGTTGCTCAATCAGTAGTTCAATATACTCAAAAGTGTATTGATGCCGATGGTGGGCATTTTGAGCATCTGTTCTAACTGTAAAAGAAAATGTTAGTGCTCACCATTTTCTGTTTGTGTGAATTCAGTTTTGTTATATTAACAGACTTTTTTTCTTTGTCTAAAGTGTGTATACATTTTTTGGCACCCTCTGTACATTGTGGATTTGGAAGATAGCTGTTTGTCATAGTGTTTCTGCAGGCTGTGTAGATATAGCTAAATAGTGTTGAATATTTGCATGTGGCTCATTTTGAATTCAATTTTTTGTTTATTAAAATGTTTATTTAAAGTCTTTTGTTTAAAATAAAAGTACTTTAATCAATTTTATTCCAATAAAAAACAGAAGTGTGGTTCCTGATAAATAACTGGGATATATTTTGATTTTTTTTACTTAAAACAAAATAGCAAATATTCATGCATATATTTCCTATCATATCAGGAATTTTAAAGTAGTAGTAATAAGTGTAAAATGCATAGCTTTAAACAGAATGATATATTGTATTTATTATATTAAGATATTAATGTTGGTAGCACTGAATTTTCTCAAAGCACAGGCATTTGGATTGACACTCTGAAAATGTTAAATTTTAGAGCCATCCCAATAATGGTTTGTTTTTATACATTGCATGGTAATGACTTAAGATATTAATCCATTAGATGTTGCTTTTAAGAGCTTTACATTTCTGGAATCTGAGAGTTAAAATTATACAATACGCATTATTCTATTACAGGGTGTACAGAGCCTTCACAAGTGAACATGGCTAATAGTTGACATAACTGATGTTCATTAACATGTGGCTACAATTACTGGACAGTAATGACTCTATATGGTTTCAATACTAACAGTTTCATATCTTTTCAACCTGTGGTTTGCAAAACTCGTGTTTCTTGTGCAAGTCATTGGTGAGATTTTTTAATATTAAGTTCTGAACTTTCGCCAATTTCATCTGACTTTACCTCAATAAGCACATGCCATTCTAACTGTTGCTTCTTCAAGAAACTCAGTTAGTCTAAATTTGTTTTCAGTTTCTCTGGAGGGAGAATGTATGGGAATTTAAAAATCACCTTTGAATCTCCCTGCATGAATCTCTGATAACATAGATATCATTAACAAAAACTGTTTTTGTAATTTGTATCTGTGTTTTGGCATTATGAAAGACTAATTATGCAGTTTAGAACATGTTTATGTACATACTTTTAAACACCACAAAAACACATCTTTCCTTTTACTGGCATGAGCTGGAACTGAATGTGAGAGAAACAAGGTCAGAAGAAATGAGAGACAGCATTTGCAGTGGTCATGCGTAGTGCCAAGAGTGGCTAAGTTTACACGCCGGGCTCTAGTTTGGCTGCTGAAGTTTATTTTTCTTGCTGGTTAGCTGTTGCACAGCCTGCAGTGCAACCATGACTTAATGGACATGATGTAACAATATCCTAGATTTGCAACTTGGTCTGTGTGGCACAGGTATCTATTTCAGATAAAATTAGTAATGTTGATATACATTCAACCATTAATTGTAATTGTACCCTTGTATAAATAAACAGCTCACTGCCAGAAGTGAACTAATGTATTTACGAATTTTGAGGAAATGGAAAGTATAGTCAACAATACATTTAAAAATGTGCTTGCTTTTGGTAAAGCTTATTGTTGAATCTGGAACTTTGAAAGTGTGAACTCTTGTGTCATCTGATCTCTTCAAGGCTACTTTTATAATAGTGTGCATAAATTGAGTGCAAAATCATTGCAATATTATGATCATCCGTAGCACAATTTTTATTTTCATAAATGGGTGCATACACAGTAGTTAGCCATGGATAATATACAAAATATAAAAGAAAACACAAGCAGCAATATTATATATCAATGAAACCGAAAGAAATATTTAACAAATGAAATCAGTATTAAACTTCATTTGATTAATAAGTTAAAATCACATGACGTAAATAGGGTCCTGCTAGCTTACGCAATTATGGATAGTACTGATACATTATATACATAAATTAAAATTGTATGCTTAGCACTTTTTTATGTTAAGGAAGCTTCTTTTTCATTTGTACTTATATTAGTAAACTTGAATTAAGTGTGTGTATGTTATTGTTTTTGTTTATTTATTAATAAAATGCATAATATACAAATTATAAAATAAAATGCAACAATATTATACAGCAATGAAATTGAAAGCAATAAATGAAAATGAAAATCTGTGTAAACCTTATTTCATTAATAAGTAAATATCATGTATTTGACATAAATGGTGGTCCTGCTAGCTTACACAATTATGGATAATAATGAAACACTATATACATATATTCAAAATTGTTATGATAATATTACACTAACCAAATGAAAAGATAAGAAAGTATGAATGTATAAACAGCTTCAGATACACTAAGAGTGCTTGCTACATGATAAAATGCTTCCTATATTGATAACTGGTTACATTCTTTTCTATTGACTGCCAACTAAATTTTTAAATAATAAAATTTAAATTTTTAAATAATTTTTCAATAAAACAAGCAGATTCACCTGATTCATTACTAAAGATGCCCCCTTTCAGTTGAAGCTATCACCATTACTGCCACCAGAAAAGCTGCAACTTCACAAACTGTCATCCACCATATTCCCATCTTGACTGGCAACTAGGTGTGGCATGCTTACAAGTGCTTACTGATGACAACATATTGCACAGTAAGTCTGTTGGTAATGTTTGGCATGTACAGAATAGGATCTTGTCTGAACATCTCAAAATGAGTCAAGATAGAGCTTAGTCACTTGTGCTACTGAGCTGTTGATCATATTGTTAAATATCACTAACTTGTAATGATGAATTAAGTTACACATCAGCATGCTATATGCATATCTTATCACAAAGAAAGTTATCTCTGCCACCATATAAAACATTTACACATTGTTTTTGTTCCTAATAGTAATAATATGAGCTGTTTGTTTTTTCATAATAAATGTAATGGTGGCATAAAGAGTGAACTAAATTTCACTGATGCTGATTTAACAAGGTTAGTTCTTTACTGATAATTTACATCTAGTCTTAACTTCCTCTTCTTACCAAATACTGTAAACAGATTTCCTGGGAGAAAAATGCTAAATAAAGAAAATATGCATTTTTTTAAGAGGGGGGTTTGTTTTATAAGTTCCTAAAAATATTTATGCAGATGCATTTCAAACTATTGTTGTAGGAATTATGCTTTGTGTCATAAGCTGTTAAAATGTAAGATTTCATAATCAGTTATGTTTTGTAGTAATAATCTGTTTGATAATTGTTCTACAATTTGAAATCATGACCTTGTAATTTTTTATACTTCAATAAAATTTTTAGTACTATTAATACTACATTTAAATTATGTTTCATACAAAATAAATAATTGATTAAAGGTTTGTGTTTGTTCTCAAAGCTATACTTTTTTTAAAGTTGTATCACATAGACTAAAAGAAGCCTCTGAAAAAGCACAGATCTTTTTGGATGGGTTACTTTATCAGATAAGTGACTTGGAAGTACAGATAAATGGTTATATACATAATGGTAAGTTTTAATCTGTATTTTTTTATACAAGGTCTTAAACATTTTCTTTGTATAGGTCGGAAGATAATTGTTCAGAGCCAGTTCTCTATTATATGTAGATAGTCATATTTATTTTTTGTAGCAAATATTAGAATAGTATAACTTGATATGAATTCAGATTAACATAACAATTTGTAATGCTGAAGTATGAAAACTTTTTTTTTTTTTTTTGAGTAAAAACTTGCCATTAAGCACTACCATGTTCTTCTGGAAAACTAGCATACAGAACATTATATTTTATTTTTACTTAAAAATTCCGCTAACGGAAAAATATTACTGCAGTAAAAGTATTATAGTTGAGAATTTTTTTATTCCAGAGAAACAGAAAATAGTTTAAAAAATTATTTAAAAAATTATATATGGAACTAAACACAGTGAAGCTAATCATTTGATTTAATTTTATGTCATCTAAACACTAGTTATTTATATTACAAGTATTAAAAGTAGCATTTTATTTTATGAGTACTACACACAAAATAAAATCACTTTTAACACATATAATATACCATATTTTAGACAGTCTTTAATATTTACAAATACATTAGTAATTATAAATTAAATTTATCCCAGTCATTTTGAAATGTCCCTTGTTTTAAAGAAATTTCACTAAAAGGAATGTGCAAAAAATGCTACCTAAAATTCTAGATAATGTTATTAATAATTATTGGTTGTTCTTAAGCATATGTTTGGAAGGAAAGGGTTAAACTTCATATTAAAATTTTAATTTATTATTATTATTATTATTGTTGTTACATTTTCTTTATATATAATACTAAATTTTTGTTAAAAATGTCATTTTCTTGCACTGAAAAAAGCTAATATGCAATTGGGCATGTGCATTGATGGGTATTTATTGATTTTCTTCCAACCTGATGTAGTTACTTGGACAAAAACAAGTTTATGTAATATTACTAATTGCACTATCTTCTATTTTGAAACTGCTGTGAAGAATGTAAAAATTAAAAAATTATGTAATACATTGTAAAATATGCTTAAATAGATTAATAATCATCACGTTCCGTATTAAACCAAGTTGGTAACTCTGGAGCACTATAACATTTTTATAGTATTTATTGTTACAAAATGCTGTTTTAGTTTGAGTGCCATGTGTTAAAAGAACTACTATAAGTATGAGTCATCCAGGACACATATTTATTATCATCTTGGGGACACATATCAAATGCTGGACTCCAATTTAGTCTCTTGTTTTAAAGCCTCAATTTTAATAAATTTTCCAAGTATAAATTTTTACACTCATTCTGATGGTTTGGTTGGTAAAATATTAGAATGGAAGAGCTGGATAAAAATAAATTGTTGGATAAGTTGAACAAATGTAAAAATTGACTTGTTCTCCATGAACATTCATTATGAGACCTACCTAGCAGAAAAAAGAAGTATATTAAAGAACACATCTTTTTTTTACTGTAAGGTTTGCTGTCTTGCCATTTGCTATAACCACCATTGAATGATGGTTACATAAATTATAGTAGAGTTAGCTAATATTTACCTATCCAGAGCATGGGTAAACTCTGATATCCTTTCTTGGGCAACATATTGTAATTGAACTTAAAATATGGGCTCACCAGTTGATACACATGGTAGTATCTAAGCCATAGTTGTGGATGTGTAACTATTGAAAGCAGTACAAAAGTAATATATTATGGTGTAGTTTTAAACAATTTTTGAAGCAAAAATTATCATGACTGATTATAACTTCATCTTATATGATCTTTCCAATCTCTGCAGTTGTAGGTATCTCTCTGTGCACACATTACAGAACTAATAAACATGTCCCATTGTGAACAAATTATGTGACTAAACACCCAGCACTTTGTATAATTGCTAACATTTGAAATTTGACATCTTAAAGAGATTAAGCATATAGAACTTACAGTTTAGATAAACACAATACAAACTTAAATAGCCATAAATATAATCATAGAAAGACTAAAAATGCCAAAATGCTTATAGCCTCATAAAACCAATTGCTGGTGTAGCAGATATGTGGCAAGACATTCAAACAATGGGACTGGGAAAGACTTCACCCTCGATATATGGAGTAGAATAATTCACATAATACTCCAAACTGTGACTCATATCTTAAACATCTCACTTATGATGTAATCTTATTCCAGGCAAAGGAAACAAGCATTCATAAAATGTCATCCTAAAATCAAAATTCTCAAATCTCCTAGAGACTTCACACCAATCAGAATCCTTTTAACACCATCCAGAGCACTTAAATGCATCACACACACACACACAAACAACTGACAAACTACCAATGAGTATGAACTGCCTGAACTTTAATCAACTGACACTACTTGTTTTGCATGACTTGACAAAAATTTTTGGTCCCATAGGCACAGCCTTAGCTCTTACCAAACTTAAACATGTGCGACAACTTTGTCCTGTGGTTCAGCTTCCTATCTTTGTGAATGCAGAGTGTGTTGCTTCTGGAAGCAGACAACATATTGTACAGGTTCATCAACAGACCAGAGTGCACACAGCCAAGTATACATCCTACTTGAGGAGATCCATTGGTCGTCAATTGGTTGACAATGTGACAAGTGACTCATGAAACTAGTCCGAACTTACTTTTTAATAAAAAGAGTTTTAATATGAAACGTCAAGAGAGTTTAATATATTGACATGATTTTAGAAGTTTTACATTTAATTCAACATGAATAACTAAGTTTTGGATATATTACTATTCCATTATCAACAGCTTCGTAAGTACAATATTTAAGTATGTTTACGGAATTTGGGAATCCACACAGTGAAACTTTTGTTAATCTTATTTTGATTTAAAGTAAAACACTAAAAATCATGTCGTCACATTAAAACTCTCTTTAAGTTTCACAAACACACAAGTTTCACACAGTGTGTTTGTGAAACTTAAAGAGAGTTTTAATGTGACGACTGATTTTTAGTGTTTTACTTTAAATCAAAATAACAATATTTAAGTGTTTATTTGTTCATTATAATCACTTTTTAACTCTAGACACTTAGCACAATGTTCATAAAAAATGTCTAAGACTGTTAAAAATTTATTTTTATTGTTCTGAAAACCAATTCACAGTACCTATCACTGCTTCATTCTATGAAAATTTCATCCCTTTTAAATGTCTTTTTAGCTTTGGAAATAGATAGTCTGCAGGGGCTAAATCTGGTGAATAGGGAAGATAATCAATCCAAAGCCAGCTTCATTAATTTTCTTTATTACAATCAGGTACTTATGAGCAGGTGCATTGTCTTGCAAAAAATTCATACCTTTGGAAATTTTTTCCTGAAGCTTGGTCAGTAATGCAAAATAATATGCCCCATCACCAGTTTACTCTGTTCTATATATATATATTTTTTTTATTTCTGAATCATGGTAATGGATCATTGTTTCATCCACATACAATCAAAAAAGTTAAAATTAAAATGAAGCAAAATTAACTTGGAAGTTGTTACTCTCAGCATTCAGGCATTTTTGCATTAAGTAATATTTTTTTCATACTCAAATCATGATGTAGAGTGTAAAAGACACATTCATAGGAAATGATCAAACTTTCTGCTGTGCATTTCAGTGCAATTTGTTGATTCTGCAAAATCATATCATGCACACATCAACATTTTCGGGAGTGGATACAGAACTGGGTCTTCCAACCCATATCCATCTTTCTTTCTCATAAATTCTGCAAGCTAATTTTTTATGGTGGCATATAAAGGATAATATGCTTCAATGTATCCACCATATCTCATAAATTTCCTTGCCGCACAATCCTTTAAAACACATATACTAAGCCTTTAAAAAATAAATACTTCATCACTGAATGATTTTCAATTTTCTCAAAATTCAGATTTTTCTCTGCCAAATTTAGTTTAAAAATTCACAATATAAAATTAGCTGAACTTACGATTATTTAAATTGGAGAAACTATTTAAAAAAAAAAACATACTTTTTGATAGCCCTAGCTAAAGCCTCAGATTGGGCCTACTTTACATTCTGTGATTGCAAAATGTGGGCTCCCAACTATTTTATCACTTCAGCCACATGTATTTATGACCATGATTTGGTTAGCTTACTAAATACAGTAGCATCTGGATTATCTGACATTCAGTTATCCAGCTTTCCATCCATTAATGACAATTGGAAACTGAAATTTTATTTTTCATGATGGCTGCAGATGCTGCAACACCCTCTTCAGACACTGAAGAAATGAGCTCATCTTGTTTTATCATATTCTTGTTAATATTGTCAGTCATAAACAACAATGCATCATAAAGCCATCTGGTGGTCAGTAGGTGAGCCACAATGTTGCACAATTGAACAATTTTATTGTATTTTTGATTTGACTAAATAGAATAAAAAGTATGTAAATAATTTTTTTTTCAACATTACTTTTTCTGGGCTTAACATTACAATATTTGAATGTAATTCCTATTTTTGAGTTTTTCCATGTATTTTCAATGCAGGCATGTGTTTATGTTTTGAATGTAATGTAACAGTAAAATATTAATTTATCCATTGCATAAAGTTAATGCAATTACAAGATATAAAAAAAAAGTTTAATTAAAATAGTCTTGTAATTTTCTAGAATCTATGCACCGATCCTGTTTAGCTATTGCTGGAATAATTTTCTTGTACTGGCTAAAAGTTGGCAAGGATGGAGGTTCTTGAAAATTACAAGGTTATTTAATTTAGCTCATTTTAACTAAAGTTTGGTAAAAAATTATGAAAAAATATAGGTTGTTAGGATTGCAAGCAGGAAAACTGTATTAATTTATTGCAAATAACAATGGTTTTCCTTGGTGCTCTGGTGTTCAGGAGAAAACTAATAACATTGCTCTTGGCCAACTGGCTATCTATGGTTTTCATTCTCTGTCAATGAGAGCCAACAGCTTGTAGTTTCTTGTGAGGTATAAACAAAATTTCATTTACAGAAGAAGTACAAGGAACCATACAAAAAAAGATATTTTCAATGAAGTTTATCATTTTCAAGGAGACAATAGTATTATCTGTAATAACAGATATTGTACCCCTATGTTTAGAGGTATTAGAGGATTCACAAATTACAGAATTGCTTAAAAGAATTAAATGTGGAAATTCCAACAGGTAAGTACATTGTCTTATTCATTAAGAACTTCTCCATGTTATAACTCTAAGAATGAACTATGTTTTGGAGTCATAATGAAGTATATAAGCTGACAGTTTAAGGAACTCTTAATAATTCTTTAACAGGCTATGACTCCAAATTTCCAACAAGCCCATAGCTAGGGGGAGGAGCAGGCAATATTCCTCCAATTTTTTTTCTGATCCCTTAAATTTTGATCAAATGTAATAGCATAACTAATGAAAATATTTTAAAAGTAAATCTGTGCAAATAGGAAATTTAGGCAACACTTTATTTAAATAAAATGTAAAATCTGCATATTCTAGAGTAATCATTGCATCTTGGTTGTTTTACTATTATTTTTGGAGTTTGGCATTGGATGTAACAGCACAGCACCACCATTTATGTATATAATGCAAACTTTGACTTGCATTGCTGCACCATTAGAAGTTAAATTGCATATGTAATGCCATTATTGTTCAGTGAGCTAAACCATACCGAAGAGAATAGCATAAACCAGACTACTAATAATTATTATTAGGACTTATTTAAATTGTTATTGAAGCTGTATATTCATGTATCTTAGAATAAGAAAGGGCAAGGGAGAGAAATCAGATAGCCCCCCTAAAATTTAATTTATCTCACTTAAATTTGAACTGTGACAATGGGCTTGCTTATAATATTTAAAAAATTAGGTGGGGGGAAATAAGGGAAAAGGTATGCAACCACTAAACACCAGAAATCAAAATATCCAACAAATAAGGAAGTTAGGATAAAATAGGCAAAGTGTTCTGGGGGAAAAAAAAGAAGAAGAAAAAAAGAGCAAGAAAGGCAATTGATACTTGATCACATCAAGAAAATCACAGAGCCAAGATATGAATCCAGCCAGAAAATCACAGATAGGAGCTAAGGTAGGTTGGCAATAAAATTATAGTTTATTGCATATATTTGCCTTCCCCCCATTTTTCTGCATAATTTACTCTATCATAGCCTATCTTTAAAATTTTTCACTACATAATACAGTCTATCTTTGCATTTTTTCTGCTTAACTGAGCCTAGTTTTGCATTTCTCCCTGTTTTTCTGAATAATTTAGCCAATCTTTGGCTTTTCTTTTTTTTTTTTCTAAAAAGTTTGCCTGTCATACCCTTCTTTGCTTTTTTCTTCACAGTTTAGCCATTCATGTATATGATGGAAACATTTATTGAGTACAAGGGAGAAACAAAATTCTTAGGTATACATGTGAATGAAAACCTAAAATGGGATACTCACATTCATCATTTAGCAACTAAACTTAGTTCTGTTTGTTATATGCTTAAAAGTCTAAAAAGAACACTGAATTTATTAAAATTTTTAAAATATATAGTATATTTTGCTTACTTTCATAGTCAATTAAAATATGGAATAAAATTTTGGGGAGAAATATGTGAGAGAGTATTTAAAATCCAGAAGAGAGCAATAAGAATTATAAGTGGAAATAGATAGTATGACATCCTGTAGACCCATTTTAGGAAACATAATATACTACCATTAGCCCGCCTCTTTATAATAGAGGTCGTAAACCATATTAAGAGACATCAGTGAGATTTATGTACAAATATAGATATTCATTCTCACAATACAAGAAGGAAAAATGACCTTCCTGTTCAGATGTGCAGGACAAATATTTTAAAAAATAATCTCACAAATGTAGGCATTAAAATGTATAACAAACTACCAATAAATATTAAAGAAATAACCAATATAAAACAATTTAATAAAGAAGTCAAAGCCTTTCTACTACAACATACCTTTTATTCAGTAAGTGAATATATGAACTTTAAATAAGGCATATTGTAAATCTAGTATAAGTAGTAAACTTGTATATTGTTTATATTATACTCTGGACGAAGCCCATCTCATGATATGATCCAAATGGTGAAAAAGTATCATCATCATCATCATCATCATCATTATTATTATTGTGAAAAGAAATATCTGTACTGCATAAATTCAAACGCTGAAAATACAAGAGCATTGCCTTTTTCATCAAAGTGAGTTTCAGAAAGCTGTTAGATATCAGTGATTTTATACTGTATATAGACAGAGCTTATCAACTGTGACTAACTAATATTATTTGTAAATAACATGCATCTCATATTAGACATCTCTTAATACGTTAATGAGAAACTATAGATTTTGTGTTGCATAAATTTAAGTTTGCTAATTAAGCTGCCACTTAATCATTGATTTATAGTTAAGAGAGTTATATATAAAAATAATTGATGCAAATATCTTTGAAATTTTCAAACTCATTCTGTTAAGAAGAATTTATATCCCATGTTAAATATCTGTTTATTTTAATTATAAATTAATATTATATTAAGCAACTGTAGCTCTAGGACATGTCCTATATCATGTAAAATGTTCAAAAAAATGAATAAATAAATAACATACTTAGTCTTCTTGTACAAATTTTAGCCTATTGTTGCCATTTTTCTTTTCTTTGCCTTTTTATGCAAATTTCACCCTATCTTCGCCCTTTTCTGCTAAATTTAGCTCTTGTTTGGCTTCCTCTGCAAAATTTAGCCTGTCTTTGCCTTTTTCTGCACAATTTAGCCTATCATAGCATATGGTTGGCCTCCTCTACAAAATTAAGCCTATGTTTGCAATCCTCTGCATATTTTAGCCTATATTTGCTTTTTTCTTCAAATTTTGATTAATATTCACCTTTTTCTGCAACATTTAGCCTATGTTTGCCTTTCTCTGCTAAATATAACTTATGTTTGTCTTCTTTTGAAAATTTAGGTTAGGTTTAACTTTTACAGCAAAATTTTAACTATATTGGACTATTATCTGAAAAATTTAGATTATCTTTAACTCTTTCTGCAGGTTTTAGCCCTATCTTCGTCCATTTCAGCAAAATTTGCCCTATCATATTCTATGCTTGCATTCCTGTCCAAAATGTAGCCTATATAGGCCTTTGTCTGCAAAATTTATCAGATAACAGTAAAATAGGGCAAAGGCAAAAATTTATTCTAGAATACATTTTTCTGCGAATTTTGGCTATTAATAGCATATAATAACATAAGCTATGATTAGCCAAATTTTGCAGAAAAAGGCATTGCAGGATAAATTTTAAAGAAAAGGATAATATAGGCTACATTTTGCACAGGAATGGAATGGTAAATTTTGCGGAAAAAGACGAAGATAGGCTAAAACTTGCAGAAAGAGGTAAACACAAGCTAAATTTTTCAGATAATAGTCGAATATAGGCAAAAATTTTCAGCAAAAATTAAACATACGCTAAAATTTCCAAGGAAGACAAACAAGTTAAATTTAGCAGAGGAATTGATTGATTAGTGTTTAAGGCCCGTTTTTACTACTGAGGCACCACAAGCGGTGACACCGATGACGCATGAAATGAAATGATATATTGGGATTTTTTTTTTTTTTTTAAGAAAGGAAACGTTCCAGGCCTAAGTTTAGGGTATCTCCCCATCATTTGCTATTTAAGAGGACCGAGTAAGGAAAAACAAAAAAAAAAAAAAAAAAAAAACAAACAAACACAGTTAGGGAGAACGATTCTGGCGGGATTCGAACCCCACACCTCCGGCTTATGAATCCGCGCCTTAAAGATATCGGCCACTCTTGGCGTTAATCACGTTAATACAAACATAGGCTATCATAATCTTTGCCCTTATAATCAATGCAATTATCCATTAAATTAGAGGGAAAGACTAAAACAAGCTGACTTCTTCGGAAAGTTTTATATAAACACAATCGAACTAATTTTTGCAAGAAAGAATGCAAATGTGGGCTAATTTTGCAGTAAATTGAAAATAAGCCATGTTTATGAAAAAAATTGCAAGAAAAATGCAAGATATGCTAAATATTTCAGGGTATCTATAAAAGGGAACTATAAGGTTACCTTTCAACACATCGCGCAAAGATAGGCTAAAAATTAACGGAAAAATGACATTGGCTAAAAAATATTCGCAAAATAACGCAATGATAGGCTAAATTTTATTGCAATAGGCTAAGCGTTTCACGAAATAAGTCAAATTTTTAGGGCTCAATTGCTCAATTGCAAGAAAAATGCAAGATATGGGAAATATAAGCTTACTTTTCAACATATCTGGCAAAGATAGGCTGAATATTAGCGGAAAAACTGCCATTGGCTAAAAAAATGTTGGCAAAATAACGCAAAGATAGGCTAAATTTTATGCAAAAGACTGAGATAGGCTAAGCGTTCCACGAAATAAGCCAAAGATAGCAAAATATTAGGGTCAAAGTGCTAAAAAAAAAAAAAAAAAAAAAAAAAAAGGGCAAACTTTCAAGGAAATTCAAACAACAGATAGGCTAAATTCTCTCGGCAATAAATGGCAAAAATTCCCTGAGAAAATTTAGCCTATCTCTGTTTTGAACCCCTTTTATTTTTAGTTTATTTTAGCATATTTACGTGTAAGATAGGTGCATTTTTGCATTATTTCTTGCGAAATGAACCCTATCTTCCCCGTTTTCACGTCCCCTGTAAAAGTGAGTTTATTTCTGATTTTCATTTCATTTTATTGAAAAATGTGGTTATCTTTGCCGTTATTCTCCACGCAATAATCCCCTAAACTTAGAGGGAAAGGCTAATACAAGATGACTTCTTCTGACAGTTGAATATAAAGGCAATCGAATGATAATTTTTGCCAGAAAGAATGCCAATTAAGCCTAATTTTGCAGGAATTTGAAAATAAGTTGTAATTATGAAAGAAAAAAATTGCAAGAAAAATGCAAGATATGCTACATATTTTAAGGTATTTGTACTATTCAGCATATCTGGCAAAGATAGGCTTAATATTAGCGGGAAAACTGACATTAGCTAAATAAAATGTTCGCAAAATAAGCAAAGATAGGCTAAATTTTAGTTCAAAAAACTGAGATGGGCTAAGCGTTCCACGAAATAAACCAAAGATAGCAAAATATTAGGGTCAAAGTGCTAAAAAAGGCCAAATTTCCTTGAAATTCAAAGAACAGATAGGCTAAATTCTCTCGGCAAAAAATGGCAAAAATTCCCTGAGAAAATTTAGCCTATCTCTGTTTTGAACTCCATTTTATTTTTAGTTTATTTTAGCATATTCCCGCGTAAGATTAGCGTATTTTTTACTTAATTTTTGCGAAATGAACCCTATCTTCCCCGTTTTCAAGTCCCCTATAAAAGTGAGTTTATTTCTGATTTTCATTTCATTTTATTGAAAAATATGCGTTTTCTCTCAAATTTTAGCCTATCTTTGCCTTATTGTGCCAAAATTGAGCTTATCTTAGTCAAATTTAGCCTATCTTTGCTTTTTTCCGAAAATGTAGCCAATCTTTGCGTGTCCGCTATTTTTATGTTATTTTGGTCTGATTGCAGCAAAATTTAGCCTATGTTTACATTTTTGCGTCAAAATTGATACTATTATCAATTACCTTTTATCTCAAAATTTAACCTATCTTTAACTTATTGCGGCAAAATTTAGCCTATTTCTGCTTCATTGCTGGAAAATTGAGCTTATATTTGCCTTATTGCGGCAAAATTTAGCCTATATTTCCGTTTTCCGCGTAAATTTAGCCTATTTTTGCCTAATAGCGACAAAATTTGGCCTATTATGCCTTAATGCGGCAAAATGAAGGTAACATTAGCCTTATTGCTGCAAAATTTAGCATATTTTTCCTTTTACCGATAAATTTGGCCTATCTCTTCTATTTCCCACAAGATGGTATCTATCTATGGTTTATTATGACAAAATAAGACTATTTGTGCCTTATTCCATAAAAAAATAGCATATCTGGGCCTTTTCCAGCAAAATATAGATGAAATTTAGATTCAAAATTGAGCGGAAAGGAAAAGTTAGGCAATAATAGGCTAAAATGCAGCGATAAAGGGGAAAAAAGGCAAAGATAAGCTAAAATTTGGTGCTAAATGGGCCATAAAATGTAAAGATAGGCATAGATAGGCCAAAAGCGCGGAAAGGGGGGGCAATGCCAAAGATACGCTACATTGTGATGCAAAACAGGCCGCTAAGGCTATAGGGTTAAATTTGGTGCAAAAGGGGAAAAAACACAAATATAGACTAAATTGTGTACAAATTTTAGCCTATCTTTGCCTTTTCGGTCCATTTCTCACCAAAATTTAGCCTATCTTTGCCTTCCCCCCTTTTCACCCCAATTTACCCTATCTTTGCCTTTTTTCCATTTTCACCACAATTTTTTCATAGAATTTAGACATTCTTAGGTTTTCCCTCATATCTTAGCTTAATTTCACCAATATTTAGCCTTTGTCGTTTTTTCGCTAAATTAAGTCAAATTTTGCGTTTTCTCTAACAGTTTAGCCTATCTTTGCCGTATTGCACCAAAATTGAGCTTATCTTAGTCTTAATACCGCAAAAGTTAGCGTATCTTTTCCTTTTTAGCCGATATTTGCATGGAGAATAAGGGCAAAAATAACCACATTTTTCAGTAAAATGAAATTAAACGCTGAAATAAACTCACTTTTCAGGGGATTTAAAAAAGGGGAAGATAGGCTTAATTTTGTAAGAAATAATACAAAGATAGGCTAATCTTAAAGGGGAAAATGCTAAAATAAACTACAACTAAAAGGTAATTCTAAATAGATTTTTTATTTGTTTATTTACGAACGTTCTTTAACATCACAGGTCATCAGCGTCCCATTCAATTCAGGGCATGAAACGGCCGACAAATTTTGCTCAGAAGTCTCTTCTTTCAGGCTTGAGGTTCTTTATCGTGCCGTACGACACGGGACTCAGGCTTTACTTCCCTTCCGAAGGAAGCCATACGCCATTTTTACGCCCGAAAAAAAATCCATCGATCCTGGCCGGGTTCGAACCGGCGATCTTGGGTTTAGAAGGCAAGTATGGTTATCACTACACCACCAGGACCGACGTTCAAAACAGAGATAGGCTAAATTTCCTCCGGGAATTTTTGCCATTTTCTGCCGAGAGAATTTAGCCTATCTCTTTTTTGAATTTCCTTGAAATTTTGGCCTATTTTAACCTTTTCCCACTAAATTTTGACTATCTTTGCCTTATTTCGTGATTCCTTTCATTTTATTTAAGGACGCTCTTTCTAAGGTCATCAGTGTCCCATTCAATTCCGGGCGTGAAACGGCCGACAAATTTTGCTCAGAGGCCTCTTCTTTCAGGTTTGATGTTCTTTTTCGTGCCCTAAATGTACGACAAGGGACCAACGGCTTTATTTCCGTTCCGAAGGAAGCCGTACTTAGGATTTTAGCCCGAAAAATTTATCAAACCTGGCCGGGTTTGAACCCGCGACCTTGGGTTTGGAAGGCAAGTATGGGTTACCACTACACCAAAAACGCTTAACCTATTTTATCATAATTTTGGATTATTTTCATTTTACTGCAAAATTAGCCTACATTTGCATCCTTTCTCGCAAAAATTAGCGTACCATTTTCCTTTATATTAAACTGTTAGGAGACATCAGGCTATTTTAATCTTTTCCTCTGAATTTAGCAGATATTTGCATTGAAAATAAGGCAAAGATAACCACATTTTTTCACGAAAATGATGCAAAAAGCTAAGTAAGCAAAAAGACCTACTAAGGGAGGGCATCATAAATGAAGAAACTTTAGGGGCCCCCAGCCTAAATAGTTTTTTTTATCTAAGGCTTCACAAAGAGAGCTCATCAGTTGGTGTGTGCCATTGTAATATTATTAAAACTCCCTGATTTAGCATATTTAATTTCCATTTGCTATCTTAGCAGTATCATTGTGTTTCAACATACATGTTGTCTTATTAATATAGTTTCTCTGTGTTAATACAGCTCATTTCAGCTTACACCCTTTATAAAGATATAAGATTCGTAAAAGTAGTGTAATTCTCATAAAAGTTTCCAAATAGAGATTTAAATTTTATGATTATGGGAAGGATGGGAATGTGTAACATGATAGGTTGATATTAATGAAACAATTCTTTGGGTAATTTGACTGTAAATCTTTAATAACACAAAAATCCATTACTTCTACAACTTTGGTACAAATAGCTCATTTCACACTTAATATGGTAGTCCCCAAAACCTAGGGAAAAAAGGGAATCCATTTAGTTTACTTGTTCTTCACTGGTAAAGAAAGCAAAGGAATTGGTAAAAAAGTTTATGCATCTTAGGGACTCCTCTGGTATCTAGGTATGTATATTATATCTTATAAATAGTTTGGTTTTTATTATGCATCAATATATCTGATTAAATCTCTTGCATCACAGCTTGTAAGCTACTCAGATGATAAAATAAGCATGAATTGGAAGGAATTATTAACTGTACACATTAATTTGTATACAAATGCTGCCAATAATAAGGACTATTAAGAAAAATTTACAAATTGAATCTATCCGTTATTCTCTGGTGCAAGAGATTTCTAACCAAGTCCATTGTCAGTCATTAAAAGTTTACAATTCCACATAAATACAAACACACAGGAAAAATAAAAGGGATGCTTTTTAATCTCTTTAGCTCCTATGAACAATGAAATTCATTGTGATTTTGTAGCAACATACTAAAATGAGTATGTAAAACCTATGTAATGCATATTCACAGTATTATAACACGATCTAAAAAGTTAAACACACTTTAAAGCGTTTACTATATCTTTGTTTTTAATTGTAATATAGCCACAAATTACGTAATATTCTGGTTTATATCAACTGCAATTTAGAAGTCTGCTACAAGCAAATTGTTAATATATATTTCTTCTTGCATGCGTATCTATAATATAATGAATGTATTGTAGTTTTCCGAGATTTAGATTTATAATGAATAATTTTTTTGCTTAACTTTTACGACATGTGATTGAATTACATAACCTTCCGAGCACTTATCATTTGTAAACTTTGTTAAAACTGGACTTACTGGCTAATGCATACATTTGAATGCTCTAGGTATGGTTTACGAGAACAACCATGAAAAGTATGAATTTGATTTTGACACATTATTATACACACTCATAACAAATAAAAAAAAAAAGAATGATAAAAATAAACCCTGCTTGTTATAATTAGCAAAGCTGTACAGTTTAATGTAAAAAAATTCTCACATCCCATAACAAGGAATTGTGGACATTTCCTTTGCCACAAAGCAGGTTCCATTCAAACTATCATTGTCAGATATCAGATTCGATGACAGTCATGCATAAATGATCATGGCCATGCATATGCAACTACTGTGCAATGCTTCAGTCATTTCCTTTGCATTTATTGCATAAGGAGCATTAAGTTCTTCCTTCTTATAAAGAAGCCAGAAGCAAATTTGACCACGACAAAAACATGTAAACACTAAACACTAACAGTAGTAGTAATAGTAGTAGAGTATATAAGAAGTGACTGAGACATTCAGAATATAATGGCAGATGATTTCCTGATAGAAAAACAAATCAAAATAAAATATCAACTCTCCTCGACTTTTGAAACAGTCATAACAAATGTCTTTTTTTGGTTATGAATTTTAAAAATATTACACCTATAGCAATGCCATAACATAAAAGCACATTACAACAACAGCAGTAATATAAAACAAGACAATATTTCAAGTCAGAATTGTATTGCATAAATATGTTAAATATGTAGCCTGTAGAACCTAAATACACAAGAACTTGCAAAAAGTGCCCAAAGGACTTGTTAAGTTTTAACCAAATAAGATATGCTACGTAAAGCTACTATGTCCATCCAGATAAAATTTTATTTAATTTTAAGAGAGATTACATTTTATTACATTCAAGCATATTAGAGTTCCTTTTTTTTTTTTTTTTTTATCCCCCCCTTGGCGGACACTTAAAACATACATACACGACAAAATATCACATGTCACAAAGTTTGAGCTTTTATTTAAATCAAACTCAAAAGTATTCTATTGTTGATATTAGAGATCTGATAAAGCAATTCAGCTGAAATTGATATTAAATCCCCTGGCTACATGAAAATCTCATATATATGGACATGACATAAAGAAAAAATTCTATAAAAGGTTTTAATTTATGGAATTTGAAAACAAGCTTCACCTTTAAAATCAGACAAATATAGTTTGAAAAGATATGAAGTAAATGGAACCAGTCATCAATCCAGTCACTCTCTTTAGAAATATTAATTCAAAGCAAGAGAATTAAATATAAATTAATTCCCCTCTTTCAGTCACTTAAGAACCTACAAGCACATCTGTGGTAAAAATCCAAAGGATAAACTTGTGGTTCCATTCACAGCATGTACATCTGCAGCTCTCAACCCATGAACTATGGCACAGATGTCTCTTCTGCATAATTGCTTGGTGTCGCAGTTTCCTTTTTCTTCATGTGCGTGAGTAAATCAGCAGACTATAGATTACACTGCCACAGTATCGTAGGGTGTGATTGCGAGTCCGTTTTGGAGTTGGTGGTGGTGCCCTGCTTCGTTTCTAAAAAAAATAATATGTATATACATGTTCCAGGCAGAAAATCAGAGAAAACACTGAGCTGTAAAAAGATGAATTTGTGTTCTCCTTTACTCTTTTCTGTCAACAAGTTACTTTCAAGGTTTCAAAATATAATATAAAATTCTTTCTACTGAAAAATAGTGTAGCAGAAATGCTAGTAGCTCTAACTATTTTAAAGGAAAAAAATACTGTTAGCAAAATTATTATTTTACACCATTTTATATTAAGGTTAATCTAAGTATTAAAATACACTGATGTGCTTATGGCATGCAGCTTTATGAGGTTTGTCTAAAAGTATACATAAATTATTAAAAGGTAAACTTCAAATTTTATATGTTAATGATATTTTAAGAAAACTATTTTTCAGAAGACATAGAGCTACACCAGTGTTCTTGTGGAAGTGTATTTTGAATTATATTCAACTAATTTAGTTGCTTATGAAAACAAAAACAATCTGTCATTTCAAAATTTCCTTATTCATTTAATCACTGGACAAAGAAAAATTTTAATATATAAAGTCTGGTGAAAGCAGTAGCTGTTATAGGATGTACATTACTGTCATGAAAAATCATTAGAAACAGCATTACCCAATACTTTTTGTACAAATACTGCAGAAACAGAAGTTTAAACTGTTCAGCCTGCATTATAAAACATTATAGCTTTCCTTACCATCATCATGAAGAATAAAAAATTATCTTAGACTTTCAAACAGAATATACAGAGTGTCCCTGAATTGCTGTCCACTTTGTTCATACAAGCAACCCAAATGAAAGCATAAGGTTGACCAAAGTCACTGTTATAAGATATCTACTGTTTTACCATTACATTAAGTAGAACTACTTGCTTCAATTTCAGTTCTTTTATTTAAAACTGACTTTCTGGATTGCTAACACTGCCACTACATATGAGGCAAGTGAATTTGGTATACTAACATTGAACTTTGATTGTGACTTCAATCTAACAATGTTAATATAAATACTAATTAAATATTCCATGATAATAACAACAATATCTCTAGTCTGTTATGAATTAGAAATCTTAAGGTTATCCATTAGACAGAGAGTCTGACCTACAAATTCACAGTTGTGCTTTGTGAACGAGTGGTTAGGGTTGCAGGTTTCTAACTGAGGTGCAGAGTTCGAATCCCCCACAGCTTTTTAAACCTGAAATAATACTTATTTCTATGTAATTATGTCAATTATGAGAAACATTGCCTTATTTATCGAGAAGAATATATTTTTAGAATATTTCCATCAGATATAAAAGAGGGCATCTTACATAAAGAAAATGTAGGAACACAGGCAAAGAATATATATTGATACAAATAGTTTGTGAGGCTGGAAAAGGAAACCTCTCTGATGCATGAGCACTCTATCAACAATGGTTTCTGCGATGTCTTTTGCTCTAGCATCATGTCTTCTGGGCAACTATTGTATGACTGGAGAATCACGGAAATCTATGGCTAGTGCATGACCAAGGGCTAGGCAATTGCTGATGGGCATCTGGAAGATGTTGTGGCTTCATTTCATGAAAACCACCACATAAGCATCAGACAAGCTGCAGTCGATTTAGGACTCAGTAAGACCTCTTTTCATCCAATGCTCTAAGGACAGAAGTGTCACCCATACAAACTTCAGTTGGTTCAAGTTTAGCAGAAAACGACTTTCAAACCAGAATTATCTATAACAATATGATATGCTGTCTCCAGCAACAACCATGTTTCATCAGTCCAGTTCTTTGGTCCAATACTGGTGGAATAAAAGGGACATCATAATGTACTGGGTAGATGGCTATTCTGGATGGCTCCATGAGCAGAATATCCAGACTAGGTGCAAGCTGAATGTAAGGCTGATATTTTAGGTGATCACCTTATTGCACCAGACTTCCTGGAAGACGATGTCAATGGAGAACTTTTATTGAACTTCCTGCAGATTCATATAATGTATGGTGATCTTTTAGATGTTATCCAGCTGCAGCTGACAACACCTCACTGGCTACAGATGGATGATGCACCGATACATTATGACCTCATGGTACAGGCTTTTCTCCAGCTTACCTATCCATGGAGATGGATTGGCCATGGCAGGCCTTTATCCTGGCCCTCTTGTTTGCCAGACCTCACACCTATTGTTTTTTGGGGGGAGATACCTAAAAGCCCATTTTTATTGGAACAGACCATAAAACATTGCAGATCAATCATTGCTGCTTGTCTTACTGTGACACCATAAACTCAACTATGGCCACACTAGGATACGAGTGACATTTTTTATCATTGCATATGCTCTGAGGTAAGGTCAAATGAACTAGAGGGATAAGGAACTTTGTGTTATATGTAGTGGTACACCATTGCTTACTAACTGAATGTAAAGTAAAAGCAGAGTGAAAGATGGAAGGTCCAACAAAAAATACACATTAATTTCCTAACATCTTATATCGCAGTAGTACAGTATTAAGGCAATGAAATATGATTTTTATTTTGTCAAAACTTTAATGAAATTTCAGCTTACTGTAAATCAACCTTTAATTTTTATCACATTACATGATATTATCCCATCTCTAACATTTTACATATTTATAACCAATTTACAAAAATTTATTTACACTAACTCCATTCACTTACATAAAAATTGGACATATGTTTCGGGAGTGTCAACAATTTTGTAAGTACATTTAATTGATTTAATTTTACATATTATTAACATGGCAATCAGGAAAAATTATACTAAAATATGCAAACTAAGAGGACACTTGCAATACAAATCAAGTTTGTTAGAACTCAAAATTATAGCACCCCAGATAAATCCCCAGTCAAACCCAATGACACTGGCTCTTCAACTGGTATCATTATGATGCAATGGAAATAAGTGGAAAATCGAGACATGTTCAAAATGATTAAGAATACCTTTACACTCATAAACCACATATAATATCTGAAGTATACACTGCATTCATTGAATATGACAAGCTTTAACATATTTTCATTAATCGTATTCTGGATATCACAAGTAATTTTGACAAATATGCACCACTATACTTATAGAGTCACAACTTGTAATGAAATATAACTTGTACCACCCCTGAAATTGCTGCAACATGCTGCCATGCACAACTATGAGGTATAACTTCAAGAAGTGAACGGCGACTCAGAGACACTTTGCATGTCATTTATTTGCTGTAGAAGTACTGATAAATATGTCTGTTATTCAACACAGAACTTAAAAAAAAATGTTTTCAGCTTGCACAGTAAGTGTGAGTGGCTTTCATTCATGTAATTGCTTGCCATCATATTAACAATACTGTGTACATATAAAGAGTCATAAAGATATGACTTGTCATCTTAAAATTCTGATCCTCTGTTAAATTAAATCAAATTTTGAACATATACACATTATACTTTCAAACAAGGCAAGGATATATAAGGTAAATGAAGGGTATTTCTAGATATCATTTTTTTTAAATTCTCAAATTATATGTAACTCTATAAGAGGGGAAAGAGCTTTCTTATGTGCTTAGATTTTTTTGGATGATATATTTAGAGAAATGAAAATGAGATACTCTATAAGAGAACTAAGGAAAGTATTGCTGGCATTACATACGTATCTTAAACAATAATGCCTTTAAGTAGAAGTACAATCTAATGTAGAATTGCTATTTAACAAATTACAAATTTTAAACCAATCAGAAAATTTTACTTCCACATCAATTTAAATCAATTCTGAACAAGTTATCTATTTAGCTGAAATCAAATTCTGGTCATGCTCAGATATAAGTATTATTTCTTATCCTAATGAGGTAGATTACACTTATTAACATATCAATTATTAAAAGAACATGCATCTGCATTAATCTTTTTGCATGATAAAAAGAAATATTTTAACATAATTCTATTATAGTGAAGACCTGTTAATTTGTCTTTTGCCTAATGCCTAAAGGAAAACCCAATGTGATAACTTTTTAGTGATGAGGGGAAAACAGCCTTTTGTACAATTTTCAAGTGTAAAGTTTAAACCAATGGGAGCCTGTATTTTGAATGTTTTTTTTAATAAAAATTTGTGTTCATGTAATGTACAAGAGTAGTATGTCAACCACATTGTAATGTAGATTTAGCATCTAATATGACAAAGTCATGTATTTTGGAATACAGATAATTAATAAACAAATTTGATCTATTCTAATCCTGAGGAGCAACTCCTTACAGAAAATCGGGTAAACAGACTCTTCACCTTTGCACAAGGAACTGAATTTCTCATTTAGAAATAATGAAGATGGTAAATACTACAACAGACTTATAAGGTTTCCATTTTAGGGAATAATAGCCCAATCTCAATTTTACATTAATCTAATCTAATCTACACTTGTGGTTTATCTAAATTGAAACACCTGAATTATGGGCAAGGAAGGAATTCCTGCAAGACAACAACTTTCCGGAAAAACATAATCAACAGATTAAATACATGGACACACATTATATCCCTTGTATTTAAGAGCTGTTACAGATAAAATAATCAGAAATTAGTTTGGGAAGAAGTTTACATGTTTAATCTCCTTAATTAAGTAAGCTAAATATTTGATGAAGCATTAATATATGTGTCAAAAGAGCTCAGTTTAATATAACTATAAAATTTAAAATATATGTATGTATTTTTATGTAGAATATAAAAATACATGTAGTTATTATAATAATAACTTTATTTGGCTTTGGGTATACTCATGTCATACTCAGTCCTTCACACATTGCTCTGCCCCTGACCATAATTTCTTTAACTTCATAAATTCTAGAAGTCTTGACCACAGGAACACTATAAGCCCTGAATATTATTCCAATGCAGAAGGGGAAAAAAAAGAAAGAAAAAAAAAATGTAAAAAATTGTAAAAAATGTATAGACATGTCAGCAAAAAGAGAGAAATCTTCTGGAATGCATATTTATCAACATTAAAATATGTTTTTTTGGGGGGAGTAGTGTAATCAGTTCAAATCTCAAGAGAAAAGTAAGTAATTTATTTTGTGAAGCTAAGACAATTGTTGATAATTACAGTTGTTATTGATTTATTGGTTTCTAAAGAAAATTTACAATGATTTTGAAAAAGCAATATTTTATAATAGAGTGAATTTATTTGATTTATAGGCCACCAAAATGATGTTCTCAGTACGCGACCCATGCTCTGCCAGCTAGTAATTCTTTAAAACTGTAATTGTGCTAAATATTTTGTATAATGGAATCATTTCATTGCTTTGCTATTTATATTACATATTTTTTAAGCATTTATTTTTTATATTCATAGAGCAAAATAGCTATGTCAAACAACCATTCTATTATATAATTTTACAAAGTCTTTATCATAGTTCCATATTATATTTTTATTATTCCACAGAAATTTTAATTTTCCTTATCATAAAATTTTTAAAAATCTCCAAAAACAGAATATAATATAATAAATTGGCTGGCTCTTTGAATAAAGATAATTTTTATAAATTAAGTGCTTTACCAAAACAAAGCTGTTTATTTGTTGCTTAAATAAAGTGAATGATGGGCCAGCAGAGCATGGCTGTGTACTGAGAGAATCCAGTCATCAAGCCATATAATACATGTGCAGGCAGATGCTTGTAGTTAGTTTGAGGGACGCTTTGTCAACCAGAGGCTGTCCATTGTACATTACTCAGTGTTTTTATAAATCATAAATTATGTGCTAATTGTTCTTTGTTAGTTATGCGACATAAATTGTAAACAGCATCTTAGAATAGTGTTTATGCCCATTTTATCTTCAGAGGCATCGCAGGCAGAAATAGTGTCTTAAAGAACAGATTTTTATGTATGATACCTATGTAAAAATGGATTCTTGCAGTGAAGTGGTAAGGTATTTGCATGAAAATATTCTGGTAATTGTGTTTCAAATACAAAAACTATCACTACTTGTTAAAAAATTTTATAAGAGACAGATCCCTGAATAACAAGAAATGTGTTCCAAATCCCCGTGTTCTTATGGAAGGAAAATTAGGTGAAATTCAGGAATTTTCTACATAGATACCAGCAATGTATAGTCATTGAGGGGCATAATTTTCAGCATCTATTATAATGCAGGTTAGAGCTTTATTATAACCAGTTTTAAATACAGTGTCATTTTATGCTTTCAGAAAAATATAAACATTAAAGTACAAACTTTATGCATGGTGGCTATAGCCCTTTTTCTGGTATTGGTGGCCTGTACTTTTCCAGTAAACAGCTACACTCAGATGGTTCATAACTCAAATAATCTCACCATATAACTAAGATACAGGATTTATATTAAATGGAAAATTTTGTATACTCAGAATTAATTCCAATATTTTTATTAGGCTTACTACTAATTATCTGTGTGAAAGAAAATTGGGAATTTTAGGTGCTAATAATAATGAAAATATGAGGATATGGTCCAAAAACATTTTTTAAAATTATTTTTTCCCCTCAATAAATACTAAGTGGTCATAAATGAAAAAGGTCCCTATCTTAACATGCAAGACCTATGGTGGATGTTACTCTCAGTGAAACAAAATTCAATATAAAATTCAGCACAGATTCTAAGCAATTGATTTACAAGGGGTAGTCATTAGGAGGTAAGGCATAATAAATATAGGGATATTCACCAATTTGAACCTATCCATGTAGGCATCCATGGCAAAAAAGGGCTTTTGTACATTGCCACTGTCTTGATGGAATAAAAGTTACCTGCTTTGGTCTTTCTATCATGTAAGAAGACAGTCATCAGAACTTTTCCCCGTTAAAATCAATGTCTCCCATAACAATGAAGCTAAAGAGACAATGAATGATAAATATTTGATGAAATTAGTGTATAAATGAGCCCAGAGTTCATAAAGATTACAGTTATCTTGCTTTCACTTTTTCTGGATAAGGAAAAACTCTGGATAAAACCTTACCCAGACAACTGACCTCATGAGATTCAAACCATATCAGGCAGACATACAAGACCATCCATGGAGGCAGTTTCACCAGAACTAGACTCCCATAATATTGATGCCATGACCTTGCTAACATTTGCTTAGATGTCTAATTTTCCTGGTAAAGAAAAATACAACCAGAAACTCACTGATCAAGTACATGCAGACCACCTCCAACATTATTTCTCTGTTTGTCTGCAGATCCATCTGTGTAAATTCTAAACAGAGTTGCTTAGAATTTACACAGATGGATCTGCAGACAAACAGAGAAATAATGTTGCAGGTGGTAAATATTGAAATATTTCTCGCATTATTTCACACTGCCTAGACAATCCACAAGTTATGAGGGTGAAATGGTGGCAATACAATGAACAGATATACCATAGGACTGATATAAAAGAAAATAAAGTAGTGATTCTTACAGATTCAGCTTCAGTTATACAAGCTATAGAATGATACGATAGTTCATATGAATCTTACAAAGTACGGGACCTGAGATCTTATTACAGATTACTCCAAACAAAATTTCAATAAATAATACTACTGTGGATACCAGCACATGTGGGAGTGATAGGTAACGAGAATGCAGACTTTCTGGGCAAAAAGGAGGCAGTGCTATATTCAAAACCAATAAAGCCCTGTGGATTAAATGTAAAATTAAAAAATATCAAAATAGAACAAAAATATTAACATAATATTCAAGTGGAAATATCTAATAAAAATTATTCTAATATGAAATAAACAGTACAAAAAATAAAAAAATCTATCAAGGAAGGAAGCAGTTGCTCATTTTATACTGGCAACTGTACATGATTGTCTGGCGGAACATCTACACAGATTTGGTTTTATGAATGATAACACATGTAAGATCTGCAATACTGACAAGATTCTAAATGGAGAACATCTATTGGAATGCACATAACTAAGGAAAGCTGCACCTGATGGGAAAATACAAATTATATTGGCTGGCCTGGGAAAAATTGATGGATCAAAATCCTGCACATTATATCCACAACAACAACAACAACAACAACAGTACATGCTTTAGAATCCCAATCATATATTGTGACTTATCAAGAATGACAAATCAGCTGTTGAAGTTTTAAGAATTTTTTAATTCTAGTCACAAGAGCTTCAAAACTTACTATCAGTTTTCTCTTGTGATTGGCAACCTACCTGAGCATACTGGCTTTTTTCTGCTTGAGCCTTATGTTGACCCCAGTAGTTTCAGACATTTTATTTAGTCTTTAGCCAGACATTACCAGATCAAGAATAAGTCAAATATTTCTTCAGTGGCAGCTCTGTTGAACTTCCAGAGCAAGCAATGAATCTGTTCCAGGCTAAAATTGCCAATTTTTTTTCTGAATGGTATGATAGAGCATCACTTTTATTTGTCATGCCCATTATTGTGGACATTTACTACAGTCACAATGATTGCAAGTAATAATTTTTCTATAGTTTTATTACTTCTTCTCATTTCTTACAGCTAATGATTTATTAAAAGAAGTTTTAAAGCCTAGAATTCCAAAATGCAAAAATAAAATACAAAACAATACACTAATATGCTATCAAAGAAGTAGCATAAACCATGGCCTACCATGTTAGAATTAGGACTTTATCATCATCAACAGAATGTTAGTGTGCTAACCATATATATGCAGTATCTCTTAAGGTGCCTGCCTTCTAGACTTTATTACAGTTATAAACATATTGATTATTCAGAAAGAAGGCAGGATGCCTCTACTAGCCAAATAAGGTTTACTTTGGGAAGATTTTTTCATCTGATGTTAGACAAATAAATTTGTTATTTGCTATTATGTTGCTCTTGCAAAAAGATGATAATCATTGGCTAGTTTAGATTTTCAGACAGCAATGCATATGCAGCCCAACTGTACATAGAGCATATGATGTGAAATGTTCACTTCCTTAAACACCAAATTAAATATTTTAATGCAAAACAAGACAAGATTTGATCAGGGCATTTGTCATCTGTTTTTAAGGATAAACAGTTTTTAAAAGCAACTGCTTTACAATTTGCTAATTTTCATACCACAAAACACTGGCAGAGTATGGAATGCCTTCACACTTAATTTTCCCTTTTAGAACCTGAGGAATTACATTCCATTCCTGACAGGTCTACACATAAACTATTTTAGTATATTTAAGATTTCTTGTAATTTGGAAATATACAGAAGTATGTATGCCTTTATATTGGCTTTTCTAAATATCATCATTTACATTCATGCAATTTGTAGCTAAACATTCTAATCAGTTTTGCATTGGTGGCTGCAAATGATATTTCATCCATGTATATATTATTCAGGTATTACATAATTACACAAAAATTGTAATTAAGTTCTACAAAGGAACTTTTTTTTAAAAATTTTGGCTTCAACTATTCCTAAGACTGCATAAAGCTTAATAAAACATGCTACATATATTATGTCCCATTTATCAACTTAGAAGAAAAGAGCTGAAAAAAAAAAGAATTCTAAATATACTTAATGCCATAAAGCATTAAAAACTGCATAACATCAAAATTAAATAGGTACTTATGATTTAATATTTACTGATATATCTAAACTCATAGTACTCCATAAAAAACAATGTTCAGTGAGCTCTCACAAATATCTGTTGCACATTCTTGTGATTATGTACATTCTTTTTTAAAGAGTACAAAAATGCATTGCAGGTGTTTAGGGCATTTATACATTAACTAAAAGCAAAATCAACATATGTGACTGGAATGTAAGAGTAATTAAATAATAAATATTTATTTTGTGCTTAAAATAATTTCATGGTAGCAACTTTAAGAATAATGTGTGCTGCGAATGACTTTGCTTTTATGCTCTGCATGCATTATATATGTGAATTTCTTACATTTGATCAAAGAAAAAGTAAAGAATGTAATACTCTTCATTATACTTTTATAAAAATTGATTTGTATACAGCAATTTAGCATTTTCTATTTTAAGTAGTCCTGTGTTTTATTCTAATCGATTTGCATTTTGTTTGTGAACATAAGAGAGAATCAGATTTGTAACTCATTCAAAATAAATGTCATTTCCAATCTCTTATAATTATATCCAACAATGATAATGATATACTATGATATACTATGTTAATGCCTAGGTCAGTGTTCATTGTATGAGGAAAAATTGGTGAACATTAAAATAATCTATTTCTTGGCTTTGAGACAGTGGTCTAGTGGCCACAAAACATTTATCCCAACCTAACATTTCATTAGGTTTCCTACCACTAGTCATGATACTACCTTAAACCCAGTAAATAAGTTATTATAACATTCAGAAATCCAATTTTGAAAGGCTATGTATGTAATTAAGTTAACATTAAGTGTGCATAAATAATTAAATACTATATAGGTGTAAGAATACTTAAGGAAAAAAGAACATATTCGGAAAGCAACATTACTGCCCTTTGCAATGTAAATGATAGCTATTCTGCTATTAGAAAAAACATGCAAGAAATGAAATTTTATAGTGTCAAAGGAAGGAGCCTGCTGTGTGTTAAATGAAATGGGGAAGAGATGCTTTGGACCAATTCTAAAAGTAAAACACAGGCAAACCCATAACTTAGGAGCTAGACTCTAGACATAATGAGAAAAGTCAAGTTCTTGGACTTTGGCAGTAACCTAAAGACTGAAAAAATATTAGTGTTGAACTTTTTCTTGTCCCTTCTCTCAAAATAACCAAAGGAGGAGCAGAGAACTCCAACAGTAACAAGAAACCACACCTAACATTTTGTATTTTAAACTGGAACTGTAAATAGGTAGTTTTATTTTTTAATAAAGTTAAAATTTATTTTTACTACTATGGCATCATAGATGGTGGCGATTGATGGTACATAAAAAATGATAAATAGCAAAGGAATTTTGGGAAGAGAGCATTCCAGGTCTAAGTTGAAGCTACCTCTCTGGCATTTGCCAGTGATTATTCAGTAAAACCTGGGAATCTCAGTCAGGAAGGATGACCCTGTGGGATTCAAATCATAATCTTCAGTTCTGAGTCTGTGCCATTGCAACTTCAGTGACTATTGCTAGTAGAAATTACTATATGCTCTCAGCAGTTTAGCACTAATAAATAATTAACCGAGGTCGTTAAGGCAGGAGGTCTGGGGTTTGATTCCCACCAGGACCATCCTGCCTGACTGAGACTTTTTTTCCAGATTTCCCTCAGTCCTCATAAATGGCAAATGCTGGAAGTCTCAACAGTCTGGAATTCTTCCTTCCTTAAAAAAAAAATTCTTTCCCAATTTACCATTTCATTCCATGTATCATCAGTGTCCACCGCTTGTGGTGCCTCAGTATTTAAAATGGGCATTAAACACTTAATTAAATAAAAAAAAAGACAGTGGTGATGGAGTATAGTATGGTTGTTGCTATAGTGGTAGTGGTGTTAGTGGCAGTAATAGTACTTTTAACATTATTGGAAGAAAAACAAAACAATATGTTAACAATGTTGAAAAAAAAGAAATAATGAATAAAGGAATGTTCACTAAGAGATGCAAAGTAGTAAAGATATCTTCCTCCTGTCATGACTGGAAGGATGAGTAAAGGTATTATCTAGTATTAATGTGTTTATTAACTAGTGGAAAAATTTTGTTTTTTCTTTGTAGCATTTATCCATAAAATGGATTGCCAGGAGATTCTAAATGTAAGTGATAATTTGGCCAGGAAATCTTTTTTTACACCACATAAGTAAAGTAACCTTTTACTCTGGTTTACTAAAGTAAGACTTAACATCAAAGAAATTATACAAAATTATCCTAGATACCATTTTAACATATGGCTAACTAAAAGAAATAGAGCAAGAATTGTAGCAATAGAAATGGACCATCATAGAATATCCTGCTTGGAATATGTTTCAAATGAAATTATAAAGAAAATAAAAATGCAAGATACAAAAATGAATGCGTTGAGCAAAAACATTTGATAAGGATATAAGCACAGTCTATGCTTATAGGCAGGGGGGCCTATGAAGAAGATATTCCATTTCTAGAAATATGCTATTATCATTAATAATGATGATCCAAAGCAAATCATCATTCATAATCAGCACCAATAAAACTTCAAATGTTTAATTTATATCATTAGTACTGAATCTTATGAATACTGACTGAGGAATATAATAGAAGATGTTTTTCTGTGGTGGCTTGGATGTCAGCCCCAAATTATAATCCATCAAGTGAAACTGAGGAAATAGAATAAGATGTTTACGGAATTTGGGAATCCACACAGTGAAACTTTTGTTAATTTTATTTTGATTTAAAGTAAAACACTAAAAATCATGTTGTCACATTAAAACTCTCTTTAAGTTTCACAAACACACTTATAAAAGTAATTTTGGTACACGTTTCGTGAGGTACATTCCTCACATTGTCAACCAAAACGACGACTCATTGTCAACCAAAACTCGTCATTTTGGTTGACATGTACCAAAATTACTTTTATAAGTGTGTTTGTGAAACTTAAAGAGAGTTTTAATGTGACGACATGATTTTTAGTGTTTTACTTTAAATCAAAATAATAATAAGATGTTTTACCTTTTCAAATTTATTTTTGTTTTAACTATAGTGTTCATATTATAGTGTGTAGCATATTAAACTATAACAAAATTTGAACAACCATACCATGTGACTGTTATGGCTACATAATTCTGATAAGACAGCCAAGGATTTCAGGGTTTCTCTCTATAATAAATCTTCTAATGAGATAAAATAAAGATTTATAAATATATGAGCAAACTTCTATAGGACACTAGACAGCACATTCAATATAAGAACAAATTTTATTTTCCTTCTTATATTAGCCCAATAAAAGTTTATCATAAACATTTAATGATATGTCCACTAGATTAAAAAAAAAAAAACTTTATACATACCAAGAAGGATATGTACAGTATAATTTTTAATAATGGCTGTTGGCCATTGCAAGAGTGTTAGTACTGTTCAGAATCAAACCTATTACATTTTATTCCAATATCATTATGCAAAATGGGATCACCAGCAGCAATGGCACTCTCAACATGTTGTCATTTGTTTCTGGTGTTTTTTTTTGTTTGTTTATGTTTTTTTTTCCCCCAATTTTTAAAAGCAGCTGTTGCAGGCATAGTTTTAAAGAACTGGACAATTAATAATCTAAGCTCAAAAGATAAGAAATTATTCAAAGATAAGGCTTTTATGCCAAATGATTTTGGTAGCCATCCAAGGATTGTATGATTTTCTAATTAAACCCTTATAGTGTCAATGAACAGCTTAAGGGCATGCCTGATGAAGTGATTTTATAATGTTTAATGACTGTAATAATATTATGATGAATACTATGTCAAGCAAAAGGATGTCAATTTTAGTTTTTAACCTAAAACCATTCAAATGCATAGACAGTGGATTTTCTTCTAGTTGGATGAATTGAATCAGTTAGTTTTTTTATGCATGTTTCAGCTACCAAAATTTAAAAATCGTTCACAGCATGCTGATATATTCATATTTATTATTATTGTTTGTTGTTATTGTAATTGTAATCTCACAGTTGTGCATATCCCAATTCCCATTTGATAACATAGGATTAATATCAGGATTTTAAATTAATAAAGCTATCTTATAGAGCAAAATGTTTTTTATTCCATTTCGTATCATGAATTTCATAAAATGCATATGATGCATTATGAATCCTAACATTGCTTTAATGTGACTTGTTTTCTATTGTCTGCCACTTGATTTCAGACAAAAGTTTATTACATTATGAATATTACAAAAGTTTATCTGGGGTAGAATTTATTTTCTTTCTCCTTTAGACCTTCCATCTCATACAAATTGCACATTTTTTTATAAAATGGAGCAATTAAACCTAATCATAATTACATAAAACTACGCTTATAAATACTCAGTTCTTTCTGCTTTATTTGGAATATGTTATCTGAGCGGGCACTTTCATCATTATTATTACAAAAAGGCAATTTTTAATGCTTGGTAAAGATCCTGGATTCAATTTCAAACTGCAACACTAATTGAATCTGTATTTTGTATATTTTTCTGTATATTTAATACTGAATAATGCCTGTTTTTACTACTATAGCATAACAGGCAGCCTAATACATTTAAAATGGTAATAATAATAATATATAAAATATCTTGAAAAGTCTGACTCATACTGTAGGATAATATTAATAGGGCCCAGTATCCAACTTTTTAATGGGAGCTCATGTCTGCCATAACACTACAGTATTTTGAAGTTGGTCATCCAAATTTCTATTATGCCAAATATAGAACAATTTAAGTAACTTTCAGTTAATATAAATACATTAAATTGCTCTCAAAGAATCTTACACAATGTTCTCACACTTAATAAATATATAGGTATATTATACATTTATACCTATTAAATAATAATTGTTAACTTACATTAAATGATTTGAAATACATTTCATTGCATTTATACCCTCTGAAAACTATATAGGTTGTTTAATGTCTTAAATGAAAGGCAGCCAGTTCTGTAGTGTTTAAAGTTTGCCTCAGGCATGGTTGGGAATTCACACATAGAAATAATTTTCCACATGATGCATAAAATACACACAAAAATTATAATTTATGTAATAAATCTAAAATTGCAAGAAATTCAAAATATGTTAAATTCAGACATCAGGTATGTTGCTGTTGTTATATCAGAGTCAGTAAAATAACGTCAATAATTTGGTAATGAGAATGATGATGATCATGTCTATTCCTGTAACTTTTGAATTAATCTGTCTTAGAGCATTTTTAAGTCATGGTAATTAATGTAAGTGAAGAAAAATTTGTCACATGTTGGAATGATTCATTTGCTGGTTGATCTATGTTCTCTGAGATAAGAGATCTGCAAATGCTGAAGTGTTTTCTAAGTTTTTTGAGAAAGACACAAATTCTCTCTATGTATCCTTTTGTCTTTCCAAGATCCATGTTCTTAAGATTTCTTTTCTTTTTTTTTTTTTTTAATAGTGTTTAACACCTTTTTAACTACTGAAGCATCACAGGTAGCAGACAATGATGATACATGACATGAAATGATAAACTGGGAAAGGATTTTTTTTTTAAAGGAAGGAAACATTCAGGTCTAAATTTAGGGTATCTCCCCAGCATTCACCATTTATGAGGACTGAGGAAAACCTGGTGAAAACCTCAGTCAGGGAGGACAGTCCTGCTGAAGAGAGCCTTAATGACCTTAGCCACCCATGCTGTCTCATTTCTGTGGATAGTATATACAGATAGAGACCATATGGAAAAATTTGGCATTTTGTTAGAAGATATCACAAAGAGCCCATGAAATTAGCCATTAAACTAATTAATCTGTCAATATAATCAGTAGAGATTGAAAATTTGTTCTCCAATTGGTCTTATATCAACAATAACTTCAGAAATTGAGTTTAAAAAATCTAAGAAACTAGTACATTTACACTTTAGAGAAGAGAAAGATAAAAATATTATATATATAAATATATATAAAAATGATTATTAATGTGTTAAGAAAAAATAAAGTAACTGTTAATCAAATCATTGATTTAACAGGTTGCATATGCATGTATATTTGTTTATTTAATTACATAATATAATTTATTACTCCATGTAGAAAATTATGTAATAAATCAGTTTTCTACATGATATAAAATACACATATATTACATATAATTTATGTAAAGTAATATATAATCAAGTAGTTTACCCTGTCAATCCTGGCTATAGCAGACATGCACTTCCATTAGTGATATACGAGTTTTACCAGAACAGTTTTATTTTTTAATAGTGTTTAATGCGAATTTTTGCTGCTGGGGCATCACAGGCAGTGGACACTGGTGATATATGAGATGTTAATAGTTGTTATTCTAATAGTGTTTAATGCCCATTTTAACTACTGAAACACCACAGGCAGGATATATAAGATGAACTAATAAATTGGAAAAGGAGTTTTTTTAAAGGAAGAAACATTTCAGGCCTAAGGCCTACCTTCCCAGCATTTGCCTTTTATGAGGGCTGAGGAAAATCTGGGAAAATCTCAATCAGGTATGGTGTACCTGGTGAGAATCAAATCCCAGACCTCCTGCTCATGAGTCCATGTCTTAACAACCTCAACCATCTATGACAGTATCAGTAAGTGATAAAATTTCATTACATAAATGAGCATCAACATAACTGCTTTGAAAATATATCTCTAATTTTTTCTATTAGTGATAAAAGTTAACCGTTATAATTTTACAGAAGGACCCCTAAATAATTAACCTTTTTATGAAATATGAAATGATTTTAAGCACATCTAATTTTACAGCATATTCAGTCTCATTTGATAAAACATTAAAATATGGTGTTCAAAAGCAGCATGGAAAGAAAGATATTTCATAACTTGCTTTCTTTAATGCCTGCTGTTTATGAAAACCATTTTTAGGAGTGCTTCTAATGCATCATATAAACAGAATTGAAAAAAAGTGATCATTCAACAAAAAGCTTGCTATTACAGACTACATTCAACAGTAAACTTACACCTCTCACACTGATCTTTTCATCAGTAACTTACGGTTTCCTGTTTGTAAGAATTTCATGAAATGAGAAATTCCCCATATATTATACAGTGCAACAAAAAATACACCACAAACACATTACATTCTACTGAAAGCTTAACTCATGAGTGCTTGGATCATGTGATAAGGAGCGTATTGCTGTACAATTCAGGAGTACGTGCTCTTACCTACACATTTATACATTCCCTTTGGTTTCAAATTATTTACTGTATTATTTTTGTCTTGTATATTGCTTTGATTTTCTTTGGTTTTATGTATGTTAATGCCCTATTAACCCCATGTAAGAAAAACTTTTAAAACTTTAAAGGAAAGATAATTCTTATAATTTGGCCAACTGCTATTTAAAACTGTTTTTTGGGGTTATTTATATCTAATAATTATATTAAATATAATCTATGTTTTACACATTAATGCCATTTCTTTTGGAGAGTAAGTGCATCACATGATCCAAGAGGTTTCATGCATATTAATCACACTTTCAAAGTTCAAATACAGTAAAAATAAATAAACAAACAAATAAATAAATACGAAGTATGAAGATTTGCAGAATTTAGTAGAAAGTGTTTCTTTGATCCCATTAAATGTTACAGTAAAAGCATCTTAGTATGGTTAATACACAGATGTTAGAAAACACTTAAATCAACTGCATGGGTTTTACTGGTGTCCAAGATCATTACCACTGCATTTCCTTTAAGATAAAGATTAAAAATAAATATAACAATAGGTTTCTTACTGGTTGTTGAAAATGGAGCATAACTATAAAACAATCTGAAAACATAGTATTCATTTGTACTCCTGCTTCTTATTCAATAACCTGCTTTAAACAGATTAATTGACATATTCGTCATCAATTTTGACATTTTTCTTATAAATATGTGTTCCAAATATTTTACTCACTACTGCTCTAAGCATTTATTTGTATATGCTCTAGGTATGTATAACTGTTATCTAGATTGCCAAGTAAGCAACAATAAAGCCTTATAGATGCTTTATTTTGTGAGCTAGAAAAAATCTCAACAAACAAAACTAAAGTATAATCTTGAATTTTGTTCTGAGAAATCTCATATTCATTGTGAACTACACAGAACTAGGGAAATTTAAAAAGTACTCAATGATGAAATGTTATGTATTAACATAGTGCAGCAATGCCCAGTAACATGCATATTATTTTTTAGCTAGGGGAAGAGGGGAGTAAGAATACGTTTTTGTAGTTTTGTTAAGCATTCAGATGTCTCTAACAGATTGTATATAGTAATATTAAAAAAAAAAATTAGAAAATAAAATTACAGATAATTATGTTCTCCTATAATGCCTCAAATTCCAGGAAAATGGCATAAGTGTTTGTCTCATGCAATAGTTTTTACTGAATTGAAAGTGTTGGAAACATGTTCTGAAAAAGTAAAATATTTCTTGAAAAATTAAAGATATTTAAACAAATGATTTCCTATATTTATAATTTTTGAAGCTGTTTACAGTAAAGCTATTATATTTAAAATGATACACTATGGGTAACTTATTTACACACTTCACTTACTATGTTTTTCTAAGTTGTAACAATGTTTTGGGAACCAGCATTCCCATCTTCAGCTGCTGACCCAGTCTGACTGAGGATGGGAATGCTGGTTCCGGAAACATTGTTCCAACTTAGAAAAAGAATGCGGATTTGAACCCGGCCAGGACCGATGGATTTTTTTGGCGTAAAAATCCTAAGTATAGCTTCCTTTGGAAGGGAAGTGAAGCCGTGGGTTCCATGTCGTACATTTATGGCCCGAAAAAGAACCTCAAGCCTGAAAGAGAGGCCTCTGAGCAAAATTTGTTGGCTGTTTCACGCCCTGAGTTGAATGGGATGCTGATGACCTGAGATGTTAAAGAGCATCCATAAATAAATCACATTAAAAAAAAAACTTAGAAAAACATAGTAAGTGAAGTGTGTAAATAAGTTACCCATAGTGTATCATTTTAAATAAAAATGATTTCCTACTTGGGATTTTTAAATAAATTTGAAACATAGCAGAAATGTATGTATGATGGATAAAAATATCATTCTTATGAAGTGAGCTCATGACATGTAATATTAAAATAAATTTGTGAAATTTTAATTCCTTTCAGTTTCTGCACTTACATTGATAAAATGCTCCTTATCTAGTCAATATTTCCAGTGGCATAATGTGTTTCAAATGTTACTAGTGAAATCAAAATTGTAATTATAAATACTAGATATTTTGAAATGATATGCATGTAATATTTGAAATCATTATATGTGTAATTAATATTCTCATCAGTAATGATTTGGATAAAAGTATTTACAGGCATGCATTACAGGTTACACATGAATTATTATTCAGTGCAAGTAAACAGGGCAGGATATACTGTGCATTAGTTTGCTGAGTGCTTGCATTATGCAAGTGGTGACTATATGCTTGGAGAAGCCTACAACAAAGAAATGATTTATTCTGCTTTTTTTTTATATCACCATTTAACTAACATGAGAAAGGTTGAGGAAATGCAGGGGTCACTATCTATGGAACATTAATGTTAATGATATGCTAGAAGTCATTCTACTGACCTCTCTATGAGTTTTCTCATTTCCTCAGTAGTCAAGTCCTTGCTGTTGGCCCTGACATTTACTGAAATAAAAATAAAAATATAACCTCTGACGATAAGATAAATAAAGTAAATAAATTCCCCCCAAAACAAAAGCATAAAAAAGCTTTAAAAATTTAATTTATCGTTAAAATTGGCTAATAATTATGAGCAGCTCAGGATGGAAAAGAAAATTTAAGCTCATACATTTGTTGCATTATTTTATGGTTCATCCTTAGACAGTTCCTAGTTCATTAAGGATCTAATCTGGAAGTTCACATTTAAAATAAAATTATGGAAATATATTTTGGCTTGTCTAATATTGGCTATCACTGAATGCAGTCATTTTTTTATCCATTACATGCCAAGTTCTCCTTCTACATAGCACACTGCAAAATGTGTGAGAAAAATAATTGACTCTATATTCTACACCCCACAGTTCACGTTAAATCAATGATGGTCTAGGCTAGCATTCAAAGAGGAAGGATATATGACAAGTATTCACTGTAGGTGTTGTGAAGAAAAAGGGTATTAAGTTACTATGGGAATTGAAACAGAAATATATAGAGTCAGAATTGAACTATTTACAATAAATAGAAATCTTTGTATGGATGAACGGTCAAAGGGGCAGATTTTTAGAGCTCCATCATTATGAGAAGTATAATCTGTGCACTAATGATAACTAGAGGAATAGATCTTGATCAAATGCAAGAGACATTAGAAATAATCCTGGAGAAAATAAGTGCAATAGAAAACTTCAAAGAGAAAATCATCAGGATGGTTAAAGAGATTACAGATAATTTAAAGAAGAGATTCAAGAAATGATTCAAGAAGTAGAATAGCTTAAGGCAAGAATAGAAAAAGGGAGGAAAGCACTTATAAGTGGTTCATAGAAGAATACAACAAATGTTGTGTGAAAAGTTGAAATAGAATTGTATGGATGGGAAATAGTCAATGCTTTCTACTTTGAAAGAACAGAGCAGAGAAAATTGCCATATTTGCAAGTTTGTAATTTGTTTTCAAAATATTGAAAAGAGCAAAAAAAAAAAAAATAGAGATATATTATTAATAGGAGTGAGAATCTGCAATATATTGAAGATTTTGATATGGAAATTAATGCTACACAAGTATGGAAACAATTAAGAAATTAAAGAGAATAAAGCTGTTGGCTTTGATGAAATCTCTGGGGAATTCTGGAAGGTATGGTGCAAGAATAAATAGGTTGCAACTATTATTTAAGTTCTTTAATAACATTATGAAAGGTGGGGAGATTCCCAAAAAATGTAGAATAAGCATGGCTTTATTCGTAATCAAAGGTACGGGAAATGTAAATAATCCCACTAATTATACATTTATTATCAGTAATACAAAAAGTATTGGAATAGATTACAGGAATTACAAAAGAAATTATCTGAGTTCGAAACATGGCTTAGGAAAGGAAAAAGAATTTTGGATGACAAGATTATTGTCAATAAATATCAAAGTAATAAAAGAGCCATGGTTTATATGATATTTAAAGACTTGGAGAATACTTTCAATATAATAAAAAGGCAAGTATTATGGATTAAATGCAGAAGAAAAGGAGTAAATTAAGACATTTATAAATGTATAATAAATAAAAAAATATTTGAATAATTAATTTTTTGTTAAATATTCAAGCAATGAACTAATTAAAATGATGAGAAATTTAAACAAGGTGAGGCAGGGCTACAAATTGAACCCAGTATTATTTAATCTTTTTATTGATGATAATACTGGAGTGAATCAAAATAAAATTTACATGCACCAGAAATTAATAATAAAGAAATACTAGCTTAATTGTTTATAAATATTTAGTTGTTGACTTTATATCAAGTGGAGGTTTAAGAAGAATGATAGAGGATATATATATAATTATTGTAAAGAATGGGATTTAAAAATGAATAATAAAAGGTCAAAAGTTGTAGCTTTCAAGAAGAGTTATAAATTAAGAAAGGTTGAGAAATAATCTCCTAGATTCTAGTGGAAAACAACTGATGAGCCAAAGGCAAAGGTACAACAGACAATTTGTTAAGAAAATCAAATAAGTTGTAAAATTTATCAATGAAGTGAACCTTCAAATATCCTATGTATTAAATTCTAGAAAATTCTAGTTATGTAAATTAAAGAAATTGTAAATTTGTTTATGTACAGATATTAGTGAAATAAATTCATTGATATCAACAAAAGGATTGAGGGAACAGATAAAAGAACTTATACACCTGAATTGATAAGTAATGGATATTTTATTTATTGTGAATAGAAATCAAATAGTTTTAAAATGCCAACTGATTAAACAAATGAAGGAGGCAAAATTTGCAGGGATGAGAACTGTTATTAGGAATCTTCAATTATAGAATACAGGAAAAGAGTGGGATAGTTGGATGAAAAGAAGCTAGTCCCAAACAAAGGAGAGTAATAAGGAAATGATGTATGCAAAATATGAAACAACTTATCATAACTTATTTTTCCTATGGTCATGGCATCAGGACCTTAATATCTAGTATATCAGATGAAGGATGATATGTGATTAACTTTGCCAAATGAGTTCAAGGGACTTTGTGGCTTAAGTTTCCCAGCATTCGCCTAAAGAACTGAGAGAAAAACACCTAAAAAAAAAAAAAACTCAATTCGGGAACTAACCCAACCTGGAATCAAACCTGAGTCCAACACATGGGATGTGCAAACATCTACTGCTAGACTATGGCTGTAGTCATGGATCACAATAATGAAAGAGTAAAAGTAAGAAATGGCAGTGGAATTCAGCAAACAGAAGAGATGAAAATGATCAAGATCAAAATGGAAGGATGAGAGAACTTGCAAGCAATATGTTACATTAATGCTTTCAGTTGTTAACACTAACTCCACTTACTTATTTAAAACTTTGGACTAGTTTCGGGAGAGGTTCCTCCCATCATCGGCTGCTGTTGACTGAGTGCCGTTGTTCGAAACGGGGGATGGACGCCCGTTCGCCCCTGTGGTGGTATCTCGTGGCTCTAATAGAAACTTGCTGAGTTCATCCAGCGGCGGAAAATCAAAATTCATTAAGTTGTTCTTATTTTTTAAAATGAAAATTCTCTCCCATGTGGATAGTTCTATTGGTTTGCGAAGTTGTTTCAATAATTTAATTTCTGGTTTTATTTCATGATTTTTGTTCCAAAAATGAGCTGCTATTGCTGATTTGTCTATCTGTTTCAATCTAATGTTCCTAAAATGTTCTTTTCTTCGAATTTCTAAATTTCTTTTTGTTTTCCCAATGTAGCTCTGTTCACAATCTGCACATTTAATCTCATTTAATCTCGTGGAGTTAGTGTTAACAACTGAAAGCATTAATGTAACATATATTACCACTCCATTGTCTACAGCTTCGTAAGTACAATTTTTACTTAATTTTACTTGCAAGCAATGCTCATCAGCTACTGGAAAGTAATATAATGTGTATGAGAGACAGATAAAGCAGCCTATCAGTTGCCAAGAAGTGACTATTGAGTGAGTAGGGATGATGGATGACATATTATCTCAGCTGATTAATGGAGAGATAGCTTGCTAGCCACAAGAGAAAAATCAGCTGGTATGAGGTTATGTATTAAGTGGATGAGTGATATAATATTGCTCTACCTATTGAGGGAGGGGGCAGCTTATTGATCAAAATGAAAACGTCAGGTAGTGAGAGGAGAAGAAATAGTATCATGAGCATATTGGTATTGGAAGGAGCTGATTCTCAGATGCTGCAAGCACAAAATAATTCTTATATAATAGGAATAAATTCAGATAAGAAATAAATAATTAGAGAGTTTTACCTTATAAAAGTCAGATTCAGTGTAAGAAAAATAAGAAAAGGGTGGGATTTTGAAACTGTGTTTTTGGAATTGTGTAGACTTATAGAATTGCTGGCATTTGGGGTATGGTGAAATTCCATAAAAGAAGTAAAGATTTAGCAGTTATAAAATTATTATAAGAAGAAGATATCATGTATGGTCAAATTTCCTAAAAGAAATACAGATTTTAGCAGTTATAACATGGTTATAAGAAGAAGATGATATCAATGTTGAAGGCTATTAGATAGGAGTAAAGAAAAAAATGAAATACAGAGCCTCAGTGGTCATATCCAATAAATGTAAGAGTGCAGAAGAATGGAGAGAAAAATTTATTTTGAATTAGTAGCTTAAAATAATTCTGCTAAGGTATTAAGAAAAATGTTTGGTAACCATTATGAGGTTAAAAGTTTTGGAGAATATTTATGCAAAGTGAGAAATAAATGAAGATGGGAAGTAAATGCTGGATTAATTGATCAATTTCTCCAATTTTAAGGAGAAATTTTATCAGTAGTATGTATTGGTTCAGAAGTGATTACTGTGATGTACAGAATATGTTATGGCTTTGAAAAAGATATACATTTCTCTTTAGATAAGGATATTTAGAATATATTTTAGGAATAAAGAGACTTGAGATTAATGATTGTTAAATGTTAATGACTTATCAGCGTGTGTGAGTTTTTCAATCTGATAGATTTAAGAACATTTATAGAATTACAGTAATAGGAGAGGAAGCTTGGAAGCCTTGTGCCTTCTGGGTATCCAAGACACAATGTTGATTGGTTGCTGTATTTTGATTTTCCAAACACAGTGAAAATATCTAAGAATTTTATATTAATTCGCAAGTTAAGTTGTACTTGAATAAATTCTTAAGATCTATATATTTAACAGATATTGTAATTGCTTTTTGAGTGTGATTGGTATAGAGCCTGATACAAAGTTATGATGTAATTATCACAATAAATAAATGAATAAAACACTACAAAACTAAATGAACAACCAATAGTCATCCTAGAGCCTCATGAAAAATAGCAGGAAAATCTGCCCACTCATAAACATCATAATACTACAGTAGAAAATATAAACCTCATTTTCACTTCACTTAAAATACATACATTGCTGTATATTTCACATCTTTGTAAAGCAGCCTTTATACATTAAACTTTTAGATAACAATTTAAGAAGAAATGAACTCACAGGGGCACTATGCTTTATTTTATATTTGTATTCAAGGTGTGTTTTACATATTGCATCAGCAATAACCAGCTGCATCTACTGCCATTCAAGGACACATGGTTAGTGATGGGATGGATATCTCTTATTGTTTGCAGTGCTGAGTGTCATTTCTCTGTTTGTCTGTTGCTTCAGTCAAGGTTCAGAGATTTAGTACAAAACAAAGAATTCTCATTTTCTGTCATTTTTTAAAATAAAAATCCCTGCATACTATTATAGAGAATTTCAAGAATGTTTCCTACGTTGCTCCCCTGGAAAGGACTGTGACTCATAAAAATAGCAAATAAATTTAAAACAATAAGAAATTCTTGAACTAGAAAAGACGAAGCATCACATTTTAAAACAACAAAAGTTGTATGATATCAGAGCTCAATTAGAGCAATCACCACAAACATTTCTCAGAATAACACAACAATTAAGTTACATAATGCTACAAAATTACTAAAACTGCATCCATAGAGGGTTGCAGCACCAAATGGGCAACATTTTCAGCATCATCTTTAAAAAAAGTTAGGTAAGTTTTCTATTCTCTGCCATTCATACTGCAGGCAGAGTATGTGGCTGAATTGCGTATTGTTGCTTTCACTGTACTTTCCATGAGTGTGGAAATACAAAAAGTATATCAGAAAATGAAATGGCTCCAAGTGGCTCTGAATTGTAAATGTGATAAAAACCAAAAATATTTCCATGTCATCTTCATTTCTTTATCACTGCAACTACCTTCATTAATATAATTTATTCCTTCTCTTGTTCTATTTTTATAAGACATAATTGGACCCAAAAACTATTGACAGATATGTTAAAATTAGAGCTGTCATTATGACAACTGGGGAGCAGCAGAAATGTTCCTACTTGAACATTTTTGACATCATTGTGGAATTATTAATTAAAATTTTTGGAAAAACTTCTTCCTTAACAAAGGGTGTAGTAGAAATTTGATTTTGACTGGAAACCTGAATCTCAAGACAACAGATATTATACCTAGATTTCATGCTGACGTGAACATTAGATAATTTTTATATAAAAGTTAGTTTACATACTTTATATGTAAATATCTTTAGTAAATGTAAGAGAAAAGTGCTGAAGTTGGGCTTTTAAAAATACCAATTATCTCATTCTGAAAACTAAGATTGCACCGTGATTATATCTAGCTTATTTTCTTTAGGTTTATAAATGTCTATATTGGTTTTAGAAGTTGCAAAGGGAGATAAAAAAAAAAAACTTACCATAGCCTTTAGGTTAAAGTTGCTATTTTAATCCCTAAAAGATCATCAAGATAATTTTAAGACAAAATTGCTAATGCAAATAAAACTGAACTGCAAGCCTAACATCCTTATAAGTCTAAAATGAAGATCTAAAATGAAGATCTCTGCCTCTAAGTAACTATAAAACAATCTGCATTATGGTTAATATTATAATCTTTATTTTCCATTCTGAAACTGCTCATTGTTTTAAAAAGTGTTTCATTTCAACAACACACATGTAACCAAACTACTAAAATTCAATTTGTCTACGCACCATCAAAGAAGAGAAAATAAACTAATACGAACATAAATCAACATAATCTAAGAAAACAAAATAACTATTTATAGTTACTTTTATGTATATGAACACAAAACAACACAACAACAAAATAATTTTAGCAATCAACTGCAATTTGCCTGATGCTTCATCTGCCTAATATAGAAAAAAGAATTAATGCAAATAGATGCAATGAAGAAAATACAATTTATTCTCAGATAATTTAAAAACTAAACAAGCTAAACACCAGATAGTCATTTTTTTTTTAAAAAAAATAACTATTTAGCTCAAACATAAGTATCAGGCAAATGTGTTATTCTATATGCTTACTAACATAAGAAAACAATACTACTATATTTAGTATTTTATTCAGTTTTACTTTTTAAACAAATGATATGCAACAATTTCAAGCTAAAAAAATTCATGCTGTTAATATCAACATTTTTTATAAAGCATTCATACCACGAGACTATAATAATTTTGTATCATTTAATACTTTTTTAATTTTTTTAATTCAAGATAAATTTATTCATATTAGATGATGTTCCAGAAGATATGAATAAGCATTGAACTTGGAAATAAAAGCAGAATTGTAAAAATGATCCTTAGTTTTGTTTTAATATTGTCTCCTAATGCAGTTGCTCCTGTCAATGAATTTTATGATGTAGGCAGCTTTATATACTTATGAAACAAAACACATCAAATGTAATTGCCAGATATGAAACATTTTTGAGAGATGAAAATTTTTTGTGCAAACATGATTGGAGTGCTGCAGCAAACTTTCAGATTAATACATTTTAAATTACATCAATAAAAGTGCCTTTTATTGATTTAATATATCATTCACTATAGAATCTGTTATGGCAACTTTAAGCACACTGTATAAGAATGCAAAGTTTACTAATGCATTTATATTACCTGTATTTTTTAAAATGATTGATTATGTCCGGTAAACAGCTATGATGATACATTTAATTATAGTCTCATGTTATGCTAATCCCATTATTAGTATTGTAAGTAGGCAGCACTAAAAACTCATATTATCTTACCAGAGCTGCTGTTGTTCCAATATAAATGTTCAAGAGCACACAATCCAACTATCACTTATAACAAACTTGAAAAAAATCTACATTCATTATCACACCCTCACCAAACTTCATTAATTCTTTTATAGCTGAGTGTAAAATCCAGAATGCATAATGCTATTGAATTGTTGAATAAGTATTGAATGCATGATGTATAAAATTAGAAAATGGAGTATAAAAGGATAAAAATTGCCAACTTATAGATCAAACATTTATATTTCAAAGAATACAGTTTCTTTTTGGTTATATTTCTATAGTTACTAGCCACAGTAAAATCTTGAAGTAATTCAACTGAATATAAAGAAAATTGTGTTTTTGTTATAAAATACAAAATTGTAAACAATATTGTCCCTTAATGCTTCATTTAGATGCAGTTTTCCTTTTTAACTTATGATTTTGGTTTGTTTTTATAACTTCAGGGCAAATTTCAAGATAATACAGTTATGTTTATGGCTATCAATGTGTCCTTGAAATATAACCTGGTTTAGTTGTAAATGGAACTAAATTATTTTAACCAAATGGTTACAAAATAATAAGCAATTGCTTATAATTCCCATTTTAACAATGGTTTTCTTTTTCTTGCATGATCCAGCTATAAAATTCAGGTAATCAAATATTAACATATGCCACCATTCTTTCTTGTTACTCACCTGCAGTTTTAAAAATCTTTTTAAACATGCTTCTTAAATCAAACATCTCCAATTTAGAGCTCTCTAGGGCTAAAGTAATTTAATTTGATGAATTGTAACATCTGCTAAATTCAAGAAACTATGATAGTTAAAGATTTAACTGCTACAATACATATATGAAAATTTTTTAACCATTGTACTGATATTTACAAAGTACAATATACCATAACCTTCATCTCCTGTGAAACAGTTTCTGCAAAGTTTATACTTAATTTCTTCAAGTCCAGGTTTCCATGAAAATTACACATGGTAAAACATGGACTTTTTATGGTCACAAAAATTAAAACAAATGAAATAAATTATAAAATAAAAACTAGCTTTATGTTCTTAATAGATATTAACATGAAGCACTATTTGAAGTCAAAGACTTCAGTCATAGTTAAGTATTATGACACTATGATCTGCTCCTGATCACATAATTATTGCTATAATGATATAAAAAAGGTAAAGATGGAGAATTTTACAATTTCATTTGCTCAGTTTATTATAATTACATACTCTTAATGTAAAAATTAGCCTAACACTTACCTCCATAATTGCGATTAACTAGTTGATCACGATCACATTCTGCTTCTGAGATCTCGTTGCTCTCTTTTGAGTCATTAAAGGACGAATTATTTTGGTCATGATTTCTTGGAGGTGGTGGGGGAGGCTCTGGGCTACCAGAGAGGGGCAAATTGCGGGCAGAACCTGTTTAAGTAATTAAGTATTGACATGAAGGCATACATCTAAACATGGAATGGTCATAAGTTAGCTGGAATGAATGTATATAACAGATAACAACAAATTATGAGTTTGCAACAATTTTAATTTACTTACGTGTCTCTATTTTACTGAAAGAAAAAAAAAAGAAGAAACATTCTGCATTTATAATGTGCTTACATAATTATATGAATTACCTTATGAAATGTTTAATTAATTTCTTTTGTTTAAAATGCTGCAATATGTTTAGGCTAATTGAATCAATTTTTTTCTAAAACAGCACATATCAAAAAAACATAGTTTTGAGATATACAAAAATATCAATGACATATGCACTTTCTCCATCAAACAGCATTCAGTGGGTATAGGTAGACATGTCAGAAATGCATAGACATGTGTACTTTAATCTGAAAATGACAGCTTCACACTTAATATGCAGGTTCCTGACCATAGCTCCATTTTGCAGAAAAGTGATATGTGCAGTTTCAGAAAAAAACGATTCAATTAGTCCCTCATTTGTTTCACCAGATTTGATTCTTTAAAGTCATTTGTTAAAATTAATTATGGGAAAAAGAAAATATTAGCAGCTTTCTGATGGTCTGTAAGTTTTACATTCATGCGACAGAAGATGTCCAGAGTAACAGAAGGAAATAAGAAATAAATGGTATTTCACAGAATGAGAACCATAAGAAAGAAAAAAAAAAGCACATATGAAATGGCTGAAAAGGATCACTAGAGCAACTTTAGAGGTTTATTCACAGAAAAGAAGATGGTAAAGAAAATGTTAGAAAGAAATATAAGCAATTTGGATTAATGAAATTTAAAATATTTGAATTCACTATGAGAAAGAAAGGAAAAGAAGGAAAAGAAGAAAAAGAAGAAACCTACTATAAAATTTTATAAGGGCATAAAGTTGATTAAAATTAAATTCAATAATATAATGGATATTAAAAAAGTTAACACGGGAAATTAAATTATTGCAGGACAAAAGTAGTTCTGGGTTGATACTATTACACTGTTTCTATGGTATTCTTAATCAAACTGTAGAAGAAAGGTGATCAAATTTCTAGGATGGAGGGGGTGATATAGTTGAAGAATAATCCCCAAGTGTATTAAAATTGCAGAAAAAATAAGAAAAAATAAATGAAGTCTCCTGGTTTTGATATATACCTGCTGAAATATTCAAGTGTGAAGGCTGAAGAATTGTTGAAACATTAAATACACTGATTGCAGATGTATGATAAAAATTAAATAATGCCACATTAGTGATTAAAGCTACGAGATATAAAACTTACTTGTATTAATGTGAATTCTATCTAATCTGAGGTCTTACTCACTCTTATACTTCACTTACTTTTAAATATGGTGGGACCAGTTTCAAAGAGACATCCTCTCCATCTTTAACCAACTTGATGACTCAAATAGATTAGATAGAATTTACCTTTAACAAGTCTCACTGTGTGAGTTCCTATAGAATTTTTTAAAATTGTCTTATTTTTCAAAAGTTTCTTAAATGAATTATTTGTACTAGCTACAGGAAAATTATATATATATATATAAGATATTCAAGTTCATAGTCTACAGATGTCAAAGCAAAAATTAATAAACAGTAATTTTTTTATGCTTTTTCTTGCAGTATATATATATATATATATATATAATGTGTGTGAATGAATGAAATGAATTAGGGTGGCATAAATAGCTTGGAGTCCTTTGTACCTTAGAACTAGCTGGCATTCACCTTTTCAAGGAAAGAAAATATGCCATAAAAAGCCTTATACAGACAGCTGGATAGAGAACTGAATCTAGTACCTCCAGATAAGCAGTGCTACCTTGAAGATTAAATCTTACTAAATCTTCTCAATTGAAATTTATGATAGGATCAAATGAACAAAAAAGATAGTTGGCAAATGTTGAAGGGTTTCTGCTATGATATATCAATACCTGATCATAAATTTTACCTCAGAATAAGCTCAGAGAAGCACTTTGAATATAATACAGACCTGACTTTAGGCAAGCATTTAATATTACCAAAAAAGAAGAAACCTTATGAGGAATGAAGTGGTTAGGAATACCTAAAAAGCTAACGTGCTTAGTAAAGATAACTTGAAAGGACACCATGTGAATGTTGAAATCATTCATTGATAACTAATTTCTTTACATAAACAACTTAAGTTTAGTAACTGCTGAACCCTAGTCTTTGGCTTGTCAGCAGTTTCCCATTGAAATATCCAGAGGACTTGGGATCAACTACTCCTAAATTAACACCTTTGTGAAATACATTAGTTTAGAATCATAGAATCATAATGGTTCAATATGAATTTGAAAATGAAAATAATTCATATTAATAATTTAGAATATAATATAATTACTTGATTGAAATAATATAATTACTTGAGCTATATTTACATAACTTAAACCCTAGTATACATCAACAACCTAGTTGTCAGTATATTGGGGTCTTTAATTCTTCAACTACTAATCACCCTTTAAAGTCAATCATATCTCACCTCCTTAAATTATCTTGTTTCTTGATTTTCCTGATCTACTTTTGTCTAAGTTTACCTACATACTTTCTTATACACTTTATATCTTTTTGAATATTTGACTTTAAGATTTTTTCATACACAATTTCTGCTGGTAGCTTTCAATTTTTAAGGTATAATTTGCCAGTCCAATTTTTTGTTTCTTCACATTCCAAAATATAATGACATATATTATCTGTTTTGCTATACATGGATGTATGTCCTTTGATATCCTCTTAGACTCTTTAAGATTTATTCTTCTCTCCTAGCCCATTCTCTCCCTTTTCAACTTATCACACAAATCTACATATTTCTCTGTTTACCATTTATTTTTAGGTTTGTATAAAGTCTCAGCAATTTATTTTCATTGAAACTAGCTAACAGATTTTCTTTTTCTATAGACTCCTCTGTTTTAAATTTTTTTTCCATAAGCCTATTCCTATATTAAGACACCATATGACCAATTAAACTAAGCAGAGTGCTATCTGAAGAGGTCCATGTTTGCAGTAGCCTGTGACAAGGACATTCATTCTTGCCAATATTATTTAATCTTGTGCTGGAAAAAGAATAAAGAATTAGAACTATTGGGATGAATCCAGGTAGCACTGTTTATACATCAACATATGCTGATTTTAACTATGGGAGAAGAAGAAAGATAGGCATTATCACAGGTCCTGCAGGACATTAAGTATGAAGCAAGGAGGTTGGAATCAGAGATAAAATGAGCAAAGCTAAAAATAAGAAATCTACCAGAAGATCTGCAATAAGACTTATTAAAGTTCAAATCCAGCAACATGAATTTGAAAATGTTTCAAGTTTCAAGTGTTTAAGCACCATAATAAAATGATAATAGTGATGAAACATTAGAAACAAACATGCATAATGACTAGTAATAGGTGTCTTTTTGCACTGGAAAAGTCACTGAAATTTAACACACTATCCAGATCTGCCAAGAAATAAAGTTTTCCAGCAGCAGTATTTAATAGTGAAACTTGGGTACTAACTAACAACATAAAAATATCTTGGCAGTCTGGAAGAGGAAAATATTTAGTAAGATATATGGCCATTGTATTAAAATTGGGTAGATAAGAAACAGTAACAAAGAACTGCCAGTAATTTCTGAAGAACCAAAATGGTATTGACTGTAAAAAAAATTGATTAAGATGGCTGAACATGTAAAGCATATATTGGAGAACAGACTATCAAAATGAGTACACCTGGGAAAGCAATGAAAAGCAAGGCTTTAGGATGAGTAAATTGACCTGAAGACAGTTGGAATTAAAAGATGGAGACAGGCACAGAACAGTTTGAAATTACTTCATTTTATTCAGCAAGTATAAGTTCTGCATGGGCTGAAGCACTATGGTTTTTTTTGAATAGTATTTAATGCCCATTTTTACTACTGAGGCACCAAGGACGGTGGACAATGATGATATGAAATGAAATTATGTATTAGGAAAGGATTTTTTAAGGAAGGAAACGTTCCAGGCCTAAGTTTAGGGTACCTCCCCGGCAATTGCCATTTATGAGGACTGAGGAAAACCTGGAAAAAACCTCAATCAGAGAGGACTGTCCTGGCATCACGAGTCCATGCCTTAACGACCTCGGCCACCCGTGACAGTGAAGCACTGTGGTGAATTAACAAACAAATGAATGAAGATGAGCATTTGCAAGAGACTTTCCCTACTAGATATTAGCAATAGAATTTTTTTGTACTCCTATCAGTATGTCTGCTGTACAATAGACTTTCTCATTGCAAAGTACAGCACAAAATTAATTATGGTCATTAGTGGCAAATGGTTGGCTTAGATAAAATGGTTGGAGGAATGAAAGACATGTTATAAACATATTTGCAGTGAACAAGTTTGATGTTGGTATGCAGTACCAGAAGCTACTTTATGTTTTTGTTCCCCAAGGTATAATATTTGTATAAAAAACATTCATTATAAACATATCCTTGCAATTAATTTCTAGTTTGAGAATTCATAAGTTGGTATATTTTGCAAAACTAATTTCTGGTTTGAGTATTCATAACTTGGTATGTATATTTCCATTTCCATTGATTTATTTCATTTCTTGAATATGCCCACTTTGCAGCAGATTGATGTAAGTGTATTTTCATAGTTTTTATTTTAGGGCTCTTCCAGTTGTCAGCAGTTACCCTGTATTCCCAGTCACCATCCTTTACGATTTTCCCTTCTGCAGATTATGTGATTTCATCATTTCGGCTTAACAAGATTTCCAAGATGCTCTCAGTCTCTCTCCATGCTCCCTCCTTCCAGAAGGCAACCATTCAGGAAAAATCTTAGGCCATCTCCTCCTCAGTCATTCTATTGATGTGCCCATACAACTGTCAAATTCACCTTTCAGTCCTCTCAGTGAGTGGTTCTTCCACTTCCATCAATTGTCTTACCTCTTCATTCCTTCTCTTTTCAAACCTAGATATCCTACTACTATACTACTAGTGCTAGTAGTGCTAGTAGCACTAGTAGACTAGTGAGTAGCAAAAGGAAGACTGAAGAATGCTGATCCTTCTAAACATCATGAAACAAATGCAAAAGATAAACATGGTAAGAAGAAAAAAATCCTGGCAAGATGTTGGTCACTTTTGCAGAAAAATGCTATTTCAGAGAAATGAATGGCTGTTCATGAATAAAAAATGTTGGACTGTAAACTATGTTCAGATGTTGGAAGTCTTTCTGTTAAAAAAAAGGAAAGAAAGTATCAGTAGAGGAGGCAAACAGTAAAAATAAATCATTTTTGATAATCAGTAAAACTAAATCAACTTTTTCTAAATGTATATTTTCACACAAGCCATGTGTTAAGCTAAGGTTTGGAATCAGAATCAGATATGAGAAATTCAAGGTCACAGTTAAGACTCAAAACACAGATTTTCAGCTTACTGTGCAGATGACTTCTATCTGGCTAATGCACCATGTCTGATCACAACTTCTATATTCCCCAAATGGGTCTATATAGACTGGAGATACCTAAGGTATCTCCTTACAGAGATTTTAACCCTAAGAGATGACTGACAACCATTGAGTACTTGTGACTAGACCAAGATCTCAAAGTTTTCATATTTTATTCTGGTACAAAATAATTAATGCCATTAAGAAAAGAGATTTTTTGATCACAAAGAAACTGGAGCTCACAATAGACTAGACATGGGATGTATTCTTCATTCTACAAATGCCTGCATCATTTTGTAAATCATGTTGCAAGTGAAATGAAAAATATATAAATAAGCAATAATTAAGTTTAATAATTCTAAGAAAAATGTCTTTAATTATTAAAGAGTTAATAACTGTAACATAACTTTAATTATCATTTTTTGTTAATCCCCCCAGAACTTTAGACTGCAGTAATTTTTTTTTTCTGAATTAGATTGAATTGTATTATGTTGCTGTGAGAGCTCATTAATCATCATGTTTGTAATGAAAAGTTATTTAAAGGAATATTTTTGTTATCTGTCACTTTTGACACAGCAACAGGAATTTTTTTTTTTGAATGATTTATTTATGGACGCTCTTTAACAGCTCAGGTCATCAGCGTCCCATTCAACTCAGGGCGTGAAACGGCCGACAAATTTTGCTCAGAGGCCTCTCTTTCAGGCTTGAGGTTCTTTTTCGTGCCGTAAATGTACGACACGGGACCCACGGCTTTACTTCCCTTCCGAAGGAAACCATACTTAGGATTTTTATGCCCCGAAAAAATCCATCGGTCCTGGCCGGGTTTGAACCCGCGTTCTTGGGTGTAGAAGGCAAGTATGGTAACCACTACACCACCAGGACCGACACACACAGCAACAGGAGTTGTATATACAAGTTGTACATGGTTTAGCACAAAAATGTTAAGAGAATTGCAAGAAAATCCACTTTTTTAAAATGGCATCATTTTAAGCATCCATGGTTGCTGCAGTATGTTAGAATTGTGAAGCACTCATTTGTCACTATCAGGAGGGAAAATGGACAGACAAAGAATTGGACCATAACGTTGCCTCTGTTATAGAGTTTTAAAGAAAAAAACAGATATTTTTTCTAAATATGGGTTTCATGTGTGATGGTATCAAAGAACTATGCAAACTAAGTTTGGAGTTATAAGATAGAAACATTGATTTGTATATGGCAGACAAGAAGGTTAATAGCATATTTTCAAGAAAGAATTGAAAATCCTGGCTATATTCCAGTATTTCTCTTGAAAGCCAAAGTAATATGAAGTTCCACAGAAATGTCAAACACAATTCAATAACATCACCTGCTTTTCATGAACACCTAAAAGAAAATGTTGAAAGACATCTTTCAAAAGAAAGTGATGCTGTTTTGCTGAATATGCCAAGATTTTAGATTGCTAATACTGGCTAGAAAATTTGAAACTGACTGACATTTGGTGAAAATAAAATTAGAAAATTCAAAAGTTTTTCTACAAGGAGAGAAACAATTCTTGGTTTTTGTATTTGCAAGAAAATGAAATCCTAGACCAAGGGCTTCCTCTAAAGCACAATTTAAGAATTATAGCAATATCATCAGTGAATATGAAAGAGCATTTCTCACAGGTGAATCTAAAAAGTATTACTCCTGCAGAGATGTTTATCAGCATTACAGGACTTCCTCTTACTCAATTCAAGTTCAGCAAATATATGGTATCACAGTTTCTATGAACAATTATTCTGCAGTTGATAAAACAAGAAGCAATCTACAGGTGATGAAAGATTGAAAATTGTTAATTAATGAAGCTTCTGTTGTTTCCTTCATCAGCTGGAGACTGACTGGGGGGAGGGGGGTTCTATGTGCACTGAAGCCATGTGATGATGATGATGATGATGATGATGATGATGATGATGATGATGATATTTATTTTACCTAGCAAAGTTAATCCATAAGGTTTTCTCTTCCATTTCACCAGGAACAATCACAATTATACTAGATACAATTCATATATCATAGTTAATGGCATTAACAATTTGAGCATAGTATTTGTTAAATGCTACATTCTCCATATAAATAATCTTCAAGCAATATTCTAAATTATTGTTGTGAATGGCAATTCTTGATATGAAATGGCCGAGAGTTCCAGAGATGAGTAGCAATAACTCTAAAGGATGAAAGAAAAGTAAGAGATTTAGTGTAATGGTATACACAGAAGAGAATTGTTATTAGATCTGGTGTTTAAATTATGATGAGAAAATAAGGAGTGAAAAACAGGTTGAAAGACAGTGCAAAGTTGAAGTTCACAGAATTTGATGCAGAAGATCATGTAAAATGATCAAAAGGATGAATGAATGAATAAATAAATAAATAAATAAAATAAATTAATTAATTAATTAAATAAATAAATAAATAAAAGAATGAGGGAGTGGAACTTCCTTCTAGCATTCATTAATGCCAGTATTAACAATTCTAGAGTCGGAGTGATATGATCTGTTGCATATATAGCAAATGCAGGCATTTTGAACAAACTTTTTCTTTGTCCAAGATTGGTCATGATGCCAGTTAACAGAATTATTCAAATTCCAGTATGATCAAAGTGGATACAATTTTTTTTTAAAATTGAATGTGAGAAAATTCTTAGGCCATTTCAAGGAATGGAATATTGAAAATGTATATATATATATATATTTTTTTTGCAGGTTTCTTTAGACATACTTTAAGGTATCTAGGCATTGTATTTAAACCATGATGTTGTAACAACTGCATACTATGGAACTCTATACTCACTTTGATCTTATGGTATTGAATTATGGGGAAACTGTAGTATAACTAATATTAATAGGAATATTATTACTTCAAAAGAGCTGTTTGTGGATATATGGATTAAAACTGAGAGATTTTATAAATTCATCTTGCAAACACTGGATAGCTCCATTTTACTGACAACTATCTCCAGTCAGTATCCAGATGATGATGGAAACAGCAGTTTTCTAAATTTGTCTCCTGTTTTTAAATAAGGTTAGTGAAGTATAGTGTTACAGTCACTGATTTACTATGCTTCCTTGATATTTAATGTTTACTTTAAAGTTGTGTTCTGCAACACAGGAAGGGTTGAAACATATGTTGATGATATATGCTTGGCTTTTAAAAGAATCAAATGTAATTAAGGTAGGATAACAGCAACTAAAATATAATGCAATGAAATGAAATTAAAAGATTAATCAAAAAGTGAAAGGTAAAAAATGGCAAATGGCACCTTAGGCTTTATTTTTTAATTATTTAATATCCTATGCTAGCCATAATGAACTTTGAAACAATAAATAGAATATTAAAATGAAGACACAAATAATCCAGTTACTTGATATTCATCTTTTCTAATAAGGAAAACCCATCAAAAAAGCCAGCATCTTGTTCCTTCTAGAAATCAAACCTTGCCTGCTGGCATACATGAAATGTGTGAGAATGAATATATTTTCAGCTACTTAGAATTTGAGAATGTGAAGATGCAGGAGGTGCATTTGTTACCCTATGCCTGAAAAATAGATATTGTGATAATAATTAAAGTTTCATACCCTCCAGCATGTTTTGGAGGAAAGAGCTTCCATGTAGGTAGAGAGAAAGTCTAAAAGGAAAATAAGATGACAAAGTCTTTTGCCATTTTTTTTAAGCATTAAGTTCCTATACTGATTTCCCAGATCTTCAGGATGGGCAGTTCTATGATAATTAAGAATGAATAATATTTGCATTCCATAAGCAGATGTATTAAAGCTATAAAACTAATTGATATTTGCCCTACAAGCTGAGGAAAAGTCTTGGTTAAAAATCAAAGTCAGGCAAGCTAAGCAGAATTGAAGTTATTTATGATTTTGCAGTTGGCTTTGCATTGATGCCCTCAGCACAAATGCGGCTATTACGGCTTGTGATAGTAATAAAAATTTATAACATATGTGCTAAGAAGAACTTCTAAGTAAATAATCAAATTTGATGTGAATTGGTATTAAAGCATTCTTAAAATTCTAGAGATTAAAAAAACACAAGTTTACAAAAATGCATCCTTTAGTATGTTCTGGTTAATTTTCAATCAATGAACCATATCAATAACAAACTAAATTTAAGTCATATAGAGGCACATTTTTTAAACCTTTTCCAGGCACTTATCTACACATTACTTAAACTGGAGCAGCACTAAAAGTTGCTGTATTAATTTTATAATGACTGCATGAAAATGCAAATACAATTATTTTAAATGCACATAAGGAAACTCATAAGTTATGTCCTTGTTCTTGTCAATTTCTACAGCATTGCTCAAGATTAAGTGTAATCTAAAATTTTCATGGACTCTTGTCATATATAAATAAAGTGAATATGATATGTTTAATTTAGCTAATGTAATAAACAGACTTTACTCACCAACACTTCGCCGGCTTACGGAGCCACGACTTCCATAATGATCATATGGTGCACCATACTGTCCATACTGACTGCCATATTGGTCCTCCTCAGGAGCACAGTTGGCAGGATCATCGTATTCTGGTCCAGGCGTGAAATTCGAACCAGGGCCATTCTGGTTCGCCACACGTGAGTAACGTCCGTTAGCTCGCGGCTAATTTATGCAAACATACATTGATGAATGGGCTCCACTACGGGAAGGCACTACTCTAAGGCCCTGTAGGAAGCTAAGCTAACATGCAAATGCTATCATGCATCACTGTATTCATACATGCTTATGATATAATTAACAAAACATAAAACAGCTTATGTATTTTGTTTAGCTTTGCTTTTTAAATGCACTGGGAAAACCATTCCACAGAATGCTACTACAGAGACCACAAGCTTTGACATTAAAATGTACAGTTACTGTTAATTTCCTGCTTCTTACTTAAATTCTGAATTGTATGTTCTTCTGCATGCAATAACCACAAGGTTAAAATATATTTGCTGTTGCATTAACTTAATATAAACATTATGCATATGGATAAAATGACAAGCACAAAACTAACTACAAACTTAATGGGTATGTTCTGTGCAGGTTATTTTTGTATGCACATTAACCATTCATTTCTAGTTAGCTTTGCTGAGCAACTGTGGTATTACATATAGTAATAAAATCACATGCAAGATAAAATAATGTAGCATATCATTCTAAAAATTATCAATTGACTATATATTAGAATACATACACAACGATCATTAATTTAAGGTCATTCGATAATTTTTTAAATACCATTAAAATTTTAAATAATTTATATTTGTTCAGATTTTACTTCATATATTGCCAATCTAATTAGCCTATAGCCACAATTTTGTTAAATATTAGGTTTATATAACATCTAGCAGGAAATGATTTCATGCATATTTATGCCAAACCTCTTGTCTCTGGGTATCATTTTAATGTATGAAAAATTGCATGTCAAAACTGTAACTTATATCATTAATTTTTACACTAAGGTATTCTGTGATAATTATACAAATTTTAAATACATCAGAATGAATAATTAGAATTTTCTATCTATCCAATGATTGTAGATTATATATTTCTAGTAAAATTTAACATAATATTTAGTATTTCAATAAAAAACAAATGATTTCACATATCATGAAATTACTATCTTCCTATTAGCTCTTCTATCTACATCTTCCTAAAAATTTTATTAGCACTTTATAAATATCAAATTTCATTATAGTCAATGTTTGAGAAATAAAAGAATTAGTAGTTTGTACTGATTGTAGTTAGCTGAAAAAAAATAATGGTATAGGTAGAATAATTGAAATATTTTATTTTAGTTCCCTGGGTGGTTCTGAGCCTAGTCCCCTGGAATTCCAGTAGGCTACTGCTGATGAACTGGGGATTGTGGTCTGATGCAATCAAGGTGGAAATTTTGTACTTTAATTATTTGTTTAGAATTTAGTATACAATCACTGGTATTAAAATTACTGTATTCGTGAGGAGGTACAGCTAAAATGGCCAGCGCCAGATAGGTGGAGACCCCTTGTAATTTGTATTTTGCTTAGCATTTTCAATAAATCAATAATTTCCTAACTAAAAAATCCCTGAAGAAATGTGTGGTAATTTTAAAATAACAAAACATCTACTAACTATAATAAAACAATGAATGTTTTATAACTCAATCAAAGGAACTAGGAAGATTGGGCTATAAAAGAAAGGTTATAGAAAGGGTATTGAAATATTGGAATAGAATAGGGAGTCTAGAAGAGGAGAATATCATTAATCAGTGTTTGGTAGCACAAGGAAAAATTAAGGGGAGGGAAACTTGTATATCTAAGATTCTAAATATTCTACAAGAAGTGGGCATGGGATCAATATGGTAGAGGGAGAAAGATTTGGAAAAGGATTTTGGAAAAAGATAATAATAAGAGTTGAGAATAATGAAAAACAGGAATTATGGCAAATCTGATTGTCAAAAAATCTCTGAAAATATGTAACACACTAAAAAATGTGTGGGGAATAGAAAGACATATTAAAATCTGTGATAAGGCAGGAAGGGAAGGACTGGCATGGTTTAGAACAGGAGTAATATATTTAAGTGGAATAAAAATGGATATTGAACCTTGATTTGTCCTATGTATGAAGAACCAGATAGTACTTGGCATTGTATATTAGAATGTAAGCAAATCAAGTTTTGGAGGGAACAGTTCCTATTCCGAAAGTGGGAAAATTTACCAAATGAAAAAGAAGAATTTTCAATTTAAAATCAGCCAAAATATTAAGGAACTGGAAGAGTACAAAGGCAAAGTGAGACAAAATGGAAATAGCAATATCGATTCCCATTACATACTCAACCTGGGGTTAAATGTAATGAGGTATGGAATGAATGTAACTGCATAAAGTCAGGGTAAGCAAGTGGGGAAATTTATTAATAGTAGTAAGTTTACATGATATAAAATATAGTGAACTTTTGTAACAGTGGTGTCAAATATTAACATTTTTAAAAAATTGAGTCAAAATTGTAACATACACACCAATAAGATTCAATAAAATGGAAGACTAGTTTCGGGAGCCATCGCTCCTATCATCAGTTCCTGGTCGATAGGAGCGATGGCTACCGGAACTAGTCTTCCATTTTATTGAATTTTATTGGTGTGTATGTTACAATTTTGACTCAATTTTTTAAAAATGTTAAGTTTACATGAACTGAGAACATGGAAAGGAAAATTGGTTGTTTTTATTTTAATAAGTTTACTTGTTTGTGTATAAGGTTTAAAGGAATAAGCAACTCATAAGGATAGAAATTTAGCAGAATTGGTTTAATTGGAAAAGGAGGAAGGTTCATTATTCATGAAATGCAATTTAATATTGTATTAATTGTATAAATTATTTATAATAATATCGTGTTCTTTGTTTGAACTAGAGCCTGGTCCCCCTGTATATTCCAGTAGGTAGCTGCTGATGAACTGGGAGCTGGGACTGAGTCAATAAAATTTTAATAAATTGGAGTCAGTGAATTGCTGAAGGCACTGATCCTATACGTTATTTTCAAAATTAAATATTTTTTTCTTTATATCTGTTCATTTTGTAAAAAAGTTTTGTATGTTGATGTATGAGAAATAAAATTTATTCATTCATTCAACCCAATCAAACACTAATTTAGTTTTGAAATCAATTACTTTTTGCTCCTGCCACTAATTGGACTAATGATATAGGTTTAATATACCAGAATTTTTCTCTCCTGCTTCAGCAGTATTTCTTCCTTGTATTCACAATAAAGAATGTTTCTGATGGAAAATCCATCAATATAAAGACAAAGTTTCTCAAAATTTATTAACTAAACAATTAAAGGTATAAAGTGTAGATATAATGTGCATTTGGCAGGAACTCAATTGAAATGCTGGATATAGTGCATTGTTATACTGGTTTGTACTGGTCTTGTTTATTAACTGCAACATTTGCTTTTCTGCATTCATAATGTGTACAATATTACAGAAATTCTTATGTTAGTTGTATGATTTATGTTAATTTATGAAATTTTGTGACTAAGTCAGATAACTTCATAAGTATAGCTTTCTATTACACTAAGTTTGAGCCTATTGAAAATATATGAAAAGTATTAATTTCACTCATAACTCAATTTTCAATTAATTATATGAACTCAATTTTCAATGCACAGTAGGTATGCCAATGGTCATAGTAGAACACTGTTATATGTTCTTTCTTCCAAGTAGTTACTAAGTTCTATGTTTAAACATGAAGCCTATATTATGTGACATATTGTGCATATGTATGTTTCATGTTATGGTTGAATGGCTTATCTTAGCAACATCGAGTCAGCCTTATTTACTTTTCCTCAATTCACTTGTAATTTGTAGGTGGATAAGTATGTGATGATGTAGAAAATGAAGGCTAGGTTGGGAATTCAGTTCACCATGATGAAGAGTTCATTAACATATTATGTAATGTAAAATTTCTATTTCTTTTTAATTTATGTAATTATATATTTGTATTATAATATAATGTTTAGCTTCTGCAGCGAAAAATGGCATATTAACCTCTGCAACATTGAAATAGAGCAAAAGCTTGTTCTTTAGAACATAAGAGATGAAAATATTCTAAATGAATGCCTACGGAAATCGAGACATATTAAGTCTGCATTGGAGGACATTGAAATCCAGTGTAAACAATTGTGATTAACTGAAAGGACTATTGTACAAAGTATTGGATACTGAAATTGTGAACTTTTTAACTAGTAGTTCTAAAACAGATTTTTTTTAACTTGTAGACTGTGGTCAATTTGAAAAATATATTCAGTCAAACAATTTCTGGAAGACAAGATGGAACATTTTGTAGGACACATATATTTTGATAAAAAGTTAAAAGGAGAACTAATGTTCATTTTCATAAGTGAAGATAAATGACTGCCATCATAAATAATGGTGTGAAAGACATCTTGTCAGAGACTGGCATACACAACCTTTTGTGAAAGGAATAAGAGCACTCTAAAATGAGTAAAAACTTATTTATTTTATTACGAACAGGTGTTTTTCTAATATTTTTGCATTAGTCATTAAATAAGTGAGCAGAAAAATGTATTTTAGGCATCTAGGGTCCTTATCAAATGCAACTGATGTTTTTTCTGCCAAGAAAGATCACAGAATTGATCTGATCTACAAGAAAGTTTAAGGTTAGTTTACAGACCTACATTCATTTCGGCTTTAAGATTTCTTTACACTTTGAAGAGAATTTAGAGAAAGGATTATAACAATTGATGTTAAGTCAGCAATTTAGCCATTACAGCCACTCAGATACAATTATTACACTATTGTTATGGATAACTTTTATGCTAAGTTTTATTGACAATAAAGGGTTTTGCATTGAATTGAATGTCTCAGACTTCACGTTATAGAAATCTAAAACATACATGGATTGCCCAAATGAAAGTAAGACTCTTTTTTTTCCTTTCTCTCTCTTCCTTTCCTCTGTAATTATTTATTTCTGAGCAAAGAAAATCCCTTGTTGACTGCAGAACCAATCTTCAAAGAAACAGGCTTCCCTCTGCTTGGTAACATAGCATATACTCCATGCAAGAACCCACTTGCCCAGAAAGATGTTTGGGGACCCACTGTATGCAAATCTTGGAGAATGATGTGAACAGTTCCTTTGCTTGATGACAATATTTCTGCAATCTCTCAAGTGGTGATTTGGCAATTCCCCCTTATAAGATTTTCTATGGCTGTAATTGATTTCTCTGATGGTTAAGTGAGCTTGACCAGGTCTAGGCATGTTCTCAGAGCATACTTGTGCATCACAAAATTCATCATGCTATCTGAATACTGCACTGCATAACAGATATTCTTTCCAATACACATTGTTCATACAATGATATTATTATAGTACTATGTACGTGCTCTTCTAAGGAGGTGAATTGGATGATAGGAAACATGTAAAATAAAATAAATTTCCTAAACCTAATTTATTAATAAAACGTTAATACAAGTATATGTGAGAAAATATAACCCTTTATCTATCTCTTAATAGAAAATACTAGTACAAACATATGTGAGGAATATGACCCTTTACCTATCTCTTAAAATAATATAAAAACATTAGTTTTTTACTCATCTCTAACTAAAAAAATATCTTATGCCCTTAAGGAGATGATAATCCTAACGTTCTGAATCCTCTTGGAACATTGCCCTGGCAGTATCTGTTGTTATGCCTTATTTACATTGCGTGGTAAGGATGATGCAGAAGGTGAAGGCGATTGTCGGACTGGTCATCACAGAGTCGTGAAGCACCTCTGACCAACTGTCTGTGTGAAAGAGTTTGAGGTTACTTTCCCAAACTTATCGGTAGCTAACACTTGTGGTCGCATAGCATATCTCTTGCTTCGCGGTTTTCTCATCGAGGTCCTTTGAGGAAGTGACTATCAACTCTTGTGCCTCTAGCGGTTGATCGTTGTGGTCTGTTGTCGCAGAAATAACCATTGGTTTTAGCGAACTCTTACTCCTTTGTAAGAAGTGAGGTTTCCAGTGGCGGACGATGAAGACGATGACGGCGATCAGTACTACACCTCCGAATAGGGTACCCAACCCTATGCCGGTTGCAGAAGGTGTTGACTGTTGCTCGAAAACAGCTCGAGCCTCTCGTACACTGTCCATAAGGTGTTGGAGTTGTAGTTGGGGTGGTTTGTCATTGCTGCGGATGTCGGCCTGGACAGCGTCCAGTCCATGCAGATTTATGGGCATCTCGGTCGCCGTCGTGAAGTTGGAAGTCTCTTCCGGTGTCAGCAAGCTTCGGATATCTGGCACGACGATGGCGTCGTCTTCCAAGTTCCACTTGGATTCTCTGGTAATGGCAGGAAGCAACGTCATGAATTCTGAATGGTAGTAACAGTCCAAATCGTCCGTGGGTAGTCCCGTACCATGGAGCACCAGCAGTGTTCTGGAATCTTGCTTGCGAGCAGAACATGTTTTAGCAATTTTTAAAGGTGTGGAAACAGCATACACCAATAGCTCTTTTTCTTAGATTTCACATGGTACCAGAGGGGTGTGAAATTAGGGCTGATAACGGCTCTTTTGCAAAATTTGTGCACATTGGCCTCTTGACCGAAAAATAAGGAGGTCACACAGGTAGGAGAAGTAGAAGAATACAAGGCAAATTCGGCAGGACAAACGGAAATCATTCCAGGTTTGCATTTTTGTAAAAGGGATTCAGAAAGTAGGGCGTACTTTTGTCTATCTTTAGATACTGCCAGGTATTTTACTGAGGTGTGTATTGTCATGAATTGATCTATACTTGGTACCTTAATTGGTAAGGGTAACACCCTTTATAAATCTAGTGTCCTGTCTACTCATTTTAGTGGAATTTGAACTAAAATTCTTACAGTTCCTGGCATCGAATAAACAATTGAATTACACAAGTCATAATAAGTATGCATGTTAGTCATGTCTACTCCCGGTAGGAGAGATGTTCCCATTGGCAATTGAGTAATTACAGTTCTTAGAATTTGGGAAAGGTTTCTTGGTGGTACTATTGTTGCACTCAATCTTCCCGTTGCCAACATATCCAACCCTTCATGCAGTTGCATGAGTTGTTGTTGCAAATTTAGAATGAATAATGAAATTTCCCTAAACGCGGTTGATATCTTAAATTCTTGCATTACCCAGCGTTTAAGTTCACTAAGACTTGTCTGGGTGCGTTTGCCCTCTAGAATGGTATCACTAACAATCTCTACTAAAGCATTTGTGAGATTTTTAATAGTCTTCGTATTATGTGTAGCCCGCTCATCTAAATTTAGAATATAAGTCAATTGTTCCTCCGCTACGTGTATCAATTTGGAAGAAGTTTTCTCCAACTTAGAAATTTCAGAATGTATCTTATTAACTTCTTTTCTATCGGGAGTTTCAAATAGAAATTTAAGAACAGATCCTCCAGCATCTACGGCTCCGCGTTTTTGTCTTCCTTCCCCTTGGGGCAAATATTGCTCTTAAGTTTTCGACCTCATCTTTCAAGAGTTGAGAAATTCTTTTCAATTTTGATGCTTCCGTCCAATCAATTAGGATGGCCTTGTCCGAACTCCTAGTCAAGTCTAATTTCTGAAATATTTCCTCAATATGCTCTACTGTTTCTGCATATTGTCGTAATGGTACGTCTATACTGACAGTCCATTTACTACCAGTAACCAGTATTGTTTCCTGGTAGGAAAAGATAATTCCCTTTGACATTAATGGCTCATTAGGTAGCAGAAAGGGATGTGAAAAGGGTTTTTGTTTTGCCCACGCATAATCTGAACACAAAAACAAAACAAAATCATAAATAATGTTTGGGCCTTTTCTCGATGGATTACTATTATCACTATTATCTTTCCTCTTTATTAAAAAAAATTAATTTGCTATTGGGGACTCATCGACAACGCTAGGTTCAGTTAAATTAGTGTTTCGAACCCGAGACCTTAAATTCTATGGCGATTCTCCGGGCGGTTCATTTGACACATTAACCCTACTTCCCTTCCAAGTTGGGTCCCTTTTTTCACAATCCTGTTCAGGGGAATGAATGAATGAATGAATGGTGTTTAACGCCCGTTTTTGCTACAGAGGCACCACAGGCGATGGACACTGATGATACATGAGATGAAATGATATATTGGGAAAGGATTTTTTTATGGATGGAATCGTTCCAGGCCTAAGTTTAGGGTACCTCCCCGGCATTTGCCATTTATGAGGACTGAGGAAAACCTGGAAAAAAACTCAGTCTGGAAGGACGTCCTGGCGGTATTCGAACTCCCCGCTCACGAGTCCGAGACTTAACGACCTCGGCCACCCGTGGCGGTGTCCTGTTCAGGGGAACTGGGTGCATCTATAATTTCTTGATTCTCGCCATCATTAGCTTCTACTTCTTCCCTCGGATCTGTACATTTCTCTGTTACTTCAATAACCCTTGGCGAAACTGCTATCGCCTCTACTTCCGGTGGACCAGCAACTTCGATAACCCTTGGCGAAACTGCTATCGCCTCTACTTCCGGTGGACCAGCATCCTGCGGCGACATTTCCGTATAACAACGCTTCAGTCGATTTATATGAACGACTATAGAGCGTCTGGGACTCGTTTGAAGTCTGTAATTCAATGGGGTAAGTTTTTCTTTTCCATGGACCACTATATTTAGGAGCAAGTTTTCTATTTGTATTCTTACCTATACAAGGCTTATCTAAATATACTAGATCACCTACCTCAAATTCAACATCTGTGACTTTCTTGTTGTATGTGCTCTTTTGCTTAAATTTACTGTCGAGAATGTTATGATATACGTCTTCATAATCTTCGCGTAATCTACGCTTCATTGCTTCTACGTGCTCTTCAGCTGATGTATACTCATCATGATCACTAATTTTAATTTCAAGATCTAACATTGTAGGAAGTCTCGTTTCTTTGGTATATAGCAAATAAAATGGGTTGTAGGTTGTGATGGTATGGGGAGCAGAACGATATGCCATTAGTACAAACGGAATCATTCTATCCCATTCAGTTTCATATCGCGACACCATCATAGATAAAGAGTCGTTCAAATATCGATGAAATCTTTCTATAGTAGAATTAGACTGTGGATGCATTGGACTACTATTAATGTGCTTAACATGAAACAATTTACAAATTTCCATGAACAATGCAGATTGAAAATTAGCTCCTTGATCAGATAATAATCTTTCGGGAGATCCGTATCTGCAAAATATCTCGGTAACCAATGCTCTTGCTACCGTATTAGCAGATTGATCAGATATCGGAATAGCTTCCGGAAATTTAGTAAAATGATCAATAGCAGTTAATATATATCTGTTTCCCGAACTTGTGACATTTAATGGACCTGTGATGTCTATGGAAATAATTTGGAAAGGTCGTGTAGCAGTATCTGAAATTCCCAGTGGTGCGGTGGTTTTTCTAACAATTTTTCTTACAGCACAAGTGTCACATTTCCTGATATAAGAGTTTATATCTTCCTTCGGTGTTGGCCAGAAATACCTTTGTTCAATTATAGCTCGAGTTCGTTTCATTCTTGATGTGAACTGTATGTAATATCATGGTGAATAGAAATAATATCTTTTACTAATGAACTGGGAATATTATCTTAGACCTTTGCTTATCCTTTACATATAATAATCCATCTGTATCAGTAATAATTAAGTCATTTAAACCTTTCTGAAATTCAACTAATTGTTTGCAATAATCATAAATTAACTGTTGTTCTTTTAAATAGTCACGAGACAATGGAACAGAGGGACACTGCTGCAGTTCCATGTTCATTGCCGGAGCGGCAAGAAGTGGAACGTGAAGAGGGGGCTCCTCCCCGGGGACATTTGCATCTACAGAATCAATCATCGGCTCTTCAGGTATCGTCTCAAGGCGCGACAACGCGCCAGGTACAACATTAGCTTTACCCGGCCTATAATTTATTGTAAAGTTGTACTGACTTAATGCTAACATCCATCTAGTTAATCTTGCACTTAAGGGGTTTTTTGTAGTGAGTAACCAAGTCAGAGCTTGATGATCTGTGTAAATAGTAAATTTGTGACCAAATAAGTATATTTTGAATTTTTTTCACGCCAAATACGACACTTAACAACTCTTTTTCGGTGGTAGTGTAATCAATTTCTGGTGGAGTTAGTAATCTGCTAGCATATCCGATAGGTCGGTCTAGTCCTTCCTGAATCTGGCTAAGTGCAGCGGACACGCCGTAATTTGAAGCATCACAAGCCAAAATGAAAGGCTGTGAAAAATCAGGATGTGCTAAAATTGATAATGACGTTAATGCATTCTTTAATATATTAAAAGCATATTAGGTCGCATTATTCCAGTCAAATTTCTGATTCTTTCTTGTCAACTGAGTGAGAGGTCTACTAATTTTAGAAAACTCAGGGATGAACCATCTATAATAGCCAACTGCACCTAAGAAAGATCGCACCTGCTTCACAGTACAGGGACGCATTAATTTAGTAATTGCTTCTATTTTACTTGCATCTGGTTTAATTCCTTGAACACTAACAGTATGATCCACGTAAACTACTTCCGGTTTGGCAAATTGACATTTTTATAAATTTGGTTTCAGATTAGCTTCCCAGAATTTTTCAAAAATTCGTCTCAAATTTCCTGCATGCTTTTCAATAGTTTTCCCGAAAACCAAAATATCGTCCATGTATACTAGACAAATAATTTCCTTTATAATTTCCCATTATCAGATCTATTGCCTTCGACCACGTCGTTGGGGCGGAGACTAACCCATAAGGCATACGAATGTATTGATAACTCCCTTCAGGACACACAAAAGCAGTTCTTGGTCTATCTGATTCTTTTACTTTGATCGCGTGGTATGCTGAACTAATATCAATGATAGAAAAATAGGCGTTGCCTGAAAGCATTGATAAATTCTCTTTTATATCTGGAATCGGCCATGTTGGTACTCTGGTTACTGCATTTAATCTTGTATAATCAACACACAAACGATGTTTTACAATTCCGCCCAAAGCTTTTAGCAACAAATAGACATGGACTTGCTCAGTCTGATTTAGTATGTTCTATAATTCTCTTTTGAAGCATTTCTCTAATCTGTCTCCTAAGTTCCTCTTTTAATGAAACTGGCACCCTATAAGGATTTAATCTAATTGGTCTAGCGTCTCGTGTGTCAATTTCATGTTCTACTACAGAGGCGCACGGCAACTCTCCCGATGCCTCATCAAAAAATAACGGAATGTAATCATTTAACACAGCTGCGATAATCTCTCGTTCTCTGGACTTTAGATGCGATAATTTCCCATTAAACTTCTCATAGGCTTCTTTTAACTCTAATTGCTTACACTCTTTAGGACATATCCTTTTTTCCCTGTAAACTCGGCCTTGTTACTCTTATATTGTAAATACCATGTTTAGCTATACCTTTCACTTTCATCACATAACAAACATCTATTACTTTCACTTAAAGATCCTGGGTTCATGACCCCCATTCATCCACCAATAGCCTGTACATTGGCTTTAGGGCACGCGGGTCTTACCTTACCACTTTTTCCCTCTGAGTACTTGTACTTGCACATATCGCGGGTATGCAGGTTCTCCCCCACTCCGGACATGGCTGGAGTTCCTTGGTGACATACACGCTTTGGGCCACTGACTCATGTCTTGCATCATGACGTCGGGCACTGGCCAGTGACTATAGGCCGTTGGAGGGACGAGCTGCCGCCCTTTTCGATCCGCAGACCACCTCCCTTCTACCCCTCCTCCAGAGGTAGGAAAATTGCCCGCTAGAAATAGTATAGGACTACTCCCCTTCCACTCGTCCGGCATACCCGTGCCGAAAACTCTGTCGGGGGCGCCATGCCTCGACCTTCGGACGGTGGGCACCTCTGAGCCATTATTTAAATCACTGTTCCCTCGAGTCAGACACTGCCCCTGTTGACGTCGCTTTTCTCGGGGACCCTCATCCTTGCCCTGGGCTCCTTCTATAAATTCTTCAAAAAATGCTTTACAAGTTCCACACTTGTCTCCGTAGGGACATCATAAAATCTACTTTCTTTTTCCGTTACTTCATTAAATTCACTATCTTTTTCTACTTTTGACCCCTTAGTTAAAATGACCTCATTTATTCCTGTATTCAATACTTTCATAATACAATATTTACTGTCGTCAGGAAAATTCTCACTTCCTCTTTTAAGCCAATACAATGAATTCTCACTTTTATTATCTTTATCTAATGCATATAATCTCGTTACTACTCTGGCTACATATAATTTATTCTCTTTAACATCTACAGGCTCTATATATATTTCTAAGGGAAAAAGCTTATCTTTCAGCTTTTGAATACGTGCAAGTGCTTGAGTTTCTGACCTAGGAGGTATAGGAGTATTTTCTGCTAGTACCACATCCCAACTTAACTCATCTTCCTCATCCTCACTTTCTTCTCTCATCATCTGTATTTGCCCCGTAGTAGGAGTGATCAAGTCCCAACTCGGATAGTATTCCTGAAAGTTCTAAGTTAACTGCTCCAAACTCCGTTTTTAACCTTGCATTGGGGACGTCAATTACTGTCTTCATATCCCTTAATAGATCTAACCCAATAATTCCTTCATGATACGAAGGTAGAGGCACCACACAAAAATTATGCCCAATCTCTGTTGGATTATCTCCCAAAGTGAATGACAAAAATTGATCTTTAATTTCTAGCGCATCTCCAGGTTACACCTACGGCAGCAACTTTTGAGGGGATTGTCATCCTTCGTATCTATTATTTCTTCCTTTATTGCAGACAAACTAGCTCCTGTATCTATCAACATAGTAAGACTTTTACCGTCCACTTTCATTTTTACTCACATTTCTTTATGCACAGGGATTATTGATAACGCGGGAAGCGATTCTGCCTCGGGGTTACCGGGTTCCCGTTCCTCGGCGAGGCTTGTCCATTTCCATACGGTGCTTGCCATCTGCAAAATTTAACGGTATGACCAGGTATATTATATTTCTGGCATGTAATTTTTCCTTCAGCTGGTCTGCTCGTCGCTTGCTTGTGGTTACCAAAGGAGGAAGTTCGATTTCCGTCATATGTAACTCGTAAGTTATTACTATTTTCTCTTCCCCACGTCACTGGTCTAGTTTGCCCTTGTCCTTGGTCCTGTCTTTGCATAGGATTCTGTAGTTAATAGCTTCTACAGTTAATAGCAATATGACCCTTTCTATTGCATCGAAAACAAGTTCTATCAGTTCTAATCAAAAATACTTTTCTTTCCTGCTTTTCTTGGTCGGATCTCCGCACTGTTTTTCGGAATTTTCTACTGTAGTGGCAATGCGAATAGCGGCTGTGAAGTTGTCAGGCATTTGGTATCGAACCTGTTGCCCAACGGCTCCTCGAAGACCATTTATGAAGGCTGCCAACAACCGTCTATCTGCTTCCTCGTTAATTACTTTCTGAGCATCAGCATCCTCGACTGTGCGGATGGTCTTATGACAAAGCTGTCTACATCTATCAGCAAACATTTCTACAGTTTCCTCAGATTTTTGAACGGCATTTTGAAGTGCTGTGTAATGATACTGAGGAGGTAGTTTTTCTGTAAAACGAGCAATCAATGCCTTCTTAAAATCTTCCCAAGTGACATCTGCGGTTTTTAAGTCAGCTCGGCCTCTAAAAAATTGAAGGGCTGTGCCAGAGAGCTTGGCCCTAGCTATATTTAGTTGATCGACCGGAGACCAATTACCCACAACGGCCATGTGTTCAATATTCGCAATAAAATCTCTAACTGGTCTACCTTTAGGGTCACCCGAATATTCTTTAATCACGTTTGCAATGCTAACATCTTTAGTCTTAGCGGCCGTTAAGCGCGCTACCTGCTCTTGCAGTTCCTTAATTTTATCGTCTGGGTTAGGCATGTTCATGATTCATGTTTTTCTCCGTTTACTAGGTTTCTGCTGCTCTAACAGTTCTGCAGCTAACGAAGAACGACTGCAGAGGTTTATTGGGGGATAATATGCTTATTAAGAAGAGAGAGAGAGAAAAAAAAACATCTACACAAAATATATAGTTAAGTAAATCACAATCAACTCTACTTGCTTATTTTGTTTCCCTTGGCAAAGACTTCATATTAACATTATCATACATAGGAGCATTCCTAGGAAAAGCCGAAACCCCTTTTCCTTCTGGAGTTCTTATCCTTTGTTCTAAGATTGATTCACCTGTAGCATAATCATATAAAAAATCAGTTCTCTCTATTTCTAATCCTTCAAAATGACAACCTGGATCAATATGACGCTTTAAAATTCGTGTTTCAACATCGAACATAACCGTGCCATGAGAATTATTATGATTGTAAATTTTATAAGATGGACATGCAAAACCTTTCAATTTTCCTTCAATTTCTAACTCTATTCTTGAATCTGTCGCTATTCCTCTAAATGTATGCCTATGATTCTCCAATAGTGTCAAATCTATCTTAGTGTATTTCCTGAGGAAATCATTAGCTAAACTAAAAGCATATGCATCAGTAATCCTTAATGCTAATGAGCTGGTAGTTGACACTAATGAACATCTACAATTGTAAAAGTAACTGGCTTAATTCTTCTTTCACATCTAAACATATTAACCCAATTCAGAAAACATTTCGGGGGTACGGAGTTCCTTAGAAAATTCCCAAAAATTTTAAATCCCAATGAAGCTGCCATCAGTTTATAGTACTACATATGTGCTCTTCTAAGGAGGTGAATTCGATGATAGGGAACATGTAAAATAAAATAAATTTCCTAAACCTAATTTATTAACAAAACATTAATACAAGTATATGTGATAAAATATAACCCTTTACCTATCTCTTAATAGAAAATATTAGTACAAACATATGTGAAGAATATGACCCTTTACCTATCTCTTAAAATAATACAAAAACATTAGTTTTTTTACCTATCTCTAACTAAATAAATATCTTATGCCCTTAAGGAGATGATAATCCTAACATTCTGAATCCTCTTGGAACATTGCCCTGGCAGTATCTGTTGTTACGCCTTACTTACATTGTGTGGTAAGGATGATGCAGAAGGTGAAGGCGATTGCGGACTGGCCATCACAGAGTCGTGAAGCACCTCTGACCAACTGTCTGTTGTGTCTTCTGGAAGAAGAGTATTTATACAAAGTTCTAGGGTGGTGGCCTCTGCATGTGCCATCGAAAGGAACTGATGTCTAAGTGACTTGGACTCTCCTCAGGATGCTATGCTTCCTAATGATGAGTGTGCATCTGACTTAAATGTCAAGAAAGTTACGAAGTAGACTTTCTTGACTAAGAATTTATGTATATTGGATATTTTTTTGAAGGTGTAGCATTGTCTCTTTAAGACACGTGGCATTATTGCCTACAATTCTAGTGGATATAACCTGTATATAAAGTTATGTAAATGTGAACTTTCTAAAGTTCTCTTGGATCTTGTACTTGATTTATGGTAATTACACAAATTCTACTATCTGTATTTGAGTACAGTTTTATTGTTTAACGAAACTTTAAAAGTCTACCTTCCTTATACTTGGTAGCCTACTTCAGGGCACTATAATATGTTTTGGCTCCACCAACATCTTCTGCATGGAAAAATTGAATTACTGCTCGCTGGGCCCATTTGGGACAAATCCATATTGTAAACGTATTCAGTTCAATGTGCTTCTGCACATGTAAATAACATACTGAGCCATCAGATCATACCAGTCTGCTTTCTTACAAATAATGCCACTTACCAGAGCAAAAATTCTTCATAATTAAGCTAGATGCTACAACAAAAGTCTTAGTTTCATTGGGCAACTCTTATATAAGAGGTAACTAAATAGTAATCAATACAAAATTATTTTTAGTCTTATAAATGCCTCTGTTGGATTTAATGATTCTTACTTAAGAAGATAAGTAAACTACTATGCAATTTTAGTGAGTGGTATATGATCACATATTAAAGCAGATAAATAATTTAATGAATGTATACCATGACCAGTGTTAAATGAAAACTGCATTGCTTCATCTTATTGTTCTGCCTAATGTGGGTTCTTATGCTTTATTAATTAATTCTTTTTCAATAATAGGAAAAAGAAACCTAATATTTAGTTTAAAACTAAAGTAAAATGCACATAACTCAATGTGAAATGTGACTATACAAGTCTCATGATTTTATTTGGAACATTAATTATACTGTGTAATGTAAACTATATCTCTACATGCATCATTCTTTATTAAACATTGTTTATATGTTCTGTCTTTGTTTTTCTTGCTCTGATATGCAGTCTTTGTAGGAGTGTAGAAGTGTCCATTAGTATAAATAATTTTCATTATTATTTCCTCCTACTTTAAAAGTGCCTCTAAATATCAAAGTTGACGTTAACAAAAGCTTTTGTTAAGGGAAATAATGTAATATTAAATCATTAGTATGATAGTCATGGAGTAGAAACTGTGATTAATGACTTTTTTTTAATAGTTTTAATGCCTGTTTTTACTACTGAGGCATCACAAGCAGTGGATACTGATGATATATGAGATGAAATGAAATTGGGAAAGGATACTTTTTTAGGAAAGGAAACATTCCAAGCCTAATTTTAGGGTACCTCCCTGGAATTTGCCATTTATGAGGAGTAAGGAAAACCTGGAAAAAAAACCCAGTCATAGAAGACGGTCCTGGTGAGAATCGAACCCCAGGCCTCCCACTCATGAGTCCATGCCTTAATGACCTCTGCAACCCATGGCAGTACTTTTAATGATGTTGAGCTGGTTAGATGTGAGCAGATGAATGACAAAATAATGGTGAAGTACAAACTAATACAACATTGCAAACATTCTCAGAATTGCCATTTATTAAATCACTCAGTTAAATGTTTACATAGTTTTACTTATATAGGAAAATAATTGAATGAATAAACATTAATATTATAAAGATTCAAAGTCTCTAACCCAAAGTTGGTTTAATGTGAGTACTTCACTGCACTTTCATTTTTGCAGCACTTTTCAGTTACATCTGCTCATAATGGAGACTAATTGATAACAATGAAATAACATTCTCTGCATGATTGGGGCTAAGGCTCTCAATTTACTATTAATTCTTTTATTTTGTTTCATTTTAAAAGAATCCTCCTGGAAATAATTCCTTCTTTTTATGAGTGGGGAGTCAAACGAAAACCTTAAAAATGTAATAAAAAATTAAAATATATGCACCATTATTTGTTAAGTTGGGAGTACTGTTACCAGTGCCTTAAAGAATTCCCAAAGGTGGCAGTATACTGCAGACAAGCAAAATTCTGCCACAATACCAGTTTAAAATAGCTGCCCTACTTGTGACATGCACCAGTGAAGAACAATGTTCTGTCATATGTTTTCTGAGAAATGAAGGTATGAAACCTATTGAAATCCATTGGCGAATGAAGGTCCAGTATGGCAATGCACATTTATCACTGCAGCAAGAGTGAGTGGAGTAGAAAGTTCAGAAATGGTGTGACTTCTGTAGCAAATGCTCCCTGCCCAGATCAGGCACACTGCATTGTGACATGATAGTCTATTGCAGTAGTTGAAGCCATTGTGATGGAAAATCATCATGTGATGTTGGATGAAATAGCCGCAAATCTGAACATTATTCATGGCTCAGCACATCACAATATTCACGAGTTAAGTTTCGCACGGTGTCTGCAAGGTGGGTGCCAGGTGGGTGCCACAGCAGCTGACTCCAGAACTGAAAGAGTGATGAGTTGATTTCAGTGAAGAACTTTTGCAGCACTTTGAAGCAGAAGTGATGACTTCCTTGCAAAAATCGTTACAGGAGATGAAATCTGGGTACACTACCACCAACCCGAAACAAAGAGAACAAGCAAGCAAATGCCATTCCTCATTACCAAAACCCAAAAGTTTCCGATGCAACTGTCTGCAGGAAAGGTTATGCTGACTCTCTTTTGGGATGAACAAGGCATTATCTTGGAATACTACATGCCTCAGGAAAACACCATCACCAATGCATCATATTCTGATATGTTGAAAAATCATCCTCGGCCTGCAATCAATCAAAGCAATGTAGACGTCTGACAACAGGTGTCATTTTGCAACGTGACAATATTCGGCCTCATACTGCCCATATAACAGTTGCAACCATCACTGGCCTTCACTTTGATACTCTTCTACATCCGCCATACTCATCAGAACTCACTTGGAGTGATTATTACATGTTTGGATGACTCAAAGAGACGATGGAAGGAAAGAAATTTCTGAAGAGGTGCACCAGGCCATGCACAAGTGACTGCACACATGACCACAAGATTTTTTTCATGAGTTCCATGTCAAAAAATGATACACTTATGTTAATGGAGACTAAGAAAAAAGCATGAGCTATAATGATGGGTGGCCAGTGGCTACACTAACAACATGCAGTTTTTAAATAAATATTTTTAAACTGAAGGATAACACAAAAACCCACTGTACATAATAAGCTTTTAACTTTTCATTTGTTTGAAGAGTAAAAGAATGCAGCTAAAATAAATAAACGGTTAATTATTTTACATGATCTACAACAATTTTCATAGTACTTTGCCACTTGTACATGTATGATGGTGAATTCATTACATACATGTCTCTCGCAAATATTGTACACTCTTTTAGCCATCCCATTTTTTTGTAAAGGGCACAAAGCATTAATTTCAAGTACCTTTACATTGGCTCCATTTTCCATATGCTCAATCATGCTTGCCATCTTCTTACTATAGCCCAAAATATAAATGAAAGATTTGCAATGGCAAAGCAAAGATTAAGATGTGTCATTATTAAAATTGGGATTTTCCTATAATTGTAAACCTCTCTTTAGGATAGATAGATAGCATTAATTGTCAATAGACCTGTTACAGTTTCTGACATTGTGAAAGAAACGAACAAAAATAGCACACATATTAATTAAATTGTACTTAAGAAGCTATGGACAATGGCATGGAAATATATCCTATAACAACTTATTAAATATGTTCAAACTAGCTCCACTTACATACAACATTAAGATATGTTTCAGGGGCAATTGCTCCTATCATTAGTTGTTGACCAACTACTGAATGTGGTGGCTGAATTCCAAGGTGCTTTTGTGGCAGTCTCTGATGGTTCAAATAGGAACTTGCTGAGTTCATTCATGAATAGAACATCAGTATTCATTAAGTTTTATCTATTTTTAAGAATGCCAATTTTTTCCTGAATAGGTAGCTCTATTGGGTTATGAAGTTCTTTCAGCAACTTGGCCTTTGGTTTAATTTCATGATTTTGGGTATAAAAGTGTGCTGCCACTGCTGATTTATCAATTTGTTTAAAATGAATATTCCTAAAATGTTCCTTTTTCTGGATTTCTATACTTTTCTTTGTTTTCCAATATATTTTTTATTACAATTTGCACATTTAATTTAGGTAAATTATTGATTTCTGTTCTATTAGTATGGTGTCTTTTACTGTGGAACTTAGTAAATTTTTGATATTAAATTTGTTCTTTGGGGCTAACTTTATGCTATTTTCTTTAATTATCATATTGAATTTGCCATGGTCAGTTGCATAATATGTGAAACTTTTGAATTTGTATCTTTTCCTGATGTTCTTCAGTGTGGAAAACTCTCTTGTAGAGTTTAGAGTTTTGTCATTTAAAGTTATTGATAATTTTTATTATGTCTTTGCTGAAACCATTATTAACCATTATTATTGCTGTATTAATTATCTGTTCATATTCTGTTTTGTACTCTGTTTCTGTGAGTGAAATGTTAATTATTCTGTGTCAAGCTATAGAACACCACATATTTATGTGGGATGGGATTATGACTATTATTTTTGATGTCATTTTTTGTGTGTGTGTCTCTTTTCTATGGATTCCAAAATTCAATACTGATAACAAGAACATAATAATAAAAATGATGAACACTGTTTTTATTTAAGACATGTTTCAGGAACCATCATTCTCATCTTCAGCTGTTGACTGACTGCTTGATAAGTTTTACATTGCTCGATATGGTTGTGGCTGTATCTGAGCTGCTACTCTGTGTTGGTTGGAATAGGAATTTGCTGGAATTGGGAGGTGGAATGTCAAAATTCATTCATTTTTCTTGATTTTAAGCATGAAAATTTTTCCTCGTTGTTGGAGCATTACTTTTAACATAATGGCTTCTTGTTTAATTTCATGGTTGTATGTTACCAAAAATGATTTGCTACTAACAATTTTTCTAATTTTTTTGACTGAAAATACTAAAATGTGCTTTCTTTTTGGCTTTCAAATTTATTTCATTTTTTCTTATGTATTTCTAAATAGCAATCTAAGCATTCTATTGCATATATGCCTGATTTTTTTCTCTGATGCTATCCTATCTTTCAACAAAGAATCTAATAAGTTTTTAATATTGTACTTATTTTGTGGTGTTAATTTATGCCTGTTCTTTAAAGATCTTCCCAGACTTGTAATTATATTGGACTATAAGTGAATCTGCTGTATTTGTAATTATCTTTGATGTTTTTAAGTGTAGAAATGTTTTTAATGGATTTTTGTCTTTTGAATTTGTTAATTTTTAAAACTACTGTGTTAGTGCTATATCCATTTATTATTGCTGCTATTGATAGATATTGTAATTCTTTTTTGTATTCTGTTTTTGTGAGTGGGAGAGTCTGTGTATCAAACTATTAAAATTGGTATAATTATATGGAAATGAATTGGAGCTATTGTTTTTACATAGTTATCTGTATGTATGCTTTTCTATAAATATCAACATTGAGGTTTTCTGCATTTCTAATGATTTTTAATGGAAGATCTCCACTTTCCTCAGTTTATATGGTGAATTTTATGGATTTCCCTTGTAAATTGAGGAGTTTTAGAGCATCTGATGAATATTTCTTTGGTATTTAGAAACATGTTGTTTTTGTTGTTGTTGATCTAATGTGCAGGATTTTGATCCATCAATTTTTCCCTGGCCAGCCAATATAATTTGTGTATTTTCCTGTCAGGTGCAGCTTTCCTCAGTTCTGTGTATTCCAGTAGATGTGCTCCATTTGCAATCTTGTCACTATTGCAGATCTTACATATGTTATCATTCATAAAACCAAATCTGTGTAGATATTCCGCCAGACAATCATGTCCGGTGGCCAGTCTAAAATGACCAACTGCTTCCTTTCTTGATAGATTTTTTATTTTATGTACTGTTTCTTTTATATTAGAATAATTTTTATTAGACATTTCCAATTGAATATTATGTTCATATTTTTGTTCTATGGTCGTTTTGATATTTTTTAATTTTACATTTAATCCACAGGGTTTGGTTTAGAATATAGCACTGCCCCCATTTTGGTCAGAAAGTCTGCATTCTTGTTACTTATCACTCCCACATGTGCTGGTATCCACAGTAGTATTTGGAAACATTCAATTTAGAATATTTCAGTTGCTTACTGTCAATAGTCTCTAAACCATTAAACATGAAATAATTATGCTATTCACACTAAGGAATATTCTTATTGCACCCCTCATGCTTTTAACATAGGCTGGGCCTATAAAGCCTTAATGGATGCTGGAAGGTATGATATAATATTGGGAGGGTAAGAGGACTACTGGGCTTGGTCGCTCAACAGCTAATGATGGGAGTGATAGCCGCCAAAACATATCCTAATGTTGTATAAGCAAGTGGAGTTAGTGTGAACATATTTAATAAATTCTAATAGAATATACTACTATTCTGTTGTCTATAGCTTCCTAAGTACAATTTAAAAATTCAAACAAACAAAGCATATATTACTTATACTGATATGGTTTCAGTGCAATAAATGATTCTGTAAATTTACTCCAGCAATATCATATGCATTATTTTAAGTTTTACAGTTCATGCCTTAAGGAAGTATTATGGATGGAAAATATGACCTCACCATTGATTGGGATCCACTACGCTGGTGAATGTGTCCATTACTAGCCATGCCACTAGGTCCCATTGGGCCAATGGTTCCACTGTGTGTGCGCTCATGTCCATTTTGATGTGGGAAGGTCTGGAACTGCATTGCCTTGTTAGGATCCATTTCTTCACGGAAGCCCAGTAAATGGAATGTAGCATAGGGACAGATTTCGTCTTCCATGCCTAAAATGGCATAAAACCCATGCCTAGAGGTAGACTTGACTCTTTAAAAATTTGCAACATGTGTACCAAACCATTTAATTTGGTTTTAAGCTGTACAGGCTATCAGAAAAAGGCAAATCTGAATTTCTTAATAAAATATGTTTTACTTTTGTGATAATAAGTTTAATAGTATTTATTTATATTGAATCTATTTTTGTTCTCTCTCTCTCTGAAATACTTGGCTAATCATACAAATCTTAACAAGATAAATTTATAATCAGTTTTTATTAAAATAATATTGTTACATCTGTTTTGCTTTGCTTTTTATGAATTCTCTCTCCCTTTCACTCTCCTTTACTTACTTCCTTCCTTCATCCTTCCCTCTCTCTTGCTGTTGCTCTGTGTGTTTTTGAAGTTCCATCTGGCCATTAGAACAGCAAATGATTATAAAAGCAATATATTTATTTTGAATGGTGATTTCAATGCTGAGAGAGCTTCAAATCTTTAATTGCTTCTTTTGCTTTTTCTCTCTATTTTTGCTATAACCTATCATATTGCCACAGATAAGTTATAGCAAAAATTTAATGAAACATTTATTAGAACACTGATTCATTAAGAATGAAATAATGGATTATTCAAATGAAAGTTAAATCTTTTAGTCATGTAATAATTTATTTTCTTTTTAACAATGTACATTGTAGTCAGCACAGGGCTAATATATATATGCGAGAGAGAAGAGGAGGTACTGATTAGTTTGTTAAGTAATTTACAACTAAGGTATCTTTTCATTATATTTCCTTTTATTGTAGATTATTAAAAATCCAGCACTAACTGTGTAACATTTTTGATAACTAATTTTGCACAAAGCATTCTTTACCATCCATAGCTATTACCCTCTTCCGCATTATCATGAAATTAATTTAGAGCCCTTTATTATCATTAATTCCAATGTAACTTATCTAGTATAGCCAATTTTATCTATATGTGAAGGTTAATAAAATAAATAATAATTATTTCTAACTTATTTCTTTTATTTACAATGTCCTTGAGTGGCTGCTGGGATCTTCAGGGCTACAAGTATAATATTATGTGAGAACATATTGTCAATTTCGTAGTAAAAGCGCCCAAGTCCAAAACTGGATTATGAAATAAAGACATTTAAAGATTTAGTGCTATATAAAAAATCTTTATACTACTTTATATTTTAACACTTAGGTATTTTCAGATTAAAGATATAGTACTATCAAATTATTTTACAAAATGATAAGTTTTAAATTTTTATGTGTCAGAGTATTGGTCAGCTTTATTTGCTTGAATAATTCAAATGTAACTTCCTCTTTTTTTTTGAGTAGTGTTTAAAGCCCATTTTTATTACCGAGGCACCACAGGCAGTGGACACTGATGATACATGAAATGAAATGATATATTGGGAAAGGATTTTTTTTTAAAGGAAGGAAGCGTTCCAGGCCTAAGTTTAGGATTTCCCTGGCATTTGCCATTTATGAGGACTGAAGAAAACCTGGAAAAAAAAACCCAGTCAGGCAGGACAGTCCTGGTGGGATTCGAACCCCAGACCTCCTGCTCACGAGTCCGCATCTTTACAACTTGGTCACCCGTGGCAGTCAAATGGCACTTGGCAGAATGCTAAAACAACAAATATTTAAAATTGTTATTGAAATTAATACTTACTTTAATATAAATGGAAAATGTGAATGAATGACCTTAGATTTACATAATTTTAATAGTTCTTCTTTCTTCTTCTTGAAATGTGTAATTCTTCTCTACACAGGCTTTGAAGGTCCTTTGGTATCTTCAGTTTTCCTCTTTTAGCCCTTTTTAATCACTGTTATGATCATAGCTAAACAAAATTATTTCCAAATGATATTAGCATTTTATCTTCAACCTTTGCACCTGTCTATCCTCACTGTTTTTGGTTCTATTTTTGATCAGTGCTGCAGCTAACAGTTTCAAGTCTTTGAAAACTTTAAATCTGAGCTCTTCAATATATAGATGCATGCAATGTTGTGAAGATTTTTAGATCTAGCTAACTTAAAAATGTTGTGTATAGTATAAACAGACATTCTTTTCAGGGCTCTGTTTCAAGGGCTCTGTCCAGAAGGAATTAATGGTTCATTATATGGCAAAGCTCTTTCTTGAGCAATGAAAAACAAACACAGAAATTATGGGATGTTAAGGCTATTTTAGATATGACTTAACAAAATTTTGCTTTTAATTTTGCAAAATACTTAGTAGCCATAATACAATATAGTGTAGTCTATATACTATATTATAGTAAGTCTTCTTTGACTAAGTCCAAAATTTTCATTGTCTCTTCAAGTAAACTTGATCAAGTCATTCTATAAATGGACTTGATCACATTTACTAGCAGAGTAAAATGAAATGTGAACTTGGTTATAGGAACTTCTCTTTAAGATAAAGATAAAGATAGCCTATTGTGTCCCTTAAGGGCAAAGGCCTCCTAACAAATATGGAAAGCTGGCTTTTTCCTAACATGGTGAGCTATTCCATGCTAGTTGTTCATATGCTGTTTAAGATACTGACTGATTTGTTCTTTGGTTACTCCATTTCTTGCTGCACTAATTGATTCTCGAGAGATTTCCAATTTTCTCTTCCTCTTGCTACTCTTGACCAATCTGGACCTGCGTGTTCCTTGAAGAGGTCTGCCCATTCTTTTTCTGGGTCTGTTTGTGAAGATCTTGTAGGTCCATCTATTGTACTGCATTCTTGTGACATGACTGCCCCATTGTCATTTGTTTCTGGTGGCTATTTGTACAGTGTGTGTTGTCTGAGATAACTGATTTATTAATACTATAGGTATTTTGTCCTTCAAAGTTATTCCCAGGATCTTACATTGCATTTTTCTTTGGCATATTTGAATTTTGTTCTTTTGTTTTTTTCTTTTATTGACCATGTCTGGCACCCATATAGTAATACAGGGTATACACAGGTTTCTAGCATCTGGAATCTGATTTTCTTACTTAGCGTTTGGTCTGACAATATAAACTTAAGGACCCAAAATGCTCTCCAGGTTAATGAGATCCTTCTTTGTACTTTTTTTCCATTTTATCATGAAGGAAATCCGTTGTCCTATGTATGTATATTCGCTCACATATGTGAGGACTGTTCCATCTATTTTTATTGGGGTTTCAGGTCCATAAAATTAACTACGTCTTTAGTTTGTTTAGTGACAGCCCTGCATTTTTGCTATGCTCACACAATTGTTCCAGCATAATTTGTAGTGCTTTTGATGTTTTGGCGAATAAAACCACATCATAGGCAAATCTTAGATTTGTTGGTTGATTCAATTGGTTCTAATCATGAATAAGGATTTAGGCATGCATTTTTTCTAGCCTAACTTAATTCTTTGTAAATCAAATGGCCACTGTATATAATTTTCTGAGAAAGGTGGACTTGATCACTTTTACCAAGAAACTAACAATATAAGGGTATATGATCTGTATAGGTGTCTAAACTTAATCACATTCAAGATTCAAAGGAAAAAAGCCTTGGATAAAAACATCACTCTATAATTTTTACTCATGTGAGATTAGAGGGCATGCCTTATGCTTATAATCTAACTGCTCAATACCTATTCTTAAAAACCAATGCAAAAGAAGTAATTTTTATTATAAAACAATTACTTCATTAAATGGATAACATTTTATGGACCAGTTATATCCATATTGATTGTTGATATTATATTTATTTTAAAGGTCACATGCCTGTTAGCATCTTTCTGATTCAGTTCCATAATTTAACTATTCATATAAATTTGAACAGTTTGGGATTTTCACTGTGAAATATAGTATCATATAACAAATTATTTTTGAAGAAGTCACTCAAATTTCACTAGTTTTATTCCACTTACTTGGACATGTTTCAAAGGCAAATTTCCTTCATCGTCAGCACGGTTCCACTGTCAGCTTTAAGGCGTGGTTAAGATGTTGCTCTTTGGATTTTATAAACTTTTTGATGAGGTTGCTGTTGTTTGGAAGATCAAAATTAACTAAATTTTCTTTATTAATGGATATCATTGTATGATTCAGTTGAACTACACACTCTTAAAGCTTCACTTACTTTTCATAAATGTATGGAACCGGTTTCGAGAACATTTTGTTCCCATCTTCAGCCATGCTAAGGTTCAAGCCATGCTAAGGTTCAACCTTAGCATGGCTGAAGATGGGAACAAAATGTTCTCGAAACCGGTTCCATACATTTATGAAAAGTAAGTGAAGCTTTAAGAGTGTGTAGTTCAACTGAATCATACAATGATATCCATTAATATGATTGGCTTCACTGTGTTAAGTTCCAATTTACATTTAAGTAAATTTTCTTTGTTTTCGTTCAAGAATATATTTTCCCACATCGATAATTCTATCGGTTTTTGAAGAGCTTTTAAAAGTTTTGGTTCATTTTGGAACTCATGGTATTCTTGCCAGAAATGGTACGCTACTGCTGATTTTTCCATATATTTTATTTTATACTTCTCATGTAAAGCGTATGGAAATGTTCCTTTTTGTTTTACCTATATATTTATTATTGCAGTCTTTGCAACTGATTTCATAAATGCCTGATTGTTTTGCTGGCAGGATTTTGTCCTTTGTGTTGGTTTTTAGGAGGTTTTTAAATTTGCTGATGATGAAGGAAATTTGCCTTTGAAACATGTAAGTGGAATAAAACTAGTGAAATTTGAGTGACTTCTTCAAAAATAATTTGTTATATTAACTATTCATCTTCATTAGTTTATCCTCCTATTTTCTACACCAATTTCCCCCTCCCTCCTTTTCCATTTTTTCCGATTTCCTTTCAGCTAGTGATTCTTGGCCTTCCTTGCTTCCTTGCTTCCTTGCTTCCTTCCTTCCTTCTCTCTCTCTCTCTCTCTTTCACTTTAAGGCTTCTCTGATAGCCTGTTGTCCACCAATGCTTCACACATAACCACGACTTCAGGTGTTTGCCATAAATAACAGAACTAAGTGATTCATTATCTCTATATAATAAGGTTTCTGTAATCTATGATAAGATACTCAGACATTTCCAAATTCAATGTTGTATTTAGTCTCAAGGAGGAAGAAGAAGAAGGAGGAGGAGGAGGAGGAGGAGGAGGAGGAGGAGAGATGATGATGATGATGATGACGACGATGATGATGACAATAGGAAGAAGAAGTCCTGCAAGATCTTGAAATTTTGTGACATACTTAGCTATTTGAACTAATTATTTCTAAGCTTACTGTAAGACAGAGAGAACAAAAAATTATACAGCTTCTAAATTTATATATATGTGTGTTTTACAAATATGATTATTCATTGACTTCAATAGCACTAGTAGAGCTTGTATAGTAGGAATTTGTTTTATGGTTTTCTTATGGTTATTTTCATTTCTATGGTTATATCTTGATAGTACATACCAAAATTCCAAAATCTACTAGTCAGTGTACCTAATAACAAAGAACACCTTTGGGTTCGAAAGAATAAAATTGCAAAAAGATTCTGTTATGGGTCATTGCTTACCTCTGAATTCAATGATGATATTTGATTTTCTGTAAAATTCCACAGTTCACCACAAGAGGTCTCTGAAGACAAGTTTGATTTTGAAATTTAAAGTGCAGATCTGCACAAAAGTAATTATGTACATAGAACTGTTGCCTTCTGTCATTTCATTAACATAGTTAGGGTATGCAAGTGTCTAAAATTAACGTGCATGCATGGTGTGTGTGTATGTGTATGTGTGTGTAAGGGTTTTCTATAAAATTAACAAAGCTCATCTTCCAGACCAATACTGTTTTCATGGCTAACCTTATATTTAGTTTCAGTTCAACAAGTCTCAAAACATTTAAGTAGATTAATTACTAATCATTGAACCATTTTGTTGTCTCATTACTACACAGAGATATTAGGCATTCAATTCAAGTACCTGCACAACCTCTACTGCATAATAGAAGTGAGCATAGGGTAACTAAACAAAGCATTTTAGAGAGCAATTGTATCCTTTCACAGAAACATGAATATTAATGTTATATTCAGAAGAAAGTAAATGACCAAAAGCTGAATTTTAATCCAGTTTTGTTTGTTCATGAGGGCATTCATTCTAAGATTCATTATTTACAGCAATACAACCACTTATTTTTAATTTACATTTTACAATTTTAATGTGGATTTATTTACACAAAATAAGAAAAACAATTTGCAAAGCTTTATTATGACAGCAGATAAGCATAAGCAAAATAAATAATTAATGATTATATGCAATTTGGTTTTAAGCAGAACAAAACATTTTTTATTTTCTTGGTAATATTATTACAAAGCAGGTTAAGAGGACCATATTTGCTGTACATTTATTAGGTTAGTTTTAATACTTTTAATGGCAGGAAGCACAGATGAGTCTCATAGGAAACATTATGTTGGATATTTGTTACCATGTTAAACTAATTTATTCTGACGAGTTAATATTTTTTGTTTTAAACTTCTGGGATTCCACAACTTTGGTGCTAAAGGGTACTAAGGTAAACAGTCTGCATTTAAAACCTAATCACGCAGAATGGAAATTGTTTGGTTTACTCACAAGGGAAATATGGGACCTTGCCACAATCCAATTATGACCAAACATGGCACATATAAAGCACAAAGTCTAATAGATATGCAGAACTAATGTTAGTACCAGAATGAAGTGGGTCTTGCTGACATTACTTATGTAAATTTGCATATGTAAACTATTTGTATACCTCTATTTGAGCATAAAATTAATATAATGATACAGAAGAAGTAATAATCTAATAGATGGATGAGACCTGTGTATTTTTCAAGGATCTATTCCACTTTCAAATAGGCAGGAATACATCATTGGACTTGTTGTTTGCCTTCGAATGTAATGCAAGTGATCAGATGACATTCATGTAATGTGCATATTGATATAGAACATTCTTTTTACACTGCTATGGAACATTTTATTTTACACATGTTATCATAGGCTTCACAAATGTATGATACATAACATTGTATATACTTGCCTCCTAAACCCAAGATCGCGGGTTCGAACCCGGCCAGGACCGATGGATTTTTTCGGGGTGTAAAAATCCTAAGTATGGCTTCCTTCGGAAGGGAAGTAAAGTCGTGGGTCCCGTGTCGTACATTTACGGCATGAAAAAGAACCTCAAGCCCGAAAGAGAGGCCTCTGAGCAAAATTTGTCGGCCGTTTCACGCCCTGAGTTGAATAGGACGCTGATGACCTGAGATATTAAAGAGCGTCCATAAATAAATCATTCAAAAAAAAAAATCACATTGTATCATGATGTTCACCGAATATTCTCATATAATGACATTCAAGATATGTTATGTATGTGAGCTAGCATAAGTTACATTGGTAGAACCCATTGCATTCCATAACATGTGTGCTATATGCCTATCTGGCCATGTACTTTATAGTGCCACGTTTGATCAAAGTCAGTTTCTAATATCCATTTCCAGAATTTTATAGTCCCATGTACTCTGTCTGGTGTCGATGATTTGGCAACCAATTGCACTTATAAAAATGTTCCATGCAGTCCTTCATATTCACATGAGTCTAATGGCCCTCATACTGCTATGCAATCAGGATTTGTTACCAGTGAAAACTGGTTAATCTTCAATGCATGTACAATCTTTGGTAAGACTGGAGTTAAAGTTCTGCCGATGCAGGCATCCAGTTCACTCAGTCATGTTTATCATGCCAAATGTTGGTTGCATTTCTGTAGGAAGTGCATGTTAGACTTTCTACTGCATATTTCTCTATTGTAGGCTATATCTAGAGTGAGATATATGCAAAGAATATTTATTTAGAATGTTATGTGCAAAAGAAATCATAAAATATGTAAGAGAGAATTTTAAGATAAATTTTCATCAATAACATTTCCATCTGGAAGTGCATTTTTCAGATTGGTGAATAAAATTTGAACTCAAGGCACTTTCATTGATAAGAATGAGACCAAAAAACTGGGTTTTAACAGGGGAGTAGCTTGATAAAACAGGTTATCGATTAGAAACTTCTCCTAAAATTTTTTAACATGATTAGTCCAGCAAGTTGGTATATCTGTCCAGCATATATAAATCCATTCAGCTGCTGCATCTTACTCCATATATTACTGCTATATCTGAAATACAACCCACCTACATGCCAAAACAAAATATCTGGGATGCAGTTTACAATATTTAGGAGGATGAATTGCAGTAAGTGTCTCAACATCCTTTTGAAAATTCTTTTCAAAAGGATTCAGGCATGTCTCACAATGGAGTGGATACTTTGAGTTTCTATTATGATGATGAATACTATTTGCTTCTAATAAATAATGAAAAACAAAAAAATGTGTGCTGTTAGTTTCGGACAGCATACATGATTTCTTTTGGCAAGAGACAAGGCCATAACATACTAACTTGCCATTGGCAAAATCAATTTCAATTACTCAGCACTGTATATATGCTTTAGAAAATATGCTGTAAGCAACTTATTATGATTTAAGCAATTCTGTATATGATTATAGATTTTTTTTATTGTTTGTTTTCTCAAAATAACATTTAGGAAATTTAATTTTGGAATGTTTAAAGAAAATATACAGGTACTCAATTGTTCAACTTAATACTCTTTAAAATCTATGCACCATAATTACCTGTAATAAAAATGGTATATTTAAATAGCTTCCTAGTTCCTTATGAAGCTGAACAAGTAAAGCAAAAACTCAAACAAGACAACATGTAAAGCAGCAAACACAAAACACACTTGTGTAAAATTTCACAAATAAAACTAGCATTCACTGTCCTGTATTAACAATAAGGCAGGTCAGGCACAATCAACAGTCTTTTTGCATTTGACAAAATTTGTTATTGGTCATGCAAATATATTAAAGTGAATAATTCCAGTTTCAACATAGCTAGATATGAATGAATGACCTTCCATCTGTCACTTCATAAATTCTTAAGCAAAAACTGTGTAGACATGCATCGGAATAGTGATGAATCATGCTTTCATATAATTAAGTTAAATAAGGATTTTTGTTTCAAAAGCATAGTTGTTGCAGCTAAGCTTTTAACTTACCTATTTTCTTTAAAGAGTTAAATTCTAATTGAGATTACAGTAATTGTCAGAAAACAAAACCTCAAGCTTAAATTCATTTTATTAACTTAATTTAGTGACTGTCTGCTCATTCCTACATGGATATACCATATTTTTGGAAATAAAACCCCATCACATGTAAGATTCACTAGAATTTTAGTCATTAATTTTAAAAATACATTTTGCATTGGATTATTCTCCATCTATTTTAATGTTGAAAGAAATATCTGTTTTAACTTTAAGGATTACTTCCTTTTTTCTTGGAAGAAATATGACTGCCAAATAGCATTGCAAGAAAGAATAAAGTAGTGCTGTCTTCTCTCATCTCTGGATCCACTAATCACAAACATTGTGATGGGTAAATGGAATTGTCAACAATTGGAAAACATCTGAGAGGGAAACGTTGGCAACAACATGGGTAGATTAGTTGAAATGCACAATTAACACATTTCTTTTACCTCTGAGCTTAAATTAAAACCATTTATTTTTATCAAAAATGTAATGCAATAACAGTGGCTAGAAGTTTTCTATCCAAAACTAGAGGAATGAAAGGGATAAATTGGTAGATGGAAAAGGGAGGAAATAAAATCATGCCTCATGGTCTGGAAAGAATTCCAATGTTGATGAAGTATTGGGATGGATGACTGAAAGAAGAAATTATGGTGATAAACTAACATCTTTTCTGATGAATAATAATTTTGAAAATAATGAAACATGTTTTTGTTCACATTGCTGAAATGTGATGTGTATAATGATGTTTTATGTCATATAAATACCTTTTAAAAATGAAACTAATGTAATCAATATTTGCAGAAGAACAAGAAACCATAACATTATCTGCCCTATTCCTATATCTCATGCATGTCAAATTGTGTTAGTGATATTCTCTTCCTTCCCCATTCCAATGAATTTGGCACTCTGCACCACTATGACATAGGTATTACTCTCACTATAACTCCTTGGCTCATGGACAAGCTATCACTGCAAGTAAAATGGAGGAAGAGCATATTCCCCTTCAACATTAAGCCTGCTATACCCTAAGTCTTTTTCTGCAATGTATGCTATCCTATATTTTGGCAAGGAAATTAGGTTAAAAAAGGACTCCTCTATATGAGTACATACAGTACTAAAGATTATTATTTGTATTAATTAATATGCTTATTGATGCTAAATGCATTATTACTAAATGGCTTGGTTCCAACTCTAGCTTTACCCTAAGCTATAATAGTTGAAACTATATTATAAGCAACACAAAGATAAAGTAAATATTATAAACAATACAAAGAAAAGCTTTTACTGCATAACATTTCCACAATATCCTGCTGAGGCTAGGTATGTGTCTCTGAATATACAGAAGACACCCACTTCTCCTCCTAAACTGTTTAACAGATCCCTGCCTTGAGATAGCCAAAAGGTTCAGCCCTCCTTCTTCCCCAGCATTCTTTTCTAAGCACAGTTGGGAGTGCCTTTAGCTAGTCAGACCCTTTCCTACCAACCTAATCAACTAGCAAAACCTCAGCCTTCAGATAATCAAAAGGCATCACTTATCTCCTGACTGCAACCCTATTAATTAGTAGTACATATGCTACATTTCCATTATACATGTCCTCTTTATGTTCAATTTCATTCCAAAACTACTTAATTTCTTAACCATTCATAAATGTTTATTTTTAGCTCAATATACTCTCCAAAATTTCTCATTTGGGATTGGTCCCTGATTATTTTCTTTATTGTCATTTCTCTTCTTAATGTTAACCATTTCTCATTCATCAATTATTTTTATTTAAATGCAAGCTATACAGCAATTCTGAAAAAGCAAAATTATGGAAGCATTTTCAATGTTATAGTTCTGACTTAAATAAACATGTGGTAATGAAAGTTTGTAAGCTTGAAGGGCCGTGAAATGAGAAGTTTTTTTTTGATTGATTTATTTATGGACGCTCTTTAACATTTCAGGTTATCAGCATCCCATTCAACTCAGGGCGTGAAATGGCCAACAAATTTTGCTCAGAGGCCTCTCTTTCAGGTTTGAGGTTCTTTTTCGTGCCATAAATGTACGACACGGGACCCACGGCTTTACTTCCCTTCCAAAGGAAGCCATACTTAGGATTTTTATGCCCAAAAAAATTCATCGCTCCTGGCCAGGTTCGAACCTGCGATCTTGGATTTAGAAGGCAAGTATGGTAACCACTACACCACCAGGACCGACAAAAAAATGAGAAGTCTGCTACATTATCTGATAATAGAGCAATTAGGCTTAGGTACTGCATTTATGAACCATAAAATGCCTCATAACTTTGTTGCACATATTACCAACATGATTCTTTGAAGTATATGCATTTATATTATAGCAAAATTACATAAACACTATGCAAAGTGAAATACAAGAACTATAGTTCAATCTAATAGTGTTATCTAGCATAGTTCACATTATCTTGTTATATATTATATATGCTTATTCTTAACTTACTTGTAATAAGCATATAGAATACATAACAAGAAGGGCTGAAAAGCATTTATCATGGTCCAAATATTTGTCAAGAATGAAGTGGGAATGTTCAAGAGAAAACTTTCCACCACGTAGAATGTTTATATAAAGCAGTACCTAATTCCATAAAGTGGTGAACTATTAATAACAGCAAATATTATAAAGATCAAACAAAATCAGAAAATCAATGCTTCGAATTTATTCACAAATTCTGACAAATCAACACCAATACCTGCAATTCAAATTCTAAAACATCGGTTTCCCATTGAACATGAATTTAAAAAAGCTGCTGTTACTCAGTATGAAAAATTAGACTCCCATTAAAGCACATGGTGATTAAGAAAGTTTACAGTCTTCTAAAATTTTAGGAAGGCTTTGTATCTAAAGTTCATTACATTAAAAGAAAGAAACATTATCTCAGATGTAAAGAAAATTTAATTTTTAAGATTAACCCTGCATATGAGCAAATACAAACAATAAAGATAGATCATTATCTGGATTTAGCAGATGATGTGAAGAAGTGTAATAGGTACTCCAACAGTAAAATTATTGATTTTGGAAACTGTAAATACTAGATTCCCTATTGAAGAATGCCTCCATATTTTTACTGATGGATCCCTGTGCCCAACCAAAATATAGAGATTTTGGAGCTAGATGCCAACTTTTTTCATTTTATATATCCTTAGATTATGGCATTCTGATGGAAAAATTGAACCCATCTCTACAGTATTTCAAAATCTTTTATATTAGCTTTTTTTTTTTTTTTATTTCTAATAAACAGTTTTAGCACACAAATTGTTCCCTAAAAACCAAAGAATTTTAGAATGTTGGAAAATTATACATCAGCTAATTAAACTTAACAAAAGAACAACTTTTCAATGTGTATCATCTCATTATGGTTTGGTGTGACAATGAAGTTGCTGATCATCTAGCCACAAAGGAAAGTATATTTAACATATAACTGCAAATTTCAAAATATAACTTTACAGCATTTTCATAAAAATTCAAAAAAATGAAAGATGGGAATGCCTTGACAGAAGACCAAATTCAATTCCCGATTACCCACAGAAAAGTCAGTTGCAATATCCCAAAAAATTATAGATCATGATTGCCTGGCAAAGCACCTGAATAGAACTGGACTAAAATTTTCATCACTAAGTACACTGTGCAGTTTTAAAGAAGAGATAGATCAGGATCACCTTCAGCAATGCCCAGCAACCTCTGTTTATGAAAAATATTGGAGAACAATGGAGAGAGAATGACTTCATTGTAAACAATTTAGCATTAGATGATGATGATGATGATGATGATGATGATGACGATGATGACGACGACTCTGACTGAAAATAGACAACATGACTGGTATATGCTTATTTTGTACACTTTGATTTTTCAATGGCCAAAATTCGCTTTTCATTGACTCTTGGGATAGCTTCCAGTGCTCTTAAAATATTATTGCAGTTGCTATTTGTTAAATGTGAAACTGTACAAAAACAATTTTCATGTTTTACTAAAAACTCCACCAAGCAAGCACCTACTGATACATCAACAGTTACATATTGGACAAATAGGGAAACACTCAGGTATTGTGAAAATAATCCATTTTAGAAATACTTTGGTTAAATTACTGAAATAATTTGCTGGTTAGTGGTAAAGCAGTTTGATTACATCATAGGATATATTTTTAAATGCTGTTATTCCTAAAGCATCTGTCAAAATACTGGATGTCATATACCCCTTCAGCATGCTTTATGTCACCCTCCATGTCTACTTGATTAAGAGATTAGCATGTATTTTGATTTTACTCTGCTTCTCATTTGCCAATTATAAGCAACAAGTACATATTCAATTTGATCGTTAAAAGTGAGGTTCTTGGTGTATGACTCCACTAATACAAATGTTGCAGAAGAAATCCTGTTGATCATGTATTTATCAAAGATGTGTAGTTAGTATGACAACATTTATGGAACATATATTTGTTACTATCACATCCATTGCAAACTATTAATATTATAGAAGGATTCCCCTGTGGCTTCGGTAACAATAATACCTGCTTCCCACCCAGTGAACTCCATAGTTATACCTCACTGTGAAAAAAATATTACCAGGTAACTCAAGATATCAGCAAGAATGGTTTATTTGAATAAATTAATTTTGTTTGGCATTTGAGAATTTATGAGCAATGTTATGGGACTTAAAATGGGGACTACAGTACTTGTCAGTCTGCTTAAGCCTATGAATATATGAGTTAAGTAGGTGCTGGTGTGGTTAAAATAACTGTCTGACACTCAAAAAATTCTAGGATCAATCCGTAGATAAGATTGTTTCATGCTGAGCTTGTAATATTAGTTAGATGAAGCTTCAGTGATTGCTTATTCTGAATCTAAAATTAAATACCTGCTGAGGGAAAGTTAATTTTAAGGGACTTAAAGCCCCTGGGAGGGAGTTTGAGCTAATCCATGCACCTTTAAAATATGCAGGAGTTCAAGACTGACATTTCATACTTTATATGTTGCTTGTGGCATAGATGGCAACAGGCTTTATATATGTGAAATAATCTAACTTAATTTATGCATTTCATTCTCCTCAGCCCTATGTGGGTCTAGGCTTACTGTGACTCCTGCATTCTTTACCTCAGACTTGCAACATCATCTGCAAAGGGCAGTATTGCAAGGGGCATGCGATTAGCATACCAAACCCTGTCAATTGCCAACATGCAACTTTCAAGATTGAAGGACGTCACCTCTCTATCAGGCAACTCCCCAATTTCTTCCTAAAGCCAGATCTCCCTAGTCTAAGCAGGTACTGGGGATTGAACCCACCACATACTGGACAGCAGCTGACCACTAGATCAAGGAGGCAGTCTTGTGCATTTCATAGAGCTATATAATTATATCTATATAACTTCTCTCAACAATGTTTTTACATTATAAATCTTTATACAAGGGCAATGTAGACTGCACTGATGAACATTTATAAAACTAAATCTTCTATAGAAACTCAACAGCAAAGGTAGTCTTTACAAAATCTGAATGGAATTGCAGAAAAATGAGATAAGAGAAATAGTTTGAATGTAATCAAAGAAGACACCTAATGTGGGAAACTTTCTGTTACATGATTGCAACAATATGTGTATTGCTTAAGCAATTTTAAATTGAATATAAAAATTGAAAAATCTACCCTAGCTTAGACAAAAAGATTCGGGAAAAAGCAGAAACTTTGATTCAAACTCAATGAGATTATTTCCTGATATCCATGAAGGAACTGTAGCCCAGACTACTAACCTGATCTGTGGTAGACAGTCTCATCTGAACCAGGGTGAGCAGGCATGCGTCGAACCCCTGGTGGATGGAGACTCAATTCTTCATACATATGTCGAGGGTGTCTGGGGTCCCAGGTAGCATGACTGCGGAAGGAGCCTGAATGACCTAGAGGTAGCCGAAGCCAAACACCAACAAAATGGCCAAATGGATAAATCAAAGTCAAAAACAGCAAGGGGTAGCAGCCAGAAATCATTCTAACAAAGTGGAAAAAGTAAATGTAACACATGGCAAAAAAGAACAAAATGAAACCTACCTCATGGAGAGGTAAATAAAATATAAAAGTTTAATTAAAGAATCAGTACACAGGCTCTATAAGCATTGCATTCTTAGTAATAACTGTCCACTAAAATGTAAATATTCAATTACAGTTTATTGCTGATTTTTAGGGAAACTAGGAATGCTGAATTACAGAATTGTATGAAATTTACATTTTAAGTGGACTGCATATCTAGCATAAAAGCAGGATAGGGATATGGTATATGTTGAACACATTAAATTGTGTGCAATTTTCATTTTACTGTTGCTTTATTTTGTTCTGTTTCATATATTTATTAACATAAAAATATTATTGTAGATTAGTTTTTAGAATTTATTCAATTGTAATATTTTAATCAGGAATTTGCAATATGAAAAATTTAAAAATATATATTGATCTCCAAATAGCTATAAATAACATAATAGTTAGAAGATAGATAAGCTTCTATTTTACAGCTAAAAATCACCATCATACATTATAGTCATTATGATCACGTTCCATCTTTATTATCTTTTGTTTGATTTACCATCTTAAATAGTATAACAAAATATTTTAATTTTAGCTAATTGTGGAATTATCTACAGATCTCCTCATCTAATGATATAAATTACATTATCTAATTATTTGCTAAATTTTATAACAGTAGTCTTGAGCATTTTTATCAAATTAAATAAAGTGCTGTATTGTAGGGGGTAGTAAAAGAAGGGAAAATATTGCTTTACAGAAGGTATAAATGACACAATTACATCAATCTTACATGCTAAATAGCTACATGCCTAACATCTATGTGTTGGTGATGTAAGGATTTGTAAATGCATGCAGTATTTTTGTGACAATACATCCATCCACAACAGCAACAGAAAATATTTGAAGAGTGGATGAATGAAAGATATTGTTAAGATATCCTTACTTATGACTGTACCTCTCTTGATCCGATCACAAGTGTTGTAGTTGGAGCCTGGCACTGGTGGTAGTTTGCGGTTGGGTGGGGCAATGTAGCCAAGCTCATCACGAAGATCTGGACGTCGTTTATCCATAGTGGAGTTTCCACCAGCTGACTGATTGTATACAACATCATCTAAAACAAAATTGCACATATGCAAGTTGAAATAAACTTTTCTAGCCCACCACTAATAAAATGAAGTCTGGATATCTATGTCAAATAGTCATTTTTTACACACATTTAAGACTGAAAAAGCTCAATATACTGGTGAAAATAATTCCTCTCCTCAACTCATTATTCTTTAAACAATAATTATTTTTGGCAAAAGCCATTAATATATTTTTATATAATATAGGCATTATTTTACACATTTAAAGTTAATGTAAAAGTCTTCTTTGAGAAAGAACCACATAGCTTTACGACCACATAGTTAAAACCACACAGTTAAACCACATAGTTTAAAACAGACGATTTTAAGAAAAAGAAATTGCACATTTAGAGAACAGAATTATTTAAATAGGTAAATAAGACTCAAATAGATTAATGTGAAGGTTTAAGTGTTTATGAAAAATATTTTTACAAAGACATCACAGACAATTAACTACATATGAGATTCTTGGTTTGTTACCAACTTAAAAGGAGTGTGAAGCATTGAAATTATTTAAAATAGTTTCATCTCTAAAGAACAATGATGAATATCAGTGGTTGAAATCTAAGTAACAAGTTCAAAAAGAAGATAAATATGAGGGTTACCACAAAAGTTATGACAACCTTTTTTTTCAACGATAATGCTTGTCAGACATGAAATTTTAAAATATTCAATTGGAAGGTTATGACATATGCTTATGCTTAATGTATGAATTTTGGACATTTTAGAGACCTGTATCAGAATAGAGAATTGGGGAAAAAAAGAAACATTAATCGTTCATTACAAATATGTTTATTCCTCTAATTACATAAGTATATCACATAGCCATATGCATGTGCATACATATGGCATAATCTCCCACAGAATCCATCACACACTGCCAATGATATGGAAGATGCCAAACATCCTATTTTCACCTTGAGAGAAAATTCTGATCTCACATCTCATTGCTGTGGCAATGTCTTCATGTGTCTGAGTTGGTCCGGTGGTCTAGTGGTAACCATACTTGCTCCCTAGACCCAAGATTGTAAGTTCAGTCTCAGCCATAGTCAAAGGATTTTTTTGGGCACAAAAGTCCTAAATATGGCATCCTCCAGGAGGGAAATAAGACCAAGCATCCTATGTTGTAGATTTATGGCACATAAAAGAACCTCAAGTATGAAAGAAGAGGCCTCTGAGCAAAATTTATTTACCGTTTCACACCTTGAAATGAATGGAATGCTGATGGCCTGAGATGTTAAAGGGCATCCATAAATAAACCAAATAAATAAATAAATTCACATGCTCAAAAGCATATCCCATACAATGGATCCTTCAATTTCAGTATGAGGTGGAAATTACACAGATAAAGTCCGGCAAATAGGTGGATGCTCGAGTACTTCCCATTCCCATTATATGAGAAGATTTTGTATGCATTCTGCTATATGGACTATTGCATTGTCATGAAGAATGATTTCAATCTTATAGATATTCAAGGCATTTTTCCCTAACAGCCTGACTTACGTGTCTTTACAGGAAAGTGCGCAAGTAGTAAAGTGCATTCACTGTTTGGCAATGTAGAATGAATGGCAAAAAATCACCCCCTTAATTTCATATGCAAGGTGACCATTAACTTGTCAGGAGAGGGATTTTGCCAAAATGTCTGCCTTCTCGGGAATCCTTGATCACCATTCCACTGACTGACATTTCAGTTCAGATTCATGGGCCCTGGCTCAAAATTCATCCATGGCCACTATTCTCCAGCATGTAATCTCCTTCTTGTTCATATTGTGCTAGATGAACACAGCATGTCTCTCATCTCCACTGTTTCACTTCCATTAATGCATGTGGTATCCACTTTGCAGCAACTTCCTGTGGTGGTTCTTTCTTCAATGCCAATGGCTGTATGAAGCTGGAGTTTCTGTAGAGACCATTGCCTGTCATGCTCCATGCATGGTAATTAGGGCACAAGTTAAGTCTGTATGCATAGTCACCATTTGTTCTGAATGTTGTATGTCAGCAGTTGCTTCTCTTCCACACCAGAATGCTGCTGCCCATCTTGCAAGAGTTCAATATGGTACAGCATAATTTCTTAATGCTTTGACAAGCTCAGTGTAATGTTCTCTCAAGGAGAAATGCTAATTTCACTTACAAATGCTGTTCAAGCTGGGTCACATTCATTCTGCACAACTGTTAAGCATGCACTGACTTCCCACTTGCCTCAGTTCAATGTCTTGGCAGCCACTGCTATCTATGGGTGCCACAATACTTGGCCTGTGAGGGGCTATAATGTACATATGTTAAAATTTCTCATCCAACTTGTATTATCATGGAAAATTATTTCCATGACTTTTGCAGTATTGTACTATTGTACTGGTTCAAACTAAATTGAATGAGCTGAAATTTTAAGTGGAAAGAGAAACAATGTGCATTATATTTCTCATATCTGAACTTTACTAAAATTTTAAAATAATAAACAGTGAGATTATGAATAAGATGTCATTACACTTTTATTTTGAAGTTTGATATTATTAAAACACTCTTTCCCAACTCTAAAAATGTCATTTAAAATATACTGGGAGTTCAAATTTATTTGCACTTTACTGTGAGTCATTTGAAATTAATGATGTCCATATTGCAGAGCAATTCTATCAGATTAATCAGTTGATCTAATTTTGAGAATTTGCTGTGGAGGATTGGGGGCAGGGGGCTAAGAGAAAGGGGGAGGGGGAGAGAGACTATTGCCATGTTGTAGTTTTAAGTCCATTTGTTTATAAAATGAGGTTATTTTAATTCTTTAATCACTGACTGGATTGCAAGTATCATACTCAAAGTTTATACATTTCAAGACAAGGTATGCTGACTAACAATTATGCCATCCTTTCATATTGGCTCATGGTAAAGTTCAAATAAATTTGATCACACAGTATATTGCTTATTACCATGCATTTCAGTAAACCAACTGCTAACCATGACCAAACAAATTTCAGTATTACTGGGCTGTTGGCAGATGGTTCAATAGAATGCCCAGTAGTTCTGTGAATTTTGAATGCTGATTATAGATTTGAAATCAGTGAAAGATAAGACTTTTTATACAATAATAAGGTTTCTGATTTAAAAATTTCCCATTCCAAATACTGCATTGCTATGATACAGAATTACTAATGAAGTTTTGTACTCATAAAATGGTCTATACAGTACCTTGATGTGGATAAGGGTGAAAATATTTTACGAGTCAAATACTTTCTAGATCTTTCATTACATCAAAAAATTATCTTTACAAAGCAATGGCCAAAAGAGCAGCTTAACTAATTTTTATAATATTGCTTCAGCATGCCATGAAAGATATACACACAATTTAATTTATAAACATAGCTATTATACAAATTACCTCTAAGGCGAGTCTGCTCAGGGCCTCTAGACCTTCGTGACAAGGCAACACAGATAACGATTACTCCCACAACTATCACGACAATGGTGGCTCCCATAGGAACAACAACATTGAGATCAAGCCATTCTGGCATCCAAGGGAAGTACTGGTTTACTGATGTTACATCTCTTTCAGGTGGTGCAATGGTACCTGTGTAAAGAGCAATTCTTATTACTCATGCTTACCTTTCTGATGGGAGCTTTTGCCACGGAGTACGCAGATCACCACAATGGCAATGATAATGACTAAGATAGCAGCCGCAACAGGAACCACAAGATTTAAATGGGAAAGTAGGATGCGGATTGGGGAGTCAGCCCCTTGCTCAGGAATCTCACGGGCTGGGGCAATAGTACCTGCAACACCCGATCACATTATTAATAGGATGTCCATGTGATTGGACTATTTTGAAATCTGAACAATTAATTTGGTTTTAGAACAACATTTTGAAAATAGTCATTGAGAAATTAAGGCATTTTATTGTGTGTTGAGGTACTACTGCACTTCTACTATTTGTTAAGAAACTCATAAATGAAATGAGATATTTTAAATATATTTGAACTGCTTAAATACATTACCTCAGAAATTATTTGTTTGCCATTTGTAAAAACTGCAAAAGATGCAGTGGGAAAAAAGAAATATAATAAATGTTCTTTCAGGCTTCTGTGGCAAGCATAGGCACCGACTCTCCAGCCCCCTCCCCCCAAATTTTATGGCTCCATCAAACATTTCTCAGACAAGGCCCCCACTAATCCCAAATAATGATAATAGTGATATTGGCAACAACAGTTCTAACATACATTTCTACAAAGATCACAATTAAATACATATATTTTTAGCATATTTGGTGCAATAGCTTCTCAAATTTCTACTGAAAGTGCATCCTCTTGCATTTCAGCTGATGCATATGCATCTATTGTTTCTTTCAGAAATTCCCCTTTTGCCATATATGGTAGCTGTATTTGTACCATGAGCATTGTACATTTCATCATTATGAGTTTAAAGCATTTAATTTTAGATGTTTAGATCAGGATGGCATAAATGATGTAACTGGTGAATCTCCAAATTCTTATTTCATCAATGCTTAGCATTGTCTACATTGGGCATGTGATGTAATATATCTGTATCTCTATGCATTTGCTCAATCATGGCATTAACATATGTGGATGGAACATGAGTTCATATGTTGCAAAGCTTATCGGAGTGAGTGACCTTGGCACTATCATTCAGTACTGTATTTAAAATATGCCAATGTAACAGTACTTACTGTACATATAATATGAATCAATATATTATTATAAAACCAAGAATTGGTCTTTCAAGTAAAGTAGTGCCATCTATATCAACTAATGTTATTTGTAGCTGTGTGAAGATGGAAATTGTGAAGGTAACTGCTGCTTGTGATGTTTGTGAACTGCCTGTAAAATCAAATAGGTTCACTAATAATATTATTGCAGATGCAAACAATGTCAATGATGGATTTGTTAAGAAAATACATAAAAGAAGTTTTCAAGAAAAGTGGATATCAAGTTACCCATGGCTGCAACATAATAAAACTACAGATGCTGTTTATTGCACATATTGCCTGGAAGCTTGTTCTAAGAATCTGGTAAAATGTATTACCAAATATGACTTGATCTGGAGAAGTTTTGGGTTCATGATAAGTCTGATTGCCACAGCAAATGTGTTATAGCTGTAACTGATGTCAATTTAGATGTGAATATGTTCAGGCAGATTTTATCACAAAGGAACTACAGATAAAAAAATCTAGGGTGGCATTATTGAAGATGATATCTTCTTTACAGTATCTAGCTATGCAGGGTATTGCTATAAGGGGTCACATGGATGATATAAATAATTAAATTTACTAATTGCAAATTAGAAGTATAAGTGATGACTCTCTGGAACTTAAGAAGTGGATGGATCGTGATTCATATAAATGGGTTTTCCATGATATATGTAATGAAATACTGGAAATTATGAGTCACTATAAAAACTGTTAAATCAGCCAAATATTACTCAATCAAACGTTTGATACTTCTGTAAAGGAGCAGGAGTCATTGTGATTCAGAAAAGTTACAGACAATTTTGAAGTATACAACATTTTTTAAAATTCTATGAAACATCCAAGATAGATGCCGGATTGTTGTTTCATATTATTAATAATGCTATTATGCAATTTGATTGTGACATAAATAAGTGTACAAGCCAGTGCTATGATGGTGCATCAAGCATGGCAGGCAAATACACTGGAGATCAGGCTAGAACCCCACCCACTATTTGTGAACTGTCTCGATCACTAACTTAATCTTGTTTTTAAGATACTGTAAAGAATAATTCTGATAGGTGGGATGTGCTGAACTTAATAAAAGACATAATTGTGTTTATGAGAAATTTGCCCAAAAGACTTTTATTCTTCAAGCAGTTACAAGGAGATGATGCAGTCAACATACCCATCTGTCCAACTAAATGGGTGGTTTGTTTCTTATCATCAACATTTCATTTCAGTTATGAGCAAATGATGGTAGATAGTTTCTTGAAGAAATGTCACAAACAGAGCCCATTAGATGTAGGTTCCAAAGCAAGTGCTTTTGTACACAAATAGTCATTTAATTTCTATTTCTATTTGTGTTTGTTATGCAAGATATTTTGCCACATTGATGCTATTAACACAGAAGTGCAGAAGAAAACATTTAGTTTTATGGTTCATTGCTTCGCAAATTCCCTCACAAACATCAGAACTACCTATGATACATTTTGGAAAGAAATATTAAATAATTCTCAATCCTTTCACCTACAAGAACTGCAGCTACCATGCCAAAGACAGACTGCAAAAAGATTACATCCTGAAAAGTGCTTCTCACAGTTTTGTCACCCCTAAAGATATGTATTGTCCAAAGTTTTCTAAATTAATTGATGTCTCCAGTCAGTATATTGTTAGATTTGAAAGTGCTGCTTCGCATTTCATGGTGAGCATTGAAAAATTTGTCACAAATAGAAGTGATATTACAGAAAAAGCTAAATTTTTTAAAAGATGACATTCAGACTGACAGGCTGACATTGCATCAAAACATGATGGGATATATTTTAAAATCAATAGTGAACATGCACTCCTTACTAAACTAGTATGACATGTTTTAACAGTTCCTGTATCAACTTACACCTGAAAGATCTTTCTTGAGTCTCCGAAGACTGAAAACTTACTTAACTCATCAATGGTGCAGAGCCATTTTAATTCAACTGCCATATTGAGTTGTCATCACCCTTTGGATTTCAAAGGTACAGTCGACCAGTTCATCCGAAGAAAGAGTTGCATCGTCACTAGCAGACTTTTGTCAAGATAGATAATTATTTTCTAATGTTTCATTTCTTGAATTACTTTTGTACTGATTACTTTTGTACATTTTCAATTTATAGCTTTTTAACAAAATCTGGTATTACAGTTTTTGGCCAAATACATAAATCTGATTTCAGTTTACTGTAAATTCAAACATTTTTAATTTAATTTTAATTTAAATCATTAACAAGGATTTAATTTTAAATTATTAATTATTATTGCATAAAAATATTAAACTTAATATTTTATGTCATTGATGCTTGGATATAAGATGGGCCCCTCCTATATGTTATAGATGTTGGTGCGTATGGCGGCAAGTGTCAGTTAGGCTTATCTTTTTTCAGATTATGCTGCATCTTTGGATTCATGCTGCTGATATTTTGCACAAACTATCTCAGCTTTCTCAAAATTGAAGTAATATTGCAGTGGAAATGTCTTATACAACAGACAGTTAGAACAGAGGAATAGAAAGATGACCACTTCCTTAATGGTGATTGGGTGAATGTTGATCAATGGTTAATTCTTCTAGAAAGGATTTCCAAATGTTGCTATATTATATACATACATTTACACATACACATAGCCATGACCTGTAAAACTGTACAAAACAAGGATAACATGAACGAGACCAGAGTATATATATCTGCAGTATTTGGAAACCTCTACTGGAAGAAGCCATACCCACCCAATAACCATCAAGGAATCAGTCATCTTCCCACTCCTTCACTCCAACCATCTGATATCTAAGGCATCTTCACTGTAATTCAACCAAGCTTTAGAGAAAACATGGTACTGAGAAATGTCAACAGCTTGAATTCAAAGACTAGAGAACATAAACTTCATTACCACTAAGTTATATAATACATTAAAACAGTCCAGGAGTTCGGAAATTATCATATGTTATTCAGTAAACTATTTCATGAGGCAAAGGATTTAACATTTCTGATTCTGAATTTAAAGAAAACTGTTACAACCTTTAGTGCCATCAAACTTAATAGTTTCCTTTATTAGTTTTACTTACATAACAGTGATTGTAATAAATCAGCATATTCTTGCAAAAAACGTGAAAAACACTGAAAATATATGCAAGATTTTGAACAATCAAAGAGATAATATGAATAAATTATAAACAGATTCTTATGACAATTTCAGTTATATTTTTTGTCAGATTTGTTATAAATTATTCCTTGTATGTGCTTATTTTGCCACCAACTGCAATTTCAAAGGTCATAATGCTTTGTAATGAATGAAAGACCCTTGTGGCTTAAGTGCCAAAGTTTATCATTAAACACTCCAAGTGAATAAAATTATAACATGATATTTTACTTTCTAGCTTTATTTTTATTTTTCTTCAAGAACCATTATATTAAATAAAATGGTTGTTAAGATAAACTGTTCATTAGATCTCCAAGTCAGACATGATTACAGTAGCACATTTAACAGTGAAATTGTTTTTGAACTGTCAGCATCTATTTCATATCAAATGAATTAGTTGCTTTGAAATGTTTGAAAATGGACTTATATTTTCTATGCTGCTAAAATGTGCTATAATTTTCATTTATGACTTTTCTCTAAATATTTCACCTCCAGTAACAGTGAGCGTGGCAAATTCATATTCAGCAACTGCAAAGCCTGCATTGTTGTGGGCAGTAACTCTCAGGTGATACCAATTAGCTGGATCCAAATCCAAAACAACAAAGTTTCCACCTGGTTTCACATTGTTTGAAACTTGATTCCATTCAGTCTGATGCCTATAAAAGACAATAAAATTACTTGTAATGAACATTTAATTGTAACATAGAATTATCAACACAGAAATTAAGCATGCAATTATATAAGTGTTGTTCTATGAACCTAGTTTGGTATTTCATCATTCCTTACTCCTTTTCATAATCCAAAGAATGAAAGCTAAAGTCTTATTGTTAAAGCTTAATTACTATGGTTATAATTCACTTTTATATTATTTTTTTTTTTTTTTTGAGTAGTGTTTAACGCCCGTTTTTACTACTGAGGCACCACAGGCGGTTCTTTTATATTATTGAAAATATATGGTCTAGATACAGGATAAGAAAATATTTGCTATTAGCTAAGATCATCTAATATAACATCTTTTCATGCAACAATTATCTAAGCAATATTATTAAAAAGTACAAAATTAGGAGCAAGAGCTCACTAAAACTTGTGCATGTACATCAGCAATTTATTGAAAGAAAATTGATTTGTATGTTATTGTAGTTGAATACTACATGAATCATTATCAAGCAAATCATATTAACCTATATTCTAAAGATTACATTCTATACAATAAAGCAGCTTTCATCAAATAGCATCAAGTTTTCTTACTTCTTCTTATGTTCCACAACAAAGTACAGCATAGGGCAACCTCCATCAGACCAAGCACTTAGATGCAAAGTAATGCTGTTGGTGGAGACTTCAATAAAGCGGCCTGCATCAGGGATAACAGGCTTTGAACCCTTAGTTCGTGTATTCAGAATATCTGATGGATCTCCTGTACCAATGCTGTAAAAGGAACAATAAATTATGGGTAATTAAACTGATTCCTTGGACAGCTTTATGAATCCAAACACCAAAGGCTAAATAGATAAATATATAACAACCATAAATTTATACTATCATATAACACAAAAGGAAAGCACCTGAGAGAGAGAAAATACTTTAGAACACATAATGTCCTAAATTAATTTTTCATAAAATATGTTTTTCTGGAAAAGAGAATGAATGGTAAACAATGAAAGTGCACTCCAAATATCATTTATTAAAATTTTCCATTAAATTCATCAAGAAATAGTTAAAAGTTCCTGAAAAGATGGAAAGGAATTCCTTATATTTAAATTATGTAGTCTGTATCTGAAGCAGATTTTAGGCTGTATAATTAATATAGCTACACCTTGATGCTGCTTCATGAATTCAAAAAAGTAAATTTGAATAAAGTAAAAATAAAATTGAATAAATGTAAAAGTAAAATGACTTTGAAACATATCCAAGTAAGTGGAATAAAACTAGTGAAATTTGAGTGACTTCCTCATAAATAATTTTTTATATAAAAAAAAAATAAGTTTAAATTCATCAGGAAGGGATCTGTATTTCTGGTTACTATATGCTCTAGTATTTAGAAAGAAATAGAACTCAGGCAGAATACTATGATAAGATTTCAGATTAGTTCATATGCAGAATGATCAGTTCATTAAACTACTGTGCCATGGCATCAGAGCACTGATATGTGATTAATCTGCCAGGTGTGCAATTAAAATTGCAGTGCCATGCAAAATATAGCTGACCAAACCCTGCAGAAGTTTCATAATTATTTTTAATAAAAATAAACATTATAAAAGATAAAGGTGTTATAAAACTTCTGAAATACTCAAAGCTCTTTTTGTTTTCACCTGAATAACTCCTGAGCATTCTTTTCTCAACAACAGAAAATGAATTTGGAAAGCATTCATGTAATTTTCCCGGTATGTTGGATTTTGTAGCTTGCCATTATCCAATCTATCTTAAACTAAATTATAAAATTATATTAAAATAAATTAATTTGTTATATTTATAGCAAATTATAGAAGGCACATATCAAATAATATTTAATATAGGTGCAGATCAAATAATAATAAATATAAAACTCAATTTACTCTATATTTCTTCAATAGTTAGGCTCTAATCACCTAAGCCGTTTTGTTCCCTAAAACAATAATCAATCAATCCTTCAACAATGGCCATATAACACATTGCAAAACAATGCGTACAGCTATAAATGTATCATCAGTTCATCTAATAAGAGTTCAGCACTTCTCTATTAAGGGAAAAGAATTGTTACCATTAAAAAATATCTGAAGAATCATAAATACAGACTTTTCAGGTATATAATGATACTACAAACTTTTTCACTGAAAAAGACAAATGTTATTTGATGAAATAATCAGCAAATGATCTACTTCTAGATATTATTCCTACCTGTTATATCCTGTAACATAAACTTGATAGCGAGAGCCACACCACAGATTTTCTAGTGTGTACTTCTGTGCCTGGCTGGGAACTTGGACAGTTTCCCAGTCACCAAATTCAGGTTTATAATGAACAGTGTAACCATGGAGGGGTGCAGTATCAGTAGGATGAGGGCGGAGCTTCATGGTAATAGAATTAGTAGTTGTTGATGTGAGCGTCACTTGAGGTGAATGTGGTGGTGCTGCAATTAAATATATTATTTTTTATAATAGCATATCATTGATAAATAAAAAGGTAGCACTTGATCACACATTTTGGTTGCTGATGAAAAAGTTTAAAAAAAAGAATTTGATGGCAGTGGGCCAACAGTCCATGAGCTGAATATAAGAAAAATTAAGGAAAAAATTAGTAAAGTGATAGAAGAAATCAATAGGCTGACAGCTATTCTAAGGTCACTCATTTTGAATGACACTGATCAGATTTAAGTGATTCAATTAGTACTTTGAACTCTCAAGTTATCACTGAGATTTAAACCAAATCACATTATAATTTACAGCTCCACATCATTACAATGTGGGATCAGCACTAAAGATGCACTTGTCAATTTGACCATTTTTTTTCTGAGGAATTCAAAAACAATAGAAAGCCACAGTTTTCTCCATTAGGCTTAAATGTTCCACCAAATAACTTACAGCAAAGTAGATAAAAATTCTAATAGTAATATAAAAATAAAATTCAATTAACATTAATATTTGTTTTATTTTTCAATGTATCTTCCTTTATCTCAACAAATAATTTAAACATGTTACAATGTTTATATGCCTTAAAAATTATCCTGATTGTTTAGACATTCAATTGCAGCTTCCAACTTGTTCCTTATATGTGATGCTTCAACTATGGGAACAGTTATTAATTGTTTGGGTGAGACCTGAAGAATATGAAGGAATAATTCAGCAGATTTGCAGAATTAATAACAGATAGCAGATATTACAATACAGGACTTGTGTCTTGGTGGAGCAGCACATTGTGACTTAAATGTTTCACATAATTTTTAGTTAATTTGGCACATTTGTTATTATCTTCATGGGAGGAAGTCAATCATCAGAACTGTGCCAGCATAATATCCATAATTTATCAGCACTTAATTGTGTGAACAATTTTTAAGATGGAGAAGAATCATGACGTCGATACTCCTTGATTTGAAATACAATCTCATTTTGGAAATGCGGTCTATCCATTACCCATCTAGTGATATGTAATCAGAGTCTTTGAATTTTGGTTAGAACTCACTGTTTGCTTTATTTTAATGATTGTCAGTAAACATTAAAAAATACATTGCACTGACATATCCCCTTGCTAGAAAATCCACTGAAACTGTCTGGCCTGAGTAAATACTACACTTGCTATTTAAAATACTGTAAAACTTCATTTCAGTCATTACCAGGTTAACAATTTCTCATTACTGTTGAATGCCCGGAGCAAAGAGATCTTCATGGCTTTCTTCTGAGCTTAAATTTGCAGCACTATCTTTTTACTATAGGGTACAATGCAACAGACCTCCCAATTATGTATTTCTAATGAGATTACATTTTGTTTTTCAAGATAATTAATGATATATTTTACATTCATTTTGCTCCATTTTATATATTTCCTCAAACTTCTCTCTTCACAAAGAAGACAATCAAATAAAAAGGAAGTTTTTTTTAAAAAATAAGCTTTAATGGTTAGAAAGTTAAAACCTGAGAATAAAACATTGAAAACTGCAGACAACATCCTAACTGTGGTCTACCATGTCAAGATTAGGGCTTTCTGGTTCTTGATTATACTTAATGGTTTTTCTTGGTTAAGAATCACTGCCTTTTTTTTTACAGTGCTATGAAATAAATAAAATAATTATTTGGAATGAACTAGTTTCATTTTCCTAAAACATATGGCTAATCTCAAATGCACTTAATGCACAGAACAAAGTTTTGGTTTATAAATTCATTGGCAGTTTCTATTCTTCTTTTTCCAATTAAGTTTACATTTAATAAAAATAATAAAAATATGCATATGTATCTTCTGATTTCTGTTGCTTTTTGGTTGTTTTAAAAATCCATGAGTAATATAGCAAATGGGTACAATTATATTAAAACATAATGAACTTAATTAGCTGGTAAGTGGTAATTAAATTCATTATATGCTCCACTTAACATTGAATTACACCGAACTTGCTTCACAAGCCATTGCCCACATGATCAGCTGCGAGTCAACTGCTGATGGTTGGATGAACTTTATGTAGCTCTTGTGGACATTTTATGAACTTTTAGATTAATTTGTCTTCTTTGGGATCTTGATATCCCAAATATGAAGGTTATATCTTCATATTTTTTATTAAAATTATTTCCCATATCCCCAGCTCCTAAGGTCTATCTATTGTTTGAATTTCTTGTCTACAATTTCTTGGTTGTACCCCTTGGTTTATGTTGTTTGTATTATATGTGAGTAATCTTTGTTTTATCCAATCTCATTCACGGATATGTTAAACAGTCTGTGCGCTAATCTGTTGAGGACTGCATGTTTGTGTGCTGTGAGATTGAACCCACTTGCCTTTTCATAATTTTCAGTTTGTGCATTTTTTTCTATATATTTCAAATTTTAAAGAATTACCTATTCATATGATCTCTAAGTGAAGGAAAGGAATCATATTGTTTTGTTCTGTTCCACATGTGAATTTAATTTCTCTTATAGGTTTCAAAGCATTGTTCAAGTGTTACTTTTAACTACCACAAAGATACCATTCACATGCCTGTGCCAGACTTCAAAAATGTATGGAAATGATTAGGTGATATGCATTTCTAAACTGCTCATATATAACTCAGCTGAAAGGGCAATAATGCATTTTCCATAGATAAACTTGCTTCTTGTTTACAAAATTCACCACTGAATCTGAAGAAATTCTGACTGATAAAGACTTCGGTTAGTTCGATATATTCCTCAATCTCCTCATTGCTTAACTTCAGAGACTGCACCCATTTTCAAAGGAATGTTGGGAGTTTGCATTTTGGTATGCTGGGAAAGAGTGAATTTACATCAAAGGACACTAGAAGATCATCTTTTGGAGAACCAAATCTTTAATTTTCTTCACCAGTTCTTTGAAATTGCTTACTTAACATATCAAACTTAGGAAATTTCTGAAATCTCTGGAGGAGTCATTTTTGCTAGTTGGTAGGATGGTATATTTCTATAATTGATTGTTGGTCTCATGGTACATCCCAGCTTATGTATTCTTGATAGGCCATGTATCCTTAATAGTATGGTGTTATATGCTTTAAACTTTGGTTTCTCCTTGGGTGGTATGATTGTGCTTTTGTTGACAGATTTGTTTATGGATTGTATATAATTTTTCAAAGGATCCCCCTTTTATTTTCATGTACTCTTTCCCACTGAGAAGTTTTTCCATCTTTAACTGGTATTCTACTTTGTCCACAATCACAATTTTGTTCCCTTTATGCTTTGAACTGTATTGAACTGTATAAATGAGCATAAGAGTCAAGCCATTACTCTTTTCTGGAATTGTACTTGTCATGTAATTTTAGAAGTTTTACATATCTTTTTAAATAGGGTGGAAAAAGGCAATTGATTTCTTAAGGAAGGGATTGTAAATGCTGAATCATTAAATTAATTAATGTAAAATATGTAATATATGAGAGCGTTAAACCAGTCATAAAAAGTTAGCAAGTTTGAAACCTTTTTTTCAGACTATTAATTATAGACCTAGATGCTACATGTGCTATAGTTAACAGTCTTGAACTTAATATTATGTGATCAATTTAAGATAAAAATAAAAGGGTAAAAAGCAAGAATCAAGGCAGAATGGTGTACACACAGATTTAAGATTATAAACTTCACAAAATAAATTTTGAACTCACCATGTACTACTAGTTGATGAGTGACTGTGTCATGTCCAAATGAATTTTCCACAGAACAAGAATATTCTCCAGCATCCTGTCGAGTAACAGATTTGATGAATAATGATCCTTCAGGAAGCTGACGAATACGCTCATCCTGCTGAAATGCTGCACCTTTTACTTTCCATTGAATATCAGGAGCTGGAATACCAACTGCAAGGCATGGAAGCTTCACATCCTCCTTATAGGTGGCCGTGAAAGAATCATCAAAGGAAGCAATCTTTGCTGGAACTGAAAGAAGACATTTACTTGTATAAATGAAAATATATGTTAGGAAATCAACCAAAAGAAATAAAAATATATAAAGAAATTAATTTGAAAAGAATCATCAAAGGAAGCAATCTTTGCTGGAACTGAAAGAAGACATTTACTTGTATAAATGAAAATATATGTTAGGAAATCAACCAAAAGAAATAAAAATATATAAAGAAATTAATTTGAGATGGTTCATATCTACCTCTGTTGCTTGGAGATAATGACACTGATTTTGAAGGCTGTCCTTCACCAATGAGAGTTGATGCAGTAACCCAAAATTCATATCTTGTTTTCTTTAAGCCAGATGCTTCATAGCTCATTTGAAAGGGAGGCACTTTCTGGCTCTTTGGCTCTTCCTGAACATGAAATTAAATATCTAAACATTTTTATGTTATATAATTTGAGTTTATCAGTATGCATAAAGAAGATAAATTACATGAAATATCTGGTTTTTATAATGTACATGAAATATTTTTTCAAGAAAAGGTATTAACATTCAGTAGCACTCCATAGGATGAATTAGCATACTACCTCTTTAGCTTCTTCACTGTCTTCACGAACATAAACTGTATACTGTGTAACAATGCCATTTGGCTGTTCTGGGGGTTTCCAGCTGACCAGAATTGAATCTCCAGACATTACAAGAGCTTTCACTGCACTTGGTGCCTCAGGAACTAGAACAGTCATAATAATCATATTATTAATACATTATCACCATAATCATAACTACTTCTGCGTTTCTTGCTTTTATTATGATGCATTTTATTATAATTGAACATATAGCAATGAAATAAACTAATTTTCTAATGCAGAGGTAGGTATTTATAACAATTTCTTAAATATTATACCTTTAATGGAAATATTTGAAAACCTAAATATTTATGTAAGTTATAGTTAAATAGTGAAAAAGTATAGTGTTTTCTTGCCTCTAAGAGCTTTAGTAATGCATCTTTTAACTCTGTGGCTTCAGAGTTGAAGCACAATAATTTCAACCAAAAAAACAATAAACAAATTGAAGAAAAAAATGAAAGCTTTATGCTCATCTTATTGTTTCTGGAGCATCCTTTTTACAAGATTATACAAAAAAAAATTATAAAAAATCTACAGTTAGATAATGGTTATCAATTGAAATATCCCTCAGGGTTAGCAAGTACTTATATTTTGTTACAATGAATGCCATTACATTCTGTGAGGGCTGATTTAAATGAAGAAGTTGTTAATATTTTGATAAACCTTTTTAATGAAATATTTAGTGATACCTATATAAATTTTTCGCATTCACAAGATATTTTGTAGATTTATGTTGTGCTAAGGGAGATTCTTCAGGTCTTTTGCTGAATGAGGAATATTTTCTAATTTAATGATGGGTGGGAATATTGTTTTGATTTTTTTTTCTTTAAATATTTTGCAATGCATAACATGACATCTTCAATGTATGGTAGAAATGCCTTCAATTGGTTTTAAGTGTCAGATTTTATGTCATGTCAGGATCAAGTGGCATTAATATTTGGTATGGTATCTATTGGTTTGGTGAAGATATTGAAATTCCACTTTAAGATGTCATGATTCAGTGAAGGTTCTTGCTCTGAATATTCAATTTTATATAAACAAGTTTTTTTGAGAATGGTGGTGATTTTGAGCTGGTGTTTAAAAATTAATTCACATGTGTCAATTTTCTGAAAAATCTCAAGGGTTGCTGATGTCTTTTTCCAAACTAAAATGTCAAGAAAGGGATGTGCCATGATTTTCTATTTTCACAGTGAAAGTGATATTTTAATGAACCTCAGTGAGCTGCTCTAAAATTGAATGAAGTTTTGTTCACCAAAATACCAGATAGGAAATGGATAATCCACATATCACTGCCAGAGTGACAGTTTTCTATTGGTTATGCATAATACCTGTTCTTTAAAATATTGCATGAAAAATTTGCGGTAACTGGACTCAGTGAACCTCTCTTACAAAGCTTCCTTTCGACTGGAAAAAGCTAGTGGTGAAGAATGTGTTGAAATAATATGATTTCTTCTTATTTGAAATGTGGTTGTAGTAATTCAAAGATGTCCATGATAGACATTTTAGTTGTCTTTGACAATTAGCTTGTTGATGTAGTTCTTTGAACGTTTATCATGATCTGTTAATTCTGTCAATGGTTTCAGTAGAGAAGTAAGGTGTTCAGAGCTATTTTGTTGGTGGATGAGCCTATAGTGCTCACAATTTGTCTTAAAAGAATTTGTGACCTGTGAATTTTTGGCAGTTTGTATAATCTAGTTAGAAGGCTTCAAAAAGTCGTAGTGTTTCATCACTTATGATTTCCAGTTTTCTTTTAATAAGGTGACTATTTTCTTTTCTTGTTAGCTGTGGTATCCCTTGGTTTTTGGCTGGTAAGCTTCTGCAGTCAGTAAGGATCTGAACAATTTCATCAAAAAATGCTTATCAGAATATCAATGTTATTCTGTTTAAATCAACCAGATGTTCTGCAGTTGCAGAACATATCCTCACAGAATGTCATGGCATTCATTTTAACAAAATAGAAGCACTCTTAAGACCCAATCAATATTTCAAATTAGAATGGAAACTCTGCAGATAAAACAACAACTCCACTACATAAAAAAAGAAAATGGTTTCCACTTAAGTAAACTTGGAAGGTAATAAGTTTTGAATAACTGAGTTGAATTTGTAACACTTACATCACTAATAGTTTGAAAAAGGAAAACTAAGTTTCTGGAGCTAATCGCTCCCATCTTCAGTTCCAGTTTTAATATTACCTTACAGTTGGAAGGTAATATTAAAAAATAAACAAGTCACTTTTTCAGTCTCCACTACTCCTCCCCTCCCTAAGCAAAATCTGTTAACACTTGCTTAACCATAAAAATTATACTAGGAATCTATATCATTTCATGTGTGACCATTATGAGGGGTGTTCTAAAGGTTCTGGGCCTTACTTAAAAATGCTGTGAAGATAGCCAAAGCACTATGATAGTTGTTAAATGTCATTCTTTAGATGGCACTGATGCATAAGAGTAGTCGTTGTTTGTGATGATCGTGTAAACAAGTTAGTGTTAACATTTTCTACAAAATGGACAAAACTGAAATATGAGCTGTGATAATCTACTGGTAACAGATATCTCTATTCATTTGAAAAAGTTATAAGTTTCAAACCTTACCCAGATCCATTAAGGACATTAAATATAAAACAATAATAAGAATGATAATAATATATGCTAGTAAGACCTGAGCATTAACTAAAAGCAATGAAGAAAAACTGGTAATCTGGAAAAGGAAAATTTTGAGAAAAATATATGGACCATATCTTGTAAATGATATGTTTAGAAACCACCATGGGTGGCTGAGGTCGTTAAGGCACGGACTCATGAGATGAAGGTCTGGGGTTTGAATCCCACCAGGACCATCCTCCCTTACTGCAGTTTTTTCCAGGTTTTCCTCAGTCCTCATAAATGGCAAATGCTGGGGAGGTACCCTAAACTTAGGCCTGGAACGATTCCTTCCTTAAAAATAAATCCTTCCCCAATATATAATTTCATCTCGTATATCATCAGTGTCCATCACCTGTGGTGCCTCTGTAGCAAAAACGGGCATTAAACACTATTCATTCATTGGTATGTTTAGAAGCAGAAGTAATCTGTAATTAATTGATATCATAGTATGATTCAGTTGAACTACACACTCTTAAAGCTTCACTTACTTTTCATAAATGTATGGAACCGGTTTCGAGAACATTTAGTTCCCATCTTCAGCCAGGTTAAAGTTCAACTCTAATTAATATGATTGGCTTCACTGTGCAAGTTCCAATTTACATTTAAGTAATCTGTAATTGTTTGAAATGCACAAGGAACCAAGTATATTAAAAGATGCACTGAAATGGTTGGGTCATGTGGGATGCATGTAAGAAGCAAGATTTCCAAAATGAGCACTTTTTGGAGGTGCAAGCAAAAGAGGCCAACCAAGGCTGGATTGACACCAAGATGTGGAGGAAGATATATGGATTAGGAGATGGAGATATTAGGTGCAGAACTGACAGAAGTGGATGAAACTGGTAAAAGAGGCCCAGGCCTTAAATAGGCTGTAATGCCAATAAAGAAGGATCAATGATGCATGCTCACTGATTCTTTGAGTACAAATGCAATCACTGTCTGCATCTATTGGGATGAAAGTAATGGAGGGGAGTTTGGGCTTGACCAAGAGCAGTAAAGATGTTTTATTAAAAGTATTACTTCCATATTTTGTTCAAGTAAAATCTCAATGATATTTGTTTGATTCTGGGGACCTCTGTTCTATTTCTGGACTTTCCTCCTATCCAACTGAAAAACAAAATATCCACATTTAAGCAAAGATTTCTATGACAATGGAAACTGGCCCTAATAAACAAAGAGCTATTTTTCCTGCCACTGGTTTGGATCAACCCTTAAACATTATAAGTAATCAGGTAAGAGACCACTGATGAGCTGAAGGCAGAGTTTAGCAAGGATCATGAATGTTACACAGAAGGTACTTTATGTTACTATTTTATTTTGTATTTTATCAGGAATTGGAATAAGAACATTTATATAATTGAAATCATTTTATGATGTAGTCGAACTACACACTCTTATGCTTCACTTACTTGTGTACTTACTTACTACTTACTTACAAGTAAGTGAAGCATAAGAGTGTGTAGTTCGACTATATCATAAAATGATTTCAATTATATGATTGGCTTCACTGTGAATGTTCCAATTAACATTTTTAGTTAAGAACATTTATGTTTAATTTATAATTTGATAAAGAAACTTACTATAACACACAAATTTTATTCATGGTGGGTCAACCTTAAGCATGGCCAGGGCCAAATACATGAAGACTTCAGCTGAAGATGGGAACTAAATGTTCTCAAAACTGGTTCCATATATTTATGAAAAGTAAGTGAAGCTTTAAGAGTGTGTAGTTCAACTGAATCATACAATGATATCAATTAATATGATTGGCTTCACTGTGCAAGTTCCCATAAAAAAAAAAAAAAAAAAAAAAAAAAAAAAAAAAAAAAAAAACCTTGAAAATTATTTATTACAAATAGAATTATTATATTTACAAACATTAATATAAACTATTGCCATTAGTAATGCTTTATTTAACCTAGAAATGATTCTTCTATATATGGTAAATATTTTTACCTTAAGCATCTGAATCACTGTAGCTGTCATTTTCCTTTTCTATGGACAAACATCACTGTTACTTAAAAATTTCTTTTCACTTTCCATATTTCAAATGCTTTTAGAACAGTGACATACACACAGAGGTCATAAAATGAGTAAGAATGCCTACTTTTGGATCAGAAATCTTAGCAGCTGCCATCTAACAATAAAGATAACGAGAAAACACCATATAAACAATCTAGTGCCATAAGACAGCATATTTAAAATATTTATGGGATAGAATCTCAGTAAATGAAAAACACCAAAGACCAATACTGCAACCCTTTATGAGAAAATCATTCAAATTTCAATGAACAAAATTAGTGAAATTTGAGTGATTTCCTCATACAGAGTTGCAGTATTATCTATACTTTACTGTGAAAATTCCCTTAATTTAAAACTGCTTACTAAAGGCTAAATTCACTTAGTGTAGTAATTTTTTGCAAAATCATTGTGCTTGAGTTATTCTGGGATAATACATTAGGCATTATTCTGCAACAACCTTCCACATTATTATATCAAGACATTTCCCAGGAAAAAATTACTCTAATTGTCCTGAGATAATCATAGAGTATGGGCTGCTGAAGACAATGAACTTGATAGCTAGCAAAAGCTTGCATCTCACATCAAATCACTGCTTATGGCATAAGACCCCTAAACTTATAATTTTAAGAGTGCCAACACTTGCAACAAAAGTCTAGGAAATAGCATCAACATTAATTTTTAATGATAATACAATTTAAAATTAGGTACTTTTATATAATAATACTGCACTTTCATCAAACATAGAACTTAAATGATGTAAAATACAACTGTCAATGAAGTTATGAAATGGAGGCAGAGGATGTGCAGTCATTTGGTTGCTTTGGCCCTTTGGGACTGTCACATCAAGAAGAAATAGGTATTTTTGGTTTGGTTCCTATCTAACCATTATCAACTCTATTCTTAACGTTTAGATATGAGAAAAATAGATTAGAGAATATATGAAAAAAACAAACATACAAAAATAATAGGCCAAAATAAAACACTGAATACTTAAATATTTTCATCTGCATGTGTGTGTGTGTGTGTGTGTGTGTGTGTATGTCCCTCCTTCACCACTAAAATTCTGGAAATATTTAAATAAACTGACTTACCATCTTGCTCGGTTTGGCAATGAATTGGTGTGCTGCGAACTCCATCTCCTCCAGAGGTAAAGGCAAGCACCTGCATGCTATAGTTTGTATATTTCTTCAATCCATGTAGAATGGTCTCACTTGATTGAGTAATTTTAGTATCCTTGCTGTTCTCATCTGGTTAAGAAGGAAAATACATGTTAAACATGAAAAGGAATTTGAAATGCAAACTACATCACATTCTTAACAGCTTCTATATTTTATCTATAAAGCAAAAGTAACTTATAATAATGGTTGTAATTAATATAAAGTTGCAACTTATGGCTATCAACATTACTAAATTAACATACAAATAGAGTCATTCTGCATATTATTTATAAAAAATAAAAATTATATAAAAGTTACAAAATTACTAATTCATTAGTTAATTACTGCTTAGCAGGATAGTACAGAAATGAAATAATCATATTTCCAGAAGTATATACAAAGTTATTTAGTTTTGCTATGTATGTATAATAATAGTCTGTGAACAAGCATTCCATGAAACATGTCCTAAGTAAATCTCCTGTAAGTGAAAACATTAAGAGTGATTTAAATATTTTGACTCAGAAGAAATTATTAATGCATGTTTCACTGTTTTTGATTCTAAATTGAATTAATATTGAAATGATTCCTATGTATTTGCATTTCAATATCTACATTGGTAATCTGACAATGACGAGTAGTTTGGGTTCAATATATATTGTGAATGTTGGTAGATCCTTCAAACTGGTTTTTACATTGTATTGTGGCTCCTATGTGGGAATTTTGATGATTATGATATCTTCATTTGCCTATAGACTTATAAAAATAAGTTTCAAGCATTATCAATTTAACACTATATCTATATAAGATAGCTAATGTTCATCTATGCTATATGCTCACTTTTATACCAGAAAAAATTTTTGTTAGTTTTTAAAAGTTTTATGTTTCAGTGATTTTAATTTTCTAAGCAGTTTTTATAATATATCTTGCCCATAATTAAATTATCCCTTCCAAAGAAATTTTTATCAACATTTAAACAAAGGTAATTATCTTGAGACCTTGTTTATGCAATCTTTGTTGAGATTCATATGTTCTTCCTTGTGTACTACAAATAGCAATATAACTATTACTATTCTAGCATCTATAAAAGTTCTTTTATGTTACATTCTCATATTTATGCACAGTATACCAGGTGAGTCTTTACACATTGGCTACTAGGCAAACCTGCATTTTACAGTCGATGGGAAAAGCAGGTGCTCTCAAGTGAACTGCCACATTCATCAGTCTGTCCTATAAGGGAGTTTACCTTTATCTACTGTGTACACATTACTCCAGAACTACTCTTATTAATTGTCTTTTTTTGTAGAAGAAGAAGTAATAGTCCAAATAAGTGTACTTACGAAGCTGTTGACAATGGAGTGGTATATATATAAACAATGTATACAGTTTTTTTCACACTAACTCCATTCACTTACATAAATTTGGAACATATGTTTCGGGAGCGATCCTTCCCATCTTCAGCCTGTTGACAAACTGTTGTTAAACGTTTGGAATAAAAATCATGAAATTCAATCAGAGATAAAACTACTTAAACAACTTCATAATGCAATAGAACTTTCCACTTGGGAAAACATTTTCATTACAAAAAATAAGGATAATTTGATGAATTTCGATATCCCTCCATTGGATGAACTCAGCAAATTCCTAATAGAACCAACAGATGCCGCCACAAGAACATCAAGAGACCCAACCGCCACGTTTAACAACAGTTTGTCAACAGGCTGAAGATGGGAGGGATCGCTCCCGAAACATATGTTCCAAATTTATGTAAGTGAATGGAGTTAGTGTGAAAAAAACTGTATACATTGTTTATATAGAAGTAATAGTATTTATTTCACATTTCACATATATACTATACATACAATACAATATGTAATACAGTATAATGTTTTAATTTTACATAATTAAATCCAAATTTTTTCCAATTTGATTAGTTCAGACCCCACCCAGACCCCATTTCATTAGCAGCTACCTACTGGAATATCCAGGGAACCAGGCTTTGATCTAACCTAAAACATAACATTATAAATATCTTGTACATAAGCCTATTTTAACCTAATAAGTACAATTTCTACATCAGTACTTCCGTTGTTTCTAAATTACACATTTATTCTTAGATAAAACAAACAAAATATCTAAAAATTTAACACTACCAAAATTAATATTGACCATAATACTAATAACCTTTTATAATAATTCCCCTAACCAATAAATTCATAAATCACTACTCTAAGTTGCTGAGTTCCCATGGAGGTCCCAATAGTCTCTAACTTCTTTTTATGAGTATATTGTCATTCAATGCCTTATGTTTGTTATTTCACATTAATGTAAAGATATGTGCATTCACTTATGTTCAATTAGGCAGATTATTTAGTAATTTGTAATTTAATTGAAATTTACATGGTTAGGAGTTTTACATTAATAAATATCACAGAATGAGCATTATTTTTCTCTTCCATACCAGAAAACAAACAAAAAAGGCATTCCTTCATGAGCCAGTATATGAACTCTGGACCTTCACAGCTAAAGCCCAGTGTGTGTGTACAGTGTAACATGAGTGGGAACATGCTGAGAAGCACATAGCAGCCGATAGGCCAAAATCAATACAACTCATGGGACAGTGTTTACAGGATAGTCAGTAAAATGTCACGATTGCATAACTTTCCAATCTGCAGGATGAGAAGATTCAGTATATACATCTCACACATTTTTTTTAGGAACTGACTATCCACAATATACACCTACACATCTTGCATACTTTTTTTTAAGAACTAGCAAAATTAGTGGTAAACATACTCTTCCACATGTTCCTTTGGTCATTTGTTTAAAAAATTGGAGTGAAGGTCATGGTAAATAATTTTGAATTCTTTGCAGCAAACAGCAAGAGTGAATCAAGTTCTGAACTAAATATAATTATGGTTAGGATAAATACAATAAGAGTGCCTACTACTTCTACCAATGAATTTTTTCAGAACAGGAGTACATCACTGTTACAACACGAGTCAGTTCCTTTAAAGTTAGTAATAAAGTAATCCAGAAAGAATACTTAACTTCATTACATAAGTTCAGAAATATTTCTAATGATGTATAATACCCATTTTTAGTACTATTGCTATGTACACTGATAATACATGAGATTAAATAATAAATTGGGACAGAAATTTGTGAAATAAACATTCCCACCCAAGTTCATTACTTTCCTAGTGTTTATTATTAATGAGGACTAAGGAAAACCTAGAAAATGCTTCAGTCAGGAAGAATTGTTCAGGGAGAATTCGATCTGTAGACATCATTAACCAGTCTGTGCTTTAACAACCTCAAACATCTGGGTTAATTGGTTTGAAAATGTACATGTTGTTCAACAAGCTTGTGCTTTTCATATTGGGAAATTTAATAATATTAATATGAATTCAAGAGTATTGAAAGATAATTTTTGTCCAAAACCAGCAAAAATAGCACAGATCTATAAATATCATCCTAAGAAACAAGAAGAATACTAGTTAGTAAAGGAATAAAAGCAGGAATTGTTGAAATTATCAGTGAACTGGGATTTTACAATATGAGTAAAATATACTTAGAAGTTACTCATATGGCTTTTGATGTAGCAAAATAATAAATGACTGCTGGAATAAAAACATCTCATTCTTTATATAAACAATGTATACAGTTTTTTTCACACTAACTCCATTCACTTACATAAAATTTGGACATATGTTTCGGGAGCGATCCCTCCCATCTTCAGCCTGTTGACAAACTGTTGTTAAACGTGGCGGCATCTGTTGGTTCTATTAGGAATTTGCTGAGTTCATCCAATGGAGGGAAATCGAAATTCATCAAATTATCCCAAGTGGAAAGTTCTATTGCATTATGAACTTCAATGCAATGAAATGAAATGCAATAGAACTTTCCACTTGGGATAATTTGATGAATTTCGATTTCCCTCCATTGGATGAACTCAGCAAATTCCTAATAGAACCAACAGATGCCGCCACGTTTAACAACAGTTTGTCAACAGGCTGAAGATGGGAGGGATCGCTCCCGAAACATACGTCCAAATTTTATGTAAGTGAATAGAGTTAGTGTGAAAAAAACTGTATACATTGTTTATATATATACCACTCCATTGTCAACAGCTTCGTAAGTACATTTAATTGATCTCATTCTTTATTAGGCTCACAAATACCATCAGCCATGGAAACTAGGAAATAAGATTGGAGTGCTACACTCTGGGATACTTTCTGTTGGAAAACTCTGTCAACCATAAATTAAATTATTCTGGCACACCATAGGCCAAAGTCAAGGCCTAGCAAGCCACCTTAGAGGCCTAATTGCCAATTGATAGGTCCACTGTCATCTATGATAATTTTAGCTCCTTCTAAACTATCAGTTCAACATTAATAATAAAACAAATATCAAACTGAAATAAATATAATGTCATATTTGTGATGAGTTTACCAAGATCAGTTGCTTTCTCACGTCTCAAAGTCTGCTTTCATATGTGCTAATAGGTACTATTCCCTGTTGACACCCTGGGAATCACAATGCATTTTATCATTCTCATTCTCACATTGTTTAATCATTTGTTTACATAGTACAAGGAAAATCAATTTTAAAAACATTTATACAAAGATTTACTTAGTTTTATGTGTGGATTCTTCTAAACTATAAAATACATTTTTTGTTAAATAATTTTTATGACTTAATTTTGCTTTTATTTGATTTATGTCCTTTATTTCTTTTGGTAGTTTGCTGTGTAGCTCTTCCCTCATGTTTCTTGAGTCCTGATTATTTAATTTTCCCCTAAGTTGGTTCTAAAGTAATCTTAATTATTTCTTAGATCCATGTGCAGTATCAATTATTCCTTCAAGAAAAGTACATTTATGTCAAAATTATAAACTGAAATTTTAAATTTATTTGAAGTGCTAAGAAAAATGTAAATACAAACTACAATGGGGCCTCATCTGACCCAGGTCATTTTAGGTGTAACCCCTCACAATTACAACAATTTTTGATACAATAATACATTTTATACTAACATTTTTACCTAAATTTTAAATAGTTATACAAAGTACAAAATTTCCACCTCAAATGTATTAGCTCTCAGTTTCCTGTTCATCAGCAGCACCCTATTGGAATTCCAGGGAACCAGGCTTCAACCCAAACCAAGGCACTAAAATAAATATTTCACTTATTCTACCTGTATCATTATTTTATCAGCTAATTGCAATCCCTACAAACTACTAATTCCTTTATTTCTCAAATACAAATTATAATGCTACATTTATTCACCTTCTAGAACAATTTCCAATATTCCAAGCTCAATAATTCAATAAATTTAATATAATTCTACTCCCAACCATTCCCAGAAAATGACATTTTTCATAATCATAAAAGTATTCTTTATCATCTAAAATTTATCTAAATTACATGTCTTTCAACCGACCATTTCCATTTCATTTTTACCTTCCATAAAAACTCCATAAATTGGGTATATGCCTATGATCTTCAAAGATCTTTCTTTCTCAATTCATTTATTCCTCATTAACCCTTTCTTACTAATTAAACTTTCCCTTCATCATTTGTGGCTTTACATTGATAAATAATATGAATTTTATCATCCTTTTCATAGAGCACATTCCTGGAATAACATCTCCCCTCATTCCCCTTAATTTCCAGTAATTTTGGTATCTTTTAAAGACATTTTGTTTAATCTATAAAATATTATTTTCCCAGAAATAGGAGTACTGAGTGTAAATATAGTGAACTACTGAACAATCAGATCTGTATTTTTCTTTAATATTAAATAGCAAAGAATTATATGAATTACCAATATAGTATTACCTTAGCTTAATTTCTTATTTCAAGTATAATTCAATCCCAATTAAATTTCATCTTTGTAGAAAAATGAGATAATAGTATACACAATTTATTAGAGGCATCAAATATTCTTAGGACAGATTTACCTAATAAGGTAAGAACTTTATTACTCACCATACCAGGAATCACTTGGTCCATAGATAACTTTGTAGCCCTTAATAACACCATTTGCAGCTGTTAGTGGTGGTGATACCCATGAAACCCTGATTGTTTGTGATGTGAGTGTAGTACACGTTGTATCCTGGGGTGGCTGTTCTGGTATGCCCTCTGCAGTGTACTGCCTTGTCTCTTCAGACATGGGACCTGGTCCAACTTTGTTGAATGCTTGCACAACTACAGAATATTGAGTGTAGGTCCTGTAATACAGTATTCCTCTTATAAATAATAATAATAATAATAATAATAATAATAATAATAACAACAACAATAATAAAACAAAGACTGCCTAGCATTACATTATGTACCATGTTCCTCTGATCTCTATAAAACTTGCAAGATTTGAATTGTGGTGTTGTCTTTTTTCCTCTATTTTAATATTAACTGTTCCATGCTCAAGTCTTAAGGAGTGTATTGATACACAAACTATTTTATATATTTGAGAAAATATCCAATGCCAGGTATCATCATAGGTCTTAAGGACAATGTATGAAATTAGTTAAAAATAGTAATGAAGACTGCTTCACCTAAAATTAAGAGACACTTGCCCCCCCCAAAGAAAAGAGTCAAATGGGGCAAATAACCCAAATTTATTTCATTTATTTATAGTTGTTCTTAACATCACAGGTCATCAGCATCCCATTCAATTCAGGCAGTAAAATGGGAGATAAATTTTCCTCAGAGCCCCCTTCTTTCAGACTTGAGATTCTTTTAAATGCTGTAAATCTACAGCATGGGACTCATAGCTTTACTTCCCTTCTAAAAGAAGCCAAATGTAGTATTATTATATCCAGTGACTCTGGCTGGGATTGAACCCATGGTCTCGGGTCTATGAGGCATGTATGGTTACCACTAGACCACCAGGACTGACTTTATCCCAAACAGGAACCAAAACTGGGGTTGAATGACAAGCAGAATTCCGGACTTCTAAAAGGCAGTTCCTTCCAGGTAATATAGGTTATTTGGAAGTTAATGAGTGATACTCTTAGATTGGTGGAAGTTAAACAAGAAATTGTGGTTGTTTTACAGCATATGTAAAATAGAAGGTGATTTTTACCCTTTTCTGTTCGCCAAACTTTATATCTTACACTAACTCATGAGACTTTGGGGCAATGAACTAAATGAATTAAGGATGCACAAGTGAGCTTACTGTATGCTCATTTCTTAAGCTCACACACCTTTTCACAGTACAGAAAAATTGGAATGTACTTCATGCATGAAAATATACTGAAAAGACTAATGAAATGCATATCTCTTGTAACATTTATGGGGATAGGAACAGAGTAGGTAATTTCATTATTGCTCATTTTGTTAAAAATAATTATACTAATTTCATTTTAACACATATTGAAACTTGGCACTATTATATAAAAAAATTCTTAACTACACTAACAATTGGAACAATGAAACTTTTATGCTTTCATTTTGAAGATCAGCATTTATGCAGAAATTGGTCAATATTAAGGTCAAATGGAGAACTCACTAGCTGCTTTTACACCTATAGTTTCAACACAAGCAATCATTTATAATTGAAGTTTGAATGTCAAATGCTATCATGAGTAACATTCAACATTTGGAATTTAACTACCATATTTACTTGTGAATAAGACCCCATTGCACTTTAGACCCCTTAAAATATGGTTATAAACTCTCTTTTAATTGTGAAAGAATATAACTATCTTATTTTCCATATTTTCTATGGATATGAAGATTCTAATCATATATGTGCAGTCTAAAAAAGGCTTTTTGTACTGTTTTCTTCTCTCTTAATGAATCCACAGTCATCATAGAATTATCTGCAATAAATAACCATCAGAAGATTGAGTAAACGCAATTATTTTTGTAATTTCAGAAATTAGAGAACAAAGAGCATGGCAGCAGGTAAAAGAAATTCCAAAAGAAAAGTTAGGATTAGAGTTGGTTGGATGAGAGATCAGGAAATTGGTAGAATAAACATTCATCCAAGAGAGCTGACTTCATTGAAGTGAAATGTTTCGGCTAACACTAAAAGACTCAACAGTGCAAGAGTTTCACTAGAAAAAAATATGAAAAGTGAGAACCACAACATTACTAAATGAATAATAGCTGAGAGGAAGGTAAGAAAGCATGCATCCAAAGTATGGAGTTAGAGATATTATATCAGAAAAAGGATATATATCAGTATTATATGAAGTAGGCAGCAGAATAAAAGACACAAAAGGAAAAAATAGTAGGTGTTAAGAGAACAGAAATGCTGAGGAAAGCAAAAACATGCTAAGAGGAGACAGTAAAGAAGCTGAATTGAAAGATGGAATGGCAATAAGAGCAAGAAGGGGAGGAACTGTGACAAAAGATGGAATGATGTCAGAGTACAGTAGAGAAGATTTGTGATGAAATATTAGAATACATTAACAGAAAGGAGGAAATGGAAAAAGATCAACAAAGCATGATGTCATTAATAAAAAAGATGTTCCTTCTGTCCAGTTAAGAGAAGCTCCATAGGGCAGCAGTCAGTCTCAATGTATGGCAAGGAGGCAGCTTGGGGCTCGAAGGTATTGTAATGCCATTGGTGGAAAGAAGACTTATATGGAAGCTCAAAATCACCTGGGTGTAGGTGCATGATGAAAAGAGTGACAAGAAGCAAAGCTAAATTATTTTAAATTTGACAGGAACAGTTTGGCAATAGTTTTTTGGAACATAGAAAAATTTAGTGATAGTGAAACTGAACAAATACAATTATAGATGCTGTAAAATAATACAGATATGGTTAATGAGGTACATGAGCATTAATGTGAAGGATTATGATTATTTTGGAAAAAGCAGAGTGAAGAAAAAGATATGTCCCAGATGGCTAAGGCTAAGGCTTTTGTGAGAAAAGAAAGACATTTAAGATGAAATAGAAAGTAGTTTTAGAAATGTTATGGTAAAATGGTTCTTGTTATAGAAAGCACTAGAAGATAAAGAGACAGTTATGCTTAGGGATAGCTCAATTCTGAAGGAATTTATGAGTTGTATGCTTGAAAGTAACTGAAATAACAGAGGTGCAGAGTAAAAAAGATGAAAAAATAAAGAGTTTAGGTGCAGAGTAAACATTATAATTTAAGATAAGAAATGTTTAGTGGATAATACCATTCAATGAAATTTTACAGAGAAATGGAAAATGAATGGAATACAGAAAATGTTTGTTAGTGTGGTAAATAGGAAGTATTTGCATGGGCTAGATTAGGAGTCATGTGACTCAAGGAGAATAAGAGGGAGGTTTGGCATGGAAGAATGTTCTTTGTGTGGAGAAATCTACATATTGCAATTTTTAGAAATTATAATACAGACTGAAATAGTTGGATATTTTACCATTTGTAACAAGACAAAAAAGAATGTTAAATACAGTGCAACCCAAAAACAAATCAGCCCCTCATAGCCTTGGCTACATCACACATTCAAGGCTAGCTTGCTGTGATCTGGCTGGAGCTTTGTGAGCCATCCAGTAGAAGAAAAGGTAACATTAATTTATGGAGAAATATTTGGATAGAATAAGAGAAAAATGAATGAAAATAAGTTATAAATAAAGAGATAAATAATAAATATGAAAATAATAATGGTAAAGATTGTTATAACAATAAAGAGGAATTATTTATAGAATGGTATGTAGATAAATAAATGTGAAATGACAATACACAAACAATAATGAAGTTCATATATATATATATATATATATATATATATATATATTGGGATGCTGCAGATTTTTGAACAATTCATTCAAATATAAGTTATATGTATTTATGTAGTAATATGGTAAAAAATTAACTGAAACAATTTATTAATTTTTTTCCTTAATTAAAATTAATTCATAAAATAAGTATCTTACTTCAAATTACTGATTTGCAGATGGTGTTCCTTTCCTTCTTCTTTGCTGAATTCAACTGTTTCAAACAAGTATGGCTTGTCAGATGATGCCAGCTTGTAACCAACATAGTAACCAAGGATTTCACCATTCCATTCATCTCTTTCTGGTGGTTTCCATGAAATCTTTAATGTGTGCTGGTCTTCAGCTTCCACTTTCACACCAGTAGGAGGGCCACTTGGAGCTGAATTACATAAAAGGATACCAGGATGATTGGTACTCAACATGTTATACAAAAATGGATACCTTATTTATTATATATACTTTATACTACATGTTTTTTCACTTACATTTAGCATATGCAAAAATGTTTTAATTTCTTTTAAATATACCATAATTCTATCTGTTCATAATGTTTTTCCATTCAAGTACACTAGCAGAAAATACACCAAGGTTAAGTGTGATAATTAGAGGGTGAATTTTTCTCTTTTTGCCTATACTGTTCTTTTGCTCAAATTGTTAGGCGTTTGCTAGATAAATTCACTTTGAGTTTTTATAGTGTCTATAACTGCCTATTTTGAGGATCAGTGCTCTTCTTTAAATTTGGGCCTGTAAATGCTTTATTATGGTTTTAGTTTAAAGATTCAATTTTTTGTAATTTTTAAATGGTATATACATTTTGGATTCCACAGTATGCATAATATCTACAGTTGCTCAATGTTAGGGACAACACTATCTGCAATACAATATTAGATTGTAATAATGTGACTTAAAAGATTTAACCATTGTACTACAATATTATCTGTGCTAAATTCTAACTACTTGGCAGTTCTAACTACTCTAACAATGACTTAAAAATACAATACAGTTCAGTTGGTTTGCAGTGCTTGAGTTGAGTTGTTCATTCTTATTGTTAGTTAGGTTAATATTAACTACTGATTTATCTTGAACATGCCAAAAAATAAAACCAGTACATCTGTATTGTATATAAACATGGGATAATTTAATGTTAATGCCAATTTCTCATACATAGTCAAATTATGTTCTGTCAACTGTGCTGTAAAGAAGTATGCAGTAAGATTTTCTCTTAAAATACGTTTATATTGACTTTATGTTAGAATTGACTGAAGAAATTAAGAATAAGGTCTTGGATCATGTTGATAATATTTTATATCAAAAATTGTGTATGTTTTTTTAGGTAAATTTTAGAAAAAAATGTCACTTAGAACAATTCAAGAGTACAACAAAGCATATAAGAACACCACATATTGCAGCTAATTTGTGAAATTTCTGCAATTTTAACCAGATTTGAACAGGAAGGCTTGTCTTTTTATGATGCAGTAAAAATTATTGAAAAAACTCCAGAAGAATTTAAGTGGCAGAAAAGTTCAACAAAACATTGAAATGCAATCTGGGCAGAACACCTTTGTGAAAGTAATATCAGTATTAGAGGAAGGTGCAAATTTAAGTTCTGATTTTGAATATAGTTCAATTATCATCATAATCATTTTTGTAACCACATTAAAATACATTTAAACTATACATCTGTCTGTATATTTATATTAAACATTCTTCATTCTGTATGGACTTTATCAATTAAAATGTTTTTCAATTCTTGTTTGAAAGAATTGTTTGCAAAAATTATTTTTTATATTTTTTCATAATGCATATAAAACAACATTCCCATGATGGAAGGACCTTTTTTTGTTGATGGCAAATTTAAATGCACTCTATGGTAATTTAATTTCCTGTATTATTATAAAAATATAATTCCTTAAATTTAAAATTAATTTCTTGTTTGAACTAATACAGTAAAGCAATTAATTATTCTTTATTAGCACTTCAGTCAATTTAATACTTTTATGCTCCACTTGAACTCACAACTGATGATGCGGGCAAAAGCCTGTGAAACATGTTCTGTATAATTCAATGGTAAGTGGAGCATAAGAGTATTAAATTGACTCAAATGCTTATAAGAATATAATTCCTTATTTTTGGAAAATGAAGGTTTAAGATGAATCAATTCAATTAATTATCTGATATGCATAGGTTTCACAGTTAAAATATTTATTTCTATTAAAAATTGGTTTATATGTTTCATACATTCTTAAATGGTATACGGTCCCTATGCTTCTCTTCTATAAAATAAGTATCCTGTTTAATTTAATTATACCACACTCTACTCAAATGTCAATGCCATATTCCAAATTTGCTTATATTAATAATCTCTTCTGAGTCAAAATATTTAGAACACTCTTTATGGTTTCACCTGCATAAGTTGCTCAGGACATGGTTCATGGAAGATTTGTCCACATCTTCAGCTGTTAAACAACAGTTGGAGCATTCATAGAAGTTGGATGGGTAGGTATTTGGGCTGACTCTGATGGTCTTGTGATAAACTTGAATAAAATGCTGCCTGCTTCTGGGATGTTGACCTTATGAATTTCGACATCCCTGCAGCAGATAGCACTTTATACAAGATTATCACTAGACCACCAGAGTCAACCCAAATACCTAACTACCCAGTTTCTATGAATGATCCAACAGTTGTTTAACATCTAATGATATGGACAAACGTTCCACAAAACATGTCCTGAAAAAATCTCATGTACGTGAAACCATGAAGAGTGTTCTAAATATTTCAACTCAGAAGAGATTGTTAACGTATGTTTCACTGTGTTCGATTCCAAATTGTGTATATTATTTTACAACATATGGAAAAATATAATTTTTTAACTACAAAATATTCTACTAGTTTAACCCTGTTTCTTCATCCATTAATGCTATCACTTATCCTGTGTGTCCTTAACTTATAAGAATGTTTATGTATTTAGTCTATTTTGCCATTCACTGATAGTGGTTAGGTGACTGTGACTTACTAGTACTGAGGGGCCAGCATAGACATGCTCAGCTGCTATCAGGATCATTCTGCTGCATAAAATCAGGTGCAAGCAAGTGGATGGCATAGAACATATAGATTTTTCCCCCCAATATTTCTCTTTTCCCTGCTACTCTCAAATTATTAAAATTATATTTAAAATACTACATAAAAGCCCTCATAAGATTTGAAAACTTGGCATGTCTTAGTTTCAAAAGGCCTTTTGTGCAAGCTGAAAATATTTTATATCAATCATTAAATGATATGTGATTCTTATATTTGGTTATAAAAAGAATTCAGCTAATGATCATTCATAGTATATATCAATTATCTAATATTTTTATTTGTTTCTTTGAAAACACAAAATACAAATTATATGAATATATTTTAGTTTTACAATGTAGTTCAAGGGCTCCATTTCAGCACTATTTGATTTACTTACCTTCTTCAGCAGTAATTATTGTTACAGTTTCTGAAGGGTCAGAAGCTCCAATTTCATTCTCTGCAACAATGCGCAAATGATATGTAGTTGCAGGTCGTAGGTTAAACACTCCAGCCACAGTCTGCTGTCCTGGGACAAGAACACGGTCGATGTCTACTTCCCAAGTACCTGAAATACATTTAAGTAAATAGATAAGTATGCATGTGTGGGTATATTTATATAAATTAAATGGTGATCATTAGGTACTAGATTATAAGTTCACAAATAAATTGGTAAAAGGACAGGTAGAAAGGTAAAAATTGTTTGTCCATTTACATTAACATTGCTATATTTTTATAGTTAATAGTTTTGAGTACTTTTAAAATGATTAAGCTTATGACTTGCAAAATACATTGTATATTAACAAAATAAATTCAAAGACAGACTGATTTCTTTTTATAAAATGAAGAATCATGTTTTTTAAAGCAACAATGCAACGATCAAATGAAGGAAAAAAATTGGATGGAAGAAAGATGAGGACATAAAACAGGAGTTGGAACTCAGAATGTTTAAAGATTTCTTTAAATGTTTTCTGGAACCAGCTTATGGAAATCAAATGATAAAAATAAAGCTGTCAGTAAGATGCATTTTAATTAAAAATAAAAAAGGGACTTACATTAAGGGTAGTGAAATGGAAAGGGAAATGGAAAGGGGGCATGCGCACGTGCACGCACGCACACACGCGCACACACCACAATTAACTATAATAATAAGAACTAAAGAAGCAGAAATAGAAAAATAACCACTTGTCTTCTGCCTTTCAAGAACTAGCTGTTTGAAATATGGCAAAAATTGAGCAACTATTTAAGTGTTTTTGTCTATTTCTGCTTCTCTAATTCTTGTTATTTTAGTCAAGCACACAAGTAATCACACACTAAGTCATCCCCTCCCCACCCTCTCCATTGTTACTTACCTCTTGAAATCTTATATTCAATAAGATAGCGCTTTATTGGTGAATTCCCATCATATGGAGCAGCCCATGATAACTGAACCGATCTTCCAGATTTATCTAGTACTTTGAGTCCATATGGTACTTCTGGAACCTCTGGAAAACAAAGAAAAACAAATTAATATGACTGTTGTTTAGCTTAATATTATAACAAGAAGCTAAGTAAAAATAACAAAATTTATAAAAGTGTATACTTAATATTAAATTATTTTTAAATTCCCCATTTATTAAGTGTAAATAATCAAGTAGTTTTATTAAAAATATAAACTCTGTTGTACTACTGCACTACTACTAATCTAAATATAATCTTATAGAATTTATTTGCTCTATCTGTTCCATACATTTTTCACCAAATATCACAATCAACCTTTTAATCAGTGGTTTAATTTCAAAATACTAAAATACCACAGTTAGTTTTTTTTAAGCTTACTTCTATGTTATTTTATTTTAATAGTCTCTATAAACTAGTACATTTATTTAAAACAATAGTAAAACCCTCTTTATATGCATGTTTCCTAATAGACATATTAATATTTACAAATTGGGCATATCATCTGAAAATATATTGAACAGCAAATGTTGTAATGAAAGCTGGATGGTATTTTGTATTACATTAATACTAAATAATTTACTATTGCTATTTATAAAGAACTTCAAGGCATATTATAATGTGACCATAAAATTCTGTTGGTTTCAAGCCAGAAATTTAATATATTATATTAACAGTAAGTTTACATGTATTGAGAATATGGAAATATAAATTGTTTACTTTGATTTTAACATGTTTGCCTGTTAGTGAAAAACTGTATGAAATTGGTTCTATTTATATGTTAAAATCTTTATATCTGTATGTGAATTGGAAATTGGAAGAAATAAATTCTATTCAATGTATTATATTCAAAGAGAACCCTCTAATGTTGTGAAAGAACTACCTAAAGTGGTGCTAAACCTCTGTCTTCTGGAATTCATTACGAGACTACTGACAAACTGAAGACAGAGTGTAGCAAAGATTGTAGATGTTAGACAGGGGGGTACTCTAAATTATGTTTTCATTAATTAAATTTTTATTAAAATGTAATTAAATGTAATTAAAATCTACATCTACAAATACAAAGACAGTCTAATGAACTTCGACATTGCCAGGGATGAAAACATAAACTACAAGTTTATCACACCTCCACCAGAGCAGAATACACATTCCCACAGCTTAATGAATTATTCAACACTTTAATTTTAGCCTGGCTGATGATGAGAACCAAATGTTCTCTTAACCAGTTCTATATTATGACAAGTACAACTCAAACATATGGTGCCAAGAACAGATTCCAGTATCAAGTTGCTAATTTATCAATCTCAGCAGTCAAAAATTGTATGGCTATCTTGAACATACAAGCTAAGCTTATTATGTCATCCAAAAGCAATCATATGATTCAAGCACTTCATCTACAGCCACACACGTGTTGTATATAAAACCTAGTCTCTACGAATGATAAAGAAGTGTGTGGGTGGTTGCAAACATTTCAATATTTAATTGATATCATTGTACGATTCAGTTGAACTACACACTCTTAAAGCTTCACTTAATTTTCATAAATGTATGAAACCGGTTTCAAGAACATTTAGTTCCCATCTTCAGCCAGGCTAAAGTTCAACTAAATTGTAAGTTCCAATTTACATTTTAATTTCAATATTTATTATGTGCTATGTGCCGACTCAGGTAAGAGGTTGTAATGCTTTTAAACACGAGTGTTAAATGGTAGTATGATTCAAGACGAAAAAGTAGAGAACTCTTTTATTCTGCAAATCACAACCCGACATGTTAAATACACTCCAAAATTCATTTTTTGGCATTTTGCAAATAAACACAGTAAAACTTGTTGAAGTTGACTCATACTGCATTTAATGTTCTTTAATTCAGTTTTTGTTTCATTAAAATATGATAAAAATAGCCAAAATATAAAGGTTTATTCTGTAGTGAAGAAATTTAAATTGCAGACCCTTTAAATACCTAGATCTGTTTATTGGTTATTCGGGAACAGTCAGAGTAGGGTTTAAATGACCACTGAGTAATAGGTTAATAATAGCTGTATTTCACAAAATAACCATAAACTATTCAAGCAATTTATTATTATGATCACCACTTTTTCACTTCCACTTTGTCCATTGCATCAAATGCAATCTGATTGCCTCAATTTGACACTTCTCAGAGAAATTGATTGAGGTGACAAAATGCATTTCTGAAGCCTTGAAATGCTCTTCCCTGCATTTCCCAGTCCTTGTGCCATAATAAGAGGACAGCACCCAGGTTGCAATATTTGCTGCCAAAGCTTTGCCCTGGCAGTGGGATTGGCATGTTTCTCTGCAATGCACTAGTTTTACAAACACAAAAACGTAGCAAATAATAAATATTGTTAATTTATTTTAATGTTCTCTTGCTGATACTTCTGACACAGGCTTTGGTGAAAGCCTTATTAGATCTCAGTGTACACCACTGGTCAAGAATCCAAAACATAGTGTATTTATGTAACTCTGGCAAGTGTTTAGTTATTTTACTCAGTACTATGCTAGATTATTTTTTAATATACTCTATCAGATAATGTTCTTTATAAATTAACAACAATTTACATTCATGCTTGCTTATGTATTTATAAAAAATTATTGCTTTATTGATAATTAGTTTTGTAAATAACAGTCTATTCAGATAACTGCAGTGGATAAAATGAAAATGCATACTCTTCATCATAATGAAACTAAAAACTAAACAATAACATGTAATATGTTTATGGAATGTCAGAATCCACACAGTGAAACTTTTGTTAATCTTATTTTGATTTAAAGTAAAACACTAAAAATCATGTCGTCACAATAAAACTCTCTTTAAGTTTCACAAACACACTTATAGAAGTAATTTTGGTACATGTTTCGTGAGGTACATTCCTCACAAGTCGTCATTTTGGTTGACAATGTGAGGAATGTACCTCACGAAACATGTACCAAAATTACTTTTATAAGTGTGTTTGTAAAACTTAAAGAGAGTTTTAATGTGACAACATGATTTTTAGTGTTTTACTTTAAATCAAAATAAGATTAATAACATGTAAAATTTTAATCTGCTGATATATGGAAAATGAAGGTGATACAATCCTTTCAGTGACAGAGAAATAAACGAATAAAGAAAAAATCAAAATTATTTATATCTAACTCTGAATTTGTTTTATAGTTGCCTGCATATTGCAATACATTTATACTGCAACACTGTGTTGTATTCAATTTTCATTTTGTATTGAACTTATGTGACAATTTATTTATATTTACATTGGCGTAATGCATATGTATATATCAAGAGAGCAAAGATTAGCATACTTTTTGCAATTTCCTCAGCAAATAGCATGGTGCTTACACAATAATTTGATGGCAAAATCAGCACTTAATGATTAGAACTTCTCACCCTTTAAAAATGCATTTTATTTGCTATATTATTAAAAATTGTATTTCTAAATATTTATATTTGCACAGTGTGTCAGAATTAATAGTTATATTATGTTTGATTCCTCTGTATGGTCTATGATTTATGGACATCAAATAAATCATAATTCATATTTCATAACAATAAATACACCAGAGGAAAAGGGTCATGTTTCACTGTAAAGGATTTGGTTAATTTTTATTTATTAGACTTTAATTCATGTGCGAACCTATGAAGAATCTTTCTGAGAAATAGTAATGATAATATGTTTCAGGTTAATAAAATCATAATTTTGAAATTCAGAAATTCTAAACCATTTTCCTTCAGCTAATACTCTTATGACCTGGATGAATTTGCTAATATTCAAGTCAGAAGTACACATAAAGATGAGCTTGGAAACATTGCTAAAACTCCTTATGCTCTTCCCCCACCCTCCTTTATGAGAATGTGTCAACTTTTGCATTAATAAGTTAAATTAGCAGAAATTATGTAATATGTATACAGTGGTGTGATTAAACTGAAATCTGTATCTTTTTCTTTAAGTAAAGAAAAAAAGATGTGTGTTGCTAATAAATTTCAAAGCCATCCTAAACACTCATGCTCATATTTTTCATAATTTTGTACATTAAGATCTTTTTTTTACATTACATGTTTGCATTTTTTCTATGTCAATAAATTATATGTTTTAATTTTCTGATGGTTAAATAAGTTTTAAAACCCCAAAATTTAAATTATAATTTAAATAATTATTAGTCCAAACAGTACAAAGTAAAATGCTTCATTCATTTCTCACTAATCATAAACACTGGAAAGCGATTCACCTAGAGTGCTGAAAAAACAATGTTTATGAAAGACATCACAATTCAAAATAGGCAACTTTTTATATGATGAAATAACTACCACTTCCATTTATTTAAATTATGCATAATGGAGGCTGTGTGAGTTTTGAATGTTTTTTTCATATCTAGAGCTGTAAAGCTTCCTCTTAATTAGGTAAGCAGTAAACTGAGTTTTCACTTGCATTTCTTGTAAAATTAACATCTTTTGAATTGTGTTCCTTTTCTTGTGGAAGTGTGACATGTATTATAAATTTACCTTGGACAATCATATTAATGCTGGTATCATCACTTCCAAAGGCATTAGTTGCAACACATGTAAAAAGGGCAGAATCACTGCGCTCTGTTCGTTTGATGCTGAGATCTGAGAGAACACCATTGGGCAGGATTTCTTCGCGAATTGTATACCTAAAACATAATGAATGAATTTATTCTGTGGTATCAAATCTAATTAGAATTCCAACCATTCAAAGCAAAAGTTTTCCATAAAGCATAAAATTATTAACACATTAGTAAAACAGAACAGAAATGGATTTGCCAAATCTGAGTCTAGATGTCAGATTCATAATATTATTGGTCTAACAAATAGTCTGTTATTGCCAGTGATGTATTCTCATGAACTATAATCAAAACTTCTTGCTGTATGAAATTCTTCAGGAGCTTATGAAATACACTACCAAAAAAGTATTGAATCTGGATATTGCCAAGATCCAATATTGGAGGATGGGGGAAGATATATTTCAATTCCATCACCATCTCTGATATAAAATACCAAAGTGTGGATTATTAATTTAATAGATTTAACTATTTCCAAATAGATATGTATAAAGTTTACTATGTCATAACAATTTGTAATTCAAAGAGCAGTTGCTAGAACCATACCTTTCCTAAAGGTTGAGCCATTTTTACAAATACAGAAACAGATGCAATGACATGCACTTTTATATCCTGTTGCCCTATGCCATTTGTCATACATATCCAACACCTTGACCTGTTTAAAATATCAAAGCCAAGCAGCTTTGCAACATATTAAAAAACTGACCTCTTTTATGATACCTAATGGTTGCCATCCCAGTAGATTACAAACATATATTTTAACTTCCATATTTCAGGTTTTTGATATAGCAAACTGCTATGCCTATTCTTTCTAAGTAAATTGATGCTGAACTTATATTTAAAAGCCTAAGTATAAGAATGCACTTTATGGTACCAACAGAAGATTAACATATGGAATACATGTACTAGCTCCATTAAGTATAAACTTACCCCTGAATTTCTCTACATATTTTAAACTTATTAGGTTTTCTGTTGTGTGTATATGTCAGCTCTTGATAAAATGAAATGTGATTTTCACTGATATTTTGGCTTTTGGGAACTTAGCCCCCAGACCTTCAGCCTTGATTTAGCTACTTTATTCTCCCAAGGAATTTATAATGAAAACTTTCTCTGCTCCCTGGCCTTTAAACGGTTGGTTACATTGTTTTAATAAGCTATTGTTAGATTTAATCCATCCTTATTCCCCTCCTGTTTACACATCTTTCTTTTTTAACAGAGATCAGTCCAGTTCTTGCGATACTTCTCTCCATTGCCAGAGTATTTAAAAAAAGAAAGGAATGGCTAATGTAATTGAAAAAAAGCTATCAATGGCAGGTGCTTACAAAACAGATAGGCAGCCAAACCAAAAAATTGCTGCAATATCAGGAATTTCACTATTTTCACCATTGTTAGGAAGTTCACTGTTTGCTCTGCTTCAAAGTCAAGATTAGGAACATACACCTATTATAATTACTATGTAATGAGCATCCTAAATAAATGGCTGTTGAAGATAAATATATTGTGAGCATAAGTAATGTGATGAAAGGAGCTTATAATGGTAATTATTAAAATCAACAAAACTAGAGAATAATCATGAATAATAATTTTAAACCACCAATTTTCCCCCATCTCATCTATATGTTCTGGAAACCTATAGGATTATTTTTTAGAGAGATCTTACTTTTATTAATGGCTTAGAAGTTATTTGCTGTAGTTCACACTACATTCAAATAAACAATATGCAAAGTTTTAAGTCACAATGTTTGGCCAAGAACTTGACCAATTTACATATTATATTCAAACTAATTGAAAAATACTCTTCCTAGCTTCGTTTAATGAAGGAATTCACACAAGGTCTATGAAACATAAATAGGAAGAGTATTTTCAAATAATTTGACTCATGATAGATTACTATTAATGTATTGTTCATTGTGTTAGATTTAAATTCATCAATATTGTAATGGAAGATACTTTGTTCAAGTTTTGAAAGAATTATATAATTGGGAAAGAATCATCAGAAATTGTACAATAATGATTTTAATGATTTGATTTATTCAATTGCCTAATTCATTTCCTAATGAGTTGTTATGGACCAATTGGAGCAGAAGGCAAACACATTTCTGTAAACAGTTGTAGAGAACTCTGACAGCACTTTTTGAAAGCTTGGGGTGTTATAGAAGTAACTGCAAGAATGCCATACATGAATGAATGAATTTATTTCAACAGATAATATTACAATTAAATTCATATCTTTTTCCTCCATCCCTTTGTATGCTAGTTTCATAACCTCATACATTACATTATTTAAGAAATTATATCTTTTCAATACATTTTCCTTTAATTTTACTTATTTAACTAATTCCTGGCCCCTTGTCTTTGGCTCATCAGCAGTTTCCTAATTTAATATATAGAAGACTTCGGTTCAGGTATTCTATTATAATTGTAATTTATTACAAATATACTCACTCCTACAGACTACATCTACATACTTTTACATACAAACATTTATAACAAAATTAATATAAAAAGCCAATTAAAATACAACAAATAGGATCAGTACCTTCAGCAATTCCATAAAGCATTAGGTCCACCAAAATTGGTGGACTCATATATTAATCAATTATAACTCATTGTACTTCACTACTCTAAATTGTGAAGTTTCCTGGGGCCCAATACCCAAACACTGTGGTTACCAAGTTATAGAACCCTTTCTACTATTTAAATCTAACACCTCACACTCTACACTTTCATTTACTAATTTTTTCAACCATTTTGCTCTCACGTTACCTAAATAAATGCCAATTTCCACCATGTCTTTTTTTGATTTAACATTCAACATCTATTTCCCTGTAATTTCTTTTGGTGGAATGAATCATCTCTGCATTCCCAGCTTCTCCCTAAGAAACATGTCCCCAAAATAATTTTTTCTAGACTTTCCTGTACCTTGTTAAGCAAAGTAGCATCTTGATTAAGCCTTTGCTGACCTGTCAAACACTGATATAAAACACTATGTTCATCTGAATTTCTAATTCTAAACCATTATTTCAATAGTCTCTCCATAATTTTCCCTTTACTACTTATTCTTCCTATTTTCACTGAAGCAACATCATTGTGAGGTTCTCAGCAAGTCCAGTATTTGTTTGCAGAAGTTTCAATGTATCATATCCATACTAGCCCACCCTTCCTCCAAACCCCAAATCTACACTCCATAGAGCATTATAGCCTCCATCACTGCCCCATTGACTTTCTCCGACAAATTTACTTGCATCCCTGGTATTTTATCCAAACATGCCCTTGTAGCTTTTAGAGAAATTTTCCCTTTTGTTAGTATCTTCTTTTGGATACTCCATCCACTCTTACTACTTAATCTTACTCCCAAGTAGTCAAATTTGATAACCACCTAAAATTCTCTTCCTTGGCAATACCATTTCTCATCTTTCCTTAATTTGTTGTGTTTTTAAAAACCATATTTTTTTATTTGCTTAGATTAATATGCAAACTCCCTTCTTGCAAAAATTATCTCTTGCTTTAATTGATTTAATTAATCCAACATTAGTTATCCATCCTTCAACAAGATCATCAGAGAATAACAAACCAGGTATTCCATTATTGTTAATTATTGGAACATGACTTATTACCAAATTAATTTCCTCTAAGCTATCATCAATTAACAAATGGAATAGCACTGGACTTAATTTACAGTTTTGCCTTAACCCATTATTTATATGTCTCATAGGTATCTGCAGAGTAGTAATCAGGGTAAGAGATATGCTGATGAACAGAATGTCTGAGCACTGAAGGAGTGCAACTCAAATAATGGTGTTTTTTGATTATAAGAGACATAAATTGTATTATATCAAGTTATGTATAAAAGGTGCCTATATTTGCATTTGATTAAAAAAATGTCACTTGAAATTCATTCGCTTCCCTGATGTCTACAAAATATTAGTAGTGAAGGTGAGTTTAAACTTTCTGTGCTAGCGTATACATGTGAAAAGTAAAACCTTTGGGTTCTAACAACAAAACTACATCAATATTTAGCGATAAACCATTTACTTACCTTTGAATTTAATGATATTAACTTTTCGAAAATGCTGGAGTTGCTCACTGGAGGGCTGCATTTAGCCACCCTTCATTCATTTGAACACATAAAATTGCACTAAAATTCAGTTATAGCTCATTTACTTACCTCTGGATTCTATGGTGATAATAGTTTACCTATAAAATGCCACAGTTGACCAGTAGTGGTCTCTAAGAACAATGCTGCTTAAGCAAGCATTACAAGCATCTGCAAAATGTAGATTAGCATATGAAGGGTGAATAAAGCTCTCTAGTGAGTAAATGTGGCATTTTACCCCCCCAAAAATATATCACTATTGAATTCAAAAGTACATAAAGGTCCAATAACTGAAGTTTAGTGGGGTTTTTTTTTGATTGATTTATTTATGGATGCTCTTTAACATCTCAGGTCATCAGCGTCCCATTCAACTCAGGGCGTGAAACGGCCGACAAATTTTGCTCAGAGGCCTCTCTTTCAGGCTTGAGGTTCTTTTTCGTGCCGTAAATGTACGATACGGGACCCACGGCTTTACTTCCCTTCCGAAGGAAGCCATACTTAGGATTTTTACGCCTGAAAAAATCCATCGGTCCTGGCCGGGTTCGAACCCGCGATCTTGGGCATAGGAGGCCAAGTATGGTAACCACTACACCACCAGGACCGACAAGTTTGGTGTGCTTTTGTTTGTTTGAACTCAAGCAAAGGGCAACTAAATGGAACCCTCTAATGAGCAGATGCAGCATTTGCAAGTTAATTAATATCTCTTTTGAATTCAGAGGTATAAAAATGGCCTATAACTGAATTTTGATATGATTTTGTTTGTTCAAATCCAAGGGTTTTCCTTGTTAATGAAACGCTTTTCATTTTATATGATATCTATTGGATTTAGTTCAGTGGAGAACGATAAGAGGCTTTTTCAAAACACCCACCTGTTATCACTTTTAGGATCAAGTCGCTTATTGTTCATGTTCCAGAGAATTCCAATTGGTTTCTCTCCTTTGGCCTCACATTGCAGGACTGTTGGCTCACCACGTCTTGATGTCTGATTTCTCAATTTGATTTCAAAATGAGGTGGTGCTGCAAACACATGCACATTGTCATTTCAAATATTTTGTCTTTAAATTATTTGTTAATAACATTATACAATAAATGCAAAAATTCTTCTTCATTTTTTAAAACTATTTATTGTTACTAACTGCATTGTTATTATCATGACATATATAGATTATAAACTTAAATACTGTAGGTGAAGTCTGTAGGGAAAAATGAAATGAATTAATAATGGCACAAATGATTAAAAAATACCCTGCTTATAATTGAGTACTTCTATGAACATTTTACAATCACAGAAACAGGCTAACTAGTGAAATATATGTTAATATATTTAGATATATTTAGATAGATATATTTAGATACAAAACGAATGCATGGATGAATCTGTTTCTATTTGATATTATATTAAAAATAAGTAAAAGAGATGATTCAAGAGACTGTGAAAGTAACAAGATCACTATTTCAGTTGAAATTGATTTCTGAATTTACCAATCATATCATGTTTTCGGGAACTGTCAGATAACAGAGGTTAAGAATCTCTGTGATTACTGGAAATATTTCTTTACAAGGAGAACTATTAATTGCAAAGGTAAATGATAAGATATTTTAAATAAAAGAAGCAAGCAGCAATTAAGGAAATTATGCATATGTGTGGCTATAGTACTTATAAGGGACATGACAAAAGATCTAAATTTCCTATATACATTACACCTTTGTCTCTATGATCAACTGGATTCTGTCAATAGAAGGATAAACAACACTGAAGTTTTTCTTTCTACTCTCTACTTGTTAGATTGGATTTATAGGCTCTTGGTCTGAAGCTGAAGTAAATGGAACACTGCATGCAATAACAGACAATTACAAACACTCATTATACATGGTCAATTACTGAAAGTTCAGATATGCATTTTTAATCTTTGTCACTTAAAGACTAAAAAAAGGAGGTAAATCCATGTCAAATTCAATTTTTTGGGAAATTTAATGTACTGAAACATGATGAAGTATATTAACTACTTCATATTATGATTCACCTCCTCAATAAATTTTCAAAATTAAAATTAATTAAAAACAAACTATTGGCTTATAAGTGATAACAATGTAGCAAATGAAACTGCAGACAGTTAATAAAAAACATAATGAAATGAATAACCATTAATACTATGCTGAAAAGGTTGGTGAGAAGAAAAATCAATGACATATAAATAAAATTTTAAAATAGAGAATCTTAAAGGATAATGTTATTGTTCTTCAATAGATTTTAATCCATGAATGCCAACTTTCTTTTAGCTCTCAAATAATAATAATTTTTAGGCCTTAAAATAAATACTACTTACAAAATGAATAAACCCATGCTTTTTTCTTAAATATAATGTTAAGGAATGCAAAATATTAACCACTAAAAAAATTGTAAAGTGATATATTTATTTTATTTTAGAAGTATGAGTAACACTTCTATAACAGATGAATTTTATAGATTTGCCATTTCTTTTGTTGCAGTTCCTAGGAATGCAATGGGCATGCAAGATAATAAACATTCCTATGTTAAGATATTATGGTTTCATGGTTTGCTGTTCTCTCATTTTTCCACATCCATTCTCCATTTACTTTACATTTACATTTAATCTCCACATGCAGTGTTGACAATATTAAGCATTCTGCCAGTTCATATTGAGAAGCCAGCAGGCCATTGAGAAATGGTAAGAATTTAAGGACATGTACACATTGAAACAATTTGGTTTGAAATGACATACAATTAGTGGTGAAGAAATTAGGAAAGGAGAATATTGCTTTACAAACATATAATAATTTTAGAAAAATCAAACCAATATGTTTATTTTACTTATATTTACTGCATTAAAAATAATTTCTATATATCTGGGTCTTGCACATGTATTTTTTTATTCTGCTAAATTATACTAGATTTACAATATGTCTTATTTAAAGTTCATATATTCACTTACTGAATAAAAGGTATGTTGTAGTAGAAAGGCTTTGACTTCTTTATTAAATTGTTTTATATTGGTTATTTCTTTAATATTTATTGGTAGTTTGTTATACATTTTAATGCCTACATTTGTGAGATTATTTTTTAAAATATTTGTCCTGCATATCTGAACATGAAGGTCATTTTTCCTTCTTGTATTGTGAGAATGAATATCTGTATTTGTACATAATTCTCCCTGATATCTCTTGTGTCTAATAAACTTGTATATTGTTTACATTATACTCTGGGCGAAGCCCATCTCATCTCTAGGACATGTCCTATATCATGTAAAATGATCAAAAGGATGAATAAATAAATATTAAATCCATTATATTACAACATATGCTCTTATCTCTCAGCATTCTATCTCTCATTTATTTCTAAATCTATATAATTACCTTGAACACTAATAAGAATAACAGCAGATAATCCAGAACCAATACCATTCACAGCTTCACAAAGATAATAGCCTTCATTTGTTTTTTGAATGTTGTTAATGGTAAGAGTTCCATCTTCTACCTTAATATTGGGATTATTAGGCTTTAGATCCTTATAGTCTCCTGGCGTATCCCCTGAAAATACAATAATAAGTTTAAACACTTTTTATTTGATGAAACTGTTAGAAATAAGTAATTTTTTTATTTTTAATTGCATACTTAGAATTGGGGCTAGAATTTACATGAATGTTCACTCAACCTATACATTCTAAATAGTATTCCTTCACTTTAGCAAATTCACAGATTAGAAATTCAAGAATAATAGATTCCTAAATTTAGCTTTACTATAGCGTTTCTCTAAAGTTTGCTGTTGATTTTAACATTGTTCCTTATTAACCTTTTTGAAGGCCATATCCTAATTCTGATGTACAATATGTACTTTAATGGAGACAACAAGCAGCATTGTTCAACTGCATAATTTAACTCTTATTAAATCACTCATTTTCAATATTTACTATAGTTTAATTTAACTACTTATTATAATACAAAATGCAATTTTTTTTCACACAAACCATATGTTTGGAATCAGTTAGATAGGCAAAAGTTCAGGTCATGACTCAGACTTGAATTTGGCTTACTGTGTTCATGCTTTTCCATCTGAATCATTCTGCCCTGCCCAATCACAACCATGAATCATCCGTATCTCAGTCTATATGCCCTGGAGACCTTAATGTTATTCATTTCAGAACTTTCACTTTTACTATTGACTTATTTGTCGTAGTTCACACTACATTCAAATGAACAATATATTAGATTTTAAGCCTCAATGATTTCCCTTTCCTGCTGAAGTATTTACATATCTTAAGTTTGAACTTTTCCTTTGGAAAATATTATGAAATTCCATTTGAATAAATGAATGAATGAATTTATTAGTCACTAATTTCTTTACATTTCTAATACATAAATTTGTACATTAAGTTTCATACTATAGTAAAACTTCCTCCCTTTTTAATTTATTTTCAACTAAATTTCTCTCCTTGAGAGTTACATATTTCTTAGGACCTTATACAAACTAACATCCTAGTTATTGGTGTGTAAGGGTCCTGTTTAACTAATGCTAAATAACTAATCCAATTCTTTCCCCTACTCTTACAACCTCCTTTCACTAGCTAATGAATCTATACCATTTTTCACACACCTTTCCTGTACCCCTTACCATTTTTGTCCTTTAATGTTTTCGCCTTGAATTTCCATATAAAAATCTATTAGCTACACAAGTTGCATCAAAAATATCATTCTTAATGGTACCCATAAGATAAATATAAAAACATGTTCTTAAATATTTCCTAGGTTTATGATTTAATTTTACTTAATTTTTTTTTAATATTTTCTCTTCTTCTTTTTTGTTGTATTATACTCTTAAATATTGTCATCTGTATCAGAAAAAGCAATAAATATTACTGTACCACTCTGAACAGTGCAATCAGAGTAAACAAAATTCAAAGATTGAAGAGTCACCTAGGCAAAAAAAAAATGTAAAGCAACACTTTGCTCTATTGGAGTATTTTCATAATCATGTTCACAACATAATAAATTGTTTACATGGCTTCTATAGCCTTTATTTAACAGAGGCTTGTAAGCTGCCTTTAAATTCAGATCTTGATTTTTGGTTCAAGATGCAATAAAGATCAATTTTCATCAGTCTGATGTGATTTGAATCTAAAGACTAGAAGTTGAACTCTGATCACAATATTTTTAATACTTTTCATTTTTATAGCCGTTTTTGCATTTCCTGCTAACTGTAGTAGGTCTTTGGGATGAGGTGAACTAATGATAATGGACATGAGTCCAGAGTTCAGTGATACGTGGTATAGCTTTTTGCCATTGATAAATGTTTCTGCAAAAAACCCTAAAATCCTATGGCAAGCAAACTTGTTAAAATCTGAAACATCTAAATGATCTAGTAATTTTTATGCTCCACTTTATTTATTTATATGTGCATTTTTTAACAAATTGTTATTACACCATTTTATTATATTCAATATTTTACATTCATTCTAGTTACAACTTTATTGAGTTAATTTTTGCTAGTACTTTTACTGTATTTTAATGCAACTCACCAGCTGCCCGTTTCCATGTAACCTGAGGCCGGGGAAAGCCATCTGCTTTACATTCAACTTTGGCATCACTGCCTTGAGCAAATGCTTTATCTGTTGGTTCTAGAATCCATCTTGGTGGTACTGCAGCAAATAAAACAAAAGCTATTAACTGATATTTCTATGAACAGAATGCCTGTCTATTTGTATGCATCTTGCTTTAAATTTTTAAGTGTATGTTGTTTTCAATAACAGTGAACTTTGTAAACAATTCTGTGACTACTGATCAAGTTAATTTATTTTTCATTAAATTATTAAACACTTAGAATGAATTTTTATGTAATTTTCACAAGTTATCATGAATAGATTATTGAAATAATTGTAACAAATTGTTTTCCCTGTAACTATGACATAGTTCAACTGCCTCTTAACTGCATTTTTTTCTGAATAATCAATTCCTGAATTAATTATCAGCATAATCTCTTCTGAGTTGAATATTTAGGTTTCACTTAAGGAGATTAACTCAGGACATGTTTCGTGGAACATTTGTCCACTCAAGTCATTTAACAGCTGAGGATGTGGACAAGTGTTTAACAAACATGTCCTGAGTTAATCTCCTTAAGTGAAACCATAAAGAGTGTTCTAAATTTTTGACTCAGAAGAGATTATTAATGTGTGCTTAATTGTGTTAGATTCCAAATTGAATTAATGTTGTAATTATCAACATTTTTAAAAGAACTGATTATGAGCTCTGTTTCTAATATTCAGTTCAAAAAAGTTTAAATTTTCATAGTGCAATGCTCACCATTATTATGAATCAAATAATTGGTAATAAAACTCAGTGCAGCTAAGAGGCCACAATGCACATGGCAGCAACATCTATTGTGAAAATGTTACCATAAATCTTTTTTTTTTTTACTCAAAAATGTAATTTATATTAGCAACAAAATACTGCAGCATTTAACCTTTTTTGTAATTATACAATAAATAGTAGTTACTCTTTCAAGAACTTCAATTAAATTTCATCATTAACTTTTAAAAATGCAAGAAACTTAGCTGAATATAGCATAAAAAGCAATCTTAGTTCTTATAAATATCTAGTTAACACTTACAAAACTTTATATATATATAACTTTGTTCTTTTTTAAACTTACTAATTCAATTAGCAAAGGTACTACTATTTAATTTGATTAATTTAATTTAAAATGGCATATTCTACCTTTTTGGTGTAAGTATTCACAGATGTTGCTGCCTTTTAAATAATGCATCTATTGCCATACAACCTTTGTTAAGAAGAGATTTAAGAAGTCAATTAGGCAAGGTATTAAATTCTTGCCTCCCTTTCTTTCTATGGTTGAATGGCCATAGTAATTCACAGAAGTTAGAACCAATGCAGATTTCTAGAATTTCAACATGTAATTAGGTTTGATTCATAAACTAATTTTCAAGCCAAATAAAAACAATTAACTACTGTGCTGAAACCTGCAATGGAAGAACAGAACTTTCTTTTTAATTCTATAGCTATAACTGAATTGTTATATTAAAAACTTTTACATCTTCTCAATGTTTTAAAAAGAAAGTTCCTAATATTCTTTAAAATTAACAGATCATGCACATTCAACTACATGAACTAGCTACCTACTGAAAAGTTGCAAGCACAGCTATGAACCATGTTAACATGCATTAACTAAAAGAAACTGTGAAAAACACAACATGAAAAGCTTTACATGTTCAAGCTTTAATACTACATTGGAACACAAACAACAATATGTTAATTGCATTATGCAGTTATAAGAGAAACTAAAATTAAACAACTAAAAACATAAGCAAAAAGAAAGTGAAACTAAAAGGTTAACAATAGGTATCAGGTTGGGATAATTTTTTTTTTTAAATTTTATATTTTCAACAGCTAAACCAGGCACACTTTTTAGGGGTGGATTAAGGATAAGAAAGGATTGTGCTCTGGTAAAAATGATAACATGATTATCCATGAATATAGCAGAACAACTCAAATACTTTAGGTTACAAATTGATGACCCTGCTGCAACAGTAAAGTACCTTTTCACATTTATTGCATGGATCTGTTTTGTAGTATTAATATTCTACATTTTAACATGATGAAATATTTTATTTGGAAAGGGTGCACTCTGTTACATTTATAGAGAAAGATGATATAAATGAAATCATCTTTTTGAAGAACAAATAAGAAGAACAATTAAAATAATTCAATCCTCAGAGAAGTAAATAATGTGTAAAATGTGTACATAAATAAAATTAAATTAGTGAGCTCTTAAATCAACACAGTTATGTAGGATGTCTAGCGTAAGCAGATGCTAACATCATGACAACAATTTATGCTTCATGGGGATAAAAAAATATTCTACTCTTGATTTATCAATTGTTGAGACTACAGTTTTACACATAAACAGAGCAACAAGGCAAACAATGATACTGTTTGACTTTTAAGACAATGCGTGCAAAACAATTACAATGAGTTTAACAACTAATTCATCAATTATTTGGTAATATTACAACAAAGTGACTATGAATGCTCCCAGTTTCTACTACATAATGATCTGTAACTCTGAGTAATCCTCAGACGTAACATCCATTCCACATAAGCCATCTTTTTATTTCTCAGTAGTAATCTTTGGTTTTAATGATCATTTTTGTAAATATATTAAAGCTATTATACAAATTCTTTTATTAATTTCAAAACTGAGGAACAAATATCAATGCACTGCTATGGCCAATATAAAAGTAGGTATTACTTAAAACTATTTTCTTATCACCTGGAAAAATTATAATAAATAAATAAATTTATATATTAAGTAAGTTATAATTAAGTATATTCCCTCATATTCTTTACTAAATAGTAGATCTGAACTTTTTATGTATTCTTACTTTTGTAATATAAATATCATCCAATTGTTCATGTGTTTGTGCATTTACTTATCTTCAAGCACATAAAAAAGACCATTTTTGATAAGTCTTTTCTCTTGACACATGAAATAATACTTTTATTCAAAAGTTTGGAATTCCTTACAATATAGCTTTAATAATAATTTAAAAAAATAAAAAATCTAACTAAAACACATTTTATCATATGAAACTGCTCTTTAATATTTTTGAATGAAATAATGTATATTAGTGCTTTTTAATGCAATTCAAATATATTAAAAATAAATATCTATAGCTTACAAAATGTACAAAAATGAACATCAAAACCATCAGTTTTCTGTTAGAATTTCATAACCAAAAGGTAACAGAAATGACTGATTTTACCCTTGACAATAAGTTCAGCAGTTCTGTTGGCATGACCAGCTGCATTGCTGGCAACACAAGTATAGTTACCAGCATGCTTGAAAGTTACCCTCTGAATAATGAGCAGACTAGTCTGCCTTCCGACATTCACAGTTGTTACTCCCATAGCAGAAGTAACTATCTGTTCATCATGAAACCAGGAGAATGCAATGGGAAGATCACCTGTTGATGCTACACAGGTCAATTGTACATATTCCCCTTCTCGGCTGTACTCAGAAGAAAATGAGAGGGGTAGCAGAGTTGGAACCTCTGCGAGTACAAAGAAACAAACAAGAAAAAGGACCACAGCCAGCTCAAATAATATATTGACTGATGTTTTAGAACTGTAAAATACTTAATTCTAAAATGAAAATGTTGACTTAATTGACTGAAACTTGTCTGCTTACATCAAAATGAAATTATGATTCTATTGTATCAGAAATGTACAATTTCAAATCCAAAAATATATCTGCAGCTGACTGCTACTTAAAGAAGACACTCCCTTATAACAGAAAATTTATTACTTTTGATACACAATGGGCTATAAATATATATATATTAAAAAAAAAACCTTTAATGATGAGTTGCAGAAAACTTGGATGGCATTTGGAATATCATAGCGCAGACATCATATCATGCATTTGCATAAAAAAAAAAATAAAATAGCCCATGTGACAAAAAACACAGAAATGGATTTTAGAAAGCTGTAAATGTTGTGTTACAGCTATTAATCATTTTAATGTTTAGGAATGCCATACCCTTGACTTTAAGAAGTGAGGAGTGGCTGGCCTTTCCAGCAGAATTTGATGCAAGGCAGGTATAATTTCCAGAATCACTCAGAGAAAGCTGGGAAAGTGAAAGAATCACTGTAAAGTCGTCTAATCTTTGCATATTTCTGCTCCCATTTGGTAGATGATGGCCATCTTTTAGCCATGTAATACTAAGTGGTATGTCACCCGCCACAACAGAGCACATCACTCTCGTTGAACTACCACCATTTATGCCATTTTGATCAAATGTGAATGGTTGAATCTGTGGTTCAACTAGAAGAGTTATAAATGCATCAATAAGAGAAAGACTTGATATATTGCAAACTGTTGAAGATTTATAATGCAGTCCCACCAGCACCTATAATGATACTAAATGCCTGTACCTCTGAGGTATCATGCATTTGCATAAACCATAGATATAAGAATGTGTGCTCAGCATACCATGGATAGCTAAACTTGCTGTGTAGTTGACAGAACCAGCTGGATTTCTCACGGTACAAGTGTAGTTTCCACGGTGACCTGAATTTGCTGGGTCTATGACCAGCACACTGGTTTTACGTCCAACTTTAGTGGTGGATATTCCCCTTTGAGAGGATAATTCTGTTCCTTGAAAGCTCCATGAAATTTCAAGTGGGGCATCACCTTGTGCAACCTGGCAGGTAACTTGTGTTGCTTCCCCAGCAAAGATTGGGTCATCAAAATGGAAGGGGATGATCCGAGGTAAAACTAGAATGAAATATGGATATAAACAAAAGCTTTTTCGTAATAGCTGAACAGTAATTAATCATACCCTTAACTTTCAATTCAGATGAATGCTGTGCTATGCCAGCTGCATTAGATGCTATGCACGTATAATTTCCTGAGTCATTTAAGGAGAGGTGTGAGATAGAAAGAATTGCTGTATAGTCATCAAGATGTTGAATCTTTCCGCTGGTTTCAGATAATGCCTGACCATTCTTGAGCCATGTTATATTAAGGGGCACATCACCAGCCACCACTGTACACATCACTCTTGCTGATCCACCTCCATTTATTCCACTCTGCTTGAAATGGAATGGTTCGATCTCTGGTTCAACTAATAAACAAATCAAGCATGAAGTAAAACAGCAGTTTTTCAGCTATTTAATTTTAAAAACTCTCAGAGGGAGCAATGATCTCTTTTGGATATCAGATTCACATTATTTTGATAGCTGATATGGACTGCTGAGTATAATGCACATTTGGTGATTATGCATATATAGTAAAAACTTTCAAGTACATTTAAAATGCTTAATGAAGATATACATTGTAGCAGTTCAGTCCAAATCCTGCAGGGCAACTTGTTTATAGCCCTGAATATTTCATGCGCTTACAGAGATCATTACTGTATCTCAGCATACCATGAACGGCTAAGCCTGTTGTATAGTTGACAGAGCCAGCTGGATTTCTCACTGTACAAGTGTAGTTTCCCCGGTGACCAGAATTTGCTGGGTCTATCACCAGAACACTAGTCTTACGTCCAATTTTAGTTGTGGATATTCCCATCTGGGATGACAATTCTGTTCCTTGGAAACTCCATGCAATATCAAGAGGGGCATCACCCTCAGCTATCTGGCAGGTCACCTGAGTTGCTTGTCCAGCAAAGATTGGGTCATCAAAATGGAAAGGGATGATCCGAGGTAAAACTAGAATGAAAGAGCATGAGTATATCAAGTGATACAGTTATTGTATGTTTAATTCTAAGCTTTTCGCATGTTATTCGGTTGAAATTCTCACTATGAATCAATCAATGAAAAATAAGAAGAAAGAAATTACTAAAAACTGAAAAAATTCCATATTGTTATGCTGCCTTCAAAACTAGCTCTCCATAGAAACTTGAATATTTTTAGATACCAAGATTGCATTTGGTTGTTATTTACAGTAGTTTCTAGACAGTTTAGGAACAAAATAAATGATTACAAAGTGAACTGTCACATTAGTACAATCTGGTCTCCATTCTCTTAAATGGCCAGCAAATACATGTACAGTAGTGGAAGGCATCTTAGGTGAATGATGTAGTTATAAATAATGATTCAGGGAATGAAAAATGCAACGAAGAACTATTGTTGTAAACTACATTTTATTCTGCAATGGAATGAAGTGCTTCAGCCCATAGGGCATCATGCATTTATAAAAGTCATGCCATTTTTATTAATGTTTTCCCAGCATACCATGAATAGCTAGACTAGCTGTAAAGTTGACAGAGCCTGCTGGATTTCTCACTGTACAAGTGTAGTTTCCACGATGACCAGAGTTTGCTGGGTCTATTATCAATATGCTGGTTTTACGTCCTACTTTAGTTGTAGATATTCCCATCTGAGAAGATAATTCAGTTCCTTGAAAACTCCAAGAAATATCAAGTGGAGTATCACCTTCAGCTACAAGACATGTAACTTGTGTTGCTTGGCCAGCAAAAATTGGATCATCAAAATGGAAGGGAATTATCCGTGGCAGAACTAAAATAAAAAATAGGGGAAAGAGCAATGTATTTCTTAGAGCTGCAGTATATTAATTCCCCATAATTTAGACTCAGAAGAACATGTCCATTACTCTAGTTGAATTGTACATAGCCCTGAATATTCCTTGATTGTAGCATTTGGAAACCAAGAATAAATGGAAATTGAAGATGATTTTCTTCAATTTATCAGTAATGATATTATGCATAGTATTATTATGTTTCTTCTATACTACAAAGTAGCCTTTTTATTTAAATACAGTATTCATTTTATACTTCTAATAGAAAATGGGGGGGAAGTAATTAAATTGAAAGTAGTGCATGGCAAATAAGATTCCTTTCCATACTTTCCATTAAACCTCTAACACACTTAATAGAAAATGTACAACACAATGTGTCCCCCTTCAATAAAATGAATTTCTGGTTATTCTGTCATAAAGATGATGAGCTAAAGTTTGCTAAATCAGCATCCAAGAAGCCCACATGCCAACAACAATCCTGCATACAATTCAACATGAATATCTATTATATATATTTTTGTTTATTTCTTCTGTCTTTCATCTCATTCATACCATGTACTTCAAGGGTAGCTGTAAAATTCATACTTCCAGCTGGGTTCCTTACTGTACATGTGTAATTTCCACGATGACCTGAACTTGCTGGGTCAATCAGTAATGCACTTGCTTTTCTTCCAAATTTTACTGTTGATATGCCCATCTGGGATGAAAGTTCAGTTCCTTGGAAACTCCAGGAAATATCAAGAGGAGCATCTCCATCCGATACAAGACAAGTAACTTGTGTTGCCTGGCCGGCAAAAATTGGAACATCAAAATGGAAAGGGACGATCCGGGGTAAAACTAGAAATAAAAATTTTCATAACAATTACTGCAGAGTGAACTATTTAAAATGCTTAAGAACAATGAGTACATATTTTCATACCCTTAATTTTTAAAATGGAAGAATAGTTTGCTCCACCAGCTGGATTTGATGCCTCACAAGTATAATTTCCCGCATCAGTTAATGAAAGATGAGGGAAGGAAAGCATAACTGTGTTTTCATCTAGTTTCAACACTTTTCTGTTGTCCTTTAGTTGTTCTCCATCTTTAAACCATTTTATTTCCAAAGGAGGATCTCCAGACACAACACTGCAGAGTGCTTTGAGAGAACTGCCACCATTAAGGCCATTTTGATTAAAGTTGAAAGGCTCAATGTGAGGCATTACTGACAATCAAAAACAAAACTGGTACTAGCTCCAGAGGAGACAAAGATGTACACACAATATTTAAAAGCCAAATGAAAAACAAAATGAAGGTGCATTCCTATTTAGTGGAACAATAAGCACTAACTATAAATGTAACATATTAGGAAATCACTTACTATGACATTACATTTCATCCCACAGTCCTAGATCATAGCACATTTCTCTTCTAATAAGCATATTTAATACTGATTTTATTACGAAATTTTATATATCTAGATATCCAGTTACCGAGTTTTTCTTTAATTCTTAAACTATTAAGTGGAAACAAGCCTTTTAAGAAGAATCTCTCATGCCAACACCCATCCAATGAAATAAAAATTATAACTGTAGAATTTTTTCATTGACATCATACCATGAACTTCAAGACTAGCTGTGTAGTTCACACTTCCAGCTGGATTTCTCACTGTACATGTATAGTTCCCCCGATGACCTGAGATTGCTGGATCTATTAATAAAACACTAGTTTTTCTACCAAATTTGGCTGTTGAAATACCCATTTGAGAAGATAATTCAGTGCCTTGAAAGCTCCAAGTTATATCAAGAGGAGAGTCGCCTTCTGACACTAGACATGTAACTTGAGTTGTTTGTCCAGCAAAAATTGGAACATCAAAATGGAAAGGGACGATCCGAGGTAAAACTAGAAATAAAAGTTAGCACAACAATTATTGGAGAATAACTTCTTAAAATTTTTAGATAATCAGTTCAACTTTTTATACCCCTAATTGTCAATCAGGAAGAACAATCATCTGCACCTCCAAGATTTGATAACGCATATTATTCCCTGCATCAGTTACAAAAGATGAGAGAAGAAAAGTCTAACTGCTATTTTCTAATTTCAGTTTTCTATTTTTCCTCAGTCAATTTGCATTTCTAAATATAAGGGCTGTTCAATAAAGAATGATCATATTTTTTTGCAGATACAAGTTTTTGTGCTAAAATTTAACTTTACAGTATCTTGTTAGCTTAATGCTTAATTTATACATGGTACTATTTTCATTTGTCACTTCTGGTCCCCATTCATGACAGATGTGCAAGTTATAAAAGGTTCAGCTCCACCTACAGCAAAATGTAGGTGACACACAATGAACAATATGCTGCTCTGATATTCTGCTTTTTTGTTCAACAAATCTTCAACTGAAGCCTATGCAATGCTACAGAAGACCTATGGAAAGTTGTGCATAGCACAACTGGAAGATGGTTTAAAATGTTGAAAGCAAGGAGGCAATCAATTTCAAAGAAAGATGAACCCTGCACTCCAGTTTGTTCAACAAAATAAAGCATTGACACCACTGCTGTCATTGTGGGAGAGATCATTAAATAACTTTATGAACACTTTCACAATTCTTAAAATTTTACTGGGTGCCATCCACACATTGGTTACTGAAAAGCTGTGTGCACAGAGGGTTCCAAGACTGCTGATTCCTGAATAAAAAAACATTTGCATATAGTTGAAGATAATGTTACATGAATATGCAGAGTTTCTTTGCTGATAAAAATTCGCTACCTCATTTCAATCCTGGAATCAAACAACAAAACTCTGTATAGAATCATCATCCATCATCATCCATCATCACCAACATCAAAAAAAGCAAAAATCATTGCTTCTGCTGAGAAAGTTATGGTCACCTCATTTTTCAACATTTAAGGAATGGTTTACAGTATGTCATACCTACATACACAAATGTAACTGGGTAATACTACAGAGATTCCTTAAAAATTCCGTAAGGCCATGTCACAAGCAAAAGGTCATACTTCCATCAACAAGCCAAATGCAGCACTGCGATAATGCATAGCTGTACAACACAAATATTGTTGCTTAATATCTCACAAAAATAAATGTCAAGTGTTGCCCTACCCTCCCTATAGTCCAGTTTAGACTTTTTCCTTTTCTTCAAATTAAAGAACCCCTTTGTGAAAGGCATTTTTCATCATCAGAAGCAGTGATGAAGGCTGGAGAGGCGATTCTGAAGGACCTGTCAAAAAAATTGTTTCCATGTCTTTGAAAACTGGCAGCAATGCTGGGACAAGTTCATTGCACAAAACAAGGATTACTTTGAAAAAGATAATCAAAATTGGATGAGTAAAGGTATTTTGGGGGGGAAAAAAGTGATATTTCTTTATTGAACAGTCCTGTTTTTGATCCAAACAAGGAAAGTCAGGCATAACACAACAGAATTCAGCTATAAAGCTGTTTTAAGCTTTGGGGCTGAATTTGAACCATTATTAATAATTTGAAAAAAAAATTGCTATTTGCTACAGAGTAGATAAAGTTGTAAAACACTATATTCAAAAGAAAAATTAAGCAAAAAGTGGAAATATGTATATTTTGTCATAATTAGCATTAATGATAAAAGCAGTGTCTATAAGAAATCAATAGCAATATATCAAACCCGACTCAACTCCAAGTTCAAGATGTTCCCTCCATCTTCAAATAAATATAACTCCTAATTATTCATTTTACAAACATGTATACCTTTAGATATCAGTTATGATGTTTTTCTTTCTTTTTGAGTTTTTTAAAATATTTATTGGAAGTAAGCTTGTTAAGAAGAATAGTTCATGCCAACACCCATCCAATGCAATAAAACACTACACTTCAAGCCTCCTCAGTGGCATCATACCATGAACTTCAAGACTGGTTGTATAGTTCACACTTCCAGCTGGATTTCTCACTGTACATGTATAGTTCCCCCGATGACCTGAGGTTGCTGGATCTATCAATAAAACACTAGTTTTTCTACCAAATTTGGCTGTTGAAATGCCCATTTGAGAAGATAGCTCAGTGCCTTGAAAGCTCCAAGTAATATCAAGAGGAGAGTCGCCTTCAGATACTTGACATGTTACTTGTATTGCCTGCCCAGCAAAAATAGGGACATCAAAATGGAAAGGGACGATCCGAGGTAAAACTGTAACAACATAGATTTAAACTATTTTCATAAACTTTTTTGGAATACTGTAGAAAAATATAAATTGAAAACAATGCACATTAAGTGTTATGATTTAAGCAGATATATAACATGCCATTGACTATTAGCATGGCAGAATGGAAGGTATTTCCTGCTGCATTTCTTGCACTGCAAGTGTAGTTCCCCTGATGCATGGGCATGACAGGAGTGACCATTAGAACACTTGTTCTTTCACCAAGTTTTGTTTTGATCACTCCTTGTGGAAAAGTTGTTGATGTATTCAGTATTGTGTCATAAAATATCCATTCAATGTCCAATGGTGAATCTCCTTTTGCTACAAAACAGTTCAGTTGCACCACATCTCCAGGATTGGAAGGGACATCACCAAAAGAAAATGGCACTATCACAGGTCTCACTGTAAAAATATTTTCACAGCAACTTAATGTGTAATTTAATTATTGTTTAATTATTGTGAAATTTGTGTCATATCTGCTTTTACATTGAAACTCTATTAACAACTATTTTAATATATTAAAAGGTTATGTTTAACATTAATGATTTATCTGTTATTGATGCACAGAGAACAGTGTTTTCAGAGGCTATCTTAGCAGAAGAATTAACAACAGAAAGACCGAGTATCAATAGTATCAACATTAAAAAAACTTGCTTAATAGATAACATGTACATTTATCATACTTTTCAATATTAATTTGTCATGATAGAATTTGTGTAGTACATATATGAGCACATAAATCAACAACAATGAATACTTTAATGGATAGGGGAGACTAAAACATTTATATGAAAGTAAACTAACAATGATAAAAATAACAATTCTTAAATCTTTGGATGTTACAAAAATTATCTCTTGTAACTTTCAGGTATCTCTGTTTATCTCTGGGATGATGAAAAGTTTGATTTTATTTATATGAAATCTCAACATAGAAGTATTTTCTATTACAATTTTAAGTCTATCATTTGGGTGATGCTAGAAAATCAATAGTGAAAATGACCTTTATTAGCCATTCCAAATTCTATTCTTTTGTGGCATTTACAATTTTTTGTGCTTTCTTTTTATCACATTTATTACTGCTCCAAAACATTCTTCTGATTTTTTTTTTACCATTTTCTTATTTTCATGTGGCATCTTCTTGAAGTATTTTCTTATAGAAGCTAGGATGTTGTAAACAGATATGTGTTCATAAATTCCTTCTATTTTATTTGCTTCCTTATTAAAATAACTTTTAGAACTGATCATATTATTTCTCTCAATTCAAGATCCTGGATTAGCCTTGATAAACCAGCATGTTGTCTTTGCATTGCTGAATTGTCCTCTACTCACTAATTATTCTTGCATGAACTATAAATAATTCTTTTGGTGCAAAGTACTAGTGTCAAGCAACTGCATTATTATTTTTATGAACTTTACATGGTATATCATTATTTACAATGTAAACAAGCGATGTTGAGATATATTATGTGAATATGAGAACATGTTTTGAATATTGGCAGTAAGACATCTGACAACTGAATTCCTGGCATTAGAAGTGTTAGGTGTTACTATTACACCTTAGCTGCTGTTTATCTCTCTAGTGGAATTTACAATTGTAAATTTTCCACATTTTACTTTCATAGGAATCTGAATTAAGTTGCATCAATTTTACAGGAAATACAGAATAATTTACTGCTGCTGTCTATTGACTAGGTTACTCTGGTCTATTTTAAAAACATTGCTAACAATATAGATAAAGTAACTGGTTTACTATACCTAGCAATTGTTTTTTCACCTGAATATCTATGCAAAGCAATCAATTGGTGTATTGGCAGGTACAGAAATATCATCATTTCTAAGATCAAAGAACATTAATACTGCTAAAAATGTATAGCTACCAATTTCATTCTATGTTCTATTTTTATTTAATTTTCACTTAAGCAATCTTTTTTTCTTCCTTCCCTTTACACACACACAGATTATAACACTTTCAGTATAACATTGACCTTTCTTGTTGTAAAGCCGCATAATATTACCAATAAAAATAATTAAAAATTGTTGTTTCACAACAACATAATTAGTAATATTGTTGTTCTGTTTCACAATTACACAATTTTCAAAGATTTTTATATCAGGTATGATTTTTTATGTGAATAATAGCAGTTTCTGTTTCACTAGAAATTCATATTTATAAGATCAGTATTGATGACTGGTATACACATTCATCAGTTTTAAGAAACTTATATAATCATACTCTCTCCTTGTCTCTTTAGAAAATTTAACCTACATTTGCCTTTAAAAAGTATTACAACATATTCATATTGCAGATATGAATAGCAGAACAGACTATACTGAAAGGAACAGTAAATGATAAGATTTGCTTTTGAATGTTGTAGCTTGCTTATGTAGCCTAAAATAGTTATAATTGTCACGTGCTCAAAGTCAACTGTTTTTGTACACTTGGAGTAGAAATCTAAATATTTTAATACTGATTGCATATGGTGAGCAAGTTTAATGTTGATATTACTTTATTATCATATGTAACAAATCAAGCTACAAGAGATTTGGGGGGCTGATAAATTTTTGGTTTTCCATATTTAATTGTTAACTAAAACTAAGAGCACGTTAGAACATCAAAATTTAACATATCAACTGCAGACTAATTATTTAATTTTTTTGCAGGTCAAAGTGAATATGAAGCAGAACAATGGACTTCATAGCAAATGTGCTAAGTGGTGATGAAGTATTTTCTCCTTAAAGAGAACAGATTTTTGAGGAGATATGTTGGTTACTTTAGGTGATTAATGCACTTTCTACTACCAAATCAAGAACTATATTGCTGCATTTATAATAGAAAGTTTGAGCTTGGATAATGACAATGTTTTATGGCAGACCTATTCAAGTTATAATTCCAAAAACCATGGATGCCATTTATACCAAAATCTCAAATAGTCAAAGAATATCTACAAAGAGAATAGCAAAGATTGTGGCAATAAACAGCAAAGTGTTATGTAGCATTTTTTGACAAAATGAAACAGCAAATGATTTCTTAACACCCAAGAAGAGCTTTCTAAAGGAATCTTATTTCTTCGGAACAATGCCAGTCTTCACAGGGTGGCCATTATTGATATTGCCCAATCTTCATTGAAAATGGTAGTTCTGAAAAATCTCTTTCTTAACCTCATGAAACACCTCAAGGAAAGAATTTTTTAAAGCACTGAAGACACCACAGTAGAGTAAATGAATAGTTTTCAGCCCAAATAATAGAAATTTTCTTGGATTTTTTTAAAGCAGCAGAAATAAATAAGTTGCATTTATGTGGAGCTCAACAGGGAATATATAAATAAAAATTTTCAGTTTAATATCTTATTTTCTTCTTTATAAAACCAGAATCTTTTCATTCCCCTTCTTATTATAACAATTTCAGATATCATAGTAGTTTTAAAATTGTTTTCCAGCTAAATAAAGAGCTCCTCACTAGCCTTAAGGTAACATTCTTGCCTGATAAGAGAGGGCTTCAAACTTACAGCCAGAATACAACAGTGATCATATCATCTACATGCAAAGTCTATGAACATTATAAGGGAAAATTTCCTTCAGGCCATTTGAATTATGTTATAAGTGGAGGGCAAGGGAGTTACTATGTACACCCTCCCCCTTCACACACACACACACACACACACACACACACACGCGCGCGCGCACACGCACTATTGTGTGGTTGTTCTTTTATTTAGTCCGTGATTGTTAATGCTATATGAAAATTAACAGAAGTTATTATATTTCATTACTGAACCTACAACCAAAAATAAGTATATAAAATTTGCCAGATGACGATTATAATTTACAAGTTTCCTTGATATTACTGCTGTTGTCATTAGTTTTTAGGGGGTATCAAATTTTCTTGCACTACCTGCAAGCTTGTGTCAACTAATTAGCCTGGTGACAAAAGTGGAATAAATGTATGTTCTATAAGCATGCTTTCCCTTTCTTCCAATAATATGTGTATGGTATTCATGTGTGCATGCTGTATATATGTGTACATATATGGAGATTTATTTGTAATCCATGGTAACAAGCTTAGAAGTTCACAGTAGCACTGCACTTAAACCTGTGAAAGTTAATATGATTTTGGCAGTGTAAGTGATATATAATTAGTGTACTGAAGTGCTCTCTCTTGCCTGCCACTTAAAATGGTGCCAAAAAATAGAACCTTTCTTATTCTGAAATTATCAAACAATATAAGAAGGCTTCTCATGGATGCTTAACTAAAAAGGTAACACTAGAATAGGGCTTATTCCACGAGGAAAAAAACAGATAAATTCATGACCAGCCATCAGCTATATTCTCAAGATAATTCAGAAGACTAAGGCCCCTGTTTATGAGTAAAATTCAGCAAAATAAGAGAGCTACTTCAATAAAATTCAGGATCTCAGTTACAACTGTGAATACCATTATCAACTGGGATTTGAACCTAAAAAGTGGTTTGGTTGCATCAGGATAAGACTTCAAACCATGCATCTGCTTCAACCTGCCATTTTATGGAGGATATGGAGAGAATAATGGGTATACATGCATCCCTTACAGTGGCATCTGTTAAGTCACTTGATGCATTGCCAATGGAGTTCTGTACATTAGTTTATTGAAAAGGACCCTTGGAAGCAGATCATGAACTGTCGGCAGTCTCTGGAGAGCCTGCCAGGAGAAATGGAATAAAATGAACATCACTGTACTTGCACCAGCTTTCTGCAGTGGAAACTGATGTAGAGCAATAGCTTTCACCCTGGGCCACCTCATAAAATACAATTACTGATGGAGATGTGGTTTTTCCATTAGTTAAAGGTGTGTGAAGGTGTTACCACAGTCTGTAAACAACCCACCCTAATGTTTATAACCCAATTTGCAGAATTCTGCAAAACATCTACTATTTTCTTATTCAGCAAAGAGGAATGTCTGTTCAAATGCCAAAAAAAGGCTATTAATAAAACTCTGAAATTTCCTGATACAATTTGAATGATGGCTTGTCCTAACTTCCATTCTCATTTGCATCATTTAATTACAAATTAAAAATTTATTCTGATATGCTCTTTTCAGTTAGTATTCATTATTAAAGTGCATACATCTTTAATTTATGCTTTCTGAACTTAAAAGTGAAATTGTAGAGAGCAAGATAGTTTAAAAATAACAGAGGAAAAATGAGAAGAGGGAGAAGAAAATAAAGGGTAAAAGATCCTACTAGGTAATATGTGACATTTTTCTGTCATTGATTACATGCTGATTGTGATACACGATGCATTTTGTAATTGAACTCTTCACAGCTCTAATCTTTCATGGTGAAATAAAATAAAATGTTGAAAAAGTATAAAAATATTGCATTATATATTTTCTAAATGATAGTAAAGTAAGTTACTTTAAAATAATATAAAACTATCTAATATTTTCATGTTTTATCTGCCTTATTTAATCTCATAACGATCTTCCTATCTTTAATTAATTACATGTTTTCAGTTAATTCTTGCCCCTTCCTATGCAGTGTACTTATGCTGCAATACTCTGAATAGTAAATAACAACAATTATGTTTAGTTATGTTGAATTCACACCTTTTTTTCACAGTTTATTCAAATTGTGCCCTTAGTTTTGTATTTTTATGAAATGCCATTAGATAGGACTTGTGATAGCAGTAAATTAAGAATTGTAAGAATAAGACATAAAATAAGAAATGCAATATCCATTTTTCAGCATTTGCCTTTGATGATAACAAAATAGATGAATGCTATACACCCATCTAATACCAGGACTCAAAAGTAATGTGTCATCACTACCACAGCTAGCAAACAACACAGATTAGTACATAGACAATGGAAAAAATCCACTCTTGTCCAAAATGGAATCAAAATTTTATAGATCCAGCTATTAGTCACCTAATTTTTTCAATTAATAAAAATGATTTATCAGTAATGTTAGTTAATATACTAAAAATTTTTTTGAATTCTTAAAAATATTGCACTTTAAAAATGGCATATTCCCCCCTCTCTCTCTTCTCATAAATGATATTACTATTTCGAGGAGCTGATGAAAATGACTTTTTCTCTTAGGAGTAAGGTCAAAAAAGGACATTGGTTCTAAAAGATTTAAAAAAAAAAAAAAAATGGAGACACTTCTATTCAACTGTCATATCGAGATGGTATAAATACTACAAGTTAAATGATGTATTGATTGTTAACTTAAATAAGCACAGCTATTCTTAAAGAAGGGTTAATTATAATGGGGTACAGAAGGAATGCAACTCCATAAAATCAGGTGAGCAAGTGGAAAATTTAAAAGTTTATTAATAGTAGTAAGTTTACATGAACTGAGAACATAGAAAGAAAGAAAAAAAAAAGTATTTTGATTTTAATATATTTACTTGTTTGTTTGGTTGTTTGTGTATAAGGCCCAAAGGAATACGCAACTCTCAAAGATAGAAATTTAGCTGAATGGGTTTAATTGTAAAAGGAGGAAGGCTCATTATTGCATGAAATGTAATGTATAAAATATTTTTAGTATTGTGTTCTTTGGTTGAATTGGAGCCTGGTCCGCTGGATATTCCAGTAGGTAGCTGCTGATGAACCAGGGACTGGGGGTGCTGAGCCAATCAAATTGGAATAAATTGGGGTTAGTGCCTTCTGGAATTGCCAAAGGCACTGATTGTATTAGTTACATTTAAAATTAATGCTTTTTTTTTATTTGTGTTCATTTTGTTAAAAAGTTTTGTATGTTGATGTATGAGAAATACTTTTCATATTCATTCTTAAAGAATAGTGCTGTATTAAGCAATGTATCACTACATCTTATTGTAAATGTGAATTTTTGAACTGCTTACATGCTCTCAAAAGCAAACCAGTAACTATCCATATTGTCACTTTTCACTTTTTAAAATTTGGTTGTCATGACATTTAACATTTCTCACTTAAATACCATTTATATGCATGGAGTACTTTAAATTAAAACAAAATGCTGTTATAATAAAGCAAATAGCACAAAACAAAAGCATAATTTTTAGCTGTTCACTTTACCATTTACCCGTAGCTGAGCAGAATATGAAGTACTGCCTGCAGCATTTGAGACTGTGCAGGAGTAGTTGCCAGCATGATATGACATTACAAAGCTGATAGTAAGTATTGAGCCAGCATCTCCAAGAGGTATAGTTACAATGCCAGGAGTATCAGCCAACTCTTTTTCACCACTCAGAATCCACAAAACTGACATAGGTTTGTCACCACCCACAACTGCGCATGTTACAGTCATTGGTTGTCCAGCACTAAGAGGGACATCACCAAATGTGAATGGTAGGATCTTTGGTGGGACTGTAAAACATCAAGTGCCTTTTGTATGAAATGCACAATGTTGAGTAGTTAAAAATAATTACTATACCAATATTACTGGATTAAGGATAATTATGGTTTGTTCTGAAAGGTATTGAATCCAAACATGAATGCCTGTCACCAGCATACACTATTGATCTAACAAGTACCTAATATAACTTACATCTTTAGATTTCAGTGCATAAGCAACATGTAAATGAACACTAAAACTCATCTGGTTTGTTAGATTTAAATTGTTTTCAAAAACATTTATTTCAAAGTTTTGCATTCTTATTGGCTGTAAGTAAGGAGGGATTAAGGCATGGCATGAAACTATAACCAAAATAAATCACAATGATGCCAATGATATCTTTTACTAAGCTTTAAAAGTAGAATAGTGATAATACCGTTCACTGCTAAGTATGCTGAAAAGCTGGCATTACCAGCCATGTTGGTTGCAATACATGTATAATTCCCAGCATGATATGACTTTACAGCCTCAATTGTCAATATGCTTGTTCGTGAACCTATCTTCAGCACATAAATTCCTGTTGAGCTTGAGGCATCGGTTCCATTGAAAGTCCATGAGATGTTCAGTGGATCATCACCATTCATTACTACACAATTTTGTTGAACAATCTGTCCTGCATTTACAGCACTGTCTCCAAATGAAAAAGGGACAATTGAAGGAGAAGCTGCAATGAGAGTGTGCAAATGAAGATTATCTGAACAATTTCCTTTTATGTTTACTCATTTATTAAGGCTTTTGGTATTTTCGAATGAAAGCAAATTTAAATACATGAACCCCCATTAAATGCACAAGACAATGGTTGAAAGGGATAATTAGTTCCTCACCAATTAAAGATGCAGATCTCACAAGAAAAGTGTAATCTCTTTACAGACAAACAAAAGAGGGGGGGAAACAAAAAGCAAACAAAAAAAAAAACAAAACAAAACTAAAAATATCAGCTATATAATGCACCTCCAAAACTGTTTTGTCTATGTTGTAAGCATGAAAAGTTAAGCTCACAAATTAAATGTTTGATGAAATTATATACCATTTACTGATAAATAATCTGTGAATGAGACACTGCCAGCTGAGTTAGTGACTGCACATGTGTAGTTGCCAGCATGGTAAGATCTAACTGATTCAATTGTCAAAATGCTTGTCCTAGATCCTAATTTAAAAACACTTATTCCCCGTGAACTTGCAGCATCTGCACCATTGAGATACCATATTATTGTAAGTGGTTCATCACCCTTGGTGACCAGACAATTCTGCTGCACTATTTCTCCAGCGTTAACAGCAGTTTCACCAAAAGTAAATGGAGCAAGAGAAGGGGCAACTGCAATAAAGTAAATATTTTGTTTTCAAGATGTAAGTCATATAAGTATTAAAATATAAATTTGTATCATGTTGAAATTAAATTTGTTAGAATAGAATAGACAGCATTTCAACCCCTGTGAAGGTCTTCCATACATGAAAGCAGTAGATATGTTAATATTTACATAAGAAGATACAGCTTTTTAACATTTAGTCTAATTATCAAATGATACTATCATTCATGTAAAATATATTATAATAAACAGGAGAACGAATCCTAATACTCCATAAGCACTTTCAGCATATTAAGCTTTATATCTCATATTTTCAGAGCACAAAATGTTACATTGAATCACAAGAAATGCATATGTGCACATTACACATTCTTTTTGAAGATTGCAAAAAGAGTTACACAACAGAAAATTATGCATGCAATAAAATTAAAATATGAGACACTAAATACCATTTACAGCTAAATGTGCTGTATAACTAACACTGCCAGCTGCATTAGTAGCAGTACAAGTGTAATTGCCACTGTGATATGCTTTCACAGATTCTATGGTAAGTATGCTGGTTCTAGAGCCAATCTTCAATATATAGATCCCTGATGAACTGGAAGCATCATTTTCATTCAGAGTCCAAGTGATGTTCAAAGGTTCATCACCTTTTGTTATTGCACAGTTTTGCTGGACAAGTTCACCTGCATTTACAGCTTTTTCACCAAAGGTGAATGGGTTTATTGAGGGAACAACTACAATGGAAGCAAGATATTAAGATATCAACAATTTAAGCATGAAACTAATAGTTAAATGTTATGTTCAACAGTATTCATAACATTTGTGCTTTACAGTCCCAAAGGATTCAGAAAATTTTAAATATATATTTTCCATCTAAGAAAATAATTATAAAAAGCAGATTTAGGTGAGTTAAATGGTGTTATAATGCATTTCATACATCCCATTGGAGCTGCAACAAATAATTTTATTCAGATAATACGTTATTATTAATAATGGAGAAGACTGAAAGTAAGGACATCATTCACTTTTTAAGGAGCAATTACCAAACAAAAGGCTTAGTTTGCTAATAATTATGGTAAGCAAAACTCAAACAGTTAACTATATTTTATATTGTTTTAATGTTTAACTGCAACTTTCTAAAAATATACATTGGATTTTCAAAAACAAAACTATTATTCTGGAGGCAACATGAACCATAACTTCTAAGATCATAATAATTTTATGTACTGAAATTGTGAAAAAGGAAAAGGAAAAAGAAAAAAAAATCTGGAATATGCATAATGGAAAATTCAAATGAAAAGAAAAAAGTAAATGGCATCTCTTGCCATTAAAATATAGAGAGTATAGTCAAAATTTTGTTTCCAAATTTTCATAGATAAGGACAAAATTATTAGGGAATTAAGGTAATGGTTTCAAACCTCACCATCTGATGAAAGAGCAATAAAAGTGATCTTTGGTATGCCAACTTTTAGCAATAACCTTGCCTCAAAATGAAGATAATAAAATAAGAGGAAAAAATGGCAACTTCTTGTGATGATGCTTTTTTTTTTATTTGATATCTACAGAAAATCTTATTTTTTGTGGAGTATAGTGATTCACTTTATTTGTATCAATGTTCATTTGATTTTTAAGAATATATAAATACATACTGTTAACAAATTAACAGCTGTAATAAAAATTCTTAATTCATAATAATTTGACTGTCCTCAGAATACTAGCATATAGTTTTATGCAGTACCTTTCATTTCCTTGCAGTACCTCAGAGATAGGTATTAAATTAGTTTCCCTGCTTTTTATTCCCATTTACTTTAATTAATGAAACAACAAAAACCAGTTCATATTTTTTATAACAAATGAATGAACATTTCTTATATGTATGGATAGAGGCTTCTCAATTAGTCACAGAAAAAATGGAAAACTAAGAATTCACAGTTTGAACATAATGCAATTTGGAATTTTTCCTTAAATTAATATCAATGTTGTCATTACTGCTAGTTATCAGTATCCTTCTCCTCCTTCTCCATATCCATAATCTATTATATTAGATCCTATTACTGCCTGAATAATAATAATTCTCTCTCTCATTCTTGAAATAATCTCTAATATGCCTTATAGAATTCTAATGAAGATTACTGTTTTAGGGTACAAAGTGAATGAGTCATTAATGACTGATTTTTGGAATTCTGCTAGGGATTATTCTTTGGAAATGTGTTTTCTGCTTTCTTTAGTGTCTCTTGTCATTAATGATGATGATGATGATGATGATGATGATGATGATGATGATGATGATGATGAATATAAATCATGAAAATACTTGAAGCAGCTCACAAGAAATGTTGTAAAATGTATGAATGGATTTTATATGAGTTTTGAACCACTGATTTTTCAAATTATTTATTAAAAAACATTCTTATAGCTATCTGCTAACATAATGTTTTCTAATATACTTATACTACACATGCAAAAAGCTAGCAATGACAAACAATACCATTAACAGCCAAATGTGCAGTATAATAGTCACTTCCTGCTGCATTAGTGGCTATGCAGGAATAATTGCCACCATGGTATGCCTGCACAGATTCTATGGTAAGGATACTTGTTCGAGAACCTATCTTCAGTATATATATCCCATCTGAATTAGAAGTTTTCTTTCCATTTAATGTCCAAGTAATGTTTAAGGGTTCATCACCCTTTGTCACTCCACAGTACTGCTGAACAAGTTCCCCAGCATTTACAGCTTTCTTGCCAAAAGTGAAAGGTGTTATAATAGGACCAACTACAACACATTCAAACACAAAAATGAGAAAGACAAATAATAACATTTTCTTCTCAGACAAGACCAGGCTTTTCACAGAAGATTTTGAGAAAACAACAATAACAAAATGAAATTTTGAGAAGAACTAAACTTTTAATTGAAAGATGCCACAACAATGAATGGCTTGATATTATCTTTATTATAAATGGTCACAAAATCCAAACCAAAACAAAACAATTGTAGTTCATTACACATCACGAGCTAAGTAGGAATGCAAAGAATATTACAAGAACATAGACATAACATCATTACTGCAGTTGTAAATAGGGTAGGTACCATTAACAGCTAAGTGAGCAGTATAGTTAACACTCCTAGCTGCATTAGTGACTATACATGTATAATTCCCTCCATGTTCTGCTCGTACAGATTCTATTGTAAGAATGCTAGTTTGGGAACCAATCTTGAGCACATATATTCCAGAAATACTGGATGCATCCTTTCCATTTAACATCCATGTTATATTTAAAGGCAGATCTCCTTCAGTAACTGCACAGTTTTGCTGAACCAGCTGACCTGCATTCACAGCCTTTCCCCCAAATGTAAATGGTGATATTGATGGTGCAACTATGAAACAGAGCACATTTATTACTATTGTATTTGAAACTTGGAAAATTTCTTTGAAACATATTAGGATATAGGATGACATACTACCTAAATACAAACCTCTACTAAAATTCCAGTAATTCCAATAAATATATAAATACAGTGGAACCTCGATCTATTGTTCCCGGATGTATCGTTCAATTTTTTATGCACTCCCAAATATTTTACCTTATATATTATGTAAATAACACCTGCATTCATTGTTCCGAAGCATTGCTTTCCCGCATTATTCGTTCAAAAAGTCAGTCCCATAGAAATTCTATCCTCGAGCGATCGTTTTCAAGTTTTGAAGCAATGATCGTAGCATGTACAGAGAGTTCGCGTCACGCTTGATCCGAGAAAGCGTACCTCGAATTCTCCGTAGTTGCCGATACTTTTAGAGCCGCATGATGATAGTAGATGCTAGGAAAGAGCCAGAGTTGCCTTGCCGTCAGTTTTGACACCTATTAGGCAGTAGACGAGGACGTTGTCACATGTCGCATTCAAAGTGTTCATGAAGTGTGCGACGAAGTGGGAAAAGTCGCAAGTGTTTGTGACATAACAGAGGAGAGTGAGGAAGAAGGGAAAGATGATGCAACAGCCGAAGCCGTGCCGATGTTTGTCGAAGCTTTGAGAGCGTGTGAAACTGTACGAGCGTATTTTATGCACATGACAATAACGGTATGATCGGTAGTAAACAACAGAATGCGTTGAATGTAGAAAATTCGTTGTTTCACATGAAAAGAAAAGCAGCAAATGTCAGTTAACCACCTTTTTCAGAGAAAGTGACCAAAGTGGTTTTAATTGATTTGATTTATTTATGGAAGTTCTTTAACATCTCAGACCGTCAGCGCCCCCATTCAATTCAGGGCGTGAAACGGCAGATAAATTTTGCTTAGAGTCCTTTCCTTTTAGGCTGAGGTTCTTTTACCTGCCCTAAATCTACAACACGGGACCCACGGCTTCACTTTCCTTCCGAAGGAACCATATTTAGGATTTTTACGGCCGAAAAATATCCATCGACCCTGGCAGGGTGTACCTGCAATCTTGGATCTAAGAGGCAAGTATGGTTACCACTAGACCACAACAAACGTGTAAAATGTGTACACGGTAACATGTAAAAGTGACGCAAAATATAGTGTTTGCTTATATATATTGGCTTTATTTAATTTTAACATGATTTTATGCACTTCCCATTTCTATCGTTTTTGCCCATCCATCGTTTTTTTTAACCTGGTCCCTCCAAAAACGATTAATCGAGGTTCTACTGTAATAAGAAATAAAAGTAATAATAATACATTCATACATATGGAGAAATGTATGTTTTAGTTATCTACAGCTATTAACCAATTCATTTCCAAGTTCAATATTTTTTCAATGTAATTTCTAGCATGCTACTTTGATGAATTTCTCATACCATTCACTAATAATGCTGCTGTGTAACTTATTGTATCTGCTTTGTTCTCTGCAGTGCAAGTGTAATTGCCACTATGCCCAGCCATTACTGAAGCAATAGTCAAAAGGCTGGTTCGTTCACCAATTTTTGCTGTTGTAATACCCATATGAGAAGATAATTCTTCCCCATGGAAACTCCAACTTATTTTCAGTGGTGTGTCACCCTTGGGTACATAACAGTAAAGTTGTACATTGTCTCCTGAATATGCTTCCGATTCAAATGAGAATGGGTTGATGTGAGGACGGACTGTATTTTTTATTTTCAACAAATCAATAATGAATTAGTGTAATAAAATAAAAGATAAAAATAAATATTTTAGCAGCTGTGTTAACAGCTAATGCATTTCAGAACAAGAACAAGAAACATTATTTTAGTATACATTAGCACATTTGAAACCAGGACACTTTGGTAGTATAATATACCATGAACTAGTATTGTTAAATTATATTTCTGAAGGGCACATTGTATATTTGAGGTGTTCTGAGCCCAATTAAGTGTAAAAGCATTAATGCAAACTTTCACATAGCATCTTTGTTTGTTATCTTATAATTTACAATGGTTTAATGATCATATAATAGACAAGTTATTTTCTATCATTCATTATTGCCAATATTCTATTTATTCCATTAGATCCTAATGCTGCTCAGAATTTCACATTATGAAATGATGGATATAAAGGACCTAGAATTTCATACCACGTAGAGTTTGAAATGGAATGCTTAAAGCACTTCCATGCATGCACACATGTGCACAGGATATATTTTATGTCAGTTTATTTCCATTTGTATTAAATTCAAAATAACAGAAACATCAATAAAAATGTATCTATAAAATATATTATGTAATTGATACAAGAAGACTGCCACCAGTGGCCGAGGTCATTAAGGCGCAGACTCGTGAGCAGGAGGTCTGGGGTTTGAATCCTGCCAGGACCATCCTCCCTGACTGAGGGTTTTTCCAGGTTTTCCTCAGTCCTCATAACTGGCAAATGCCAGGGAGGTACCCTAAACTTAGGCCTGGAACATTTCCTTCCTTAAAAAAAAATCCTTTCCCAATTTATCATTTCATTTCATGTATCACCAGAGTTCACTGCCTGTGGTGCCACAGTAGTAAAAATAGGCATTAAACACCATTCAAAAAGATATAAGAAGCAGACTATAGAATGAATGAATATTTAGCTGTAATGTCTCATTCTTCGGTCTATTTAATATTTAATGTTTTTAAAACAATGGTACTATGCCAACTAGTACTTATGTTTACATTAAATGAATTTCTATGCAATTGACACTGCAGTTCATGTGGGTTTTATTAAATTATCATGGTACCACAGCCTGAAGATCTATTATGTCAGATGATGGATGACAATAACTTGGCTGAGTGAGTTCAGGGAAATTTGCAGCCTAATTTTTTAGGCAGTTATCTGAAGAATTGAGGGAGAATCCCTGAAAAAACCTGCTAGGAAACTAACCCAACTGGAATTGAATCTGGGCCCATAGTTTGCAAAGCACAAATGCTAATGCTACACTGTGGCAGTTGCCTAAACAAAAGTTACCTATTGTAGTTTGTATCCTGAGTATTTGTGGGGGAAATCAGTGATTTTACACAACTGTGGTCTAACAAAATCTTTGGCTATTAGCAAATAATTATTTTCATTAAAACTTTGTGGAGCTACTCGATTAAAAGTATTATTTAACACCTGAATAATGGTGAAAAAATACAACTAATAAATGCTTAAATTTTCTTCTTGGATCATAGGAATTGCAAGGGCTCATACTATTTTTTATTATATACCCACACATAAAGTGGTTGATCCTAAATTTGTTGGCCATTTGGTCACTTTACTGTCATTGTATAACAACTTAAATATCAGGAAGGAAAAAAAAAAAAAAGAGAGATTATGCAAATCATGCAAATTTGCATCATTCATATATAATATAAGAATGTTTTCAAAGAAGGAAGGTTTTACTATTTCAAAAGAGACTTGTAAAACTGAGTAAATTGTTGATTAGAAAAAGTGCAAATATTTTAATAAAAGAATCCTCTATGACTAACAATGACATAAGAAATATGTTCTGGTATGATATATCCATAATTCCAATTATAAATGGTTGTCTTTGAGGTAAAAGGTAATTTTATTCATTCATTAATGTAAAAGGAGACCCAATGTTGTACCTTTGGTTACTGCATTCTGTGCTGTTGCTTTGCTCTTGGACAAATATGCTTCATTGCTAGAAAAGATAGTACTATTAAATTAACGAGTTTGACCATTTCAGATTGAAGGCTTAGGGATAGGGACATCCTTTCAAAATACTGTAACTTGTATGGGCTAGAACATTCGCAGCTATAAGAATATGTACCAGAGAGTAAAGGAAGATAGCACTATTTGTCACCAAGATTCTGGTGGAAATCAACCAACTATTAATTAGCTAGTGAGCCGATTTAATACTCTTATGCTACACTTACCTTTGAATTAAACAGAACATGTTTCACAGCTTTTGCCTGCATCATCAGCTGAGAGTTCAGCTGTAAGTCAACTCAAAGCTGATGATTCCGGCAAAGGCTTGTGAAACATGTTCTGTATAATTCAATGGTAAGTGGAGCATAAGAGTATTAAATCAACCCACTAACTAATTAAGAATATATTAGTTGCTTTACTGCATTAGTTCCAACACAAAATTAATTTTACACCACACAGCTGACATTTCATAAAATGCACTCTTAAAGTAACACCCTAAAAACTACTGTAATGCCCATTGACTTCCAGCATGATTAGACACTGATTGCTTGAAGTAGGCATCTGAAAAGCATTTAGCGTTGAAGCTTTCTCTGGCAGTCAAAGAAGTTTCATGCTAAAGTGTTGTCAAGAATGGACGAAATGGAGTGAAGAATATAATTAGATTACATTTTTAGATAAACCTAGATATAACATGATGCACTAAGGTGTCACAGAATGGTGTTTTAATGCCCATTTCCACTACTGAGGCACCACAGGCGATGAACTCTGATGATACATGAGATGAGATAATATATTGGGAAAGAATTTTTTTTTAAGGAAGGAAATGTTCCAGGCCTCCCTGGCATATAATGTCAGAATCTTTGTAAAATGACAATGACATACTGGAGAACAATTGCTGGAGCCAAGTATTATGGAACACCATGTGAATTCTATGATGGGTATGATGTTGTCAGGATCATTAAGCATTGGCATACTCAAGGATCAGTTGTTCAAATGAGAACCTTAATAACCTGCAGTAGAACAATAAAACTGTAGAGCCTGATGAGAATGGTTTCAAAAAGGATTGCAGCATGGAATATTCAACATTTCCTGACTAAACACCATGTAGGGATGAAGTTACAGCAGTCAATGGCATATCAACCAGATTAAAACTTCTATTGAAATTAAAAATATAGCAACCTTGCAATTTAAAGTTCATAAAGGCAATAAATAAGGCTTCAGAAGACTACTGCTGAAAATAGACTTAGAAATGCAATCTAATTAATAAAAACACACATATATATAAAACAAGAAATAGATAAAACATTAAAATAGTCACACAAATTTAACTATATTTCTAACAGCTTATATTGTTTCTTCAAAGGCAAAAGACAAGTGAAGGAGATAAAAATAAATATTGAATCTCTAAAGTAATATAATGGGTGGAAACATATAAAACAAGCAACAAGGGTAAAAAGGGGGAAAGGAAAAAAAGAAAAATATATTAATAATTGAAATAGTAGAAAGCAATAACAAAGTAGAAAGAAATGTAAACACACAAGATTTAAATTAAGGGGGTATGAGCTTTATGCAAAAGTGAAATGGGGCATTTTGAGCAATTTGCAAGGAAGACTTGGCAAGGAAGACCCATATAAAAAAATTGGTTGCTAAAAGCGGGGAAAACAATAGAAGAAACTGAAGAAACATTACTTTAACTAACCGGTGCATAAAGCAAAATTACTTCACTTTCAATGGAAAATAATATAAACAGAATTCTGGCTTAACAATGGGTAGCCCATTATCACCATTATTAGCGGATCTCTTCATGAGTGCATTAGAAATTAGAATCATGAAGGGTTTTCTCTGGTTGTTCAAAGCATGGTATCTCTATGTTGACGACATCTTTACAATAGTTCTGGAAAAACACCTAGAAGATGCACTAAAGTTACTCAATCTACAAGAAAAATCGTTAAAATTCACTATGGAAAGAGAATGCAATGGACAACTACTCTTTTTGGATCTTAAAATAATTAAGTTAAAAAACCACTTAACATTTGGCATATATAGAAAACTTACTCACACTAATAGCTACATTAAATATAATAGTTATAACCCAGTTCCTCATAAACATGCAGTACTAGATAGTCTTGCTCACAGGTTGGTAAATGTCCCCATGATCAGAGAAAAATATGATTTAGAACTGAGCAATATAATAAATATAGTTATAGAAAATGGTTTCAAAGAAGAAGTGATATATAAGAAAATAAACAGAGCTAGGAACAAAAAAAGAATCAAAGACATCAGTACTCTTATTCCCAACAAGGAAGAAAATAGAATGTACTAAAAATTCACATACCATCCATCAACCTTCTACAAATTCCAAAAGATTTTCAAAAACCAAACATTATTTTAGCTCCAAAAAACAGTTACTCCATAAAAAATATACTAAATTCTAAATTAAAAGAGGACATTCCTCAAGAGAACAAATCAGGAATATATCAGATGGAATGTATCGACTGTGAAAAAATTTACATAGGAAAGACTAAAAGAAACATAAAAACACGAGCAAAAGAACATATTAGGAATATAAAACAAAGACAGGAAGAAAAATCAGCAGTAGCTTGGCTTTTTGGAATGAAAAACATAATATAAACAGGAATCTCAAATTACTTAAAAACATTACAGGGAAAACAGAACTCGCTGTCTGGGAAAACATTTATATCTGGAAGAACAAATGTAGGGTTTTCAACTTTGAAATCCCACCAAGTGACGTCTTAATACAGAAATTCATCCAACTGCCACCAGAGACAAACCAAACCACCACGGAGAACAAGGCCAGCAGTCGAACTGGAACTGAAGATGGGAGCGATTAGCTCGAGAAACTTAGTTTTCCTCTTTTAAAACTATTAGTGATATAAGTGTTACAAAGTCGACCCAGTTATTCAAAGGAAGACTTAGTTTTAACAGAATACCTATGGTGTTCATATGGAGCAAAACACAATAGAAGTTGAACCAATATATATACAACATGACATTCTTAGAAGCACAGTTAGCAAATAAGTAATCTAAAATATTCTAGATAAATTGGGACTGTGGAACAGATGACATTGCATAATAGGCATACAGGTTTTGCATTTAGGGTGTTGGCAAGGATATGAACCTGCCATCGGATGGGGTAATTTGAAGGGATAAAGTTGTGGCAAAATATACTTTTCAGGTTAGGGAATGTTCAAATTTAGAAACTTCACTTAAAAATGATGCATTAATAAGTTATCTTAACATTCTTTCAAAATGCTCTGTCATGATATCATAATAGGTATCTCCATTTATTCTTGATGATAAAATTTTTTAAAAATCATTGCAGGCGTTATGTACATAAATGTATATAATTTCTATGCTAACATATTGTGGTCAATAAATGCGATTATGGCTATTATTAATGATATCTCTTCTTAATGCAATTTGGTTCATACCTCATTATTAAGTATCATAAAATTATGCAACACTTTCATGGTCCTTAAAGTGTGAACTGAATAGTATTTAATGCCTATTTTTACTATTATGGCATCACAGGCAGTACGCAATGATGATACATGATAACTGAAAAATAAATTTTGGAAAAGAAGTTACAGGTTTTAGTTGAAAGTACTCTGTAACATTTGCTAATAATAAATCTGGAAAAAACTTCAGTCAGAGGGGAGTGGAATTCAAATGCAGATCATTTGTTTCATGATCATGGATTTACTGTATTGAAGCTGCTACATTTTCATTTAGTAGCATTAGATATGTATGCAGATCATTAAATTATAGTTATTTATCCATTAAATCCATGAGGCTGGATTTGAACAATGTTACAACACTGCTTACAGGAAGCTAAGTGGAATAGAATAAACAAAGCTACAATCACTGGTGGTAAGCAAGTACATTTTTCAAGAAAATAATGAAAAATTTTTTTGTGTAACTTAAATGAAAACAATGAGAACAAAATTTATATAATAATATCATTCTTTTAACTACATTACAGGTAAGAAAACTGCAACACAGAGCAAAATGTGTTACCCATATGTGTCCATTGCAGTGGGCTTATGGACTATATTAGTTCTGCTGATTAAAAAAGAAGAAGAAGTTTTAAGGTTTGATGTATGACTGCATTATCACTAACATGGTATGTATGTCTGCCATACTATGGTTTTTAAATTGAAGTGTTTGTAGTGTTATTTTTCCTAAGGAATAAAACAGTACTCATAAATGTCACCAAGTTTAGTTTCTATGATCAAAAAATATCCTAAAGATTTGTAAATACAAATGAGGATAAAAAAATTAATGCACAACCTTTTTAACAACATATTTGGTTCTGGATGTTCAAAAGTAGCAGAGAGTAAGTTTGAATCTTGTGCTACAGACAGCATTGGCTGGATCATGTGCGTGCTGCCCTGGAGGTGAAAGTGGTGAGCAAAGATGGCATGTGTGCTAACATCATCCACATATGAGGAGCAGCAAGGTGTAGTGCAATTTTTGTGGGCAAATGAAGCGAAATTCACAGAGAAATGTTGAAAGTGTATGGATTACAGCAACATCTTTGAAGAGGGTTAAATAAACCTTGCTGATAAACCATGCTCTGGCTGACATGTGATGTTTCAACACCAGTCACTATCAGAGGCATTGAGATGATGATTTAAATAATTAGTAGGTGCATCTGTAAACCTTGGTACAACAATTTAAGATTTCATATGGTACAGTGTATGATATTGCGCATGACAGATGGAATTTTGTAATGTCAATTAGTGCAGGGTGTTCAAGGACCCACCAGAAGAGCAGAATGCCCTGAGAATGAGGTCATGCTTGGACCTCTGAAATGTATGGCTGGGAGGTGCTCAATAATCCACCACACAGTCCAAACCTTGCACCATTTAACTTTCATCTCTTCAGCTCATTGAAGAAATTTTAGAAAGTCAATGCTGGGTTCAAATGAAGAAGTGAAATTAGTCATGCACATATGACTATACTCCCAGGGAATGGAGTTCTATGAATGAGGCCTATTAAAATTGGTATCAAAATGGTAGAAATGTCTTGTGGGACTTGGTTTATATGTTGAAGGTCAAAACTTGAAGGTTTTTTAATGCATAATATTTTTGATTTTCCTATTCATTAATATTTTGTAAAAAAAAAAAAGTTGTGCATTACTTTTGATCTATCATAATGCAAATTTTGAAGCTAATTACGATTTTCTGCTGTCTTTTAAAATCAATAAGTTCCCATAAGTGGGCCACAAAGCCTGAATATCCCACAGTTTGTATGTATTTTAATGCAAAGATTTCCATAAGTAATAATTATAATATTATATACTTTTAATTCCATAATCACCCTTTAATGGAGGATTGAAATATAGCATTTATAGTCCATAATTTTTATAGCCATATGGATAAACAGAAATTTATTTTTAAGGTGCCTTTAGCAGGAGAACAAAGAGGATTATTAGCACATACAATATTGATACCATGTTTAATGGCAAAATAAAATTTAAAAATACATCAACTATAAAATGTAAATTTTGATGTAGGTGAAACATTTTGTTATATTTATTAATTTTTTTGTACTAATTAATTAAATGTGTAAGTTTCATAGGAATCTTGAAAACTCTGTTAAAAAATAAACAACTTACCACATTGAAGTAGCATGGGGGTTCTGCTGGCTTCTCTTGGTGCAGCTGTTCCTCACTTCAGAGGGAGGGTTGAAAACTCAGATTGCTGCTATGTGTGGTGAAAAGCAATATTTTTTGTCCTTGGTTTTAACAGAAACTGTTTTTATTTATAGGCATGATACAATGTATGTTATTTGTTCCCAGAACAGTCTTCAATCCAACAAATTTCTCAGCATTTAATAAGCAGTCCTCCTCTTCATGCTTTTCTTTGAATGTAAATATAAATAAAATTCCTTGAACATTATCAGCTGCTCATTTATAAAGTTATTTAGCAGTAGAGGTATATTTCCTCTGTAGACTAGTAAGTACATCTAATCATTTGATTGTTACGCCAACACAAGGGCCTTTCCTGTGGCTTGTAGCAAAGAAATGTCATTCCACCAAGGCACTGAATTCTATCTTATGATTTGGTAAATTTATAAATTTCTTTTAGTTTTCTTTACTGCCCTACGACACTGAAATAGTATTTTTTTTTTTATTTCCAAGAATTTCTCTTTCAAACATGACATTAGCTTTCTCTGGAAAAGATAAATATGTGAAAGTATGACAAATTACTATTATCCAAATGTTTATAATATTTTACAAATGGGTGTATTGTCGTATGAATTGCTCCAGTGATAACCCTGTATAGCATTCTAAATTATAATTTTCTGAGTAATCAGCAATAATGATTAATTCCCAAGCCTGGATATAATTTTTCAATTGCTTTTGGTAAATTAACTGAGCTTTTGCTATGAAATTGTGTTTTGCATTTCTGAAGACAAATACGTAATTGTTTGCAAAATTTTCGGATCAACAGATAACAACAGCGATTTCACCGTATCAGTCATTTTCCACATTTTGTAAATTACTTCTTCAGTGAGGTTTGTATTTAAACATGATAACATTTTAGAACATTGGGAAAACATGATAACACTGGGAAGTTAGAGAAAAAAATACACATAATAGCATTCCCAATGGCCACTAGCAATCATCTGACCAACCACCTTTTAGAAATATCTTCATTGTCAGCACACCCCTCACATTTATTTAGACAACAGTTTGATGCAGGATTTTCACAAATCATTTGTTTAAGTCATCAAAACTGCCCACATTAATGTTTTCTATGCTCATTAACATTTACTTTGTATTCTCACATATTCAGCATACACAAACATATGTGTACCTGATGTCCTAGCCAAGATCTTGCTTTGATCTCAAGGATACACAGCTTGAAAACCAAGCTTACAAGTAGAATGTCTGTTTTTAAATTCTTTGTAAAGTTCCCTTAAATTAGCTAATAGAAGACTCTTTCTTTTTTTTTTTATTTGCTTACTGCCTTCTTTATAGATTTTGTGTCTTTCATGCCTACCTTACTTATATTATCATCTTCATAGATAAATTTTACTCATATAATTATTTCATAAGGAAGATGTCACTCATATGTCCTATTTGGAATGGTCATGATACCTTTGTTAGTTTGTGTTACTTTGGCAGTGTGTGCTACATAAGAAGAAATGCCAAACATAGACATTAATTTATTTTCAGACCAACTTTTTGAAAGGCAAATTAGAATCTGATATTTTTCATTAGATGTTTTCACCTGTGAAATTTTTCTTGAATTGGTGAATCATATTTTCTCCATTTATTTCTTTGGGAACATGAAAAAGTGTTTTGCCACCTCACTGACAGCATTGGTTTTTCTTTGGGCATAAAATTTACAGCATGAAAGTTTATTTTTTGAAACAGGGGAGTGAAAAATAGAGTCAAAAGTTTATTTACATTACTAATACTTGTCCCTTCCTTATTCATGGATAAATATTCTCCTTCACTTGAAGTTTTGTCACTTCCATTTCCTCTACAGTAATATGATCTGAGACAATCATTTTTGAAACCTTGAGGTGGCATGCATGACGTATTGCATCTCCTTTCATTAATGAAGGAATTTTCTTACACAATTCTTTCATCATCTTTTTTTTTATTCATTTAATTTGTGTGCTTTTGCAGTCAAAAGGTTTACAGCATCACAGAGTATTTCACCTTTTATTTTTAGGCATTTTTATGAAACTATAAATCACTAACACAACTAATAATTGACTTAATAATTGCTAGAACATTAAACTCACACATCAGCTGTTAACAATTATGCAGCAGATACAGGAATTTCAGCAACTTTCTGGCATATGCCATTATCAATGAGCTGCTGTTCAAGTGAAACTGGTCCTTACAAACCAAAATCAGTAATAATAATCATTTTATTACCATAGTTTTAAAGATTCCAATATGAAACTTAACTTACATTATATCATTCAAATCTTAATTATACAGATTACAATTAAAGAAAATATGCTTTACTTTCAGAATTATTACCATTTTTGCATTTTGTTGTCAATTTTTACTTTTGTTTTGATTACTTCTTCTTAGCAACTCATCAGCAATTGAAAGTATATTTATTTATTTTTATATTTTACCTCATTTGTATTCTTATGATCAAGATAAGCATTCATCTGTGTTTTTAGAAAGAAACTTTACTATATCCTAATTATTTTGCTATTGTCAACAGTCAATTTATAAATTATATTATTTTTAAAATTTTAAATTTTATTATCTATAGTAGGGTATCATATCACTGGAATATAAAAATATTTGAGATAATGCTCTTCCAAAACTTGAAAATTTGTATGGAATCCCTATGACAGATTGAGTTCCTTGGTGTACGTTCATCTTGAATTAAATGGTGATGTGATGTGGGAAGATATTTCTAAGGATTTTGGTGGATTTTGAAGAATGTTTGCAACTTCCCACATAACTAAATGAGATAATGAATAATTATTATATTCAAAAGTACATCTGTAAAAATAGTTTGGATTGTACAGATTAATTTTGATCAATTATCTCCTGGTTTAAATTGAAATTATTGCAGAAAAGAGGTAAGCATAAATTGAATCATATTAAAGTATGATGATAACAACACAAAAACAACAACAACAATAATAATAATAATAATAATAATAATAATAATAATAATTTTATTTACTTTAAAATTATTACAAATAAGTTTCAGGCACAATTATTTCCCCTCCCCATCAGTTCCTAATTTGTATCTATACAAGTTATTTACACATTAAAACACATCTCCAGATCACTAGTTGTTTATCCTTTTTAGTTTTGAAGTTCATTTGTCCTATATTTACATTTTATCTTATAACTCATCAATCCTATAGCATGCACAATTTTTGTTTAAATTTTGAAAGAAAGGGAAAAGGCTTATTTACTGTTACTTCTTCATTTGTTTAACTGATTAATTGATAATATTGATATTTCTTGAGATTGAAATGTCAAGAGTATTGGAAACTCATCTATAAATGGTTAAACTTCAGCCACTATGTAAGCAGGATAAATGCTCCTCAGAACTTGCAAGGGCATATGTTAATTTCTGATGATCCACAAATAGTCCAGGTGGTTAATATATTAACTAAGTACTTTTTATTTTGTCACTACAAAGCAGTAATTTATAGCTATATTATTAATCATCTTTATTAAAAAATGCAGTAAATTTTGACTTTTTCTATAGGTATACCAAGCTTTGTAAATAATAAACAGAATTAAAGTAGACAATAACTCTTGCACAAAGCTCCACATTATATTACTAATGTAAAATGTACCATAGCTAATATAATAAAAGTACTTCAGCCTCTCTCTATGCCTTTCTTTTATCTTCTTATTCCTCTTGATAGGCACAAACCTTTCATCTCAGTTTAGAATAGTATCATATTCTTTAATCTGTATCCTTGAAAAATTTAATGGGATGACATTTCAAATTTGGCCATAACTGATTTTATTAATTTTTAATACATTTGTGTGTAATCATAAATTAACATTTTTTTCTTTAAATAAATAGGAAAACTGAAAATGTTATGTGAATTTCATTGGTTATTGAGAAATAAAGAACTTATAGTAAGAAAGATTTTTAAAGATCAAACACAAGTTATCTAAATCAGGAAACTTTTTATGAAAGGTAAAGATAAAATGGAAATAGCTAGTAGAGAGAAATAAGAAATTGAATTAAAATAATTAAATTGTGTTTTATTAGAATATTGGTAATGTGATTTTATGTACTTAGCCATTTAGATTTGTTCTATTTTGAGATAGTATTTTGGGGATCTATCTCAAATGAGAAATTTAGGGGATTATTTATATAACTCGTAATGTGAAATAATATTATAAAAGCTAATATGATAGTAGGAGACATTTCTTGCATAAAAGATGGGAATTTCATGCATGGCAAGAATGAAAATTAACAATGCATAGTGACAAATGAAAATTGTTGATGATTGAAATGGCTACTACAAATCAACAGTGAGCCCTATGAATCTTATTTGGATATGTTGCAGTTATTTCTGTTGCCACAATTTGATGAAGACTACAATATGAACATTAAATTCCAGAAAGGGTGTACGCATGGGAGGTTCATCATTTTCTAAATACTACTTTCAATTGTAAATGATGTGGCCATGACGGCAATTTCTTGGCCCCCAAATTCCCCATATCTAGCCCTTCCTGAACTTCTTCATGTGGAGTTCTGTTAAAGACAGCATCTATTCACAGAAATACCGATGATGTGGAATTAAAAATTATTCAAGCTTTCTAAAAAATCATCCTTTTGTTATTACAGTGGACATGGGCTGAATTGCATCACCTTTATGAGTTGTGCAGAGTGTGTACTGGAGACCATGCAGCATTCTTAGAAATCTCCTATCGAAAAAGTGTGTTGAAGGGCCGCAGTATTTTGACTGTGCGAAGGAAGCATAATCATTAGTCTTTTAATTGAAGGCTTGTATGAATGGTTGGACGAGACGATTTCTGTTTTATTTAAATTTATTGGAATTTAAGTGTTAAGTAAAAAAGGTTGTATATACCAAGTTTCAAAATGTAAAGTTTGGTAGAATGTGTTTTACAGTATTTTCATTTTATCCATAGCCATACGGATCACCCTATATAATAACTAATTAACAAATGCAGTTTTGAATTGAAGCAGAGGGGAATATGTAAAGTTTATTTGTTAATTAGTGACTGATGAACTTAATAAGAATTGGATCTGAGTAGGAGCTTAAAAGAGAGCAATAATGAGGAAAATAAATACGGAAAAGAATGAAAAGAGAACCCCCTGATCTAAAAGAATTACTTGAAGTGTTGACTGAACCTCTGTTTTTTTGGAATTCCAATAGGAGACTACTGATGAACCAAAGACAGGGGTAAGCAAGGATACACAGATATTATGATATTATTTTATTTTGTATTGTTTTACGGATTGAAATAAGAATAATAATTAATTGATATCATTGTATGATTCAGTTGAACTACACACTCTTAAAACTTCACTTACTGAATCATATAATGATATCAATTAATATGATTAGGTTCACTGTGCAAGTTCCACTTTACATTTAAGAATAATTATGTTTAATTTAAAATTTAGTAAAATTTATTGTAACATACAAATTGTATTCATGGAGCTTACATCTATGAATGGCCAGAACAAATAGTGAACACTTCTTTTATTTATTTTTTATCTTAGCATTTCAGTAAATAGTAAATAAATATTATGTTTATCAAAAATTTCCTCATATGGTACTTCTATAAGTGTTCACAAGAATAATTGGATTCACATGATTAATATGCATGCCTCATCCGCTTATGAAAACAAGAGACTTCCAAAAAATAAAATGAAATGTGTCTGAAATATGAATAAATGAACTGTAAAATACTGAAGCTGCTAATAAGTTTCAACTAATGAAAAATGAAGTACTTTGTGATGATACATCTGCAGGTAAACAAGTTTTTAAGTGAAGCCAAGAGTGGGATTTGTGGATAAATAGACCATACATACTATAAGGATTTTATTTTCACATCTTTTGGTAATCTAGATATAAACAGGACAAGTGTCTTGTATCATTGGCATTGTAAATCATTCACTGTATTTTAATTGATGTTCTATAAAACATAAATTTATTAAGTTTAAAACCTAATCTTTCAAGCCATGTAATATGGCAGATCATTACAGATCTAAAGCTATCAAATGGATTTTAAGATACAAATCCCATTTATCTGGATCCTATTTCCAGTTCATCTGGTATTATATTTAAGAAAAATAAACATTTAAGATTGTTTAGCAAAAAATAATTAAATAAAGTTATATAGAGTTTATTTGGTGACACTTTACTTCATTTACTTGGTTTTAGATGGATATGTTTCAGAAAGATTCATTTTCATCATTAGCAGAAGATTAACTGGAGAAGTATACTCTGTATTCAGTCAGAGGAACTTATTAAAAGTTCCAAAGTCAGTGTCTTGAAATTTATGATGTAGTTTTTATTTTTGATGATGAATGTTTTCTCCCATGTAGTTAATTTCACAGGATTGTTTGTGCATTTTATTTGTTTAGTTTCAGTATCAATATCATGGTTTTTTGACCAAAAGTGGGTCACCAATGCCAAATTCCCTGTTTGTAATGAATATTTCTGAAGTGTTCTTTGGTATGAGTTTCCAAATTTCTTTTTGTTTTTCCAATGTATACCTGAACACAGTCTTTACATTTAATTTTATGAATACCTGACTTCCTCTCAGAAGGTATACATTCTATGTAGTATGATTTTAATACATTTTTAATACTGTGGACATTTTGAGGAGCCAAAATTATTCTGTGTTTTTAAATATTTTTTTTAAATTTACCATATTATTGGGAATAAAATATTAATCATCAACATCATGAGCTTCAAGACACTGACTTTGGATATTTTCAATAAGTTTCCCCTGACTGCCTAAATAGGTACTTCTCCCAGTTGGTCTTCTGCTGATTGATGAGACTGAATGTTCCTGAAACATGTCCATTAAAAACCAAGTCAATTAAGAATAAGTGTAACCAAATGAACTCAACATTCCTTTATTTTACTGTTAATAGATTGAAGAGTTTAAGTTCACATGAATAATTAAATATTTATTGTAACACAAATATTACACTTCTTTTAAGTATTTAATAATTAAAATTATGTATGTACAGTGTCCTAATCGAAACAAACATAGATAATTTGTATTGTAATCCTACATTTTATTAAATGATGTAAATGGTTCTATATACTTATCTAGGTGTGAGTGTTCTGTAATGATGAGCCTATAATTTGTAATTAATTTAAAAGTGATTAAAGTATATAACACAATACTGTATTTAACTAAGGAGTTAACTAAACTGTTATGTATTGTGAAGTAATTAAATAAATGTTGTTTATGTTATAATGAATAAAATGGATTACTTGGATTTTTTAATCCAAATTATGATTAAGATTAAGATTAATTTACATTTTATAGGGTTCTGCATATATATATATATATATATTGCAGAATGTGGAACAAATCAAGATGACAAAGTTACATTATTGATATCTATTTGGAGATGGAAGATGTTTTAAGTATATAAATGCTCAATTTCATATACATAACAAACTACATTTAAGCTGGAATACAAGAAAAAAGAGTGCAGTACATTTCGTACATTGTCATAAAATCTTGTCTAATTGTCACGCTGTATCTAATCCTGATCAAGCCAGAAAAACAGTGTTCCACAGCACTAGATTGTTCAATTCATGCCAGAAGTTGAGGTGAAGACAGATTAATTTGGAATCCTAACAACTTAGGTAGAGATGCAGAAAAAAATATATATAAATAAATGGAAAATATTTAGCTACACATATAAATTCAGGTTGACTTGGATCAAGTTCAAAGGAACCACCTTTGTTAGAGTTGTCAGGAAAATACAATGTGTAGCTCTAATTATCTGTATTTTAATGGAGAACAGTGTACCAATTGCCAGTATTTGATAAAATGCAGTAGCAGTAGCAGTAGCAGTAGCAGTAGTAGTAGTAGTAATAGTAGTAGTAGTAGTAGTAGTAGTAGTAGTGGTAGTAGTAGTAATAGTAGTAGCAATAGTAGTAGTAGTAGTAGTAGTAGCAGTAGCAGCAGTAGCAGTAGTAGTAGTAGTAGTAGTAGTAGTAATAGTAAGAAAATAGTAGTAAGAATAATAGTAGTAGTAATAGTAGTAATAATAGTAATAGTAATAGTAATAGTAGTAGTAATAGTAATAATAATAATAATAATAATAATAATAATAATAATAATTTATGAAATGCCCACATACAGACTGAATGTGATATGATTTTTACCTTAAAATCGCAATAACTTCATTTAATATTCCTAGCCTTATTGAAATTATTGCTGGATAATCCAAGTAAATAGAATAGGTTGGTTTATAAGGTGCATAGGAACAGGCTACGAGGAAAGAAAATATCTTCTCTTATACTTGTTAAAAGTGAGAACTGCATGACTTATAGAAATAGGAAGTAAAACACTCAAGAGTGCTCAAGAAATATACCATTTACGTGAACTGTAGCAGTGTAACTTGCTGAACCAGCAGGATTCTGAACCACACATGTATAATTCCCACTATGTGCTGCCATTACAGATGCAATAGTGAGAATACTGGATCTGTCCCCAATTTTGGTAGTTATAATTCCCATGTGAGAAGATAGTTCTTCCCCATGAAAGTTCCAAGTAATCATGAGTGGTTTATCTCCCTTGGAAACATGACAATTCAGCTGTACACTTTCTCCAGTGTTCAGCTCTTCATCCAAATCAAATGGAATAATATGAGGAAGGACTAGAAAATGTTAAAACTATAAATGTCAGTTAATTTATAAATTATGTCAAAAGTAGTAAGTAATTGCTAGCATATTTTGAAAAGCTTCTACTTTTATGAAAGAATATAATTAAATATCTGTAATAAAGATTTCAAATCATAATTATAGCCCTACAATAAACACTAGAGCCATTTAAATCTCTTACAAGTTAAGTAAGAGCTTTGAAAACATTTTGAAAATGCTTGTTTTGTTAAGATGACAAAGGCAATAATTAAACATGAGGAAATTGGAAGAAACTTAAAATTAAACAAAATTACTTTGAATCTTCAAATATATATTAAATATTGGATAGAATAACTATCATAAAATATTAATTAGCTCTTTAGCTGTAATACAAAGATCTCATTTTGGTTACATTTCACATTTGAGAACACTTTTATGCATTATGTAGTGTTGCTAATGAAATATTAGCAGAGTTACCTTGCATAACTGGAAACTTCATATTAAAAAAAATGAACAAATTAAGTTTGGCATATTATGTAATCAGTCTATGCAAGCAATTCTGAACATCCTATTCTGTGACAATATTACATATATTACTTCCACTTTGGAATTATGATCAGAGGAAATTCTACAGGCCATAAAAAAAAGATAATAATAATAATAATAATAATAATAATAATAATAATAAGATGTATTTTCATTAATAACCTTTCTCCTATGTAACAGTGAAAATCTTGCAATAATACATGAGTACATTATATAAATATTTATCAAAACTACTTTTATACACCATCATCAATTCTATTATATTGTAAAAAAAAAAGTCTCCCTGTGTAAGTTAAAAGACAAAATAAAAACATTAGTGTATTTAGGAGACGTTTAAAGAGGTGTTTAAATCTCCCATACCTTTATTCCATAGATGAATACTTGTTCCGAGTATTATTGTATGGAAGCATATAGTATATACTTGAAGGAATTTGGATATATGGATTACATTTTGTAATATTCATATAAAGAAATTTGACATGTTCACATTTTAGCTGAAAAGCAACTCTGTAAGTCTCACGGAATGCAAATAAACACCAAACAAAGAATTTAAGCCATAAAAAACTAATAGAGTGTTATTAGTTTATTTTACTTCACAATATACTATCAGTTAGTATATTTTGTCAATCTACCAGGAATTATATTAGGATGTAGAGGAAACAAGACAACTAATGATAGTTAATATTGATAAGTTTGTTTAGATCTACAGAATATATTCAGAACAATATGCATGCCTTTGAAATTCATCTATTAGTGCAGTAAAGCACATATTAAGAATGATGCCTTAAGTTAAATAGGTTTTGCTTTTTTAATGAGGCAGTACCATTCACATGTATGGTGACAGTGTAACTTGTAAAGCCAGCAGCATTTTCTGCTGAACAGGTGTAGTTTCCACTGTGGGCAGCCATAGCTGAAGAGATTGTAAGAAGGCTTGTGCGATCACCAATTTTTGTGGTGCTTATTCCCATGTGTGAGGATAAGTCTTCGCCATGAAAACTCCAGGAAATTTTAAGTGGTTTATCTCCTTTGGATACATGACAATTCAGCTGTATACTCTCACCAGTATTTACTTCTTCATCCAAGTAGAATGGGACAATATGGGGAGCAACTGTGTGGTTAGGCACAAAGAACAAGTTTTTGAGTTTTCAAGAACTGGTGATTGCAGCTGTTAAATAAAACACTTTAGTTTCACAAGAATTCAGAAATTAAATGCAGCTATTAACATCTAGCTGTAGACTATGCATTAAACCAGAAAAAGATTTTCCTGGATAGATATTTAAGAAAATAAATATATTCTATTACTTTCAATAAAGAAACAAAGAATAAAATGAACATTAATGAGATTGAACCAGCCTAAATGGAAGCATAGCATTAAAACCACATGCTAGTAATTTACCCATTGCTGTTCATGTAAATCTTAAAAGCTAAAGGAATTGTTAGAAAATCATAATATTTAAGTTACCATACTTTATCAAACCACTAACATGAACTGTTGAGGTGTAAGACAATAATAAGCAGGATTTTGAGTCAATCATGTGTACTTGTCACAATTTGCCTACAGAGTTTATTGTTAAAAAAAAAGTACGTGGTTTCCATTCTTGTTGTTATTGCTAAAAGTAAAGCCAATCGTTGTCCATATAAATTAGTGATCTGAAGAAGTACCTAATTCTCCTTTCGATAAGGAAAGTTAGTTGGATGCTATCACCAATATTTATTTCCTCATTCAAGGAGAAAAGAAATAATATAAAATAGTACCAGATTTGGAGTAAGAAACTTCATTTTATGTATAAATATTTATGTAAATACAGTTATATAGTAAATACCTACAGTTCTAACTGTACATTATCACAGCATTATGTGTTCTTATCATTTATGCATCTGCTAGTCAAAACGACTTTAATATTCCCTATGATAACTGAGTACACTATTTTTAAGAACAGTTTGGTATTTTACTTGTAAGTTACATAGCCTCTTCAAATTTTATTTTAAAGAAAATTGTAAAGGTATGACCTATTAATTAGTTAATAGGTCATACGTTTCAATTATTGAAAACTTGTATGACCTATACTAATATTTTTGCTATAATCTGTATATTCTACTTAATAAAGATATGACATTGTCTTTCATGCCTCATAGAAACTTTTGCTCTTATGCATTTTATAATGCATATAGATAATGGTTTGGCAACTGAAGATCTGTATAAATGCCAATGATGTAATATCTATTCTTCCTTAATAAAGTAAAGATTGTGCAAATGCATACAATAGATGCTTTACTTTTAAGCTTATATGACAAATTTTATAAAACCTTTTATCGGATGAAATGGTTTTTAAGAACTTAACAGCAAAACTGAGAGGGGCAGGATTATTTCAGAAGAATGTGGGGGAATATACTGGCAACAAACTCTTTAACAGGTCTTTTAGGAAATGGAAAGTACACATTCCAACCAAAACAGTTTAACAATATATAAGAAAACATAATGAATTGCAGAATTAAAAAATGATGACTGCATGAATCCACATGGTAATTGGAAGAGAGGGGAAATAATGTTTTCAAGTTTGAAAAAAGTGTATATTGCAATACTATTGGCCTATATTGCTTTAGTTACTAATCTATTCAGTTATATAAATATATGGATTATCTTTAATGTTATAATTTAGTGCAGTTATTCGTCAACATAATATGCTATAACTGCATACCATATTCAATTTAAGATTTAACCTATATATTCTGATAAAAGATTGAGAAGAAGCTATTGCAGCAAAATTATAAATACAAGTAAGAACATATCAAAACCATCTACTCACCATATAGTTTCTCGGAATTATTTAATGCTCAATAATGTAGATGTTTAAGATGTTTAAGCATTCCAGGTCTCAGACCTGAACACTAAGATAAGATGTACTGGTAAGCACCTTACTTCAGCTAGTCACTTTCACAAATGAAAGTTCCCAAATTATAATATTACTGGAAAAGTGAGTTCCAGCTTGTAGAATAGTAAAAACTTCTTCTTATAAAGCCACAATAAAATCCAAAATCCCCTCTTTTCCACCATTTTCATCAACTGAGTTACTCTGGCTTGCATCTCATACATATACCGCCATCAGTGGCCGAGGTCATTAAGGCTCAGACTCGTGAGCGGAAGGTCTGAGATTCGAATCCTGAAAGGACTGTCCTCCGGCTTTTTTCAGGTTTTCCTCAGTCCTCATAAATGGCAAATGCTGGGGAGGTACTCTAAACTTAGGCCTGGAATGTTTCCTTCCTAAAATATAAACATATCTTTTCCCAATTGATCATTTCATCTCATATATCATCAGTGTCCACCGTCTGTGGTGCCTCAGCAGTAACAATGGGGGAAAAAACTATTCATAAAAAAAATTGCATATCATACAGCAACAAAATGCAGATGTCAAGACAAATAATACTCTAAAGCAATATGCTCTAAATAAACAAGAATGCCTCCAAAATATAACCTTCCCACGCACATTGAAATTATAAATAAAAAAATTGAGCATTAACATATTAAATATGTATATAATTTCATATTTCAGAGTGTTAAACATACAAATAGGTAATATTGAATATGACAGTAAATAATAAATTCCTAATAATTTACATACCATTTAGATATAATAATTAAATGCTTGGATAAGTGTTGTTAAGCAGTAGCATTATATCAAGGATGCTGTTTCTTAATAGTTCATAAACTTCCAATTAACTCTTTTAGTTTCTTTCTATGTTCTGTTTTACCCTGTGCATTTTAAAATATCCTATTCATTTAGCAATATTTTAGTACTGTAAGTAATTGTATATATGAGTGAGATGATAAAGTAGAAGAAAAATAATAATTATATTGTTCCTATTATGCAACATATTTACAAAAGGAAATTATTTGTGAAAGTTACAGGCTAAGGGCAAGGCTATGAATTATTATGAGAACAGATAATCGACACTTTCTCAGTAAGAAACAATAGAAGGCCAACTACCAACAAAATACAACCAATTTTCACTTCCACATAGCTCACAATTTGAACATTTGGTTTGTGATGTCAAATAGTATTTTTAAAAGGATTTGGAATGTTGAAAATTTGAAAGTTGTTGAAAGATATTTCTAAGGCAAGGAAATGAGATTTAATGCCTTGCCAAATTTAAAAAGTATAAAAGATTGAACTGCAATTTTATTCAGCACCAGCTCATACATAAAGGAAATGCAACGTTAAAACATGCATATATATTGCAATAAAATATACGTGGAATATGTTAAGAATATTTTGGTTTTATAATTACAAAAATTGCAATTATTTAGCAAAATTTTTAAGTATTAAAGAACTGCACTTTCATGCTTGCTTTTCTAATATTTAAAACCTTCTTATACCATTGACATGAAGCTCTGCTGAATGAGTGGTAGTAGCAGCTTGATTACGTGCCAGGCAAGTGTATGTTCCTCTGTGCCCTGGTCCCACAGAAGGTATAGATAAGAAGTTTGCTCTGTCACCTATCATTGAGGTTGTAATGCCCATATGCGAAGATAATGCTTCCCCATGAAAGTGCCATGAAATTTGAAGAGGTTTGTCTCCTTTGGGTACATGACAAGCAACCTGTACATTTTCTCCTGCATTTGCTGGGCCCTCAAATTCAAAGGGAGTAATGTGTGGGGGCACTGAAATTATAGGAATATATACAAAAATGTATAACCATAACAGAGAATGAAACAAATATCCTTAGATATTTACTGATGAAAATTGTATTACTCTGAACTCTGGAAATAAACTAGTTTCTGGTTGAAATTGTAAGTGCTGGAAAAAATAGATACTGGGCATTAAAATAAAATCATAATGGCAAATATTAATAAAATTTTAACTTTCATTCATCCATCCACCCATTCATTCATCCATACTTGATAAGATATTCATAGTTGATGTTATATGCTAATACCATTCACTTTAAGATGAGCATTGTGAGTTGTTTCTCCAGCTTTGTTCTTTGCAGTGCATGTGTATGTCCCAATATGTCTTTCTCGTACAGCTTCAATACTCAAGGTACTAATTCTTTGATTAGTCTTTGAAACTGAGATCCCCTGGTAATCAGGAGTGATCTCATCATCATTGAAATACCATGTAATAGTAATGGGTGAGTCTCCCTTAACCACAGCACACTGAATGACTGACATATCACCTGCATTGGCTGACTCATCTCCAAATGAAAATGGCAGGATCTGTGGTAAAACTGAAATAAATCTTGAATGTTTGTAATTTTGCTTTGAGTTTACATTGCATGTTCATTACGTACTTATAATCCCTGTACATTGTATTTTAGTACTTTTCAAAAATACAAATTTGCAAGTTCATATTGCTGTTGTTACAGAGCTGATTAAGAAACTATAAATTTTTAATTAACAATATATTTAAGGTGAAATCTTGAATGAATTAGTATTTTCAATTTATAAAATTGAATATGAGAACATGGGGAATAAACAAGCAAGGTCTCAGGGTTCTGTTCAAAACAAAATAATAGAATATTCTTTGAAAGGTACAAAAATTTAATCATTAAATAGCTCAATAAGAAATGCTAAAAACTAAGCTTACCAAATTAATGTTAATGTTTATATACAGAATTTAAAAGAATCTAAATTAATTTGATGCATATGACATGGAAAAATTAGTAGAATAATACATCAAAGAAAGTAACATACTGAGGCAATAATAGGATCATTGCTGTTATGAGTAATTACAAATGACATATCAAAGGATATGCACAATTTCCATATCATGATATGCAAAATTCCTTCTACATTTAACAAATATCTTAATGTGATGAATACCATTTACTGTCATGTTTGCTGAATATTTGTAAAATCCAGCATGATTTTCTGCAACACATGTGTAAGCTCCTACATGGCTGGCTTGGACTGAAGCAATGCTAAGAATCACATTCTTATCACCAAGTGGAACCACTGTAATTTGCATGTATGGGGCAATGTCATGTCCATTAAACAACCATTTCAGAGTCACAGGTGTATCTCCTTTATTAACTGCACATGGTACAGTGATAAGCTCGCCTTCATTTAAAGGTCGTTCTCCAAATGTGAAAGGAAGAATCTTAGGTGGAACTGTAAAAATTATAATTTAGTTTTGAAGCTATTTTAAAACAAAATTACACAAAATTGTAAATTCCAACTGTCTAATGAAGATACTAAAGAAAATGCAGTAAAAACACATTTTGGTGGAGTTCACTGAAGTCTATACATAGAGACTGTTTTTCAAATTAGCCATGTGTAAGACATAATTTGGAAATGAAGAATCAAACTTGAAAATATTGGGTCATGACTGGGATTTTAACCATGGATCTTCTATTTCTGGGCAAACACTCTACCAATTGAGCTACCATCTCCACTCCAAGTTGGGAACCATGAACCTCTCTTATCTGATTCCATATACCCTGGAGACCTCCCTAAGGTTCCTCTACTATGAGAGATTTATTCCATTATTGCAAGTTGACTTGCAATGCTCTACAAATACTTATGATCCAGGCTTTTAGTTTAACCACCAATTATATAGGGGTTAATTTATATAATTTTTTTCTTTCTTGTTAGTGGTTAAACTAAAAGCCTGGGTCATGAATATTTATAAAGCAGCATTTCAAGTCACCTCTTAAAGGAATAAATCTCTTATAGTAAAAAAACCTTATGGAGGTCTCTGGGGTATATAAAATCAACCCCAGTGAGCGATGTTTGTGATTTCAAACTTGGAGGACGTGGTAGCTCAGTTGATACAGCATCACCCTAGAAGGCTGTAGATACATGGTTTGAATCCTGACTGTGACCCGAATTTTTCAAGTCTGAGTCTTCATTTCCATATTCATTTTACTGCAGTAACTTTGGTGCAGCTTGTTAATTACTAAACGAATTCTCATGGAGGGGGGTCTAAGAATGGCCTGGGCCAGATAGGTGGAGGCCTTCTTGTACTTTTCTTAGCAATTCGATAAACATTCAATTTACCAATAAATAAATAAATAAATATTCACTATACCCAATATAATGCTTATTTAAATATATCAAATTAATATAGTACTTCTTGGCAAATGTACCTGTGATTTCTTTGATTCCCCCCCCCCCTTTTTGGTAAGTATTTAACACTCTGCCAACTGATATTGGTATTTTGAGATGAATAGAATGGTGTTGTAAACTATTCAGAGCCTATCGGCACATTAATTTATCTAGAATTCCCCTTTTCACAAAAAGGAAAAATTAAAAACAATTAAATATAATTAAAAGTTTATCCAAGCAATATGTTATGATAGGCATTGAACCTAGACCTACCAGCTGAAAAGTTCACCTGCTAATCTGAGCCATGGAGGTGAAGGTCCTTTTTAAAGAGAAATGTAATTGCTAGGCCATCCTGAAAATTTAGCAACTAGTTTTTGCTAGCAGATCATGTTACTGTAAAAACTTACATGTAGCTTGGCCTAACTGGTTATTGAATGCTTTGGTGAGAAATGCATCTATATTACATATATGAATGAATGGAGTTTATTTCAACAAACAATATCACAATTACATTATACAACATTCTTGGAGAGCTTGTTATTCATGATCTATGCATTTAACTCTCTGGTTGTATATGCTATAGATTCTACTTCCCACTCACTATCCCTTCCACTGTTCTCGCATATATGTCCTCTCCCTTCTGGACCATGCTTCATCATTCTCATCATATAATTCTTTAAAATCACCAATAAACACCTTCTAAATATTTATTTTCTATTTCTTCCCAAATATAATGCTCTAGTTTTCTTTTGCTCTTATGATCCTTTTTTCTGATCCTATATTTTTATCAGCCTATATTTCCATCAAACTCCCCCCAGGTGATGCCCCCACACTCAAACCTCTTGTCATACCTATCTGATTTCCCCACACCTCCACCATGTCATTTACCCCACTCAGCTGATTCACAATCAGTGAACCGCCACGGGTGGCCGAGTTTGTTAAACCGCAGACTCATGAGCTGGAGGTCTAGGGTTCGAATCCCGCCAGGACCGTCCTCCCTGATTGAGGTTTTTTCCAGGTTTTCCTCAGTCCTCATAAATGGCAAATGCTCGGAAGGTATCCTAAACTTAGGCCTGGAACGTTTCCTTCCTTAAAAATAAATCCTTTACCAATATCATTTCAATTCATGTATCATGGACCAGTGTCCATCGCCTGTGGTGTCTCTGTAGCAAAAATGGGCGTTAAACACTATTCATTCATTCACAATCAGTGAAATCCCCATTCATTCTCCATTCCATGTTCAATGTTACATATATCTATGCCTAGTTTAATTTATAGAATTCTGGCATATGGGTAAGAGAGAGAGAGAAGGGGAGGGAGAGAGAGAGAAATTGATAACATATACAAAGGATTATTGGCATTGGTGACAGGTAGTCTATTGCCTTTCTGAAACTATATGTAATTGGAAAGTTCTTAGAAAAATGGATGTGAACAACTTATATTAATTTTAATTAAATGCACTTACGAAGCTGTTGAGAATGGAGTGGTATATAATATAACCAATGTACTAAAATTTGCTCACACTAACTCCATTCACTTACATAAAACCAACAGATGTCACCACAAGAACATCAAGAGACCCAACTGCCGCTTCTAACAACAGTTCGTCTACAGGCTGAAGATGGGAGGGATCATTCCCAAAACATATATCCAGTTTTTATGTAAGTGAATGGAGTTAGTGTGAACAAATTTTAGTGCATTAGTTATTTATATTAACTTGTATGATATTCAACCATTTGTATCTATACATCCTAAGCCACTGTTAATGCTATTTTGTTGTTGCTCAATATCTAATTTATGTTTTGCCTATTAGAGCTGACCAAAAGGACAATCATTGGGAAAACTTGTTACAGTCTGAAAACTCAGAATAAATCCAAATATCTCAAACAGGAAGCCCAACCAATACGGCTGGTATATAAATCTGCAACAAGGAGGAGGGGTACATATTTTTCTAACTTGACATTGGTATGATATGCTGATCTCTATAATATTTTCATAATGCTTGTTTTATGTATTTCCCTTTTTATTTATTTATTTTATGGCTGGAATGTTTTAAACTATTGATGAATAAATGCATTATGGTCTTTCATGAAAATGATGAGGTAATTTATGTTTAAATAGGATTTAATAGGGGGAAAAAGTAAGATAGTTCCACGTTGATCTTTATTTAAATGCTTCTCTTTTATAAACAATAAATAATAGAACAAAAGCAAGATGCAGATAAAGTAAGTAAAAATACCTAGCTAAACAAAAGAAGATAGTATTTATGTTAACTTTTATTTATGTACACTACCATTAACATTAAGAAATGCAGTATGATTTGTCTCCCCTGCTGCATTAGTAGCCCTACAAATGTATTCACCAACATGCCTCTCCTTTACAGCCTCAATGCTTAGTGAACTGATTCGCTGACTCATTTTACCAATGAGTATACCCTGGAAATCAGGTGTTATCTCCACACCATTGAAGTACCAAGATATTGTAATAGGTGAGTCACCTTTAATTACAGCACACTGTATCACTGTCATTTCACCTGCATTTGCTGGCTCATCACCAAAGGTGAAAGGTAGAATCTGTGGTAAAACTGTATCATGGCTTGATATTAATTATATTTTACTTAAATTAAGAGATTAAAGCTTCTCTCTTCAAACTAAGATAAAGTTTTATGAATAGGTAAACAAACATAATCTGTAGCACAAACATCATTTTAGAAGTAATTGTAAGCATGCATGCTAAGAAATTATCCAGTGGGAAATGAAAAATTGTTCTCTTTATTTGTTTCTTGAATGTAAATGAACCCACTGATTATAATTATATTTTTCATAATTAAAAGCATATATTTTTTCTTTCCTTTTGCATAAAAGATGGGGAATGAACAACACATTCATTATGCTGAATAACTTTGACAATGAGGAAGAAAATGTAATTATAATATAATTTTATAAATGATATTTGCACTATGAAATAGAAAATATGAATAAGAGCTCTTTATTAAAAGGGTTAGTGGCATACGAATTCACTAAAATATAACATTTTCTTAATGACTTAATTTCTGTAAATAACAGATTTATAAGATGCTTTCTAAGATCTCTAGTGACAGTTTTACTTTACATGTAATTTGTAAATTACAAATAATACTATCCCATACACTATTCCTTCCATAAGATCTCTAGTGACAGTTTTACTTTACATGTAATTTGTAAATTACAAATAATACTATCCCATACACTATTCCTTCCATTTATTTGGCAATACTCTGGTATGCAGTGCTTGTCAGTAGAAGATAGCTGTGCGTAAGATTGCTATGGACCGCTCAAGGCTTGCAAGAGTAACAGGGATTAATATAAACAGTCAATGCAGTGCAGTGCCATCCAAGTTTCGCTCCTCTGTTTTTTTTTTTTGTTATTTCAGTTATGTTTCAGAGATTTAGTACAGATCAAAGAATTTTCATATTAAAATGAATCATCATCCATCTGCTTAGGGTCAGAGTATTTCAAGAAATTTTCCTGAGGCTGATGCAGCCAAATAATATGAATAAATAAAACAATATGGAATCAGTGATGCATTAACTCAATAGCTACAATGTCTTTAGTAGATAAAACATTTAAAATGTTAAAAAAAGTCTTGTGGCTTCATTCCCAAGGAATAAAGAACAGTGAATTAAAACATTTAAAATATTAAAATACTCTTGATGTTTCACTCTCAAAATTTTTAAAATTCAGGATATGTTTCATGAAGCTCTTGTTCACATCATCAACTATAAACAAAGTGTGAGTAATTTACAGTTGATTGAATTTTGAGAATGAAACATCAAGAGTGTTTAATATTTTAAATGTTTTATTTATTAGAGATTTTATACTCATTTCGCTTTGTTGGCTCCTGAATATATTGAAATTAAAAAAGCTTCAACATTTAAACAGAAGAAAAAGACTGATGATATCAGTGCTCAATTTGAGTAATTACCACAAAAATCTATCTCAATCTTGGCTTAGAGTGAGGGCCAGCTGTTCATCAGCACAATATTGTTACCAAATTAATGAAACTTTGTCTACATAAGGTTACAGAAGCGCAAGAGCAGAGCCAAGAAACCCACAAAGGAGAATATATTTTTAACTGATTTCTTTAGTTTGTTAATGGCATGATTTATATCCACAATTAGTGCTTTTTACTAATTAAGCGCAGTTACACTTGCAAATAGGGTTTAATATAAAAGTAATTAGGCTTGGAAAGAGAAAATCCAACACATTAAAATCTGCTACATCACCTCAAGTTTGATGTGTGGTATACCATACAAAAAATTGGACCTATTTTATCATGAAACAATAAATGCTTACTAGTATACAGCCTTAATTTTCGAGCAGGTTTTTTCCTACATTAACTGAAGAACTGGTGTGTTCCAGCAAATCCAACTCAAACAGTTTGGATTTCATTGTAAGTGATTGCTGATATCTTTGATGGGGGTGTAATTAGTGAATTGTTGTGGCTTTCTAAATTTTCATGCCCTACAGTATTTAATTATGGGTAAGATTAGAAGACATATTCTATAAATGAAATCTCCAAGCTTTAAATAAACTGCAAAATTATGTGCAAGATGAAACAGCTAACATTTCAGAAGAAGAGTTGGAATGCATTAATCAAAATATGATTAGATGCAACAACATCTTTCTCATGGCAAACTGAATGCTTTCAGTGTCTTCCTTGAAAGTATTTTTAAACAACTCGTAATTTAAAAAATACCATGTTTTTGATTCATAAGAATGTATTCCATCTATTTCCTGACAGTGTAGCAAGCCAAATATGGGTTCCATTTTGTGTAATATGTTTCTATGAGTGTTGCCTTGCAAATGGAAGGTACTCTATTTCTGATATATCATTTTGCCATTCAAATTTAGTTTAAGTAATACATACTATATAGCTATTCTATTAAATATTATTTTAACTTCCACTAACCAATTCTGAATGGCCTGCATTGGGTTGTTCCACTTGTTCACTACAATTCCTATATCTATCTTGACATAATATGGATTAAAATACTTTAAATATTATAATGTTCCTATTAGTAATAATTTATTATCAACTCCTGTAATGTTGATGCACAGACAATTTTTTCTTCAAATTATCTATTCACTTATTTTCATTTCCTTCCTCCACTTTTTTTAAATGAAGAAATTGCTTCACATTGAAAAATAAAGCTTCATTTGTTCTTCTGTACATATAAGATTGAGCAACCTACCTGAAACATCTAACTGCTGTCTACATGATGCTTACTGACATTCTATTAATACCATATTTCACATATTTTCTGAAAATCATAGCTAGTGTGTTCCTTTTTCTTGCCCCTAAAGGAATTTCCTTCTTTAAAATTTCAAGTATATCATAAGGAGAATATTTTTTGGATTATGTAGCCTTTCAAAATATATATATATTTAAAAATAAATTTTAATAATAAAATTATAAAAGAAAAGAGGAGAGATAGAAATTGGAATGATAAGTAAATAAAATAATGACAAAATATTTATTATTATTTTACTTATTATGCGTCATCACCATCATTCAGAATAACTTGAAAACATATTTGTAGAAAACCAAGGAAACAATTCTACAAATGAATATTAAGTTCAGTTCAATTTATTTATTCTAGTTTATTTTTAAAAGAAATATGATATATTACTTTCTAAAGTATGTATAAATGCATGGTATTGAGCATAAATACACATTGTATAGGTAAGCAGGGCATTAAACTTGCAATCAGTATTTTACATTCAATCTAATCAAAGTATGCTTCTGAATTTGAGAACATTAATACATCCATTTTCAGAGCTATGAATCATAGTATCTGTGTCAGTATTTTCCAACTGTAGTAAAAATGAATGACTCATAAGATGTAATGATATACACTTCTTTAATGTGGCAGTTGAGTCACCACATGAAGCAGATATAAATTGATACAAACATACTATAAGCATGATATGTAATTAAATTCAGTATTTAGTATTCATAAGCCACATGCACACTGATGGGCTGAACAGAGAAGGAAAAACAACTGATAAAAAATCAGCATTTCATTCCAATGTAATATTGAGGGAACAACTATATGTTAAACACTACTGCATCTAAATACTTCCAGAAGACACCAAAAAGGAAGAAAGAAGAGTTGAAACAAAGGAAACTATGGAAACGAGACTCTGAATGCCTTACCATTTACCGTCATATTTGCTGTGTATTTATATGTGCCTGCATGGTTTTGTGCAACACATGTGTACTCTCCAACATGAATGGCTTGCACAGAGCCAACACTTAGAATCATATTTCTGTCCCCTAAAGGCACCACTGTTATTCGCATATGGGGTGCTATTTTCTGGTTGTTAAACAACCATTTGAGGGTTATAGGTGGGTCACCTTCAATGACTGCACATGGGACAGTAATTAGCTGGCCTTCATTTAGAGGGCGTTCACCAAATGTAAAGGGTAGGATCTTCGGGGTTACTAAAAGAATCAGTAGTGAGAAAGTTTGGTGTTAATATTTTACTATCAACAGTGTACTTAGAACATGAATATTATCTAATCATAAAAAGTATTTAATTCAAACATAGTCCTTATAATTAATGATATATTGTAGCACAGAAAACATATGGAACAAACATACATTGGCTAATTCTGCATTATATAATGTCCTTTCTGTAACAGATAGATATTTCATTTATACACTAGATGCTACTCAGAACAATTTTTAGACAGCAAAAATCTTCTTATATTTGGCATATTTAGTATATGAAGATCTGTTTTTTCACTTTAATTGATTTTTTTTTTTATATATCTATGATATAAACAAGAATTTGTTTGAAATGCAATTACCAGGAGAAGATGAACAATGTAGTTTACTTCTGGTAATAATGCACACAGAATTATGATGGTTAATCATAGGAACAATTCTGTGTACTGGAAAAATGTACAGAAATGGCTGTATATGTGAAGTCTTAAAGAAAAAATAAGCAAGAGGAGACAGGCACTTAAATGACAACTGGTCCTTTTTCCTACCAGTAATAGCCAATTCAGCTGAGTATTTAGTGATGCCAGCATTATTTTGAGCCATACATATATACACTCCTCTGTGACTTGCTGTAACATGACGAATGGCAATAATGGAACCTGCATCACCAAGTGGTATCACAGAAGTGCTCAAGTCATCTGTGATCTCTTTGTTGTTATGTAACCAATGGACTCTCACTGGTTTATCTCCATCTACTGAACAAGTCACTGTTGCTGATTGGCCCTCTGATCTTGGTTTATCACCAAATGAAAACGGTATTATTTCTGGAGGAACTAAATTTTGTATAAAAAAAAAAAAAAGATATATATGAAACATGCATAGATTAAGCCTGTAGTTTTTTTTTAAGATAATAAAGATATACATCAGTTACACATTTGTAGTAGAATGTATTCTTTGTTGTAATATCTAATAAAAATGTTATTAAATTTTAGCTGATGGATGGTTGTAATTAAGTGATACTAAAAAAAAATTTCATTAGTATCTATAGAGGTATATGAGAAGTTCAGTGCTTGGCATTATTCTTTCTTTGCTAGAATTATGCAATAATACAATGTATTAATTAATAATTTAATGAATGAGAATATTGGCTGCCTTGATATTATAATTGGCATAAATTTGAGGAATAGATACATACATAGAGGAGGCAAATGCAAACAATTTTATCTTCAAAAATGATCATGCCAAAATGTATCCTTACATTCACTTCAAAGTGTCATATAAGAAAGCAAGCACGTAATACCCCTGAATACGGCAAGAAATCCAATGGTCTATGAAGCTAATATGGAAAGGTGTGTGTTTTCCAGCATAGGGCACATGATGAAAGTAATTTCTAATGTCAGAAAGGGGATAAATATCACCAGGAGTAACATGCTAAATATAGCATAGTCTATAATGTATGAAACAATAGATATAGAAATACTAAATATTCAATTTCAGCATTATTTATGTTGGATGCTGATGACATGTATCCAACAAACTGAAAGATTTTTGTTTATAGAAAACTGACACAATAAAAAATAAGCAGTTAATGAGATATTTTGTGGTACATATTTCCTGGCCAATAACTTAGCTATTAAGGAATCCTTTAGTTTCACATTTCATCTTATATTTTCTTTTATGTCTTCAAAATGTATTATAGAAACCATTTGTGAATTCACCATTATCTTTTCTCATTAGAGGCTATTTCAAAGGAATGTAATAATTCCTGGGTTCTTAATGTTGTTAAACTGAATAAGAGATATATTCATCTGCATTTGGAAATAGCCTCTCCTTCATGTTATATTCCTTCGGAAACTGGAATAACCACATTTAATAGTTTTTAAGCAAACTTTCTTTGTCTGCTTCACAAAGAAGCACAAAATATATATGTATTTTTTAAGTTTTTAGTAATGGAGGTAAGAGGAGTCCAATTGAATAGAAATCCACTTCAATAATGTGAGAAGTAGACTTAATTTATACCATTTTCTTTTGCTGGATGTCACAAAAGCAAGTACACAGGTTTTGACAAGCTTAAGCATATTTGGGCCTACCATAGCAATGTTCTTGCACCTTCTGCTTCAATTAAATTTCTGTCAGACTATACTTCTTACTTTATAAAGATATGCAGTTTCTTGTGATAAATGTACTTTCATTGCATTCTTTTTACTTAAATTCACCACAAATTGGTGTTGGAAATCAATGTCCTTTCAGTTTATCATCTTCCATGCCATTTTATTATCTATAATCTGTAAAACTGTAACAGAAAGAATTTCTGAAATAAATATTTCATTATAGCCAGGTGCTTAGATATCCTACCAATGAAGATGGCCAGAAGTAGAAATAGGCTTTGAATCAAACATTTTCAACAAAACTAGATAAAAAGAAAACATAGAAGATGAACTATGTTTGGATACTAAGAACTGCTTTTGGATATAAAAGTAAACAAAAATGAAAAAAACAAAGAAAGAAAAATAAGAATAAATAAAGAAACCATCAAAATAGAGCTGCTTAAAACCACAAGCATTAAGTCAGGTGTACCTATATATTTTGTTATAGATTTTATATCAAAAGTGAATATAAACAGACATATTACGGAAGTAAATCTTTTGAATTACTAAATATGTTTATAGTTTGATTTTAAGTTATATAAAAACAACCATTTTCAAATTTTGAAAAACTAAATTAAAAATCAATATGAAATAATGAGATTGAACAAGTTTGCTCTTATTCTGTTATTATTTCTTTTTGGACTTTGCAATGGGCTTTTCTCAGTAATAACTTTTCATCATTTAACATACTAGAGCAGCAACTGTTTTAATGTTCAAAATAAATAAATTCACATTCTATATTTATATTATTAATAATTTTAGATTCCTACAGCTACTAGAATATTTTTTTCCCAGAATCTAGCTATATAAGCTTTTTTTCCATTAAATTTCTTGTAATTACTCTTCAAGAAATATATTTTGAAGGACTACAGATGAATTTTGAAAGTTTCCTTTCTGTATCTTGATGTCATTTCTGCCTAGAGAATACATACTTCTAAAACAGTCTTAAACATTAGACCATAATGGTGACTGTTCATATGACATTCAATTTTTTATAAGAATTTGTTAGCACTCCTTGCTTTTTCCCCCTAATTTTTTTATGCATTTCAGTGATAAAAAAATATATAGTTGGATAATGGGTAACACCTGAATAAAATAATCAGCCACTTAGCACTCTACTGCTATAGCAATGAAAGAAGTTTTATTTTTAATTATTCAACAAACCATTAATGATAAGTGGTGTTGTGTAAGTTGCTATTCCTGCATTATTTGTTGCTCTACATGAATAGTTTCCTGTATGCTTAGCTCTCAGTTCACTGATCATAAGCAAACTGACTCTGTCAGCAACTTTCATGGTGGTTATTCCGCTTGCCTCTGGCCTCTCATTGCCAGGATATGTCCATGAAATAGCAATAGGCAAATCACCATATGCAACAATGCACTGAAGCTGTGCAATCACACCACTATTCAAGGGTAAATTACCAAATGAAAATGGTGTAATTGATGGTGGCACTATAAACAGTATCAAGAAACAAACCTATTTAAAAAAATGAAGAAAGTCATTAAGTGTTTCATATGTAAAAAGACCGTTAAAAGATAAATCAAATATAATCAAACAAAGGAATTTAAATTTTAAAAATAATTATGGAGACATTATTTTCATAGGTTAGAAAAAACTATTCTTCAAAATGTCCATGTGCAACCAAAAGTGTAAAAAAAAAAAATATGGAAGAAACAATATCTGGTACTTTGTGAAGAGAAAAACACATGTAAGCAATTACACATGATTGGGGATGAAATGTATAGTTGTTACATACAACATGAGTCACAGTAAAATTCATCAGCATGGCAAAACACTCAGAGAAGATCAACTGAATTAAATTCAAGCACACTGTTTGATTATAAGAAATTATGAGTTTTAAAGACACTTTCAAAGGCAAGGGAAATGTTAATTTTACTATTAATAATAATTTGGAAAGCCAACATGAATTTGCAAAAGCAGGATAAATGGGTATTTTTATTTCTCACAGCATTATCATTCAAGTTTAAAAGTGTCAATATCATGTAACCATACCATTCACCTTCAAGGTGGTTGTGTGGTTTGAGCTGCCTGCTGCATTACGTGCTGTGCAAGTATAGTTGCCACTATGACTAGCTGCCACAGAAACTATTACCAAAACACTGATACTATCACCAATCTTGGTTGTTGTAATTCCCATGTGGGAAGAGAGATTGCGTCCATGGAAACTCCATGTTAATTGCAATGGGCGGTCACCTTTAGACACATGGCATGTCAACTGGGCATTGTCACCTGAATTGGCTTCTCCATCAAACGAAAACGGGATGATGTGGGGTGGGACTGTTTGAGACAATACAATTTCACCAACAAATTAGAAGAGAGAAATTAACAAAATGATTACACCTGTTACACAATGATGAGTCTAAAAAATATGCAGCATAATAAAAGAAATCCCACATAAATAAATTAATTATATTGTTTTGATTAAAGTTTGATAAATTATCTTGAACTCTTTTCTTCTTAATATTAACTTTATGACAAAATGTTAATTTATGGAGCACACACTTGAACCTCTAATACTTCATGAGCTCATCTAATTCATGGAATAATAATTCTGTTATAATAATTCTCATGGAATTATTATAACAGAACCAAATAAGAAATATATATAGGCCTGAAATGGTGAGTAACTCTATACAATGCACTTGAAGCTTGAAGCAGTAACAGCAATGAAATACATGTTGAGAAATTTGCTAAACAGTTTAAATACTAATGCAATTATTTCAAGTATAATAACTGTTGATTAACAAGAATTATTAACTTCATAAAAACTTAAATAATCAATTACCTTACTAAAGCAATTAAGTAAACACTACTGATTTATAAATAGTGATAATAACACACTACAATTTAAATTTTGTTCTCATTTATATTTGCAAGCTCAGGAAAAGCATAAAAATGAGTACATCTCATATACTGCTCTTTGCTGATGTTATAATATAATAATTCTATTATGATAATTTTGTTTCCATTTTATCTAAAGAAAATTAAAACCAGTGGATATTTTATGCTACATATTTTCTTTTGCTCAGTGTTGTGTAAACCTTTTAATAAAATGCAGTTATCAGATGGATACCATTCACTTCCAAATGTGCTGTGAAATTTGTAGTTCCTGCAGGATTAGTAGCTGTGCATGTATAAGCTCCCCTATGTCCTGGTCCAACTGAATTTATTGTTAATATATTGGCTTTTTCACCAAACATGGCAGTGCGAATTCCAACAGCATGAGAAGACACATCTTCACCATGAAAATGCCATTCAATACGTAAAGGTTTATCACCCTTTGAGACATAGCAGTTCAACTGAACACTGTCCCCTGCATTGGCAGGGCCATCAAATTGGAATGGACTAATGTATGGGGCAACTGGAATATGGAAACCAATGTCTCACAAACCAAACAATATACAGCTATCAGCAAATTTGTTTTAAAATCTGATGAGCAAAATGCACTGAAACATATCACATACAAAGTATATCCATCAACTCACTTCTTAACTGGAGTAAACCATCAAAGCCTGGATGCTTCATATATTAGACCTGAATGAAAGTGTAGTACCATTAAAAGCATAAAATAATGCATTTTCTACCTGCACAGGATTATAAAAGTCCCTCCCTTTGGTTATGTAGCTAAGCTGTCATTGATTAAGACAATTGCAATGATCTTTCTTTAAAATCACTGATATAAAAGGGAATATTAAAGTAGTAAGCTCTAGTACAGTTCACCACTCCAGGGAAGCAAATATTTATAATGACTTACCTTTGTTGCTTTGCTAACAAACAAGTACATCTTGCTACATTCTGAAATATAATTCCTTCCTCATTTTGAGAAAGATTCACAATCAAGGACAATTTGGATATGTTCATAATGACAATCTTTAACACTACATAATCAAGGGATTAGATGTTACAATTGCATTCATATAAATATATTAGCTTTACTAGAACAGATAAAAAATAAATCTGTATAGTAATACAGTTTATTGTACAAATACATTGAAATGAACCAAAACTTCTGTATCACCTTATTTTTCCACATGTATCTCATAAAAACATATTTCAGTCTTGATTTTGAGTCCATAAATTAAATATTTTAGACTATATAGAAGAGAAGTTTATTTATATTTAAATTTTTTGCTTCCAGATTTTTTTATCTATCAACTGAATAATGTATAAAAATATTAATTAATATTGATATATAGTTCAGGCTATTCAATTATGAGTATAAAACAGAAAATAGCGATATGACATATTTTGCTTCAGTAGCAGAATATATGCCTATAATTTTAGTTTAGGCTTAAGATCACTGTGTGTTTTAACATTTTTAAAATTATCCTGATAACTCTATCATGCAATTATTATCCTTAATCATTTTATTTTATGCAACATAAAAAACACACACACACGTTCATTAATATCAACAAATGCCCCCAGAAATATCTTAAAATAAAATCTTAAAAAGTTAATTAGAAATTATGTTAGTTAAATATGGGAACTTTTGTAACAGTGATGTTTAATACTAAGAATTTAAAATGATTGAGTTGAATTTGTAACACTTACATCATTAATATTAAAAAAAGGAAGACTAAGTTTCTGGAGCTAATCGCTCCCGTCATCAGTTCCAGAAAGGCCGGCAGTCAATCTGGAACTGATGATGGGAGCGATTAGCTCCAGAAACTTAGTCTTCCTTTTTTAAATATTAGTAATGTGTTACAAATTTGACTCAATCATTTTAAATTCTTTGAAATTATGTTCTGTTATGTGCGGATGTTAATAGGATTTGTAGCCAGTGTAAAGTAGTTTTTAATTAAAAATACCTCAAACAAATTATTTAATTTGTACACAATTACCTAATCTTTTAATGCTTTAGAACATTTTTATTGTTTGCAAGTTTCTATTTTTTATGAAGTCTTAAGGTGCATAGTTGTACTATGTTTTTGTATCTTTGCTTTTTCTAACTTGCATTCTACAATATTTCATCAAAGAACTGATGGAACTTATGGAATCAGAGGTGCAAAAATTGAAAAATACACCATAGGTATTAAGAAGTTTTAATTCCAAACAGGTTATAAACTCATCAAATTCAACAAATGCTCCTGTTTTGTTAGTCATGGGAAAAGTCTTCAGATATTGGTCATGGATTTTAGCACTCCAATAAGGTTTTGATTGTTAGTTTATCCACTGAGGTGAAACTAAGCCTCATTAATATAGAAAATTAACAATACATCGATTATACTTTCACGAATAGACTGTTCAAACAATTTTCAAATATTAATCTATATGGTGATATTGGTTGGAATTATAGAGCTTCAATTTAAGAAGTTTTGTGGCATTATGAATGGAAACTTTTGGCAATTGCAACTGTTGTTATACCACTTCAATGATTTCCTTGAACTTGCCCTCTAACAAGCACCAATTTAATATATTTTTCCTATGTTAAACAACTTCAATTTTTTTACTTTTTTGTAAATAAAAACCATACAAGGCTGATTTTAAAATTTCTCCACTAATCTGTATTTTATTTATGGAAGGAATGAGATAATCTGGGAATTTTCTTATGAATAGCTGTTGGCTACTTCTACACTTAGTCTATGTAAATATAAAAAATAAAATCCTCTTTTGATCATTTATTTTACTCTTAAACTGCATTTATTCAGTATAAAATTATGCTTTTCTCTGATGATATAAAATACATCAATAATAAATTCACAATGTATCTAACTAGATCAATATATAAAACTATAATTTGATCATAGCAATCAGCATAGTAACATTACTATACCTCACTTACTTATTTAAAATCCAAAACACGTTTCAAGAGCATTTGCTTTAATCATTTCTAGAGTCCAAATAGAGAATGTCATTGTTGGACCATTAAAAATAATTGTTTTCTGTTAAAAGGCCAAAAAATTACTGTTGCAAACCATGTGAGAGTTCCAAGATTATTTAATGGATCAATGCAAATTTTAAGGCCAGGTGGTGTTAAGTGCAACTATGTTTTTATTATTGCTGTTATTTGCACTGCACATGAATTATACCAAATATGTGAAAAAATTGGAACAGTGTATGCTAATGTATATAAATTGATTTCTAATGGGAAAAACGTTCATTAAGTATCCAAAAAGAATTGACATGTTCAAGAATAAATATTCTAACATACTGTTGCCGCTCATACTAGTATTAACACAATAGGGAGCTTGAGTTAATGAACTAGATAGAAATTAGGCATTTTCAATTGGAATTTTTCAGGAAATGTAAGATGACACTGCATATATCTCTGCTAATTTGTGTTTCCTATGCGGTACAATTGAAAAACTTAAAATGGTAGGGATCCTTCTGTAAGAAACAGTTTAACATGTAAGTGATGTTGAGAAAGAACTTTACAATCTCGGTGGATCTACAACACAGGTGTTGCAAAATATACAAAGAAGCGTCATAAAATGGTTGACAATGTGAGCAAGTGACTCACGCAACTAGTTGACATGATTTTAGTAGTTTTACTTTTAATTCAACAAGATATACAAAGAAGTATTTGAAAAATATAATGCATTTCACATTATGTATTAAATTTCAATTGTGTTGGATAGCCAGTGAGAAAAGGACATTGATGTGAGTGAGTGACATGCTCTGCATAAATTTAGCTATAAATCTACTTGTGACATGGAACCTATTTTCCCAGTACAAGTCAAAGTTTAATGATAATTGTTAGTTATTTTAAATGGATAATTTGAGAATGCCGAAATTGTTGTGAATATTGCATGGTGTTTATATTCTATAAAATAAATTAAACATAATTAAATATTTGTAGTTTTCTGACACATATTACAAGTATTTGTAGCATAATTATAAAAAATAAATATTTTCCAGATTCTTACCACCTAAAATCTGAGACTTAATTATATGTTTACATAAAGTTTTAACTGCATATAAATTTATCTGCAAGATTTTGAAAATACACATGCATAAACATGTGAGTATTATTGGTATGATCTGGGAGCACATTTGAACAATGCATTTTTGATCCAATAATAAATAAAAATGTAAAACTCCTGCTAGTTGCTTTATTGCCAGCTAGATGTTGGAAATTGTGTATATTAAATTATAATTTATAATTAAAACCAAAAACAATACTAGAATTCATTTCTATAGCTCAAAAACAGTACTTAACTTGCCAATGAGTAATTCCTGGTTGAGACAATTTGCCTGGTTACAATTTCTCTTGTTTTTTTTCCAGTTATTTATTGGGAAATCCCCAAATTTCTCTAAAATGTATACACTTTTAATCAAGCCCAATTTTATATTATCTTTACTCATCCATCACAGACATTTGGCAGACAACATGCACTATGAAAAATTTAGGGGCAGTAAGGGAGAAAATAATTATAATAATTAAAATTAACTTAAAAATTAAATTAAAATGCCACCATTAATATCATGTCTCTTTGCTACAATAATAGAGATACTTACTGCAGTGGCATAATTCTGTTATTCACAGTAGCTATAGAGAAAGTAAAAGATTACACCAATAAAATATTTGTTTTCACAACTGAGACATATTAAGACATCTGAGATTATCATACCATTTTTTTTTCTTGATGTTTTCTCCTATTTATGGACAATAATGAATGTCTATAGCAATATGATAGTGCTTGTTGCTTAACTGTTAGTTAAAAGACAAAGTAATGCTAAAATAGTTACTAGTTAATAACAAAATAAAAGAGAATGAATGGCATCCACTAAAACTATTTTTTGTATTTAATATGAAAAAGGGAAACATAACACATATTTTGTTACAAAGTTATAAGAAATAGTAAGTGCCAAAAATAAAACATTTAATTATTCAGAAACACTAAAACACATATTCTGACATTAGTTTAATCATAAATATAAAATTTAATTTCATATCGGAACCAATATAGTGAAGCAACTAATATATTCTTAGCTATCTAGTGAATCGATTTGGTAATCTTATGCTCCACTTAGTGTTGAACTATGCAAAACTAGTTTTGCATAATTCAATACTAAGTGGGGCATAAGATTATTAAATTGACTCATTAGATAATTAAGAATATATTAATCATATATGTTCATCTTAAGACTTTGCTGTATAATATAAATCAATATCAACAAACACTATATTATACCCTATGATTTGAGTTCATTAGAAACATTTTATGAAATGAAAATAATAATTCATTGAATATGCTCCAAGAGAAGTGGCACATCAACTAATATGATTCTTATGTTTTGAAAATGTTCTTTATTTTGGAGAAAGAACAACATGTGTTACAAACCACAAAGTTCTATAAATTTACAGGAAGTCAGTTCATTTCAAATGTATGACTTATAAACTGTATTACTTTTTGTCATTGTCACAATGACAACTTATGCAATGACTGTTATTAAAGAGGAATGTTTTTTTACCAAAGTTCCTTACACCCAAATTAAACATATTAAAATATGATGGAAACTTCAGTTCTAAATGTAGATATATGGCACATGAATTAAGGATGCTGATTACAAAATTTAAGCAATAAGCAGGTTATCATGAGCCATTTGATTGACATAATTAATTTTCATATAACTGAAACTGAATTACTACTTAGAGTAAACAATATGTATAGCACAAGGAATTACTAAAACAGCAGGAGGAGAGATAATTAGATATTTACTTTGAAATGTGCTAACAAAATCTTTTTATTTACTTTAAGTTTAATTATAAAAATTTAATTTTATTTCAAATCTGCATGAAAATCTTGTGCAATACATGTTACAATAATCAACAAAATAAACATACTTTTTTAAATGGGAGCAGCTCATTATATCATAAAGTTTACAAGCATTAATGAAATTTTTATTAGTATTATTATTATTACATGACAGAGGTACAATTCTTTTTTGTTTCTTTCTTTTTATTTATCAATCCCATTAAAATAATTAATATAAATCAGTCCTTACCTCATTAAAATGTACACCTCTGTCAGGCCATAAATCAAAATGAGCTTTTAATATACCAGCAAGTATGAGAAATGCAAGTTGAATGTTAAAATTTCTGTACGGAAATTACTGAATTACACCATTCTGAAATACTTCTGTTACATATACTTATAAGGATGATTTTTATTTGATAGAAATATGTAGCAGTTTTTGATACACCAAGTTAAAATACGTTTCAGTCTGTATCATTCATATTGTCTTTCAGATTTTTTTCAACTCTTATGTTACTGGCATTTCTGAAATGGGGACATAATTGATAGACTGAGTGATGGTGTGGTGGTTGATGTGTACCATCACCTATATCTAGTAATTCCATATTTCCATGGCTGGATCATGTAATGACTGCAATTCAGCAAATTATTGAATAGAAATTTTGCATCAATCATATACTCACAGCAAGTGTTTTGCCACATTTAATCCAGGTGGAAATATCAAACATAAGATAAGAAATGAAAATATACTAACTGCAATCTTGCTTAGAGAAAGATATTTGAACTTTGTATATTAAGTAGGTTATTTTCCAATTAAAATTTTTCAATATTCAATACTTCCAAAGCAAATTAAAGAAACTGTTGTTCACCCACAAGCAATGTACTGTAGGGAAATATTTCAATCTCAAGCTGATGGGATTAAATTTACATAAAGTCCTTATATGTTCCACATGTGAACAGTGTTTTACAGAATTGTATATTCTTCCTCTGCAATGTACTAAAAGAATTAATGCTATGCCTCCTCCAATCACATATCAGATTTAAATTTGGGGTAACATTGCTACATTTAATCAAAATACAATATTCAGCTTTATGCTGCTGCAAGTATCATGTAATATAATGCAGTATTATACATATGTAATTTGTGTAGTTTTAAATACTGGGAATTTTCACAATGAAATATAGTATAATTTTGCAATGTTTTTAAGAGGAAATCACTCAAATTTCGTTAATTTTATTCATGTTTAAAGGCTGTTTTCTTTATCATCAGTCTGGTTTCCTGTCAGCTTCCCAGCATAGTATTAAGTTGTCACACTGATTTAACAAATTTAGTAATGAAGTTACTGTCATTAGGAAGATCAAAATAATTAAATTTCTTTGTATGATTTAGTTAAACTACACACAATAATATCAATTATATGATTGGTTTCACTGTGCAAGTTTCAATTTTACATTTTAATTACATTTTTTTATGAATATATTTTCTTATACTGTTAATTCTGTGGGTTTTTGAAAAGTTTTTAAGAGTTCTGGTTCATTTTGGAATGTGTTTTGTTTAATTTTTTTATTGCCAGAAATGGTATGCTATTGCTGATTTCACCATGCATTTATATTTTACTTTTCTCATGTGCTCCTTAAACCATATGGTAAAGTTTCTTTTATCTTTTTTTGCCTGCATATTTCATATCACAGTCTGCATGTGTCTGCACACACCTTGAAATCAGCAATAACATACCATTTCTGGGGGGAGATGAAAAACCATACACAAACACAAATTTCAAAATGAATCAAAATTCTTAAAAGGCTCTTTAAAACCCCACAGAATTAATAGTATGGGAAAACATATTCATAAACAAAAACAAAGAAAATAGTTAATTCTGATATCATTGTATGATTCAGTTGAACTATATACTCACACTCTTAAAGTAGTTCAAATGAATCATACAATGATATCAATTAATATGATTGGCTTCACTGTGCAAGTTCCAATTTACATTTAAGTTAATTCTGATCTTCTAAACAGTAACCTCATTAATAAATTTGTTAAATCAGTGCAATATCTTAATACCATGCTGGGAAGCTGACAGGGGAACCATGCTGATGATGAAGGCAACAGCCTTCAAAACATGTCGAAGTAAGTAGAACAAAATTAGTGAAATTTGAGAGATTTCCTCCCAAAAATTGCAAATTTTATTAATGTGTTACTTAATATTTTTACTGCATTGCTAATGGAGGAAAATATAGTTAATTTCCCTTTTATGTGATGTGCTTCACACACTTAAGAAAATATATTCTTAAAAAAGACCTATAAAAACTGGTCATTAATTCCCCATTTTAGAGCATACTTGTAGAGTCTATGGTGTATTAATCACATATTTTGTCTTTTCAGAATTCTTGGTTTTAAGTAAAGATCAGAGTTAATTAATGAGCTTTGGTAAGCTCAAAGAGAAATCTGTTGCTTATCTTGAGATTACTAATTGTAAAATTGAATAAATCTGGGATTATGTTTATCAATGTTTAAACTTTATAGTTTTCAATGTGGAATTCTTGCCAGGAGTACAGTATTATGGTAAGATGCAGTATTAATTTTTCATTTTTGTTATTAGTTTTTATATTTTTTCTAGATTTAATATTAAGCATGCCAGGTGCTCTAAAATATGCTTATGTATATCAGGAACACCTATTTATAATGATAATACCAATTTGTAATGCACCATCATTTTTAGTTTGTAATATCAGTTTAGCACCAATTCCCAATTGTACTGCAGGTAAACAGCCATTATATATGTACATTAAAAGCCCAAATGATAAAAATATAAAATGTAATATTCAGAACTGCTTCCCATTTAATACACTTTTTCTGCGGAAACAATGCCAATATAAAGTTATATTGATTTTTACAACCTTCCTACTTATCAGTTATGTTAACTATTTCATCATAAAAATATTTTTTCTTTTTTATCTTTCTTATTTGAGTTTCAGTTCATTCTTTACAGCAAAATACTAAACCAACTATCTTATCTTCTGAAGATTAATTTCAGTCTCAAAACATTATGTACATATGTATAAATATGGAAAAAGGAACGAAAGGCAAACTAACCTTAAAATAAATTCAGTTTATAACTATTCACAATTCTAAGTTTTTATTTTTCCTTTCCTTTTTCCTTAACCTTAAATCAGTAAATGGCAAAGGTCTATTACGGGCAAATACCATTTGTTTTACTGTTTTAAAATTAAACACTGTTACAATTAAACTGCAAAGAATGCATTTAGAAACTAGCCTATAAAAACTCTACCTCTGAATGTCATAATGTGTATTTAATACTATTTCAACATTATTTTATTAGTTGTTTATTTCACTATGAAAAGTAAATTTACTTACCCATCACTTGGACTTCAAGTGTTCCTCGAGCACTATAGCCTTGAGCATTGCGAGCCACACAGGTATATGTAGCTTGATCAGAGAGTCGTTCAACATTTTCAATTATTAATGTTCCATTAGGGAAAACTTTCTGTTTTCTGTTGATTGGTAAAACACGTCCATCTGTATTTAACAGAGAGCTGCTTTTAATTTTACTTTCCATAGGCAGAAAACCAACATAATGGATTAAGTACAAAAGCATATCAGTACTTAATGAGTAAAATTCTGAATAATTTATTCAGTAATAAATATACATGCTAATTCATGTGACTCAACAATAACCATGTTTGTGATTTATTGAACTAAAAAATAAAATAAAATTCTTGATATAATTCAAAAGTCTAATAGATTAACAGACATTACATTATACATCTCTATGTCTTTTTGTTTGTTTGTTTGCCTGAACTAATTAATTACCCATTTGTATAAATTTTCTTGAATACTCTTAACTTTACATTATTGTAAATTTTGGCCTTCAAACTTAATTAAATAATGCAATAAATACAATTTCTCCTCAACATTTTCTTTTACCCACAGTTTGGACTATACCTAAAGCTCCATGCCCTGCTTATGGCCTGCATCAAACTGGTGCTATGTCATACTATGCATCATACATTCAGATTAACAAACTTGCTAATAAGTAAGACAGAATACAAATGGAGTACCAAAAAGTCATAGATATAGCACAGAAAAATGGCTACACAATAGATCTTGTCAACAAGAAAATAGAGAAATTCAGAAAGAAAAAACAAATAAAGGACATTACTACACTAAAAGGCTACAAAGGAGATCATATATATAAAAAATTCACATCCCACCCATGGGCACACCACAAATTCCAGAAGATTTTTAGAGAGGCAAACATCATTTTGGCCCCAGTAAATAAATTCAGTTTAAAAAAAACACTTAAACACCAACACAAAAGACAAAATTCCACCAGGAAAGCAATCAGGCATTTATGAAATCAGTTGCAAAGACTGTGACATGAAATACATAGGCAAAACAAAAAGAAATATAACCATATGTTTTAAGGAAAACATGAAAAATGTTAAATATAAACACACAGAAAAATCAAGAGAGGCAGACCATTTTTGGCAAAAAAAAAAAAAAAAAAAAAACCCACGGATTCCAAAAGGAACCAAAACTATTAAAAGCTCTTCAAAAACCCATGGAATTAACAGTATGGGAAAATATATTTATAAACAAAAACAAAGAATTTTTGGTAAACTTTGATCTCCCAAACAACAGCTATCTCATCAATAAGTTCGTTAAAGTCACAGAGCAACATCTTAATACCACACTGGGAAGCGGCCAGTGGGACCAAGCTGAAGATGGAGACAATCACCTTTGAAACATGTCCAAGTAAGTGGAGCAAAATTAGTGAAATTTGAGTGATTTTTTAACAATAATTTGTCATATTATATGAAGTACTTTTGTGTGAAACAAGCGCCAACAGCATCTTTATCTTCATAAGCATGGATAAAAACCATTTATTTTTGGTATTGCTTTTGACAGCTGCACCCTTTTAGAAAAGAATAAGAAATTTTTTTTTATATGATCTCCAGTGGGAATTTAAAATGTGAACTTTAGGAAAAACTCCAAAATGTCTATTAGTATTCAAATAGCTGTTTTTAAATGTTTTTTTATTTAAGTAAGCCAGTCTCACAAATTGCTTTTAGAAGATTACAGCTTAAGAGATCACTCCCATTTAATTATTAATAAAAAAGCTATTACAGTTGATTATAAAATTTCACATTAACTTCTAGCAAGTCTCACAAATAAATTGGCAGATGTGACTTCCAGAGTAAATTTTTGTAGCATATATTCAAGAATCTAACATATGATGTTGTAAAAATCTTAAAAAGCATTCTTTAATTTGGAAAGATACTTCAGAAATATTAATTATTTTTTTGAAAGATGTACAATTAACTATGATTCAATAGCTTACAAATATTATGCAGACATTATAGACATGAGAAGTACAAGTGTAACATAATTTAATTCTATAGCTATATCATAATCTGATGTACCAGAACAATCTGTGATTGCTCTACCTACAGAAAAAATAGAGTACAATGCAGTAATCAAATACATTAAGAATATTCTCTGCCTGAACTGCATCACAGGATCTGTTTGAAATACCTGTATGAATAATTTTAAAAAAAAAATGAATTTTTAATAGATGACAAAAATATGTTCATTAAATTTATGTGAAAGTAAATGATTCAGATCTATATTCACATTTATTTCCCATATGTAGTAAAATTTACAAAGGCTTTGTAAAAGTGTTTTAAGTTAAAATTATATGAGATTAAATAAAGTATCATCAAAGTAAGCTATTTGCATTTAAGTTTTGATGTTTTATATTCTTTTAGAGAATAAAAAACATCTATAATGGGGTAGAACTTACTTTATTTAATTTTTTTATCCTTTTTTATTCCTTTGATTATGTAAGGCAAATTACTATATAATTCATTTGCATTATTTTCAATACATTTGCTATCTAAAGAGATCATTAATCTATTTCTAAAATAAATTTGCTATGTTATGATATTATATATGGTCTTATTTTCTTCCTTTTTATGAATTCTTATTATACATTACATACATTCATATAACAAAGAAAGGATAAATATATTTCGAAGTATACAAATATTGTACTTACGAAGCTGTTGACAATGGGGTGGTAATATATCCTAAACTTAGGTATTCATTTTTTTTTTTTACACTAAACTCCATTTACTTACAAAAAAGTAAGACATGTTTCAGGAGAATCTCTCCCATCTTCAGTTGCTCACTGAATTGCCATTACTTGAAATGATGGTTGGACACCCAGATATTTCTGTGGTGGCCTCTGTTGGTTGAAGTAGGAAATTGCTGAGTTCATCCATAGGAGGAAACTGGAAATTCATTAGTTTTTTTCTATTTATTAATATAAAATTTTTTTTCCAAGTGGATAACTACAATGGGTTGTGAGGATGTTTCAGCAGTTTAATTTCAGGTTTTAGGTTCATGGTTTTTTGGTCCAAAAGTGAGCTGCTACTGCCGATTTATCCACCTGTTTAAACCAAATATTCCTAAAATGTTCTTTCCCGCAAATTTCCAAACTTCTCTTTGTTTTGCCTATGTAGCTCTGCTCACAATCTGCACATTTTATTTTGTAAATTCCTGATTTCTGTTCTGTTGATATAGAGTCTTTTACTGTGCAACCTAATTAATTCTTGATGTTGTATCTGTTCTTTGGGGTTAACATTATCCCATGTTCTTTGAAAATTTTCTTGAACTTGTTGTGGTAAATTGGATGGTAGGTGAAACTTTAAAATTTCTATTCTTCTTTTATGTTTTTCAGTGTGGAAACTTCCCTTATCCCTTTTTGTCTTTTAGATTTATTGATAATTTTTATCACTGTGTCTTTGTTGAAATCATTGATTATAGCTGTCTTCATTATTTGTTTGTATTCTATTTTGTACTCTGCTTCTGTGAGTGGAATATTCATTAATCTGTGAGCCAAACTGTAAAATACTGCATACTTATGTAGAATGGGGTTATAACTCTCATTTTTATGTAGTTTTTCATTTGTGTTCCTTTTCTGTAAATTCCAAAATTCAAACAATCTCCATTTCTTATAATTTTTAAATCTAGAAATGGTAGCCAAACATTTCTTTCTTCTTCTATGGTAAATTGTATACATTCATGTTGCAAATTAAGAAGTTTCAGGGCATCTATTGACTATTTCTTTGGTATTATTGCAAAAATGTCATTCACATACCTATACCATGACTTGAAAATTAAGGGAAGGCTTTTATGATATGTGTTTCAAATGAACTCATGAACAACTCTGCTAGAAAAGGTGACAAAGAGTTTCCCATGGTTAGGCCTGAAACTTGTTGGTAATATTTTTTGTTGAAGCTGAAGTAATTTTGTTTAATGCAAATATTACTAAGTTTTAATAAATCTTCTGTTTCTTCTGTTTTTAAATTTATTGATGTTAACCATTTTTTTAGCATAAGCATAAGTTTCTCTGTAGGTATGCTCGGGAATAAGGCTTTTACATCAAATGAAACCATTATATCTTTAGCTGTGATTCTGCTAATTTTAAGTTTTTTGACTAGATCAACTGCATTTTTAATGCTCAAACTTTGGAATCTCTTAAAAGAATTGAAGACTTTGATAAATTTTTTTGCTACCTGGTATGTAGGTGAATTGATATTGTTTATTATTGGTCTCATGCTGTTATCATTTTTATGTATTTTAGGTAGTGCATAAAGCCTGGGTAGTATTGGATTACTCTGTGTGATTTCTTCCAGTTTTTTACGTTCTCTAAAACTTTTTTGCATTTACTTTTGATGAACGATTTTCCCTTTCGTTTAATTTTTGGGTGGCAATGTCTATGTTGGCTATGTAATCTTCTATATTATCTGAGAAATCTATACATGTTTTCAGGCCTTTATTTAGAACATTAATTTCATTTTTGGAAAATGTGACACTCAAAAGATTAACCACTTTATCTGTTGTGTGTGTGCGTGAGGGTGGAACAATTTTTATTTGATGTTTTTGTATGTTCTGGAGTTTATTTTTCAATTTCTGGTTTTTGTTTTTATTTGTACACTTAAATTTTGATGTAGGTGGTGTTGTGAATTTTCCCATATGTGAAATCCTAGTTTTTTCGTTAGTTTTAAATACAGATTGTAAATATCTACGTATATTTCATGTAGTCTTTTACACTGTAAGCTCTTTTCAATTTCAATTATCTTTGTTTCTGCTGCCTTCTAGTGTAGAGTAACCCATCTTACTTTTATGTAAGTAAATGGAGTTTAGTGTAAAAAAAATGAATACCTAAGTTTAGGATATATTTCGAAGTGTTTCAAAGGCATGTTTACAGGTATTACATTTTTGAAAATTTTAAATAATTCTTACAGCTCTTTTCTGTAAATTAAATATTTTCACAGTGTGTGTATGAAATCAAATATCTATGCTCGAAGCAAAAATAAAAAATTTCAGTTTTGGTTTGCATAAGGAAATGAATTTGCTGCATTTATGCACAGTTTTTTTTTTTTTTTGCTGATTCTGAAATTATTTGCTACATAAAAATGATGGATAATACTTGAAGTAAACACATTAATTTAAATAAAATAGAAAAATGTGACTTCAAGATAGAAGAGTCAATTTCAGCAGGAAAACAAAAAATGAGCTATTATAGCATTAATAATAAAATGTAAGATTACCTGAAATGCATAACCTTGATCTATTAAAGAGGCACAAACTCATATGTTTGCTTCCTTATCATTGTAAGTATGAACTTAGTGCAATATAAAATGTCAGTTGCAAATAAAAATGAAACTATATGCAGAAAAATGAATTTAAAAAGAAATTGTTAATGTAACATATAAAACTGCAATTCTATATAGAATGTATGAAAAACTAAATTATGGAAGAAATAAATAGAGAAAATACTATAGAACCAAGTGTAATGCATTCACAATGTTCTGATGACAAATAGGTACAAATACAAACCGTTTCTGATTAATGTAAAAAGTGAAGTTATTTTCCAAAAACCGACAAACCTTGACAGCTCTACTGGATTAAAATATTTTAAATAATTTATTTAATAATTAAAATAAAAAAATTATCTAAGATTTTCCCTTTTATTTAGTTTACCTACCTCTCTCCCAGACAATATTTTCAATGGGATAACCAGCTACTGGGCAAGTGACAATAAGTGTTTCTCCAGCTACAATAGCTTTCTTTTCCATTGGACGAATGAATGGTAGACCATACACATTCAGCTTTGCTGCATGTTCAGCTGAGCCAACTTTGGATGATGCAATGCACTTGTAGAGTCCACCATCATTGGTGTGAATTGCTGATATGTTCAGGTGAGACACAACATCACCATTTACAGTCACGTATTGGCCTACCTGCAAACTGGAGCAGATTATCTTTCACTTAAATTCATGTTATTTTATTACACCCATTATATATTCATCTTTTACTAGCTTTGAATGTGAGATTCTCTTGAATAAATATAATTACTCTCTAATCTATTTACAGCAGAACCATGTAGACCATATTATAACAATGAAAATTAATTTGAAATTCAAAGAATGGAATATATTAAGAGGAACTGTACATGGCTTAAATGAAAATAGAGAAGTAAGAAGAAATCAGTGTTTTTTATAATTACTGCCACTGGCGGCCAAGGTCCTTAAGGTACAGACTCGTGAGCAGAAGGTCTGGAGGTCATATCCCACCAGGACAGTGCTCCCTGACTGAGGTTTTTTCCAGGTTTTCCTCAGTCCTCATAAATGGCAAATGCCAGGGGGGTACCTTAAACTTAGGCCTGGAACATTTCCTTCCTTAAAATTACTCCCTTCCCAATATATCATTTCATCTCATATATCATCAATGTCCATTGCTTTTGGTGCCTCTGTAGTAGAAAAGGGTGTTAAACACCATGCATTCATTTTTATATTATTTCAAAAAGTTGTTTTTGGCATTTAGCACCTTTAGAAAGTTACATTTGCATTTCACTTAAGTTGCTTTCCTTTAACCTTCTTCTCTTGAACACTTCCTTTGGCTTTATCATATATACATATATATATCAAAAGAGAGAGACAGAAATATCTACTAAACCACAAAAAGCTTTTGACATTGTATGTGTTCACCAACAAAAAACAACAGATCATTAACTTCTGATCTTAAATATAGAAACAACATTCCAAAAGAGAAGAAAATCAGTGTAAAGCCCATAGTATTAAAAAGAGTATTCAAGGCACCAAGGGCCATGTGACTTTTAAGTGGCATTTAAATGTCTTCATCATTTTTTTTCGTCAAAGAACTTGTAAACATCTTGTAAAACAAATGTTAAACTATCAAAAATAAATAAATAAATAAATAAATAAATAAATAAACAACCAATTAATTGACTAATTAATAAACAATACTTCTACAAATTCTTTGATGAAAATAAAATAATAACTGCAGGCAGTATTTCTTCCAGAGACTTTTACTGAGGGCTGGGAGGCAAAGTTAACTTGCAGGGTGCAAAGATTTTTAATTCTCAAGCAGGCATGTGGCACACTTATTACAATAATCTATAGTTAGATAGTTGTCCTAATTATCTGCAAGCTTGCATTCTTTACTGTGATTTCAATTGTTTCAGGGGCTGAATAAAATATGTAATCAAAAACTTCAAATATTAGTGAAGAAATATTTAGCAAAAAAGCTGGAAAATGGTGACAGAAAAACAGTCATTAATCATCCTGCACACTGGGTACATGAGAAGCAACACTGTTTCACTAATTAGGTTACATATTACAATAAACTTTTACTATTTGCAGCATCTAAGGCCTATTTTATTATCTGTTATACTTCTTTCAGGGGGGTTAGGGAGCCTATTTTATTATCTGTTATACTTCTTTCAGGGGGGTTAGGGAGCTTCCCTGAAAGTATATCTGAAAGAATCACTGGCTATAGATGGGAGATAAAAAAGGGTAAATGGAAGTGTTAATGATAAGCATGCTAGAAGTAAAGTTGTAGATGTGAAGATCTTCATCAAATTCAAAGACATTTCAGGCTATAAAGAATGAAGAACAGAAAATAGAGCATATTGTAATCTATGTAGCAATTATGAAGGAGCAAGTGAAGGGATGAAAGTACACAGATAGTTTGGAAAAAAATGTATACTCAATCAATTGAGACAAGAAGAGTAAAATACTCACAATATTTTGGTGATAGTGATAACGGAACTTATAATTTGACAGGCTGTAAGCCATAAGAAGAGAATGTTGAAATAATGAGGATGAAATGCTTGGGAAATGTTCAAAAATGTTAGATTCAAAGCTATGCATGGCAATTGCTGGAAAATGAAGGACAAAGTATTTGAAGATAGCAAAACAGCTACTTGACAGAGTTGGCTTACAATAACTAAATTCATCATGTGGTTAGAGAAACAAGAATAATCTTGAAGGGTTGAGGGCACATGTATGGGCTTACAATGGAATGTGTCCTTCCAGTGGAACATTATGGCATTAATACACATCAAAAGTAACAGATAAAGAACAAAAGCACACCCTCACAAACACCAGTTCTTTAAGTTATTAAGTGAATTTATAGAGATTTAACCAAGTTTGTGCTCCTCAAAAAGTAACTACAATGGCAAACATAAAATTTGAAATGAATAATTCAACAGCACAAATTGGAATCACCTATCTAAAATTGTGTTTGTTGGTATGTGTACTATGCAATCAGGAGCATATGATAGCAGTGTGATTATATGTGATAAATATATAATTAATTTAACATTTTGTCCAACTTTTTTAAAAATATAATAAGAATCTATAAATTCCTTTTGTGGTCTGGAACTCTTTCTACAATGTAATTAACATGCTTTAAACTTTTTACAGCTGTATCTGTTATGGTTTTCTCAAAAATGGATGATTAATAGTGGGTAATTTTAACATTATTTAGAGAGCCAAATACAGGTCCCCTTAATAGAGAGAAATAGAGACTGCTTAGAACATATAAAGAATTTTTAATTTTAAGTTTTATGATATAATATTCTTCATTGTCTAAAATTGTTTTAAAATATCTCTCAATTTCTACCATTTATTGATTGCTGTTAAAGTTATGGATTTCTAAGCTAGAGCAAATAAATAAATAAATTTTCACCACAAACAAAAATATACAGAGTATACAGTTTAGAAACCTTCAGGCAAAAAATCCTAAAATTTGTAAACATTTAGTGGCATTAAAGTAGAAAAAAAATGGGGGGGGAATGTATGAGAATATAAAGTTTAAAAATAATAACAAATTTTATACTTCTGTATATAAAATTTGTACTGCTATATTTTAAACCAAAGGAAACATTAAAATAAATGCCTCAGCAAGTCAAATGTTTCTAAGTAATTTTGCACAAACTATTATTTTTAAATCTCAAAGGTCTTTATGAATTTTATCAGAAATACTCGTAAAATATAAAATATAATATGTCAAATAATTGTGTTTTTCTTTATTGACAATACTAGTGTAAGAAATTATGAATAATAACCAAAACTAGCTTACAAAAACAAATCAATTATTTAGGATAGTTCTTTAATAAATTATTTAGAGGATTTTTGGCCTTATCTACAAAAATTTCTACAGTACGACTTGTGGGTAACTAAACATGCTACACTATTATTTTATTTATCATCAAGATCGTTGAAATACTTTTCATGCTTTAAGTAAATTAAAAATGCCCTCACTTTTCATTCCTTTACAGAAACATTTTTCAGAATCTGAACTGTACTTATAAACATATAATGCCTGTGAAAATACAAACAATGAAACAAATGTTCAATACATAAAATATTAATATAAAAATGTACATTTTAGTTTAGTCAATCTTAAAATTTGTAGAAACAAAGAAATTAGCTACAGTGAATGAGGGTGGTAATACTTAAAAAGAGAAAGTGGCAATGTAGCTTTTAATCAAAACACTACCATGCTTCATTAACTTGAAAGAGGAAATTTATGGAAACATTCCAAGAGATGAGAATGAATCCATGCTGCTTTGGGTGTGTGTTAGTGTGAGTGTGTGTGCACATGTGCGTGTGTGTATGTGTATGAGAGCACACACTTACATGCACATATTTTTTTTTTCACAGCTGACTTTTTTTATTCATAATAGTGAAAGGAATAAAATCCTGAGCATCTCCAAATTTTAAGTGTATATTCACATTTGATCCTCATATTAAAAGCTTTAAAAAGCAGCATATCTAATTTATCAATGCAACAAATTGATTATTTTTAGCCTAGAGCAAACATCTAAACCCTAGTGAAACTACAATACATTTAAATAACCATTGCACTTGTGCACATTCAAAGCAATATAGATTGGGAATCAGGCACCTGAGATCTTTCCAGATCTCCCAGCTTATTTCTTCAATTTCCAACTTTCTTACCGATCACTATTAGAAAGTTTCTTGCCATCTAGTTCCCATGTTATTTCAGGTGTAGGGTTACCAGATGCTATGCACTTAAGAAACACAGATGGGCCAGGCTGCAGAGTTTCTTCTTTGAAAGCTTGTCGGATCTGTGGAGGCTCAACTGAAATTCCACCATAATGTAAGATTAGCTCTAGTTGGTATAGTAAAAATTTATTTTTATCTGAGATTTAATAAAAAGAGTCACTTAACAGTTAATATGGATAATACTCATTTATTTTTAAGTTAATTCAAATTCAGCTGCTTATTTTGCATATTTTCTAAATGTACTTTGCATTTCATCATTGCCTTTAAATTTATACAGTATTACATATAGCAAGATCTATTTTGTACAACTCCACTACAATGTCTTGAATTATGCTTAAATTTTACATCTACTGCTCTGCATTGTTACCTTTGGGCTGTATGCAGCAAGATAAAGGAGAAGGAACTGTTTGGATTATTGCAGGCTGCTTAGAATTCTTGTATGGAATTTAATAGATGTGTTTTAGAGTTTGAGTTAGAACGAAAACATAGAATTTACATTTAACAAGCTTCACTCTGTGAGTTCCAACAGAATTTTTTCAAAATTTCTTATTTTTCGAAAGTTCTTACATAAAATAGAATATTTAGTTTACTTATCATTAAATGAATGAATAAATAAATAAATAACTAAACTAAAAGCTGGATTCATACCTTCAGGATTTTCTGAAGAATATGGTTATGTCAAATGGTATGTTACCAATAACTCTTTTATTTTTTTAAATAATATTGGATATGTTATGTTTGTATTTTGTATAATACAAATTTATATTCAGATATAAAGATTGGAATAGAATATAGGTTGAAACCAAGTCATATTTTCATTATGTAACACTTGGTACCAAAACCGAACTAAATAAATTAAAATTATAAATTTGAATAGTTTGGAATTTTCACAGTGAAATATAGTGTCATATAAAAAAGTGGAACCGTGCTGATGATGAAGGAAATTTGCCTTTGAAACATGTCCAAGTGAGTGGAATAAAACTAGTGAAATTTGACTTCCTCATAAATAATTTGTTACATGAAAATTAAAATTAATTTTGTGTAGGAACTAATACAGTAAAGCAATTAATTTATTCTTAATTAGCTAGTTAGTTGATTAATTCTCTTATGCTCCACTTACCATTGAATCATAAAGAACACATTTCACATGCTATTGCCCACATCATCAGCTGTGGTTCAACTACCAGATTTGTTGTTGGTTGGATGGACTTGGTGTGGCTCTCATGGACATTTTATTAACTTTTGGATTAATTTGCCTTCTGTTGGGCCTTATTGTCATATTTTTATAACAATTTTTTCTCATATTCCCAGCTCCAAGGGTCTATCTGTGAATTTCAATAATCTGACTTCCATTTCTATATCATGTTTATCTCTCCATAAGTGATGTGCAACCACTGAATTATCTATCTGATTGTACCTGATGTTTCTCTAGTGTTTTTTTTAGTCTAATTCCAATGCTTCTTTTTGTTTTGCCAATATATACTTTGTTGCATTCCGAACATTTGATTTGACATATTCCTGGCTTCTTCTCATCAGGTATTCTATCATTATCACCACAGTTAAGCAGATTATTTAGGCTGAATTTGTTCACTCGAGACAAAATAATCCCAAATTCTCTGAGTATTTTCTGGAATTTTTTGTTGGTCCAAGAATGATAAGTAAATTCCTACTCAAAGCTGAAGATGCGGGTAAAAGCCTGTGAAACATGTTCTGTATAATTCAATGGTAAGTGTAGCACGAGAGTATTAAATCCACTCACTAGCTAATTAAGAATAAATTAAATAAATGTTTATTAGCAGTTTATTCATCTTTGAAGGGAGAAGATGAGGACAGAAATATTCTATGAAAATGTTTTACTTATGATCATTTACAGATAATGGACACATTCTTTGAACACAAAGATTTAACAAATACACTTGCCTTCCGAGCATAAAACTCAATATCAGAAACGGCTGATTAAGAATAATAGATTTTAAGAAAAAAATTAACAAATTAGCATAGTATTAGAAAATGGGATAATGATTTGGGCAAAATTATAGAAGGAAAAGAATAGCATACATAAGCTTTATAAACACAAGGAAAATTGAAGATTATATAGCTTACAAAAACAAAAGAGCTTTAACTAAAAGGGAAAATATAGAAGTGGTTTACATTTGTTTCAGATTTAGAAGCAGGTATAACAAGACCTAACAAATATTTAAATTCCTAAATTCTTATACTAAATAGAATATCTGATTTGAGGTCATCAACAAAATTACCTGAATGATTTTTTTAAGATTATATAGACAAATAAGACATAATTTCAGTATTTTCCATTACAAAATAAATATCAATACATTATTAGTATTTTGTATTTGAAGTTTTAGAATTGGGTTTTTTATTTTATATAAGAATAATAAAGCACAAGATTAGTAACAAGATTATATGGGACTTTTCAATAAAATATGTTGTTATAGAATTTAAAATGACACTTTTTATATTTATAATCAACTTTTGAATGAAAAATTACTAATAATAGCTGGAATAAGGCTAAAGTTATTGCATTACATAAATAGTGTTATTAAATAGTTGCAAAAACTACAGGGATATTAACCTCTTACATTTTCTTATAAAATTCATTACAATCTCATAAAATATGCATTTCACCAAAATTAGCTAAATGAAGTGTAAAAGAAAGATCATATACCCCTGGATATTAAACATTAAATATATTAGTAGAAAAACAAACAGAGTTAAATAAAGAAATGCATTTGGTAGTTATTAATTTCAGAAAGCTGTTGGAGATGTAATTACAGAAAAAATAATATGAAATTTGGATTGAATACAAATCTAGGTTTCTGACAGTAGTGCAGCTTACCTCTTTTGATGTTTATAATTCATGTGGATCATAAGATTAAAAACTGTATAACATGAATCTATAATATAAAATATATGTTGTATATGTACATCTATATTTGTAAATAACATTGTCCTATTGTTCTAATTATAAAGATCACCTTCAATGCTCTGTTTTTCCAACTACAGCTTATTTCCACATTTTATTAAAAGTCATTAGTTTTAAGGCAGAACTATCATCTGGAGTAAAATATAAATATAATACCTGCTGATTTATTTTTATTTATTGGTTCATTTACTGACATTCTTTAACATCTCTAGTCTTTGGCAACTAATTCAATTCAGAGCATGAACAGCCAATAAAGCTTGCTTAGAGGTGGCCTTTTCTTTCAGTCTTGAGCTTTAATTAAATCTATGACAAAGGACCAATTCCCTTCTAAAGGAAGCCATACTTTGGGATTTTATTTTCTAAAAAATCCATTGACCCTTTTCAAGTCAAATCCATGACCTTGGATCTACAAGCAAGGTAAGGTTACCACTAAGTCTACTAGAATCTACAAAACCTACTGAATAGATTTCATGTTAATAATATAGGATTATTATTTAAGATAAGAAAGGAGTAAGCTATATGAGTGAAAATTAGGGATTTTAATAATTTCATGGGGTTGATCAATAATATTCCTCTTAAAAGCATGAGAATTACAATATATAAGACAAATTCTTATGTATGGCAGTGAAGTTTGAATCTTTAATAAATGGAATTAATAGCAAATTACAGCAAATGAAATTAATTTTTTTAAAACCACAAGAGATGCAATTTTAGACAAGAATAATTCAAATATCTTAAAAGAATTACAAATTAACCCAATCCTTAAGAACATTCAAAAGTACAGATTTGTATGTTAGGAATAATCAATATAAATATGCAGCAAAATTTTAAACTACTATCTCACAGGAAGGAGATTCTTAGGTTGGCTATTAAAATATTAGCACAGGACTATAACAGATAAGAAGAAGAAGAAGAAGAAGAAGAAGACGGGGGGGAGGAGGAGGAGGAGGAGGAGGAGGAGGAGGAGGAGGAGGAGGAGGAGGAGGAGGAGGATTATTCACTTTTGCCTACTATTAACCCCCATGATAACTTTGAAAAAATCACTACCTCAAGTTTTTCCATTTACTAAGATGTTATCCCGTCCATGCTTGAGGTATTACTTATTATGTCACTAAATGGTGTGTGTGTTTTGCTGTTACATGTAGCACAAGTTATAATCTCTGTGTTACATCACTCTGCTAAAAGCATTTGAAATATGGAAAGTGAAGAGAAATTTCTAGGCAACAGTGATCGTGACATTTAATATTTGAAATCTTGTAGCAATTCTTTGGAATGTTCTTCCTTATAAGAGGAAAGTGAAAGTTACATTCTGACTTGCCTCAGATGTCAAGTTTGATATGATATTGTTACCTATAAGCAAAGCTTCATACGCTCCAAAATTTTGATCTAGGTAGTGCTGGACCAATAATTGATTAACGAATAAATAAGTTTGTATAATGACATTATATTCAGCAAATAAAGCAATAACTTTCTAAAGTAAACATTGATATTTTTTGACATACCTGAGTAATCATGAGCTAATAATATTGTCCCATTTCCAGCCCAAATTTTTACTTAAAATATACAACAAACATTTCAAGCTGGTTAGGAAATTACTTCTTAATTAATTAATTAATTAATGTTAAAACTATTTTTAACAATTTGTCACCTTTGTAAAAATTATTTATAAAATGTTAAGGGGTTAAAGCATTAACAATGTTGTGTGCTTTACTATAACTTTTTTTATTAGCTGTCTAACTACATATATGAGTTTTATTTTGTTGCAAGTATTTTCATGCAACATCAGTTTAATGTACTTAGTTCCTTTATTTGCCTCTCTCCTCTAAAAGGAATTGTTTAACAGGGGGAGGGGGAAAAAATGGTTCTAATGGTAACAAACTACAGATGTATAAATCTTACATATAAACTTGTATTGAGTTTTTCCTTTTATCTAGTAAACTTTATTTTTAATGATTTGGTTTGAACTTTCAAACTTCAAGAATAATAGCAATATTAAAATTTTTATTTCAAATTTTAAAATGCGATAGAAGTGTTAACTAGAGTCTCTATTCAGATTGACTAATGCATCATATTAATCAATATCTGCAATTTGAAATTTTGTGATTCAGTGATGATTTGGAAAAAAATTCTAAGTTAAATAAAGTCAAATCCATAATAAAAACAATAATAATATGGCATGGTGCTTGTAATTATATATAGTAGTTCATAATAATATCTGTTAAGTAACCAGTAGAGAACAATCAAAGTAAATAAACAATTGAGAGGAAGCATGCATACTAATTGGCTCTTGCTTCAAAAGAGCAAACCTATATTTGGCACTTCATTGAAAAGAAGTATCTCTGTGTACTAGATTATGTCATAATAGAAATTATGTTTCTTTTTAATGCTCTTACCAAATAGATGTAAATTGATTTTATTCTATTAATGAGAGTACAAAAACTTTTTTCTTTATCTTTAACTCATTATTATGAAATTACTACCATTAATGGCGGGAGGGAAATTTCATAAATCTTTAACTCCGAAATGTTTTCAATATAAAATTCAAAATGTTTAAAAGATTTCTCCTTGTTGAAGCTTTATTCTATTAAAGTTTCTATATTATTAGTTTTACTTGATTTGATTGATAAACAAATTTATTATCAAGTACAAAATTAGGAAAAAATAACTGGATTTTTTTGTTACATACATTCTGAAATATTAAATTTTTCTTTAAAGCATTGTTTCATATTCCAGTTATTCCAATAAACCTCTACGATACTATGATAATTTCTGATATGTTTTCATTCATTCTATTTTGAAACACTTACACCTCCCTCCAAGTTTCAATTCTGCACTTGCTTGGGCACTTTCTTGATCATTTCGAATGAAACATTGATACATTCCTTTATCTTCTTTTTTCACTGAATCTATTCTCAAGACAGATTCCTCATGACTAAGGGATTTTCCATCTTTAAGCCAGCTAATTGTTTTGATGGGGTTTCCTTCAAAATTGCATGTGAAAACAGCAGGCCTTCCAAAGTCTACAGTCTGTGTTGTTGGTTCAATATTTGCAGCAAGAGGAGCTGGAAAAAATAAACAAACAAATAAGTAAAATATATAGGAATTGTTTCAATCTGATTTTTCTAAAAAATTAATAATGAAAATACTAAAAAATTGTAAATGCTTTATCATAAAAAATAAATAAAGATGACAGTATTCTGCAATAATCATGTCAAAAAATAATGATATTTGGTTGAATTTTTGATACTGGAGCTCCTTAAAAAAATGTTTATATACTGGGCATATTTCAAATACACATAATAATATGGCATTCAACTTCCACTATTTTCTGTAATTCAAGAGAAAATAGTGGAAGATGAATGCAAGTGCATTTGAAACAAGTCCTAGGTATAAAATAGTGAAGTTCAGCATCATAGATCCAACCAAATATCATAATTTTAAATTACTTCAGTGTTAAAAGTCTCCCTAAATAATAAATTAATGGTCGTGTCATTTCTTAAACTAATAATATATTATCAGTCATAATTCATTGCCTTATATAACCTATATATTGTTTTAATTAGACAAAAATCAAAAGAGCATATATAATCTTGTGAACTTTAGTTGAGCTATTACTTAAAATGGTACCGAGAAGTAAAAATATTTAGCTTAACAAATGAAATATTTGCAGTCTTTGAATGCCAAATGTTGCAAGGATTCTCATAAGAAACATTTTAAAAAATTTTATGAGAATTTTTTTTTCATAAAGAAAAATTAAACTTTTTTATTTGTGGAATATGTGTATACATTGAAACTTTGCTTTTATTTTCCTTACCAGTAACAGTAAGTACAGTTTCCACGCTTTCGCCTCCAACTGAGTTGTTCACTACACAAAGATATTTTCCAGAATCTTCAACTTTGGCTTCCTTAATAATCAAAGTTCCACTCACTTGTTTGACTCTGTCATCTAATGTGACTGGTTGCTTACGAGTTGTACCATCAATGAATTTATACCACCTGGAACAACAGAAAATCAATTTTTAAAGTACCATTAATAATATTAATTATATAATTAAAACTATTTTGTTGGTATCTTAATATGTACGTGTATGTATGTATGTATGTATGTATGTATGTATGTATGTATGTATGTATGTATGTATGTATGTATGTATGTATGTATGTATGTGTGTGTGTGTGTGTGTATGTATGTATGTATGTATGTATGTATGTATGTATGTATGTATGTATGTATGTATGTATGTATGTATGTATGTATGTATGTGCATGCATGTATACATATGTGTATATGTAAATGAATATTTCATATTTTTATTATTACATGAAATGGAAGATATTCTTATTGCATAAACTTAAACCAGCATGATTCAAATTCATTAACCCTTGAAAGACACTGTATAGCTATTATTAGCTCAGCTTAGCAGCTTAGCTCAGCATTTCACATATCTAATATACATTATTTTTATGATGCAGCCTGTTAATATTTGCATGACTAAATATTCTATATCCATTATTTCAGAACTAAAACTTTTCCTTTTAATTAACAAATTAATTCATGAAGCAATATACAATGGTACTATTAGGAAATATTAACAACCAGGACAACAGTATATACTGTTCATTTGTATGGTCATTTTTTTATAAGCAAGCATATGCTGATAATATATGGAAGTTAGGAAAATGTACACTCTGCTGGTACCATAGACAATTCTGAAATTTAAATATAACATTCAACAATGCACAATAAGAGAGCAATTTTGGCAATTATGTTTGATCTTTTACAAATAGCAGTAAAATAGAATGTTTACCAGTTAATCATAACAATACAGCGCAAATGCTTCAGGCAGTAGTCTGCAGTCTGATGCACATGGAAAAGTTACTGGTTCAAATTCTCCTTGGGGTAAAATAATTATGTAAGTCTGTCTTCAAAAAAGTTATATATGGTCGCCTTTGCTTAACAGCATAAACACCTTCATGATCCAGTTTATAAGCACAAAACAATTTATGATCTTCCATTTTACATTTCCAGTGATAGAAAGTTTGTTTTATTCATCATTGCAAAATCTTAGAAGGCTGAAATCCAATAAACTCTTATTCTCTTTCCAATGTTTTCTGATGGCATCATTTAGAGAGGGGAGGGTAGGGAAATTAACTCTAAAAAAAAATAAAAAAAAAAATAAAATAATAAAAAAAAGAAATAAAAATAAAAATAAAAGAAATTAAACAAACAAATATTATAATAATAAAAAAAAGATTAGCACTACCTATATACTAGTACTGCTACTATAGTTACTACTATTGCCAAGCAACATACTTAATAAGGGCTTCCCTTAAAAAATCCTACTTTCCTCCCAAGAAAAAACTGAAATTACATGCCTATTTGATTTATAACAATTTTACACACCAAAAAGCTAAATCCATTTCACAAGGGTGAGAGCAGATGGAAGTATTAGCAAAGTTCTGAATAATTAAAACAAATTTGAGAGTACATGAAGCTACATACATAAACTAAATACATTCAGAGAACTTTTTCTTGGATAACTGACTTCAACCAAAGTTTGGATGTTAATGATTCATTGAGTGTTGCAGCTCTTTGTACTTAATGTCACAAAATTTAACAATAATAAAATCTAATTCAGTGTTATACAAGCTATTTCCATTTAGGTAAATTTGGAAGTAATATGGAGAATATTTGCTGCCTTCAATAGCAGGTTTTTTTATCTTTCTTAATAATATAAAATATTTTAAATATATGCAGTAGTGTAAAACTTAGAAATATAAGTAATGAGAAATAAATAGAAAGAATAGATAAAATATTCTATTTAATGAACTGAGTCTTTTAAAAGTGAATGTGTTCAAAATTTAATTTTTCTTGATGAAATATTTAGGACAGACTTAATATTGAATATATTGTATCCATGAAACAGATAAAATATCTTTGAAAATTAAAATTACTGAACTGAAAATATAAATTATCATTAGACAATGCTGATGCACACAATGGATCTTAAATAAACTGAATCTTGTAACTAGACAACTTATTATCTAAAATTATGAATATTTATAGAAAAAAATAAAGAGAGATAAAGTATAAACCTGTATTAAACTCAAAATAAATTTCATGTCAGAACCAATACAGTGAAGCAATTAATTTATTTTTAATTAGACAGTGAGTCGATTTAATATGCTCTTATGCGCACTTATCATTTAATTATATAGAACATGTTTCACAGGCCTTCGCCCGCATCATCAGCTGTGTGTTGACTACCAGATTTGTTGTTGGTTGAATGGACTTGGTGTAGCTCTCATGGACATTTTAGGAACTTTTGGATTAATTTGTCTTCTGAGTAGTCAGAAGCTCTCACGGCCAGAGTCAGGCTTATAATTAGAAGTTTCTTCCAGGCTTGGAAGCTGTGGTCTGTTGGAGCTAAGGAGTCCAAACGTTTCATCCCCACCTGCAGAGGACATCTTCAGTGGCACGGTCTGAGTCTTCTGGGAGAAGGTTCAGGGACGACATCAGAAGACTCAGACCGTGCCACTGAAGATGTCCTCCGCAGGTGGGGACGAAATTTTTGGACTCCTTAGCTCCAACAGACCACGGCTTCAAGCCTGGAAAAACTTCTAGTTATAAATTTGTCTTCTGTTGAGATCTCAAAGTTCATAACCTTATCTTCATATTTTTATAACAATTTTTCCCCATATTCCAAGTTCCATAGGTATATCTATGAATTTCAATAATCTGACTTCCATTTCTATATTATATTTATCTCTCCAAAAGTGATGTGCAACAGCTGATTTATCTGTCTATCTGATTGTACCTGATGTTTCTCCAGTGTTCCTTTAGCCTAATTCCAATGCTTCTTTTTATTTTGCCAATATATACTTTGTTGCATTCCAAACAGTTGATTTGATATATTCCTGGTTTTTCTCATCAGGTATTCTTTCATTATCACCAGAGTTAAGCAGATTGTCGGCTGAATTTGTTTACTGGGGACAAAGTAATCCCAAACTCTTGGGGTATTTTCTGAAATTTTTTGGTGGCCCAAGCATGATAAGTAAATTTCTTGAAAATGGTAGTATCTTTTTATGCAGACGATGTTGTAACCTGTTTAAAGTTCATAAAATGTCCACAAGAGCTACACCAAGTCCATTCAACCAACAACAAATCTTGCATTCGACACACAGCTGATGATGCTGCTATGAAACATGTTTTGTACAATTCAATATTAAGTGGGGTTTAAGAGTGTTAAATCACTTACTGTCTAATTAAGAATATATAAATCTGATGCTCAAAACAACAGTATTTCTATACATGTTCTAGCAAGAAAGGTTTAAAAATTTATGCATTTTAATATGTGATTTGATACACTAATCTAATTATGTATTTAGTTTACTAGTTAGCTGAAATGTCAAGTTAAATGATTATAAATTAATTAACTTATGTTACTGCAAACAGTCATATGCAAAGATGATAAATGGTGTATTGTGGTGTGCTTAAAACTTTCAAACTCATTTTTTTTAATATATAATATTCTGAGTTAGCATTACATGGCAACTGGAAATAATTAAATGAAAGTTTAAACAGAAATTCAAAAGAAAGGAATTAAAATTAAAAGGCAAATCATAGCCAAAGCATTAAGATGAGAATGTTATTATGAAAACAAGAAACAAGTTATTAGCATTAAATAAATCCCAGAAGATTTAATGCTACCACTTTGCACCAGAAAGCAGAAACAATTTGAACAGTTTACAAGGAATAAAAATTATTGAACAGAGTACTCTAAGAAAGTTTTAAGAAAAGGTATTACTTGATTAAATAAAAGGGAACACTAAAGAATGCTTAAGCAAAGGAGAAAATTTATGTAGTTCAGGAAAGAGGAGGGTAAAAAATTATAACTATTACCAATTTCTTTGTTTTGAAGCAAATAACATATATAAAATATTCATAATTTAAATTTCTTAAAAGAAAGAAATAAATATGAAAGGAGGGAGGAAGGAAGGAGGGAGGGATGGAGGGAGGAGGGAAGAGTTGAAAGTTACATTAGATAGAGTACTTGAATTAGAATTAAAGAGTAACAAAGTTGCAAGTATATTTAAAATGCTTAATTTGCATTTTAGATGTGAGAGAGAGGGAATACATTCATTCTTTATAACACAATCAGATTTGCAACAAATGTATAAGCATTATATAATGACTGTGAAATATAGCAACATTTTCTGATTTATATGAGTGTCAATCTTACCTATAAACTGGAACAGGAAAACCCTGTCCTGGACATAAAGCAACAACCCTAGAACTCTGAACAACTTCTTTAACATCAATTGTTTTACTTGTCACTCTTGGCCGTACTGCTCCATTTGGTTCTGTAAGCATAATTCTCTGTGCTCTACTTCTGTTATAAAATTGGTTGCTTAGGTTGCCCAAATGCTGGTTAGAGCTACTGTGGTACTTTAGCTTTTTCTGCAGCTGGGGTGCACATTTATTTAAGGATGGGGATAATAAACTATAAACCAAACAATTTGATGCTGCAAAACTATTTTGAGCTGTACTTGCCTAATACTTGGTACTGGATAGCCCTGGCTCAAACATAGTATGGTCCCAGCTCTACCCTGATCCAAAGTTTTCTCTTGTAGCCTACCACCAGTAACCTTTGGACCAACACTATTTGTGGGCTCTTGAAAAAAAGCAACATTAAATTTACTTTAACAAACTTATCAGTTCCTTTTAATTTTTGATAGGAAATTTACTTAAGTGGAAATATCATAAATTTGCTGTTTTTGATATGAGATAAACTAGTTGATTTAAATGAAAATAAGGATCTAAATTTGTTGTTCTGTGTGTGATGGGAGGATGAATATTTTGACTTTGCAGAACATTAACCATGATTCACTAGTTCCTGAGAATCAATAAAAATTAATTAAGCACTTTTTAATACAGGAAGAAACTATTTTATTGTTAATGTTATTATTTCAAACATCAGTTTTTCATCAGATCATGGATAATCAAAATCAAAGTTTTTTTCAAGTCTAATATGTAAATAGTGTCAAGTTAATAAACCAAAAGTGAAACTTTTGTAGGCGAGCTTTATAAGATAAGAATATGTGGTGATTCAGAGATCTTGTCTAACTTTAACCTTATTTGAGAAAATATCTCAACCAGAATGCAAAATACATTTATACACTACATATTGTGTTTGACAATGTACAAGATATAAAAACAAGACACAACTGCAACACTGGATTTTTGGAATTTGAAGAATTGTAATTGCTAATCTTTTGATATGCACAGATAGAGCGGGGGTGAGGAAAGGGGGGAGAAAGAGAGAGGAATGCACTATAAGTTTCATATGTGCTATCAATGAACTCTGTTGATTAATATTTTTTGAATTGCGGGAATTTTCACAGTGAAATATAGTATAACATAACAAATTATTATTGAGGAAATCACTCAAATTTCACTAATTTAGTTCCACTTACTTGGACATGTTTCAAAGGCGATTGCCTTCATCGTCAGCATGATCCCAATTGGGACAGGACATTGGGATCATGCTGACGATGAAGGCAATCGCCTTTGAAACATGTCCAAGTAAGTGGAACTAAATTAGTGAAATTTGAGTGATTTCCTCAATAATAATTTGTTATCTGTTGATTAATATTTGTTTGTTTGTTTTTTAAGACAATATCTTTTATTGTTATACTTTAATTCAATAGAAGGAAAAAAAAAAACACCCAAGAAACAACATAAGTAAAGTCAATCCAAAGAGATTATAAAAGTGAGTTTTTGCAAAAATTATATTTATTTACCACTTTACAAATTAAGGATTGGAAATAACAAATTCAACTACAGTTCACCCCTGATAACTAATGCACAAACTTGTTTGCAAAAGTTTGTTTCTTTCACCTAAAATTTGATAAAAGGTACTTTGACAGATTGGATAAATACAGGACATTTAAAAATGAATATATTTAAAACACTACAATACATTTTAAGATATATGCCTACAGTGATACAGATTTTGAAAATAATAAACATTTAATATAACAAATTATTAATGAGCAATTTACCCAAATTTCACTAGTTTTGTTCCACATACTTGGACATGTTTCAGAAGCTGTTGCCTTCATCATCAGCATGGTTTCACTGTCAGCTTCCCAGCATGGTATTAAGATGTCACTTTGTGGATTTTATGAATTTTGTGATGAAGTTACTGTTGTTTGGAAGATCAAAATAAATTAAATTTTGCTTAGTTTTTTGTATCGAGAATTTTTCACAGTGAAATATATTATAATATGACATATAATATGAGTGATTTGGTATCAATAATTTGTCATATTAAATTTTCCTTTTTCATTTATTAACATATTTTCCCAAACTGATAATTCTATGGATTTTTGAGGAGCTTTTAAGAGTTTAGGTTCATTTTGGAATTAATGGTTTTTTGTTTTTGGCCAGAAATGGTATGCTACTGCTGATTTTTTTTGTGTGTTTATATTTTATTTCTCATATGTTCCTTAAACCATAGTGTAATGTTCTTTTTTCTTTTACCTAAATATTTCATATTGCAGTCTTGGCACTGATTTTATAAATGCTTGATTGTTTTTCTGGTGGAATTTTGTCTTTTATGTTGGTTTTTAGGAGGTTTTTTAAACTATATTTGTTCAATGGAGTCTAAATAATGTTGGAATTTTTAAAAATCTTCTGGAATTCTTTATGTATCCATGAATGGAATGATTAATTTCTTATTTATATGATCTTCTTTGTAGCCTTTCAGTTTGGTGATGTCTTTTATTTGTTTTTTGTTTTTTTTTAATTTTTCTATTTTTTTCTTTACCATATCTAGCTTTTTTTCTGTGCTATATCTATGATTTGCCAGTATTCTAGTTCATATTCTGCCTTGCTTAATGGTAGGTTTGTTAATCTGAATGTGAGGCTAATGTTTTTCGATTGTTGCTTTTGTTTTTTATGTAATTATCTGTATGGGTATCTTTTCTGAATGTACAAATTCTATATTGTAAGTTTTTATAATTTTTATATTCAGGAAGGAAAGAACCTTGTTTTTTTCTATTTCCATTATGAATTTAATGCTGCTGTCTTGTAGGTTGAGTAGTTTAATTGCATCCTCTTACCATTTTTCATTTACTATTGCTAAGACATCATCAACATATGGTATCAACATTTATATATATGGAAAAGTTTCAATAAACTTTGCTCCCAAGAAACTCATGTACATATCTGCTAATAATGGTGAGAGTGGATTTTCCATTGCTAAATCCTTCTTTTGTGCACGCGCGCGCGCGCGCGTGTGTGTGTGTATATATATATATTGCCTCTGAATGTGAAGTAGGTTTGATTGATGCAAATTTTGGTGAACTTCAGATATTGCTCTATTACTTCTCCAGGTAGGTAATAGAACAATATTTGAACCTCAACAAAATTTACATCAATCAAATCTACTCCACAATCACAGGCAATATATACAAGCCTGTGAATGTAGAGCATATTTTATTAATGCAATATATATATCTGTGTGCTTGTGTGTACAAAAGAAGTGTTTAGCAATGGAAAATCCACTTTCACCTTTCTTAGCAGATATGTGTATGAGTTTCTGGAAAACAAAATTAGTTAAGGCTTCCCCATACAAATGTTGGATACCATTAAGTTAATAATGTCTTTGCAATAAAAAATGAAACATAGAAAGAGGATGCAATTCAACTACTCAGCCCACAAGATAGCACAATTAAATTCACAATTGAAATAGAAAACAAGGTTCTTTCCTTCCTGGATATAAAAATTATAAAAAATTAGAATATACTGGAATTTGGCATATTCAGAAAAGATACCCAAATAGATAATTATATAAAAATAAAAGCCATAATCCAAAATAACACAAACTTGCAATAATCAATAGCCTCACTTTAAATTAACAAACCTACCAATAAGCAAGACAGAATACGAATCGAAATACTGGAAAATCATAGATATAGCACAGAAAAATGGCTACACAACAGATCTGGTCGATAAGAAAATATAAAAACTCAAAAAACTAAGACATCACCACACTGAAAGGCTATGGAGGAGATCTCTCTCTCTCTCTCTCTCTCTCTCTCTCTCTCTCTCTCTCTCTCTCTCTCTCTCTCTCACAACCACACACACACACCCACACACCCACACCCACACCCACACCCACATCCACACACACACACACACACACACACACACACATATATATAATTTACATTCCATCCATAGCCATACCAAAAATTCCAGAAGATTTTTGAAGATGCTACATTATTTTGGCTCTAGTAAACAAATATAGTTTAAAAAACTTCCTAAAAACCAGCGCAAAAGATATAATTCTGCCAGGAAAACAATCAGGCATTTACGAAATCAGTTGCAAAGACTGCAATATGAAATATATAGTTAAAACAAAAAGGAACATTACCCTATAGTTTAAGGAATACACGAGAAATGTAAATATAAACATATGGAAAAATCAGCAGTATTCTCATTTCTGGCAAAAAGAGAGAGAAAGAGAGCCTAAATTCTTAAAAGCTCTTCAAAAACCCATAGAATTATCAGCATGGGAAAATATATTCATATGAAACAAGGAAAATTTTGTTCATTTTGCTCTTCCAAATAGTATTAATCTCATCACAAAGTTCATAAAATCTACAGAGTGACATCTTAATACCATGCTGGGAAACTGACAGTGAAACCTTGCTGATGAAAAACATGTACAAGTAAATGAAACAAAACTAGTGAAATATAAATGATTTCCTCATAAATAATTTGTTATATTTTATGTAAAAATTCTTGCTATTTAAATCTAATAAACATAATTTTCACTTTAATGGAAAAAATCAGTTCACTTTGTTTGTGTCCTTGAAGACCCAATTTTTCCTGTTTTTAGCATGCAAATTCCATATGTAAACAACGTCTATAAATGAAAAATAATCACCATTTTCCAAATATGATAGAAGCACATTAGGCAATACTAGCTATGTGATTACACCACCAGTCACAGACTCACATTACTACTGAAGGGAGGAAGTGTGATAGCTTGGCTTCAAAGCATTATGTACAAAAATCTGAGGGGAGGGGGAAGGCTTCAGTGGAAGGCAGAAAGATGCTTTAAGGGTGAATTGATCAATTAAGTAAAGGTGAAATATTTTATATATTAAAAAGAGAGAGAAGATGAACCATGAATTATCAGGAATCGATTGTATTTCAAATGAATCTAAAAAGTCTTCTCAGTTGTTTTGCACAATGAAAGTTGACTTTATTTCTCTGTTTTTCTTTGTTTTTAATTTTATTTGTATGTATAGTACTTGTATATAAGAGGAATGTTCAAATCTCTTTAAAGTGTTTAAACATGTCATTGTGACAGCTTTAAAAGAAAAATAAAACAAGAAAAGAAATAATCATATATGTACCCAAACATGTATATAAACTGAACATGTGCCCTTATAAATGAAAGTTTAAACAACAGAGTACACTAAGGCATATAGCTAACTCTCTAGGTTTTCTGTTGATCTCAAAATGCCCCATTGATGGATGCTTGTATTGCCAATACTTGGTGGAACTAAGATAAGAGAATTGCCCTATTCAATGGTGTAAACCAGGGTTTTCATACTTTCCTTGACTACAGACCCCCTTTAAAGATCTCTCACTGTTGTGAACCTCTTAACACTTAACTCAAATTTTAAAATTTTGAATTTGCACTCTATATATATTTTTAAAGTTGTTCATCACTGGTTTACAAAATTTAAAGATATACATAAGCAAATAAATGACAATTTTTCAATATTTCCCTTTTTATTTTAGTGTTATCCTTTCACCAAGGTAATGATCAACACAATAGTATTGCATACAAAATATATATAATATGCACAAAACTTTTATTAATTTTTATTAATAACAACTAACATTATAATGGCATAGCATTACTTGATAATTTTAATTCCTGAGGGATGGTGTTGCATTTTCCTTATAAGCCATAATATATTGGCATAATAGAAGGAATTTATTATGAGTTTTGATTCTATATTTTCCAAATGATTGCTATACTTATTTTTTAGATAAATGACCATAGAGAATAATATTTTTTACACAGATTATTATGCAAGGCATCAATCATTTTATGGTCTTCTTTAATAATCCAGAAAAATCAGCCTCTATGAGGAAGGTGAGCCGGAGCCATGCAGTTCATTGCTGAAAAGATGTATGCTGTTGCCAGAGAAACTTGATGATGGTGCATTCAGTGTTCTGCCTAGCTCATGTTTTTGGCTTACCTAATTGAAAACTTCCTTTCAAACAAATAGTCCTCTTTAATTTTATTCCAATTTGTTTTACATCAATAAATATACATTGTACATTTCTGTCATTTTTCATTTTCTTATAATTCGATGCTTAGAATAAGTACTGCTAACAGTACTTGAATATATTGTGGAACCCCTGGAACTACAATTTCAAAACCTCTGGTTTAAATCATCCCTCAGTATTTTTACTCTTTAACAGTCCTAAATATTCTTCCAATGCACTTATTTTTAAAATGTATAATTAATTAAAATATGATAATGAAAACATTAGGTCATTCATAAATTAAGGAGATTTCATGATTTAAATTTCAATAAGCCACCAATAAATTCAAACTTAGCTTTATTACACAAATATTGACCACCAGTCAATATATATATTTTGCCAGTTAGGATATTTATTTATGCCATTTTGATAAAAATTATGTCTTTTAGGGACAAAGAAATTTCTAAATGACACCTCAGTTTCTTGTCAATTATAGAAGACTTTATTCTTCAGGAAATTATTCAGGTAACTAAATAAGTGAAGGTCATTTGGTGAAAGGTAGAATGAATAAGCAGGATGAAAATGATTTTTTTTACCTTTCTCCTATTTTATCTGTATTGAAAATGAGTTCCTTTAAAACATAAACAGTTTAAACATTAAACAGAATCTCTCTCTATAAACCATATATTGCAATTATTACCAATGCAAAACCTTAATAAAACCAAAGTAAAAGATAAAAGAGGATAAAAATTGGTCTGATTTAGATATCATAATGATGGCCAAATTACTATGATAGTTGTGAAGTATCATCCTTCAGTTAATGCACTGTAAAGTTTAAGATGCATAAGTGTAGTCACTTGTTTTGTGATAATCATGTACACAAACTAGTGTTAAAATTTTCTACAAAATGAATAAAATTGAAATAAAAGCTGTGATAAAGTACATAGTTTTGAAGGTTTTAACTCCAACAGAAATGGGGAAAAGAAAAAAAGAAAAAAAAGGAAAAAAAAGAGTTAGATTCCACATTAAAAGACTGTTCTCCTTCATTTTTGATAGTTAAAAAGTGGACTGATGAATTTAAGCATCATCATACATTCATTCAAGATGATGAGCACTCAGGGCATACCAAAACTGCTAGGACCGACGAGATTGTGACAAAAATTCACAATGCTGTATTTATTGGCCACCGATTGAAGGTATGCAAGTTGACTGACATTGCAAGGATATCAATAGGTCCTGTCCACTACATTTTATACAAAGTTTTGGCATGAGAAAACATTCTGCTTGAAGGATGCTGCATTTGTTTACAATGGACCAAAATCGCATTTGAATGAACATTTCACAATAGTGTTTAAACTTTTTAAATGCAATTCCAGTGAGTTTCTCTGATATTCATAACAGTAGATGCCAGAGACAAAAGAGGCGTTCAAACAATGGGTGGCAACAGGTGAAATTGCACCAAAAAAGGTAAAAACAGTTCTATTTGCATATATACGGTTTTCTGGGATTCTCATGGTATGGTACTCATAGACTATCTCCTGAAAAGACATTATTTTTATTGCACAATAATCATTTTAAATGGTGACCTTCTTTTACAATAACTGTGCACAATTCATGGTCTACAGCTACTAAAATCTTATGTACCTATTCAGATAATTTTCAGATATATAGTTTGTAAAATTTCTTCTGCAAATGACTTATAAGGAGATCAGAATCTACAGTAATGATAAATAATTTTGATCATATTTCAGCAAAATTTCCGCATTAGGATACTTGAAAAATGGGTATATCTCATTATGTATTAAATGATGAGGTATTTCTAATTTTTTATTTATTAAATAAAGTAAGAATAACCAATCAGATAAATCTCAAATTACTGTTATATAATATTTTGGAAATCAAATCACTAGGATATATTTCTGTACAGGCTCTACCTTACTGGTCTTGCATTATACCGAGATATAGTAGACAGAAATGAGGAGTTTTCAAATTATATTTCCAATAATTTTAAATCTAATAAATCTGGTTAATACTCTTTAATGATTAGCTCAAAATAAAAACAGATAAAAATAGAAGAAAATGTTCTTGATATAAATAAAAATAAGACAATGAAGAAGAGACCAATATTTAAGTTCTAATGTCTTAGGACTGTTTCGCTTCAAAAATATTTCACTATTTCTAGATAATTATAAAAAAAAAAGTTGGTTGCTTGGATACATATTTCAATTCACCAAATAGGACAAAAATACCTACAATATTTCCATTGCAGTTTCCTTTCTGTATCACTTTGTAACAAACAGAATTATACTTAGGGAAGGGATTGCTTGCATGCAGTGCATTATATTTTATATGTATGTGGTGTCCAATTCCAAAAACTTTCACATGCATTTTGTGTTTCAGGTTGTATTTTTACTTCTGAGTGAATTCTAGGACACGCACACACGCACACACACACTCTAAGTGTGTACTGTTAAAAAATCTACCTAACCCAACAAATATGTACTATTTTATAAACAGAATGTTAATGAATACATTAAAATGTTTTCACTATATACAGAGGGGTCTTAGACCAGAAATTGGAGATAGGAAACCTAGAGCACAGACATAAAATGTCAAAGTTATGGGATATCAAAGTAATTGCACTTTGGTGCTCAGAAATCTATATTACAACTAAATAGCATTAAAATTTGTATTAGAACGGCTTAGCATTCCCTTAATAATAAACAAAAACATTGTTGTTAATGGCCAAACAACAAAAAACAACAAACAATTTAGCATTAAAATAATATGCAAAATTTTAGGCTAAACACATGACTGCATGCCACTGCATTGTTGTGCTAAAAGCAATACAGTTATTAGAAACAAAGTTGCAATAATTATTTAATTTTTTTCTAATGTTGCAAGATATCTGTCAATTGATTCATGCAACAGTTGCTTGTTTTGTAACCAAAAGATATAAACCAAAATAATTCATCAAATGAATTAAAAATTAAAGAAATGGAGAATGGCTACAGCCTTTCTGAACTTGCCCACATTACTTGATTTATGGGCAAGCAAGAGGTTGTGCTGTAAGAGCTTCTACAATCTACAAAGAAAAATTTCCTAATAGAAGCTATCAGAACTTGCCCACATTACTTGATTTATGGGGAAGCAAAAGGTTGTGCTGTAAGAGCTTCTACAATCTACAAAGAAAAATTTCCTAATAGAAGCTATCCACATCATACATTTCAATCTGTTTGTGTGAATAGAGATGAGTAAACATAGTCAGCAGTGTGCATAACTTCCCTATCTCAAACATCTTGTCTCAGATCTCTCTTAATAGGGTGCAAATATTTAAGTGTTGTTTATTAATGTCCTGTATATGAGAGATAAAAACAGCAGAGACCACCACTAGTGGCTGAGATTATTAAGGTATGGATTCATGAGTGGGAGGTTTTTTCCCAGGACCATCCTCCATCACTGAGGCATTTTTCCATATAGCAAAGTACCTTCAACTTAGCCTGGAATATTTCCTTCCTTAAAAAAAAATCCTTTCCCACTTTTATCTCATGTATCATACCCTGTGATGCCTCAGCAGTAAACACTATTAAAATAAAAAAAAGGCAAAAAAGCCTGGGAGCAACTGTTTATATTAAATTTATCAACAATAGTATGAGAAAAAATGTTATTCTCATTAAAGATTACTAAAATATTAAAACAGAAAATTTTGAAACTGAGAGCACCATTTTATATCTAAATGTAGTTGACATCCATTTAATTTATAGTAACCAGTACTATTGATGGTACATGAATTCTACCCTCCTAACTACAGAAAGACTCTCAATGCTTTCTTGTAATTTGAGAAATGTCATCCTACTGAGCACAATCTTCTCACCTTATCCAAGTTTGTCCATGCACATTACATAACTAAATTACACCTACCTTGATTGTGCTTTAAAATTATTTTACATACCTTATAAATACCAAAATGCTTACCTTCTACTAGGAACTGGATAGCCCTGGCTTAAGCAAAGCACAGTACCGGGTTTATCCAATTTCAGAATTTTAGATTGAAGCCTATCACCAGACAATGAAGGTGCCACACTGTTTGTGGGCTCTTTATTCCATAAAAAGAGGACAAGAAAAATGAAAGTTAAAGAAAACAGAATTTTATTAGCCTGAAAGCTGGGATAGGCAGATTTTTATGTCACTTACCCCTCTCAAATGCTGTAGATTTCCATCTATTACATGCAAATTGACATACAGAACAAAGTGAAATTGCATACAAAATACACATGTACAAATGATTTTGGTGAATGAAACTTTTTATCAAAAAGTTGAAATGTAGCAAAATAAATGAAAATAAAGAACCATGCAAATAGTAGAAGGGTTTTGGCATTCTCATGTTAATTCTAAGAACAGATGTATAAGACTCATTCAGGAATTATATGTATCTACCTTAGCAAACTTTTATGATACAATTTTAATTTATGAGCTGTTAGACTGCACACAATCTTTGTTCAAAACTTTATAAACCAGCATTGCCTTCAGCTATTGCTTGCCTTTAATAAGCGAAGAATCTGGTCAGACCTAAGCTGAAAGAATGACAGAAGTCAAATGGAACTTGTTACCTATGGCTATTATTAACAGTGAAAAATATAATAAATTTGTAATAATTAGCTTCTGTACATGACCTTTACTGTCTGCAATTGCTCCTTTATTCCTTTATATCCAAAGCAATAGTAGAGTACTTAATATTAAAAAATAAAAAAGCAGAACTGCAGCTCTTCTATTATGAAATGCCAAAATTCAGACAAATATATTATGAATGTATCTTTTTAATATTCATTCTATAAAAATTAACAGCAATGACATGGTGAAATATGTTTTAATATTCATTCTATGAAAATAAGCAGAAAAGATGTATGAATAATGATAAAGCAAAATTGGGTATGTAAACTGAACACTTTCTGTTACTGAAAATAAGAATCTCCAGCATAGAGAAGTGAAAACTGAACATTTACATTACTACTACATCACACTAAAGCTTTGCATTAAGTGTATTCTTTAGGGACTTGTGTGCTCATGTGTATTTGTGTGAGTAATGCTTTTGTTAAATTTTTATATTTATATCATGCAGGCTTAGCGCTACTACACTACAAAAACAATGTATGATAAGCAGCATAAGAATTCTATCCTGTGCTGGATAAAAATATATATATCCTCACTATAATTCAGCAAAAACACAATGGAATGCAATGCCAACATTCCAAATTTCTTCCATTTAATCAGAGATTAAGTCAATAATTGCCTTTATTTTCATTTCAGATTAACCTATGAACTCTAGTTTCCAAAATAACTTAAAGCCAATTATAGGAGGAATGTGCTAAAAACAGAGAGAGAAAGAGAGAGAATAAGATGTAAGCTCAAATCCACTCCTTATTACAGTTATATCATTATGAATATAATTTGAATAGATAAGTTTTGCTTTCCCCTCTTGTCTTTCACTCTCAAAACATTTGACTTTTTCTTTCTATCATGAAGAATAGTTTATAATTATTAACTGTTTATTATTATAATGTGGATCATAGATGCTATGTACATAAACTATAGGCACTGCATCCCAGATTAATTTTAAAACTGAAACTAATCTAAACTATGCTTTTTATGTCTTCAGAGAGAGAGAGAGAGCAAGAAAGAGAGGGAAAAAAAACAAATTTTGACAGAAAATATTATGTCCAGTGAAAAAATTAAAAATAATAAAATTATGAGAAAAAGCAGAACATAAAACAGAATCCCAGGACTTACCCGCTACCTGCTTTAGATAAGTAGAGATGAAATCTTATCCCCCTTTCATAATGGAAGGAATGGTTGCAGGGTAGCCTGGGATGTCACTCTTGAGCCAACCTCTATGTCTGCTTGGTTTCCTCATATTCGCATACTGTCTTGAGCGATAATTGTATGGTTTACATTAATTGTATTTTTATAAAGAAGGCTACAGCTGACACCTAGTATTATTTCATAGGTGCACAAACTGCTTGCCTGTTGGTGACAATGGCTCTGGAAAATGCAGAGAAAAAATGATTTCTATGGAATCAAATATAACGCACTTGTTAACTAAATAACTGGTTTCACAAGTAAGAATCAGTAAAGAGAGAAAAAGAAGTTTCAGAGGCATTACTATTATTTACAGATATGCTTTGAGCTACCTTTGTGCCATCATTTAAGGTAGTCCTTGCATTTTCCATTTCTTTGTTCTTTGTTACTTACTCTCTTTTATGTCTGCTAATGCTCATTGAAACTGAAAGAAAATGGGTATCACTTATGTGAATAATTTTTACTTTTTATAAACAGATGCCTCAGCAAACCAGACTCTAATTAAAATCAAACTGTAACCCATATTCTACCATAAAAATTTAAATGACTCAAGTGTTGGTATCTGCGATTTTTACTTAAATCATATTTTCGGCAACTTTGATTTAAAATGAAATGGATAAAGTTAAAAACACCTTACATATTAGATACTGGCAAGCAGCAAAAAACCTCCTATCATTCATATAGCAATTAACTTCATGCAAAGCAGTTTAGACATTATACATACACAAAAGAAATTTATTTTCCAGTGCTGATGTTTTATTTTTCTGCAAATACAAACAGTAATAGATGAATTTGTATCATAAATGCACTGAACATTTATGAAAAATGAATATAAAGGTTTCTTTGGGATCCTATAAGTATTTATGAAGATTAATAGCAAGGAAACAATTTAAAAAAACATTAAAGTTTAGAATCCTTATTAGACAAACTACTTTATGAAAACATATTATAAAAAGAATTACTCTTGACTGTGGAGTAAGAAGCACTCTGTAGGTTGAGAGATATAAAATAAGAAGTATTATCTATTTCCGCAAGTATACAGAAAACAGTGCTAAAAAGGGGGGGGAGGGAAAGAGAGAGAGAGAGAGAAAACACAGAATATGTGAAGGAGAAAAAAGCATTTAACAGTTGGAGAACAATTATATACCATTCAGACATGATCAGCATATATTTCTCATTCATACATTCAATTTTTAAGTTATATGATGACTTTCCCCATCAGTTCACTTGAAGCAAATATATAAACTATCATATTTCCATTTATAAACTGCCAGTATGTTTAAAGGTTCTTGCATGTCTAAGGCTCTTTCATTACCTGAATTGCAGAGGTAGCCTCATATTTCTGAACAGACTTTTGTTCCCAGGAAAAACTTCAATGTTTAATGAAGTGAGTTAACAGTCTGATGTATGTTCCAGGAAAATAATAAGATAAGCTTCCAATACATACAGATCCTTAGGACAGCACAAAACATAGGCACTGACTACATGGAGGCAAGAGGACATATGTCCCCGAATAACTCATTGCAAGGGGACATTGCCCCTGACCCAAGAACTAACTCATTGCTACAGAGGTGTCATGTTGTAAATGTATTTGTTTAGATATATGCTTGGATATATGTGAAAAGAATGTATTATAATAAAGTGAAATTTTTTTATTTAAGTCTTGGTTTTATTTTAAAGGAGATAAAGTGTTTGAACAGATTTTGATATCCAATGCCTAACTCTTCACAGGGAATCTTGCTAGACATGAAATTGTCCAAGTATATTTTAATATTATTGTAAATTTTTTCCAATATTCCAAAAACAGTGTTGCTATAATGAAACAACAATAGATTGTACAATGCATATCATAATGTCTATGTTCACCTATCAGTAGAATATTCCTTCTCTGTCCTGTACTATCTAAAGTTTTTCTACAATCAATGATGAGTCAAGATTATCTAAAAAAATCTAGCTATGCTAATGTTCACTGTGAGATAATCAATTTCATTGACATTGATTCATATTTTCAATAAGTTTACTGACCAGAGTTCAGTATGCCACAGCATTTTGCTGTATAACAGAGAAAGTAAATTTCCATTCCCAATTTAAATTCATAAGGAAATTAAGTAAGGTTGCAAGTATTCAGATCATAAAGCATTCTTATTAACTATTAGTGAAAGGTACTTATAATATTTTAGAGCTGTATAACCCATATGCAGAGTCAGTCCTGGTAGTATAGGGTAATCATACTTGCCTCCTAAACCCAAGATCGTGGATGCAATCCCAGCCAGGATCGATATATTTATTTCGGGTGTAAAAATCCTAAGTATGGCTTCCTTCTGAAGGGAAGTAAAACTGTGGGTCTCATGTCGTAGATTTTAAGGCACATAAAAGAACCTCAAGCCAGAAAAAAGAGGCCTCTGAGCTAAATTTAAAGGCTGTTTCACATCCTGAATTGAATGGGATGCTGATGACCTGAGATGTTAAAGAGCGTCCATAAGTAAACCAAAATATGTGCAATCAATAGTTTTTGTTATCATGAGCAGTGCCAAAGCTAAGTAATATTATCATAAATGTTTTTCTTGTTCAAAATTGTGACATTGTGACTATAAAAAAGGTAAGTATTAAATTATATGCAACATTAAAAAAGTTCATGTTTCATAATTCACTCTTATATGTGTTTGCATATAAGTTCAGTCATGCAGTTCTTTTTCTGTGCATATATATGGCATTGATATATATTTTTTGTGCTTTAAATACTTTACATTTCTCTAAAATATTTACCATTCCCTTCTCTATTAACTAATTATGATACTGTGCTGTTCCACTGCAGTTGGCAATTACATACAAACAGAACATAAAGAGTTATAAATGAGTTACCAACCTATCACATAGTCTGGTTCCTGCTTATATGATTAAGGAAGTCTAAGAATGAGTTTTAAAAATAAGTCATATGGTATTTATTGTTAAAATAAAACAATACCATCATTCCACATTAAAAAAATTACCATTCATAGCAAAATGCTATATTTTAAATTGATATCATCTGCATCACAGTCCTTCTGTTAGGCTTCAGGTTCTATAAAATTACAGAACAGCACAGACATAATTAAATGGGTTAAATGGGCTGAGGCAAGGTGAGCTTACACAGTAACAAAAAGTCCATGAAAGACTCCTTTCACCTGTTCCTGACAATGACTTAGAAAATCACTACTGTGCTTGTGCAAGACAGGTTGAGCCTTTGACCATATTATTGGTAAATGCTATCTACATTACAAGGAAATATGTCAATTAATAAAAAAGAAATTAGCATATATGAGCCCTATTTTTGGATAGGCTCAGCCTTGCAGTCTTAATGAACACTTCATCTATAATCATGAGAATAGTGTCCCCATTAAAATTTATAAAACTCTGCATTCTAGCACAGAACAAGTACATAAGAAACAGGGGGGAAAGGGGAAGAAAGGAAGAATAAAGAAAAGAGAAAAGAATGAAAGAAGGGGAAGAGAGAAAGAAGAAAAGTAAACAATGTTACAGTAAGAATTTAAAATGAATGAGTAGAATTTGTATCACTTACATCACTAATATTTTAAAAAAGAAAAACTAAGTTTCCAGAAACTTAGTTTTCCTTTTTTAAAATATTAGTGATGTAAGTGTTACAAATTCTACTCAATCATTTTAAATTCTTAGTATTAAACATCACTGTTAGAAAAGTCCACCATATTTAACTAATGTTACAATACTTTTCTTGATTTTGTACATATTAGTCTTATACCCCATAATGCTATCAGATGATTTCAAATCATTTAAATGAGTTTTTAATTTTTTATTGTTACCAATGTTATTCTTCAGTCCATTTTGAAGAATATAATGTCATTAGATTCCAGTGCACCTAATGGTAAACTGCACATGCATGATCAATTTAAGTCATCAATTCTAAAGCCTTGTCATCTCCAGTGACAAAGCAGAGAGAGAGAGAGAGAGAGAGGAGGGGATGGAAGAGTAGTAGAATCAGAACAAATCAATAGCCCTACAGATCTACACAATTTGCATTCACTAAATATGTAAGAAAAAGCACAAAGGAACAAATTAGATGCGTAATTCTGCAACTGCAAATAAAAACTTAACAATTTCTTTCTTTTAATGAGTTGAATGTATGACACTTAATTGAAAATAGTTATTAGATATATTATGAACAATAATATACATAACCTTTTGTTTAGATAATCTTTGAATAGAATAAGGATGCTCCATGTAAGGCAAGCATTAGCTACCAGAATAGTTCATCTACTTTCTCTACAACACTTGTCTATTTTAGCTTCCCAAAGCTGAGAACATTCTTACCTCATATTTGGTGCAGGGAATGCTTGGGCATCACATAGTAATGCAACATCATTTCCTTTTAAGTTCCTTTGCTTATTAAGACCATCACCTGTTACTTTTGGAGAGGTTTGCCCAGTTGGTTCTGTAAGTCAAGCCTTTGTAATAATACTCTAAACTATAGTAAAGATTAGTGTACTTGCCTGAATGTTGGATGATCCACTTTGTTCCCTTAGTTTTAATGGCAATTATTAGGATAAAATTAATATTAAAACTAAAAGAAGGAGTCTCTAAGCTAAAATTATACTACCAATGCCCTCAAAAAGAATAAAATAAAATAAAATATGATGAATGATATGCTAATATGATATGCTCCTAACACACTGCTAAAATGCAGCTCCCACATCCCTGGACTAAGTTATGTAATTTATCTAGAAATACTTTTATCAGATTCAGTTCATCTACCTATTTGTCAAGAATACCAAAGATATAATGATCAGCATTTATTAGAGAATTATGTTGATTTAATTATGAGAGAATTAAGTTAATAGAAAACTGCTAATTCAGTATGAGAATCTGAATGAGAATACTTGCTTAACTGTTCATTACAGATAATGCAATTTTTAGGCTCCCCACTTTCTTTCCTTTATATCATGCTTTAAATTATTAATTATTTAGAGGACATTTAACAATCCTTTTCTAAATAAAAAAAAAAGTTCTTCTTTATGAGATCTAATCTCTCTTTTGAATTTGTTGCAGAGGTTTATAAGTATGCAACAGTTCCTTGGAGCCCAGCTCTTGAAGAGACTCATTATTGTCTACTGAAATGTCATGTGACAAGAAGATGATACTGGTATAAGGCTAGCAAAGACAACTACAAACCCACCCAATTTACAACAGCTTTTAATTAATGTAACTTATCTGAAACAAAGCAATATCATGTCCTTTACCTGAGGCTTTAGCACACTTTATAGTCATATTTTATAAAATCTTCATTAGTATTTTACAGCTATTAGGTAGTGAACAAGTTAGTAAAGAGCATTTACTGAGGTAAGATCTTTGGCAAACAATTATTACTATGGATTTAGTAACAGATCTTCTCATGGTGCACACTGATAATGCTAAATCTGCCATAATTTTTGTCAACTGTCTTTACTTTCTTTCTATTAAATACTGTTTAAAGTCTCCTGACCTCACAGGAGGTGGAAAGTGATGATACATAAGATTAAATTGTAAACTGAGAAAGGAATTTTTGGAAGGAAGCATTCAAGGCCTAAGTTTAAGTACCTCCCCACATTTCCCATTAATGAGCACTGGCAAAAGCCTGAGAAATACTTCAGTCAGGGAGGATGTTCCTGGCACTATTAGAATGCAGACCTCCTCTTCACACCTTAGCAACCTTGGCCACACATGTAGATTTACTCTATAAATATGCTTTACATAGCAATAACTATCCTCAGGATCAGTAATTATTAGTCTGTTAGTGCAATGTAGATGCACTTTCTCATGGAAAACAAATGCAAATGCTGATGACCTTGATAAATTTCAATATGGACATTTTCACTACAACAGAATCAAACTTGGTTACATAAACTTTGAAATGGCTTTCCAGGATATTATTTATCTCTACTGCCTGAATCAAGGAGAAATATAACTGTATTTAAGAGTAACCTTAAGTTATTAGCTACCTCATTTCCTCTAATGATACTGAGTTAATTAGATTAGATTAGATTAAAATAGATTTTTGCATGATACAGCTGTCCAAGAAGTAAAAAGCTGAACTTTGATAGTAATACATTTTCCATCAGAACCATTCTGATGGTGATTGGTGATTTCTATTCCATAATAATTGCTGAAACTATTCTGATATAACACTGCTGAGATAGTCATTGAGGAATTCTTTACTACTAGTGTTTGATCATTCAGCAGATACTCTTACTTATATTCACTACAATGATGATTCAACTAATCCAGACTTAGCCAAGGCATTCAACAATATTGCACAATATGTAAACAGAAATATTATCTATGATCCTGGCTCTGGTTAGGAAATTATTACAATGACTTACAAAGATTCATTTAATAAAATATCCAGTAATTACTTATGAAAATTTAGCTTCATCCAGTCTTATGAACTAATGAGACTAAAATGGCTTTTTGGAAGATCTTCAGAGAAGAAATGAAATGAGTTTTTAGTACCTCTGACAACTACTTGTATTTCAGGATGGTATAGATGCATCATTTAAATTATTTTGTTGCACTGTAAAAATTTCTGACAAAAGATTATATGCAAGGGGTAAGCAGCATAATTGCAAACATTTTAGGCATCAAATCTTAAGGCTCTTAGAAAGCATGTGCCAAAGTTTGTCCATTTTTGAGCAAACTAAGAAGGCATAAGACATGCAGAATTGGAAGGAAAAATTTATGAACCTAAATGGAAAATTTTAACACCATTATTGATTCTATTGATTTTGGAGGGGAAAAAACTTTTTTTTATTTGTGAGCAATTTGAAAAGGTATCTCAATAAATAAATAAAAGAATTCAGGTTAGTAAAACAAAAATTGTTAACTGATGACAAAATGTTTGCAAACAACTTTGCTTCATATTATTGCAAATCACAGTGCCTAAATAGAACCCTTCAGAGAAATGAAGGAGATCTCAGTTCCTGGCTTTTAGAACAGGTGATTTATTTTCTTTCTTTCTTTCCTGCCCATTTTAGGAACATGAGACTATTTGACAACTAAAGAGTGGAAATATTCCTGCTAGATTGTTTTTCATCCAGAATTTTGAAAACTCTTGGCATTTGGGCTCACTCTAATCTTTTCACTCTTTACAATTAAAGGTGACATCTCATCATTCCAGCAAAATGGAAGAAGGTAATAATTATCCCAATTTTGAAACAAGGAAAAGTCATCCAATGATCTGAATAGTTATTGATCTTTCATCCTCACAAGCATACTTACAAAGACTATGCAATGAATGATGCACAAAAGACTCTTGAGTGATATTTGATAACTAAGTTTCAAGTACTATTTTCACCAGCCCAGGCTAGCTTTAGACACTATCATTGTACAGTGCAATAAGTTGCTTTCTAAGTTAGTATACCTGGATAAAGCAAGGTTGGTCCTTTCAGTTTAATTTTAATTTTAAATCTATGCATGATAGCGTTTGGTGATTAAAGGCTATTCAGAAACCTTGGAGTGAATGACAAGTTGATCTGCTGTCTTTGAGATTCCCTTTCCCAACATTTCTGCATCGTGAAGTACAGAAATGACTTCTAAAACTTCAAACAAATAAAGCATTCCCTAAGAGTCCTAGAGTCCCATACTCTTTAACACTGAACACTTCATCACTGAACTTCTAGAAACACTTAAAGCTGCAGAAAAAAATTAAAACTGTGCTTTTTGCCAATGATTTTGGCTATGAGTCCAAATAATATGAGGAAACTTGCACTGTGCTCTCAAATCATCTTAACACTACTTTGGTGCATGGATAATGTCATAATAGTTAATGATAACAAGAGAACCCAACTATTCTTTACTTTGAACAGCCATTTCTTTAAAGCAAATATGAAATTCCAGAATGTCAGGAAATTAGAATTCAATAAACTGCTAATCTGAACTATTTGGGATTTTTATAAATTGTATCTAATCTTCATCTGACACACTCTTATGCTTCACTTACTTTTAAATATGGTGAGACCAGTTTTGAAGAGACATCCTCTCCATCTTCAACTAACTTGAAGAATGGTATGAGAAACTAACATCTATAAGGACCTGTGGCTCCGTCCTGGTAGTGATTTTTCTGTATAAACTGGAAATTTGTATTGCATTCTTCTCTAAGTGGAAATTCATAAGATGATCCCTATGTTTATGAATGTAAATCTTCTCCCATATGTCCAATTCTGTACATCTGTGTGCTTCTTTAAGTAACTTTATTTCTCTTTTTATGTCATGATTATCTTTCCAAAAATGGTGTGCAACTGCTGACTTATCAATCTGTTTGTATTTAACGTTCCTGAGATGTTCCTATAACCGTGCTCCTATGTTCCTTTTAGTTTTTCCAACGTATATCTTATCGCATTCTTTAAATGTTATTTTGTAGATGTGTGACTTTTTCTCCTGTGGAATGTTATTAAAACATATTGTTCACTAAAGCATTTTTCAGAGTGTATCTGTTAACAGGTGCCAATTTAATGTTAATATCTTAAAAATTTTTGGAATTTATTCATAGCTACTGGATGGTAGGTGAATTTTTTAAAAACTGGTCTCTCTTTTTCAGTTAATAGTGTGGTGGTATTGTTGATCAATTTCTTTTTTAGGAATCTATGAAGTTTTTTGTTTACTAAATTTTTGTTAAAACCATTTATAATGGCAATTTCCTGTATCTTCTCAAATTCTTTTTTGCATTCCTCTTTACTGATTCATAAATTCACCATTCTATATGTTACACTGTTGAACATTTGCAGGAGAATTCTATAAACAGAAAACAAGACTCAAAATAGGAAATTCTTTGTCCCCCTTTCTGTAATATTTATTTATGAGTACCTTTGAAACTCACATAATTGCCGCCTTCCCACATTATTTTAAATGCTGGTAGAGACATGTTGATGACATTTTTAATATAGTGAAAAAAGAATTTGTTGAAGATGCTTTGAAGCTTTTAAATATACAAGATAGGAATATATCCTTCACACTGGAAACAGAAACAGGGAATGTTGCCACTTTTAGATATAAAAATTAATAAAAATCATGGAAATTTAGAATTTGGAATCTATAGAAAGGATACTCACACAGACAACTATATAAAATCAAATGGGTTTTACCCCATGGCTCACAAGCACTCAATTTTCAACAGTGTAACATATAGACTGGTGAATTTATCAATCAGTAAAGAGGAGTACAAAAAAGAATTTCAGAAGATACAGGATGCCATCATAAATGGTTTTAACAAAAATTTAGTAAACAAAAAACTTCATAGATTCCTAAAAAAGAAATTGATCAACAATACCACCACACTATTAACTGAAAAAGAGAGACCAGTTTTTAAAAAATTCACCTACCATCCAGTAGCTATGAATAAATTCCAAAAATTTTTAAGATATTAACATTAAATTGGCACCTGTTAACAGATACACTCTGAAAAATGCTTTAGTGAACAATATGTTTTAATAACATTCCACAGGAGAAAAAGTCACACATCTACAAAATAACATTTAAAGAATGCGATAAGATATACATTGGAAAAACTAAAAGGAACATAGGAGCACGGTTATAGGAACATCTCAGGAACGTTAAATACAAACAGATTGATAAGTCAGCAGTTGCACACCATTTTTGGAAAGATAATCATGACATAAAAAGAGAAATAAAGTTACTTAAAGAAGCACACAGATGTACAGAATTGGACATATGGGAGAAGATTTACATTCATAAACATAGGGATCATCTTATGAATTTCCACTTAGAGAAGAATGCAATACAAATTTCCAGTTTATACAGAAAAATCACTACCAGGACGGAGCCACAGGTCCTTATAGATGTTAGTTTCTCATACCAGTCGTCAAGTTAGTTGAAGATGGAGAGGATGTCTCTTCAAAACCGGTACCACCATATTTAAAAGTAAGTACAGCATAAGAGTATGTTAGATGACAGATTAAATATAATTTACATTTAACAAGCTTTGCTGTGTGAGTTCCAACAGAATTTTTTAAAAATATCTTATTTTTTGAAAGTTCTTAAATGTATTTGGAATTTGTTATTGATTCTCCCCTGAGCTGAAAATTTATACATTCTTTATAATAATAAAGTTTATAATAAGGTTTTAAAAAAGGATTTTCGAGGATTCATACGTGATAAGTGAGGATGTGGTTGAAAAACAGTAAATACTATTTTTAAAGCTATTCATCAATTCTGTTCTACATTATGGCAATGAAATGCTTATCTTCCAGCAGTGTTATACATTATAAATTATACAGGATCTTGTTCTGAGCATTATAACTAGTGTTGTCAAATCAATTCCATTTTTAGTAGTTTGGGATCTTACTGAAATTCATCCTGTCATGAACATTGTAGAAAAGGATGCTGTTATATTATATAAAAAATTACTCTAATTGCTCAACAACTCCTCCTTGCAAGAACACAAAGCAAATGAACTAAAGAATCTAAAACTCCAGAAAGGATTTGCCTAACATGCTCATGATTTGCTGAAAAGTTAGTGCTCACTAGTGTTTTCTCCTTGCATTTCTTTCACTTTTGGGTTTTGTAGAGATAGATGATCAACTGATGCTACAATCATTTGAAAACAAAGAAGCAATAAATGTTCTCAAAGTTGGTCTAATTACAAGGCAATAATTGAAAACCAAAATCCGAAATATATCTAACTTTAGTCTGCACAGATGAGAGGATGGTGCTGAGGCTGGTACATTTTGTGGGCTCTTCTTATTTTATATCCCTGTTAGTGCTAATTCTTTTATATATTTATTTTGATGGTTAAGTTGATGCAGTTGACTTCAACTTTAAGCACTTTTACATATGTAACTCATCATTTTTTAAAAGTAGTTTCATTCAAGGTTAGCATCACAGGCACTTTCTAACATCTCTCAAAATATTGATATTTCAGAGTGCACGGCTATTTTAAAATCCATGCAGATTCAGTAGATTCCAGTCAACTATAGAATATTTTAAAATTTGGCTATGAATTTTTGGCCAAGAAGGGCATCCATGTTTTACAGTAACCCTCAAGAACAATGGCTTATTCTGTGATATTACTGATTAAAAAACACTATCATATAAAACAAAAACATCCCTTTTTTATGCAAGGAACAAATCCTGCAGATATACCCCACAAGGAAGTACAAATAAACTGAAACTTCTTAGAAGAGCAAATTTAAATTCTAAATCCCTTGTATGTACTTTATGTGGATTTAACCAGAGTTTTGATATACTTGTCTTGGCACATGTAATGAATTTAATAATAATTTTAACTTATCTATTCAGAAGTGATGGAAGGATAGAAGATAATGGCTTCATAAACAAACAATTCAGCATTTTTCAAACAACACAAAATTATCACTCAGGTTTATAAAAATCTCAATCAAAACATATAGAATATATTTCTTGGATTCTAATAAGAACTAATGGCAAGAAAGAAACATATACAGGATGAATCCAACTCCACCAATAAACTTTCACAAGTTGTTCAGGAATGTTTTCTGACCATATTGATGTAAGGAACCCATGTCTCTGGTGGCTCATTACCAGGTAATTTCATTGCTTTTGTTTTGTTTAACTCAACTACCTTTGTATTGTTTACTCAGAATGTGATTGTTTCCAAACAAAACACAACCTTTCACTGCTGTAGTAGAGCGTAGTAGTGCGTGTTTTCAGTGTAGTCCACCACCAGGTTTAACTCCTAGCTTTTGTTTTCTGCAGTACATTACATTTTAGTATATTGTTAGTGATACAATATGGATAACTTTACTTATGCAGAATTAGCCTATATGCACCTTGTGCATGGTTCACTCAATGCAATGGAAGAGTGACATGATGACACTATGCAGAGCTGTTCCTACAGTGATAGCAACTACATCAGACTATATTTGCAGCTGTACACAAGCAACTGTAAGAAAATGTGTTCTTCACTGTTAGCAAGTGAGGCACTGGCTGTGAGAGGAATGTCAAAATGCCTGATCTTCAACAGTGTTTTAAATGCAGTGTGTGACAATCCTGCAAGCAGCAGTTGTCATATTGAATGCAAGCCAAGCAACTGTTTTGAGGGTCTTATATGAGCAGCAATTGCATCCATATAATCCATAGAGGGATCCAGGCATTGCAACCAGCAGACTTTCAACATTGAGTGAAGTTTGCTAATTGGTTCTTATAGAGATGTGCAGACAAGCAACATTCTCTTGCTATGATATTGTACACAGACAAGAAATGCTTACTAGAGAAGGCATATTCAACAGTCAGAATAGCCATAGCTGGGAGTATGAAAGTTCACATGCTGTGGTGAATTGAGCCTATCAACAGGAATTTTCTGTGAATGTATGGGCTGGTATCGTTAATGATTATGTAATTGGGCCTAATGTACTACCTGACAGACTGAATGGAGTAATCTACAAAACATTCCTTCTACATGTCTTTCCACATTTTCTGGAAGATGTGCTGCTGATAATTTGCAGACATATGTGGTTTTAACATGATGGGGCGCCAACACATTTTGCAGTGAATTTTAGGGAATAATTTGATGAACAGTTCAGGCACAAATGGATTGATTGTGGTGGTCCTGTTCTCTGGCAAGCTTGATCACCAAATCTGACACCCAAGGACTTTTTCTTCTGGGGTTGTGCGAAGAGCCTAGTGTACATGACTCCTGTCAAAACTAACATGGACCCAGTTACTAGGAATGCAGGAGCTGCTGACAAGTGTGCCAATCTCCTGGGATGTTAGAGCATGTGCAACAGTCCATGAGGCATTGCTGTGATTGTCACGACCATGGCATTTGATATTTACTTTAAACAATGTAACAGTGTAGTTTGGGTTTTTTCATGCCATTTTTTGTAATGTTTGGTCATCTATCTTTAAAAATAAATAATTATAATTGTCAGGAGGTAATGAGTAGTTGATTAACTGGTGGCAGACTGTAATGAAAACACACTCTACAGCAGTCAAATGTTGTGTTTTGTTTGTAAACAATCATATTTCCAGTAAGCAGATACAAAGGTGACTGTTGAATTAGAATTAATGCAAAAAGAAAATAATTAAACTATCTGGTAATGAGCCGCCACCGGAGACTATGGGTTCCTTATATCAAAATATTCAGAAAAGATCCCTGAACAACTTGTGAAAGTTTATTGGTAGAGTTGGGATTAACCTTGTGTGTATATTTACATAAACCTAAAGGAGGGAACAACTGGTTTTCTTTCGTACAGTTAATAATATTTTAGTATGTACTCATGAACTAGTTTACCTAAAAAAAGGAACAGGATATCCTGGAACTTCACAAAGAATAACAGCTGTGTGCAAGTTTTTAACTTCCAGTACTAAACTTCCTTCAATTTTTCTTCCTGAGAATCGAGGTGGCATATTGCTTGTAGGCTCTGCAGAAATAGAATAAGTATATTTTCCATTTTCACTATAAGAATAATGTGAGAGTTCTAGCACAATATTTCAGATAATGTTAACTGTTATAGGAAGAACTGAAATATAGAGTTCCACATATAAAACTATGCCAAATCAATTAGAAATTTAGTTGATAATTAGCACAATGTTTTATAGTTATAATTAGAATGTTGTCTGATGCTTAGAAAGGCTGCAATAGTTTCTTTGGTGGAAGGAAGAAATGAAGCAATTTGGAAATTATTGAAAATAATGTACAATTCATGTTTTGCAAATTTTTGACGACAATCTGAATGAATGATTGTAGATATTTTAAAGTGTATTACACTTTTATTTCAGTAGCAACATTTGGTGAACAAGCCCAAGATTATTAACATTATTATTAATGTAAGCATTTTTGAAAAAGGAAGAGACCTTTTTTATGAACTATTATTCAATTTCACATTTCTAAGGCCTATACAAATGTGCAGTTTATTTATTATGTGATTATTATTGCTCCTGGATATGAACAAATTGGCAATTCTAATTTCCTTTACTCTGCTGTTATAAAAAGTAGCATTTTAAAAAATAAAAACATAATCTACGAATGAGAAACACTTATCACTTGGTAATGTATCTGATTCTGGGGACAGAATGAGATAGTGGGCTTGTAATTGGTCTTTCCAGTGGATCAAAATTAATTAAGAACTATCATTGGACAGCATGCCTAGATGACTAAACCAGCTATAGACAAGACAAAAATGCACTATTTACTTGAGAACAAACCTTGACTGATCAATCTGTTGGGTATGTTATATCTTGTCCACTCTGGCCAAAGTAAATTTATGCTTAGCAGCAGTATACTATTCATATTTACCAATATTTATATTTGATGCAGATGCTTTATGTGTATTATTAAAAATGATTATAAAATGTGCATAATGTCTTTAACCAATTTGCTTGATCAAAGAAGCCTTCAATGCTATTTTTTCTTCTCATATACAACTTAGAGCTGTGACCTCTCCATCAGAGATATGACTAATTTTTTTAACTGTCACTTAAATACATCTTCCAGATATCTTAGTGTCCTCATGATATTTAAAACATTATGAAGTAGGTCAGATTATTAACATAAATGTGTTCAACAAGTCAAATTTAAATTTAATAATGGTGAGCCACAAAAATTTTCTAACAAAAGCAAAAAATAGATCTCTGCTAAAATCAAAAGCATGTGATTTTCAGTGCATCAGTGGAGGTGTACCATAAATATAAAAGAAAGAGTGTATAATTAGAAGGTCTATACCATTCTTTTATTGCAATGCTATTCTTTTTGTGATCAAAAAGCTATATAGTGGAGGAAAGATGTAATAAAAAGAAAATGGCTACAGATTAAGAAGTAGCTCTCACAAAAATGATTCAGGACCATAAACAAATTTTGAATCCTTGGAAAAATTTTTATTTAAAAGGAATTCCATATGATCAGTGAGCAAAGTAGAGTAACTGAAGATATGTTAAGTTTAAAGACAGACTGTTTATTGCAGATGAAAAATACTCAAGCATGAAATTAAGGGAAATTGTGTTCAAGCAATCACATTTATTTATGCAGATGATACCACCTATTTAAATATGCATAAAGATATGCTGAACTATCAAACTCTGTTGAACACACAATTGAATTATGCTTAAATGGTTTGAGTTAATAGATTATATGTAAACAAAGAAAAAACTTAAAAAAGTTTTATTTTTATTCAGAGTCACTAAAGATATAAAAGTGGATAATATAACATTATTAGAAATATATATGGATAGACACCTTTCATGGAATACTCATATTGAGCATGTTTTTTTTAAAGTATCAAGAGTAGTGTTTCTTCTTGGAAATTCAAAAAATTATGTTATGTCAGAATGTGTATGCAATTCATACTTTGTCTTTTTTCAGAGATAGCGCATATATTAAATACTTTGGGGAAATGGGAGACAGATATACATGATGTCTTATTTAATACAAATTATATACAATAATTAAATATAATATTTAATACAAAAAATAGTTATTCGGATGTTGACTAATTCAAAATAGTCCGGAATATTGTAAAGCTCTATTCAAAAGTACAAACATTTTAACTGTAATAAATTTATATCCATATGATGTTTTGTTATATGTAAAAGAAAATGAAAATTCTTTTACTCTTACAGATGAAATACATGGTTACCATACACATAATATGAGCAAATTTCATGTACCATATCACAGATGTTGCTGGATTAAATCTCTGTAACAAATTACCAAATGAACTATGTAACTTGCAGTTCAATTTGTTTAAAGTAAGACTAAAACGGCAACTTCACTTTTTGTTGCATACAACAATTTGAAGAGGTATAGTTAGAAAATATCTCAACATGTATATAAATTGTAATCCTTTTCCTTATTGGAAGATATCCATTACATTGCTGTATTATACTAAATGATAAATTATTATTATTATTATTATTATTATTATTATTATTATTATTATTATTATTATTATTAATATCATTGTTGTTATTTCATTATCTTTTAACAGCAGGATGGGGTTCTCATGTTATATTACTTTCTCTAAAATGACATTTACTATGAGTGCAATTGTATGCTAGTGTCAACTTGTGTTTGTGTCCTAATAATGCAGAAATGACAAAGTATTCTGATGTTTGTTAAATAATATAAAATTATTCATTATAGCTTATGTTTCATTTAAAAAACTCACCGAAATATTGGGACTGGATAGCCCACAACTTGACAAGAAAGAAAAGTATTTTCTCCAATCAAAGGTGTAACCATCTCACCTCCATAAAATTTCTTTCCTCCTGGTGATTTGGGAGCTATGTCATTTGTTGGTTCTGAAATTTTGAGTATTTATTGCATAACTATCTTGACTTACCAAAAAATTGGGACAGGGAACCCCACAACTTGACAGCTCATAAAGATAGGTTGATCAGATGGGGAAAATAAAATTTCACCACCCTCATACTTCTTTCCAGGTGATTTTGGGGCAATGTTACTTGTAGGTTCTGAAAAGTGTTTTGAGAGAAAAATAAATGGTTTGTATACCAATATTTAAATGTATACCTGAGTGACAAATTAGCAAAAACTGACATATTTTCTCTTAATCTTCAAATCAGCAATTTATCTGTTATGATTTTTCCTGTTCCATCACTTTCACAAACTAATGAATGACAAAACTGGCTTATGATCTTCAGTTTTGCTAAAAGCCTCTTCTAACTCACTAGCACATCTGGATGTTAAAGGTATATTTTATTCCCTGTACAACAGCAGAGCAGTTGTTTTTACTACTTTTAACTTTTTAAACTACTATCACTTCCATAAGTTTTACTTTATTTTATTATGAATTCAGATTTTTCCTAAGTTAATTCATAGATCATTTAGATACTGTAACTTTTATTTATACCTGATTAGTTGCTCATTTACCTGGAGTTTATACTTAAAACCATTAAACAGTTATATTGGCCATTTTGTTTTTCTAATAATTGTTTTGTTTTAATTCAGCTATTGTGAGTCACATAAGTGTGTCATAAGACATCATCATCATCATCACTATTACTACTGTTATGTAATCAGATATTATGAAATTACTTAACATATAAGGAAATGGTTGATATTATAAAACACAAGAAAACTCTTTTCTACATATCATTTTTCTTAAAAATTTAGACACTACCCAGATTGTTTATCAGGGAAAAATAAACAAAAATGTTTTTTGGTGTACAATTCAATGCATTCAGATGTTATAATACAGAATAGTGGAAAATGACTTCTGGATACAATTATGTAGCTTCTGAAACAAAACAACATTTGCAGATGATGTTACGTACAAGATGGCAAGAAAATATTCTGTTAATTCTGGAATAGTGCATTTTTTCCATAACATCCTGGACTTAACTCCAATAAATTCATAAATTATTTTCAAGACAATAGCAGGAAGAAGAATAAATTGGAAAAATTTTATCCTGAAATTAACAGAACTACTCACAGTTTATGAATACTAGAACTCAAACAAGGAACATAGGGGAAGATGAAGAAGATTGATAATAATTGGAGCAATCCAAAAAATACATAATCATAGACAGCAGTGAAAAATGAAGAAATGCTGAAACCATAAAATAGAAGTTGTAATAAATGAAGAATTTCGTGAGCCCTGGAAAAAAAAAGGGTAATTTATATTGAATTCCTATCACATTATTATATTTTGTTAACCTTATTTAAATATAATGAAAAATTACCTAAGACCCTACAAATGCACTTTAAACAGTATGTCAATTAAGGTTTTCCATAGGCACATTATTGATACATTAATATTTTATTTAGTATAGGATAGTAATAAGTGTATTTAATATATTCTTAACACTGGCTCTAAAGGAAAACCATATGAAGATCTAAATACCTTCAAACATCTTTATTGAAACCAAGAAAAATTGGATTTGCCCAATTCTGCTTAATTGTTGGGCATGATTGCATGCCAGAATATCTCTTCAGGATGAAATTAGTCAAGGACAGCCACTGTCCATTGTGTAAGGATGTGAATACTATCTTAAACAAAGAACATCTACTGAAATACAGTCAACTTGATAGCAATAAACAAATGAAAAATAATTTGGAAGCTGTTTATTGGGAAGCTAGGGAAAAAATGATAAATATCAGCATCCCCAATGGCCATTAGCAACCAATCAACCTGGCTCTAAATGACTGCACTGGTGGTTCTTAAGTATATAATACATTCTAGTGGTTCCAGTGTTACTTTCTGAAGAACAGCCTTCCTCTCTCTCTTCATTCTGATCTGTACATTTTGATCTGTGCCAAGTTTTTCAATGAGATAAGGTTTTGAACATAAAATGGCTTTCTTCTTTTGGCACATAAGAATATGCTTTGGAATGTGGCTCTTACATTGGGAGCATGATAATAGTAAGTAAAATCAGACCAGAAGATAATATTTATAAACCAAAATGTCTGGGAATGAAATGTGAATAATTCTGGGCAAGTATTTATATCATCAGATATATAAGGGGGCATTAACAGTTTCCTCCTTGAAAAGAAAACAAATGACTAAAACACATAAGCTCAAGCTTAATATAACAAATTATTTATGAGGAAGTCACTCAAATTTCACTAGTTTTATTTCACTTACTTGGACATGTTTCAAAAGCAAATTTCCTTCATCATCAGTATGGTTCCAATATCAGCTTTCCAGCATGGTATTAAGATGTCGCTCTTTGGATTTTATAAACTTTTTGATGAGGTTGCTGTTGTTTAGAAGATCAAATTAACTAAATTTTCTTTATATGTAACAACTTCACTGTTAAGTAAAAATTGTACTTACAAAGCTGTAGACAATGGAGTGGTAATATATGTTACATTAATGCTTTCAGTTGTTATATTACCACTCCATTGTCTACAGCTTCGTAAGTACAATTTTTACTTAATTATACGTGACAAACAAGTCATAGAAGCAATTTACCCAACACGTGGTCAATAAGAAACATGGCGGATACAAACAACCTCGCAACATACAATTTGAACCTAAATAACACTAAACGGGACATAAAAACCTACTTAAAATTACAAATTAAGAAGAGAAATATTGCGGCTAACATACATTTCCTAAAATTATGCTTAAAATATAAAGTCACCCCTAAATTCGTAAGAAAAACTGTTAAAATAGACAATAGCATTCATCAAAAAGCAGCCGAAAAAACAGTAATAGAAATAGAAAAAGGCCTACAGTATAAAAAACTCAATGAAAATGACTTAAAAATGTATGATTTACATCTAAAACTATCAAAAACACTAGGCGTTCATTTATGGACCAACTTAGAGCGAAATTCACATAAAAACTTAAAGAACTACATGAAACACAAGAACCAAAAACTAAAAAAGAAACTGCAAAATCTACGAAAACACCAAACCAAAACTGTACCAACGCCACGCACACAAAAAATAAACAATGTAATCAATCTCTCCAGCTCCACATTTTCAAACAAAGAAATTCAGTTCTTAAACAAAGGCCTCAAAAATTGCGTAGATTTTTCCGAAAAAATAGAGGAATACATAGCGGACATCGACATAGCCACCCACCACCTTAGAGATAGCGAAAAATCATTCGTTAAGATGAAATGCAAAAATGTTTTGGAAAACATAAAAAACGAAAATAAATGCAAAAACTACAGAAGTACATTAAAAAAGTTAAAAGAAAAGCCAGTAATATATACAAAAGCAGACAAAGGAAATAAAATTGCCATTTTAGACCAAGAAGAATACAAAAATAGAGTTGAAAATATGTTAATGGGAGAAGCCTATAAACCAATAGAAAAGAATCCACTCAACCGATGCACAAAAAACCTGAGTAAAACATTAAACGAAGTGAATACACTATCCACTACAGAAAAAATGAAAATCACACAGAGCAACCCGGTAATACCCAGACTTTATGCACTCCCAAAAATACACAAAAATGATAACAGCATGAGACCAATAATTAATAACATAAACTCACCCACATACCAACTAGCAAAAAAACTAATCAATATTTTCAATTCTTTTAAAAAATTCCAAAGCTTAAGTATTAAAAATTCATTTGAGCTAGTTGAAAAACTTAAACATAGCAAAATAAAAACTGAGGATATAATGGTGTCATTCGACGTGAAAGCCTTATTTCCGAGTATTCCAATAGTAAACTTGATGCAAAATTTAAAAAAATGGTTAACATCAATAAACTTAATATCAGAAGAAGTAGATGATTTGATGAAATTAACAGATATATGCATCCAACAAAACTTCTTTAGTTTCAATAGAAAATATTATCAACAAGTTTCTGGCTTAGCCATGGGAAATCCTTTGTCTCCATTTTTGGCGGATCTTTTCATGAGCTTCTTTGAAATACACATTACAAAAGCATTTCCGTGGATCTTCAAGACATGGCATAGATATGTGGACGACATATTCGCAATAATACCTAAAAAACATTCTACAGATGCATTGAAACTCCTCAACTTACAACACAAATCTGTACAGTTTACCATAGAAGAAGAGAGAAATGGTTGTCTCCCATTCCTTGATTTAAAAATAATAAGAAATGCAAACAGTTTTAACTTTGGAATTCACAGGAAACAAACACACACAGAAAATTACATAAAAAATGACAGCTATAACCCCACCCCACATAAATATGCAGTGTTTCACAGTTTAGCACACAGACTAATCAACATCCCATTGACTGAAACCGAGTACAAAATGGAACACCAACATATAATGAAGACGGCTATAACTAATGGTTTCAACACAGACTCAATAACAAAAATCATCAAAAAAGCTAAAAGACAAAAATCGATTAAGGAAGTCTCCACACTTAAAAACACCCAAGACAGATATAAATTCAAAAGTTTCACATACCACCCAACTTACCACAACAAATTTAAGAAGATATTCAAAGAGCATGGAATTATGTTAGCCCCAAAGAACAAATACAATATAAAAAATTTAGTAGACTGCACAATGAAAGATACCATTCCCACAGAACAAAAATCAGGAATATATGAGATTAAATGTGCAGATTGTGAACAGAGCTACATTGGGAAAACAAAAAGAAATTTAGAAATTCGAAGAAAAGAACATTTTAGGAACATTAGATTGAAACAGATAGACAAATCAGCAATAGCAGCTCATTTTTGGAACAAAAATCATGAAATAAAACCAGAAATTAAATTATTGAAACAACTTCGCAAACCAATAGAACTATCCACATGGGAGAGAATTTTCATTTTAAAAAATAAGAACAACTTAATGAATTTTGATTTTCCGCCGCTGGATGAACTCAGCAAGTTTCTATTAGAGCCACGAGATACCACCACAGGGGCGAACGGGCGTCCATCCCCCGTTTCGAACAACGGCACTCAGTCAACAGCAGCCGATGATGGGAGGAACCTCTCCCGAAACTAGTCCAAAGTTTTAAATAAGTAAGTGGAGTTAGTGTTAACAACTGAAAGCATTAATGTAACTTCACTGTTCCTAACTTCTTTTAAGATTACAATAAATTTTCTTTGTTTTCATTCAAGAATATATTTTCCCATACGGATAATTCTATAGGTTTTTAAAGAGCTTTTAAGAGTTTTGGTTCATTTTGGAACTCATAGTTTTTTTTTTTTTGCCAAAAATTGTATGCTACTGCTGGAAAAAAAAAATAAAAAAATAAACATACAGAAAAATCAGCAGTAGCATACCATTTCTGGCAAAAAAAAAAAAAAAATGGGTTCCAAAATAAACCAAAACTTATAAGCTCTTCAAAAACCCATAGAATTATCCATGTGGGAAAATATATTCTTGAATGAAATCAAAGAAAATGTAATTAAAAATTAATGTAGGAATCCACACAGTGAAACTATCATAATCTTGTTGAATTAAAAGTTAAACTTCTAAAATCATATCAATATATTAAACTCTCTTGACCTTTCACATTAAAACTTTTTTTTATTAAAAAGTAAGTTGGGACTAGTTTCGTGAGTCACTTGCTCACATTGTCAACCAATTAATGACTAACAGATCTCTTCAAGTAGGATGTATACTTGGCTGTGTGCACTCTGGTGGTCTGTTGATGAACCTGTACAACATGTTTCCTGCTTCTGGTATATCAAAATTCATAAGTCTATGTTCATATTTTTTTATAATATCTTTTCCCATATACTAAGTTCCTTTGGGTGCTGAACTGCTCTTAGCATTATTGTATCTTTTTCTATTTCATGATTTTCATTCCAGAAATGTACTACTACTGCCAATTTTTCTATTTGTTTGTATCTGATATTTCTCCAGTGCTCTTTCATGGATTCTTACTGAATCTAAACAAAATTGAACCCAGATCAAAAGAAGATATTTCAGGCATATATAGGATCAACTGTAAGGAGTGTGATAAAGTATATATAGGCAAGACCAAAAGAAGCTTAGGTATTAGATTGAAAGAGCATGGGAGAAATATTAGATGCAAACAAATAGAAAAATTGGCAGTAGCAGTACACTTCTGGAATGAAAATCATTAAATAGAAAAAGGTATAATAATGCTAAGAGCAGTTCAGCATCCAAAGGAACTTAGTATATGGGAAAAGATATATATAAAAAAATATGAACATAGACTTATGAATTTTGATATACCAGAAGCAGGCAACATGTTGTACAGGTTCATCAACAGACCACCAGAGTGCACACAGCCAAGTATACATCCTACTTGAAGAGATCTGTTAGTCATCAATTGGTTGACAATGTGAGCAAGTGACTCACGAAACTAGTCCCAACTTACTTTTTAATAAAAAAAAGTTTTAATGTGAAAGGTCAAGAGAGTTTAATATATTGATATGATTTTGGAAGTTTTACTTTTAATTCAACAAGATTATGATAGTTTCACTGTGTGGATTCCTACATTAATTTTTAATTACATTTTCTTTGATTTCATTCAAGAATAAATTTTTCCACATGGATAATTCTATGAGTTTTTGAAGAGCTTACAAGTTTTGGTTCATTTTGGAACCCATGGTTTTTTTTTTTTTTTTTTTTTTTTTTTTGCCAGAAATGGTATGCTACTGCTGATTTTTTTGTATGTTTATTTTTTTTTTTCCAGCAGTAGCATACCATTTTTGGCAAAAAAAATCTATGAGTTCCAAAATGAACCAAAACTCTTAAAAGCTCTTCAAAAACCTATAGAATTATCCATGTGGGAAAATATATTCTTGAATGAAAACATAGAAAATTTAGTTAATTTTGATCTTCCAAACAACAGCAACCCCATCAAAAAGTTTATAAAATCCAAAGAGTGACATCTTAATACCACACTGGAAAGCTGACAGTGAAACCATGCTGATGATGAAGGAAATTTGCCTTTGAAACATATCCAAGTATACTTCCTCAAAAATAATTTGTTATATGATACTATATTTCACTGTGAAAATCCAAAACTATTCAAATTTATATTAAAATATAAGCTTAAGCTGTGATATATGACACTAAATTGCTGTTGATGGTGATGGTGATTGTGATGATAATAAGCAAATTTTAAGTTCTGTTAAAATATATTGCGTTCAGCTCTTTTGTAATACAATTGTAATTGTATTTATAAGATGTCACAACTGAGTTGCATGATTGGATAAAGTATTTTGTTTTGCATACCAAATCTTCAAAAGAAGAAACTTACTTATTATGGATAACTATAATAATCACTACTTTCGAAGGATATGCAGTGGTGTAATTCAGCTGGTTCATGCAAAGCAGTTGTTAAAATTATTGCAGTTCAGTTTCTTTTTCTTTTTTTTTTTTTTTCTTTTTAATTTTGAATGCATGCAGCAGCTTATAGAATGTAATTAAAATTTAACTTAAAGGCAATTTCTGAATAAAGGAAAAACAATAGTTTAATAGAAAATTCATGAACTTTTGCTATTGCAATAAATATTGCAGTGTAATACAATACAATTACAATAACAATTTAATTTACATAAGCACAAAATCTCCAAAAGTTCAGCATCACCAATTATAATCTATAAGGTTTTAGTTGGCACTTTCCTTTCAGACAGAGAAAAAAATATTCACCATACAGACAGCACATGGTCAACACTTGCAAAAATAAGAAAGGTGGTAAAGAGGAGCCTGCACAGGAACTGTAACAATAAGCAGTAGATGACAAGATACCTGCACATCTAGGAAATGTAAAATTAACAATATGGTGACTGATGTTTTGGAAAGTGAAAAGTTTATAAATATGATATAAGAAAAGATCCTTTTTAATAAGCCATTTTTATATTAAAATTAAGGAGGTTGCAGTGATTACTGGAGAGAAAAAGTTGTTAAAAAATTAGAATTGGCACTGCTGAGCACAAGTGTTTTACCAAAAGAATGGCATTATGGTAGTTTCATTCCCTTCCACACTAATCACAGACTGCAGGTGCTTGATCCAAACTTCTTTAGTTCATTAAGAATGGCTTACAATTTGAACAACAATAGACTTCAAAAAGTATGTAAGCAAAAAGTTCCTGTGTTCTTCAAGTTATCTTTTGAGAAGTTTGCAGGAATTTCAAAAGCTATAATGAGTTTGGCAAAACCAGGATGCTCTTAATGATGATGACTTTCTCCCAGCTGTGGTTGGAACTACTGCTAAGTCAGGTCTACCGAAGAAGAGCATCGCCAATTCCTTCTATTTGCATTTCTATGAAAGCCAGCATGTTCCCATCACTTAAATATCCTCAGTTACTCAGTTAAGCACACTAAAGTGGAACACCCACATGAAACAGATAGTTTGTAGTCATTAGAGCTTTCAGAGACTAATGTTATCTCCATCATCTGGGAAGTTAAAGTTTCTGAAAGTTTGAATATCTACAAACAGCTAACCAAGCTGGAATTCCAAGAAAGATTGTTTATAGGATGCTACCAGCAAATCTTCAGATTCTATTAGGTATATCTGGATATGGGAGAAAAAAGGTTTTTAAATAATCAGATTCTTTTAGAGTTAGGCATGTTCTCTAAAAGTTTCAAATCACATTGGTGTTATCTATGGATTAACAATATGAAGTTAGATGAGTAAAATTATTCCTCCTTCCACATTACTAAAAATATTCTCATGTCAGTAGATCAATTTGTTTTCAATTTCATAATTCAAATTCCAAATGATTTGAACTGCTGGCTCTATAAGACCAATTGTTAATTCGTAAAATACTTATTTCTTGTATTAGCTATTTATTTCAGAACTACTCTGAGTAAAACTATTTGTAAATTCAATTGTTCTTAAGCCATAAACTAAATTAAAAGTCAAGAAAGATGCAAACATATTTCATTTTATTCTTTTTTATTATCTAATAATATTTAGAGAGTAGATTTATTATAACTTTTTAACAGTGTTCAATGCTCATTTTTACTATTTTGGCATTACAGTTGGTAGACACATATAATATATGAGATGACACAATAAATTTGGAAAGGAATTTTGAATAGAAAGCATTTCAGACATAAATTTAATGTACCTCCCAAGCATTTGCCATTGGTAAAGACTAAGGAAAGTCTAGAAAAAAATCTCAACCACGCTCAGTCAGAAAGGATTCCTGGCAAGACTCAAACTGCATATCTCCTGTTCATGAGTCTGTGCCTTCACAATCTTGGCCACTCATGTTAATGGATTTGCTACCTACCAGCTACAAAAACACTCTATTTATTAGGGTCACATGGAAATTTCACAGAAATTGTGGCATTTTAGATTAGACATGGCATGGTGATACAATTTTCTTGTGATTGCCTGATATACTAATTCCATAATTTTTCCATTACTGTCCTTGAACTCCTTTTGGAATGGGACCCAAGTCTCCACATTCAGTTCTTCATTTAGGTATTGTATTTAGTTATGTTTGTTTATAATAATGAAGCAAGATTCTTTATTAAGCACAATTACTGAAAGGCTTTTTATTGAAAATAATTGTTTTTCTTAAATATGTTGTTCAATAAATGTTATAATTTCATATTGATGCTTGGTTTGCTATTTGCCATTCCCAGGTAAGCTATCATTGCTCATCTTAAATGACTAAGAATATAGTTTTTACCATATGGGCAAATATGATAGCATTGACAATAGCATTTATTCTTCAAAATCAACCAAAATATTTCTTTTAAAAACTGACACAATATATAAAAGTTAATAAATAATTGAATTCAAAGAAGAAAGGGTATAATAAAAAAGTACTTTTGACTGTGAATAACTGAAATATTAAATTACCGGAAACCACTTGCTGCATTAGGATACTCAATTTTTCTTCAACTTCCATTTAACTATCTGGATTTCTTTTCAGAATAACAACCTGAGTATTACAGTGTGGAAGAGGAATAACTATAAAGGTACATTATAAAATGGCACTGCAATAAATGGTTCATATTTAGTGGGCAACTCTATAAACTTTTGAATTTCCATTTATTTCATGTTTTTAAATGCTGAATGCTAAAATTTCAACTAACAGGAATATACAATCAACCTCCAGTTATAAATAGTGTGGTTAACTAAAACCCAAAACTAAAATATTTTAATGTTTAAAGCACCCTTTTAAGTTTTTACTCTTTTAGTGAACTAACCTATCAAATTATGCTGTAAGAAGGAAGCTGGTCCTGGGGTCTCAGTTATAAGCTATTGGCATGGCCAGTCAAAAAATTAAATTTGTTCCTATTTGATCCTCATTCAGAATTTCAAAGCTTGATTCCTTGATATTACTTTGAATTTACCCAGCTTGACTCACTAGTCAAACCTTTGCCCAGTCATAAATTGTTTAAAAAAAAGTCTTTGATTGCAAATGTCTAGAAAAAAATAAATGCTTCCATAAGATGAAGAGTTTATACTCATGGTTTTTAAAGTGAATTTTATTCAGATATTTAATTTTAACAACAATGTTCATAACTGGAGTTAATATGGTTTTCTCCTGCAACACTTATTAATTCTTGTAAAATGCTTTACCTGAATACAGGAATAGGGAATCCTTGCACCATGCAGGTCATTACTATCATCTCACTAACAACAGATTCTGCTTTAACGCCAGTAAATTGTCCATCTTTCAATTTAGGTGCTACACTTGCTGAAGGTTCTGTAAAGTTATGCTTTACATTCAGAAATAATGAATGTCAAATTAAAATAAGTACGCTACCTGAAAGTGGGTAGAGGGAATGCCTGCACTATGCATGTCATAACTATTGTTGACTGATATATATCTTGGACTTTGACCCCAGTTATATGTCCTTCTTTAACTTTTGGTGCCACACTTGTCTGTGGTTCTGGAAAGCCATCACAATCATAATAACTAATATGAAATGAAAACTTCAGTTAAGAACTTAATTGAGCTAATTGTTATTTCTCTGAAAGCTACATAACAATATTGGAAAAGTCAATACAGAAGTATAATTATATCAAGAACAACAAATGCTGCCCTCATAGTATGTCTGTGCCTCATTTTAAACCATTATAAAAAAAAATAAGGGAAATTTATAAATATTAAATAATTATATACGGAATTCATTTTCAGATTCCCAACTTTATTAATGATACACTATCCTTTATTAGTTCCCAAGCATTCATGAATTGTAATTTAAAATTTACTTAAACATCATACAAATTCTCTGGTATGCCACTTCTAGGCATTAATCCAATATGTTTGAAAAATTAAGCCTTATTTACTTCACTATATTTACATCCTTACTAACAGCAATGGGAAGAGGAGGGGTAGATACAGTAAAAATTAGATTGACCAAATTGGGTGTATTAGAGATATTGCCTAAGAATAACAGAGTAAACAATTATGGGACAGACAATGCTACTCTGAGTTCCATAATAATGAAGATATTTAAGGAAATACACGAAGGTTAAGGGTAAATAATTATAAATTCCAGATAACTGTCAATGTGGGTGATGTAATCACTGCAGAAGTTCATGCAATTGCATTTTTAATTGAATGAGCATATTGAGAAAAGATTAAATAGCTTTGTCAATAATAATAAATAGGTTTAAATGAGCCATACTTTATTTTGCACATATGCATTTTTATAATTATTGAAATTACAATACAATATAAAATTACAATTGCAAAATGTATGAGTGATTAGGAAGTGTTTCTCAAGTTTATCTTAAAGTTTTTGCATTTAACATGCATGCCTATTTTTTCAGAGAAGTTAGAAGTTTATTATACATTTGAACTTTGAAAAAGTGTAAGCATTTGATGCAAATCATTTCTACATTCTGGTATTATAACTACATACTTTAAAACTATGTTTAAAGCTGTTAAAATTATATGCATCACCAATGAGAGAACCAACAGATGCTGCCACAAGAACATCAAGAGACCCAACCGCCACGTTTAACAACAGATTGTCAACAGGCTGAAGATGGGAGGGATCGCTCCCAAAATATATGTTCCAAATTTTATGTAAGTGAATGGAGTTAGTGTGAAAAAAACTGTACTACATTGTTTATAAACAATATAATGAATTTATTTGCTAAATTATAAATTGAACAAAATCATTCTTATTAAAATTCATAATACAATATCAAATAAAATAATGACAAACATTTAAAATTAAAATACCCCCTATTTATCATCTACAAGCCTTACTAACCTCTGTCTTTGATTTGTCAATAGTTACCTTTTGGAATTCCAGAAGCCAAACCACCACTTCAAATAATTTTTTCCCATCATCAGAGGTTATTTTCCATTTATTTCCTTGTTTATTTTCCTTATTAAACTCCTATTCTGTTTCAATTCTTCTTAAATTCATCAATCACTATTTAATAAATACTATAGATTTTTTTTAAATTTATGTAAACTTTATTTATTTATAACTCCCACCCAGATACAATCCTCTTTATCTTTATTTATATTTATTTATAACTCCAACAGTGATACAATTTATATAACATTACTATTTCTTTCCATTTAATTCTACATATACATAGAATTATAATATTCATTTACACTAATAGATACTAGTTGCTGAACTAAGGAAACAACATTCTGACTAACTGAATAGTTTTCTTGCAATTATGAGCTGCTGACTATTTTGGCCTGGAAATCTTCAACACTGTGGTTATTTTGCTACCAGGACTCTTTATACACAAACTTATACCTTATCCATTTCTATTTTTGATTAAATTTCTAAGATCTTTGTTTCCCCTGTTTTATTTACCTTCCTCATCCATTTGATTTTTACTTTTCCTAAAAAGGCACCAATCTCCATGATATCATTTGCTGATTTCAAATTCAAAAATTTTTTCTGCACTATTTCTGTTGGTAGGTTCTCCCATTTCTCCATTTGTATTTTTTCTCTCATTATTTTATTTTCTTCACATTCGAGAATAGTATGCCACTATTCAATCCACACATTGGACATTCCTCTAATTTCAACTACATTACGCTGTTCTAGCTCATGAGTTTCTCTCACCGTTCTGTCAGCTTATTTTCCCTACCCCATCTTTCTTTAATTTCCTGTAAATTCTCAACATCTTTTTGTTATTAAAACTATAAAATATTTCTTAGATTTTGATATGTTTAATTCTTAGTTTAATTTCTTTCCAAAAACCTCTTTCTTTAAATTCCCTACAGTGCCAGGTCATCCCAAACCAATTTTTCCACAACATCTTCAATTTTAAATATTGTACTTATGAAGCTGTTGACAATGGAATGGTAATATATCCTAAACTTAGGTATTCATTTTTTACATTAAACTCTACTTACTTACATAAAAGTAAGATACATTCAGGAGAATCTCTCCCATCTTCAGTTGCTCACTGAACCGCCATTACTCTAAATGATGACTAGACAACCAGATGTTCCTGTGGTGGCCTCTGTAGGTTGAAATAGAAAGTTGCTGAGTTCATCCATAGGAGGAAACTCGAAATTCATTAGGTTTTCTCGATTTTTTAATATAAAAATTTTTTCCCAAGTGGATAACTCCAATGGGTTGTGAAGATGTTTCAGTAGTTTAATTCCCGGTTTTATTTCATGGATTTTGGTCCAAAAGTGAACTGCTACTGCTGATTTATCCAACTGCTTAAACTGAATATTCCTAAAATGTTCTTTCCTCCGAATTTCCAAATTTCTCTTTGTTTTGCCTATGTAGCTCTGTTCATAATCTGCACATTTTATTTCGTAAATTCCTGATTTCTGTTCTGTTGATATGGAGCCTTTTACTGTGCAACCTAATAAATTCTTGATGTTGTATCTGTTCTTTGGGGTTAACATTATACCATGTTCTTTGAAAATTTTCTTGAACATTGTGGTAAATTTGATGGTAGGTGAAATTTTTGAATTTGTATTCTTCTTTTGTGTTTTTCAGTGTGGAAACTTCCCTTATCCCTTTTTGTCTTTTAGATTTAGTGATAATTTTTATCACTGTGTCTTTGTTGAAACCATTGATTATAGCTGTCTTTATTATTTGTTTGTATTCTGTTTTGTACTCTGCTTCTGTGAGTGGAATATTCATCAATCTGTGTGCCAAACTGTGAAACACTACATATTTATGTGGAATGGGGTTATAACTCTCATTTTTATGTAGTTTTCTGTGTGTGTTTCTTTTCTGTAAATTCCAAAATTCAAACAATAGCCATTTCTTATAATTTTTAAATCTAGAAATGGTAGCCGCCCATTTCTTTCTTCTTCTATAGTAAACTGTATAGATTCATGTTGCAAATTAAGAAGTTTCAGGGCATCTATTTAGTGTTTCTTCGGTATTATTGCAAAAATGTCATTCACATACCTATACATTAAAGGGAAGAATTTTGTGATATGTATTTCAAATGAGTTCATAAATAGCTCTGCTAGAAAAGGGGACAAAGGGTTTCCCATGGTTAGGCCAGAAACTTGTTGGTAATTAAGTAAAAGTTGTACTTACGAAGCTGTAGATAATGGAGTGGTAATATATACTACATTAATGTGTTCAGTTTGTAACACTAACTCCAGTTACTTTTTTAAAACTTTGGACTATTTGGCTGATTCAGTCAACAACAGCCAATGATGGGAGGAACCTCTCCCGAAACTAGTCCAAAGTTTTAAAAAAGTAAGTGGAGTTAGTGTTAAAAACTGAACACATTAATGTAGTATACTTGTTGGTAATATTTTTTTTGGAAGCTGAAGTAATTTTTAAAAAATTTCTAATTCTGTTGACCCAAGTATTACACCATATAGCATTCTCCTGTTAATCTAAATATTGTTTCAAAGTATTTTGTTCATCTAAACTCTTTATCCTAAACCAGTATTTTAAAGTGCTTACCATTAATTTTCCTTTGCTTTCTACTACTCTTCCTAATTCTACTTGTGTAACCTCATTAATGCAGCTTTTGGCAGTCCCAGAATTTGTTTACAAAAATTCCTGTGAATCAAATCCACATTTATCTATTCCTCTTCTATGTCCCAACTTTCTACTCCATACAGCATTTTAACCTTGACTATTGCTGGGTATATACTCCCTGACCACTTAATGTGCTATCCTGTTAGCTTAAGCCTGCTAACATTAATAACTTTTAAAGCTATCCTCCCTTTTATTAGTGCCCTTTTTCTTCTGTAGTGTTGTCTATCTCAAAAATTATAAGGCACTGGCAGACCACATGGTATAATAAAACTTTGCAAATGATGAAAACATTTTTTCACATATGCCACATCTTATTTGAATGGAAAATTAAATCCAGCATGTGACCTGAGAAATTCACAAGTTATTTCTTTTTGCTTATGAATCAATTTCACAGTGCAAAGGCATCACTATGAGTCCAGGAATATATAAAAAAAATTAAGAAATTTGTTTTTTTTTTGTCATTTTTGCATCATTAAGACACAAATGCAGTTTAACACTATCATTTACCCAGTCCTTGCAAGATTGGGTACTTTGTAGAAAGCTGTAGATTTCTGTATTTAACTCTTTCAACTATCATTGAATTTTAGCTTCTACTATGGTCTTAACATTTAAAATTCTTTAATAAGTATATATTTATATGTTTTGATTATGCTTTTGAATCTATTTGACAAAGGATAAAATGAACTGTTTTAAGATAATAGTATTGTTGAAAATTAAATTAATAACGCCAATAAAATCTATTAAATAATAAATTTACAAACATTACTTCCTTTCTTTTTTTATGAGTAAGTAAATTACTTCTATTCCCTTTTACATATGTGTACTATCCTGATTCAATCAATATTCCAGTTTTCAACTTTTAATTGCAACATATTAAGAAAATATAATTGAGCTGATTCATTATTTTTCATCAACAATCAAGTTACATTAAATAATTGTGTTCATATATTTTCAAAGAATTATTATTATTATTATTATTATTATTATTATTATTATTATTATTATTATTATTATTATTATGCTCTCATTGTCAGCTGTTGTTAGGGGTCAACAGCTTATGATGGGAACATTGGTTGCTGAAACATGTCCCAACCCAAAACAGTAAGTGAATTGTGTAAGAAATTCATCCCCATTGCAGTAATTAATATAAAATTTAATACTTGAATTATGAGAGCAATAATGTAATTATAGCTTGTATTTTTCCCTGGCTCTCCAAATAAAGAAAAATAAGTGCATAATAACATCCTACTCATGATCAATGTGGTAACTTTAATTTTTTGAGTATTTGCCACCAGCAGCTCTAGACATATTTAATATACGCAAGGTGATGCTATGGCCAAGTGATAAGCTGCTTGCTTCCCTCCAAAACCTAGTGACCAAAGTAGAATTTGTAACATACAAAGCGACATCTGATCAGATTTCTGGGGTTTCCAGTTTCCCCTGCCATCATTCCATTATTGCTTCATCTTCACTCTCATTTAGCACAATGTAGTCAAACAATATCCTGGTTCATGCATTCAAATGGACTATGCTACTGTCATCTAATGGCAAATGGGAGAACTCCAATAAGCTGGTTGTTAGACACCACTACAACCATATATATCATTGTTGTCAATAATAAATTGTTGAGTATTCATACTAGATGAACATTTACATTAAATTGACACTCTAAATTTGAATTGAAACTAATTAGTGGCAAAAACAGAACAAAGAGTCTGCACCCAAAGCGCATAATTATAATTATGGTATATGCATCCTCTGCTATAACTACTGCAAATTCCATTTTCATACATTTAACCTTCTGGGTTGTTCTCCTCATTATTCCTTTATCTTAAGACCTCATATAAAATCAGTAAATATCATCAATATTAAAAAAAAAGATAAAAAGAAAGAAAAAAAAAAAGGAAAGGAAAAGGTACCTGAATAATGGTGCTGGGTAGCCCTGTGCTGTACAAAGAAGTGCAATTGTATCTTGCATAGGCACATTCTTTTTTATGATTCCCACTTCCTTATCCTTTACTTTGGGTGATAAGCTCGTTTGTGGTTCTGTAAAGGACAGATATTGGCTTGCAGACATTTTGATGCATTTGCTATAATTATTAACAATAATATGTGAAAATAGTATATCATTTTCCAATGCCATAGCAGCACTCCTTTATACCTGAATTTTCAGTTTTAGAAATTACTTGAAGATTAGTGATGCTTGTGTAAATGATGTAAGGTGGTGAAGATAGTATATACTACTAAAATTAAAGATAATTACGAGTATATTCATGTATTCCTTTTTTGCCCACTTTTGATAATTGGATTCAAATACTCCCCTTTCAAAGTCCAACCATGAAAAGAACAACTGCAAAACATTAATGATGTGCTTTGAGGGAAAGAGTGGATAGAACAAAGGTAATATTTTTTACTCTCATTCTGAAATTTTTCCTAAGCTAACAGAACTATGCAAAATAGACCTCTTTTTGGCATTATATGTACCTAGCATTTAAATTTCAAATTAGGGAATGCTAATGCAATTTGCAGTCTTGACATTTTAGGCCTTTAAAAGGTATACTCTGCTTGAAAATAAAAAAGCAAACCTGGAAGAGAAGGAGGGAAGACTTAAGAGGGTTTGAATTTTATGAAATAAAGGAAAAAAATTTGCATTTTTTTCAGTTGAATGTGTTAGTGTATTCCTACTGCTTATACCCTGCACTCTGATTACATTTTGACTGATTAAAACTGGAGATTTTTTCACAGTTATGAATATAAGTATTTAATAGCAGTATATGATAATGACTTAAGTCAGTAATCACAATTGTACATGCACTTCAGCATGAGAAAAATTACCTCTGTTCATATTCAAAAGGTGTATTGGTTACAGTAAAAGTAAAAAATATAGTAAAGGTTAACCCCTTTTAATGACTGTTAATGTTTATTAAACCTCTCAGCGAAAGCTTAATATAAAAAATATTACAAACGTTGAGTTAATTAACATCACTAGCGAAAGAAAACTGCTGCTAATGAATCTTAATCATTGCTATTAAGAATTAAGGGAAACATTAAATCAATATTCAGGTTAATAGTTATTTTAAAAATTACTGAAGCATTATTTAATTTAAGATAAATGCTTCAATAATTATTATTTTAAATAATAATTCTGGATCATCTAAAGCGAAGTTCAAATAAATTTGTCTCAATTTTATCCTTATGAAATGTGAAATTTTATATTGTTTCATAGCTTATGCAGCATGATAGTGCATTATGATATGTAATGTTACATAGAACATTGCAATAGCATTTAATTGCTTATCATTTGATGTGACATACACACAGGCAAAACCTGATTGGAATGTACGAACTGAAATGTAGTGCAGTTCTCAAGGCACCTTTCTTATCAAATGGATTTAATTGTATTCTGAGAGCAGCAGCTGGATCTGGATCTGATACAGCTGTTTGGGGGATAGTTTCTCTCACCAAGTGTACAGAATACTTCAATCACAACATCTAAAGCAAAAACGAAATGGACCTAGCATCTCTCTTAGCATGATCTAGTTAGAATTGGATTGCAAATAGTGACACTTTTTTGGACATTAGGAACCAATGAGCACTTATCCTTTTCACTTGGTCTGAGAGATGATTGAATGCTTGTTCCTTCTGTTTTATAATTAATGCTGTAGATTGATCCAGTTAGAGTATATTCATTCTCTCTATTTCCACTTGCCACTTACCTATTCAAATAGATTCCTCCTATCTTGAGAAAAGTTATAATTACTTCTGGCCGTGTATCTTAGTCAGTTACTTATTCTAGGGCCAAACTAAAATGAACAATTATATCTTCAAGCCGCTCTTGTATCTGCCAAGGTGGCCAAAGTCGTTAAGGAGCGGACTCATGAGTGGGATGGGTTCGAATCCCACCAGGAATGTCCTCCCTGACTGAGGTGTTTTCCAGGTTTTCCTCAGTCCTCATAAATGGCAAATGCCAGGGAGGTATCCTAAACTTAGGCCTGGAACGTTTCCTTTCTTAAAAAAATCCTTTCCCAACATATCATTTCATTTCATGTATCATCAGTGTCCACCGCCTGTGGTGTCTCAGTAGTAAAAATGGGCATTAAACACCATTCAAATTAAAAAAAAATTTAAAAAATAATAAAAAAAAAAAATCTCCTCTTATGATTTTCCACAGATGTTATTGCCACCTCATTGCCACTTCATTGTCAACAGCTTTGTAAGTACAATATTTATTTGTTACTGGAATGTTAGATGAAGCTAACCTATGATTTGAAGGGCAGACAAATATTATTTCATGTTATTAAATATTATTTCATAGGGTGATCTGTTAATTCTATTAACTCATGGAATTAACATATTTTCCTCATTTTGGTTCACTCTTTCGATAGTTCCTTGTCTTTAGAATTGCCTTGGGTTTTCCATGGACAATTTAAAATTTGGCCACAAGTATGTTTGCAATTCAATTGCCTGACTGGAGAACTAAATATGTATCTAGAACAATAAAGTGTCAATGATATGTGCCATATCTTCTTCAGCTCTCTTTAACTTAAGAGGCCTAAGAAGAAAAAATTTGGTTGATTGATCCTGATATATCACAACAAATTTATATTCTTCATCTGATTGTGATTGCAAATCTGTATATTAACTAGGCTTATGCAAATTTAAATCTATGTTTATTTACATACACTCTTTAACATCTGAGATCATCAGCTTCCCATTCAGTTCAGGGTGTGAAATGGCTTATAAATTTTGCTCAGATGCCTCTTCTTTCAGGCGAAGTCCATTTACATGCCGTTAATCTACAACATGGGATCTATTTCTTTACTTCCCTTCCAAAGGAACCATAATTAGAATTTTATACACGAAAAAATCTATCAAACCTGGCTGGGATTGAACCCACACTCTTGGGGTTACTAGGCAAGTCTAGTTACCATTAGATCACCAGGACTGACAATTTAACTCTTGAAATAGCATATATTCCCTAACAATTTTTTTCTCCTGCTTCTCACCCAAACTCAAATGGCACTAAATATGCTTGTAAATTATATATATTGTGTTTTCCTTTCAAGCCTTTTATCATATGATCTTGAACTTTATGTCCAGTTCAATTGTGGGCACCATGCACTTGCTCATTATGAACAAAGTGCTTAACAAAGGCAGACTCATTTATAGGAAATATTAACTTGACAACACTATTTACTTGAAACACTAATGTATTGCTTCAAAAATGTATAATTATTTGCTTCTTTACAGAACTTTTTTTTTGTTTAATAATTTCACTTTATTTACATTATCATATTTATTCTTTTGCTCACAGAAATACAATTTACTTTAGAGAATACATTGTTAGTCTTAAATTTTTCATAAAATTCTTTGTAATCTACCATCTTGTAAAATAAGAAATAATGAAAATTACAAAAGAACAAAAAGTATTAGGAAACTTGCAGTTAATTAAAAAACTGAGCAAGGAAAGAAAGGATTCAACACATTGTTGTGCTGGTGTAGTCTATACTCATAAGTAATAATATTCAATCTCTTCTAAAGCAAGTTACTGAAGATGAACATTCTCTAAGGAATGTTGATTGTAGTATAAATATTCAACTAATGAGCCTCTACCAACATATGGATAAAATAGTAACTAATTTTGAATACAAAATATGTCATATACTTTTGATTATTTTAACAGATTTGAGCAAAACTCTTTTCATACCTAATAATGAAATAAAAAATTCAATGAACATCACAAATTTTGAACTTTGAAAGGTAAGAATATGTTGCATATTTTTATACTTAATATAATAAAATTAAAAATGTCAGGTTATTGCACATAGGCAAGGCATGCAGCATGAGCATTAGCTTGCAACTTCATTTAATTATTGGTAATAGTAATCTATTGATCCAGTTGATCACTTTAGTACATAAATATACAATTGATGTTGGATACATCTTAATTATATACAAGAATATTAAAATTAAAAAAACATAACACAATTAGGTGTATACAATGATATCACGGTAAGTACATATACAAAATACATGGTCATTCTCACACTACTAGAACATAGTGTAATTATGAAATATTTATCATTATTTACAAGGTAAGCTTGAATGGAGTAGAAGCAGTGGTTAATTAGATATGCTTTTAGGGATATTGTGAAACTTTTATCTTGTTGCATTTCCTTTAAGTACTTTGGAAGGTTATTGTATATCTTTAGCCATGTTTCTTTGGTATAAGAAGTATTATCCTTACATACATGGAGGTTTTGTCCTATATTGTATTCATGGACTACTTCATTCTTAATGAAGGACAAATCTGTATTATTGGTGGTTTTATGGCTAACATTATTATTTCTAATACAAGGAAGAGAAAGAATGCCTAATTTTTTAAAAAGTGGCTTACACTTGGACCTACTCCTATTTTCTTTTGCACTATGAGCCATACCATATTTGCCCTTGATTCCCCCAGACTATTATTCCAAACAAGGAATGGACATAGGCAAAGTAAGCCATTCTAACAGTCTCAGTCCCTATACATCTTGCTAGTATGCTTAACATATAGCATGCTGTACTGAATTTTTTATTTATGTGATTTACGCAAGTATCTCATTTTAAATTGCTTTGAACCCATAGGCCAAGAAATTTGGTACATTCTATTTTCTCATTTGTCTGGTTTAGGGGTTTTATTTGTGAAGCTATATATTCTTTATTTTCTTTTGTATGAATGTCCATTACTACTGTCTTTATACATTTATTAAGAGATGCATTTTCTAGTAAATGAAATGAAATGAAAACTTGGTGAATCAATTGACTTTGAAGAATCATCAGATATAATGAAGTCGTTAATGAACAGAAAAACAAAAGCCTAGGACCTAATACAGAACCTTGAGATACTCAATCATTTATCACTAGTGCGCTTGATTGATGCTTCTTTACCTCTCTAATTTTTCTGTTTAATTTCAACAATTTCCAGTTATTCCAATATGATTTTATCCAAATGTGTGGTAGTCCTTCAATTTCAAGCTTTTCTAATTTTACAAATAGTTTTTTTATGGTCAATTGGTCAAATGCTTTTGACAGATCTAAGAAAATGGCTGAAATTGAACTAGAATTTTCCAATGCATAACAAAGAATGCAGCAAGTGGACTCCCAAATCAAGCTGTAACATCACTCAACGTGGCTAGTATTTCTCCATGATCCCCCTACTCAAAGCACAGAGAATACTGACTCCTATGACCTTGTTTCAAGATTAGCAGTGTCTTGTAACTGTAATTTAGATTGATTAGCAAAAGGGAGAAGAAGTCCTGGTATGACCTTTTAGAAGTTCTCTTTAATTCTGGTTTCCTAACTATAGGTACTGAGCAGAGCTATTCAGGAGGTAACATTTGAGTTTTGCATTAGGAAGGTCCTAGATTCAATTCTCATTGGGCTAGCCCTTCTGACTTTAGATTTTTTTAATGGTTTTGCCCGGTTACTCAGCCAAATGCTGGGATGGATATTTACATTCCATGAATTTTCCACCCTCCCATTTCATATCATTTCATTCTGTTGATTCTCTTAAAGGTTTGAAATTGCCAGGACAAAGTGAGCTGGCACAGTGTGAAGGTGTTTGTGCTTTGGAAAGGTTTCTGCCCTGGCACCTGAAATGGAAGTGGATCTTCTGAGCAGCTTGTACAACTCTGGGGGCCTCCACTGATATTGGGGAGTATTATCTGAAAAAATGTTAGGGACCCCAATTGCATCCATGAGTCAACACTCATAGATCTTGTCTGTCCAATGTTTCCCTTGTTTTGCATATCTCCAGCATTTGTCATTTAGGATGACTGAGGAAAACCTGGAAAAAACCTCAATCAAGGAAGACGATCCTGGTGGAAATCGAACCCAGGCCTCACAAGTCTGTAGTTTAATGACCTTGGCCACAGATGGCAATCAGGACCAGCTGTGAGCAAGACTCAAGTACTGAAAGTATCTTTCTATACCCCAGACTATCAAACAGACACTGCACTCATTGGTACCACCAATTAATTTATTCAATTTACAGTCTTGAAAATCTATGACTAGGAATGAGAATTCAAACATTTACAAAAACTTTCTTTCATAGCAATGGTTGACAGAAATAATTGTGTTAGATACATATTATTTAATAGAATCAGCATAACTATTTTACTATGTACTCATCTATCTGATTATCAGAATGTTGATCAACATCAAGTGGTGGAATAGCAATATGTTTAAAGCTACTCAACTAAGAATGAAATTTCTGAGTGATTTATTTACTTACTAAAAGCTGAAAATTAAAGATATAGCTATAAAATATTTACCCCAGCAAAGCTGAGTCAGATGGAATTGAATGCTTACCATTGATATTTAGTTATAGTGAAAGATGCATAAAAGAAAGGCTAACTGATATATTTTCATTTTAAGCCAGTATTACATTTTGGGAATCTCAGTTTATCTATAGGAAACACTTCAAACCTTCACCATATTGTTACCTGAAAACAGGTTGAGGGTATCCTTGTACAGCACACAGCATTGGAATTGTGGAACCAATAGTTAATGATTTCTTATGTCCAGATATGTCTTTATCTTTAGCCTTTGGTGCAACACTTGCTTGAGGCTCTGAAAGTGGTATATATATATGCAAAATAGATGCTGCATTTAAACATTTTCAAGAAAGAGAACCATGCTTCTAAACAGAGTTTGTTAAGACTATTCAATATGAGCAATGCAATTATCTTTAATGATGAGGTGTCTATGTCACTGCAATAATCTTGCATTTGTGACCACAGATGGATGCATGCATGTAGCACATATTATAGTAAACTTGTTTTTTAATAGCATCAAATTCCTGGGTTTACTCACAATAAAGGCACACAGGCAAGGGACAAGGATGATACATGAGATGAAATGATAAATTGGGAAAGGACTTTTTTTAAAGGAAAGAAGTGTTCCAGGCCCAAATTTAGGGTAACTCCCTGGCATTTCCATTATGAGGACTGAGGAAAACCTGGAAAAAGCGTAGTTAGGGAGGACAGTCCTGGCAGGAATAGAATACCAGATCTCCCACTCACGAGTCAAAGTCTTAACAACCTCTGCCATTCATGTCAGTCATAAATTAATATTGAACACACCTACCCCCTCAAGTGTTATAGCTAACCAAATTAATAAATTTTGCTTTTTCAGCTACTTCAATTTCTTATGCCCAATATGTACAAAATAAAGGCTGGTATTTTGCAATTTTAAAGACTGAATTACTGCATGAAAATGTACATGAATATATTTATCATAGTTAACCTTGCTTGAAGAGAACAAAAAACAGAGAGAGAGAAAGCGAGCGAGCAAGACAAAAGTACTATATCTCAAGAAATGTTTCTCAGTATACCATCACCAGCTCATCAAATGCCTAACTCATTCACATTTACAACAAATGTTGAATATTTTGTTGGTTTTCTTACACCTGTGTAACACAGAAAGTCAAAATCACATGACTAAGAACTAGTTTTGTGACAGTTACATTTCTTTCCAGCTCTAAATCAAAGTATTCTATTTCCTTCCCTTATGAAAAGGAATAACTTAGAACTGACATTATGAGAGGGGTCTATGAAAATATTCTCAGTTATAGATACTTACTTCAATAGAAAATTAAGTTCATTCTGTTTTATAAAGAATATTTTTATTTCCAAGTAGCCTATTACATTATCTCAACCTAATGAACTTACTGAACAGATGAACTGATAATGAACTTACTGAACAGATGAACTGATAATGAACTTACTGAACAGATGAACTGATTGGAGATACAAAAGTTTTCCAATATCTCAAAGACTTTGTTCCAAAGATGATTCCGGAGATAAAGTACATTGCACACTAAATATTACATTGCATGTACTATAACTTTAACTAAACCATGAACAAAGCATAAAAAAAGTTATATTTCAAGATTGATAGCCTTGAAAGTTATCATTGGTGGCAATACTGAAATGTCTCATCCTTTATCTGCATAGAACAGAATTTAAAAAATACAAAATCTGCATACATTTTAGTTTTGTTGATAAAATTACTGACTTGTGCACACAGTTTTTGATGTTATATAAAATGCATGCAAACAACAACGGATTCAATAGCCTGGAGAGAGGAACAAATAACAGATCTTCAGATTTATATAACCCTGATTTAATACAGTCAAGCATTTCTCTTTTAATTTCCTAGAGAAGATACATTTCTGAAAGAAAGTTAGCATATACACTTCTGTAGCTGAAGAAATGCTGTACCACATAGGCTATCTTGTAGCAATGTCTTTCATTTGTATAATGAAAATGTAATGTAGAATAGTTCTATTAATTAGTCACTGCACACAAGGCTCACTTTAGTAGCACTTCTGGGCGTAATATACTTTCTGAATATTTGCTCTCATGATTATACTATATCTCAGATTTATACACAAATATTCCACAAAAATATTTCTAATATTCTGTGAAACATTTTAATGTAATGTTGATATAGAATGCTTTGGTGACACTTTACTTCACTTACTTGGTTTTTTAATTGAACATATTTTGGGAACATTTGCTCCCACCATCACCAGAAAACCAACTGTAGGAGCATACTCTGTAGGCAGTCAGAGAAATTGATTGAATATGTCCAATGAAAGAAAAAAAACTCTATATTAACATTATTTTACTACTTCATTGTTATTAGTTTTAAGAGTATATTTCCATATCATGTAAGCTGAGCTCAGCAGTGCAAAAAGGATTATAATGACAATGTAAATGGCTAATGACACTAGTAATGTGTATTTTAGGAAGTTTCATTGATAAGAGTTGTATGGAAGGGCAGTTATCAAGTAAGAACTGAGACTGATAATATTTTGTATGACATTACTGCAATACCGTTGCATTCAGCTGTCCAAAAAGGGGAGGGAAGATAAAATACATAAAAGCATTTACCTCCATGCTATATAATTCACCTCACACTATACACACTATACTATACTAGGGTGTAAAAAATATATGGCACAAGTTGGTGGTAGATAGATTGGTACCTGTGATCATATGTTGTTAATAACCCATGTACAGAAATGCTTTGTTTACTGCTAGAGCCTCTGAAATAGGAGGGGATGACTGTAGGTAAACAAACCATTAGACTCCCTGACAAGCAGTAGAGGTTGCATTCATTAGTTTAGGGTGGTTTACCAGTGCTGCTGCTTCTCTGTTACGTGTGCACTACAGTTCTTCACCATATCCTACAGCCAAAAATAGTGATTACAGTATTATTCTGTTCAATAATTTCATACTTTACAGTATTCATTTGTATGGCTATTGTCAAATGGGAATGAACAATGGTGGCCTTTTATACAAATTCAGAGTTCACCCAGATGCTTCTTGTCTACAGGAAAGTCCAAAGGAATGCAAGAGAGGCTTGCCAGCTATATCAACAATGTTACCTCAACAGGGCTTCACCCAGTCCAAATCATGTTCTCAAGACTGGAGAGGCATTTAAGTGAAACAGACAGCTTATGTCCTAATAAACACCCCTGTGGATATCTACAAATACTAGAGTTTAAGCAAATTTGCATAGTTTTGATGAAAATCAAGAAAAAATGTTAGAAAGCAGTGACTACCAATAACTATTCATTTTAAAAATATATTTTTCATGATACTGGTTCATTATTAAGATAATTTTTTTCCCCTCATCTGCTGCTTAAGACGCAATATGTTATTATTCAATAACAATAATTATATTTTTGTATAGTAATTAACAATAGTAAATAAAATGAGACACACACACATTTCACTCTGTAATTGTTATTACAAATGCTCACCTGAATGTTGGTATAGGGTAACTTTGTACATTGCAAACAAGAAATACACTCCTCCCTTGCAAAACTATCAAACGAACACCAATGGAAAATATATTTTTTACTCTTGGAGCTACACTAGTTTGAGGTTCTGAAAGAAAATAGAAACGTTCATAGCTAATTCATAGGAACCTAATTCTGGAAGAATGACTGAAGACTTAAAAACTTTTAATTATATATAATAGCAAAGTTTATATATATGTAAATAATAGAAAGAAAAAGAAAATATTTAATAAACTAATTTTGAATTACATAAAATAATCATTGCTTCACCATATCTATTTATTTCTCATAAAATGAAAAACTATGCAGTAAATCAATCAGAGCAAGAAAAATTAAAATTGAATGATAAAAAATAAAGTCTGTGTGTGTGTATGTGTAAATGTTTCAACATCTTTAGTTTGTAATGCGAACAAGTTCAGATTTTAATAGCACTGCAGAGTGATAATGATACTAATATCTTTATTTTAAGAATTTGGATTATTTGTCTATAAATATACTAATTTGTTTAGACTGAAAACTTGTCACATCCTTTCCTGTACTGATTTGCTTTTTGTGAAGGGATATCATTTATGCTAATCTTAGGCAAGCCTCAGAAAGCTGCCATTTCTTCTCAAAATTAAAATTGTAATTCTTCATTATATGACACAATATTTAAAGCAGTCCTTGATGTGTCCTCACCTGAAGAAAGGGATGGGGTTGGCCTGAGCATCACAAGGAAGGACTGCAGGATGGCCAGAAGTTCCTACTACAGCATCCAACTTAGACTTAGGAGGAAGACGAGGAGGGGTGCTGCCAATCGGCTCTAAAATTAAAAACAGGGAGGTAGGGGACATAAAGCTCTAATGCTGTGCATTTTAAAATGAAATTTTGATGATATTTTACAAATAACTACCTTCATTTTTGTTACATTCCTGTGGTATGCTTATATCATTTTAAGTATATTATCTCACCTGAACATAGGGACTGGCTGCCCTTGGGCTTCACAGAGAACCACCACCTCTGATCTCGCTTTCTTGGAAAGTATATCTGATTTTCCTCTTGGAGGTAATCTAGGAGGCTCACTACCTATGGATTCTATTAGAAAATGTATCCTCTAAGTTTCAGGCTACATTTGCAGAGCTTAGTTTCATCTGCTGCTATTGCTTGTGAAATGCAAAAATTTTATCAAACATGATTCTCTAAAATGTATTATTTTTAAATGAATTTTGTGATTATTGGTTTTTATTGATGAAATTAAGCTCTTATGATATAATAGCAGTTAATTTTACCTTACCTGAATGTTGGAACAGGGGACCCCTGACCTTCGCAAAACAAACCAAAACTATGACCAATCCTCTGAATCACTACTGGTTTAGTAAGAGGGGGAAACTTGGGTGCCACTCCTCCAATGTGTTCTGTGCAGAATAACAGACATGAACCAAAAAGTGTTATCTAACTGCATGTATAATTACCTTTTCCACATGAATGTGCACCCATTCATAAAATTTGAACTGAGCAGCCAAGTCAGCTCTCAAATATAATAATGTAACCTTCAGTAACAAATAAAAAGTTAATATTGGTAAAGAAATTTCATGGGAGGGAGGCTTCTTTAGTTATATTCACACTGTAACCAGTTACCAAGTTATCTCCCATACACTACAAATCAGCAGTTAATAATGAATTTCTGATCCATGCTGTGGCAATTTTGTATCTTTTTACTTTCATTTTTCTCTACAGATAACCATGATGGCAGAATTATCATGAACAAAAATACATTAGTTATATGAAAATGTATCTTTTGACTACTAATCTTACCTGAAAACAGGAATGGGAAATGCTTGTCCTTCACAAAGAAACCCAAAACCCTTCCCTGCTTCAACATCAAAAGAATTAGACTTTGATGTTTTTGGAAGTTTTGGTGAAGCCCTTCCCACTGGTTCTGCATGTAATAGAACAGACAGCACTAATTTAATCTGCTTCAAGCAGCAACTATTTGTTGCAAATACATAATTTTAAAATATTTGCGCAAAATTTATTTGTCAATTAAGAGACTTTATTTGGAAATAAAATATTGGCAAGGTTTTAATGCAGATATATGAAAAAGAAAGTAAAAGAAACTGAAAGGATATGAAAGCATAATGCAATTTTCTTACTTTTGGAGATTATTAAATTTAATGTAATTACATTTCTTGACATATAATGCTATATAGGCTAAATAACGAATTTAGCAATGATTAATGCAGAACACCTTCTATGTTCAACATTAATTTATATTTCTCATTATGATTCATGTTGAAAATGATGATTAATTTCAAATTTTTTAATTTTGGATAAAATAGTCTAGTACTTCTGGATTCCAAAAAGGTATGGTTTATGCAATATTTCACCAAAAATAAGTTTAATTCAACATTTTATGTCACCATGCACAGCTGTTTGCAGCAAAAGTGGGTATGGCAATGGACAAATAAATTACTACTGCTAAAATTACTGCTACTTTTCTTCTCATAAACTCTGAGAGTGATGTACAATAATATGGTATAAAACAACAAGCTGCAGAAAGGGAAAGTGAGTGTTTCATGGCAATCAATACAATTGGGGGCTGTTTTGGTATGCAGTGTAAATTTCAAAAAATGGGAAAAAGTGAGTCATGTTCTTTGGAGATAAGATGGAAGAAATTCTATTCTGAAATCCTAAGGAAACTATCACCATGAGGTCTGCAATGGCATGGAATACAGTTTTTTCACATTCAAGGAGATTTTACCAGAAGGCAGAAGAGGGTTTGCTCCTGAAAACCTTCAAAATATTTTATTGTTTGCTTGTTAGGAGGACTATTAGTTTGTAGATGTAATAATTACTATTTAGTAAATGCATAGTATTGTAACCATAATTGTATATTTTGATTTGTTCTATATAAAAATATAAAATGGAAAATTTGAAAACCTATACAATTCTAATATATTAGTTCACAAACCCTAATTTAACTTTTTTTAGATGCTAAAATCTGGAGCTTACAAATAACAAACTGAAAGGAGAATGAAACAAAAAAAATAAAACAGATGTGATTCAGAGATATGATGAACATAATACTAAATGAACTAGAAAATCCCCAATAAAAAGCATGGATCAATATTATGGATGTAAAACAGAAACCACAAAAGTAAATAAATCAAGACAGAGAAAATTCAGTATAAATTATCTTGAGGCTTACTATTTGAGGCATTCTTTCTAGCTTCACTTACTAAATGGTTTATTATGGCATATTTTGTGGACTATTTGTCCACATTGACTACTGCTAGAGAAATGCTGGGTTGTTGGAATGCAACTTTTTCAGTGTCTGAGATGACCTAGGTAGCCTTTCAATAAAGTTGAAAAATCAAACTTTCTGTTTCTGGAATGAAAATTCCGTAACTATTGTTTATATATATGTATATATAAATATACATATATATATATATATATATATATATTTATATTTATTTTTTGTCTTCTGGATATTCCAGTGGGAAACTATTGATAAACAGAAGATTGTTGCTCAGTTACAATTATTATGGTTAGAAATTGATTTGGGGTTGAAAAATTATACGTAAATAATTATTATATATATTTTGTAGTTGTATTTGAATAGTAAATAAATAAATATACTTTTTAATTGAAATCATTGTATGATTGAGTCAAATTATACACTCTATTGCTCCACTTACTTGTTTATAATATGTAGAACTGGTTTCATGAACCCTTTGTCTGTATCATTAGCTAATCATCAATTTGAATTATTTGTTTATAATATGTAGAACTGGTTTCACATACCTTTTGTCTGAGTGTAGGGTTAGCTGATGATGTCGACAAAGGGTTCATGAAACCAGTTCTGCATATTATAAACAAGTAAGTAGAGCAATAAGAATGGTTGATTGCTAGTAGTCATTTAGTCATCCTAAATGACTACTAGCAGTCAACCAAGTAATTGGAACTTATGCAGTAAAACTAATCATATAATTGAGATTATTGTATGATTGAATTGAACTACACATTCATTTCATTTTTTCCTTAGCTTCCCAATAAAGAGATTACAAATTATTTTTGATTACAAGTTCCAATTAACATTTCTCATTAATATATTTTATGTTTGTTTCAATTTCTCTCCCAGTTGTTAAAATCTATTTGTTTTTAAACTGTTATTAATAATTTCACCTCTTGCTCTATCTCAATATTTACATTCCGAGAATGTACTGCCACTGCTGATTTTTCATCCATTTATATTTAATATTCTTCCAACGTTCTTTGAGTTTTGTATCTATATATATTTTTTTTTTCCATGTAGATATTTTCCAAAATCCAAACAACTAATCTGGAAAATACCAATGTTTCCTCTCTAGTAAATATTCTGTTTTGTTTAATTTTCAGACATTTTTTACACTAAGCTTATTTTAAGATATTAGGAAGTGTTATCTTCTTTGACAATTTATAATTAGTTACTGGGTGGAACATGAATTCTTTAAAATTCTTAATTTCTGTTCTGAAAGGGAGAGTTAAGGCTTGTTTAATCCATTTTTGTTTTATTGAATTTATTAATTATTTTGTTGATCATATCTTTCCTAAATCCATTTGATGATGATTATTGCTTAAGGGACGCAAAACTGCTATGGTCATTAGCGCCCATTAAATCCACTTGATTTCATAGATTTAATATGTAAATAATCTTTAATAAGGTATTCGTTTTTATTCAATGGCAAGGCTATGTACCAAGCTGTTGAATGCTGTTTGGAATTTTGGATTAAAACCACGGGCTTTTATGTAATTTTCAGTTTTAATTTGAAGTCCTAAAAGAAAGCAGCATTCAACAGTATAATTCCTTGGCTAGTAAACATACCACTGAATAAAAATGAATACATAAGAGAATATTTAGAAGCCACAAAATCAAACAGATTTAGCAAATAAATATTAACAAAACATTTAAAGACATAAATAGATTAAACATACCATAACTCTCTCTTCCAGACAGGATATTAAGAACTTCTAGAAATTCATGTGTTATCCAGGAGCAAATCATACATTTTAAAAAATGTTCAAAGAATATAATATTCCCTTAGCATCCCAAAGTAATGTACAAAATGTTTCTTTAAAATGAACAAAACAAAATGTTTACCTATGTAGAAAACAAAAATACGCTTTACCAGATTAGGTGTTTAGATTGCAGGAAAAAGAAATATTGGTATTAGGTTTGAGGAACATTGGAGGAATTTGAAATATAAGCAGATAACATTTGGGAGAAAAAGACATAAAAGTCGCTGAGTTGACAGTCAGTTCATGATGTAGACAATGGTCTCCAAAATATGTACTACATTTAAACAAGTAAGTGGAGCCAATAAGAATGTGTAGTTCATTCATTATACAATGATCTTAATCATATGATTAGCTTTACTGTACAAGTTTCAATTAGCATTTCAAGTTATCAGTTAACAGTCCCTGAAACAGAAAGCTCAATTTTCAGGTTCATCAGAACACATCTCAGACACTAACCAGGTTAAAGTCCAATGATCCAACTGTCATTTAATTGCTAAGGATGTGGACAATGGTCCATGTAACATGTCTTAATTAACCATTTAATAAGTGAAGCTAGGAAGATTTCTTCAAATAGTTAAACTCAAGAGAGTTTCACTATGTTACATTTGTAAGTTTCATTAATAAGTGAGATAGAGAAGATTCTGCTTAAATGAGTCAATATGTATGGCTTAAAGCACAAATGGGAAGTTTAAGTCTCTTATCACTGTGGGCTACAGATCACTCCAATGTGTTGTTGTTGTTGATCTAATGTGCAGGATTTTGATCCATCAATTTTTCCCTGGCCAGCCAATATAATTTGTGTATTTTCCCGTCAGGTGCAGCTTTCCTCAGTTCTGTGCATTCCAATAGATGTTCTCCATTTAGAATCTTATAGTATTGCAGATCTTACATGTGTTATCATTCATTAAACCATATCTGTATAGATGTTCTGCCAGACAATCATGTCCAGTTGCCAGTCTAAAATGAGCAACTGCTTCCTTCCTTGATAGATTTTTTATTTTTTGTACTGTTTCTTTTATAGTAGAATAATTTTTATTTGATATTTCCACTTGAATATTATGTTGATATTTTTATTCTATGGTCGTTTTGATATTTTTTAATTTTACATTTCACTCTAATGTTACAAAGTACATTTATATTCCTGTGCAGATAACTAAGAATAACTGGTTGTCGAGATAGCTAATGCTATTCTAATGCTATTATGTAACCTGATTTTTATCTTACTAATTTACAAGTCATGTTTCCATTTCCCCAATAAAATACTATCACTCTATTGATGAGAGAGCAATCATTCATAATAGCATTTCTATATTTAAAGCTTTAAAAGACCATAGAAAATTATAAATACTTGGGAATGATGAATTAAGGGACCTTAAGTTAACTAATATTTTTGAAAATTTTCCATCAAAATTATGAAATCTATCCTGTTAGGAATTATCCTGGGCTTACTGGGTAAGCAGTGGGTGCACTGCCATTTGTGACAGACTAATAGGTGACACTTATTGTTTACTCTGACTTTAACTTACTGACACTCACAGCGTTGGTCTCAGTGGTCTGAGGATAGTGCACTTTTCTGGACATAAGGTTCACGAGTTCATAGATTTTTCAGGGTGTAAAAACCTCTAGCACAAGTTCACTGGAATGAACTTTAATTCATGGGTCCCATGTCTTAGGTTTACAACACATTAAGAACTCCATACATGAAAAAAGAGGTCCCTGGACAAAATTATCAGCCATTTCATATCCAAAAAATAGCTTAGTTCTCTGTCAGAGAATTTTGGAGGTGATGGCTTACCATCTGTTTCTCTCTTCTTCTTTTGGAAATATGTATACTCAAAATTCTCTATGGTAACTTAAACCTCCCTCATGAGCTGAACCCAGGTTCAAGAAAGGCATCCATGTTCTGAAGGAATGACAGATATTAACTTCCACAACTGTAGCAGATTTTTCATTCAGTAAAATTTCATACATATAGGTAGATTGTTTAACTGATTTATGATATATGATTATGCAATGTTACTGCAAATTTTTAATGCCAACTGCTGGTTCATATTTCCTAAATGAAGCATATTTATATATTTACATTATGTGTGACCATATTTTTCTTTCCTTTTTAGCTTTTAATATTCCATATATACTACTACTGTCTTCAGGTGGACCGCATAGAATTAATGAACATGCAATCAGTTCAGGAGTACCCAAAGTTACTGGCATCCCCATGGTTGGAGAAGGAAAAACTCAGGAATTGAATTCAAACTGCCAACTGATTACCTTAGACACAGCAATGGAATGAATGTATACTACAGCTCAAAGTGAAATAGCATTTTGCAAAAACATTTTTGTTAACATATTTACTAAATATTTAATGATTTTACTGAAATGCAAAACTTAACATCATTCTTCCAAAGTTTAGATGTCCACTCTTTATTGTTTTTGTTATCATGATCATTATTACTATTAACATTTATTATTAATAACATACTTCTTTCTTTATTTTTACCTTTGGAAAATCTATCAATCAAGCTGCAAGCATTAGAAAAGCTATTAATGATTATGAAGCCATTCCAGTGTTAGGTGCTATAAGTTTTGGTGGACTAAAAAGACCAGCATAAGCAATTTTCATGGACTAACATGTCACAAACAGATTTATTAGAAACATGATTTCCATCAACAGTGGTAGAAAATGCTAATGAAATTCCACACATTATTAATGTTGGGGATAGTAGAACATATTCCTCCATATTTGCTGCATATCTCATTCATTCAATGCTATCATAAGGAATAAGTGGATATAAAGTGGTTTTAAATATGACATTTTAAAATATTCTAAATTAAATTGCTCCAAACATCATTCATAAACAACTATCAGCAGTAACAATAAAATTATTGATATTTATTAGCCAAACTGATACTACCATAGTATCTATATATACCTTTTTATAAAGGAAAATCAACACCAATTTCCTCTCAGATGCACTATTCATAGCTACAACACTACATTTCAAAACATCAATGTGTCATTCTCAAGGCTTTCTAAATTTCAAAATAGCTACAGGTATTTAGATTTACTTTTATTTACAAGCACCATATGTTCATTTCCAACAAATAAATTAGTCCTTTCTAGATAGATGGTAGAACTTAAAGCCTTCTACTTGGCTGAAGAATTTCTCAAATGTGAACTTTCTAATATTGTATTAATTGTAGGATTACAATTGTAAAAATACTGTAGTATTATTCAGTATATTGTAACACTTTTGTTATAACAATGAATGTAGATTGTAAATTTTTATATAGTGATTTAATAATGTTTTTATCTTGAAGAGACTGATTACATAAGTAAATGTCAAAAAAAAGAAGTAATAATATAATGGTTTTAAATCTAAACCGTTCAAAATAATGGTATGATAAAGAACATTAAAACTAATGGCTAAGTAAGAAAAAAGATAAAAAATATACACATAGCTCTACCTGAAAGATGGGGCAGGAAAACCTTGTGCTTCACAGAACAGCACAAAACTCTCTGTTTCATATGTTCTATAAGATTCAGATGTCCTTGAACCAGGAATTTTGGGAGGTGAACCTCCAGAAGGTTCTGTAGATAGGTATAATACAGTTTGTTATAAGAAGCAAGGCTATGGCTATGCACTTGTTGCTTTATAAACAAAACTTTTCATTTATTATTCATTTATTAAAATTACTTGCTGAATATAACAAAATACATTTTAACCAATATAAAAAATTATAGTGCAAAGAAAAATAAAAATTACCCATTCTGTAATTGTTTACATTTGCTAGATATAAAGTATTAATTGGGTATTTTTCTTCATAAATTTTTATTTTCCTTTAATGACAAAGGATTTTTTAACTTCTGAAAAGATACTGCCTGAAGCAACAGCACATCTTTTGCCTTTACAACTTTCACCCTGTTTTTGAACTGTTCTTTGAGACTAATTTTTCCTTCAGTTTCCTATCAATTGTGCTGAAATAACAAATGCATTATTGAACTATATAAAAATGCCTGTATATGGTGATTATACTCCTGAGTATAAGGTAATATTTGTTATGTCATGGTGAATGTCTCATATTTCTGATTGGTCATTTATAGATATAATTTGATAATTACCAAAAATTGTGACAAATGCTGTAGAAATCTGTAATAAAATCTTCTCTGTGAAGATCAGGAAATGAACATTTGCCATGTTTACATTTTTTATTCCATTGATATAAAATTTAGGACTTTTAAGATATCAATCTACTTCATGCTGACTTGAATTGGGTATGCCAATTTAGTGCCTATAAATATCTGTTCAACTTGTGTTCCTAAAATGGTTAATAATGCCTAATTTTGTTTTTCTTAAAATAATTTGTATTATATTTTTGTAATTGTGCAATAATATATGGATTATATATTACATTTTATAGAAGCTAAAATACAAGTCATTTCGAGAGCTAGATACATTGCTCTTAGAGGGTCATATAGCAAATTAATTATTGAATGCATTACAAATTCATTGAAAATTCTTGGAAAAATCCTGAGCCATTTTGCATTTTCAATCCCTAAGGAAAACAAATGAGAATGTAGTGAAATACAAAACGTTTTCATAAATTATGTTTAAAGCAGTCATTTATATATGAAATATTCAATATAGTGTTTAGTGCTTTCAGTCAGCAGACATTACTGAAAGCTTTGGTGAAGAAAAAAATGCTACTAAAGCAACTGTGGAAGAAATTTGCTGTTCATACAATGACTCTAATTTTTTTTTTCCAGCTATAGGTGACAAAATTATTTTCTGCCAAATGTCTGTGAAATTTGAAAGTGTATCTCAAATTTCATGCTTTTTTTTTTTGCATTGCATTTTATTAATGTGCTTGTTGAGATTAGCATATATATGTTAATGCTATTATTGAATGGATTAATCATTACAATTGGTCTAGATAAACTGGGACAGCATACAAAGGGATTAATGAGCCAGAAAAATATTATATAGGAATTGGAACATCCATGTGGAAGAAATAGTCATTGATAGTAATTTTGTAAGTACAGTAGAATACCAATTATCTGAACATCATCATCTGAAATGTCAAATATCTTTAGAACTCACACTTTCCTGTCTGAATTTTAAAATAATTTTTTATAAATATACAATAGGTACATTATTTTTTTCTAACTCTATAACACATAAAAAAAAAAAACTCCAATTAGCAGGAAAACAATTATGGGATTTTAACAGATTGCATTGCTATGTTTAAATGTATTATAGGTCCATTTTGAGTGTTCACCATATAAATTCCTTGATCAATCATCTGATTTTGGTAAGTCTGAGAGCACAACTCTTACATAAGCTTAACTGCTCGCTCTCGCTCTCGCTCTCTCTCTCTCTCTCTCTCTCTCTCTCTCTGTCTCTCTCTCTCGTACAATTAGGATAATCACTTCATTTCTCTGAACTGTATATCAGACTTCAAGTGACTGCACTCCTCACATATACCATGGTGCACAACAGTGCATCACACATGCTTAAAATACTAGAGAATTTAAAGGTCTTACTCTCAAGCTTGAATCATTTGAGTTACCTGATGCATAATTAACAAAGTAGAAAGAATATTACAGAAAGTATTTTCCTAAATCAACATAAATATATAGACAGTAAAGATGATGTTTTTAAAAACAGACTTAATTCCAGTGCTACCAACCTGTTTTATTATATTGGGTGTCTAACAGAATGAATGAATAGTGTTTAACACTGTTTTTGCTACAGAGGCACCACAGGCGATGGACACTGATGACACATAAGATGAAATGATATATTGGGAAAGGATTTTATTTTTAAGGAAGGAATCGTTCCAGGCCTAAGTTTAGGGTACCTCCCCAGCATTTGCCATTTATGAGGACTGAAGAAAACCTGGAAAAAACCTCAGTCAAGGAGGATGGTCCTGGCAGTATTTGAACCCAGACCTCCCGCTCACAAGTCCGCGCCTTAACGACCTTGGCCACCCATGGCAGTGGGTGTCTAACTGAAAGCACCACTGTATTATGCAGACTGACTTCCAAAAAGTAAAATATTTAATATTAATCATAAAAGAATTACATGTTATGGACTGAAGGAGTTCATGACATGTATGTGTATATAGATATAAAAGTATTTAAGTAAACTACTGATGGTTTCAAATGTTATTCTCATTGCTGAGAAAAAAAAAATGAATTATTATTTATCATTTTAAGAGAGATACAGACTTTTTAAATTCTTAAAGCATTTTTAATAAATATATTGTTCAAGAAACTATTGAAGTATTCAGATTATTAACATTAGCATTTATTATTAAAAGCTAATGTTATACCAATAAAATTTTAAAAATAAAGAATTTTATGTATAATTCACCTTTTGTTAATACAGAGGAATTTAATGGAGAAGAAGTAACTTTTATAATAATGTGCAGGCTGATGTGCCCTAGATAATGTAGCTTTTATGGAATATTATGACACCATTGCAAATGAGGCAAGAAATACAGGCTTATATTTTATAACTACAGGAAAAGTACCTGATTAGTATCTCAAGCAGTTCTGCAAAAAAAGGAATCCACCAACTTCAATGCCAAGCCCAACACTAAATTTTGAACCATGAGCAATTGCTGCAGAGAAGTTTTGCTTCATTACTTTCTGTAAGGTAAAAGGACTTTCTGGTGTTATAAAAACAGTTTAACATGCAGCAGAATAAGTTTCACAAAGGAATATATTGAGAGATATAATTATATGACAGTTCCATGTAATGCAATAATGCCGCATAATAATATTAAGTATATTGCAGAATAAAAGAGAAGTGTAACCTACTATTTTAATACTTTATAATTTATTTTAAATTTTTAAGTTTCAGAATTTTTAAAATCCTTATTCCTGCCTATTGTAAACTTCTTTTAGTGCCCATACATCTGCTCTCTATTGTTATTTTCAAACAGAACTAAATATAATTGCATGCCATATCCATACAATACCTGAGACAATGCTAGAAAGAAAGTTGTTTTGCATTTTTAAGCAGTATATGTGGTCAACATCCATCTAAATGTAATTTTCACACACAATCTTCTGTTGCCTAGAATTTAATTGGAATTAGGAGTAAAAGTTGGAGATGAGAGCCAAGACTTGAATCATAGATCTTTGGCTTCCAATACCAAAGCTCTAACCATTTAGCTACCTTACTCTCTTCAGCTATACCTATTAACTTCTGTCTCTGAGACCCTGAAGGCCTCAAAGCTCATCTCATTACAAAGCTTTTGGGATTTAGAGTTTACTTTAGGCTTCTAGTTAAAGTTGGAAGAGTTTGAGTTTGTGTTTGTGTCTGGGTAGGACAGTATCTTAAAGATTACAGCATTGACACAATAAAGCAAAGATCCAGTTTTGAATAATTTAAAGTCAATATATATGTTTTACCAGAATCCCTCTAAAAAAAAAAGAAGACCTAAAGAATATTTTATTGGTGAGTTCCAAAAGTAAAAACAACATGGGCATTAAAATATGAAACAATTTTAAATACTTGATCATTTTTTAATAATACAGAATCCATGTTATGCATTTTAGCAATATCTCCTCAGTGACAATAACCAATTTTGTAAGTTATCTATATTTCTGCACTTTGAAATATGGCAATTTTATTTTTATTAATTTTAATGAATATGTTGTGTAAACAAATCCAGCTCAATTTCTCTTATGTTTCATTGAATTTTCCTCAAAGAAAGAATTACAGAAGAAACATTTATCAATACAAACACTGCCACTTGAATGCTGTCCAGGAATATTTTAATGGATGCATGCCACATACTTGATTGTTTTATTTTACTGTTAAGAGGGCACTACCATTACAAAAATAAATAAAAAAATAATAAACAAACCTATGATTTGGAACTGGATGTGCCTGAGCTTGGCAGAGCAATGATATATCCAAGTTGAAAGGTTTCTGTAGCACTGTAACTTTGGATGTGGGAGGAACCATTGGGGCTGTGCTACTAACAGGCTCTATTAAAGAAAAGTTATAATTTATACAATTTAAAATAAATGTAGTAAAATTTACTTAATTTATAAAACTGTTTCAGTATTATAAACCATTTCTGACTATTCTGAATGTGTGCTGCATGTGATAAAAAAAATCAATCAACTTATTTTATTCTGAGAAAACTGCAGTAAATTACATAATTTTAGTTAGTGTAGCAGTTCTCTTTCATCGAAATGTAAGTAAACATTGAATGTAAGTACAAAAGGTTAACCACTAAAACACAAGTACCATGAAATGTACATAAAAGTTACAAAATTTAATTGTTATAAATATGTTCAGTGCTGACATGTTTTATGTAATTGCAACTATGCATGCTAAATTTTTATTAAAAACTATTGCAGCAGCTCCATTAATATGCCATTCTGGGGTATGTTGCCTGAAGAAGTGTTTCTAAAAATATGTTAGAAAGTTATTTTTAAAACCTTGGCTTATATAATGCTTTCCAATATCAAGAAATAAATACTTTGTATATTCACTTATTAAGAGAAGATAATGGCTGATCTAGAAATATATAAAAATAAATGAAACATTTGAACATAACTCAATTATCTAATGAATTTAAAATAAGTGATCAAAATAAGTAAAAATCCAGAAGAACCCTTCGCCCACGAGAACTTTGAAATTATCTTCTTTGGGGGCATATGTCTCATTTTTTCAACAAATTCTGTTTGGTTAGAAAGCATGAATTGGACACAGTTTCTGCACCTCAGTTTCTAATTAAAAAAAAAAAAACTATGGTATATGGTGAGCAAAGTTCAGCTTGATTACATTTTATGCACTAGCATTGTTAATTTCCTTTGTAATTGTTACAAAATTTAGTAAATTGATGGTAAAATCAGAAGCTAATCATCTAGAATTATGCTCACCTTAAACATTTAATAATTAGTATTTATCAAATACTAAGCAAAAAAAAAAAAAAAAAAATTAAAGTCTGTAGGTTCTGGCTCTGGTCACTTTCTCTTTAGACCAGTACAATATTTCACACTGTAAACTGTAAAATTACAAATGTCTTGTAGCTCTTATTATGCCAGCAACCAGTATTCCTGCCTTTGGGAGTCACAAGTCAGAGACACAGGTCATTTTTTTATCAATAAGGGGAGTTACATCTTTGATAGATCAGAAATTAGCTCTTCCTTCTCCTTCCTCCTATCCTTATGCCTAATAGAACAAATTTACTTTATACAATGCAACACGATGAGCAATGCACCATCCTACAAGAATTCATTAGTTTTGGTTTTCTGAAACCATTAGGTTTAATTATATGAATATAAGAATGATAAATAACAATTTCGGAATTGGTAGTCATAATTTTTCAGTCTATTCTTTTGCTAATAGATAAGCGTGCTGCTTTATAATTCTGTGTGAAAATTATTTCTTATGCCATATGCAATGAATTAAGAAGGTAATGCAGCAAGTTCAATCCTGAATCCTGAATATGCACATTTTGATGTATTTTTCTACCTGTTTTTGCTTCAGCATTATATACAAAATGTTATTAAGTATTATAACAACTCACAAACAAATAGCTGTGAAGAAGAAAATTTTATAAATTGAAAAATCAAAACAGTATAAAAAATTAGTAGAATTAAATCTGAAATAGTGTGAAAAACACTTAATGCTTTCAATATATTGGAAAACCTTGTTTTGAATGAATTAAAAAGAGAGCCACATATATTAATTGCCGTTTAAACAGGAAAGTAAAAACTCTGAAAACAAAGATGGAAAACCTGCCATAAAGCTAAAAGAAATAAAAATTCTGGACCTAATATAAACAATGTAGTTAAGCTTTCAAAAGAAGCATTCAAGAAAGAAGAGTTGAAAGTATTAAAGGCTTAAAAACATGTGTATGATATTCCAAGAATGCAGAATAATATATAGCTGACACTGAGGTAGTGATAAAAGGGCTAAACTGGGTGAAAAAGATATTAGGAATAAATTGGGTGAATTATTAAAAAGAATAAACAGATAAAAATTTGGGAACTGTATCCAAAGCAAGATAATTAAATCACTGAAGAAAAGGGATACCATTTATGCAAAAGCCAATAAAGGTAACAAGATAGTAATATTGGACAGACATTACATTTATAGGATGCAATGCCTACTGAAGAGCAAAGAATTTATAGAAATAAAAGCAGTTCCACTGAATGAACACATAAAATCTGTAAATAATATTTTAAAATGTAACAGTATAATGAAAAAAAAAACAAAAAACAAAACAGAGCAGTACTAAGTTAAACAACACAATCCAAAATTAGAAAAGATATATGACATAGCATTCATAAACCTTACAATATTATGCAACCCATCATCAGCACCCTTTCACATTACCCAGTAAAGTGGCTAAAATACACATTTCAGTCACTGCCAAAATTTGTAACTCTCAGCTAAAGAACTCATTCAAACTAATAAAAAAAATTGAAGATAGAACATTACAACCCACTGACTCTTTGGTTTCATTTGATGTGAAATTCCTGTTTTCAAGTATACCAAAAGATAAATTGTTAAAGTACCTAAGGGAAAGGCTAAAATCAATAACATTAACTGTAAACAAATACATAAAACTTACAGAAACATTCATAAATCAGGCTTACTTTACATTTAATGCAAATTCTACAAACAAGAATCAGGCAACTATGGGAAGCCCCTTATCCCCCTTTTTGACTAATCTATTTATAAGCAAATTTGAAACCTACATTAAAAACATTTTCCATGCATATTACAAACATGGTACAGGTATGTTATATTTTTGCAATAGAAAATGAAAAAAACAAATTAATGATGTCATCCATCCATCCAATCCAGTTCAATCCATCCATCATGGATGAATTGTAGAAACATCGGTGTCAATATGTAAATAATACATGTGCTATTATTCTTTTCCTTCACAATGTCAGAAACTGTAACAGATCTAGTGGCAATAAATGCTATCTCTCTGTCCATTTGTCTGTCAGATCCATCCATCATGGATGAATTGTAATGTATGAAACATTGGTGTAAATATACAAATTATATACTATCATTACTTTCCTTGACAAAGTCAAAAACTGTAACAGATATAATGGAATAAATGCTATCTCTCTGTTCGTCGGTCTGTCAGATCCATGCATCCATGCACCCACCGCACACACCCACACACACACACCGATCCATCCATCAATCCATCGTGGATGAATTGTAATGCATGAAACATTGATGTAAATTGTAAATAATATTAATATATGTGCTTATATTATTTTCCTTGACAATGTCAGAAACTGTAACAGAACAATTGACAATAAATGCTATCTCTCCATCTCTCTCTGTCTTTCAGATCCACCCATCCATCCAGCTACCTACTATCTACATTAGGACAATGCCAAGAAAAACAAGTACATAATATGTTGGCTGTTAGCACCTAAATTCAGAAGGCCTTAATTAGTTCGGCTATTAAATAACACATATGCATTAATGCATTGCCCACTAGAGTAGGCCTTAAAAATGAACTTTGCTTTGATAATTTTACTTGTTTTTAATTTACCAGTGAAAGCTGGAATGTTCATATCTATCTTCACTGAAGAGCAGTTTCTACACCTCAGGCAAAATAGAGATCTTGGAAAAAACTTTTGGCCTAACAAGGAAGCAGTTTTCAAAAATCATCTATAGTATTGAAATATGGAAGATATGTCACCACTTCAGTAAAATATAGAGCAGAATGAATACAAATTTCATCTAGAGCTTTCACAATAAATTTAAATTCTTCCTTATGAAAAAATACCTCTGTGGCAACATTAGTTCCTTTAAATAAGAAAAATATACAAGCTTTCTTTAATCTGTGCAAAGTCATAATGTATATGAACCCATCAAAATTTAAACATAGTTGAAACAGGCTTCTAAATTGTTCTTACTAAGACTCCTAATTAGTTGGGTTTGAACAGTTCACAATGTGAGCAAAGGCCTCATGAAACATATCCTGAATTTTTAAGTTTTGAGAGTAAAATGTTAAAGAGTGTTTTATCACTGTATCAATATTTTAAATGTTTTTAATTCATTGGAAGTGAAACTATGGAAGTGTTTTTAAGCATTTTAAAATATTTTATCCACTGGACATTTAAAACTGTTTACAGCTAGGCATGTGATGATTACTTAATTGGACATACAGGACCAATTATTATCAGATATTTGTTGGCTATTCAATGTAGATTACAATAAAATTGCAACATTAAATAATGCTGTACAATAAATTTTAAATTTTTTAGTAAAGACTTAAATTTACGTTATTTGAGAAAGGTCATTTAATGTTATGGAGATTAATATTAATGAAACTGAAACAGCTGGCCCACTTCTTGCAGAACTATTCATTGGCCCTGTGCCTTATGCTGCATCAAAAGAAATAAAATAGGAAAAATATTACCCTCATTGCATGACACAGTCACTCCTTTCAAAAGAGCTTTACTAAGAAATAGAAAGTGAAAGGAAGCTGAAACATACACCAATGTTAATAATATTAAAAAAAAAAAAAAAAAGAGAGAGAAACGGCAAAAGGGAGTAGAAAAAATGTTCCCACTAGGATACATTTTTTTTAAGCCAATACAATGGACAATACGGTTACAAATTTTTTTATAGAAGGGACTCAAGTAGATGTAATAGATTTTATTCTATCTGAAAACAGGCACAGTGCCCCATAGTTAGCAATATTCATGTTTTCATGAAAGGAAAGGAAACCAGTGTGCAGAAGGAAATTAATGAGAGAAACATCAAGGAGTTACAGATTAATTTTGCATTAGAGCAATGGGAAATACGTACTTTCTAACGCAGACAACAAACAAAAAATGCACATTTCAATACTTACTGCGTTCTTATAACTGAAACAATTTATAGGGACAATGCAGTAAAAATTCAGCTACCAATAGACATATGTGAAATAAGAAATCAAATGAAAGACAGGTACTTTTGTATACTCAATGAGAAATAAAAACAATTTAGAAATGAACATCAAAAGCAACTAAAGCATAAAAATAGTGATAAATAGTAAAACAGGCTAAATAGTTCTAACAATATGTGAAAAAATACTAGGAAAATAGCTCATGAACCAAGATTTACTGAAAAAGTTCAATTAAATATAATAAATGCAGAAAATTTCATTAAAAATAAAAAAGATTAAAAAAAAAAAAAACTAATGCAGTAAAATGGACTTAATACTGACAAATAAGACAGAAGCACTCAAAATTATAGAGACTAAATATTGTACTTACAAAGCTGTTGAAAATGGGGTGGTAATATATCCTAAACTTAGGTTTTAATTTTTTTACACTAAACTCCCGAAACGCATCTTAGTTTGTGTAAGTAAATGGAGTTTAGTGTAAAAAATGAATACCTAAGTTTAGGATTATAGAGACCATCAAATAAATACTTATAAATATGAATGGCATGCAATTTCCTCTGTATTACTGAAGCAATGTAATAATAATAGCTCAACAATGGCCAAATCTTTGCCTATCTTGTTAATTATTCTATGGAAAATGCATAAAATTAATAACATCACCACTGCACATGAAGGGAAATTTGACATTAATAATTATTATAGGCTGATTATCCTTATCTCAGTGATGAGTAAATTGAAAAAGTAATTTACTTTATACTACACATTTTCCTGAACAAATATAATATCATACATAAATTTCAATTTGGATCTAGTAAGGAGCTCTCTATAATATCAGCAGTTTTAGAAGTGTATGTTTTAAATAATGCAAGGAGGCTTAGGTGGTAATAGTAAGGTATAAGCTTTATTCTTTGATCTTTCAAAGTCATTTGATACTGTATCACATGATATTCTTTTTAGGAAAATTAAGCTCATTGGCATTCGAGAATAATAATTTCTGAGCAGTAAGTAGCAAATTTATTTATTATATTTGAGATTTGTCTATTTGCACACCTATTTTCTTGTTTGTATATGTGCATGCATGTGAGTGAGAAAGAGTGTCCTGGTTTTAACCTTTGAAATTATGGTAGCCTTAAATGTATGGATCTTTTCTCAGGCTTGTGATTTTCATTTTATATAAAAATGATCTAACTTCTGTGGCAGATTTACATCTTATATTATGCAATGAGACAACATCACTTTGATGAGCAATAACAACTACAATTAAAACATAGCCTAGCAATGTTACTAGTTGTGTAATGAGATATTTTCATAAAAACAAATTTTTAAATAATGTAAATAAAATAAAATTTTAGGTTATGTGTCCAAATTTAAAATCAGAATTGGTTGTAAAAATAAGAAATAATAATAGTGGAAAGTATAAGGAAGCATCTATTTTAGGTATCATTATAAATAATGCCCTAACCTAGAGAGACCACATTCTATACTGCATAAAAGTTAGCAAGTCTGTCATCTATTTAGGCATTATGCATGTCTACTGAGTATTATGATTAGAAAAAGAATAATTATATTATGATGTTATTTTTTCTTGATTTCTCTGCTGGTAGCTTTGTACTATGTTGCTCATTTGCAAAATGCCATTTAGATAGGTTATGTGTAATATAAAATACTGTTTCAGAATAATGTTTTGTTTAGGATACAATCATCTCAAACATGTATTCTCTATTATGCCAACTTGACTTTGTACTCCTTAAATGTATACCTGTAAGTTAACATTTTTTGTTACTGAGAAAAAAAAGGATGATAATGCTTATAACTATATCATTCATAATTAGGTATTTATTAAAATACATTTCATAGATAAAGGAATAATAAAATGTTGATAGACAAAGATCCATATGTTATGGATTTAATACTTTTTAACAAAATAACATTAATAATAAATGCCTTGAGTAGGTACAAATTTAAGCTTAAATTGGAGAAATACCTAAGAATTAAATGCTAATAAAATATAAATTAATTATGTGGTTAAATGCAAAACTATACCTAATTATAAAAGTGTCTGCAACCTTTTAGCTATAAATTATGACAATTTAAGAAGATCTGTTTAAGATGATAGTGGTGATGATGATTGTTGTTGTTTGTTAACATCATCATCACCATCATCATCATCATCATCATAGAAGAATTTGATAAAAATTATGAGAATATTGTGGGGGGAAGAATTAAATGATCTGGAATGGCCATAGTAAAAATATTTTGTTGTGTTATTGTTGTTTATTGTAGGAAGTGGGTCCATGTCACTATCTTCTCTTTCACCATCTTATCCATAGTGCACTTAGTTTACCTGCTCTGAGGGCAAGATGACAAATGTGATAGCAATTGAATAGAAGAAGTAAAATAATAACTAAAAATGTTAATTGGAACATTCACAGTGAAGCCAATCATATAATTGAAATCATTTTATGATATAGTCGAACTACACACTCTTATGCTTCACTTACTTGTCACTATTGTAGACCGGTTTCGAGAACAGTTGTTCTCATCATCAGTTCAAATCTCCGACTCGGAGATTTGAACTGATGATGAGAACAACTGTTCTCGAAACCGGTCTACAATAGTGACAAGTAAGTGAAGCATAAGAGTGTGTAGTTCGACTATATCATAAAATGATTTCAATTATAAGTAAAATAATGTTTACACCACCAGGACATGGCAACAGGTGAAAGCCAAATATCTTATCAAAATAACAAAATCTATAAATAAATGAAAATTAGGAAGTATATAATTGGAAAGAATACTATATGAACTGCTTTTAATGAAGAATAAAAGCAATAGATCTAAGCTGCCAGGATAAAAAAAAATTAAATAAAGCTTAATTGGATTAAAAGTAAAAACTACTAAAATCATGCCAACACATTAAACATCTTTTGATGTTTCACATTAAAACTTTTTTTAAAAAGTAAATAAGGACTAGTTTTATGAGTCAATTGCTCACACTGTCAACCATTTGACAACTAACGAATCACTTCAAGTAAGATGTGTACTTGACTGACAGTGACTTGACTTGACTTGACTTGACAGACAGTCAAGTACACATCCCACTTGAAGTGATTCATTATCATCAAATGGTTGACAATGTGAGCAACTGACTCACGAAACTAGTCCCGATTTACTTTTTAAAAAAAGTTTTAAAAAGAAATGTCAAGAGAGTTTTAATATGTTGACATGATTTTAGTAGTTTTACTTTTAATCCAATTAAGATTTATGATAATTTCACTGTGTGGATTTCTACATTCATTTTTATTGAAGTACAATAAAGCTTTCTATTGTCTTCTTCAATTAATGTTTAGTATTAAAAATGTACTTATACCTCCCTTTAATGCCATTTACTTGCATAAAGAAGCCACAGTAAAGATATCAGTAATAAAAAAGTAGATCTTATATCAAAGCATCTATAGATATTATGGTAAGATTAGTTCACTTTTGTGCAAGTAACACTATAGTGTGAGTAGCACTCAATAAGATCCGATAGATTTAAAATATTTGAAACGTAGCATTTATCTTACCAACTCCTTAACTCATTTATTAAAACTTTTCAAAATTAATTACAAAGCAACATAAGTTTATGGAAATTAGTAATCGACTGTTTGAGATATCACAGTAGTGTAAATCATATGAAACAACACAAAGGTATTAGAAAAATCAGTTGTTATAAACTATTTTTCTAGTTTAATAATTTTCTTTATTAAGATAATTAGTTTCCTGAGTTCACTGTGCATTTAGCATTTTGGTGAGATTTCATCCATATTTTATTCCTTTCTTCTGAAGTTTGATTTTGGAGGGGCATCAATATATGCTTAGAAGTGTTTACCAATTTCTATACTTTATATATGACAATATTATGAACATCAATATATGAGATTCTTAGTTAATATTGTTTCAAACATTTAGTTCCATAATATTAATGGAAAATTTATAAAGCACTCTCACCTGAATAATGGAATAGGAAATGCTTGTGCTTCACATAAAAGACTGTATGTATACTTGGATTTCACCTCAAATGAATCTGATTTTGCAGACTTTGGAAATTTTGGTGACACTCTTCCCACAGGCTCTAAAATGTAGACTTATATCAGCAATTTAGGAACATTTAAGATGATAACATTTAGCCTTTATTAGATACTAGATTTCAAGTGGATTAGCAACAGTCACAATTGCAAGCATGAGCATAAATATAAAAATAAGGAATGAAAAAGGTAATGGCTTCTTACGCTTTTTTTATATTCTTCAACATTACAATGTGATCAGTTATCTTTTTTTTTTTTTTCTCCTCAGGTAGTCAAAAGGATGTTCTACTTACTTAACTGAGGAAAGTAATTTGGAGGTCAGCTAAATGTCAGAAAATTAATTTTATAGCTATCTCTTTATGATAATACAGCAATTTACTCAGAATGGATCTATCATATTGCACACTGAGCTGCATTGCCTCAAAAATGGAATTATACTTTAAAAAAATGAGAAAACAAAAGAACATGGGGAGAGAAAAAAGGGCAACTCATACAAATGTCACTCATATACGCACATCACACATCCACTGAACTTACCATCCATCTTCTCTCTTTCTCTCTCTGTTAAGTGGCTTTGGTGCTTGGATCAATGACCTCATAGAGCATGAATATTATTTCCAGTATTTTGTGGCACATAGAAAGCTGACGTCTCAGGTCTATAGAGTTTCTTATTCTTTTCTTTCCCTTAGGTTTTCATAATTTGTTTAGTTACTTATTATTTATTCCTATGAAAATTATTTGAATTTTCTGAATTAAATGTAAAAACTTAAGAAAAGAAATTATCTTTGTATTCTATTAGCCAACAGACCAAAGACACTAAAGTTACTTGTTTTATATATATTCTGGAGTGAAGTAAAACATATATCAAACTTGTTGAATTAAAAGTAAAACTTCTAAAATCATGTCATTATATTAAACTCTCTGTGAAACATCAAGAGAGTTTAATATAATGACATGATTTTAGAAGTTTTACTTTTAATTCAACAAGATTATGATAGTTTCACTGTGTAGATTCCTACATTGATTTTTAATTGAATATACCAAACTGTCTGATTTTGCTTCATATACAATGGTAACTTTATTCCAATGCTTCAACCTGAGGCATAGTAGTTTCTAGTTTTCATAATGTCTAGCAAAAATCTTATTAATGATTAATAAAATTAATTGTGGCACAAAAAGCTCTAAAATTTAATAATACCAGAACTTTTCTGAGATTGGGTTTATCTAAAATGTGGAAAAATGTACTAAAATGAATTCAGAAAATAATTACATTGTGGATTGAAGTGGGAAGAATACAAACTGCTAAAATATTTTAGCATCATAAACAGATTGCCTGATTATAAAGTGGTAATAAAACATATTTGTTGCAGAGCAGAAATTAGCTATGAGTGATACTAATCACTACTGATAAAAGCCCTAATTCCCATTATGCTTATTCCAAAATGTATTACTTTTAAATCAGCTGTAATCTAAAGAATGTTAAATGCAAGTTACACAAGTTAATATAAAGGTTAATAAAATAAATGCAATGCAAAAAGTAAGAACATACACAAATATTATAATTCAATTCTATGGACTTCAACATGGTAAAAGGGGTTGATTAGAGGATTTAAATAATTAATAAACAAAGTCTAAGTGGAAATTTAAAAAATATACCTACAACCAAGAAGTTTAACAATAAATTCAATTTAACTACATTTACTCTAGTAGTTACATTATTATGGTTAACACAGTAATAAAAAACTGTTTTGAAGAGATTATAACTTTAATAAAAATCATAATAATTTAGATTGCCACATTTAATCTCCTTTCAATATGAATAATGATCCACAGAAAATATGTTCCTTACAGCAGTTTAAATACACATTTTTTTGGAAAAAGAAACTACTCTATAGGACCAAGGAAGTAAAAATACTGAAAGTAAAATCCTGGATGAAAAATTGTTATCACAATACTCCTCAGTGATATAGGAAAAAGAAATTGAAAAAAAACAAAGGAGAGTTTGAAGACAATACCTGACTATAATGATGTAATCTTGGTTCTTAATTGCAAATACAGGTGAAAATATTGAATCATTACATAAGGTTTACATTCATAATAAATGCAGTGATTTTAAAGAAACTAATACTTCAGAAATATTTAAATTCTTTAATTGGTTCACTCAGCCTTAATTTCACTTTTAAGTGTTAAGACATGCACCTTCTATCATAAAAATGTTTATGCTTCATGAATGGAGAAAATGGGCAAGTTCTTCATTATTAGGAACACTAGTTAAAGATACAACAAATCACCTGAATATTGGGGCAGGATATCCTTGGGCTTGGCAGAAGAGAGCAACTGTGGCATTCATCTTCCTACGAAATGATTCTGATGTTTCAGTTCCAGGAAACTTTGGGGGGGAACCTCCTGATGGTTCTACGAGCAAGTGCAGATAAATGTAACCTATGACTTTATTTAAAATGATAAAAACTTTAAAAGCTATTTAATTTCTAAGCTTACCTGAATAATGGCACAGGAAATCCTTGTGCTTGACACAGAACTCCAAACCCTTGACCCACTGACCTCATAAAGGAATTAATTTTATCATCTGATGAAAATTTTGGTGCTTTTGCGCCAACTGGTTCTAAGGGACATAATATATTAAAATAATGGATAAAAGTGGGCCATAGATTGAATTTAAATGTTTCAAATTTTGCACAATTTCTTCCCCCTTACTGCAAGTGGAACAAAAGGTTTAGAAGGCTAAAGACATTCTTTGGTTGGCCTACCTGAAAGCTGGTACAGGAAATCCCTGTGCTGGACATAAAAGAGTGAATCCTTGGCCAGCAAATCTCACAAATGAGCTACTTTTGTCATCAGTTGAAAAAGTGGGTGATTTGGCTCCAACTGGCTCTGCAGAGAATTATATCAAGTTAAAGGGATTAAGAAATTGTGCAATATTTTTCTACATGAAAGAGAAATAGAAAAAAAAAACATAAATGTGTGCCAAGCAAGCAATCTAAGAATGCTCTAAATTTTTGTATGTTCTATCATTCTCAGCAATATTGTCACTTCATTTATTTGAAAGTTTTCTGACTTAATGGACAGAGAGAGGTAGTTTTTTTTTTTGATTGATTTATTTATGGACGTTCTTTAACAGCTCAGGTCATAAGCGTCCCATTCAACTCAGGGGGTGAAACAGCCGACAAATTTTGCTCAGAGGCCTCTCTTTCAGGCTTGAGGTTCTTTTTCGTGCCCGTAAATGTACGGCACAGGACCCATGGCTTTACTTCCCTTCCGAAGGAAGCCATACTTAGGATTTTTATGCCCGAAAAAATCCATCGGTCCTGGCCAGGTTCGAACCCCCGATCTTGGGTTTAGGAGGCAAGTATGGTAACCACTACACCACCAGGACCGACAAGAGAGAGGGAGTGATTAAAGCATGTATGCTCATACATTTAAATGAATTCATGGGCCACACTATACAGGATAAAAATTAATTATTTTATGATCAACATCTCATTCAGTCAAGAAAGAATTATAGAAACATACCATGGAAGCACATAAGTATTGGGTGGAAAGATGCTTCTGATAGTAATGAAATAAAGAAAAACTGATAGTTATTGATATAAACAATCATAACTAAAAGCAACACCATGGCAGAACGACTAGACTAGTTGTCTCCCACCAAGGCAGTCCAGGTGGCAATAGTAAGTGGGATTTGTGGCAGATGAAATGACACTTGGGCAGGTTTTCTATGAATAATTTAATTTCCCTTGCCTCTCATTCAATCATTGCATCATCATCCAACCCACTTCACCTTCATCATCAATCAGATAATGTAGTCTGCTAATTATTGGTGCACATGTTACACTATGCACCTGCCCTTCTGTCACGTATGTACAAAACTGCAATCCCCTGATTCAGGCAAATGAATTGGCATTAGAAAAAAACATACATATACATGATCATAAAAACATAAAAATATGCAAATATGCAATGGAATAAATGATATAAATGTAGTGCTGATAAGTTAAATATGAATACATTTATTTATTTTCATGTTTCTCTGTTTATTTATTTATTTATTTATTACTGCAAAGAGGCATTTAGGTACATTATAAACATTTTCCTTCCCAGTTTGACTCTTGAGCCTACTCTTAGGCAGAGACTGAAACACTGGAGTACATCATTAAAAGGAACAAAATAATGTGTGTAGCCATGTATGCATACACAAATTGGAAGATTTACCTACATACAGGTGACATGTGCAACAATGGTAAAACTAAAAAACATGCCAACAATGCAAATTGTTTTGATATTTTTTGACTTTTACAATCATGACCACCACCATCACCACCACCATCATCATTATCATCATCATGTTGTTCCCGGTGGTCTAGTGGTAGCCATATTTGCCTCGTAGACCCAAATTTGCGGGCTCAATCCCTGCCAGGGTTGATGAATATTTTTGGGCATACAAATTCTAAGTATGACTTCCTTCAGAAGGGAAGTAAAGCTGTGGGTCTTATGTCATAGATTTACAGCATGTAAAAGAACCTCAAGCTTGAAATAAGAAGCCTCTGAGCAAAATTTGTCAACCATTTCACTCAGTGAATTGAATGGAACTCTGATGACCTGAGATGTTAAAGAGCATCCGTAAATAAAACAAATCAACATATCATTTTGGCAAGAACATGATAAAGGATCGTTTAAAGTTCTAATAAATACATATTTTGAATATTAATAAACATCTATTTCGATTACTTTTTGGCAATTCTTTCTGTCAGCATTATCATCATCATCATCATCACCATCATCATCGTCGTCATCATCATCATCATCATTATGGCAGTGCTTTTAAGATACACTACATTCCCAGTTTTTGTAAAGTGTGCAACAAAATTAATAAAAATTGCTGGTAACACATATTTCACAATATGAAGGTTAAGCACTGTTGTATTATAAAGAAAATGTGAGAGGCCATGTCTAGAGACTGATTGTACACAAAACTTTCCCCTGCCAAAATTGAACATGACATGAATTGAATCTGTCGTCACTAACCTTTAGGTTAGTGAAGCATAATTAGGTTAGTGAAGCATGAAGAGTGTTAAGACGACAGATTCAATTCACATGAGCTTCACTGTGTTAGTTCCATATGAAAATTTTTTTTAAAGATTTACAATTTTTAAAAAAATTTAAATAATGAACATGGCATGCCTGTTTTATAGAGGGTATTGTTGTTGATTTGCTCTATTTACAGATGCTCTTTAACATCTCATGTTATCAACATCCCATTCAATTAAGGGCGTGAAATGGCTGACAAATTTTGCTTAGAGGCCTCTTCTTTCAGGCTTGAGGATCTTTTACATGCAGTAAAGCTATGACCCAAGGCTTTACTTCCCTTCCAAAGGAAGCCATATTTAGGATTTTTATGCCCGAAAAAATACACTGATCCAATCCAGGGTTGAGCGCTGATCTTGAGTTTAGGAGGCAAGTATGGTTACTACTACACCACCAGGACCAATAGAGGATATTGTGATCCTGTACATATTTGCAATAATAGCTTCTCTTTTCTCTACTGCTTCATCAAAATTAGGCTGAATAACATGCTAATTCAGTAGCTGCAATTCTTTTCAGCACTTTATAAAGTTAAAGGAATATTAGATGTAACATCTAGCAATTTCCTCTCTAATGCAGTTCATAGGCAAAATAAAAATAGGATTACGATATAGTTTTGCTTGTGTGTGTGTTCAAAATCTATAATGTTAACGTCCTACAGTTAATTCCATTGCATGAACATTCTCAAACACAGTAACATCTAGCAGTTTCCTCTCTAATGCAGTTCATAGACAAAATAAAAATAGGATTCTGATATAGTTTTGCTTGTGTGTATGTCAAAATCTTAGTGTTAACATCATACAGTTACAGAACATTGCTTCTGATACAACGCAACAACAACCTTTCACACCAGTCGTCCAAGGCCGAAGATGGAGATAACCTATCTTTGAAACCGGTTCCATATATTTTTAAGGTTAGTGAAGCATGAAGAGTGTTAAGATGACAGATTCAAATCATACAGTTAATTCTTTTGCATGAACATTCTCAAATACAGTGTTATAAGAACTTTTGCAAAAAAAAAAAAAAAAAAAAAAAAAAAAAAAAAAAATCTATGATCTCAGCAGCTAAGACTTCTGGAAGCCACAGTATTAATAAGAAAGAATCAATCATTCACATTTACTTTTGACAAAAACTTGCTGAAAGGCTGATGTTTGAAAGTCTATGATTTTGTAAATCCCTTTTGGTTAAAACCAGTAATATTTGTAAATAAATACAAAAGTGATGGAACTTTGCTTTCATCTCTACTTATGGAACATTTTGTACTTTTCAATTTTAAAAAACAAAGTATGAAGTTTATGTGTCATCTTGAAAAGTAGTACCATAAGGTACAAAAATGGCTGATGTAGAGAATTATTCAAGTTAATGGACCAAGAACATACAGACTACATAGAAAGGGTAGTTGCTGTTAAGGAGCAAAAGAACACTGAACCCATGTTTTATTCAATTTCATTTGATGATAAAACATATGTTGCTGTATGTTACTCACTTTCAAGCTGTCTCTTTATCAATTTCTAATGCATAACTTACCTGAATGCTGGGACTGGAAAGCCTTGTGCAGGACACAAAAGCCCAAATCCCTCAATGGAGGCAATCACAAAAGAACTACTTTTATCATTAGTTGAGAATTTTGGTGCTCTTGCCCCAACAGGATCTGTGTTAGAATTAATAATTACACATATAGAATGGTGCATTCAAGTTTCTTACCTAAAAGCTGGGACAGGATAACCCTGAGCAGGGCAAAGTAGCCCAAATCCTTGTCTCTGGTGTTTAATAAATGAACTACTTTTTGCCTCAGTTGAGAATTTGGGTGCTTTTGCTCCAACAGGCTCTGTTGAACATTTCATACATGTTTCATTTCAGTAGATCAGTAGTTGTTGCACTAATTTAGCTCTATTTGTTTACTCTATCCTAGTCCTGAAGTATGATATTGCATACTATTGGAATTAAGGGCATAACAGATTTCCATTTTTTATTCTCAAAAAATCTATAATTTGTATTTTTTATAAGTAAGGAAAATACCATTTCATCATCAATAATTTCTAGAACATGTTTAGTTTCTCAGTCATTAATGGCATTGATGGTGGTAGCGGTTGTAAAATAGAGCTGATAATAATGATGATGATGAGGAGGAGGAGGAGGAGGAGGAGGAGGAGCAGCAGCAGCAGCAGCAGCAGCAGGAGGAAGAGGAGCAGGAGCTGGGAAAGGAAGTACAATAAGACAAACATGATGACAATGTTGATAAGTAAAATGGCTTGATTAGTGACAGGGCAAATAAAAGTATTCAAAATATCTTCAGTACTTCCCTACCTATCACAAATTTCACCTTATGATTTAACCCCAGTTGCATATGTACAAGATGAGCAAAATCTGGCTAACTAGTCTGTTGTTCAGTCAGAATACTATCATGCTCTTAAAGATTTTACGTCCATAAATAAGTATTTGCCAGGACTAGAATATATCTGTTTTTTCAGTAAGTAGTTTTAAGCCAGAAATATGCTGATAGAATCAAAGCAGGATTTTTTCTTTTTTGAACATATCAAAAATCACAATTGAAAATTTAAATATCTATCTAAATACTAATGGAAATTTAAATTACAAGTATGAAAATTCAAATTGTTTTGAGACTGGAGAGGAAAAAACAAAATTCTTGTTCACTCTTTTTGCAGAGAAGGAATATTGTTCCTTTTGATTCTCCCTCCCACTAGTTATGGTTGTGTGTTGGCAACCAACTAACAAAGGACTCACAGAATTTGTAGACAATTTGACATTAGAAATTCATTTTATGCTTTAAAAAAAAGGATTAATTACTTATAAATGCAATGGCATAATTGAAATGAAATATTAAAAATACTTTATATTAAGTCTGGAAGTATTATTCAGATTCTCCATTTGCCAAAATGCAACTTTCGCAAATAAAACTTATAATATTATAACTTATTTTGAATCTTTCAAGTTCACTTCAACATATTATTTTATTCTCCCTAAGTAGCATGTTATTTTATTGTGACTCCCTGCCCATGAATTAAACTAAACAAAGATTTATCAGAGGTAGATTTAAAATAAGTTATAATATTGCCTTTTGTCCAATGGAGAATCTGAATATTACTTCCAGCTTATTATAAAGTATTCTAAATATTTTACTACAGTTGAACCATGCATTTATAAGCCACTTATCTCACTTTTTAAAGCATAAAATGAGTTTTTAATGTCAAATTGTTTATAAATTCTGTGAGTCCTTTTAGTTAGTTGCCAACACACAGCCATAACTAGAGGGATGGGGAATCAAAAGGATCAATATCCCTTCTCCCCAAAAGAGTCAAACAGAATTTTATTTTTTTCCTCCTGTCTCAAAATATTAATAATTTAAATTTCCATTAGTATTTAGATAGCTGTTTAAATTTTTCAATTTTAATTTTTGACATGTTTAAAAAGGAAAACACATCCTGCTTTGATTCTATCAGCATATTGGTGGCTGAAAACCACTAACTGAAGAAAACAGATTGTTAATGATTGTTATATTATCAAAAGTAGCTCAACAAAAGTGTTGGACTATAAAAAAATTATGTAACGAGAGCTATAAAAACTAATGCTTGTTTTTTGAAATGTCAGAAGTGTCTTAAAATATTTTCCCCTTTCTTGTAAAAGTTTATATAGTTTCATAATGCATAATCAAATAAACAATACTTAAGTTGGTTGAAAAAAAAGCAGTTAGGAAAATATTTCTAAAAATATTTGTTAATTGTAAAGTGTTTTCTGTAACACACAAGATATCTAGACCAGAACAGTTAATTCATGAATGCCCAGCAGGATATAGGCATCAATAATATTCTCAATAAAGACAAATATTCTGGTGATTCCTTGGGAATATTAAATTTTATGGAAATATAATTTAAATATTAAAGTTAAATAAATATTTACATTAATGGCTCTATTTTTAAGGGGGAAGATCCATACTCTACTCTGGATCACATCTACATAGAAACCATTGGTTGTGCATTTGTTCATCAGATCCAATTTGCATATAAAGGGGATTGCATTATCATATTTCTACATTAAGTCTTGCACAATGTGCCAGTTATGCTCAGGATTGTAATACACTAAAGACCTTGAACAAATTTTTCATTTATTGGTGCCAACAGTAAAGAAATATATCACATAGTGTGTGCTATATACTTTTTAACTTTCTATGTAGCTTTTCCTGGAAAACCTACATTAATACTCTAAAAGTGAAAGATGCATGTTATTACATAGCTGCTTGCTTATCTCCCCCTAGATCCCCTAAATCCTACAGCTAAACTAAATAAAATTTGCAGTAATAAAACTCTTTCAACTAAAACCATGCAAGTTAATATTTAAAAGAAACAGAAACTTGTCACCTTGCTAATAATGATGAATAATCCATGTTTTACTAAAAAAGTTGCTATTGCTAATTGCCAATTATAGAATGTTTAGAAGAGCAATACACCTGTTATTAAATGTAATAATTTAATGATATAAAATTATAAAAGCCAAATCTAAGCAATGGCACCTAAACATACTAAGCCAGATATTAGTTTACAAAAAGGATGTGAGAGATTAAATCAATCCACTACCAGAGTTGCATTTTATTTATTTTTAAAACATTTTCAATGTTTGCTAAATGCCAAGGTCTTTTGAGACAAAGAGTTACCTTCATTTTGGTTACTGTTATACTGGCTGCCTTGAGAAATGAAAGTGCTAAAAATACTTTTGTCATTGGATGGCCACATCATTTAGGTTAAATATGTTTTAACTAGGATGGAGTTAAAACACATGGCAGAGAACAATTAGTTACCAAGTTTGACAAAATGTGCCTCAATATTTTTAAATAATATTTAATACCTGTTTTTACTACTGTGGCATCATACATTTGTGGTATTTACATTCATGGTACCTGAGATAAACTAATCAATTGAGAAATGTTTTATTTATTTTTGTCAAAGAAGTGTTCCAAGCATAAGTTTAGGAATATCCCAGGGTATATACACAGCAGCCAGTGAGACCAAGCTGAAAATGGAGGCAATCGCCTTTGAAACATGTCCAAGTAAGTGGAACAAAATTAGCAACATTTGAGTGATTTCGTAACAATAATTTGTCATATTATATCCCAGACATTTGCCATTTATGAGGTCTGGGTAAAACTTGGATAAAACCACAAAGAGGAAGAATGGTCCTTTTTGAAATTGAAACACAGAGGTCTCCATTCACAAATTCAGATCTTAGCTGCATCAGTTACCATCTTACTAGTGCCTTGCTACCATTCATTATGGACAGAGATTGAAAAAGGCTCAGTGCATGATGAAGACTACTGAAATTCAATGAAGCAAAATACTGAGCATTCAGATGTGATGATTAAAGTATTTAAAAATCAATTAAGAAGTTTGCACAATAGCAATATGTTGGTATCTCAATTACACATTTAGCACTAAGAATGGAGCTAAAGCTGTGCAAAAAGTATACTCAAAGAATTAAAGGCAATAGTGAATATATTGTTGTAATTGTTTCAATTATTCCTAGTTACAGCAATGAAGTGCAATTGATAGCACATTTTATCACCAAGAGCATGTTTGTATGATTCCATTGATTTGGATACATCAGTGCTGAAAAAAGTAGATTATGGTTTACACAGTTTGTATAAGTACTTATATCAGGAAAGCTTTGAATTATGGGCTACCTTTTCTAGGAATGGAATCATTGCTTACATTCTCTCAATGAAACAAATTCTGATTGGAACATTTCTCAGATTCTCTGCCATTTCATTTGTGAATTGAATGAGGTTGGAATAAACAAAGCATGATTTCACCTACATAGTATAACAGCTCGTTCTGAGAAAAATCAATAACAATCATTATGGAAATGTTTGACAACTTGTAGTTTCAAAATGTTTTGCAACACTCTCATTCTCCAGATCTAGCAATACCTGATATTTACCTTCAGCAGCTGCACAAAATAAAAGTGATAAAAATCCATCTTGCCTTTCAGATCTTCAAGCTGTTATCACTGCTTTCATTAGCAGTATATTAACAGAAAACTAAATAATGTTAACAGAAGTTAAGGCTTGTTTGAATGTTCATGAACATAACTTTCAATATTCTTACATAAAGATAAACTAATGAGCAAATATATTTGATATAGGTGTCTAGTTACTTTCTGAACAATCTGTATAAATATATAGGCTTTCAATTTCATTCCATTTAACCCAAATAGAAGTAAATATGGAACAATTTTAATACATCAGTATTCTGTTATTATAAAATAGACTTATATAATGCATTTTATATTGTTTTATATACTTCTGATCTTTTACTTTTATCACAGTTTATAATAAAGTGTACTAATATTTCTTTTCTTACCTAAATGTTGGTACAGGGTACCCTTGAGCTTGACAAAGAAGTGTAAATGCTTGTCCAATACGTCTTTTCATAGTGGTAATCTTTGTCTCCAGAGCGAAAGTTGGTGCCTTTGCTCCTACAGGTTCTGTTTCCAGAATTATATTACAATTACTAGTGCAGAAATATGAAGGATAGAGATAAGTTTGTCATTTGAAGGTTTATAGGAATTTTGCCCATAATTATTAATCTTTATCAGCTTAGAATAAACAGGAATATATAGTCGATCGTTTCTAGACTTTTATGTTGACTATGTTTGGACATAATAATAATAATTTCATTTGATGCAGAGTGAATCAATGGAAGATTCTTTTCAGATTACATATAAAACATGTTATTATTTCCATTCCTTTCCTTAATTTTGTATTATGCTGAAAATTAACTTTTTAAAATGTAAATAGGCCCCTATCTGATCTCTCTGTGATAAATGAATATAATTACAATTGTAAAGATTGGGTTTATAAAAATAATTTTCACATGAATAATGTAAAATCACTCAATTTTACATTTACTATAAAAATGCTTTCAGCTATAATGATGAGGTTACAAATTTTTTTACGAGATTACATTTTTTTTATTTTTATTGATAAATCACTCTTTTAAAAACCATATATTGATACCATAAAACACACTTAATAAATTATTTTAAGTAATTTACTTATTAAAGAGCTTTTGAGATGTATTGCATGTGAGTATGCCCACAATGCATATTTTGCCTTTTTTCAAAACATCTTAAGATATAATCTTATCCTATAGAGAAATTCTAGTGATGTTTATATTCTTTTAATTAAAAAATAAAAGTGAGATCTCTTTTTATACAAACAGATATTCAAACAATTACAAAAATATATATTTCTGATAAGTTGATATATATAATATTAATGAAAAATAAAAATAAAGAAACACTATTAACAATGTAACACTAATAATAAAAGTAGATAAAGATAAAACACAGAGAAAGAGTCACACTTGAAATTGCTATATTTCGAACTACTGTGAGTTCTTCAACTCGCAGTTTTATCTCATGTTTTATCTTTATCTACTTTTATTATTAGTGTTAATATATATATATATAAAACTATATTAATGATTTTGACCCAAGAAATGAGGCATACAACTAGGTAAAAGCAATTACTGAATTATTCATATTGTCATTGATTGTAAGACAAAAAAATTGTCATAAAGTAATAGCCATTAAGTTTTTTAACAAACTTCTAAGCTATATGCAAATGATTCCATTAAACATATTTAAAATAAAAATGTGTATCTCGTTAAAATAAAACAATTTTATCCTTAAAATGGGTTTCTTGCAGCATGTGTTAATGTTCCACAATAGGATAAGACTTTCCTTTTGAAAACAATTGCCATAAAAGGATAATGTTGGAAGGTATTATGGTTACTGTCATTGTTGTTATTGTTACTTCAAATAAATGTGTAGTGTTGACATGGCAGAAACATAATAAAATTAAAATGTTTATATGGCCAATATAGCTCAAAGCTTCATTTCTGAAATATTAAACATTATACGGGGATAAGGCATGTCACGATAAGCATTTTTTTCTCACAAACAAGGGACAACAGAAAGATATATTATGGAATGTACTTTTGAATGAAGCTACCAGATGGTGTATGTGTGCATGTCTCAGTATGCCCTGAAGTTCAGTTGGTGAGCAACAGTGGTCATAAATGGAGGTCACAAAGTGAACAATGCGTGTACATGAAAATAGCACTTCTCTACAGCAGGAATGATGAGAATGCCACATAGAGCTATGGGAAGCACTGGGTGCACTCTCTGCCCTATCGAACAGTGGTGAGGTGGACAGAGTCCTTCAAACAGGGTAGAATGTCTACTGCCTACCAGCAGTGAAGTGGGCATCCTGTGTCCATGATAAGGATGTACAGGTGATGGTGACAGAACAGTGTTTCCGTGATGACAGGCACTGGATTCTTGTGAAATGAAGAGCAAACAGAAATTCTGGCAAAAACATTGCACCGCATTTTATGGGAGGACTTGAACATGCAGAAAATGTGTGCAAAGGGGATGCCACATTAATTAAATGAGGTACAAAATTGGACCCACTGCACAATATCTTACATCAATCTGGCGATATTTCAGGAAGAAGGGAATCGTATCATTGCAATTGTTGAAACGTGGGCAAGGGCCTATCAACCAAACTCAAGTAACAGTCCAGTAAAGAGCATCACCCTAGTTCACCATGCAAACACAAGTTTTGTCAAACTCCTTCACCAATAAAAGTCATGATCATTCTGGCATATGCTTGTGTGTCATCCAGTGGGTAATAGGACCACTATGAATGTCCAATATTATACATCTTTTTTTGGTATAATAATTGCACTGCACTATATGAACTAAAGAGCCAGAACTTTTGAACAACACCATTATTCTCCATGATAACACAGCAAAAGTTACATAACAACCATGCTTCCTGTGTTTCGTTTCTTCCCTACAAGGGTTGCCTTCATCCAGCCTTCCATTGTTGGCACCAGTTGGCTGTAAATGCCATATACAATTGTATATCTTAGATTTTTCGTGTTGTCCATTGTTTGCAAGAAAAAAAAATTGCTGTGACTTATGACTTATCCTTTGTATTCTGTACTATTTAGTCATTTATTTGAAAAAACAACAATTTTTATTTGGTAGAAAATGTTAATAATCATTACATTAAAAAAAAAAAAAAGGAGAAATTGATGATACTTAGCTCTTTAAAAGGTTTATTTGCAAAAGTTGCTTATATTTAATTTTTTTATTTAACTACATATTAATTCTAATTGAGCATGTTTTGATAAATTTATTGTTTACATTTCTTTTATTATGTCATGAAAACAACTTGAATTTCATAGTAATCCTAATAATTTTCTATCACTTCTTTACATTTTATTAACAGTAGTCTTATAGCACAATATAAGTAATGATTAATATTAAATATCTCTTTGTATGGATTAGAATTGAGGTTTGCTGCTTTCTGACAATTCTGTATATTATATACAAGCTAAGACATAATGCAAATAGTGAAAAATCATTTCTGTTAAAGGTTTTTTTGAATTAAAGGTATTATTCAGTAAAGATTAGTTGGGGTTATGAACCCATACGAATCCCATAAGTGTATGCTCAGAAGACTGATTCTAGAGAAAATGATCTGACCAATTTTAGTAGCAATAATCTATGAACAGGCCTCAAAACCTCGCTTTGTAAAGTGGAACAATAAGAATTTATTATTGGCAAAATGCACAAACATAATGCCATATCTACCACAGTTCTGTAATATTGCATTTTTTTTCTTGTTCCCAAAAGCTGCATGTCAGGAAGATGGTACTTCTGGTATTTGGCTCTTCTAGAGCTAAACATTAAATCGTAGATATTATTGTTATATGAAAGGTCTGAATATTTGACACAGCACATGGATGATGCATACAAAAATTAATGAATTAATAAAAAAATAAATAAATTTTTATAACTTTATAATATGTAAGACAAGATATATCTGGGCATACTAACACATTGCAGTTTGCTCTAACATTCACCATTCCTAAGCGACCTATACAATAGAGATTAGCTTTCTATAAATGGGAAATATGCTGGCTGCATTTTATTTTATCATAAAATAATCAAAGCCAAAATTGCTGAATGTAGCTGTTCTATTTATTACTTTTATTCTTCAACAAGCATATACATGAGAAAAGAGAGAATAAATTATTGTTTGTATACTATTAATAACCAAATGATTTTGTTTCCCTTCTGTCAGGTATAATTACTGCATCTTATTACAAAGATTTTTCCTCTTGCCTTTTCTGTAATAATAGAAAGTGAGCATGATTCTTCTGAAATCATTCCAGATATAGTCAATTCCATGTGAAGTTGGACAGAAAATTGGAACAATTGACCTTACATTTTTAAAATTTTAATATATTTTATATTAGTAAAACATAAAAAGACAAATATTTTTGTAAAATATGATATCCCTATGTCTAGTAGTTTTTATGCAAATTTTTTTTATTGAAATTGTCTTTTTATAGTCATAGCTCTCAGCCACCTAAAATAGAAATCTGATAATAGCTTCTTTTAAATCTCATATTCTATTGAACATAATAATTTGTGTAACATAGCCATTATGTTACAAGATCTCTTGGCTCCACATGATTGTACGTAAACACAACTAGCAGAATTCCCAAATGCAATTTAACAAATTTATTTTTCATGGGATTTCCTTTTGATAGAACATCAAAATAATATTGACACTTTTTTAATCAGAAAAAGAGCAATCAGTGATACTTTTGTTTTTACTGTTTTCCCTGGAGAAGTTAACAAAATATGAATTAAATTATTTTTGTCCCTGTTGAAATTTTCTATTAAATATGACACATTCATAAATAAGTGCTATCAGCTATAACAGCAATTCCCAAGTTGTGCTCTGCAAATCATCTCCTAGTGCTCCTAGAAGAAATTGGAAGAATAAAGAAATGACCAGTTCTTATAATTGTGAATTTTGTGTGGCCATAGTCATGTGTTGATAAAAATTGAGTAGAAATAATTGAGGTGCACACAACTTTCCGCAGGTAACAATGGAAGTAAGACATTGCCACAAAGCAATAAGTTGTTTGGCGTTTTCTTTTGTTGTGAACCTTAACCCATCAACAACTTCCCAGAACTACATGACAACAACCAGAAGCACAAAGAATAGAGGCAGCATGCAGCAAAACCAGATAAAAATAATTTATAGAAGAATTAGATTCAGACATACTGGAGATATCCTAAATAAGTTTAAATTCACCTACTGAGTCTGCTTGATAGTTTCAACAGTTATTACAGGAAGAGTACCCAATTCTGTTATTTAATATGTTGTACCTAAGTTTTAAAATTGTAAATTGAGTACCATCAGTCTACATAAGCAAATATTGGCTACAATGCAGGGTCTAACATGGCAAAAATATTATCACAGCTTTTAAATTGCTCTCACTGTAATTGCAGTATTCAGTGCATTTCATATGCAACTTGAGGAAGCTGGTTCCTTTACTCATACCAAATCTTGGATGGGCCAGTTAGAAGAACTTCAGTATATAAAGATGTTAGTCATTCCATAGCTGACTGTATGCCTATTTTACCCTAGCTACAAGAGTTCAATCCCATGGCTGACTACAGAATAATTATTAGAGAAAATGGAATTTGGGCAAGTTTCCTCCTAGGAAGAAGCCTAAATTACACATGCTTATTTAAGACTGTTGGTTGCCCCTCATAATGATTGATAACCTTGGCATGTTCATTCCAGAACATCCCTGTGTAATTATCATGCATCTCCTCCAGAAAAATGGCTGCAGCTCATAACAAATATTTTCATTATTAACTTCCATGATATACATGTCTGAATAGACTAAAATCTTCCATAATATATATTTCATCTTGTGTGTCAACATATGGGTTCCACCTATATCCAGGCAAAAATATTGAGATGTAAAATCATAGTATCAAATAAATTTGGCCTATAGATATTAATTACATACCAACAATTTTTCAATGAATAAACAACAGTTTCAGTTAGTGAAGTTTTAGTGTCACCTAATACTGACTCAGTTGTACATGTAACAACTTCACTGTTCCTAACTTCTTTTAAGATTACAAACAAAAGTTTGCTGAAGATGATGCTTTTGCATTATCAACAATTGCTGTTAATGTCTGACTGAAGGCCATCTGGTTTTCTCTGCATAATTTTGAAACAGTTTATTGGTGAGGGCAAGAACTTGACTTCAGTGGTTTTTGAATCCTAGTACATTTTGGTTAAGAAAATATTTATATAATCAATTTTAAGGTGCTAATAGGTATAGTAAGAAAGGAATTTTGAAAGAAATTATACCTTTCTGAAGAAAAACAGATTAAATTTCTTAGGAGGTAAATGGAAAAAATATTGTATACTTTTAATATTCTGCTTGTTTTTATGTAAAATATATGTTATTTCAATGGTAATATTTTCATAAACTGTACAATTAATAACGTTTCTTTTTCTCTACCTCTTTATTAACCTCGATAGCCTGCAAGTCTGTAACAGTTTTTTGTTAATAAAATGTACACATAATTAAGATTTTGTGGTGGAATATAAAATAATTATAAAAATACATGAAGCAACAGATCCTCACTATTAAATGTTAATTACACTATATGGATGTGATTTTTTTTAATTTGATAGTTGAAACATTATTCAAATTACTTAAGATCTCTTATTGTTATTAATGTTAATGAGATATAATAAAAATGGTACCCATAAAAATGTAAATATTTACATTAAAACTGCACTGAATTTCAAATAGCTAACAGATAAGTTACAAGCTAACTGTAAAATGGTGTGAGTGTATGCTTCATTTTATTTATCTTTGTGGTATGTGGAGCAAGGTATAATTTTTAATTTTATATATGATGGTCTTCTTTTTAGTGCAATTTAGGTCAATTAGTTTAGCTTTTGCTGGCAATATTTTAATTTGTAATTTTTAACATGTTTATCTTATATTTATTTACTTATGGGTTTCTGCTGTTCATGGCTAACATACTGTTATTTTAGTTTATTTTCTGAGTAGTATTTAAGTATTGGTGATTCTTTTTTTACATTTTGGCAATTTTTTTGGTATTTTTTTATTTTTTGTTGGCCAAGTTTTTCTCTGTTTGGGCACTAATGATCATTGCAGTTGTGCACCCTAAAACCTCCATCAATCATGTCAAATGGTGTCCATGTACTCAAATGGCAGATTCTTAATAAAACCTGAATCTTGTATTTCAACAGTTTACAAGATTCTTGAAATACAAAAAAGGAAACCTAGTTTTTCAATATCTAAAATTATAGCCTTGTATCTTCATCCTTTTCTCTGCATGTGTGTGTATGTGTTTGCATGCATGTGTGAGTGCACACACATATACAAGTGTGCTTGCATGCCTTTCTGTCTCTCTCTCTTACCTAAATGTTGGGACAGGGGAACCTTGAGCTTCACAAAGCAGACCAAAACCTTCACCAGTAGATCTTCCAAACCAACTGCCCTTCAAGTTCCCAGAAAATGTTGGTGCTTTAGCTCCAACAGGTTCTAAATTAAACATCATGTATCATGTCATGTAATGTATCACTGAACTGAGAGGATTTTCTTACCTAAATGCTGGGACAGGAAAAGCTTGTGCTTTACAGAGAAGCCCAAAATTTTGTCCAGTTGATTTCACAAACCAGCTGCCTTTTGCATCACTCGAAAAAGTGGGCGCTTTTGCACCAACTGGTTCTGCATTAGAATATTTTCAAATAGTAACTCATAATTCTAAGTTCATAAATAGTTCATACATATACATCAACAATTTTTATATAGCTGCTAATGTACTTAAGGGTTTTACACATAAAACTTGTTCAGAAAAGTTGCTCATTAGTTTAATACTGCTCACAGTGCTTTCCTACAGAAATGAAAGAAGTAACAATTGTATATTTTACATATATCACCTAATCTTTTTCACTTTCATTTTGCACATATATCCCTTTATTTAGTCACCAAATATTTTTCTGGATTTACTTAAATTTTTTAAGCAAGCAATAGAAACTTACCATAAATAGAACTTTATTTATTTTACATTAAGATAAAACCCCCACTATAATTAGTATCTAGGAAATAGAATAGCTCAATGTATGTAGAGCATTTTTATTGAATTTCTGTTTCGCTTCTGTTCAGTGCACAAGCTAGGAACAATAACCTTACCTAAATACTGGGACAGGATTTGCCTGAGCTTGACACAGAAGCCCAAAACCTTGCCCAGCATGCCTCATGTATGTTCCACTTTTCAGATCAGTAGAAAAACTTGGAGCTTTAGCTCCTACTGGCTCTGAAGAAATAAGAAAGCAGTGCACATATGATATCTGAAGATGCCAAGAGTAGAAATATACCAAATTATAAAAGCTAATACAAACTACTACCTGAGTATGTTATATTTTTGAGCTGTTGTGCAAAAATACTTATATAAAAGAGTGATGCTTGATGAATATCATGAAACTTGCTGAATGAAATCTAAGAACAGTATATTTAATCTCCACTTTTGCCTCTGTTTACATATCTGTTTAAGTGCAGAAACCAAAAACCAGTTTCCTACAAGGATATGTTTGTGGATTCAATCAATTTGTATTTTCCAAGACTTCAGTAATTAAGGATTAGAAAATTATACTTCTGAGAATGCTTCAACAAAGGTACATAACCATAAGGCATGATCAAGAATGGAGTAGAAAAAAACAAAAAATATTTGGTGCTTCCCAGAATAGTTCTTTTTGACTGGTGCATGCTGGTTCTGACCTACCTAACTGATATGTAAAGGAGTAGATCTTTATTTTAAACTCCTATGGAGCCTTACATTTTTTTAGTTGCTATAGAACTGAAGAGTCCTTGCTAATGATATTATTCAAAATCTATTATCTCCATTTTTTCATAATTTATGGTACCTTTATTTAACTCCAGAGATTGCAAGGAATATGCAGAGGTCAATGTAAAACATTTTGAGTATGGTAGATTGATACACATTTGAAGTTCACACTGTAATCCCAGCACCAAAGGAACTGTTTACTATTAGTGAGTTAAAAATTTCAAGCTGGGAGAAATTGTCTACTTAGATCTGTTTCCTTGATTTTTTTTCCCCAGCAGATGAACCTTGCGAAGATACTTTAGGTTCCAATAGACCCATTAACCAACCTTTTTTATTTATCATTCCAAAGATTTATGGGAGATGACATGAATATTGCAAGGTTGATCAAAGAAAATGTATATAATAATACGAACAAACAAAAAATGTATTCCTCATTCTGCTTAATGTTTTGCAGAATATGAAAATATTTTTTATTAAAGGTTTAAAGACTGAGACAAAATAAAGATGAATTTCAGGAAGTGAGCAGAGAGAATAAGATTGTTCTATTGCCTTTAAACAATAAAATTGCTTTAAGAGAAAGTAAAAACGAATCAGAGAAAAATACTTCTTAACAGACTTGTGGATGTAAAGACCCTAAGGTCTTAACTTTGCTATATAGAGAAACAGCAACATTCATTTATGAATCATTCCATATCAAATTGCACTAATTTGCAGAAAATTTGATCTTCTTAACTCTGATTTTGTCAACATAAAATGTACATGCTCTGTGAAGAAAAAAAAAAATAAATAAATAAAAAAATAAATAAAATGAGTCATTTATTGGTCTCTCTCATAAGTTTGGTAATTATGAATCACTGAAGTTTCTGAAATATTGAGCACACTATTATAGTCATGAATTTTTCTGGTACTACTTGTCAGATAAAATTTTTTATTCATTTTTAAAGTCAAATTGCGCATTTCATTTACAGATAAAAAAAATCCAATCCATTAAATGTTTACAATTTGCACTAAAGAATTAAACTTACAAACATCATTATAAATGCCAGTAACTTTCTTAAAAAAACAGAAAAAATTTCTTAATTATCTTGATATTTATACAATCCTAGAAGAAATAAAAAAGGTATTCCAAATAGTGTGCTGAGAAATTAAATAACTTGTCACATGTTGTGAATAGGTCAACTAAGAACAGAATTGCTGAATCGTTCCACATAATGAAGCTCGGTTGCAATGTGGTGGTGTGCCATAATGCTTACATGGTCAAGCCTTGAATGCATGAAAATGATGTCACTGATTGCTTTACAGTTTGCCATGTACAGTTTTCCATGTATGCCATAGAATTTACACAAATTCCACATGCCATGATTTCCAATTTCAAACATAAGTTCAGGTCTGGGCAACTGGCACTCATGGAGTGCAGAGCTTTACACTGATAAGAGTGTGTGGGTATGAGGATGAAAAGAAGGAAGAAACGCAAACAACAGGCTAGTTTAGTGTTGGAAGTTTCACAATGAATGCAGGTATTGCTTCTCCTAATTTTAATACTGAATTGGAAGAAAAGTTTTTGGTTTTTTCAAAGTGGAAAATTATGTTCTTTGGTTTGTGTTACAATTATATCATATTCTTTGTATTATCATGTTGGAAGACATTTTACACATGCACATGCAGAGGAATATGGTGCAAATAAATTGGATGGATGACTTGTGAGAAAGTGCCGGATCACCAAAAGGAAAAATTACAAGCCAAAGGTGAGAATAACAAATGTCATAACCAACTGAAAAAACATAGTTTGTGCCAGTTTTAAAATTTCAAACCAAATTGCCTTATCTTCTAATTCTCTCTGAAGGAGAATTTTTGAAGGAATGTTTAATAGCTGTGGCCCAAGAAATTTGTCTTTAAATAATACATTTTTTTCAAAGCTCTCAGTTTTCTCATTGAATGTTCACTGAGCAAATTTCAGAAATGGCTGCAAGGAAAATATAATTCAATAATTACAATGATTGATGACCAGAAGCTTTCATGGATAAATTACAAACCTGGATCTATCAATTAAGTATAATGATTTATACCATTTTCTAACAATGGTTATTTAAAAATCTATTTAAATTGAATATTACAGATGCACTATATACATTGCAGATGGAATTAATTGATCTCCAAAACATCATACCTCTGTGTACTTTAGGATTCTTGGGACTAGAATTATTTTGTGCATTGTGCAAAGTGAAGTATTCAAATTTGTCTCTCTTTGACAATCTTACTGTTACTGTGTTTGATACAACACACTGCTATGAGGACTTTTTCGGCAGACTGAACAATGTTTAAAAGTGCTTCACGTAGCAGTTTAAGTGATCAAAATATCTATATTGCGATTACAATGCTCCAATTTAGAGTCAGAATATACAAGATAATGAAGAACAAGTGATATCAAGTTTCAACAGAAGGTTTAATGCAACAACATATTCAATAAGACTTCAGCTTTATATGATTTGTTAATTGTTTTAGTTTAGTGCAGATTAATAGATTTCCAAGTCATGCAAGTTGTGTTTTTAATAAATTGAAAAATGTAAACTAGCAACACATGTATGCCACTGATATGCTCATATGTCTATATTGCATGAATGTATGGGAAGGAATCGGCAGCAAACTGATGGTCGCTCATGTATAATCTGCCAATTCCCCAAGTTCACATTAGTTCAAATATATACAGGTTTTAATAAAACCAGCCATGCTGCTTTTAAAATAAATCACCTTAGATTACTTAAATAGTTTTAAATATTCACCACACTCCTCTCCCTTTGAATTGAATAGTTTTTATTGTGGCCTATGAAACTGATACTGGAACAAAAGAATATACAGAGTGAGGCATTTATAGTGTTGCGGCCATTTTCCTCTGAAACAATGGGGAAAATCAAAAAATGCTTCAGACAAAAGTTTATATGCTCTTAGGGAGATATAAGATGTGACCTTAACTTATCCTTGAAATGCCATTCCCAGTGTCATTTCAACATTAAATAGATATTTTTTTAATGGAATGGTGTGGTTTTTTTTTTTTTTTCTGGGAATGGAAAGAGCATTAAATTTTCAGCATAAAAGTTCTAGTACATACACTATCAGCTAGGGTTGATAGGTGATGCATATTGGACAAATAATATGGCAAATATTTTTCACTCATTTTTACCTTACTGGCATCAATTTACATGTGCTGGAAAAGCTACCATTTTGAATTTGTAGTAAAGTCATTGTCAAAATTCAACATGCTTCTGAAAATCATCCCCATGAAGGGCTTGATGTAGACTATGTGATATGGATGATATTTGTGATGCTTAATCTCTCTCTCCTTTGAGAGATTCCCGACAATTGACGGGAATTTCGATGAGGATTAGCAACTGCAGCTAATACAGTGACTTAAGAACTTTCCCCAGTAGCAATTCTCATTCCATGGTGTTTTCTTGGTGTGACATTTTCTGTTTTGGAGAGTAAGTTTGCAAGTCATTGAAAATTTCTAATACTTGACATTACATTCTAGACAAAGACTGGCACTTGGCATCCTAACAGATGGCTGCCTCCTTTCAGGATATTGATCTCCATATAAGTTGCAAGCTGTTCTAGCATTCTTATCTGCTTTGGCATAAATGTAAATCATATCAATCCTCTGGTTGATCGTGTATCAAACATCCATTATTGAAAAATATCCCTGGTTGAGAATAATGTCCTTTGAGGTTTGAATTGACAATGATGAGCACACATTTGTCAACAAACGGGCTTCTGTGTGTAAACAAATTAGTTTCCGTCATAGCAATAACAAAATAAAAGAGAGAACAGATAGTAAGTAAGTGAAAAACACATGCTGTCTTATTTGTCCAATATCACATCTCTATCATCCCTAGCTGATAGATGTACTAGAATTTTTATACTGAAAATTGAATGCTCTTTTCATTTCCAGAAAAAAAAATATACCATTGGACAATACGAAACATGAAGAAAATATAACAAAAAATAAATGAAGGTGGACTCCAGATTTTAAAAATAAAAATCTGAGCAATGGACAAGATAATAAAGAGCCTACGATACAAGAGCACAGAAAATACAGGGTGATCCATTTGGGTATGGATAAAACTGAAAAAATCTATCTGAACTTGAAATCCCATTCTCAACGTCATTTCAAGGACGAATTAAAGATGCTATCTTTGTGTCCCTTTAAGAGCACTTGAAATTTTGTCTCAAAGCATTTTTTGAATTTCCCCTTCATTTTGGAGGAAAATGACCGCAACACTATAAATGCCTCACAAACAAAAGAGTATATTGTAAAGTGCCTTGTACTTTTTTGCTTGTTGCTCCTGCACTGATAAAAATGACTGTACTTTTTGTGTTCACCATGAAGAAAAAGGTGAAAACAATATTAGAAATATTCTTCTTGTCTAACCACATAATATTCTTGGTTTTGTGATGGGTTCTATTCCCATATGAAGGCTAACTTTCATTGTAAGTCTCTTAATGGTAGGCCAAGGCTCTTTTCCATGAGATGTAGTGAAAAAGTGCCACTCTGCATGAGCTTTAAAGTCATTGTAGCAACTTGTATTTAAAAAATTGGTTTCATTTTTGCACTAACCGCTTACACAATCAAATAGTGTGCTCTCAATTCCTGTTTAAACAATTTTAGCATTTTTCCTTGGAAAACATGGCCAGCATTAGTATAATGTTTTAAATATTCAGAAATAGCAACAAAATTCTTATATTTTATGTCATTATTCTATTAATAGTAAACTACAAACGGACAGATAAATAGTCTATGTATTGTTCCAGTGCATCTGAATGAAATCCTGGATTATAAAAATGTAATTTTCTGAATAATTGCTTATCCCTAGGCACTTTGGTAACCAAAAATTTTCTTTGCACTTGTTCCTGCAGCTTCTTTTACTGAGCTGTAAATGTATGTGGTAGTAGGAAGTGCCCTGGTGATATCAAGGTTTCTGAATTTCCCCATCTACTGTCACCCATTGTGTTTAGGTAATTTCTTCTATACACTATTCATCAGCGACTTGTCATAAATGGTGTATTAAAATTCCAGTTCCTGTACAAGCATTGGTCTTATTTAAATAGCTGTCAGGTGATGGGGGATGTTTCAAGTTTTATGATGAATGTTGTGCTACCATTTCAAGGTAGTATTGTTCCCTTAGTCTGAGTTCAGAAAATTTTGAAAATCCTATTTTGATGTCCAGATGCCAATCTTTAAAACACTGGTACATTTTTTAAAGTTATACAATACACAATTAATAATTTTTAAATTCTCTCCCCACTTTCTTTAACAAAAATTAAATTTATTTTACTAGCCATAATCCTGCTTACTTCATCAAATTTATAACATTCCACCATCTTTTGGCTTCAGTTGGTTCAAGACTATTTTGACATTAGGATCTGGAATCACTAAAATTCCCTTTTCTGCATCTACCTATTTAGATACATGTATCATGTAGGTAGTGGCATCAAACTGCTTTTTAATTGTACTATATGATCAAATGTAAATAAATTACCTGTTCAATGAAAGGATTTGATAGTTTTTCTATTTGTATCAAGTTACTTGAATTTTCATCTGAAATATGCAATATTTTATCCTTCATTACCTTCCTTAGATGTTTTCTGCAGCTTTTCTCATGGATATCATTTTTGCAACATTTTTCTTTTCATTATTCTCCACTCATCACTCAACTCTCATTTAATTTCATTACATCTATGGTGTCACCGCCACGGGTGGCCGAGGTCGTTAAGTCTCGGACTCGTGAGCGGGAGGTCTGGGTTCGAATACCGCCAGGACCGTCCTTCCTGACTGAGGTTTTTTCCAGGTTTTCCTCAGTCCTCATAAATGGCAAATGCCGGGGAGGTACCCTAACTTAGGCCTGGAACGATTCCTTCCATAAAATCCTTTCCCAATTTATCATTTCATGTCACATATCATCAGTGTCCATCGCCTGTGGTGCCTCTGTAGCAAAAACGGGCGTTAAACACTATTCATTCATTCATCTATGGTGTCCACACTTAATAAGTTAATGTAGGATTAGGAGAGAATCTCACTATTTGAATTTGAATTTTATTTTGTTGTTACAGTATCTGTATCAATAATACCAGGTACAAAAACTCACATTTGGTTCCTTAAGAAGTTTTGATATTTTAATGTGGCAATTATCACACAGTTTTTGACCATGAGATAGGATTATAATTGCAAAGGTCATGGCATGTTAATTTTTTATTTCCAACTTTATGATTAGGACATTTGAACGGATTAAAACAATAATCATAGCTATGTTCTACAAAATCAGCTTAGGCAATATCTTGTGATTTTAAATATAAGGTGTTTGTTTGCATTAAAACTGCTGATGAAGGCAGTTGCCACAACAGCTTCATTCTTCATCACTCTTATCTTCCCGGTTAACACAGATGCTCTCATCTAATGTGAGCATTGCGCTTTGACCATTCCATCAGTACCTTATTTATTAAATCATTTCTTATTCTACCTGCATTCTCAAACCATTTCAGTTCTATGTAAAATGTTTCAAAGAATATGATAAATATGATATTTTTTCAATTTGTTAAAATTAAATCATACTGCTGCATAAAAATAATTTTAAAAGCATGACCCCCAAAAAGGGCTGATTTTTATGTTTTGATTCAATCTTAAAATTACCTGTAAAAGCTATTTTTCTGTTCTTAAATGCAAAGATACAAAAAGTGTATAGTTTACAGAATTTTCAAAATAATTTTCATATTATGTTGCACCAGAATTTATAGGAAAAATAATATTTAATAAATGAATAAATAATTATGTATTCTCATAGAGAGAAAATACATGTTATTTAATTAAGTCTGATAATGTGTATAAAAAAATGGAAGTAAATACTACAATGTCATAATCTGTTTAATGTAGAATGACTCTTATATTAAAATAAAAAAGTTTGGTAACCTGAAATAGTTCACTGATTTTGCAGTATCAACATGATGAATTTATAAAACTTATATCTGCATACTTATCCTCTAATAACTGTGAAATTAGGGAACCAAAGTAAAAACACTTAAATTGCTTGGTGTTAAACTACATAAAGGTTATTTGAGTTATGGGACTGCAGTGCACATCTGCATACTGGGAGAGGCCAGTCATTAAGGCAGTGTAATGCATGTTCAGGTGTCTGTTTGTAGTTAGTTTGAAGGAGGTTTTGTCAATGAGGGGTTGTGAGTTCATGTGTTATTTGCTTTCACCATGTGTTAATTATGTACTAATTATTCTTTATTAGTTATATCATTACAATAAATAAAGTCTTGAAGACTGGTTTTTATGTACTATGTATATGAGAGAAATGGTAAAGTGGTTTGCAAGAATATATCCGGGTAATCATATCCAAGGAAGAGAAACTGTTCACCAACTTGTTAAAAAGTTGTGACAGATGTGATCTCTTAATGACAAGAAATGTGTTTTGAACTACCTTGTTCTTACAGATGAAATACAATCTCTTGTGGAGTTGCTAGCAATCTATTGCCATTGAAGGGTATCATTTCAAACTTCTCTTATAACACAGGTTAGTGTTTTTTATTATAAGTTTTAAATACAGTAACATTTTAGGCTTTCAGTAAAAATATAAATACTAATTAAAATGTAAATTGGAGCATTAAAAGTATGTAGTTCAACTAAATCATACAATAATATCAATTATATAAATACTAACTTTATGCATGGTGACTCTTATCTCCCCTTTTCCATTTGTGGTGGCTGTAGTAAGCAGCTGTACTCAAGTATCCCATAACTCAAATAACCTTAATGTACTACATATTATGCAAGAGCTGTAAGTATTTATGGTTTTTTTATGATTATATTTGTACTCTTTATAACACAAAGGGAAATATGACTGGTCACAGAACTTACATATACAGAATCTGAATATTTCAAGTGCTGCGTGAAATATGAAACATTAATTTACAGTAGATAACATTGGGCAGCTCAGGTATACTAATGGCACTTTTTGTACTTCCATATTTGAATAGTATTCTAACACCATTCTACCAACATTATCTGGTGAGTGCATGTACTTTTCGTATATAACACTTTTTGAGCAGTACATCCCTTTGCTGTTTTTCATATCTAGTACAAATCAACTAAAATTTGTATGCCTCTTAAGCAAAATACTGTTCACTTAAAATACTAAGAAAAAATGTATGATAAATAAACTGACCTAAAGTTTGGAATAGGATGCCCCTGACCTTGGCATAGCAACGACAGTTCTTTTTTTACATGACCCACTATCATACCCAGCTTCGCTATTATTGGTACATTAGGAGCTGTGCTACTAACTGGTTCTGTGGGTAGAACAAATGTTATTTAGTTATAACACTCACCACAATGCTCAAGAAAACTACAGAAAAGTCAAGTGTAAGCATATTACAACCTATTTTTACAGTAAAGTTTATAAGGGACTTTTCTTATACATCATAAAACACAGGTTATTTATTGAAATCATAAATGGTGTTTATTATTTTTAAAAAAAAGTGTGTTTGGTTTCTACAGCAAGAATTAAATACAGAAATAGAATGCAAATTTGCAAAATATCTGCATTTTTCACAACAGCTAATTATACTTTCTAAATGTAGAAACCAAAAATGTTTACTCTCAGGTTAAAAAATTAAGAAATTATTCTGAATGACATTTATATAAAGATTTATATTTTGCAAATAATAAATTTTCCTATAGTTGTTTTGGTCCGGTAAAACTACTTAAATACAATATGTTATATGAGAGTAACAAATACCTGAGACAGAGTGTCTATTATTTATTTATTTTATTTATTTATTTACCCTGGCAAGAGTTAAGGCCATGGGGCCTGTGGGTGTAAAAAAGTTTAGGATGTCACCATAAAGTCCCTGTATAAATCAGAAATTTTGCAACCAAAAAACTGAATAATTTTCATTCAAGTGCTACTGATTAACGTTTCCAACATAAGGTAGAAATACTGCCATAAAAATAATGGTTTTCAGACTTATATAACACTGTTTGGAAGCTTTTTAAAGAAAACATTTTCTGAAACTGAGGTAAATGTATACAAATGCAAAGTAGTAGAGAAATTGCACTATTAATCCTATCATTTCTATGCAATTATATTATTTATTGACTGTACTATATGTATTTATAATCAGGTTCCTGTAAAATGCCATTTATAAAAAAAGAATGTAAAATAAGTAAGAAAAAGATGGGAAGGAGAAAAAATAACCTGCAAGAGCTGTTACTGTCCTGGAACCTGATAGCAGAAAGACTCCTATCACCATTTACAGCCCCCTTGTCTCTCTTTTTTTAATTTTAGGTGGTACTAACATTGAAACTATTTTTTAGTACCATAAATAATGAGTTTCGTGTTGAATGTTATGCAATGAAAAACTGACTAAGCATGCAAATTTAAAACATAAACCCTTATATGCATCTATAATAAATATAAAATATTTTGTTTTATTATTGCCGTTATTTTAATTATTGTTATTGTTGTCATCATCATCATAGTTATTGTTGTTAGGATTATTATTATTATTATCATCATCATCATCACTGTTATTTTAAGATGCAATTATTTGTAAGAGAGGAGCTTATCAATAAAGAAGTAAAGATATTTAAGGCACCATTATGTTCCACCTAAAACTTGTTGTATATTCTGGTCAATTCATAATATAAACCAAGTAGAACTACATATTCTTAAAAATAGCTCATATTTAACACCAAATTATTTTTAATGAGAATGCTCTTTAACTTCAAAAATGTAGGCAAGATCATAAAACAAATTGCTTCAAGAGCCATTTTTCAAAGTTTATTTTACAGTTTTACATTGGGAGGCAAGATGACAAATGGAAGAACTCCAAGCCAAGCACTACCAACAATACATATGTAACTTTATAACTTAAATTATTGACTGTAAATACCTTAAGCATCAGGCCTTAAAGATATTACTCTATAAAACAACTGGCCTCTCAAAATTTTCTCTCAAAATTTGTACACTTTAAATTGCTTTTCACTTTTGTGCAATACCTTATATTTAGATATGCTTACAAATAATAATTCAGTCTATAAAAATTGCTGATTATATCTTTCTATATCCTCTTAGATATTTTGTATCTATATTATAGTGTACTTTTCCATATGTAATTATACATATTTCACTACTGATATTTTATAACAATTATGGATGAAAAGTACAATGTAATCTTCCACTTTAATACTTTTATAGGTTATAAGAACATTGTATAAAGCCATGTCTTAAGGCACAGCATTTATAATACACTGACCTAAAGTTTGGAACAGGATGTCCCTGTGCTTGGCACATTAATGACAACCCTTTATCAATGTAACCAATCATTTTTTCCCATTTGGCTGTCTGTGGGATATTAGGAGCTGTACTACTCACTGGTTCTGTGAGGAAAAAATATCATTTAGCCTAATTAAGTTCACTGAAGTCATTTTGGTGAATTAAAATGTATTTAATTTCAATTATAAAAATTTTTACTTGCATTTATTTTTATACATGAAAAAAATGTCTGCTTACTCTCATTAGGAACTTTAAGAGTAATGTAAAGTTTACTTATATGATTAAAAGTCTTAGATAACAAACTAATAGCAAGAGCAGTGATCACATTATCATTATACAATCTTACCTGAATGTTGGAGGAGGAAAACCCTGAGCAGGACAGTTTAATGCAAAAGTTGCCTTAAATGGTTGTTCCATTGTGTATATTTTTGTAAGGGGAGGAACTTTTGGTGCAGAAGTGCCCACTGGTACTGTAAACATATATGACAGGCCACACAATATGGTTATATTTCTTAACCATATCTCACTAAAAATGTTGTGAGATAATTGAATGTGAATATATTCACATGATAAATGGTGTATTTCAATTATAAGGTTCACGTCAATATAGAGTAAATATATAAGAGTCTACTTTTATTCTCACACTTTCAATAAGAACCTTCATTTGCATTTTATTTATTTTCAGACATGTAAGGTACAAAGAACAAGAATTTGAGTTTGTTTACTGGCCATACTCACTTCAGAAAAGAAACTTTTATTAATTTAATAGAACTCTGTGCTCCCTACTTGATATATTGGCTTTCACCTATTGTTGCCATTAAATGTGTTCTTTTTGGTATATTTTCATTGAAAGATGCTGTACATTTGTAATTGCAAATAATGTTGAAAACACACTAATTAACACAGCAAAAATAGGAATTGAAATGGGCAGGCTTTCAATATCGATATTTGATATATTATATTACTCCTAAATTTCTTTCATTTTGAAGGAAAAATAAATATTCTTTAAAATAATCTCTTCTGAGTAGGATATGTAGAACACTCTTTGTGGTTTCATTTACATGAGATTTACTGTTTAAAATGTTTAGTTTATGTTATAAAGCTGAAGCTTTGTTTACTGTTCTAGTAGTTTTTATACCCTATAATTGTTAAAATTGTTCGGTTCATCTATTTTACACATATAAACATAACCTGCCTGCCTGCCCACCTCTCCCCAGTACTTTATCAACCCCCAGTGTTTGCAGCTCACACTTGAGAACTACTCTGTATAGAGAAGTTGGAAAAAGAAGGCATGAGCAAAAGACTAATGAATACTTGCAGAGATGAAGAGGCCTATTAGAAGAAAATCTTTTTCAAAAGCATGCAGAAATTTTCTGAAATATATCTAGGGCAAAGGGATAGAACATATATTTGATTTTATGTGAACTAATTATGTAAAACCATTTTTACTACATGTTGATATGTCGATCAAGGTATTCACAAATCATTAAACAATAATACAAAAATAAGTTTATCAAATGAGTAATGGTCTGAATATGCATTTTAGCTCATCATTATTAAATGAAAAATGGTTAAAAGTGTCAAAGAGAACTTTCTGATTTAAAAAAAAAAGTTACGGCAAGACCAAAATAGAACAATTTTGATGAACGTAAGTATTAGGATTTTAATAAGGGAAGTCTATCAGAACAACTCAATTGTGCATCTATTTCATATTCTTACGTAAGTGAGAAGATATGTTTTTTACATTATATCTACTGATGAAAGAAAGAAATTAATCAAAGCAAAAAATGGTTCTCAAGAATGGATATACCTATGTTGAAAAATTGTTGGTAAAATTATATTTTAAGATTTTTCTGCAAAATACATTAACAAATGCATAAGTCAGGTATGCAAAATAATTTAAACTAAATTACATTTATCTATGCCTTATTTTACTTTCATAATCCTTGCAGTTTCTTTAAACGCTTCAAATCGCTTACTATAGTTAATGATTTAGGAACTGAAAAATAGGAAATTTCATATTTTAGACCATTAATTGCAGCAAAAGTTTTATTTTTCATTGTGTGTAGAATCCAATATTTTGTAAAATTTTTCACATTGTGAACAAATATTAATATTATATTCATATTTTCCCATTTATTTTTTAAACTTATTTTAAGTGTTTTGTGGCTTAAAGTTTTTTCAAGGTTTTATTTTACATTCTTCCATAAATTCACCAAGATGTGTGAAAACCCAAATGGTATAAGTTCTTTCATTTTTCACTCACACATTCACTAGCTGCATTGTTAGCACTCAGCTGCAAGAAGTAACTGATCCCCTTCCTTCTTTGGTATTTTTCTGATTTGCCAATGATTTTCAAACTTAGTAGGTCAGAGCTTCAATGTTTTTAAATATCACATACAGAACCAAAACATGTGTAATAGTCTTTTGAGTTGGGTTTTCTGAAAGGGCCTTACATTTTTTAAAAGCTAATTAGAAACATCTGAATGTCATTTCTTAAAGTTCAGAGAAAAATTCAGCTCTCCCTAGGAAGAAACTTTAACAAATAAAATCAGATATTCTGGTGGGACCCAGTTATATCCAAATCACCAGCAATCCTACAATACTAAGCACATTCCTGTAATTGGTAAATCAATAATACCAGAGCCAACATACAGTACAAACGTTCATTTTCCAACCTGCTTCTTGCATTGTTTTGTTTAATTAAGTCAGTCTTAGTCAAAATGCCAAAAAAAGTATTAAGAGATGGTGCTCAAGTTTCAAGTGCTACACAACTAAAAGATAACCATGATACTGTCATAGGAAATGAGTAAATTTATTTATTTTACATCAATGAAAGTCATTCTAATGCAAATATATATTACTTATGTATTATAATTTCTCTGAGTTACAGAATTAAATAATCAGGCCCTACATAATTTGTGAAATTTCCAAAAAATGCCCAAATAATAAAAACTGCTTTATTGGCAGAATTTATATTCATTTATAAAATGAAACAGCTTTTTAATAAACTTGACATTGAAACCACATGATATAAGAATGACTTTGGAAGTTTGTTACTTGAGGATATTTAAATGAAACTCTTAAATTGTTATTGCTCCTACACGTTATGATTTTAGTATTTGGATTTAAGAACTGTGTAAATTTATATATTTTTAAAGTTTTCATTCAGGTATTACAGATATAAAATTTTAACTTCAGGAGCAGACTAAAAGTGCAATGCAAGAAAAAATTTAAAAAAAGAAGGCAACATATATTCATTTTTAACAACTGCTGCAAGTTCCTCTTTCATTGCAGATCAAAATCAGCCAATTGAGGAGCTATGTGATGCTATGGTATAATAAATACACCACTTAAAAAGTTAGAAAATGAGAAATTTAGAAATTTTTTACAAAAATATATCAGCACAGCAGCCCCATCTGAGACAACTTTAAGAAAAACTTGTGATCAGAAAGTACTGAAAAAAAGGTACAGCAAAATCTATTCAGCAAACATAAAACTACATGTAACACAATATAAGTTCATTCCTGTCACATGATGTGACACAGAGCACAGCTTTTCATCGTACAAAAACATTCTCACTGACAGATGAAACAAGCTCTTGCCAGAAAATATGAAGAAAATGCTTGTAATAATTTACTGTCAACACTGTGTACTATACAGTTTAAATAGAATGTTAACACATATAACAGAAAGTACACATATTAAATCTTAATTTATTAATTTAATTCAGATACATTAGTATTTTTTCAAAATATTTTATATTTTTTCATATTTCAGTGACTTAAATTTCATATTTGAAAATTTTCTTCATATTTTTCCATTCTCTTCTAATGACAAACCCTTACCTGTATGATGGAACAGGGAAACCCTGAGCAGGACAGAGTAATGTATTGTTTTCGTTAAATTTTACTTCTAGTCCTTGAACCTTAACCACAGATGGAAATTTTGGAGCTGAACTTCCCACAGGTTCTAGGAAATGGAATTTGAAAACATATTGCTGCTTCAGAATTATTTACTGGGATGTTTGGTGTTTACTTATAGTTTAAACAAGTTATTCAATTCTTGCACTTGCCAGGAATTTCATAATATATATTCCCTATTTTCCACACTCTTTTCATGAAATTTTATAAAAAATGTTTCAAAGTAGCAGAAATCTATTACCAAATTTGTACTAGTCCAAGAAAGATGAACGTACTTGCAACTATCACATCTGAATTGAATATAACCCTAAATGATTTTTAAAGTAATATGAAGATAATACAGGCCAACACAAGTACTAAATTATTATGCAAATCATTTTACTCCAAGTTTTATATAGCTATAAGTGAAGTCAGAAATAATGAAATGTTTATCAAACTACACTTTCCTTACCTGTATAATGGAACAGGAAAGCCCTGTGCAGGGCAGAGCAATGTAAAGCTTTGTTTGATTTCCACTTTAAAACCTCGGACATTATCCATAGTTGGAAATTTTGGTATGGAACTTCCCACCGGTTCTAAGATTTGAATAATATATTAAATTTGTAAAAAAGGACATATTCAAGAGTAAATTTTTTTGCTTGTAATATGGGACAGGGAATCCCTTATACAGGATAGATTAATGTATAAATTCACCCACTTCCAAAACTTATAGTGGTGGCCAAATGTGCTTTCCTCATCATAACTTTTATTTTGGAGTTACTGTAATTCCTAATATTTTGAGATCTAATTCATTACAAACTATTTCTGTGCTTCAAATATTTTTGTATTCAGCAATTAGAATTAGTTTCTTGGAAAGAGAATACTTTAAATGTTTATAAATTTTTAGGACTATGAGCAAGTGACAACCCCCTAAGCAATGTATCCACTATGATGAGATAACTAAAAATTTCTAAAATGATAGGCTATCATAAATTTAAATGCAGATTAGCAATGCAGATTGGTTGTTCCTATAAGGTAATAAAGTGGCAGATACTTATTAGTATTTGTAAAGAAAAAAAAAGTTAAGATTAACTGTTATATATTTGTGTTAGAACATTTATGTAAAATACATCTTTAATAATGAATGCATGGTTTATAAGGCATTAATATATTTGGGAAAGTCAGATACAAATGAAAGTATGTCCATCACAAATTGGAATGAATTTCAAAATTTCATCAACAGTGCTAATGTTATTCATTATACCATGCAATCAATGATGCTTTCCCCCACAGAATGGGGTTTTTCCTATGCGTTTGCTTGTTGTTACAACTTGTTTGCAGCACCATAGAGGGGGTAGCAAGCCTGCTTACTTATTGCCTTGGTGACTGTCATAGTGCAGCTGTTCCTGGGGGTGTGTTGTTGGCTTTTAATTAGACAGTATACATAAATGTATATTATATTTCATGTGTTTACAATGGCACAGTGTGTCTTTATGTATGATTAATGTGTGTCAACTTTAGCCTGTGGTGCCTGAGTAGAAAAACGGGCATTAAACATCATTAAAAAAAAAGTGTGTTAACTCATTGCTGAAAGAATCATAGAACCAGTTTTGTTTGAGCATAAGCTGATTCTATTACTTATGTGAATTTATAGACAATATCCTAGATAGGATTAAGGAAAAAAATAGACATAGTCCAATTATTGGAAAGAAGGAAGTATCAGGATTGCTTTTTGCAGATGATCTTATAATGAAAGCAGTAACTGTGGTAGGATTACAACATGCCATTGATGAAATTATTAGATATTGTGCAGAATGAGGCCTGAGGATAATAGAAATAACTCAAAGATAATGGTATTTAAATAGGGAAAAAAAATTAAGAAAAAATGAGAGATGGTTTATAAATACAGATAGTGAAAGAATTTGATTATTTGGGAGTGAGATTTACGAGTAGTGGAAGGTGGGAGGTCCAGTCTAAATGTGCACAAGCAAGAGGTAAATTATCAATGAAAGCTGTTAGATTAAGCGTGTATAAAGTTCCCACATTGTCAATGAAATGATTACAAAGACTGTATGAGGCTGTGGTTGAGTTGAAGATGATTATGCAATGGAGATTTGGGGAGTGTCAAAGGGGTGGACAAAGATTGATGTAGTGCAAAGAATGTTTTTTAGAGAAGTTCTAGGGTTATCAAAAAATTCACCAAGAAGGGTAAGTATGGTAGAATTAGGAAGATTAGGAAAGAAAGGAGTAATAGTGGAAAGAATTTTAAAATACTATACTATAACTATACAATAATGATGTATTAATAGAATGAATTAATAGAATGTCTTACATACCAAAGAGACATATTGGGAAAAGAGTGTGGCTTGGAGAGGTGGGAAAACAATTAGAAGAAATTGGAATGGGAGATGTATGGCAATTCAGGAAAATAATGTTTGTGGATTTTGGAAAGAAGTGAGACAGCAGATAGAAGATATAGAGAGGCAAGAGATCTAGGCTAGTTTAGAGATTAAAGGTTCCTTAGATTTATATAAAGTAGTTAAAAGAAATTAAGGACAGGAGAAATATATATACATTTGTGACCAATTTAGAAGAATAGGTTTTGCATGAATGCATATAGGGGTATTATTTTTAAAAGAACTAAGGATAAACTGTAAAGATGATGCATTATGTGTGGGGAAAGTGTAAAGTTGGTTCCATTGTTTAAAATTGAATGTGAAATATTAAAAAGATGGAGATATAGTATTTGGGATGGAAAATGGTTAAATTTATAACAAGAAATAGTGGCAACAAAAATGTCATCAGATATGACAGAAGAGAAAATGTTTAAGGGAAATTTTTAGAAAAATTAAGGGATAAGTGGAGAAAAAATGTAAAAAAGGAGTTTGAGGACACATGCAGTGATGAAAATTAATAATTCATTTTAGGTGTCCTTTACCATACAAATAACCTGGTGGTTGGGATATGGCAGGGTCTTAGTTTTGGTGCTGCTGAACTTTTGGAGATTTTGTGTTTATGTAAACTATGTTATGTAAATAAGATTGTAATTGTATAATCTTGTAAACTATATTTTGCTTGATATTTGTAATATTGAATAAATTCATTCATTCATACTTATGTAAATACCATCCTAATCCCTTTTTTCAGAGAATTAACCAAAAGAGAGCATGATCATGTACCTTTTCAATATGCCACTGCTCACACTGCAAATAATTCCATGAGAGCAATTTACAATGGGTTTCCACAAGACAAGAGTTATTAGTATGGATTTGTGGTTCCCTTGGTCCCCTGATTTAACAGTCTGTGATCATTATTTTTGGGGTAAATTAAAAATGCCATTGGCAAAATGAATCTGCACATCATACAAGAGCTCAAAAATAATATTTGAAGAAACTGTCTGGATTTCTCAAATTTAACTGTAGTGAGTGATGAATAATTTCCTAAAAAGATGTCAAAAATGTGTGGAGAATGAGATGGTAATTTCAACACCTCATTTGATGATGATTTATTTACTTTCAATAGGCTCGTTGCAAGTATCTGATATTGTTAAAATTATGCTTAGTAATGAACCTTTTAAATTGGTATATATTGTTGTATGATTGGTATGGTTTATTGTTTTACCCTTCCACTAATCACCAAGACAGAGTTAACCAGATAACTGGCTAATGAGCAGTAGGCTTGCCCATAGGCAAAACACTCCAGGGAAACATAACGGATCACATGGTACTTTCATGTTAACTTTCGCTCAAGCAGCATCTAGCAATGAGGAATTATGCTGTTTAATCAGTCCAGTTCAATGCAAACTATCGTAGTCCTTCAAGAAGCTAAATTAAATTTATGATATAAGCAGATCCAGTGATTATTGGCACTTTTGTTATTTGTTGACTTGTCATTTTCAAAATAAAGTTTAAAAAACAAAACAAACCAAAATTAGAGAGAGAGAGAGAGAGAGGGGGGGGGGAGATGAAAAAACTCTCACAGAGAAAACCTTTTCTATCCACAATGAGCCTGAACATAACAGTTTGAATGCCATTGGTTCAGTAATCCATTAAATATTAAATTGCAATCTTTATTTTCATCACATATGGCATACATTTTTCTGGTCACTTGTTTTTAGCATCCCAAAGTAAAATATTAAGTCTGTGTTCATAGTCATAACTGATGAAAAAGGTAGAAAAGATGGAATGATGGAATAAATACAGTATATATATAACGAAATATATGTATACAATATGAACACATGAACAAGGTAATAAATTAGGTTATTACTACTGCACTGTATTTATTAGCTCTCTTTGCTCATGCAGTGTTTTACTTCTTGACTACTAAGTGTACCTTAACTAGTGGTGCCCATACTTCAACTCCATTTCCTAAAATAAGTATTTCCATTATACAAAATACTGGAATTGCTGTCCTTGGCTAAAGAGACATTGTATTGGGAAAACATATTCTGATTGACTTTTATTAAGTTCATATACCTACCACAGTGTCTCTGATTTCTTACTAATGCTTTCCCTTACATTCAGAAATTCTCACTTGTTGCACTAATTTTGGGAGTAACTTTGATGGTAATTTTTCTAATTTTTCCTCTGTTAAAACTGTATATTTTTGCTTATGGTTATAGACATACCTGGAACCACTAGATTCCAATTTTGTGCACAATACCATGAATTGCAGTTCTGGCAGGAGGCAACCAGTCAGGAAAGTTCTGAATATTGGCAAATGGACATAATGAGCAGATTTGTATTTAAAAAATAATGTTTATACATAAAATTGTGTTGCTCCAGAGTCAGCTGTCTAACCATCTTAACCTTTGAGATTGGTATACATCAGAAAGCAATGTTTAAGGATATGACAAAGAGAGGGAATGAAGTTGAATTATGGGTACTGCTGGCTATGGTATGCCTAGTAGCCATGACAGAAAATACTTTGCAAGTGAACATTTATAGCTAATGATAATATGTATGATGATTCTTGTTCTATAGTTAGTTTCCTTAAACTTGCTTGTTAAATCAGCCAAATAAAAATACAATTCTATTTTTTCATTAACTCAATTGTATTGTGGGACAGGAAAGCTTAAGAGGGACAGAATAATGGAAAATATTTGCTGGCTTTTTACTTTATAACCAAGAGAATCTTCCATACTTGAAAATTTTGAACTGGAAGTTCCATAAGGTACAACAAATGAAAAATAAATAATAAATAATTTTAGTGAGAACCTATAGCAACTCACCTGTATAGTGGCACAGGAAAACCCTGAGCAGGGCAGAGTAATGTAAAACTTTTTCCATTTTTAACTTTAAAACCACGAGAGTCATCCATAGTTGAAAATTTTGGACTGGAGCTCCCAACAGGTTCTAGGAGCAGAACACGGTAGCATATTAAACTGATAAAACCAATTAAACTTACCTATATGCTGGGACAGGGAAACCTTGAGCAGGGCATAGTAGTGTATAGCTATGATTCAGTTTAGCTTCAAATCCACGACTTTTATCCATAGTGGGGAATTTAGGTACTGAACTCCCAACAGGTTCTATGAAATAATTTAAAATAATGGCATGTCAGCAATCTTAAGCCAGCCTAAATTTTAATTATATTAGTTTAATATGGAGATGTAAGAGAAAGCATTTGAAAATAAATATATAAAATTTGTATTTGGGAAATCAGATTTGATTATGTTATATTTACTACCTTAGCAGTTGTGACTGAGCAAATTTTTACTATTAGTGATGAACACTTATGAAATATATGGGTACAACTCTCCAATTAGACTGAACTACAGGTATTATTACTATGATTATGGAATGTAATTTTATCTGCATTAAAATATGGTGACCGCTACACAACTTAATGCAGCTAATAAACAAATACCACCTTTCATTGTTGCATTGCTTAGATTTGGGAGCATAATTCAAATTTCATAGGATGTGAAGGGAAGGAGGTTGGCTGCCCTCCCCTCTTTCTCTCTCTCCTCTGAAAATGTTTTACTTTAGAGAAAAATAGTAATTTTTAAACAAAAAGTATAGAATATTATAAAAATATGTCTAAACCAACAGAAGATAGAGAAAACAATGATCATTTGTTCCCAAACTAAGGTAACATGGCCAGTCATAAAGCGACAATTTGGCCAATTCTATTTGTTCCAGTAGAAAAAAAAAATTGTCTATTGCTTTATGTCTAGAACTGATCTAGTCATAAATTAATGTCATACAAACACTATAAAATTAAAAAACCAGAGGTCAGGGGCAACCAGAGTACAGTATGGTCTTATCTTACTTGAAAATTAACTTCTTATTAATCTGATTTCTTTTCATTATGAGTCCTAAAACTTTCTCATTCCATTTATTTCAGATAATACAATACCTAAAATAACACTTGAATATTTATTTTAGCATTAATTTAACTTAAATTTTTAACAAACTGAAATTATAATAAAACAAATTGATGAATAAAAGTACAATTATGAGTACTGATCTTTTCTTTCTATTTGCAGAAACATTTTTCAATGAAGAAGAAACTGAATGTTTAATTAAATTATCACATATAACAATAGTATGACGGTTTTCTAAATTTAATATTTAGGATTATCTCAGTGTATATATGCTATTGTTCACAGCCTGGGCTCTGATTTCATAAAAAATGAATGTGAGGAAATAAATAGCTACAAAAATTAATCACAGAGTATTTTGATTGGCTTAATAGTGCAGTATGCAGAATGCTTGCCTTCTGTGCTTAGGGTTCTGTGCTTGATTCTCATCTTGACACAAGAAGTTTTCTTATGTCTAGAGTCTGGTGAATGAATGTGAAGAATGTTTGTGCGTATGTGTATCATTTATTTAATAACCAGTTCACCAATCTTCAAAACTGCAATTAGGCAGATAACTGAAGTCTATGTATCCAGTCATATATGAGTATAACTAATATTCAGAAAAATGAGCACAACTATATGACACCCATTAGGACTAAAATGTTAACCTAAAAAATAAATATAAAATGTTTAAAAATTACTTGCATTTTATGCAATATGCAATAAGAAGAACTTTTTCAGAAAAGAGAAGATGATACATTTAGGTTTCTATTATAAAGGAAGTATTACTTTTAGCTTCTATTTCACGTGATACAAATAACTGATACAACAATTTGATGGTATTAGGATGATGAAATGCATCAATTATTCTAGTGCCTTTAAGCCTTTGATTTTTTAAGATTTTTTCAATAGGTTGTGAGCAAATATGAAAAAAATGTAAACTATCTATATAGCAACTTAAACATTGTAATTTTCTACTGATTCACAGGAAATTCTTATTATTTTTAATTTGGATCAAACTCCAAACACCATTGTCATCATCATCATCATCATCAAGAACGATAACAATAATAATAATAACAACAACAATAACAACAGAACCACAAGGTCATTTTGCAACAGTTGAATAAAAATATAGGGTTCCATTCTACTCCAGTCAGCGATATGACAAAATGATGGTCACTTGGTTAAGATACATACACTGCAAGGCTAATATCATCAAATGCAAAATGTAATATATTTAAATTAAATTAACTTTCATACTCTCTTACCAGATGAAAATTCAATTTCTGAGTTTAACAACTATAATGCATATAAACAATGTATACAGTTTTTTTCACACTAACTCCATTCACTTACATAAATTTGGAACATATGTTTCGGGAGCGATCCCTCCCATCTTCAGCCTGTTGACAAACTGTCGTTAAACGTGGCGGTTGGGTCTCTTGATGTTCTTGTGGCGGCATCTGTTGGTATTATTAGGAATTTGCTGAGTTCATCCTAATAATACCAACAGATGCCGCCACAAGAACATCAAGAGACCCAACCGCCACGTTTAACGACAGTTTGTCAACAGGCTGAAGATGGGAGGGATCGCTCCCGAAACATATGTTCCAAATTTATGTAAGTGAATGGAGTTAGTGTGAAAAAAACTGTATACATTGTTTATATATATATACCACTCCATTGTCAACAGCTTCGTAAGTACACTTATTTGAACTATAATGCATTTACTTTAAAAGAGGACATTATGTACATAAGTATATGCATATTTTATTTATGGTGATATATGCTACATTGAGTAAATGCTTGGTGGGGAACATAGTGGAAAATAGGAAAATAAGTTCCTCAGTTACAGTAAATGTCATGTTTCATGACTGCTGCTGTTTTTTTTTAAAGTAGTGCTTAATGCCCATTTTAACTACTGAGGCATTACAAGTGGTGAAACATGAAATGAAATTATAAACTAGGGATTTTTTTGTTTGTTTTTGATTTTTATATTTTTAAAGGAAGGAAGCAGGCCAGGTATAAGTTTAGGGCACCTCCCTATTCACAGAGTATTTGCTGCAGCTTTTAAAGGATGGGTTGTATTTTGAATTAGCTGGTTAGTTAATTACAACAAATTTATATTTTTTGGCCTGGGTCCTTTAAGGCAAGTTCAAATAGAGCAGGTAATCCCTAATGCAACTTTTTTTTAATACAAAACTATATGGTAAATCCCCAGAATTAATAAGATATAATATTCAGGAAGTAATCACTTTCCATATATAATTGATTATAAGATTTTGTTTACAGAACTGTATGTGGTAATGATAAAGCTTTCACAATATTATCCTTTATGAATGGAAAAAAAAGAAGAAAAAAAACTTACACTTTATGAACAAATAGAATTCTTCTGGCATGATCTACTTCAAATAACTTTTATGATAGGTACATTTGTTCTTTTTGTAATTAGAGCTGAAAACTTATGGGAACAAACCCCAAGTACAACAGTAATACTGCTAGTTTTTAACAAAGAACAGAAAAAATTTATGAATATAGAAAAATACAAGATGCAAGGCATTTTAGAGATTGACAAACAGGAACTTTGAAACACCACAGTAAGTAGTAGTAGTATTCCAATTGATTAGTTAAATATGGTGGACGTTAGTAACAGTGATGTTTAATATAAGTTTAGAATAACTGAGTCGACTTTGTAACACTTACATCACTAATAGTTTTTAAAAGAGTAAAACTAAGTTTCTGGAGCTAATTGCTCCCATCTTCAGTTCCAGTTCGACTGCTGGCCTTGTTCTTCATGGTGGTTTGGTTCGTCTCTGGTGGCGGTTGGATGAACTTCTGTATTAAGACGTCACTTGGTGGGATTTCAAAGTTGAAAATGCTACATTTGTTCTTCCAGATATAAATGTAGCGTTTTCAACTTTGAAATCCCACCAAGTGACGTCTTAATACAGAAGTTCATCCAACCACCACCAGAGACGAACCAAACCACCATGAAGAACAAGGCCGGCAGTCAAACTGGAACTGAAGATGGGAGCGATTAGCTCCAGAAACTTAGTTTTCCTCTTTTAAAACTATTAGTGATGTAAGTGGTACAAAGTCGACTCAGTTATTCTAAACTTATTCCAATTGATGTTACTTAATTTATCACCATGAATGTTGCAATATCAGTATATGTATTATTCAAAATTATTTTTAAAACATAAATACTGTAGTATTTTTACAATTTTTTCCTTCTCATTAAGTGGAATGATTATGAATACTTTGTTCACCATCACTGACCAATTACTTTAATTTCCCAACAGCTGAAACTAAAAAATTTTAAACTAAGCCCCAAGGCTTATACATAATGTTACCAAAGTAAATACTGTAAGGAGTAGAACTTTAGATATTCTCAAAAATTTTGTTCAATATAGAATTTGCTTCATTTGAAAACTACAGCAAAAACCATCCAAGTATTAAACATCTGTGTAATATTTTCACAAATAGCAAATATGTTACTATAGTTACAATTTCCAAACCAACAATGTCACCAAAAATAAAATGTGTCCTCAAAATTAATGAAATAGAATTAATTTAATATATAATCAGTTATCTACAGAAGAATAAGAAATCCTATTTGTTGCAAAAGACACTGAATGGAATCAGCAGAATTTTTCCAGAAAATCCATGTCATATAAAGTTTCCTTGATAAGATCCCTTGGCTATGTTCTTCCCATTTCTAAAAGTTTCACAGATAATTTGACTAATTGGAGCTTTAACATAGAAGAAGTTTGTTTAAATTATGTTTGTTTTGTTTCATTTCATTATTTCAACTCAATATGGTGCTGTACATAATTAAGCCATGTTAATGTTTAAAGTAGATGTAGGTGTATGAATCACAATCTTCCCATATAGAAATTGCCTACTAACTGATTTATAACTTGCTAGACCTTGCCTACAAAACATTGAGCAAGCATGCCTGGCCAACTGACAGCAATTTTTATGCAAATGGTCCATGTTTGTATGACTCAATCAGTAACTTTTAAATACATATCTTATGTGGAAAAAGGAACATGCATACTGATAGAATTTCATGTTGGTGATTATATCTATCTATAGATTGCAAGACACTAGCTTACCGATATGAAGGAATTGGAAAACCTTGGGCTGGACAGAGCAAGGTAAAGCTCTGATTACAATTTGTTTCAATAGTGCGACTCTTGTCTCCAGTGGGAAATGTAGGACTAGAACTTCCAACAGGCTCTGCATGAATATGATATGCATAATCATTACAAAGAAAGTATATGACAAACAGCCCAAAAGCTGGGAAGGACCACCCACAGTATAAATATTTACTTAACGTTCCTTCAGCACCTACTCTAAGTTACAATACATTATTTTATATATATAATAAATGGACACGATATAAAGTCTAGTTTAGGTATTTATATGTGTCTTCACTTTGTTTTTCCCTGCATGCAGATTGAATCTGAAGCTGGCAGGTCACAGCTGCATACACCGATAGTCAAGGATGTGCATTGCTTCTGAGTAGGTAAGTTTGTATATGTTTAGGTTCAGAACAGCAAAGAGTTGCTGTGTTAATGGATTTAATTTTTCTGTTTTCTATCTGAAAGGTTTAATACAGAATAATAAATTTTCATTTTCTGCAACATTTTAAGAAATGAATCAGCTGCTCAGTATCATGCAGAATTTTAATAAGATGGAATTTTCCACCTGATAGATCTAAGTTTGTAGAATGGTGCTTAAAGTCAAAATGAAGGGATCAGTTATTTTATATAGACCAACTCCATGTCAAACTAATACAGTGAAGCAACTTATATATTCTTAGTTAGCTGATGAGTCAATTTAATACTCTTATGCTCCACTTACCATTAAATTATTTAGAGGCCAGTGACACATCATAAAATGTGAGTTGACTGCCAGATTTCTTGATGGTTGGATGAACTTGGCATAGCTCTCGTGGGCATTTTATGAACTATAATTTGAAATTTGGAACATACAGGAAGGATACTGACAATTATATAAAAGCAGTGGCTTCAATCCCACAGTATACAAACACTTAGTCCTCAACAGCTTGCACATAGACTGGTTAAGATACACATGAATGAGTTTGAATACAATAAACAGTATGCACAGATAATAAAATGGCAAAATCTAAAGGATGCGACAAAGAAATTGTAGACTAAAAAAATCAAGAAATTAAAACAAGAAAAAAAATTAAAACATGTCACAGAATGACAGCAAGAAAAGAAACAAACCATTCAAGGAAATTTTATCATCCTTAGGCCACCAAAAAAATCAAGAAAATACTTATAGAGTTTGGAATCACTTTGTCCACAGCGAATAAATTCAGCCTAAATAATCTGCTCAACCCCAGTGATAATGACAGAATCCCTAATGAGAGTTGCTCAGAAGCAACTAAGTGTATAACGGCAAAACAAAAAGAAGCATTGGAATTAGTAGGCTCAAAGAACACTGGAGAAACAACAAGTACAATCAGTTAGATAAATTAGTGGTTGCACATCACTTTGGGAAAGATAAACATGGTATATAAATGGAAATCAGATTACTGAAATTAATAGATAGACCTTTGAGGCTGAGAATATGAGAAATCATTTTTATAAAAAATATGAGGATAAGGTTATGAGCTTCAAGATCCAAAAAGAAGACAAATTAATCCAAAAGTTCATAAAATGTCCAAGAGAGCTTTACAAGCTTCATCCAATCATCAACAAATCTGGCAGTTGACTCACTGCTGATCATGTGAGCAATGGCCTGTGAAACATGTTCTTTATAATTTAAGGGTAAGTGGACATAAGAGTATTGGATTGATTCACCAGCTAATTAAGAATAAACAGTATCAGTGTTGAATGAGAAAATAAAATGCAGACATTATGTGTTAACAGAGGAAAAACTGGATGATATCACTACTTAATAGAACAATCACCACGAAAATTGCTTGCTTTGATTGATTTTGGTTTATTTATGGATGATCTTTAACGCCTCAGATCATCAGAGTCCTATTCAATCCAGGGCATGAAATGGCTGATAAATTTTTCTCAGAGGCCTCTTCTTTTAAGCTTGAGGTTCTTTCTTGTGCCGTGAATCTATGACATGGGACCCATGGCTTTACTTCCCTTCCAAAGGAAGCCATACTTAGGATTTTTGTGCCCAAAAATCCATTAACCTTGCCCTGGATTGAACCGACAGTCTTGGGTCTATGAGGCAAATATGGTTACTGCTAGACCACCAGGACCGAAGAAAATTGTCTGCAAATCAGCACAACGCCATACAAGAGCACATTGTTACTTACTTAAAGTCTGTTTATGTGTTACAACACCTGCCAACACAGCAAATAGGAAACATAATCAGCACCTTTCATGAAAAAGGTAAGCACATTTTCATACTTTACTGATCACATGGCAGGCTGGGTTTGCATAACTATGCTGTGTGCTTCAGGATGCATATGTGAAGAAAAACAAAACAAAGACCCAAAATGTGGAGGTAAAGTTACTGATGTCAAAATAGTTGTGATGATTAGATTTGTCTAACTGGAAATAGCATGGATCTTTAAGTGCTGACTGAATGAGTGATAACTGTTAATTTTATTCTCATTTCAGAGAACACCTGCATTTAAATGCTCTGTGCAAAATACATCACAATTCATTACAGTAAATGAAAACACACTTGATCATGAGACTGACATGAAAATTATAAGGGTAATAATATACATAATAAGAGAATGTTTAATTTTATGCTATGAAATGAAACAAGTCATATTAGTGCAAACCAAATCAAACTCGGAAAAATTGCAATAGTGTATCATTTCTGGCAAAAGAACAATGAATTCGAAAAGCAACCAAAACTCTTAAAATCTCTTCAAAAACCCAAAGAATTAACAATGCGGGAAAATATATTCATAAACAAAAACAAGAAAAATGTGGTTAATTTTGACCTCTCAAACAACAATAACCTTATCATAAAACTAAGTTCATAAAATCCACATAGCAACATATTAATATCACTCCGGGAAGATGACAGTGGAATAATGCTGATGATGAAGGCAACAGTCTTTAAAACATGTTCCAAATAAGTGGAAAAATTTGCAAAATTTGAATGACATAAATAATTTACTATATTTCACTGTGATAATTCCCACTATTCAAAACTACATATATCATTAACTTTAGCTCTCCAATTATCTATGGACCTGGGGAAAAAAAAAACCAATGATATTATTTGTCTTTAATTTCTTGTTTGTTTCCTATTTTTCAATTCCTCCCTCTTTCATTTCCATGTTGTTTTACTTAAGTTGAGAAGTTGTGCCTCTTAAGATTCTTAGCATTGATGTTACCTACTGCATAACATTCTAGACACAAGTGTTTTACAAAGTAATTTATTATATATGGTGGAAAAGAAGATGTTTGTTATGCAACTCCTACTCCAAAAAAGAAATGACTTACTCAGCTATGCTTTAAACACATGGTAGTTTATAGTAGAGAGAAGTATACTTTTAGAATACTTTTAGTTGATTTGAAAATAAAATTATCCTCATTATCCTAAACAATTTGAGAGAATGCACAGGTTTTGCTTAAAACTGTATAATCCCTGACAAGAAGAGAGATCTAAAGGATTAGAGAAAGTATTGCTACTTGTCACCAATACTTTTAATTAATGTTATCCATGTTTCATCCAAGGACATTTGCTAATCATCAGATGAATTTGAAATGAAAACTCTGTAGTATTTCATAGTGAAGAACAGGAATTGGTATGGCTGATTACTGAAGCACTCACTGAAAACAGAATTATGATGACTAAGCTTCAAATAACATCTGTATATCCCAGGTCTTAATCACACAATTAAAAACGGTATCTATAATATGTCAATGTGTAGGTGAAATAAAATATACTTATTATGTGCACATATACTTGTAAGATATGTTAGTGATTGAAAAATTGCAACTGGAGGGGGAGAAACACAAAAAAAGATTATAAGAGCTGCAAAGGAAGAGATGGAAGATATGAGTATTTTTACAACTTAACAGCATATACTGACTGCAATGTGAAACCATGAATTACTAAACATAAGCAAAAAAATATCTAAATCACAATTAAATTACATAAGTATTCTCTGAAGGCACCATCCTTCAAGAGGATTTTCCTGAGCTGGAAAAATAATGCTTTCAACACAGGGTCTGTAAAGTGGTTGAGTTCATAAAATATTTGGGCTTTTGTGCAAATGTAAAATAATAATCAACAATGATATCTCAAGTTGACTTATAAGCATATGTGGAATTGGATATTCTGTATTCTACAAGAGACCACATGCAAAGATTTTTGAAACTGAAACCCTATCACACTTTGCTGAACTCAATGAGCAATCAGATGCAGATGCAATTTTGCATGAAGAAGTATGCCAGTACTTCTATATAATTTTCCAAATAGATGGGACAAAAATAAACTTAATGATGAATGTGATATTTATTGAAGTTCCAATGACAAGAGAATTTATTTTTAGTTCAAGAGAATCTCCATTACCCAACCTCCCTTCCCAAACAAATCTCTCTCTTGTGATTTATCAACAGGAATGACAAATCACCTGTGTGGGAGTTATATTTTCAATGGTCTGGTGAGTCAGTAAGGCATATATGACTAATAAATGCCTGCTTCATAAACTTCAGAGGGTATATCCAAGTATTGTGTGATGTTAACAACATAGTTCATTTCACAGTCACTGTGCAATGGTGCCTGAATGAAATTTGTCTAAATGAGCAGGTTGTTTGCAGATCTGAGAACTGTTCTCTACTTCCACTGCACAAAGCCCAGATCTGATCATTACAAACAGGTATTTGGAAAAAAAGAGTTTGTTTAATTATTAAATTACTGCTACAATAATTATCTGTTGATGATGATAAATGCGTTGAATTGATAGTAAGTATGACTTCAATACATAAAAAGATAATGTTTCTGAGTATGGATGACTTTTGCCCAAGAGGTAAAGTATGCTATTCCAAATTAGAACATTGAAAAAAGTGATGCTCAAAATCATATTCTGGTAGCAGTACAAAGGCTAGAATTCAATTGTTTTTGCAAATTAATAGATCAACCAAGTTTTGGCATTAAAATAATCAGATTAGTTAATTGTATCATATTTTTCTTTTACATCTCCAACAACTTATTGCTGAACTGCAGTATTAAGGATGAAAAACTGATAGTAAAAGAGTGATTTTTATACTCTTGAATTTATGATGCACTTTTAAGTACTTAATGATAAGTAACACATTTTTCAGATCAGTTGCAGGAAATTCGTAGTAATGAAACCTAGCAAATTTTACCAAAAGAGGAATCAAAACCATATTCTATAAGACAAAATCTGCACTAATGTTGGGCCTGGTGGTGCAATGGTAACCATACTTGTGTCCTAAACCCAATAAACTTTTTCCAGTGTAAAAATCTTAGGCTTCCTTCGGAAGGGAATTGTAGATTTATGGCATGCAAAAGAACCTCAAGTCTGAAAGAAGAGGTCTCTGAGCATAATTTATTGGTCATTTTGCGCCCTGAATCAATGGAATGCTGATGACCTGAGATTTAAAGAACATCCATTAATAAACCAAATCAATAACAAAAATCAGTACCTTTGCAACATTCGTCATTCATGATAGTTTTGATAACAAAAGAAATGAACCAATATCTCCATGGACTAATGGTTACTTACCATTATATTATGATTAACATACTAAGAAAATCTATTTTAAAAATAAACCTCTTCAGTTAAAACCAATCTAATCTTTGAATTTGAAAAAAATCTATTTCTTTGGTATCTTATCTTACCAGATGGAGTAGTAGCCATTTTCACTCTTTGACACAAAATAGTAATTTATGAAGAAGCACTTAAGGAGAAGCTAAGATTGAAGCTAATATACTAGAGGAAATAGGTATGGTAAAGTATAAAAAGATAATGACACATAAAAATCTAACTCTGTTAGATACTATAAAATTATATTCTGATTTGGTCTATATACATCGACTTATCAAAGTAATAAACTGCAATTATTTTTTTATCCTGGGAAGGAAATAAACACCATTTATACTGAAGATTTACATGCTAGCTTTGATTGGTTAATTTCACATACATGATAATGCAAATACAAGTAAAATAAAGTCTCATTGTATTTCATGCAGTCAAAAAAGAAATCTAAATTAAGATTACAACAGTTCCACATATCGTAAAAGTACGAAGGAATCTTAATTTCAAGTCCCTATTAGAACTTACCTTATTTATAGCAATACAAATTTCCAAGTAATGCCTTTTGAGAAATTCATAATTTAATTTACATTTCAAGCCAAATTAGGCTAGTTCTTACAATGTATCATTTGCTAATTCACTCTTACCTTTTCTGCTTACATCCATTAGATGATTTATATGTTTTATATTTCCACTTGTGCATACAAATTATTTTGGAGCAAGCACGGGTTTTTTTTTTTTTTTTTTTTTTTTTTTTGTTACTTAAGCATTTTACTGCACTAAAGCAGTGATAGTAACTTCCAGTTTTGTTATTTATTTTTTCTATATATTCTCTCTCCCATCATTTTAGCTTATAACATTAAGGTTATTTAGAATGTTGTTAATACAGATTATGGATCACTGGAAACAATGGTATTGAATTTACATTGTATGCTAAAAAGCATTATTATTATTATTATTATTATTATTATTATTAACAGTTTTATTGGCCTCTGTAAGTATTGTGTTATGCCCGTTCATGATTTTGTTCATATACCTCCTACTGTTCCCAATACTTTTCATTGCCAGAAGCAAACATTGTGTGGCATTTCACTTCTTGTGAATAAATATTATTGCATACAATCAATTTTGCAAAAGACTATCACTACATGTTATCCAGAACTCCAGCACAAACCTCAAATGACTTTTCTAGTTTTAGTTACAACATGCATATGTATGTAATGAGCAAGTTTAATTCAAAATATGGGGATATAATTTTGAAAGTTTAGTCTATATTTAAAAAATATAATTTAATTTTTTAGTTTTTAAGCTGATAACTAGTGTTGAGAAATTTGGAAGTGCCCATCCTTTAGCAGGGGTACCCTATCCCAACATTCAGGCAACATTTTCAGTATGAATGTGTTATGAAATTAAGAGTTTAAGTTCAAAACACATTCATAGTAAATATACTACTATCATGCAATATATTCAGAAATATTAATTATTTATAGTTATTTAGTTCACTCTGCTTGTGCTTTTACATTCTGTTCAGAATTTACTTTTTCTGATCAAAGGTTAACACATGTCAGCACCTACATCAAAATGAACAATAAACAATCATTTATGATATCTGTATAAACCATAAAACAAAATAAATTCTAAACCTGTAAGCACAATTTCTCATTTCTTTAGTTTTAATATTGTTTTATGCTTAGAATTTCATTAAAACTTGTATGGCTTATACTGATAAAAGTTCTACTTATAAAGCGATAAACCATTAGTCTCTCTTGTGGTTAAATAAATACCACTGTAAAATATGCTATTATATTTTTAACTTATATTACCCTAATAAAAGTTAAAAAATATGCACTTTTAGGCATTGAAATTGAAACTGTGTTAATGATTATGCTAAACTAATTGAAAAAATTCTAGAACAATGAACATATAAATTCAACACTGATTCAATTGAAAGTTCTTTATGAATTACCATTATGTATTTCTGTAATTCAATTTATTATCCAGAAATAAACCAAGAAATGTTTGTATAAATAAAACTGCCCGATACAGGATTTCTCATCATTGCTAAACTAAATGCACAATCTTTCAGCTACCAAGAATGCACATGATTGCACCATTAAATCTATTTTTCTGTAATTATACCTGTGGCAAAAGTGATTATTAAAATTTTATGATAAAAGTTTTCTGTATTCATTATATCTAATAAGCTCAGAATGTTTTAAACTTGTGTGAATATTATAAGTGATAAAACTTGACTTATTTATATGTCTAAAACTATTATTGAATTCATCTGCATTATTGACTACCTTTATTTTATAAATAAAGATGTGGTGCCTTGCTGTACCCTTAATTATACTAAGTAGTTAATAGTACAAAGCATACTATAATATTACTTCATTGTGTGTTATCCTTTCTAGCTTCCAAACTATATGGCAACTAATGTGAAATCAATTATTTCACTTAGTTCTATGAATTTTATGCCTTAGTGCAAAATAATAAGTGTCAATGTAGACACTTTTTGTGGAAGGTGTTTCTATTTATCCTGGATTAGACAGTTACTTCTTCAACTATAACAAACTGACTGAATTTGTTTTTGCTTAGAATAGGACAATGGTAAATGCCTTTCTAAGGTCTCAGAAAAGGAAAAAGTCATTAAAGTCGATAGTGTAGCTACTTACATTGATAAAGGCAAAGCAATAGTTATGAAAACTCCAACTGACTTTAAAGCAGTAATAAGTTCAGATCTGCAACATACAATACCTACTTCAGATCTTCTAGTGCAAAAAAGTTTTGTTTAAAACATCCAGCATCAGTGAAAGAATTATATAAACACTGCTAACCTTGCAGACCAAAATAAATATTTAACTATTATTGCTCTTTTTATAATGCTTGTAAAAAATGGACAGTATGAAAGTTTCACAGAGATTATGCAACAATCAGGACACTTGTCTTCCATATGATTCAAATCAGTTATTAATAGACTATGAACAATATAATTGGTGTGGTTAATGGAAATCATAAAAGACAGCAGTAAAATGATATACTCAAATTGATTTTATTAAAAAGATATTGAGTCAATCAACACTTATTATTTTAAACAAAGGAAATTTGCTTTTTGTAAATAATGAAATCACAACAGTTACTAATGGAAAAAATGGAAGAATATAAAAGAAAACTTGCACAATAGTTACCTATATAAAGTAGGTATAGAACATAATAGTCACTTTATAAAAACATCTGTTTGTTTACACTGTTAGCTTGCACACATTCTGAGATATCTGTTGGGAAAACTAAGTGGCTGAGTTTGTATGATGGATACTGTAACTGCTTACTCCTGAACAAGGGCATAATTGCATTAATGTATCCTAATGCAAACAGTATATTCAGCATGGGGGCAATGTCTGATGGCTAACATAATCACTGCAGATGAAACAAGTTAAGATCTAAAGATGAAACAAAGCAATCTAAATGGATTCAATATGCACAACCAATCTCAAAAATGGTGCAAGTAAAGAAGTTGGTGAACAAGGCATGATAGTTATCTTATCAATTATAAGGTGATGGTTACACCAAACAGTTCCAAGGCATTCAAAAGATACTGTCCAGTACTACAAAAAGTCCGGCAATTGTTAATGAAAAATCACTACAAATAAAAAAGGCAGAATATTACTGGATATGGGGAGGAAGGCATTTCCACAGTATCTCACTTGCCTTATTGACTCAATCTGGTCTCTCCTGCTGATTTTTCTCAACCCATTAGCCAGAAAAAAATTTAAAAATTTCTCTGGACCACAGAGAAATCCAGAAGTCAAAGCTTTAGAGACTTTCTAAGGCAACTATCTGCACATCTTTCAGTATTGCATTGAATTCAGAGGAGGGGATATTTTGAAGGGGACAGAAGTTTGAATTTGTAACCTTGCTGATAAATTGCTTGATAATATTGCTACCATTGAATAGCCCTTGTAGTGTAGTATAGGAACAATAATTGAATGGTATTTACACTCAAAGAATTTTATAATCAGAACAAATTTTTTGAAAACACTATTCTTCTTTTCTTATATGAAAAAAAAATCTTTGCCCCTGCCCCTATAACCAATAAAATAAAATAATATCTCTGATTTTCACAGTGAAATTTTTGCAATATTCTATCATCCTAAGATACTGTTAACTAAGATAGTAGTATAATTCTTCCATATGAAAAGGATAAAATTTTAAAAATTACAATTCTCAGAAAATATTTAATTTTACTTCAACTCTTACCTAAAATATACTTTGTGACACTTGTCATTATTTTGTCCTAAGGCACAGAATTTGGAGATAAAATGACGTATACTATGAATTACTTCATAAATACCAAGACTTCTAGAAAGAAAATCACATATGGTCTATTTGATACTGCTTCCACTTGGAAACACCAGATGCAGTCTGTAAAATTAATCTATAATATTGGTTAAGGTTTCTTTGTACTTTCACAAGACAGAAAGTGTGGGAAACCACTAATAGAGAGAGACAGAGAGAGACAAATGGATTATCTCTTCATGATAAAGCAGGCCTAAAGTAATTTTCAAGCTGTTTTATTAAGTAAAAAAGGCAATAAATATGATTTTGTGTAATTGCCTTAATTCATTCATTAATTTTGGGTACATTTAATTACTGAATTATAATGCTGCTATAAAACAACTTGAAAAACTCGAAAGAGCACAGAATCTTGTTCTTAATTGCTGCTATATCTATATGTCACATATGGTACTTCAAAATTTTAGATGTACCTTCCATTACACATTTGTTGACTATTTACTTCTTCATGTTCTAAAATTCTGAATTTAAATTAAAATGATCAACATTATTGCCAATACTAATAATTTAAGTACACCAGGCATATTGTTAAGCTCCCAAAATGTGCAATGAGGCAATGAGCAAAGCCTGAAGATGATTTTCATGCTTTATACTGCAGACTTGTTGAAAATGTTTTGCATATGGTACATGACCCATTTCAAAATAGTGACAAGCTTAACCACTGCAATAGACTTTGGGGAAACAGCAGTTAACTGCCATGTTTTTCTCCTTTTTTCCCCTTCAATTAACAAACAGATATGTTTTCATGTGGAAAAAAGAGTTTATTTAATTATTAACAAAAGTATGATAGCAAATGCCAAGCTAGGAGGATGCAAACAGTGATAACACAGCAAGACAGGTAAAAGTATGTAAACTATCATTAATTTTTGGAAAGACAAATGCAACAAGAAACTGCAACAGAAAACATGTCATTATGAAATGTAGAACCATATGCTTCTTGATATAACAATTAAATCATCAATTAATAGGCACCATATATATACAAATCAATATTTACTTTTATCACCCTCGCTTGTCTTCTTGACATAGAAGAACTCTAGTAGCTTGAAATATAGCGATTACAAGTGTGACTTTCTCTTAATGTTTTATCCTTTTCTGCTTTTATAATTACTGTTAATTTGTTACATTGTTAACAGTGTTACTTTATTTTTATTTTTCTTTTATATTATATATTTGTATGTGTGTGTGCATGTGTGCGTGTGCGCAGTTCTTTTGCTTTTGCTGCCGAATAGTTCTTCAGTAGTTGTGCCTTACTTTGAATTATGCAATTGTTTCAATCTTTGTGTGAATGCAATGCCTCTTCTTCATTAAAGGAAGAATTTCCTTAGTCAAGACATAAAATGAAATAAAATAAAGTTCTAATGTTTTTATTGTTCCTGACCATAAAGAGAAAGAAAAGGTGTGCACTGTACTCTGTATTATGAATTTAATATAAGTGATGCATTAATAATGTATTCTAAAAGGGTTCAGCAGCTGATAAAATATTTTTACTTGCATTTTTAAAAACAAGGCAAAATTAATCAATATGAACTCACATAAATATAAATCATAACATGATGAAAGTTGTTATTGTTGTTTTGAGTGCATTTTAGATTTTCAGTAGTAGTGAAATGACCACCACAGCTTGAATATTAACACATTTACTGCAACTAATGAAAGCAATTGCATAATACAATAATTTTCCTTGAATTAGACACACCTCCCAACTAAATACAACCTACTCAAAAGCTACTATTAACGCTGTTCTCATTTCTATCAGTCACCATGTAATGAACAGAATTCAATATAAGGCTTAAGTAGCAAGTATTGTGGCAAGAAAATGCCTATGATGAAAAACAGCAAACAAATATTTTACAGTAGGTACTCCAAAACTGACTCAAGCAGCAATTTATTTTCAATTAATGGGAGTAGTTATTTGTAAGTTTGAAATTAAAGTATGTAAGGAAGGATGTTTTACTCTGTGGCAACATATTGAATTTGGTCAGAACTGCTAAAAGTTCTGTGGAGACTTTCAAAATATATAGAACTGAATAGGGATTTTCATCAAGCATTAATTTGTACCAATATACCGATAACAAAAAACTAATCATTCCAAAATTTCATTAACTCTTGGAATAGAGTATTAAACAGAACATTTCAGATGAACCAACTCTTTGCAAGGTTTACTGGGAATGCTGTTATGAACACACCAAAGTACCTAAGTAGTTTTAAATATCGTAAATTTTCATAGTGAAATATAGTATAATGCTACAACACTTATAAGAAAATCACTCAAATTTCACAAATTTTCTTCCACTAATTTGAACATGTTTGGAAGACTGTTGCCCTCATCATCAGCATGGTTCCAATGTCAGCTTTCCAGCATGTTATTAAGATGTTGCTTTGTATATTTTATGAATTTAATGAGGATGCTACTGTTGTTTTAAAGATCAAAATTATCTAAATTTTCCTTATTTTTATTTATGAATATGTTTTCTCACAATGTTAATTTTACTGAGAGTGTTGTATTATTTTGAAATTCATAGGTTTTTTTTTTTTCTTCTTTTTGCCAGAAAAGGTATGCTGTCGCTGATTTCTCAGTGTGATTATATTTTACATTTTTTATGTGTTCCTTAAACCATAGGGTAATGTTTCTTTTCATTTTGCCTATATAATTCATATTGCTGTCTTTACTACTGATTTCATAAATATATTCACATATATAAACACAAGGAAAATTTAATTAATTTTGATCTTCCATATAATAACCTCATCACTAAATTTGTAAAATTCACAGAGTGACATCTTAATCCACAATGGAAAGCTGACAGTGGAAACATGCTGATGATGAAGACAACAGCCTTTGAAACATGCCCAAGTAAGTGGAACAAAATTAGATAAGTTTGGGTGATTTCCTTATAAAGAGTTGCAGTATTATACCAAAGAAAATTTTTACAGCTATATGAAATACAGTGCAATCAGTGAAGAGCGAAGCTTCATCCTGTGACATGAGGTTTTTCCTATGAGTGAGCTTTTTGGTTTCCCATACCATGGCAGGGGTAGCAAGCCTGCTCGCTTACTTGTTGACTTGATCTTGCTGATTGTTACAGTAGTAACATAACTGTTCACAGGTGTGTGTTGTTCATTTTATAATTCAACAGTAACAAAGCGTATTATGCCTTGTGTGTTTTCAATAGTACAGAATATCTTTATGTACAGTTCATGTGTGTTAACTCAGTGATGAAAAAATCATAGGACCAATTTTGTTTTTGAACATACAGTTGATTCTGTTACTTATGTGAATACCATCATACTAAACCCACTTTTCAGAAATCTAACCAACTGGGGGCATGATCATGCTTTTTTTCAATGGGACTTGGCCACTGCTTACACTGTGAATAATTCTATGAGAGCAATTCATAATATGTTTCCACAAGACAGAGTTATTAGTAGGGATTTGTGGCCCCTCAGTTCCCCAATTTAACAGTCTTGGACTAATATCTCTGGGGAAAGTTAAAAAGTGCCCTGTATAAGAAAAACCTGCACATCATACAAGAATTCAGAACTCAAAAGATAATATTTGTCAGGAAATTGTCCGGATTTCTCAAAATTAACTACAAGTGATGAATAATTTCCTAAAAAGATGCCAAAAAAGTGTGGAGAATGAAGGCAGGCAGTTTCAATACCTCATTTGATAATGGGCCTCTTAAATTGGTTTGTGTATTGTTGTATGGTTGGTTTGTTTTATTGTTTTATCCTCCTGCTAATCACCAAGAACTAACTGATTGGCTAACTGGCTAATGAATGGTGCACTTGCCCATAGGCAAATCACTGTGGGAAAGCAAAACTGATCGCACATTATAAGAGAATTTCGTCTGTATATAAGAAACAATACTCATGAGACAGGGCATTTTTTGCAAATAATGTTAGAAGCAGATACATCTGGCAAATGTTTCTTGTAAAAACTCAGGTATAATTGAAGCCAAACTAATAGCCTGTATGCAAACTGTTTGATAGGAGATTGCTTATTTATTTATTTATTTTTTTTTTTTTTGCCACAGAGTAATGCATCATGACCATTCTACTTCTTCTTATAGATGTAACATCACATATGATGAAGATGAGAAAGAGGACTAGTACCTAATATTAGACTGAAATTATTCATATAGCATTTCTGACTGATGGTCTTCACAGCTTTAGTGAACTAGTACAATTAAAACTTCCCTCAATTTGAAAACTAGCTTCAAACATAAGAGAGAGGTTGGAAATAACTGAAAAATTGTACCGGATAATTATACTCTTGCCTCTAGAACCAACACTTTGCATATTTAGGTACTTATGCTTGAACTTATTGTTAAGGTCAATGATGCATTAATATTAGTGATTGATAAATTTGGCAGGAGAGTATTGTCTCATTACACTCCACAATAGTTACCAATTGATCCTAACAGGGAGAATTGTATCAAGGAATTTTTTAATATTGATAAAAATAACTTAGCTGAAAAACAAGACAAAAGCATCACATCTACTCAATTCTAGAAAAGATCAAATGTATCAAACAGTATTTGAAACCCTGTTCAGAGAAATGTGCAAAGAATGTTGTAAAACAAAGAGCTGGCAAACAAAATTGATGATCAAACAGTTTTTAAAGTAAGAATTATTTTGAAAGATAAAAGCCTGGAGATTAATATTTTTAAGAAATAATGTCCATCAGGGGATTTTTCTCATTTTAACTAAGTGCATGGCATTAGTTGCAGTACATACAAGTTCTCAATTTATTAAAATGTACCTCAGGATAAAGCAATTTGGAAAATTTGAGGATGTAAAATTAGGGTCTAAAAGAACGAGTCAACTCTTGGTTATCAGAAATGGATTCTAATCTTATTATTAATTTTAACATGGTAGCTTGTGCAATATGAATAAGGTACATATTTAATAAAATTTATATTTCATTAAAAATTTGAATTTATAGTGCCAGAATGATATTAGAAAATTCTAATGTCCATAATGATTATAATAGTGATGACAATGACCACATTAAATTTAAATCTTCTGAAACCATGGCCTATATTTGCATATGATCCTTTGTGGGGAATGTTATGAATTTTTAATATTATATTAAGGTAGATAATTTTCTATGATTTTAGGCGAATGGCTTCCAAGTTCTAGTAACAAACACTGATTTTCTTATTGCAAGATCAAATTTAAATTAGTTAACACATTGGAAGCATTATGAAGAAAAAAAGAAATAATAAAAAAAGCATTTAGATATTATTTTTGAAAATAAAATATCCTTCCTAAACTAATATTTACCACTAACTTCATTTACGTACAGAACACTAGGATATGTTTTGGAAGCCCTGCAGTCAACAGCAAGCAGATGATGGGAGCCAGTGCATCCAAAAGACGTCCTAGTGTTATGTAAGTGCAGTTAGTGTGAACATGTTGAATTCATCAGTTTAGGATATATTCCCACTCCATTGTCCACCACCACGGGTGGCCGAGGTCGTTAAGGCACGGACTCGTGAGCGGGAGGTCTGCGGTTCGAATCCCGCCAGGACCGTCCTCCCTGACTGGGGTTTTTTCCAGGTTTTCCTCAGTCTTCATAACTGGCAAATGCCGGGGAGGTACCTAAACTTAGGCCTGGAACGCTTCCTTCCTTAAAAAAAAAAAATATCCTTTCCCAATTTATCATTTCATCTCATGTATCATCAGTGTCCACCGCCTGTGGTGCCTCAGTAGTAAAAACGGGCGTTAAACACTACTCAAAAAAAAAAAAAAAAACTCCATTGTCTACAGCTTCGTAAGTATAATTTATTTAACAATATTCTTCATTGAGCAAAAATTTGTACTTGAAGCTGAGAACTGCAGCATAAGTGAGAATTTATCTAAAAATGCTACTTATTAACATGCAAGTATGAGCAGTTTTCACAAACCTGCAGAAATGAAAGTGAAGAAAATACTTGTAATTTTCTAATATAAAACATCATGTCCTAAAGGTGTAAGAAGCCAATAATTTTCTCTCAATTACTGTCCCCATTTGAAAAAAGTTACTTAAATTATGTACATATTTATAATGTACAATATTTTAAGGTTGTTGAAAATTCATAATGTGTTAATAAAAATGCTAGGTGTTTCTCTTAATTTTATGTTGTTTGATTTATATTTTAGTTTGTTAGTTACTGGTGAACTCTTATTGTCTTATAATGCCATTAATTGATTTTTAAGGTTATATCATTGTTAAAAATTTCAATTTTTTTAGTAAAATGTGGAAAGAAGTTGAATAACTCTGAGGTTATTTATCTTAATTCTCATTGCACTTCTTTTGTAAATATTGCTGCCAATACATTAATCTTAATGAAGTGTTATTCATTGTAAATATATTCTAGGATGTTACCATCAAATAACTAATAAAACAATCAACCCCTTGCAATTTCTGAATAATAATTTGTGTACCCAATAGGTAACCAAATGCATTGAATTATTTATGGTGATATTCAATTCACCAAGTCTGCTTCTATAACAAATATGATTAAGATTCTAGAATTAAATAGCTTTGAATTATGTGTGAATAAAATTCTGATGATTGAACTAGTGGACAAAAATTTCTATGTAACAATGATTTCTACTATATTTTACTAGAAAAATATCCCGTATGTCTCTTTATATAATACAGAATGTTTCAAATGAGTTTGTGTAATTAAAAACATAAATAAATAAAGGTCAACAAAATTATGAGAAAACTATATCAGAGAAGCAATGTTTTAGCTCTAAATCAAAAACCTGACACCTTTCAATTTCTGATGCCACTTAAGCATGTCACTAATTTTAATATTTGTTTTTGTTCCTGTGGAAATCCAAATTATACTCAGCTTAAGTATTGCATTTTACAGTGCCTTTATTTACTGCATATAATAAATTCATACTAAAATTGCAGCTAAAGCACATTTATTTAAACACTGCATTATTTTATTCAGATTATAAATCAATAATTAAAAATTTTGAAATTTTCAGTAATGTATGCATCTCTTTAGATAATTTTGAATAAAAGACCAAGAATCTGTGCTCAAAGCAAAAGATACAAATTCTGAACATTTTGATAACTTACCAGTGATGACAAGTCTACCCTTTGTAGCACTTAGTCTTGTTTCTCCTGTAAGTCTGTGTTTTGTGCGGCACTGATATGATTTATATCCATCTTCTGGTCCTACATCACGTATGTGCAACTCACCAGATGGTAAAACAAGATATTTTCCATCTGAAAAAATATGCATAATATGTAGCAACTAAAACTGAATAATGTAGCACATCTTAAAATAGTAATCAACTGCATCCTAAATACACATTACTACAAATCTTTTTGCAATTTTAATGATCAAAAACACTGTAAAATTATTTATTTACTTAAACTTGCATGTATAGCTAGTAAATCACCAATTTATACATCAGAAGATAACTGTTAATAATTTTGAGATTTCAATTTATCTGTAATTGTAATTATAATTTAATAATATAATTTAAAAAACATTTATTGTTCATAAAGTAAGCAGTTCTTCAGCAAATTACAGAGAAAACAAATAACTGTTATGGATAAAAGCTATAGTACCTAAGCTCACTCTCTGCTTATAGACTTTTTACATTCTTAAATTGAAATTATAAATATTTTTAGGTAAATAAAAGTACTTAGGATGCAGTCTATGGGAAAAAATAAATAAATAAAAAAATGCAGGTTTGCCCATACTGACATTTTTAATTATATTACTCTTATATGCAAGCATTCTTAAAAGCATTAATTAACTGTAAAGAATGGCATTCATAATATTCCTGTGATTTCTAATCATTTTAAGCAATTTAAGATCAGAGGTGCTATATTTAAAATGTCAGTTAGGAAACCACTATTAAAATTTTTTTCTATTTTGTTTTCAATTTTAATTTCACAATCCATGCAACTTTAAAGCAAGCAATTCATGCATATTTTTCAAAATTACTTTAAAATTTCTAATTTTAAGTGAAGTTTTAAAACCATAAATGTATATTAATTATCCTAGAGCATGCAAAATGTATAACAGCATTTTTTTTTAAACTTTAATGAAAATCAATTTGTACTTCAAAATTGATTAACATATGCAAAATTACTAGTATTTGAAAAGCCTTGTATCACAATATATTTTTTTTTAATTTTATTTAAACAAAAAAATTTGTGTATTAAAATATACTTAAGTTATTTTCAAGGATTTTCTATAATTTTTTTCTACTTTCTATTCAGCTTAGAGAAAGATGAATAAAACATTATTTCAACAGCAATGTCAAAATATGCTGATTTTTTCTGAAATGTTACTTCAGAATTAAAATGGAAGCATCTCTATTATAATAAAGTCTTATATATTTTTCTCCAAGCTTGCTTTATAAATAATGCATATCAGACAGAATATGTACAGAATTCACTGAACTATATATGGAATTGTGAGTGGAATGGAAAATATCTTCGCAAATTCAGGTACAGACAGCCAAAATCTACTGAACAGCCAAGAGCTAAACCTGTAAGTAAAATTAAACAGTTTGAAATTTATACCATAATGAATGTTGTCTTGGAATATCTCTCTGCTTTCATTTTCAAGCCATGATGATACATATACGTAATCAGCTACAAAACTTGGAATGTGACACTTTATAATTGCTGTATTCCCTCGTAAAACATGTTCATCCATGACATTCACTTCATATCGCTGTGTAACCACTGTAAAAAAATTAGAGTATATCAGTTCAGAAAGAAAGCAAATCAGTGATATGATTACCATAATCAGGTGGTGGGAGGTAGCGTGTTCCTTTAGTATCTTCCCAACCAATTATTTCCACGTGATCCGATACAAATGAAGGCACATTGCACTTGAAGACAGCTGCATTACCTTTTATTACAAATACATCATACACTTGTGCTTCATAATATTGGTTCACCACTGAAACAAAAACCAGTCTCTTATCATCAACACACATTTAAGATCCAATTGTGAAGTTGTTGATACCCTGAAAGGAGGAAAAGTGTACATTGAATTCTCCTGCTCCATTCTTTTTCCAGCTTCAGTCTATCCTGGAAAAAAAAAGAAGATAAGAGTACTTTTGAAACAAAAATATGTGCTTGCTTTCATTATTACCATAATCTTGGTTGGCGGATGGAGATGCAGAAAACGATTCATCATCTGTCACCCATTCAATAACTTCCACAAAATCTGCTACGAAGCTTGGTACCAAGCACTTGACTGTTGCTGTGTTCCCTCGGAGCACAAATTCATCAATTACTCGACTTTGGTAAAATTGATGCACCACTGCATTGAATACAATAAATGTGTAATTAGTTATGTACTGGTTTAAAATACACCATAAAGAGGTAAGAGAAAAATTTATATTAACAATTTTCAAATATGTTTCGACAACAGCAGGATTCAGGTACTCATCTTCCATTGCTCTGCAATATACAGTTAATAGTCCTGAAAATGTTATAGAAACAATCAAGCTATTATTGGTATTAGCTGCATTACCATAATCAGAGCCTGGTAGATACGTGTTCCCTGCACTATCCAGCCACATCTCCACAACAACAAAGTCAGCTACGAAGCTTGGCACTTCACATTTCATCACTGCACTGTTTCCACGAATCACATACTCGTTGTCTGCTTCAGCCTCATATGTCTGTGATACCACTGAAAGATATTTATTCCACAGTTTAAATCCTTGCAATTTAAATTACAAGGGCATCCATCAACAATTACCGTAATTGCCAGATGATGTATAAGTGTGAATTTGTCCATCATTTGCGATCCAAGACTCAACAGAGACGAAATCTGCCACAAAACTTGGTATCTTGCATTTCATCACAGCACTGTTGCCTCGAATCACATATTCATTCTCCGCTTCTGTTACATAGTACTGAGCTACCACTGGAAAAACATTTGTAAAACAGAATTTAAAATTGCATCGCTCTTTAAAAAGTATGCAAAGTCTTCATATGCTAAAGAGAAGAAAATACTGGTAGGTACAGGATGGACAAATTTCCTGGTAGTGCAGAACTAAACAAAGCAAATTTAAACCATAGAATTTGACACAAAATAGCAAGTGAAATGGTGATGTTCAGGCAGAATTACCATAATTGTGCTCTGATGGCATGTAGACTTCTCCATCATCTGCTATCCATGCTTCAACCTGGACAAAGTCCGCCACAAAAGAAGGGATGCTGCACTTGAGTACTGCTGTGTTTCCACGTATGACATACTCAGTCAAAATTTCTGCCTCATAAAACTGATTTACCACTGTGAATTTAAACAATTTTTTTGTAGAAATGCAAGACTTGCTGAACATTCCCTTAATGAGAAGTGACAAGCACATAAAAGTAAACCATGAACAGGTGATGACTGAAGAGAAATAATTTTTCAACTGTAGGCAAATTTACTGCAAAAGAAAAGTAATCTCATTTTGAACACACAAACCTGAAAATAAAAATTGACAATATTGAATTAGTGAAAGTTTTGAAGCTATAATGTTAATTTCAAGAAGAAGAGGTAAAAGAACAACTCAGATGAAGCAGCTGGTACTGTGTACAGCATTTATGAAATTACCATAATCAGCAGACGGAAGATAGACTGTTCCATCACTGCCTACCCAAGCTTCCACTTTCACAAAGTCAGCCACAAATGATGGTATGTTACATTTGAGGACAGCCGTGTTGCCACGGATCACATACTCTGACACCACCTCTGCTTCATAGTACTGGTTCACAACTAAACAGGTTTTCCACAATTGGTTAAGTTAGTGACAGATGCAAACTGTAAAATGTAATCATTTCAGAGGAAATGAATAGGGAGAAAAGTTTTGGGTTGTAATATAAATTATTATTTTCAAGTAAATGGAAATGTTTGACATTTTTTCATTTTAAGATCATTCTCAAATAAATACAACATTTTTGAATTTTTTTAATTAATTTCATCCCCTCCTAGGAAGAGAAAATGGAATTGTATTTGTTAAGAGTATATGGGATGTTAAACTTTTACTGCAGCTTCTGAATATTATTTTAATAAGCCATAGTTAATGAATATGCTATCTTAAGATAAAATGAATGAAAACAATGTGTATCTGATTTAGCATTCCTGCCATTGATAATAAGCAGATTATTCATTTTTCAAAAACAAAGATTTCTGTAAAGATATCATACAGAAAATGCTGCAGATGTTTTGTGCATGCTGAGATAAACTTTTCCATTAAATACAACCCATTAACTTTTTGCTTTACAATTCCTCTAAAATACTAAACTTTATTCAATATTTTGCCTGAAACAAAAAGTTTAATTTAATGTTGCAATGCTGGAAATGAGCAATTGAGAAAATTACAACATGACATGAACAGTTTTTGGCCTCACTGACAAAACTTATTACCATAAGCCGAAGAGGCACCACTTCCTGCAGTAGCATACATGTTTCCAGAATCATCCTGCCAAGATACCACACTCACAAAATCGGCAACAAATGATGGAATGCTGCATTTGAGGACTGCTGAGTTGCCTCTGATAACATACTCATTGTTAACTTCAGTCTGGTAAAACTGCTGAACAACTGAAAGAAAAATGTGGTAGGTTTTTGAGGTTTTTGAGTTTGCACACCTGATATAGGTTAAAACCTGGAAGGTCAGAATTATTAAGGAAAGGAGACAATATATCCACGACAAAAGGGAAAATGAATAGCATGAATATTTAACCTTGCTGGTACACAATTTACCATAGTCAGAAGTTGATGGATAGAAATCATCCCCCTGGTCCGTGTGCCAAGAAACAACACTAACAAAGTCTGCTACAAATGATGGCACCTGACACTTGAGGACAGCTGAATTACCACGTATGACATATTCCTTGTTTACATCTGTATCATAGAACTGCTGCACCACTGGAATAATAGGTACACTTGTTAAAAACCTTGATTGTTTTAATAGCTACACATAAATTATTTGATAGTAATAGAACGTTCAGTTCACAACAGAATGGTAGTTAAGTGATTTACCAAAGAAAGAAATAAAAACCTACTAGTATGAAAAAAAGTATCCTGCATATAGGTAGAAAATTGCATTCATTCAATTATTGTATTTGGCTAAGAAAATGGCTACAGAGCAGGTTTGTAAATTAATATTTGTAATAGTTATTGGGTTAAATGCAGTGTAGGGAATAAATAATTAATGCAAAGCATTCAGAATATATATAGATGATCATAGTATTCACTGAGGAAAATAATAAACTGACAGCATCATTACATATCTGCACTGGATTAGAAAAACATAGTCTGCTGGTTACAAGAAACAAAACTAAGAGAAATATCAAAGCATAAATTTAGTAGGCTTTATGCAATGATTGCAACTAATACAATCCAACAAATTTGTTTGCTAAAATGAGTGGATAAAAGAGGACTGTGTTATACTCATTTGTATTAGCATTGCTGACATTTCTATCAGAGGACGTATGAATGTATGAAAAAACAGTACCGAAGAGAAAAATGTTAAATCACTATGACAGACACAAAAACATTGAAATATTTTATGGAAAATTATACATTATGCTTCCCTTGTGAAACATGATTAAGAACCTTTTTTAAAACCAATATACATTGCATTATCTTGTCAAAGTGTGCAGACATTAACCATTTTTTTTTTCTGAGTAAATTGCAGATTTACAAAAGAAGAATATTTTAAAACTAATTATGCAAACAGGATTTTTGCATAAGAAAAATAAAATAAACTATAGATTTGCTCTTCCAATATTTAGAGAAAATTCTATTAAGAATTTTTGATAATATCTTACTCAACAGTATATAGAAAACCTCCCTAATTTTGTACCATGTTCAAATAATACAATTTAACACTTTATAATAGTAGAAGTAGTAGTAATAATAATGAAAATCAATTGTATTTTCACACTTTAAATACTGCTTTTAATTTTATAATGCTAATAGAAACAGCACAATCTGATATTAAAACCTTTTAGCTTTGACAAGTCTTGAAACTATTCTACAATCTTAGAGCATCTCTTTCACTACTGATTTCTGGATTTCAATGCTCAATAGTGTGCACAACTGTAGATTGTTTCAAATTTAATGACATGTTGCAAATATCAAAACAAAATCAGATTAGATTAATTTTTCATGAAATATGACACAAAATCTGTGCATACTATTAAACATATTAAAATTTTCTTTTTACAACATAACTAATAATAACTCATTATGCAGTAAACAATTTTTACATGTAGTCACAAAAACTTGTTCACTGAGTAGCAACATTTTTCTTGCATAATCTGCTTTAACTGGGTCATCATTTTTTCTTTAAAAATTAACTTTCAATCTGTACTGACAGTTTTTTAAGCCCTGCAGTAATAGTCATCCATGGAATTATCTCAACAAAAATATCAAAATGAGTATCCCCAAAAATTATACAATATCAGTGAGCTGTTCAGGACAAAACATTTCTGTATTAAATTCTTCAAAATTGAATGTGTTTGAATGTGACACAAAATTTATGCACTGTCTTAAATTTAGGGTTAAGTTTCTGGAATCTTATATCAACCTCAGCTTGGTAAGTTTAGGGCTGTCTGGTGTGGTCTTGGCTGGATCTGAAGTATTTCTCTGTCAATATTTATTGGATGAAATAGGAATTTAGTGAACTTATCCAAAGGTGGACTGTCAACATTTATTAACTTGTCTCTATTTTTAAAATTAAAATTTTTTCTCAAGTAGATAGTTCTACTGGGGTATGAATTTATTTTTAAAAAACGACTCCTTGTTTATTTGGGTTGTGTTCCCAAAAATGGGCTGATACTGCTGGTATTTCCAATTGTTTTAGGCTGATATTTCTAAAATGCTCCTTTTTCCAGTTTTTCAAATTTCTCTTAAGTTTTTCTATATATTTTTAATTAGTGCCTGAGCACTCAATTAAGTATATGCCTGATTTTTTTCTTTGGTGGTATGCTGTCTTTTAATGAAGAAACTAAAATATATTTTTCATGTTATATCTGTTTTCCGCTGCAAATTTTATGTCATATTCTTTGAAAATCTTCCCAAATTTGTGACGATATTCTGGATGATATATGGAATCTGCTGAATTTGCAACAATGTTTAAACTTTTCAATAGTAGACACTTCTTTTATGGATTTTTTACTTTTGAATTTGTTAATCTTTTTTACCGTTGTGTTAGTATTATAAACATTTAATATTGCTGTGTTGAATATATCCTGCATTCTTTTTTGTAGTCTGTTTTTGTGAGTGGACGTTAACTGGCTATATACCAGAAAACATCAAACTTACTAAGTAGTCAGTAAAAATATGAGGATGGGAGGTTCAGACATATCCTATATATATATATATATATATATATAATGTTTGTAAATGAAATTCATGTCGACATTTGAACAAATTCAATTTTGGATATATCACTGCTCCATTGTAAATAGCTTATAAACATATATTTAAGAATTACACTTCCAAATATTCAAGTTTAACATTGTTTATATTTGAAATTATATTGGTTTCAACTAATGACCTTTGTTTACAGATGGAAATGAAGTTAAATAATCGTCAGAGCAACTGAATAATAAAGGCTACACCTGCTACACATATTATGACTCTTTAATATCACATTCTTGAAATGAATGGTTCTTTGTAACAGAAAAATAGCTAAAGGCACTCATATCATACAAACAGATTTTTTTACTTGTTTTTTTTTCTCCATATTTTATGCTTAAAGCTTAAAAATTAAAGAATGAACATCAAACCATTTACAAGAGAGTAACAAAAAATGATATATATGATCTGCCACTGCTGCTTAAGGAACATATGAGAAATGTTAAATATAAACACACAGAAAAATCAGAGTGGCAGACCATTTTTGGCAAAAAAAAAAACACGAATTCCAAAAGGAACCAAAACTATAAAAAGTTCTTCAAAAACCCATAGAATTAAACAGTATGGGAAAATATATTTGTAAACAAAAACAAAGGATTTTTGGTTAACTTTGATCTCCCAAACAACAGCTACCTCATCAATAAGTTCGTTAAAGTCACAGAGCGACATCTTAATACCACACTGGGAAGCGGCCAGTGGGACCAAGCTGAAGATGGAGGCAATTGCCTTTGAAACATGTCCAAGTAAGTGGAACAAAATTAGTGAAATTTGAGTGATTTTATAACAATAATTTGTCATATCAAATAAGTTATTTAAATATCTTGGCATCTATTACATTCATGTTATAAAAAGATTACTGAATCAAGAACTCTATGCCAATAACATAAATTCAGCTTCTTTGTAGCTGACATCATTTTAACAAAGACAGAATTCCTTGAGAATTCCAAAAACATTAAAATTAATGCACACACAGGAGTTTCTTTATTATACCTATATTGCTTTATTTTGGATATCAAAGTTGGCAATGTTCACAAGGTCATCATGAATTCTCTGTATTACATTTATATCTTGCAAGGACCTACCAAAATTTCCAATGACTATGATTATGTATCATATACTTAATGGCAAATGTATTTTCTCTATTGTATTGGTTTTGTTGTCTGAGTCAACATTTTAATTTTTCACGAAATTGGTTTTTATATATTATTTACAAAATCAACAAATTCCAGAAATCAGTAGTTGCAGATTAAGAGTGATTTTCTGATTTAACATTTTGTTAAGAAGAATTACATATTAATAGAAATATTTTTGGTACCCAATTTGGAAACTTGATCTCAGAATGCTTTTAGGTAATAATAATCAAAAAATCACCTTAAACTGAATTTCATTTTTTTACAGATAAGATGAAAGAACTGAAATATACTTTTACAGTTTTATGAAAAATTAATGAGTAAAAAGAAGTCCTTGGTAACCAAAGTATAACTATTTATCTTATGCTTTTCTCAAACTTAATTGAGTTGTATATTCTGTAAAATAAGTGCAGAAACATGAACTAATATATTTTCCCCAATTTCTGGATTTTTCAGACACTTCACCCTTTTCTATTAGGAAAGTTATCATATAATACAATGGGAAATTTTTCAAAACAGTGAAATATGCATGAAAAGCATATGCAGCAGATATTTTTTAAATTAAAGTTTCTCAATAACCTAGAAATTACATCCAAGGAAAGTGCAAAGCTCAAAGCTCTTTATAATATTTGCTTCATCTAAAGCAGTGTTGCATATATTTTCCAAATAACATTTTTAGCCCCATAATCTGGAGCAAGAACAAATAACATGTCATTTCAGAAGCAAGCAATACTGGTAGGTACGTATGAAAACTGAAATGTTATAATTTTCACTTTGGAAAATATTTAAGTGCTAATAACTGCAGCATTTTTACAATTTTTCTCTGAACTTGTTTAATTTTAAAAGTTAAGAAATAAATAAATAAAAACAGCGCATAGCTAATTTTTGTGTATGAATATAGAGACACAAAATCCACCCAACACTGATATGATCCTACCATTGTGGTTTGAATAAGTTACATTTTTGCCAAGAAAACTTCAGTTGTCAATCCTTGAATTTTGCTTTAAACTCCCTTAGATGACATGGATGCTGTTCATTTAGCATTCATACTTCAGTTCTTTCATTGCGAAACAATTTTAAATACTCTTTTATTTTTACAAGATAAGCCATTTACACATACCTGCTCTTACATTGACGTCTCTTGAATGGATGGATCCAACAGCATTCCTTGCTAAACATACATAAACCTGAGCATGCACTTCTTGTCGATAGTCTTCTGCTCTGAATGGAGGGAACACAAGATTACCATTTGGAAGAACCTGAAAAGTAAAACACATATGAATACTAGTTAAATGTTATTTCACTTAAGCCCAAATTATTAATTTAGTTTTGTTTACTTATTCATACATCATTATCATCATATACAAACAGAACCCTATTGTTTCTTGATATAGCCTAAGAATTGTGAATGGGTAAGAGAACTTTTATCTATAAAACATTAATTATATGGGGTGTTAATGAACTACACTGAAATAATTTCAGAGACTGACTAATGATAATGAAGCTTCCATTGGAAAGTATACCACACAATAATGGATAGAAGTGGTTGAGCATCTCTCTTTGGTGTAGCAGGTATGACACTGGTATCAAATAAAAATGGATCATTGTTGTCAAATTTGAGTCTTATTGACTTTCTTTTGGCTTTTAAATTTTATGTATAAGCATACTTCATCATATATATAAGTAAATACTATCCCATAGGATCTGGGCCTATGATCTTTGAAATCACAGTCTATTACCCTATCCATTAGGTCACACAGCCTCGCTCTAGACTAAGCTACATAAAGCAATTACCTTTGTTCAGTTCTGTGCCTTAATAGGATTAGACAGATTTTATAGATTTTTACAGCACTAAATCTTGTAAAATCAAAATCTTCTTGCTAACAAAGCAGTAGAAGAAAATTTAATATAATTGTTATCCCTTTTTACTTTAATGCTGACTTAGGATAATCTAAGTTCAACTGAATTAACTGGTGAGTCAATAAAATACTCTTATGCTCCATTTACCATTGATTTATATAGAACATGTTTCACAGACCTTTGCCCATGAGTCGATGCACAGCTGATGATATGGACAAAGGCCTGTGAAACATGCTCTGTATTATTCAATGTAAATGGAGCATAAGAGTATTAAATTGACTCACCAGATAATTAAGACTATATTAGTTGCTTCACTATATTAGTTCCAACACAAAGTTAGTTTTAAATTTCATTTCAACTTGTATATTACCATATAACCCCATTATTTTTCTTCTTAGGCCATAGATGACCCATCTCAAATTGCTTTTAAAATAGCTTTAATCTCTAAAATTGCTGTTCATAATGCCTGGTATATTACAACATGGCTTAAAGAATATGCATATTGAATGTTCACTCTATGAGCAATGGGTTGATCTTATGCTCATTTCTTACTTCTGTTTTCACTTATATTTTAATTTTAAATTGCCTATAATATTAACATTTTTGTTAAAATTTCTGTTATTTCCTCTATCCATTAAACTGAATTAAGTGCATTATTTTTATCATTGAAACAGTATTTAAATATTAATATGTTCTACATAAGGGTTCTGATACTGCATAAACATTTTCTTTTGTCCTTTCAATGAATCATAGCTCAGTAATGACCATGCTATATTAAGCCATGCACAATAAAAAGCATAAATTGAAAGGTAGTGCACTAATGCATTCAACATGTTCACACTTACCCCACTTACTTACATAACACTAGAACATGTTTCAGAAGCATTCTCTTCCAGCTTCCATCATCAGCTGTTCACTGACCACTCAAATTGGTGGCTGGATCCCAAGATGCTACTGTAATGGTCTCTGATGGTTCTAGTAGGAACTTGCTGAGTTCATTCATGAGTGGAAAATCAAATATCATGAAGTTTTTCTTATTTTAAGATGAAAATCTTTTCTCAAATGGATAGCTCCATTGGGTTGTGAAATTCTTTCAGCAGCTTAGCCTCTGATTTAATTTCATGATTTTTGGTCCAAAAGTGAGCTGCTACTACTGATTTATTAACATGAGTATTCCTAAAGTGTTTTTTTTTCCCTCCGAATTTCCAAGAAAAGAACACTTTCAGAATTTTTGACTAAAAATTATGAAATTAAACAAAAAAGTATAAAATTAAACAAACCAGATGCTAGGCTGCTGAAAAACTGAATGGAGCTATTCACTTGGGAAAAGATTTTCATCTTAAAATAAGAAAAACTTAATGAATTTTGATTTTCCACTCATGAATGAACTGAGCAAGTTCCTATTAGAACCATCAGAGACCACCACAGAAGCATCTTGGGATCCAGCCACTAATTCGAGTAGTCAGTCAACAGCTGTTGATGGAAGCTGGAACACAACACTTCTGAAATATGTCCTAGTATTATGTAAGTAAGCGGAGTTAGTGTAAACATGTTAAATATATTAGTATAAGATATATTACCACCCCATTGTCTACAGCTTTGTAAGTACAATTTATTTATTTAATCGAAAGATAGCTGTCAAAAATTAAAGTAGATGAACACAATCTAGCCTTTGAATCTCTGCCAATTATCTTTAGTACTTTTAGATATGAATATGTTATTAAACAGAGACAGATTATGAAAGGTTATATAAATGATAAGAGTAATTTCATGGAGTTGATGAAATTTTGAAGTGAAAAATACAAATTTTACAGCAAGCCCAGAAAGAAAAAAATTATGCTAATCCTGTAATAATAATTGAAATCATCAAGATCTTAGGATATGAAGAATTGTTGCTATCACTATAAAAATAAAATTACGCAACTCTTAGATTTTTGGTATAAATTGTGAAGGCCAGATGTCTTAGCACTCAAACAAGAAAGTGTACGTATTCATTAGTGTGATAAAACCTTAGATCCCGAGAAAAGTTTTGTTGAATTTGACCAAAATCTGAGGCATAGCCTCAGATATTTGTGATGCTCTCTTAAGATTGAAACTCTTGAATGTGTATAAATTATGTAGGAGAGTTATAGTGCTTCTTAAACTATGAAAACTAATTTAGAATAGATCCAGCAATTGGGAGTCCTATTTTACAAGTCAAAAGCAAAATAGTGTTATTCCAAATCCATTAATTAGGAGGCTGTCCAGAACCTTATTGAAAATATTGCCAAAATCAATTTCTATTAAATTAGAAGAATTTACTGAAGGTCATAGAAAGGACTGCAAAAAGATACAATTTTGTGTTTGAAACATTGGGTGAACTGTTAGACCAAGGTTACAAAAAACCTATGGTCCATCCATCATACGTTTATTGTGGATGTCAACAAAAACATGTAGTGGAAATAACTTTGATCGACTGACCAGTTTCTTTTTTAATCAAATCTCCACTCAAGCAGGAAACTGCTGATGAGCCGAAGACAAGGGTTCAGTAAGTAGCTAAACAAGAAACTTTAAAAGAAAATGTATTGATTGTAAGCTGTTTGTTGAAATAAATTCAGTTCATACCAAATTAGCTTGCAAAATAGTGTAAGTAATTAAATAAATTTGTTTGGTTATTTGACTGTTAATTTTTACTTTTAATACTTATTGTATGAAGAAAGCATTTTATTACATGCAAAATATTTTGGTTTAAATTTCTGCCAAGGTTTAGAAATGTTTTTATGATAGAGATATAACACACATAGCCACACACGAAACAATGAAATTCAATGTAATGGCCAAATTTAAAGGCATTTCTGTGTGGCAATAAATTTGCCATTACCAATAGTAACAAAGCTGAGGGACAAAAGTGAGGAATGCAGAGTAATATTTTACTATAAAGTTAGGATGGTCAGATATAGGGTTCTACTCAGATATTGGAAAATGGAATAACATATATTGGCCTGGTCATGAAAAAAAATATAAATTTTCTTGAGCTGTTAAACAAATCTTCCTAGGCACAAAAAATATTGGGACAGGACTTGTGAATCTGTTGAAATTATTGTTGATGGTTTAAGGGACTTCAGCCTAATGACAAGTTTTCATTTGTTTTAAATGAATGCACATATAAGATCAAAGGGCTTGCTAGAAACATTTGGCACTCTCAAGACCTAAGGTATTATTAAAAAGATTAAATGGAACTAATGAGCCACACGTATGCCAATGATATACAGAATACATAGTTGGTGCTGGTGGTCTAGTGGTAACCATACTTGCCTCGTAGACTCAAGATTGCAGGTTCAATCCTGTTAGTAATGACTCTATCAATGTATATTTTATGAATTGTGTGCAAGGAGATATGGGCTGTATGTGCTGTGCAGAATCTTGTTGAAAAGTTCATGAATCTATATTCTCTCACAGTTAATTCATGGAAAAAGGGCTGCAAAATATTTTGTACATACTTATCACTATTGTTTTTTAAAAAAAAAAAAAACAGGTTTTATTATTCTTTGATGACAAATGGCACAATGCTTCTATCTTTTGATCAAGCAAGGGTTCCTCATGAAGCAGGTTAGCTCCGGTATCAATTCTTTTGTGAATTAACATACCCTTTAGGGCAAACAAGATTCATCCATAATAAAAATTTGGTTTGGTTCAATTTCTCTGTCATGAAATTCAGAATCTATTCACAAATTCTGCTCCTGGATACATGGTCACCCAGTTTGAATTTCTTGCACTACAGTAATTTTATAGAGTTTTAACTTTAGTAGCTTTGTAGCTACAAACAGAGAGGTATATGAAATTCCAGTTTTCTGAAAAAGGCATTGAAGTGTTCTTTTAAGTGTACATTCCAGGCATGTCCAATGTTATGTAATGTTTCTTCTGTGAAACTGTACATGGTTTTGAATGCTTTTTATTAAGAATACTTTCTATTTCATAAAATTTATTTACCAATTTCTGAATTCTGAATTCTGAATTTACCAATTTCTGAATCAAACTTCAACATAGATCTGTTCATTTAGCATTCATTCTTCAGTTCTTTCATTGCAGAACAATTTAAAAGCTTTCCTTGCTAAACATAATAAACCTGAACATGCACTTCTTGCCATTAAGTCTTCTACTCTGATCGGAGGGAATATAAGATTACCATGCCTTTAGCAAATAATGTGAAATGCATTTAAATCATGATATTGAAGCTCTACAAAAAACTGGCAGGGGTACTCATTTCTATACCTTTCACTAAATTTAGAAAAACTACCCAAAGCATGGGAAAACTAGTAAAGCACACAAAATCAGAAAAACAGGCAAAAACTGTTGCACTTGAAAATTATAGATTTCAGGGATTAAACACTCCATTTCATGAGCAGATAACTGAACAAAATTAAACAGAAAAAGTGTTTAATTGGCAAGCTTGTCTTCTTCTTCTTCTTTTTTTAATTGAAGTCTATATTCTTAGTAAGGAAGAGTTCCCTCACACAATGAAAGATTAATCTCTAATTTGTAAGAAATATAAAATACAACATTAACCTTGAAAAGTGGGTTAAATTTCAGATTGAAAGGTTCACATAAGTTACCAAATATACTGCTTCAGAATTATTAAAGACCGCCACGGGTGGCCGAGGTCGTTAAGGCACGGACTCGTGAGCGGGAGGTCTGCGGTTCGAATCCCGCCAGGACCGTCCTCCCTGACTGGGGTTTTTTCCAGGTTTTCCTCAGTCTTCATAACTGGCAAATGCCGGGGAGGTACCTAAACTTAGGCCTGGAACGCTTCCTTCCTTAAAAAAAAAAAAAAAAAAAAAAAAAAAAAAAAAAAAAAAATCCTTTCCCAATTTATCATTTCATCTCATGTATCACCAGTGTCCACCGCCTGTGGTGCCTCAGTAGTAAAAACGGGCGTTAAACACTACTCAAAAAAAAAAAAAAAAAAAGAATTATTAAATTGTGCTGGTGTGGTTCTAGACAATCAAGATTAAAAAATTCTTCATGATAAATAATTTTTCTTAATGGTAGATGAACCTACATATCTTTGTGACCAAGTAAACTGTCTTTACTAGTTCGTTCTGCATCTCCATCTTTTGAAGTGAAGGAAAGGTTTTTATGTCTGGTATAATTGAGGAGTACTACAACTGAATATATATTCACAACAATTAATTGTGAGCTAAAAAAACATTTTCATGCTTCTTCTAAACCAGAAAATATATTGCATGAAATTCAGTGTGCTTTAGAACAATCTGTTTTAAAAATACCTGAAGCTGTTGACTTCTACTGGTTAAATACCTATTGCATAGTTCCTGCTATATTCCTGTGATACAAGTCCATTATGATGGCATGTGAACACAAGGATGGTAAGATTTTTTTTTGATTGATTTATTTATGGACGCTCTATAACAGCTCAGAGCATGAAACGGCCGACAAATTTTGCTCAGAGGCCTCATAATACAAAAGATTTGTCTTTTGTTGCTTCTTTTATCCTAAGGGAGGATATCAGTTATGAAGCTCTAAAGGCACTCGCTGAATGTGTACTGTGCATTTCCATTTCCACTACTGGTGGAAGAGGAATAGGAACCCACAGAATGTTTCATTAATGTCACCCATAGATATGCCGTAAAAAGGCCTCGATGCATTAGGTTGCTGTGAATGTAACTTGTTGCATGCTACAATATTATTATATTGGTTATTATAATTTCATTCTTAAAGACAATTACACTTAATTACATTATATATCAGAGATAAAGGGAAATTTAAAAATATTAGTACTGGTGTTATATCATTCATATTGCCAAAAAATTTGAAGTCTATGATCTCCCTTCCCCATGAGGAAAGCGGCTGGATTCAACACTGCCATGGCAGCCGCAATAGGTTTATCTATGGCCTTGGCTGGATTCAACACTATAATATTAAATAATAGTGTCCCTGTAGAGGATGCTTCTCTCACAATGCCTTCTGTTGTTCACAGTGTGGAGCAAATGTGCAAAATACATGATCGATGTGTTAGCCATACATGTCTTAAGACTCTCATTGGTTGCTGTTCAGATATCAAAACTGAACCAGTCTGCTCATTCCTATCTTGGAGAAATAAATATAGGTATAATCGCGCAGGCGATTATTTTGCTCAAACACAAAAACGTAAATTACTTAGTTTCAGTTCAAAATAAATGCCACAATAATAACTATTCTAAAAATGAAGAACTAATAATAAAATATACATTATGTTTATTTCATATAAAGAGTTCTTAATTAATTTGTTTGTGTGTGAGGGCATGAATGCCTTAAAATTCAAGTAAGCCTTTGCAATTGGAAGCTATATCACTGTGTATACCTACTAAACATAATTTTTGCTAGCTAAAAATAACAAATAAAATAATTCGGGCGTGTAAGATTTAAACTTGGGGTAGCTCTCATTGCTAGACTTCTGCTTTTAGCCGTTTTACTGTAAGTATACATCTGGCATGGAGTGACTGGTAATAAGTGAAAGATAAAGTATAACCCGTGCGCAGAGGCATGTCTGGACTGAGTTCTGAGCCAAACAGAACTTAGATTAATGCTTCGTGAATCTGTTCATTTTCATTTTTTGTCTTTAAAGTGCAATATTTATAGAAAGTTAGACTTTTTGTACAAGCAAAGAGAAAAAAATAATTAACTGCCAGCACATAAGAGGGGCGTTCAATAAGTAATGCAACACATTTTTTTTTCTTAAAGCAGGTTGGTTTTATTCAGAATTCCATGAGAGAGGACATCTAACAGAATAACCCCTTTAGAGTCCCAGAAAACCGTAGCCATGATTTTACGACCAGCTGAGGGTACGGCTTTGAACTTCTTCGAAGGAGAATTGGTGTGATGCCACTCCATGGATTGCCGTTTTGTTTCGAGTTCGAAGTGATGAACCCATGTTTCATCGCCTGTGACAATATTTGACAAAAAATTGTCACCCTCAGCCTCATAACGAGCAATCAATTCCGCACAGATGGTCCTTCTGTGATCTTTATGGTTGTCACTTAGGCGTCGAGGAAACCAGCGAGAACAAACCTTTGAGTTCCCCAACTGGTGGATAAGTGTGTCAGCACTACCAACAGATACGCCAAGTTGAGCAGCGAAGTGTTTGATTGTGATCCGTCGATCCCTCCAATAAGAGAGTCCGCAAGTTCCAACACTGCAGGAGTCACAGCTGTGTGCGGCCAGCAGGCACGCGGGAGATCAGACAGGTTTGCTCGACCTTGTTGTGTTGATGACACCACGTTTCGCCCAACGACTCACCGTGCTTTTGTCCACTGTCAGGTCTCCGTAAACATTCTGCAAGCGCCTATGAATACCTGTGATGCTCTGATTTTTCGCCAAAAGAAACTCAATAACTGCTCTCTGTTTGGAATGCATCACAGACGCCATTTTGAAGGCTAGTTATAGCGCTGCCACCTATCGGAAATTAATGAAACTGTATGCGGTGAAGCGAGAATATTTAAAGATGTCCTATACAAAATTTCAATTTTTTTCAACCAAAATTGGCCTAGAAAAAGTGTGTTGCATTACTTATTGAACGCTCCTCGAATTAACAAGCTGTCAAAGAACTGGACAACAAAAAGAGTCGGTAAATTATTGCGCAGATTTCGTTTAAACTTTTACAGCTGTTAGCAGTTAAGAGACAAACTTTAAATCAGCCTCGCATCTTTCCTCATGAATTGTTGCTTGTTCCTATTCTCATGGTTTAATGTTCTATGATTACGACTTCATTCTTGAGTAATATGTATAAAATAACCTAAACTAATTATTATTTATCATGTATTTTTCGCTCTCTTTCGTTAATTTCTATGAAAAGACAGCTGTCCTATCCTTATGTTTGTTATAATATTAATTTTAAAGTATAAAACAATAAAGTTTTAATTAATGGTATCCAATTTGAGTGTAATGTCGCACCACGTGCATCATCAGCTGTCAAATAGATAATATCAACTAGTAGTTTATTATACCTGTATTAAATTATGTGTTTCTGCTATTTTAAATGTTTAAATAGCAATAGGTTTTATTTATATCAGTTCTTACAGAACATCTATGTGTTACAAGCAACTTATTCTGATGGATTATTTTATACTGAACAAAGTTTGGAAATCTCTGTGACAAGGGAACTACCATGATGCACTAGGGTTTGTTTACGTTTGTGGGAGTGAAACTGCTGGAGTCAAACGAGAGTCTATGTTCGTATAAGAGAAAATTGAAAACAGGCGGGAAATGTTCGGAATAACCGCGAAATGAACTATTTGTGGTGTCATTGTTCTGCCGCATGGTCTATGTTATAGGCGCATTATGTTAAAGTGGGCTCAAGAAAAATTTTGTAGTTTATTTTCTGTGACGTTTTTCTTTGTGTGTACGGTAATTATCTGCAGTGTTACATTTATGGGTATGTTGCAAATTGTGCTGTATGTATTTAAATGCGTGTAAAATGCAATTTCGTCAGTTAAAATAAATTGTTTGAATTATTCTTTTCAACCACGGAAGACGCAGGAGGTCGGAAAAAATGTTTCCCGAATTTATGGAGAGGGATGCAATGGAGGGCCAAATGATTAATTTTTCTAGCTGGCCCTAAAGAAAGGGCAATGTGGTTCGTTCAGGGTGTTGGAGTGACTGGCAGCCAAGGAGGTAATGAGAAATTCTTTTAAATGTACGACTTGCAATATTGCAATGTTATTTATTCGTAATTCTGCAAAGATTGATGAATACATGGGCACTAAAAATTTGCAAGTGGTTAAAAAGCATCAGTTCTGTGTAATGAAAAAAAAATTGTGTTTTGACTCTGGTGGTTTTCCATGTGTGATCTGCATAGTGTTAATTCTGGTAAACATAAAACAAATGAGCGGAGTTCCCTATTCTTAAAGATATCCTAACATAAAATTGTTATTAATTTTTTGTATTTAAATCTTACATCAGGCCTGCAACACTATTATTATTATTATTATTATTATTATTATTATTATTATTATTGTTGTTGTTGTTGTTGTACATTAATTAGTTCTATAGCTACCTCGATTGTATTATTTTACAAAATGGTAAATGAAATCAAACTGTACTAAAATTAAGTTAAAAGATAGACATTTATGAATAACAACGCATAGGCGATGTCTCAAATGGGGACTTTTACTGAAACCTTTGGACAAATAATTGCAAATATTGAATTTGTTATTTTTATTATCTAAATTCAAATTCTAAAAAGTTTTGGGATTCCTCGAATCTCTCTTATCCGTCATATAAGAGTAACAAGAAAAAGAGAGATATATTTATACTTATAAAAAAATGATACAATTTTGATAATACTGTGCGTAGACTTATAGCGTGTTGAAGTGAAACGCTGCAGAGAGTTGAGTAGAACAAAAAACACTGAGTAATTCAGTTGGTAGACAACTTGAGTAATGTGCACAACGTTTATATATCTAGACATGAAATGCTAGAAACCTTCAAAACTATCGAGAGTTAGTTTCGAGAATTTTCTTGAGAATGTAATACACGGCATCTTATTACCTATTTAACTAGATTGCACACTAAAACACCTTGGCACCTAGAGTGGCCACAAGGTGATATTAGTGATCCGTACTACCAAAATTGCGGCAATCTTTTTCTTTTTTCTTTCTGTTCTTTTATTTTTAGTGGATGCTTCTATTGGATGTCTTTAACCCTAAAACCAATCTTCTCAAAGTGTAAATGGTTTTAGTTTAGGTTTCGAAAGGTTCGAATGACGAAAAGAAGCATTTAGATTCGCTGTACGCTGAAGAAGACTCTGGTGCTGTTGTGCTATCGTGTGAATATGACCTAAAATTTGTAAATGAATGTTAGAAAATATATTTCTTTACTTACTATACGAAAGACTTGCAGTTGTTTACTACCCACATCTTATGCAAGCCATTATATATCAATGGTATTTTGTTATTTGTCATGCAAAAAGTATTCAACATATTAAACGGTGTTTTAAAATTATTAAAAACAAATGTTCACATATGAACAAAATAATTTACAATAACACCCGTTTACTGAACGCCTGCTAGTTTAAGTCTCCAGAAAGTGGAAAATAATTTTGTTTGCTTTTTGTAATACCACATTTTCGGTGGTATTTTACATGCACAATTTAGGAGTTTACCCAAGTTCGTTACACTTATCAGGAAGTTTCCTCTTACCTGTCTAAGGCCGGGCACATCTCCTACAGCTGTTCCATCCGAACGGATCCAAATAATCTCAGGAACTGGATTTCCCCGTGCAGAACATTCCACAACTGCTCCTGTCGTGTTTGAAAAATCTACCCTGTTTGGAGGCTCCCTAATGAACACTGGTCCATGAGTATCATCGTCGCCGATTGCTGCAACAAAAGAGCGAATGCATTTGATAACAGTGTGGGTCCCTGCATCATTGTTGACAAGTAATAAACCATAAAGCTGTGATACTTTGGTTACTGTGATTCTACCTTAACAAATAATCTGTGTTCGAACTAGTTATTAATAAGAGCAAATTGTTATTAAGGGCCGGTTGTATAAAAGTTGCTAACTGTAGATTACTTTTAACTGTAATTTAAAAGGTAACTAGAGGTTAGTTATCATTTTTATTGCAAAAAATAACCTCAGATTATGTAATCTCAGTTTGCACTCACCATCAAATCTATGACAACATCGCGAAAAAAAAGTTGTGTTTAGAGCGAGTTGATGTTCAACTGTTTAACTTGAGAAATCAACAAGTATTCCATTTTCCCGCTTTGTTTTCAAACATGGGTAAGGAAAAGTCAAAGCGAGTGCGAACGGCAACTTTTAGCAAACGTTGAGAAGCATATTATTATTGATTATATAAACTAATTTCCTTATATTTCCGGTGTACAATGATTCTAAGATGCAAAAATACGATACTCATATTGAGTTTTAATGTCTGCTCATTTACGTGGTGGCTAGATGAATTTCTAATAGTAGTTGAACTTTTAAGGTTTTACAAATCTCAAGTCTAAGCTATCAGCTAACCAAAGGATTTCCTATACTCTCTCTTTCAGGACGAATAAAGAGAATTCAAAAGACCCGTATATTAAAAACGTTTCAAGACAAAGTTTCTGCCATCTCTATGATGTTGTTGGACGGAGAAGGCAACCCATTCATTTAGCGGACAGCAAATCGATACACGCTAGCTCAATTCACTACGGGACTATGAAATACTCTACCACTCTTCGTTGTACGTCACACGCTAGGCGTGACTAAACTATCTACACGTGCCGTGCTCAAAACTATAAAGTAACATTTTAAAACAGGAACTTCATTAAAAGGTGCGAAGTTAACTCCGTGGTATCGGAATTCAGACATATTTTATAATGCTCTATTAAAGTTACTGTATATAGAAGGGGGAAGGGGGGAAAGAGAGAAAAAAAAACACAATGGTAATTTAAAAATCATTCCCACATTTTTAGTTCTACATATAGAATGCTCTTTCTGCCAAAAATAATATTCTAAAATATTATAGCGTTTATTTCCTCTGCAATTTAAAAGCATGCGCCCTTGACTCCTTTTATGTGTTTAATAACCCCACGCTAACATAGCGCACACTTATTCGCGTTCGAGGATTGCGCAATAAAGATGACGGAATATTTTCCCGCGTTAAATTTAACTTTACAATATTTTGTTAACTTAATGCGTAATGTACATGTGGCACAGGTTTCATTGTTGTCACTTCCGGTTCCCGCCTGTGAGAAGCGTGCAAGACATGTTTAGTTCCGCCTACAGCATAAAGCAGATGACATGTGACGAAAAATTTGCTGTTTTGAAATTCTGCATTCGTCACAGAAATCTTCAGCTGAGACTTATGGAGTACCTACAGTACACACAGTTCAAAGATGATTTAAAATGTTTAAAGAGCGCAGGCAATCAATTTCAAAGATGAACCCTGCGCTCTAACGGAAGAAAGCATTAACACCGCTGTTGTCATTGTGAGAAAGGATCAAACAAAATTAAGAACGCTTTCAGAAATGTTCACATTTCTTTGGGTGCCACCGACATGCTGGAAACAAAAGCTGCACATGGGACTTTTTGTACACGTCATGTTCCAACACTGTTGATTTTCCAACAAAAGAACATTCGCGTGTAAGTTTGTAAGCACTTGAAGATGGCGTTACAGGGAAGATGTAGTTTCTTTCATAGGTTTAATGAAATTTGGCGTCATCATTTCGAATCCTGTATAGAAATCTCCATAAAAAGAAGTTATTGCTTCTGCCGGGAAAGTTATTCTCATTTCATATCTCCATATTCAAAGAATAGTTTACCAGCATGTAGTTCCCCGCGCGCGCACACACACACACACACACAATTGAAACTGTGCAATACTACAGAGATACCCTGAAAACTGTGCAACATTTCCACGCAACAAGCTGGCTGATGCACCACGATAATGCACGGCCGCACATCGCAAATGTTGTTCACAATATCTCAAAGATCAACATGTGTCCCTCCCCTTTCCTTAGCCCCATGCGACTTTTTCCTTTCCCCCAAATTGAAGAAACACTTCGTGAGAGGCATTTTTCTATCATCAGAAGCAGTAGTGTGGGCTAAGGAGGCGATTCTGAAGAACATGTCAAAAATGGTTTGCAGCATGTCTTTGGAAACTGGCAGAAACGCTGGGAGCTGGCGCAATGCATTCAACGGAGACTATTTGAATAAAGATCATCAAAATTATGAAGATTAAAGGCATGTTGTCAAAAATGGTTATAATCATTCATTATTTAACGACCCTCGTGCAGAAGTACTTTGAACATAGAAAATTCAAGATTTGCATTAGGAGAGAGACTGCTGAACCATGGTACCGGTTTTACATTATTTATTTAAAATTTGTACAATGACCTTTCATTATGAATAACAATAGATTAGATAGCGGCGCTTTAATGGAGTTTAAAGGACCTCCGGCACGTCAGCCTATAGGGCTTATTGTGCTACCGTATAGGAAAGTACGTTTTCATTGTTTCCCAAAATCTGTCCCTTGAACAAGTTGCAATATTTTGGTTCCAACGTCAGCGTCCGTTCCTAAATCTTTCCTGGTTATAGAAAGAGCAAGTAACTTTCTTACCAAGAATGGACACTCAAACGAGGTATGCGAGGCGGTCTCCTCATCCTGTTTACACGTTCTACAAGTGGGTTCAGTCCCACTTTTCGGTGGCCGTATTCAGTAATTAATGCAACTACTTTCCTTATTGTTCTGTTCAATTTTAGAAGAGATGTGAAAAGAATGTTGCCAGGACATAGGAGCAATTTCCTAGCTTGCCTTTGTTCAGGATAGATTTGCTATCTTAGTTAATGTTTGTCCCCATTCAAAGCTTTAACCGCAGCCTTAGCGATACATGTACAGATTCCAACCGTGGGTTCAGGACCAAAAAAGTATGTATCATTAGCATGTTTTGCCAACTGGTCGGCTTTTTCATTTCCATAAATGCCCTGGTAGCCCTGCATCCACCGCAGTTCAAGTCTGTTGCAAGATGCCAGGACATACAGACAGAGCATTTAGGCATTCCCACACCAGTTTAGATTTAAGCTGGTCGGAGGAAAGTGCTTTTAAAGCACTATGACTATATGAGAAGATGAAAATTCGTTTACCATTGATTTCTTGTTGATTTGATTTATTTATGGACGCTCTTAACATCTCAGTCATCAGCGTACCATTCAATTCAGGGCGTGAAACGGCCGACAAATTTTGCTCAGAGGCCTCTTCTTTCAGGCTTGAGGTTCTTTTTCGTGCCGTAAATGTACGACATGGGACCCACGACTTTACTTCCCTTCTGAAGGAAGCCACACTTAGGATTTTTATGCCCGAAAAAATCCATCGATTCTGGCCGGGTTTGAACCGGTGATCTTGGGTTTAGAAGGCAAGTATGGTTATCACTACACCAGCAGGACCGACTCGTTTACCATGATAACCCTTCGGCACAGTTCAGGATAGCAAGTACTTCTGCCTGCAGTATTTACCAAGGCTTAATTATCAAGGTTTCCTTTATGTCTTTCTGTTTATATTTTCCTATTTTATAGCTCTGTTAAAGGGAAAAGGATAAATAAAATATAGTGATATAAAATATATAGAGAATTCCATAATATGAGTACAACATGCTTGTATACCATGGAATATGCCTTCTTGTACCATGAAACGCGAGAAATATAATTGTAAACACCCAAAGTCAATTTTAAATATGTTTGTTGCCAGTCATTTATAAAACACGTAACTTCATGGGATTAAACTAATAATAACTATTTGGTACTGGAGAAAGCGAGTATTCTTCAAGACACGGGAACAACTGGGGCATCTGAACGCCCTCCTGACTTCTCGGCATAATCCAAACACAAATAAAAAGAAACGATAACAAGTATATCTTTAATGTGTTACATTGTACACAATGTTTTGTGTTCCAAGGCACAACTTGATGTAGGTTAAAACAAACAGGGGTGCTTAATTTAGAGGTTAAAACAAATTATTGAAGGGAGCAAGCTTATTTGCTTACCAGATGATAAGGGAACACTGTACGCAATGATGGTCGCAGGAACGATTTGTTTCTACGTTAGAAGATATACAATAAAGAACATGATATTCATTTTTATGTTAAAATATTTATTTTGTCTTCAGCACCCACACTTTAAAACAAGAAAAATCACGACTGGTCAGCGCTGCCTATAGGTGTTCTATTCAACCCAGCAGAGTTTGGAATTGCCAGAACAAACAAAATGTTCGAAGGCATATTATGCAGGTACAGTAATTTTTCTACTAGTTGACGTTGTTTAAAAGGCATACATGTATGTTATATTGATAATTTTGCAGAAAAATAAATATTTGCCATGTTTTAATATGAGAAATGTATTATAAAGTACTCATTCACAGAAAATTTCAAGTTATACTGGTATATTAAAATATTTATGTATACAGTACTTCGTCAAAGTATATGGAACATGTTTTAAAGCATGGTTAATTTTTAATCAAAAATAATTGTTTATAAATAACATTAAAGATTAAACGTTTTTGTTACATAACCATTCTGTAAGAACAGATTTTTATGCCTGTTCATCACAGAATAATAATAAAAAGTGGAAGTTGTTTGAGAGAGCATGAAATATTCTTTAGCATTCCAAATGAACCCCCTTTCGATAGCAAGATAAATTAGCAATGGACATGTCCTTAATCTCTCCAAAATAATTCCATACTTTATATTGATATAACTTCTAGCTGAACCACGTTCGCTATATTTGTTAATTAACATTTTAAAAATCAGCGGGACATTGTTTACTAATTTAGAATATCCTTTTCATTAAACTGCAATGTTTATATCGCACTATTGTAATTAATATATGGTTAATTGTTTTGTAAAATTATCATTGTTTAAATTTAAACCTAGAGTTAGCTGATGAGCTGAAGTTGTCACGACACATTACATTTATAAAGAGGACTATTTTAATTCAAACCGCTTCTTGCAGTTTGAACATGCTGCTTGTTTGGAGTTACATAGTACAGAAAGCACAAGCTAGTTACCAGAGTAGGTCCATAAGTTTCCGGCCTCGCCGATAAGGATTATCGCCTTCACCAAAGCCTTATCTGCTGTATACCTTATCTGTTAAGTAAATAAATGCAGCTGTAACTTCCGCTCCACTGTATTTTGTTGTTCATATATAAATGCATAAAGAAGGCTATGTGAAGAAGATTGTCACATGTTCAAAATGGAGTACAGAGTTGTTATTAAGTTCTTCACAAAAGAAGTACTTATTCCAAATGAAATTAAACAGCGATTGGACGGTGTATATGGGGAAGCATCCCCCCTCATACTCTACCTTAAAAGAATGGGCCATGGGTCGAAAAAAACATTGAAGACGAAGAGCGTGCTCACTGCTGAAATCATCGCTCTTGTGAAAGGAGAAATTGTGGAAGACCGGAGGCTCAAAATTACGCAAATAGCAACAAGGTTGGCCCATTCTAAAACAACAGTCCTTTGAATTTTCATGAACATTTAAACACGAATAAGGTTAGTGCAAAATGGGTGCCTAGACTTCTTTCCTCAGTCCAAAAGCAGCAACGAGTCATCTGTTGTCAGGCAATTTTGGAGCTCTGCCGTGGCAACGAGAGGGAAGTTCTGCAAACAATTGTTACAGGAGAGAAAACTATGGTTCTCTACTATGATCTGTTGTCCAAAAGAAAATGAATGGAATGACGTAAACCTGGCGAAGCACCGCCTCTAGAGCCCAAGGCCATTCAGTCAACTAAGAATATCTTGGCCACAATCTTTTGGAATTGTGAAGGAATACTCTTCATTGACTTCAAGCAGAGGAACACCACAGTAAATTGGGAGTACTATGATGGCCTACTGCACAGACTACGTGCTTCCATCAAAGAGAAAAGGCGAAGAAAGCCGAATGGTGGCGTGCCCCTTCTTCACGACAATGGGTCTGTGCCGCAGCTCTTGTCGCAAAGGAAGCTGTGAAGAAATGTGGCTTCAAAGAGATACGCCATCCATCCTACAGTCCAGAACTAGCTCCTAGTGACTATTTCATCTTCTTAAAACTCAAGAAGGACCTTCGAGGAAGGTAATTTAAGTGTGACGAAGAAGTGCTGGATGCTGTTTATGCCCATTTTGCAGACAAGACTTCTGATTATTTTGGGGGGGGATAAATGTTAATTCAAAGATGTGAGAAGTTTATGGCAATAAAGGATAACTATATTGTAAAGTAAAATATCGTTTTTGTCTTTATCATACCTAGAAAATGGTTAGGCCGGAAACTTATTGACCTACCCTCGTACATTTTTAATGGATACAATTAGATCAAGCTTGACTTATAGATAGTGTCATTGTTCCATGGTCAAACACACAGAAAATCAGGCTTGGTTCGCTCATATCATGGCTCTTGATAAATAGTAGCGTAAGTGTTATTATTATTATTATTATTATTATTATTATTATTATTATTGTTGTTGTTGTTGTTGTTATTGTTGTATGTTTTTTCTGTTCAATATCGAATTCTCATAGTTGTAGTTCACCATGGATAAAGCCAAACCATCTGAACGCTTTATTTAAAAAAAAAAAACATTTAGGACTTACATAACCATCCTCGATATTTCAGAACATACATAAATATAAACTTTACCCAGTTATTTCGTTATGTTTTTTCGCACAATGCTAAGGTTTTGAGATTGGAATATAGGTTGATCTTGCTCAAATGGTTAGATTATTGGCACAGTAAGTCAAAGACTCGTGGTTGGAATACCGGCTATTGCCTCAAATAGTTTCCAAGTTTTAAGTGTTTTTATCCTTAGTTCAGTCTGCCAACATCGCTGTTATAAAACTAGAATCCGCACCGAAAGGAGCAACTAACAAGTTCTATTCCAGGATGTTCATTTGATCGAAGATTGTTCCTTAACCTAATTTTTGACGGGAAATGAGGTTGTCTGTTCTTTCCAATATGAAGTCGTAAAGCTGCTGCAGTGGTTCTACAGTTCCCTCGCTCCTTCTCTCTCCCACAAAAAAAAAAAAAAAAAAAAAAAGAGCGGGAGCAGCACAGACTTGCGCGTCGCGGTGCCAATACCAGCCAGCTGTGAACATAACAACACGGAGAAGGGCGTTGGTCCCGGCTATTGATCAGTTCATGTCATGTACCGTCCCAATGCAACGCGTTTTCTTTCTGGCCTACTGGATACATCGTGGCACAGAATAGCATGGGATTAAATTCATTCATTTAGTTCTAAAACTATTATCTCTTATGGAGCCTCGACCTTCGGCAGTCCTTATGGCCCCCAGCTCCGTCCGACGATGAGAAGAAAGCAAACAACAGGAATTTTCTATCCTCCTCACTGTTCACCGACGCTATTGCCGATAAAAATGAACAGTGTTGTCAGATACTCGCCCATAGTTAGAAGTACAGCGGGCGTGCAAGACACGAATGTCATTCATTTGGTAGCATGGGTACCTCACATATACTCGCACGTGTGCAGATAACCCTCGCAATTCAGTCCCCTCTTGCCATCTTCTGATCGCCCGACTTTACTTATCACTGGTGCGATTGCCATCTTCGGAGTTCCAGAAGATAGTGCTGTAAACAATTTTCTTTCCCTAGGATAAAACACCGTTACCAAATATTTCAATTTCCACACAGAATTAGGCAATTATTCTTGTAATAGTACGAGATCAACAATGTTGTTATAAAAGTGAATATTTAATATAATTTTAATACGTGAATGAACAAAAGTCTATCAAATCCCATTAACAACAAAGAACTACTGTAGTTGTACTCACTTGGCGAGACAGTTCAAGTGAGTCAGCTCTATATTACTCTTTTTTTGTTACACTGGTGATACATGAGATAAATTGATATATTGGGAAAGTTTTTTTTTTTTTTTAAGCAATTTATGAGGACTGAGGAAAACCTAGAAAAAACTTCAGTCAGAGAGGACGGCCCTGGCGGGATTCAAAGCCCAGACCTCCCGCTCATGAGTCCTCGCCTTAACGACCTCGGCCACCCTTGATGGTTTATTCTAAGTTAGAACTATATACATTGTTTACAACTTGGTCTAAACACTTAAAGTCTTTATTAAGTCCTTAACACCGCTATGGGTGGGCGATTACCACCTCGGGCGGCCGAGGTCGTTAAGGCGCGGACTCGTGAGCGGCAGGTCTGGGGTTCGAATCCCGCAAGGACCGTCCTCCCTGCTTGAGGTTTTTTCCAGGTTTTCCTCAGTCCTCATAAATGGCAAATGCCGGGGAGGTACCCTATTCTTAGGCCTGAAAAGTTTCCTTCCTTCCTTTCCCAATATATCATCTCATGTACTATCAGTGTTCATCGCCTGTGGTGTCTCAGTAGTAAAAACGGGCGTTAAACACCATTTAAAAAAAAACGGGTGGGCGAGGTCATTACGGCACGGATTCCTAGCCGGGAGGTTTGGGGTTCAATTCCCGCCAGGATCGTCCTTCCTGACTGAGATATTTTCCTGGTATTCCTCAGTAAGGCAAGTGCCGGTAAGATACCCTAACTTATGTCTGGAATGTTTCGTTCCTTAAAAAATCCGTTACCAGCTTATTATTTCATTTTCATGTGATGTCTCAACGGCAAAAACGGACGATAAACACTATTAAACAAGAAAGAAAACTCTTCTGCATATCTCTCCGCGTAGTTCCATTTCTAGCTTTTGTTGACTATTTGCTGCCCGCTATGATCATGAACAAATATAACCATACATATCTAGGTCTACCTCTTCTTCTCCTTCCAGTTTAAGGGTCCCACGTCCTGGTTATATATGCTCACCTGCTCTCCTGAAATTTCGCGAAGTGATTTCATTTCCATTGGGGTGAGCGGACTTCCTTCTTCAAGTCCGTCTCCTCATGTCGACGTTGCACACTCTGTTTCAAGGTCAGACACTTGGCATCTCCCTCTCAATTTTTCTCTGGCAACTTGAATTTGTGTTCATGGTCTTTTTGTTAGGCACCATGTCTAGCAACTGGAAACACACATCTCACATTCCAGCTACAATTTGAGGTTTTATTTTTCTTCTTACCACATGAGCACAAGTCCCCAGAAGTTTCTCCACGAAAGAGCCACTCTTATTCCCCCTCCCCCTTTCTTTTGCACTTTCTTACTTCTTTGTGATAATACATTCGATTTAATACTTGCACATGCCTAGAAGTCACTGTATTGGAGACCCTACCCTATATGTTTAGTCTACTCTTTTTAACAATACTTCCTTAGCATGAAGATGTGGCTCTTTTACTACGTAATACTATAAACATACTAATCGGACAGCATTATCGATTATTTCGACATATTCGCTATTATTGCTATTCTTACAGCCGCATCTTTGAAGTGCCGACAAAAAAAAAAACTATACATATATAAACGAAATACTTGGGAGATTAACCTTCGCGTCATGCGGCAATAGATAACCGAAATGATTCAATCAAATATAAAACATTCTACAGTTGTGCAATACAAAGATTACGATATAAAACCAAATAAAAAAAATACAGAAAGCAACATTTGCAATATTCATGCCGAGTTAATATGTTTAGAAGTTTAAGTACGAGAATATATATGTTATAACAGAAAAACAAAAAGAACAAAATTCAAATATGCCAAAGAAAAATGTAACGCAAGATCCTGGGAATAACTTTGAAGGACAAAATAGTATTAATAAATCAGTTATCTCAGATAACAGACATCGCACAAATAGCTACCAGAAGCAAATGGCAATGGAGCGGTCACGTCACAAAAATGCAAGACAATAGATGGACCTACAAGATCTCCATGTGGTAACCCCGGATAGGAAAAAGGATACAAGGCAGACCCAGAAGAAGATGGACAGACCTCTTCAAGGAACATGCAGGTCCAGATTGGTCAAGAGTAGCAAGAAGAAGAGAAAAATGGAAATCTCTCGAGAAGCAACTAGTGCAGTGAGAAATGGAGTAACCGAAGAACAAATCAGTCAGTGTCTTAAACAGCATACGAACAACTAGCGTGGAATAGCTCACTACGTTAGGAAAAAGCGGCTTTCCCTATTTGCTCTTAAGGGACACAATAAGCTTTATCTTTATATAAGTGACATTTGCTGAAACTAGTTTTTAAAGACCACGGCGGTGTTGCAATAATGTATCGGCAAACACTGCAATTATTGACCACAAATCTTTTTGCTGAGAAGGAAAGAATATTTAATCTACTTGATGTCTATAATTAAGTTGACAAATTTAAGAACAGAGAATGAAATAAAGTTCTGACAGCTTTCTAAGATCATAAGAATTACATTAGACATTGTTTGTGATCTTATCAAGATTGAACTGCACAAACACATCCGCGTTTGTTGTCCTCAGGCATGTGTCTGCAGCATTCCGACTCAGAGAGCACATCAAATCCTGAGGATTTTTGGTTTGAACCGTATAGACCGTTCACCAGTTTTCGGTACTCAGGGACTAAATTCTTTTGGTTCCTGAAAATGTGCTGCGTATCACTTACAATAAAAAACACCTAACTGCTGATTACCTATGGATTATGTTCTTTGACTTCTCAGAATTTTCACTTATCAGGGTTGCCCCTTCAGGCTCTCTACGGACCATATGAACAATTCAAATTGACTTATCAACATATATCAGAATGCTAACTAGGTAGTGACCCAATCGTTTCAAGTACTAAGCTATTTAACTGGGACTCCCGGCATTAAATCCCTTCCGGAGGACTTGCGCTCGAGATTTTTACGTCCCGAAAAACCTGTCGACTTCGGTTTGTTTTAAACCAAGCCTTGACTTTTGACCTTGAGTCAAGAAAGGAGATTATTACCCCTAGACTATCGAGTCCGGTTAGATTCCTTAACGTATTCGTAAAAATGGCACAACTTGTGAAATAATTTGCCGATCTTGACAATTACTTTATACGGAGTGTAATATTAAACCCGTCTACTTATATTCATGCAAATGTTGTTAGCTTTCAGTTAAAACTAAGTGGAATTTCGTTAAAGGAACTTAGAAACCTCCTATAAAGAAAAGCCGTTTCTTTGTTAACATTTTCATTACCTGTATGGACCAATTTGTTCCAAAAATATCTAATGTGTAGTTTTTTCTACCAACGTAATCGAGCTAGATACGCTAGAATTTCTATTTTGGCAGCAGTGCCAAGTGACACCTACATTGGTTTTACTTTGGAAAGACCTTTTCACAGCTGACCCATTCATTACTTTGCAAGCAGAGTACGCTGTTATATTATCCAGAAGGGTTTTCATAGTTTCACAGGCAACTCCTTGTCAAATAACTGCCACAAACGTTAAACGAACATTTGTGGGTGAATTTTTTGTAGTGTTGTTCTTGTTTTAATACTTCCTCCTTATACTTTCTTTATTGCTATTCTATGTATCGTTAACTTTCTTTATTAAAGCTTAATAAATTAAACGCATATGGTTTGTTTTGGTTGAGATATGGAGAGATAAGGCACCACTATTGAAAGCAGTGTAGATTTGTTTAAGCAATTTACTTAGTAATTTTGCATTATATTTTTCCCTCCGTTGTTTATGTACTTCTTATTGTTACTGGAGCTATTTTTCCATTCGAAAATTATGGGCATTTTATGAACATAATTCATTGTGTTAAACTGTCAAACTTTTGTTCCGTTCGACCCATGAAATGTTCGTTATGGAGTCATCCAGAACTGGATTGCATTGGCAAACTGTTCAAACCGAACATCTATTTGCAGCTTCTCTTCTATCATCGATGAAATTGATCGGGCCAATGTCTGATCAATTAATAATTGTTGTTAAGATACGAGTTTGTGTAATTCTGAAGATTTTTTTGGTAACAATGTCCGTGCTCTGCAAATAAGCATTGGATCATCTCTCATAAGTTTCCGTTTCAGACTAAACAAAAAATATGTGGAATAAAATTATAACAATATGAAGATTGCCTTTCTTATTGCTTGAACTTTAGAATTATTTATAATATTATCAATTATTTCTTTAAAAAGTGAATGTTTATAAAGGAATAACGGAAATGAGTTTTCCCACTGGTTGTAACTGGCACGTGTAATGTGTAAAATAAAAAATTATAAAAAAAGAACCTTATTTAGGGAGAGCACATCTCTAAGAATATTTTCCACATTATTTTACAAAAAAAAAAAAAAAAATTGCACCGTAGAACAGGTGAATCGATTTAAATTTATGAATTTATGAAACGGATTTAATTATTCAAATCTTGAGATACATTCTGTTTTGGAATATATACCGAGGTTGCCAAAAAATGTATACACACTTTCACAGTAGATATCTATTTAATATATTTCAAAGTTAGACCGAAAAACAACAGTAATGTGTAATATGATGTTCTGTAAACAGATGCGACTCACATTACGTTATGCTAGTGTTGCTACAACAAAATTCAGCCAAGATTATCGTTTGAACAGCGGAAAGCAATTTTGAAGCGGTAATGGAAAACCGAGAATGTTGTTGAAGTTCAAAGGCAATGGAGACTTGTGTACAGAACAGAACCGTTCTCCGGATCTAACTCTGTTGGACTTCTACCTATGGGGAACTCTTAAGAATGTTGTATACCGTAGAAAACCAGCTACACTGACAGCACTTCGGGAAGAAATTGAAACGGCATGTGCTTCAATCGCTGAGGACACTTTCGCAAACGTACTCAATCAGTAGTTCAACGTACTCAGAAGTGAATCGACGCCGATGGTGGGCATTTTGAGCAACTGTAGTAGCTGTAAAAGTCTAAGATGATTAGTACTCATCATTGTCTCTTTGTGTGAATTCAGTTTTTTTTTATATTAATACAGTTTTTTCTTTGATTGAAGTGTGTATTCATTTTTGGCACCCTCTGTATATATGTATATTATGTACTTTAAAATGTTAAATAAATTTATTATAAGCGAAAAAACGATATATGTAACATAAAAAGTTTATTAAATCTGAGAAAACGACAGAAAATAGGACCTTTAAAAACCGTAGTATCAGTGCTGTTTGGTGCTATTAAAGCAATGAATGAAAAAGAGAGTTTTATTGCCTATAATTTCCAAAATTAAAATCCCATTTTAACTACTAGGAGCTTCTAGAAAGTAAAGGTAATAAATGTGTCTATTCAAAGTGTGTAAAAACATGAAAATTTCTACATTTTAGCATCTTGTACAATACCGTAAACTGAATCTGCAGCCGCCAGTTTGTAAACAGGGTACATCGTGTGGAAACATTTCTGTATATATCAGGTTTGTGTGGATTTACCATGATTTTTTTTATCCTCTGTGCTTTATAGTGCCTGCATTGTTGTGGATTCCATGTTAATATTTCAAAATTAAATTATCAATAGACAACTTGCCCTTCAAAATAAAAGTTATAATATGTTGTAGCTTTTCGGCATAATGTTATACGGCAATTCTATAAGAAACATTTTAGGGCATAAGTTGCAAAAATAAAACTTTATATCTTCTGCAGTTCTTAGCTAATATTTGGTAATTATAAAGTAAAACTTTATAATAAAACTATATGAATATGGTTGGTACGCAGAAATGTAGGAAATTGTATATCTTTTGTTTTAGTTGCGTTGCCAAGAACATCACACAATTTGAATTCTGTTTAGAAAGTTTGAGTAGTACCTTTTGTATACTTATGGTCATGTGCACCATCCTCGATCAATGTTTGAAGGAGGCCAAATCGGCATTTGACCGCATTCAATGCGATTTTTCGGTGTATCGACAACAATCAAAGTTAAACGAGATATTTGATTATGGTCAACTTTGACCGTGGGTGCTGGACCGATCAACTCCGTTGACTGCGGTCAAGTTACATAAAATGGCTGCCCGTTGCAATTTTTGAAGGTATTGAGGAAGAGATAATATACCTGGATTACTTAAATCGGGACTAACGTCAAAGCCGGATCATTGTGGAAAGAGGGGGCCATTTTGAAGAGTATGGAGACAGGAAATATCAAAGGATACAGTGTGGTGAGTAGTAAATGAAATGACTTAGAAGTTGGTTTCCTATAAACCGCAACCACCACCCTGTTTTGCCCATGAATAGAATTTCATGACTCGCGTTGTTTTCACAAACAGCGCTTTGTTTGTTTATTTATTTGTTAATTAGAACTCGCCTTGTGTCATGTTGGGATGCACTGCTAGATCATTCCATGCCTCCTTCTTTTCCTTTAAAGAACACGAATAAGGTCTTTGGAGACATTTATTTGTTTTCCATTTCCGTTTATGTACATGTGGTAAACAAACACAAACTTAAACAACGCGATATAGGAAGGAGATTGTAAATTTCACTACAACCTTTTTGGCTATAGAGTTAGATGTTTTCCTTTGAGTAATTATCCTAGAATCGTGATTGTTCAGCAACCTAGCGCTTGGTACACCGTGGTCAAAGTTTGATCACCTTTCAGTAACCCATGATCAGCACGGATTTGATCGAAAATGCTGCACATGGCCGTTAAAGTTGTAAAAGCAGTAAATGTATCATGTTATTTTTAATACTGAATTCTTAAAATCCTTTTGGAAAGAAAGTTTTATATTAACAAAATATGTAGTTGGAATGAAGCAAGATAGGTGTATATGTTTCACAGGCGGCTCCTATAAAAGTTAGAGCCACAAGTCAGTAACTGCTGAGCCTGCAGACGGCAGCAAGCGCCAATAAAAACATTCTGCAATATTGCCGGTATTATACTGTCACGTGATAAAAATAAAATCCCCATTTATTGACATAAGGCAAGGGCACGCTGAACCGGTGGCTTGCTCAGCGCTTCAATAGGTGGCGCCTGGAAGGTAGATTGAGAGTCCTCCCGCCCAGCAGACGTGCCGAACAAGCTGCCACCCTAGTACGGCTTTGCTCTATAATTCAACCCGCTCTGTACAAACAACCTGTGAATGATGCACACGCGAGGCGAGGGGAAACCGACTGAGTTCAGTTGGAGTGTTTACAGATGTCACTACTGTGGAGGATATACACTTCAAATTCATATTATGGTGTTCATTATGGAGAATGCCCTCTCAGGACTCGGATACAAAATGTTTGCATGTACTTTTACAAGTGCAGTCGGTCGATGATCCACGCATGCGCTTGACATTGTTCTTGTAGTTGGTTGTTTCGCAAAATCAATTCTGTTGCTCAAAGAGTTTGCAGGCAGATGTGTTTAACCTCGGTCCGATTGTATGAGTTTCGAATAAAACGATGTTTGCTCTTTCTATTATTAGATTTTCTATACATGTCTAACCCCATCAATTCCATCCAACAATTCCGTTAGGTGCTTTATTAGCCGTCCGACTACAAAAATCCGCTTAACCTATTCACTTTATTCCCAATAGTGTTTAACGCTCGTATTTACTACTAAGCCACCACAGGCGGTGGACATTGGTGATACATGAAACGAAATGATAAATTGGGAACGGATTTTTTTTTTAAGGAAGGAAACGTTCCAGGCCTAAATTTAGCGCACCTCTCCGGCATTTTCCAATTCTATTCGCTAGAACTAATTGCAGAAAAGCGGAACCGTATTCCTTTTATTGCCATTTTTATGTTTTATTTGCGAACGTACATTAACGTAGTGTTGGATGAGGCGAATAACAAATATACAAGGAATTTGAAATAAAAATTTGAATGAAGTACGTTTGAAAAATCAAAAGTTTCAAAGTATATAAAATGTATGTTAAACTAGAACCAGGTTAGGTTTTGTATTCGTGTTTGTTTCGTACTTTTTCTCGGTAGTTTTCGTTAATTCTTCATGAAGAAGGAATCTTGATCTCTTCAGACACGTCAGTGCGAGATCTGTGTACTCGCAGTATTTATATCGTAGATCCAAGATCCCGGCCAAGGTCGATGGATATTTTCCGGCGTAAAAATCCTATGCATCACTTCCTTCGCAAGGGAAGTAAAGTCGTGGGTTTCGTGTTGTAGATTTTCGGCACGCAAAACAACCTCAAGCCTGAAAAAAGAGGACTCTGAGCAAAATTTGTCGGCCTTTTCACGCCCTGAATAGAATAGCTGATGACCTGAGATGTAAACAGCGTCCGTAAATAAACCAAATCAACAACAAAGCAGTATTTATATGCTTTTCTGAGGTAAACTGGATTAATGCTTTCGAGGCCCTTCCGCAAGGCACTGTCCTGTTTGGTCTAGCAGCTGACTTGATACTCATTGCGGGCTTGCGTATTCGTATGCCTCCAAAAATGAGGGGCTAAAGCCTTGCTGTCAGCTCGAACCCATCATGGATGCTGGTAGCAGAGCTCCATGATTCTTGCAGATGTTCTTTCGCTCATAACTGAACCAAGTTAAAGTTTTTAGAAAAAATCTGATGCGGAAGAAGACATTCTTGCACATCATAAGCCTTAGAGAGGGATCCTTTATTACTTTACTTGTATATAAATTGTTGTTCGTTTACACATGTACGACAACACCAGTATCTCAGTGTGTTATTGTTTGCTCAAGGTAATTCATTTATCAGGTACTTATAGTTTAAGTATTTTCTTTATATTGCCGTTACCTCATTTGCTCATTTATACTAACAGTTTATCGAAGTACTGTCCAATTACTTTAACCAATGATTGTAGCAGAAATTAAGGTTTGTATTACTTTCAGTACGAAACACCCCGGATTCCTTTTCGTTTCAATTTCCTTTTCCGATCCCGTGATCCCGAATCACATGACACAGTGAATTAATCATTTTATACTCTGAAATCCATCACTTACATGAACATCATTTCTTGATCCATATTGAATATTAAACTAATTTATCGTATTTATTGTAGGATCTACTATTTTTTATAGTATACTTGTATTTAATGTTACATATTTAAAACATAGGCTTCTATTATTTTATTTATTTCACAGAAAAAATATGAACACTAAATATGTTTTTGATTGATTTATTTATTTATTTATGGACGCTCTTAACACCTCAGGTCATCAGCGTCCCATTCAATTCATGGCGTGAAATGGCCGACAACTTCTGCTCAGAGGCCTATTCTTTCAGGCTTGAGGTTCTTTTTCGTGCCGTAAATGTACGACACGGGACCCACGGCTTTACTTCCCTTCCGTAGGAAGCCATACTTAGGATTTTTACGCCCGAAAGAATCCATCGGTTCTGACTGGGTTCGAACCCGCTTTCTTGGGTTTGGGAGGCAAGTATGGTTACCACTACACCACCAGGACCGACTCTAAATATGTTAAAAAAGTAATTACTATGCTTGATTCGCCAAATTTATTGCATTGTTTTATTAAACACTAGTTCATATGCTGAATTTACTACAGCTAGTCTATCATTTTTGCTTTTGGCTATAGCATATGGTAGCATAAAAGTATCAAAATTTATGTGATTTGAAATGTGGATACAATTATATTAATACAGTCTAAAATGTGTTATTCTTAAGCAGATTTCGTTAAAAATAGCATTTTTATATACAGGCTTAATAATACAATTTGTTGTTCGTAGGACTAGCATTGAGAATATGAATTTTATGCAGAAAATTGGAGTTTAATATTATTGCGGTATACGTTACATAGTCGCTTCTTATATTATTTTTCTATTATATTTTTAATCTTCCTAATGATGAAATAATGTTATAGTTGTACGTCTATTTAAAGCGCTATATACTCAAATTTCTCCAACATATAAGTAACCTTAATAACAAAGAAAAGAAAGAAAAAATTGTTTTAAGGCTAAAGCACACTTAGAATAGAAATTAACGCACAGCTTCTAAAACTGGCGTTTTTCTTTAACATTTACTACTACAAATTTTTGTATAGATGCCAAGAAGAAGGAAAAAAAAAAAAGATATTCTACATAAGTTACATTTTAGGAATCTTAAAGAAAAATAAAAAACAGAACAAAACGATATGGCAACTGTTGATATTCGTATATTGTGGGGGTCCTCTATTATGTAGTCACTAAATGTTATTATTAAATAATTAAGTGCACTTTTGCAGCTATTCTTGTACTATGCAGATATTAATTTAGCATAAGCGAATTCATCTGTGTCAAAGTATGAGCGTTGACATAGTGCATGATCTTATCACGTATCTTTTTTAATTTATTAATACATCTATTACTTCAAATATATTCTAATCACATTGTCAGCGTCTTTAAAGAGGAAAGATAAAAGGATGACCAATGAGGAACTCGCTGCCAGATATTGTTAAGAACTACCGGTTAGGGAGGCAGTACCTCTTGTACTATACATGGCCTCCTATATTGGCAGCGATAATAGGCATGATGTAATTCGTGCGCTGTGGCTCACTGCATCGGCTTACCAGGTCAAGGACGAGTACACTGCTAATTCATAAAACGGAGCCCAATGATAGGACGCGTCTTCTCCTTACGTTCGCTCCATTACCATTATAAATCTCTTGCGTTCACATTGCAGGCTTTCACTCAGAAGCCTCTGTCCCCTACTGGCCCTCTTCTTCTCCAGAGACGTTCCTGGTAATTTCCCTACAAAATACGCTCTCCCACACTCATTACTTCAAAAGAAACGGTAAAGTGTACCAGAGAAAAATCGGAAAAAGATTTATAGCATTGTCCTCTTAGTTCCCTTAGAAGAGAGGGAAAGAGAAGAGCATTCTGTATATAAGTTGGTATCCCTAAACGTCTTTGTGGTTGTGATTTTTACCATTCACCCCGCTAGAGGTATTGAAGACAATTTGCAACATAAAAATGAATACTTGGACTTTTTAATAATTATTCAATCAGGAAAACCAGAATTTTCTCATTTTTGGGGGAGGTTTCAATATTTTAACTAAGTAATATTTAAAACTTTCAGATAATAGTTGATTAAAATGCGATAATTTTGTACCAAAATAAGAAAATAATTTATAGTACCATCAAAATGCGCTAAAATGTTTAAAAATAATATTCCTAACTATCTTTTCAATAAGGTTATATAAGACTATTTGCAAGTATAACGTATAGTGTACACTTTTATGTTACCATGTCTGGTATTATATTGAAGAACTTCTTTGCTTTATGTTACAATAACTTACGAGTTTAAAAAAAAGCATATCAAGTGAGGACACAGTTTTGCGCACTTTTAACCATCCGCCTCAGAACAAGAAACATACGAAACACATGCTCTAGTGATTAGGAAGGATTCCGCTGAAGAATGTCATACTGTAAATATACAATGATTAACTCTTGGAGGAGAAAGAATTGAGATGACAAATGCAACCACCTGCTATACAGTGTACAAATGAGCAAACGCAATACTTAGTCCTTGTTTATTTGCTGTTCGTGGATTTCAAAAGAGCATTCGGTATAGTCATATGACAAACATAATAGGAAAGAAATTTTCCAGAAAATTAGTCAACAATAACGAAGGAATTGTGCAATAGATCAAGTTATACAATAATGGCCAAAAAATTGCAAAATAAGCGTAGACACCAGGGGCGAAGCGTCTATTAAGGCTGCAAGGCTTAGCCTACCCAAAATTAGTGTATTGGCTGTTAATTTTTATACATGAAATTAAACATTTCCTTATTTGAACTAGTTTTTCATTATTTTTTTTTTATTTCGTTTATTTACGGACGCTCTTTAACATCTCAGGTCATTAGCGTTCCATTCAACTCAGGGCGTGAAACGGCCGACAAATTTTGCTCAGAGGTCTCTTTTTTCAGACTTGAGCTTCTTTATCATGCCGTGAATGTACGACACGGAACCCATGGCTTTACTTCCCTTCCGAAGGGAGCCATACTTAGGATTTTTACGCCCGAAAAAAATCCATCGGTCCTGTCCGGGATCTTCAGTTTAGGAGCCAAGTATGGTTACCACTACACCACCAGGACCGACATTTGAACTAGTGCGCTGACCGGGACGTAACAGCCGATCACCAATAATAACGTGGAAGACTCAAGTCTGCATTGCGCAAAAGCAGTAGTGTTGTAAGCCATTAACAAGGAGAGGTGAAAGGGACCTTTCGTTGGATTTTTCATCACGGTGTAGGCTAGTCTTGGTTTCAGTCCATGTCTGTCCTCTCCTGGGATTTTGTACAAACTGAAGTCCAAAATGTAGACGATATCAATTTAAAATGCCGTTTTTTCCACTATTTTTGGTTGTATTATGGTAATATGGAATGATGAAATTATTTTATTTCAACAATAAATGGCCCTTACTATGACAAATTTTAAAACGCACTTAATCGTATTTTAGTTAGTTTTTTTTTCTCTACTTCTACAACTGTCAACTGCAGCGGAACGGCGCGGTAACATACTAGCATTATAGAGAAATGGTCGGTAAAAAGCTCAGTGAAGTGTCAAAAATTCATTTTAAGAGTGAATGATGTATTCGCACAAAACAAGGGCCAGAGAATTGAGTTTATATAAAACAGATTTAAGGGTCAGTCATTTAACATGAATTATTTTTAATACTGCATGTAATTTAATATAATTATCGACAACACGGGAGTAAGAGGGTGTGTGCTCCCAGAATCCCGAATGGATTTGTTTGGATAAATAATTAATAACATCAAGTTATAATTTCATATTATACTCTTGGTTGTATTGTTTAGCATATTGTTACTGATGGGTGATAATATCAAAGTCGACATAGTATATTTTACATGCGTCGGCTTCTTTTGTTATAATACAAAATGTAGAGTATGCTGTTGACGATTTTTTTTTTGTTTGGTTTATTTACAGACACTCTTTAACATCTCAGGTCATCAGCGTCTCATTCAAATCAGGGCATAGACAATGTGTGAGAAATAATATTTTTTATACTTGTGCCTATAGGCACAGGAAATAATCCACCTACATATGCAGATGTGTAAATAAAACTACTAGTGAACGTTACTTATAAATTTAAGTACTGCATGTCTTATGTGTATTCAATATCATGTTTTCATAGTGCCCCCGAGGGACTTTATAAAACTTGGCTCTTTTGTTGTCACAATGACATATTTTTGTACACGAAAACACTTTATAACATTACAGAGTCACTTTCGAGGTACATTTATCACAAAAAAACAGTTTACTTTAATATCGATTCCCCATATCTCAGCCTACCTTATACAAATAGCCAAGCTTCGCTACTGGTTTATATATTTTTAATAATTACGTTTGTTGTCACGAATAAATTTTGTTTATGCAATCCTAGCATTAAAACACGCTTCTTATGACTTTATAAATCATTCACAATTAGCCTCCTTCCAGCGCTGGTGCCAGAACAACTAGTATTCCATGATCACCGCCTTCACATATAATTTTAAACAACGTACCTGTAATAAAAAGCTAATATCTTCGCCCTAACAAGCTTACCAACATTCAAACACGAGAACCATTTTATTAAACAAAATTTTTGAAACTACAAACACAATGTAAGTCATTAATCATAAATTGACTTTCATTGTCTTGGAAACATTTAAAATATAATTAATTAATTAATTACATCACTATTTCTTTAATTTGAAAATGTTAATCTTGCCATTTGTGATTTCTATTAAACTAACAGAAAAATTCCTTAACTTTACCACATTGATCTTATTTTCGAATACACACACCAGAGTCGAAGGCATACGTTTCGACTGAAAAAAATAAACAAATGTGAGAATCTAAATTTTAAATTACTTGCCATATTAATAATCAATAAACGTTATATTATATATTTACAAGCTCTGAAAAACGTGCTAACAAGATTTTTTTCATAGTTGAACTAACATGTTTCTCTTTTGTCCATGTACCGAACTTATCATATTCTTTTTGGTATACACTTGTCGATTCTTGAGGAATTAACAAACCACGGTCGGAAGTACCAGGCGAGGTGAGTTGGTGGTGCTTTGCGCTTTGGAAAGTTTTCTGCCCCGACGCCTTAATGGAAGCGGCCCTTCTGAGGAGCTCTGAACTCCATAGAGGGGCAGGCTTAGCAATGTCCAGATGTTCTACCTGGAAACAATGTTTCCCTTCCCTCATCCCTTCCTACCATTGGCGGCGTAGGTACAAACGCCATCATTGACGAAAAATTGGGGGAGGGGTGGTGGTAGCGCGCACCTTGATTAAACAATAGTTGGATATATAGGTATGAACAATCATTCTAAAACAAAAGATGGAAAGTCACTGTCATATGTCTCATTTGTCCACTGTTTTATCAAAGTAATTTTGTGTGCAGTTGGTACACATCTTTGGAACATGCTGTATCTGTTAAAATACGAAGAAACACGAGCATCTTAGACGTCCCATAGCTTCCATTATTACCCCTTTCGAACAGATGGCCCTTAACCATTTGCTCTGATATCGCGTTACTTAAGAGTGAGACGCATGATGCTAACTAGCCAGGCGCCGTTCTTCATTAAAATCTAGCACGCATTCGCATCACTGGATTATAGCCATATTATGACTGCAAGCGATAGGAACGCGTTTAGAATCTGAACCCGATGGCACGTGCTGCCAGTTGGAAGGTTAAAAGGAGCAAGGAATGCGCTTTAAGTCATTTATATTACGTCCTCTTTTGTTCCCTTGCTTCTGAACAGCACGTCTGTTAACACCGCTTTCCGCCTAGATAGTCGAGTCGTGTTTAAACATGTTTTTAGTTAAAAGTATGCTACGAGGGTCATTTAAAAAGTTCTTGGAATGACCCAGAGATTTCAGCAGCAGTTCTGAAGTATTTTGCTATCAAAACCAGTCGTCTTCCATAGAAAAAAATGTTGTGCAATAATACATGGACTACACTAGGGGAGAAATTACTTTGTGATTGGCATTTTTACTGCCACGTGGTGCGCTGTTGCCGCATGCCGTCATTCGTTTTCGGCGGCTGCACTCCAAGATCATCATCAACTTCTTCTGCCTGCTCCTCTATGCTTTAAGACATTTATCCTTGGTATAGTGCATATGTGACAAAAGCTACTATGTTCTTACATAATTGAACATTTTATCTTAAATATTTTCCACGGTTATGGAACGAATAGTGTTTCACGCCCGTTTTTGCTACAGAGGCACCACAGGCGATGGACACTATAATACATGAAATGAAATGATAAATTGGGAAAGGATTTATTTTTAAGGAATGAAACGTTCCAGGCCTAAGTTTAGGGTACCTCCCCGGCATTTGCCATTTATGAGGACTGAGGAAAACCTGAAAAAAACCTCAGTAAGGGAGGACGGTCCTGGCGGGATTCGAACCCCAGACCTCCCGCTCACGAGTCCGCGATTTAACGACCTCGGCCACCCGTGGCGGTCCACGGTTATGGTTTCAAAAATAAATGCAATGGTGGCAAATTTGCTTTAACTACAGAGAACCTACGTAGTGTCATCTAACGGCAGAAATCATAAGCTGTACTTGGATGCATTGGCGCATTGTCTGTGGGCGCGACGGGTAGGAGAAGGAAGATGTTCACTTTTGATCAAACAATCCTACAGAGTCACTTTGGTTTGATGAAATAAAATACTTGCTTACGAAAAATTAGATAAATGCAAGCACTTGAAAACGCATTGGGGTAGTTTTAACCTTTCTAGTCCCGTAACTGTTGCAACTGTTGCATCTGACGATAATGTGCTTTTGTTATCTGATTAGGCGAGCCTCTCGCCAGCTGAGTCACCAGCATAAACACGGCCCAAGTGTCAAAAAGTAATTTCTCCCCTACCATAGTCAAGAATAGTAGTAATTATAGCTGTTTGACAGTGCAGACGTGTGTGCGCGGGAAAAATGGCAAATAACTAACATCGTTAAGTATTTGGTAAAGAAGGGTAGGTGTATAACAGAAATTCATGCGAATATGGCAGAATCTGCAATCGCAAAATTTCAACACTGCAGTGGTTTCATATATCAGTTAATTTCCTCCAGCGGTGACGATACGGTCATCTGCATTATTACCCCATCATTTTCTTAGTGTTCTGTCCTTCCGTTATGTGTGCTTTAAAATTCAAGGCATGCGCACAACCAGCCCATAACTAGTCACTACAATATACAAGCATTTATAAATAAAACAGGGTTAAAGGGTAGCTTCTGGGAAAATGTTTGCCTCATAACCCACAACGTGGCGAAAGTAAACAGTACAATGTGTCGTTAAGTGTTCATTACAAGAGTGAATCACCCAAGCGAGGCCTTTATAGGCTCTATCCTCCTTCCTTGGCTCCCGTAACCGCCAGTTTGCAATTCTAGTACGTGTCCTAAACAGCGGATGGAATTAAATAATTGACCATCGTGCCACTAACATCACGTGTCAGTTTTGTCCGCAATTTACGAAGCTCTCCCTAAGAAACAGAACAATGTTTCAACAGTAGCAAAAAAATATTAATATATCCTCCAAAACTACTACAACAACAGCTCTACTTCGCTTACGGAAAGGTTAAGTATGGTCAATTAAACCTAACCGTGTGTGAATTCTACAATTCACAATCTGCAAATCTCTTAAGGGACAGTGGGAGTGAGTTTTTGACCGAAGTAGGTCATAAAATATAAAATCTTTTGTTTGCTGCAAATAGTTCCTCGAACCTTTGGGCTCCATATAAAATCAACGTTTTCATGCCCCTCCCCTCCCTTCGGGCTCCACAGTCATTTAAAGAGCCCCACGTGTGCTTTTAAATTACATGTTTCCCAGTGCATACGCTTTTATAAAATAGCGCTTTTCTCAAAACTTCGTTTTCACACATTCAAAATGTTCCACGCGTAACAGTTTTTTTTTTCAAATGCATTTAAATTTTACCAGAATATGCAGCAGCATCCATTGTAACATTTTATAGGACAAAAAAAAAAAAAAAAAAAAAAAAAAAAAAAAAAAAAAAACATGCTAACGCCAATAATAAATAATTTGTCTATGAACAAATAATTAATTTTAAAGATTAAAATTTCTTACAGATTTAAAAAAATTATCACAGTCCACTCTTAAACTTTATTTAAATTATCTTTCTATACAATTTTTGTACAGGGTTCAAAGGTCCAGTTGCAAAAAAGGCAACTAATTTTCGAAACTCATAAGCCGCGTTGTGCATTTTGGTTATGCTTCTTATTTATGTAATACAATTTATGAAATAATGTATAGCTCGGAAAACATGTATTCAATTTGAATGAAATTTGGTATACGTATTAACAGCAAAACAATCACAAGCAATTTTTCAGTAAAATCCATACAAAAATGTGGAACTTTGAAAATTCACTTCCAGTGTCCCTTAACAAAATTTCAAGGTATTTTCAACTTTTAACGCTGCCCCTTTTTCCACCTTAGGATATCTGAATAAACGCTCTTCTTTTGGCTTGTTTCTCTAAGCTAGAATTCTATATTGATGCAGCAGAATGGTGTTGCAAATTTCTTCTGGGCTTCATAAAACACTTGATGTGCAAATCTGAGTTCAAATTAACTGCCTCATAAATAGAAAACATTTCGAATACAAAATATAAACACGTAATATTAATATATTTATTGAAAGTAATGCTGTAATTCTCAATATTCCATAGGTCAATCAGAACTATTCTGTATATAAACTATGAAGTTTGCTTTTTATGTTATTTTTATTAGTTTTATCACACCACTTAACTTTTTCATTCTTAATTTTATTCTTTTCGATAATTCTCACACCCACCTTGGAATTTTCTCCAAATCTCACACTTCTCTTTAAGCTCGAGCCGTTAGATAGCTTCTGTGAATCTTCTGTATTAAAGCATATCATACTTTTAGGAGCATAGGTGGAGAATTGTTGGAAACTCTAACCCTAGAAGTGAGAAGAGAATATACAACTAACTGCATTACTAAATAGCCGAGGTTGTGTGTAACCAAAAAGTGACTACAAGAACAAAAATAAATATGAATAACTATGTACTTGTAAGTTATATCACATGCAGATGTACGAGGGTAGGTCCAAAAGTTTCCGGCCTAACCTTTTTCTAGGTATGATACAAACACACACTATATTTCACTTTTCAATATAGTTCCCCTTTATCGCAATACACTTCTCACATCTTGAATTAACATTTCATCCCCCCCCCCAATAATCAGAATTTTTGTATGCAAAATGGGCATAAACAGCATTCATCACTTTTTCGTCACACTTAAATTTCCTTTCTCGAAGGTCCTTCTTGAGTTTTGAGAAGAAGAAATAGTCACTGGGAGCTAGATCTGGGCTGTAGAGTGGATGATCGATCTCCTTGAAGCCACGTTTCTTCGCTGCAACAAGAGCTGTGTGCACATGCGCGTTGTCGAGAAGAAGGCGCACACCACCACTCAGCTTTCCTTGCCTTTTCTCTTACCACAGTCTTTAAGCTACAGACATTGTTTGTGTCTATATTTATTTATTTATTTATTCTGGCAGAGTTAAGGTTATTAGGTCTTCTCTTCCACTCTACCAATCTAATAATAATTACATGAAGTTATAGCGACAACATTACAATCACAAAATTCACAGTAAAGTTGACAATACTCGCACACATATAAAACATTATGTATATAAATAAATGTATGGTAATACATAAATATTGATAATGAAAAATGAAAAATATTAACTTAAGAAGAAGAAAAAAATAATAAAATAAAAGAACAATAATATACAACAAGCACCAGAAATGACAATTTCTACATATATCACCCTACGTAAATCCTGAAAATGGAAATAAAGATACATGCAAAGCATAAAGTTAAACCCTGACAATACTATGAAGGAAATAGAAACATTTATGATAGTAATAAAATAATAGAATGAATAATTCTACAGCAGGTAAAACAAATAAATACATGCGCTGTAACAAAAGGAACATGAAACTAAGGTAATCATTATTTCTAATATTATTAAACAATTTCTTATGAAACGCTCCTAAAATTCGGCAGTCTCTCACATCCCGTGACAATGCATTCCAGAGACAGGCAGTGATGATGAATAAGGTGATGTTTGATAGTACGTGCTGGGATTCAGAACGTGTGTTAAGATTATGAGAGGATGACAGGTTTTGAAAACAAGAAGACAGATATGATGGAGAAGATGTATGGATAGTTTTGAAAAATAGTGTGAGGCAATGAATGTTTCTTCGGTCTTTCCGAAGGAACCAAGACATTAAATGAATTTAAAACAGAAAGCGTAATTAATATTATTTATTGAAATAAATATTTTTATGCTTTTAATTTTTTGAAGAAGTTTATTTAAATGTGAAATTAAATATAATTTTTTATTACTGTTTAAATCATATAGATTAGTTATTTTTTTTGGTTCAATGTGGTTTATACCTTTAATTTTTACCCCTTAGTTACCCCTGTTCATATTCAACCAGGATGATATTTCTTATTTGCCTACGCCATTTTACGATCCATTCATATCGAGGGAGGGTGTTATATGATCGAACAGACGCACATCGTAGATGTAACGTACGCACATGTTATGAACACGCTTGCCTTAGGTTAGAGTTTAAGTCTGTGAGCGGAAAATCACAGTAGTCGAAGTGAGGCATCACCAGGGACTGCACCAAGATCTTTTTTTAAGGTTCTGGGTAGGGACGCGTTTAGAGAACTTACCTTCCTGCAGATTTCAGCAACAGAGCTTACTGTCTATAATAACACCAACTATATCGGGATAACAACAAATCAACCGCAGCAAGTTACGAAAACCATTCTTAGAGCACACAGTATTCAAAGTGTTGAAAATCGGTCAAGTTTAAGGCATTTTATACACATTTTTATAGTTTGTTGCGTTTTGGTAACGTATAAACATACAAGAATCATGCTATTCATAATACATGAGATACAACGAATAAATCTAGAGGATGGAACACGCAAAACTACAATTCCTGTGAAAGTATTTTTAGGAGTAATGTCTAACAACAGTCACCAGGGTTAATGCATAGAATTAATTCGATTTGCTAAAAACATACAAACATTTAGCAGACATCTGCTTTCTAATGTCCTAGTGTTTGCAGCGTTTTAAATCCGCTGCTACTAATATTAATTCGAAACCATACTTTGTAAAGCCCGCAGAGAGCCGTGAAATGAAATCAACCATGAAGGTTATAACATGAAACCCAATAACCTCAGGCATTCTTGACCTTCTTTTTATTGCGTCGAAAGAACGAAAGAAATGAATGGCAGCGTTTTCCTCACCACGCGATTCCCTAGTGAATGATAAATAAGTTTCGTGACCCAATATTTCTTTTGATTTCCTTTTTAGAAATAAACCTACTTACATAATCTTTCTTGAATGAGTTTAAAAATAACATTGGAAATTTACATTTCCGTGAAGAAAGAAAATCATGGAAAGAAATTTCGGAAAAGCGAGGAAAAAGTTGAAACAAATTAACAAGAAGTCGGTCAAGTTACATTCCAGGCTTCAAATTGACATACGATAAACACCGCTTACGTTTTTCATATTACCTGCGGCTAATGCAACACGACAGAGTCAAACTGTCACAAAACAAAATAAGTTTATTATGAAACTTTGGAAGCTCCAACTAAAAGTTATCTAGACATCATCGTTTATTCATTTTTAATTTCATTATTTATATCCCCACTAGCTAAATTATTATCCTGCATTGCCCGAGCGTATTACGATAAGATATTTTCAACATCTTTCTTTCCTAGGGATGAAAATTTGGACAACATGGATGTGTAGTAAAGTAAAAATTTAAAAGAACATTTATACAAATATGATTCGCCCCGATAGAACACCCAAACCATAACTTTGATTTTTCAATTGTCGACGAGATACATTTAGAAGTTACTTTGTACCGCTTTGAAGTCAGGGCATATTTTTGGCCTGGTTTTAAAGGGTATCCTACAAAAATGATTTCAGATTGACTTAAGGATTAAGACTATTTAGGACATACACTCTAAGGTCCCCCTTCACAATGAAAATTAAACGTAACGTAAACTTAAACGTAAAATCCAGATGCTATGTATTGTAATGGAACCATTCACAATGAATCACGTAAACATAAAAATAAACGTACAACTAGACGGAAACTTAGAAGCTTGCAAGGTCCAAGGTTTTGCGTCTACGTCTTAAACTTAAGAAATCAGCCAAACAGAACGCAGCTGCTCTGTTTGTAGAGCTCTATGGTACAATTTATCCATACACGGAGCACGGAAATCAAAAGCAACTCTTGCTGCTGCAAGTCCCGAGCAACGGCGGAGAAAGCCGAAGGTAGTGTAGATTATAAGACTTTCAAGCGAATAGTACCACGTACAGAATGCGCTATAAATTGATGTTTATGATTTTTTCTGCTGCAATCAAAGGAGATTTGCCACCATTGCAGTGATTTACCCACCCCTATCAATTTATATTTACGAAAAACCACGTGTCCACCGCTATCTAAGATATACCCGAGGTTAGGGTTAGGATAGTATATGTACACATACATACATACATACATACATACATACATACATACATACATACATACATACATACATACATACATACATACATACATACATACATACATACATACATACATACATACATACATACATACATACATACATACATACATACATACATACATACATACATACATACATACATACATACATACATACATACATACATACATACATACATACATACATACATACATACATACATACATACATACATACATACATACATACATACATACATACATACATACATACATACATACATACATACATACATACATACATACATACATACATACATACATACATACATACATACATACATACATACATACATACATACATACATACATACATACATACATACATACATACATACATACATACATACATACATACATACATACATACATACATACATACATACATACATACATACATACATACATACATACATACATACATACATACATACATACATACATACATACATACATACATACATACATACATACATACATACATACATACATACATACATACATACATACATACATACATACATACATACATACATACATACATACATACATACATACATACATACATACATACATACATACATACATACATACATACATACATACATACATACATACATACATACATACATACATACATACATACATACATACATACATACATACATACATACATACATACATACATACATACATACATACATACATACATACATACATACATACATACATACATACATACATACATACATACATACATACATACATACATACATACATACATACATACATACATACATACATACATACATACATACATACATACATACATACATACATACAAATTAATTGCGAATCCCAATAAGAGCAGATTTGCCACCATTACAATACTTTACCTAATACATGCAACATTTACACTGCGGCCACGCACAGAGTTCGGTTCTCTCCGCTGTCGCTCGGGACTTGCAACAGCTTGCAGCAGGAGTTGCACTTGATTTCTGTGCTCCGTGTAAGGGCAATTTATGGTAGAGAGAGCTGAAGATCAGTGACTCTGTAGACAGAATGGCGTCAATGGACACATTTTAATTGCATTATAAGAAAGTTATCCTTTCTCATATTACTCCAAATAAATTAGTTACTGCACTTTGCATATGCATAAACGCTACCACCGTCTGCTCAGAAGCAGCCATTTTCAATCAGCTGTTAATGGATCTTCGCTTGTTCTTATTTCTGATTAGCTAATACGTGCCTTTACGTCTTTCAATGTGAATGTCTACATACTACTAAGTTAACGTGTTACGTCTTATTTTATTATGTTTATGTTTAATTTTCATTGTGAATGGGGCTTTATTATTTATCTAACGTTCAATACAAAAATTGAATTTTACTTCTGCAACGTCTCTGGTATGATATTCACAGGTCATTATTCTTCTGTATCAGAAAGCATCTAAATGCAAGAAAACTAAGTAAAACAAATATAAGAACATTTTCTATTATTGACGAAAGAATAAACAACACACAAATATCAGTTGATAGAATGCCCACAGAGGTATAACTTGATGCCTAAACTTTATATGGAGGATGCAATTTTTATCACATCTTTCTTTTTTATGTTGTTGCCAGGCAACCTATTATTGTTGTTCAATTTGTACGTATAAAAATTAAATTCGGTGAGCTTCCCCCCTCCCTTTTGATTTGGTTTATTTACGGACGCTCTTTAACATTTCAGGTCATCAGCGTCCCATTCAATTCTGGGCGTGAAACGGCCGACATATTTTGCTCAGAGGCCTCTTTTTTCAGGCTTGAGGTTCTTTTACATGCCGTAAATGTACGACACAGAAGCAATGGCTTTACTTCCCTTCCGAAGGAAACCATACTTAGAATTTTTACGCCCGAAAAAATCCATCGATCCTAGCCGGGTTTGAACACGCGATCTTTGGTTTAGAAGGCAAATATGGTTACCACTACACCACCAGGACCGACATGACTGGGATGAAAGAATGAAACATAAAATGTAATTAATATATAAATTGACTTGTGATTGTTTAAATTAAATTTAAGTTAAACAGTAGTTATTCTGACTGGCCAGTTTTGAAATGAAAGTTCTGTATAAGTATGATAAATTCCCATTACATATTTCGAATTTTTGTCGATTCCTGATAATAAACTTTTGGTTTCTTTCGTGTTTGACTTTAAAATATCACTACTACTGGCTACACTGTTTAAAGCATTCGTCTATTGGTTTTTATTGGCAATAAACTGATCAATGTCCTGTAACACAGTTTCACCGTGTGCAGAATATTAAAATTGCAAGACGTCTGGTATTGCGCCAGAATAAATGTCCCTAACACGTTCATTCACCAGTTCCAATAAATGGTCGTAAAAACTGAGCAGTAAATCACACCGGTTTGATCAGGATTATCGTCCTATTGTACTGGGTTATTAGGCTCCAGGGGACGTGATATTTCACGTAGAAAATCCTCATCCACGAGAGCTCCAGATGTGAAAACGGCGGCCAGTTATGCCTTCACTGATCATGAAGGATGAAAACTGTATGAAAAATACGACACAAACACTGAAATTAACTATTAATTATTTTAACTATAAACAAATTATTCTTGGCGTTTTACACGAAAAAAATCACGAAACTAAACATGTAAACTAATATGAAAATTCCAAATCCAGCCAGGAGTATTGAAATCAATTCGAGTGAAAAAATCCAAATCGTTAGTGACGAGAAACTATAGTGTTTCTACAAGATTAACAGTATCTTCATACCATAATAAATATGCAAAATATTCAACCATTATTAAAATCTTTAAAATCAAAAATGTAAATGAGTAGCCGAAGTTCAAATGTCTAAATAATCTAAATGGTTTGAGGTGGTACAACAAAGAACATTGTTCCAGTCATCAATTCTAAGGCCCCATTCACAATGAAAATTAAAAGTAAACATAATAAAATAAGACGTAACACGTTAACTTAGTAGTATGTAGACATTCACAATGAAAGACGCAAACGTGTTAGACAATCAAAAATAAGAACAAGCGAAGATCGACTAACGCCTGATTGAAAATGACTGCTTCTGCGCACACGGCGGCAGCGTTTATGCATATGCAATGTGCAGTAACTAAATTGGTTGCAGTAATATAAGCAAGGATAGCTTTCTTATAATACAATTAATATTTGTCCATTGACGCCATTCTGTCTGCAGAGTCACTGATCTTCAGCTCTCTCTACCATAATTTGCCCTTACACGGAGCACAAAAATCAAGTGCAACTTTTGCTGTAGCTGCTGAAAGTCCAGAGCGACAGCGGAGAGAGTCGAACTACTGTGCGTGGCCGCAGTGTAAATGTTGCATGTATTATTTTTTGTTAAACATAATGAAAACTATGCGTTGTCCTCCGTAACTTAAAATATAAATTGATAGGGCATTGTTAGGCAGGTAAAGTATTGTAACGATGGCAAATCTGCTCTTATAGATGTTTAATTTAATACAATTCAATTCAATCAACGCTAATCTCGGGTAAATCCTATAAACATATGACCCGTGGTTTTTCGTAAATATAAATTGATAGGGGCGGGTAAATCACTGTATAATGTGATAAATCTCCTTTGATTGCAACAGAAAAAAGCATAAACACCAGTTTATAGTGCATTCTGTGCGTGATACTATTTGCATGAAAGTCTTATTATCTAGCTATATCTGTGGGTCACTACCTTCGGCTCTCTCCGCCGTCGCTCGGGACTTGCAGCAAGAGTTATTTTCATGCTCGTGTATGGATAAATTCTACCATAGAGCTCTACAAACAGAGTGTTCTGTGTTCTGATTGGCTGATTTCTTCTCAAGTTTAAGTTAGACGTAAATGCAAAATCTTGGACCTTGCAAGTTTCTAAGTTTACGTCTAATTGTACATTTATTTTTATGATGATTCCATTACAATGCACAGCATCTAGCTTTTGCATTTAAGTTTAATTTACGTTTAATTTTCATTGGGAATGGGACCTAACTTCAATAGGAGAACTTAAAGAGTTAAATTTCTTAGGGTGTAGAACCTTTCAAGAGGAAATGGTGATTACAAAATGGATCTCCTAGTTTGAAACTAAATATTCTTTATTCTGGCGGGGTTTTAACACTCAAGAAAAACGTGAGCTTTAGAAAAATTGTCCTAAACGAATATAGTGTTCCCATCCTCATAAGCTTTAATTATGGAGGAATCTATAGTACACTCTCTGAAAGTGTTACTAATAAGAAAAATAATGGAATTATGACACACGTGCAAAAAATTATAAATAAAAGTGAAAAAAAAAAGGTAAGAAAAGCGTTTATCGTACTCCAGTGCCAAAAAATTAACATAACTTTTTGTTGAGCACTTGCATTACATAGCACAGCACAGAAAAACTCGGTTTATTAACACATAAAAATTCACATTCTCCAGACTAAAACAGAACTGAATAAAACTTTACTTAAAAATAAAAGGGAAAAGGAAAACAAAACAAACAAAAAACAAACAAAAAACGACTAGAACAAGGAAAACACAAAGGAGCACTCACTGCAAATGGCACGATAGTATGCAAGTTGCAAACCGAAAAACAAAACACTATTGGTGGACCCTTGAAAATCAGAGTGTAAGTTTTGGTGACAGTGCCAGAGTGCACTGACACACTAAAACTGTCCAGTTCAATGGCCTTGAACACAGAATAACAAGATAATCGTTTAAAAATATTATCTTATCGCCTCAGCTTTGGCCAATATAAACATTTCAGAGATAGGTAAATATTATTTGGCAACGAAATAGAAGCAATAGTGGCGATATGAACAGAGAAAGGCAAAGGGGTCGCATAGCAAGGAATCATATAAAGCATAAGTTTGTTACATGATTTGCTTATTAGCTAGTTTGATTGATTTGGTTTATTTACGGATGCTCTTTAACATCTCATATCACTAGCTTCAAGGCGTGAAACGGCCGATAAATTTTGCTCAGAGGCCTCTTCTTTCAGGTTTGAGGTTCTTTATCGTTCCGTAAATGTACGACAGTCCCAAAAAATCTATCGATCCTGGCCGGGATTGAACCCGCGATCTTGGGTTTAGGGGGCAAGTATGGTTACCGCCAGGACCGACTATATAATTTGCTAGTGCTACATTATTTCATATGAACAGCTCAAGACAGTGTTGCACATCAGTATTTTCGTAATTATCAGCAACAATAATGTTAGCCCTGTTAAAAATATAATTTCCTTATTTGTCTACAAATGATACAATTAAATTAAAATGTATACACACCTGGTTAAATCCCTAAACTAATATAACATAGAGTTGTTGGCCTTAATTCATCTCAATCGAAAAGTACATGGCCTGAAATTTTGTTGTAATAGTAAACCCACCTACCTTTATATATTTTGCTCACAGTTCCAAGGACAAGAAAATATTCAACAAAGGTATGAAAAGGCTACTAGTTTAACCTCATGAACTACTTTCTCAAAAATAACATTAAAACCGTCGTTCAAAAATATACAGAAAGCTACTCTATATGAAATGTAGTGATATCCGGTCCAGATGGCCGAGATTATAGTTGGGCACTCGCCTCTCTTGGTCCACGATAAACCGGCTATGACTATCGGGAAATAAACAGATCAAATGTTTATAAGAGGAAGTGATGACGATATCCTTCACGACTGCAGCGCTGTTATTGAAGAACACGTCAATGTTGCCAATTTAGCACTTTTCTTCGGGCTAGAACTAGCCTTTTTTTTTTTGCTTGGTCTTTGGACCCATTTTTTAAAGAGCTTCTTTGGCATAAAATCTCTGTTTTTTTTCGTAACATCTGCGGTAAAATATAGGTTTATATGCAATTCACCGAATTCTTAATGTACTGTAGATTCTATATGCAACCCCCAAAAGCACTTGCAATTTCTATTTTTGAGGCCAATATTAAAGGAAACGCAGAGAGTAAATAAAACGTTTGAAGCTTCCAATCAAGACCTTGTCAACCTGCATTCTAATTTGATCTTACTTATTAAACCTCTTTGGTCCAAAATCACAATGCCAACACAACAACTAGATCCCCTGGTAATTTCACTTTGATTCCAGAGTATATTCGGCAGCGAGATGCGATAACCAGAGCAAATATTCCATACAATCAAGCGCATGGAATTCGAGAAAGGTTCATTAAATTTGTTGCAGTTTAATAAATGAATTCAAATGAAGAAGAGATAGACGACTGCATGACAATATAAACATTTTAGCAATAATACGCTTAGAAAAGCATCGATTGACGGCATTTACACGATGCATTTTGAACTTGTCGTGAAGCAAGCAGTCCCTTGAGGCTATAACCACCTTTCCTCTCATGCACGAACACATGCAGAAATAGTTAAGATTTCGTTATAAAAAACCTTCAGTGCTCTTTGTAAAAGTGTAGTGTAATACAATAATTCGATGTAATGTTTACAGCACTCTTTCATTTCAATTTTTTGATCCCTGGCTATAGGCTGCTTCTACATAAAATGGAACAAATACTTTACTCAGCAATTGGTCTATATTTAACAACTGATGCGATAACACAACTGTAATCTTTAAACAAAGCATTTATTAATACATGGAAAGAAATCTCATTCTGTACGCTCAGACCAGAAAGAAAAGCATGCACTGAAATAAAAGCGAGAGGAAAGGACAGAGGGCTGAAGGAAAGATAGCAAAGAAGCACTCACTTACTATGACTACTTCATTCATGTGACGTCATCTTAAAGTCGACCAGTGAAACGAAACAAAATTTTTAATATTGACCAATCACAGTCGGATTACGGAGTAAAATTATCGAAAAAAAATATCAAATCCGTCTTATCTCGCAACGTGCATTTGTCTTGTGGTCAGTGTAGCCAACTTTATACCTCCACTATATAATTCCTGAACACGCATCACTTACCATTATTGCTAGAGGCAGTGGGGAACTATTGATAGCAACGAAAGCATGGACAATCGACAATCATAACGCAAAATTGAGGGTTCTTTAAAGCGTTTTGGTGATGTGTCAAATGTGTAAATTGATCTTATCATTAGGAATTCCAAATCACAAAATACAAAGAAAAATAAAGATACCTTAGATATTTTTCCCTCAGTTGGTATTAGAAAATTGAACGGTAGCGATTGCAACAGTCGACTTTTGTCCATTTCAGTCTCACGGTTTCTGAATAGGATATTCATAAGTATAACAAGTGTTAATATTCTGTGCGTGAATTTAAAATATATATTCTTATTCTATTCATGAAATAGTTCTAATCCCATATTTTGCTCTTCTCTATTGGCATTACTGACAATCGGCATTCTTCTGTAGCAAGCTTTCTTCAAAAGGTTAAGTACAAATATACAATTATTACAATTTTGTAAGCCAAGTTTAGAAGAATTGTATTTAATTTATTATTTTATTCCTGAAATAGTCCTAATACATATCACTAGAGGGCTTGAGCTTTCCAGATAAATTCACTCACTATGTTCGTGAATTTATCGGTAATCCCAGGTTCTCTCGTGATATTATTCGTGATAAACACGCTCTGAAAGAAATGGGAACAGTTAAGCGAGGATACAGTTGGTACCGTGCAAGGTGAAAAAGTAAACTAGTTATAGCGGGGCTAAAATAATTATGCACATGGGCATCGTGGTATACTAGATTTTTTTTTTACAAATATATACACGCAGTGCTCAATTTGTTCATAAAATTCCATCATTCGTTTTCGTACATTTAAATGATACGTTTTTATGTTTGTTAGGGAATGTTTAGCTATAGGTATACCTTGAACATCTCTTAAGTCAATCAATTTTGCTTTCAGAACAGAAAAATGTAGTGCAGAATCATGACTGCAGAATATTTCATTTCAACTAAAATGTTCATATTCAGATCGCTTATCTTTAATTAAAAGAAGTTCTTCCTTTAGAAAAATTAGTGTTCATATTTAAGTACCTTTTTAGTAAAACTTTCAAATATTGCTGATTCTTAGATCTGGGACAGAAATATTTTGCAAAACCTACGTTTTGTGAGCTATAAATATAGAAATTCATTCGTTGTTCCGCCCCCCCCTCCCCCACACACACCTTCCCTTGCATAGAGGCAAATGAATCGATTTTACTGGACGTTGGTCAACGAATATGGCGGAATTGATTCCCTCTGCGCGTTGCATGACGCGCCCACTGATGTGCATCAGCGTGGAAGGTGCGAAGGAGCAACCTTTCCATGTCGAGGAAATGGGTTACTCATGTTTTATCATCACATTTTCAATCGGGAGCTTAGTTAACAGATTCATTCACAATGAAAACGTTAACATAAACACACGACTCGCCTTACCAACAGCACGCTAATCTCAAACCAAAACAATTGAAGAATGTGAAGCAAACAAATATGGATGCTTCTACAATTAATGACGATATAGCAGTGCAATATTATGTTCTTACAAATTGTATTATCTTGTGTAAAATGAATTTAATTCCGTCTTTTTTTTTCTGCGCAATACAATAGTGGTGTTTTTTTTTCTTTCCTCCTTCGACTCCCAGTTAGCGCGAAACATCAAAGCCTGGGGTATGGAAACTTTCGCTTTAGCATCTAACGTTAATGTTCATGTTTATATTAGCGCAGATCATTGTGCATGGCTGCATGAAATGAACTGGTTTCAAGCTTTCTATTCGCGTTGGTTTTTTTCTTCTTTTTAGGCAATGAACCGGCCTAATATTCATTATCCGCACACGTTGTGAAACCAGATTTTTCATAGCTCCATCCACTTCGTGTGTAGAGATTAAAGAATATTGGTAGTATTTTCAAAACAAAAGTAGATAGATGCTATTATTTTCTTACATAGTACGTACATAACCAAATGTTTACTCAATGAAATATACAATGCGAAATAGCTGCATATATTAGTTGCTCATTCATTGTTGTACCTTGCTGGGTTTCCCGCTCATTTCTGCAAGCGTTGATAAAAACGCATTTTATTGCACAGCTAGTCATTTCATGTACTAAATTCAAAATATTTATACAGCCTTTTATGTGAATGTGATTAAACCTGGGGAAAAAATCCTGCAGCCAGGTATCTCGAGCTGTTTCCAAGTCCAGTATTGTGAATAAAGAAAAGAAAAATGATGTTCAAAATCTATTAAGTGTTTTGCAACTCCAAAAAATGAAAGGAAGTTAATAATGATAATATGCTTATACAGGCATGCAGTTAAATGCAGGGAACCTAATAAGAGAAGGTAATGTATTGTGAATTTTTCAAGATATCGTAGTGCTTTTGGTTTTGTACCGTACACTTCGTTATTCAGTACATTATTCTATGTGTACTGGTTTGTAATTTGTAGCTTTATATGCAATGAACTATTACACATAAAATAAAGTGTGTAGGATTAAATATCAAGAATGTAAAAAAATATTTAACAATAAAATAAATAGAAATCATGCCTACTGTATACAAACAACAAAAAAATCAGTCTTACAAAATTATTTCTAAACTGAGTCTATGAAATAAAAATCTGATACTCCTTAAATTCAACAACAACAACAATAATAATAATAATAATAATAATAATAATATAAAATATACAGGCAATAAACTATGTGTTAATAACAAATTATTATTTATATTATACTGAATCCATCAAGTAAATCAATAATAAACAGTAATAATCAATAATGAATTTTAATTCACTGCACATCCATGAAAAAATAATCTGCAGCTGTCGGGTTTTGTAAAACATGTAAATTTCAGCACTCATAATTTAATTAGATATATCATCGGTTTCGCAGTGCAGCGGGACTGTTTTAGGTGGAAGAATGTTTTTATTTTATTTAAAGCTGTTATTTTTAAAAACCTTATTTTGTGCATCTAACGAGAGTTGAAAAAAAAAAAAAACTACTCAATTACTCTTATCATCGGAGCACCTTACTTATTATATTTAATGATTTCTGACTCCTGTGAGCGATTGCAGAATCCTGTTAGAACCAACCGCTCTTTTATAGCACTGCTGAAGAAATGGTATTAAGATTAGGCATGTATTGTCTACTACAACTAGCATGTGTTGTGCACGCGTCCCCGTCTAATGCTACGGGAATCACTTGTTGGGCAAAAATAAGATTACCGACGACTTCAATATCAAGAGAAGAACACGTAACGGGATTGCCAGCTAATGCAATGGCGTCCATTCAGGAGCACATGCCATATATGCGGCAGCTATATATTTTAATGACTCAATACTACATTTGTTAGGGAAGAGCAAATTTTCTAGGACAGACGATAACTGTTTTACCCTTTTTCAGACAATTCTCAAGAAAATGATTCCACTAGTATTCAATTTGATAGAAAACAGACAGATAAATAAATTATTCTTTCCTAACATTTATATATTAATTTTATATTATTGTTAACTTTTGCAAAATATGCCAACACCTATTAACAATAAATTCTAAACACTCATCTTCTAAAATATTAAGCTTATTTTTATTCTAAATACTGTACAGAATGTTTTATTAATTCTAAAAATTCTTGACATAAAGCATTAGGATTTAAAAGTGAATTAATTTCATTTTCCCCACAAAAATGAACCCTAGTTAAAATGTACCCAGGGTGCCAAAAATGTATACACACTTCAAGAAAAGAAAAAAAAAAAACGTGTTAATATAACAAAACTGAATTCATACAAACAGAAAAAGATGAGCACTAATCATCTTAGACTTTTATAATTACAACAGTTGCTCAAAATGCCTACCATCGGCGTCGATACACCTCGTACGTTGTACTACTGATTGAGTAACGTTTGCGAAAGTGTCCTCAGCGATTGCAGCACATGCCGTTTCAATTTCTTCCCGAAGTGCTGCCAATGTAGCTGGTTTTCTACGATATACAACATCCTTAAGCGTTCCCCATAGTTAGAAGTCCAACGGAGTCAGATCCGGAGAACGCGGTGGAAACTCAATCGGATTCTTCGTCCTATCCAGTGCCTTGGGTCCAGTGCGCGGGGCTTGTTGCTTTGCGAGGGCTCCCAGGTCTGCCCTTGTGAACATCGCATACGGTACCAAGAGTCTCAAATTTGTTTGAATGCGTGCAATTGTTACTCGCTTGGCGGTTCTGTTCTGTACACACGTCTCCATTGCCTTTGAACTTTAACAACATTCTCGATTTTCCAATACCATTTTAAAATTGCTTTCCGTTGTCCAAACGATAATCTTGGCTCCATTTTGTTGTAACAACGCTAGCATAACGTAATTTGAGTCACGTCTGTTTACAGAACATCATACGATAATCTTCGCTTCATTTGTTCATTGTTGATTTACCTGTCAAGTAGCAACGCTATCATAATGTATGTGAGTCACATTTGTTTACAGAACATCATACTACACATTACTGTTGTTTTTCGGTTCAACTTTGAAATATATTGAATCGATATCTGCTATGAAAGTGTATATACATTTTTGGCACTCTCATTATATGTTAATAGCATAATTATAGGTTTCATTTTCTGTTAAATAGAATGTTAACTTGATTTACAGGTTAATTTTTTTTTTTTTTTTTTTTGCAGTAAACTCAATGTATAATTGTAATCAGCACTATATAATAAATAGAAATATTAATGCATTTTTCCTTCCTTCTGTTTGTTTACTTTAGATTACTGATGCAGACTATAACACATTTAACCAAACTTATTGTTAAGTTCGGTGAATGACTTTCATCCAAATGTAACTAACCTAGGCTAATTCAGTAGTCCCATGTAGTGAGAGAAACATCTCTCTCTGATTAAGTTCTAAATTCTGGAGGATAACCCAAATAAATCACGACCAGTAACAAAGGATTGAAAATTGTGGAATATTGACTACATTCTTATTCAGAGTAGCAGAAAACAACGCGGTGCTTGCATTGCGTCACTGGAATGACCTAGTAAAACGGTTAAAGCACTTTAATAATAAAATGAAAGTTAGGCTGAACAGTGAAGGAAAGATGGCTGCTGTTAAGACAGTATCGAATGGTCAACAGAGTCACGCAAACTCACCACCCAAACATCATTCATTTTGCAAGAGTGAAAGAAGAGAGAGAGAAAAAAATTGATAGATAAGTGTTGCTTTGGAAAGGCAGTGTTCCTGTAACTGTCCAGGATTAAGGATGATGTTTTTCTTATTTCTTCAAACATTTTCACTGTTTAAATATCAGTTTCTAATTAAGCTACAACATCCTTAGGGCCAAGATTATCCCCTTGAGGAGAATGTCTGCAATGACTTCCAAATCTAGAAGTTGAAAATATTTTGACACGGCTTCGCACCGAAAACATTTTATTATAAATTTGTTACTCGATTTTTATGTACTGCACAATAAGAGGGCGAACCGAGAAATTTTTGGTTTCGACTTTAGGTGGTCATAATTATTGTATTTTACTTTGATCCATCTGTCTAAAGCGGTCCTGGTGGTCTAGTGGAAACCACATTTGCTCCGTAAAACCAAGATCTCTGGTTCTATCCCGGCCAGAGTCGATGGATTTTTTCGGGCGTAAAAATCCTAAGCCGTGGGTATCTTGTCGTAGATTTAGGGCACGTAAGAGAAACTCAAGTCTTAAAGAAGAGGCTGCTGAGCAAAATTTATCGGTCGGTTCTTTTACAACAATGGAATGCTGATGACTTGAGATATTAAAGATCGTCCGTAAATAAAACAAATAAACATCTGACTAAAGCATTCGTTTGAAATATCAAGTCATTGTTTGAATTGGCTTTCTAAACTAAATCTACATTCAATTCTTACTCAGTGCTTTAATAAATGATACCCCCCATCTTGTAAACCTTCCCTTAATATCCATTATATCAGCTGTTTCTCAATGTATATCTATATAAACTACTATACAGGGCTCAATGAGCCCTAAAAATGTAAAAAAAATTAAACTGGAATGCAAAGCAAAGAAAAAATTCCCTAAATGTCTTTTACTACTATCCCCACATTTTTTCCTGGCAATTGCCAAATATCTTTGGACCTGCTTTCTTTCGTCTTGGTTAAAATACAGAAATCCCAGCATCCAAAATCGATTCCAGAGTCACACACTTCAATATGTTAATCCTCCTTGACTATCCACTAAGTTTAATAAATCAAACGTATATTCTTCAATGTATATATAAAAATTTTGTATTTAATTTTATCTCTATATGTTATCTATTATATCCTTGTGTTTTGCTCTTCGACATTCATCTATATATTGTAATCTATTTTATTTTATGCAATTCTTGCAGCAATTTCTGTAAAACAGAAATGTGGAAGTAATAAATTTATTTAAAAATATTTTACTATTGCAGTCAGCTAGGAAAAACTGTAAGCAATGCCAAATTATAGATTTTTCTCTTTTAGATTGCTTTTTAATGAACACTAGCTTCTAGTTAAGAGAACTTTCAAATGTAGCAGCAATGGAATAAAATATTTAACTTTTGGAGCCTTTACTAACAGCAGAATATAGTCCCATAGATACAGATCTAATATGAAATAAAATTTGACTAACCAATTGAAGCCTATACAAGTAAGATGGTAGTTTTATAGTAGCGGTATAACTGCACCCCTAAAGGTAATTATTGCCTACATGAGTTACCGAGGTCGCTGGGGCATGAGCGGTTCGAATCCCGCCAAGATCGTCCTCCTTGAGCGAGGCTTTCTCAAGATTTTCCTCAGTTCTCGTTAATGATACACTAAACAACCCATCGTCCCCTCAAAATATTTCTTTTCCAATTTATACTTTTATCTCATGTGTTTATCAAGGACTACCAGCTGTGATGCCTCAACAATAAAAACAAACGATAAACAGTTATCGATTCTTGCATTCTTGTCGGTTTTATTGGTTAATGTATTTTAGTCATTTTGCTTGTTTTAAACAATTAAACGTGTTATTGAAAATGAGTAATACGTATTTACGATATAATCGATTATTGCAAATAATATCGACCAGCATTCTCTGCAGATAAGTCAAACCTATATCGAAAGAGACCGCCACGCTAACACGTACTGGCATACATTTCACATAAAGTTAGTCGGACACCAAGCTTTTGATTTGCAAGAGCAAAGGAAATGATGAAAGAAAAGGAAACGCTCGGCGTTCATCTACTCTTTAATTAAAAACTGCTGACAACAGAGAAATAATAGCAGACATCGATAACATCGTGGGGAAAAGAGGCGGCTATGATGCTACACCATATACAAGGGGAAGTTAAGTCACTACCCCTTCCCCCGTCTTGATTTATATCGTTTTCGCTAACTCCCTTGATGCGGTTGCCTTACTATCATTCTTCGCATTAAGCAACATGAACAAATGACCTAAATAAGAGAAAACGTTAAACATATTTAATATTGTGATAAAAGCTGAAAAGGAAGAAGGTAAAATAAGAATCACACAATACAAACTATTGAAAAAAATAATCATGTAATTACTTCTACCAAAACAGCGGTCTTTACAATTTGTTCATTTGGTTTATTTACGGACACTCTTCAACATTTCAGGTCATTCAATTCAGGGCGCAAAACTGCCGACAAATTTTGCTCAGAGGCTTCTTCTTTCAGGCTCGAGGTTCTTTTACATGCCTTAAATGTAGACATGGAACCCACGTCTTTACTTCCCTTCCGGTGAAAGCCATACTTAGGATTTTTACCCTAAAAATTCATCGATTCTGGCCGGGATTGAACCCTCGATCTTGAGTTTAGGAGGCAAGTATGTTACCACTACACCACCAGGACTGACACAGTCTTTACAATGATTTTACCGCTTTTGTCTGTGTATTAATACTCGTATTTTAACTTTATAAACAAGTGTATCTTGTTTTGCTGGCACTGAAGACGGATAAACTGGATTTTTATTATAGGTAGATGATACTCTTGTAGTCGTGCTTATTACAGGATGTAGCTCTTTGACTAGTAATAAGCAATATTGATTAGTAGCGCTATATACGGGTCGTTCGCTTTATCAGCCACCCACAACGGTAACTCCAGCTGTAGGCGCTTTATAGCTCGGCGCATATTGCGTGCGACCTTCGAATCACTCCAGTCTCACTGCAGCAGTAGTAGAGTTCGTTTGAACAACTTGGCCATGCTTGTACTGTAGAGTATATTGCAGATTATAACAAAGAGTTTTATGTACCATTCATGTGGGAAAACAAATTCTTGCACGGAGTTAGAATGCAGTTTTTAACTGAACATCCAGGTATACCTGCTCCACAAAGAGATACCGTGCTAAAACCTGTAAAAGAATTTAAAGAAATCGGATTTCTTCTCAACAATAAGCAAAGGATATGAAGGTGTTTTACTGAGGATAAACTAGACGAAGTTGGAGAAAAGTTTTCTCCTCAAAAATATCTGCGACAGTTTGCACAGGAGCCGGAAATGCCGTAGAGCTCAGCGTGGCGGCCTACCAAATTCTTAAAATTGAAAGCATACCAGGTCAATGTTGTCCATGTTGCCACGAGATCCTGAGATCCGGGTAAATTTCTGTAACGTATTTTGCAAAATGTTAATGAACTTTTCCTTAAACGATGCAAGAAATTGCCTGAATGTATGAGAACAACATTTTCAGCAACCTCTGTCGTAAGGTATGCGCTTATTTTTATTGTAATTGTATTGTTTCAACCAGTTAATATCTGATTCGCCGGGAGATGCTGCTCTGATTGGTCAATCTGCCAGTCGCCATGAAGCGGGCATTTGACCGTGAAAGATTTTGCAATTAAAACCCCACATGACCTAAATAAATAGCTACTGAACGCTGCCGAAAGAAGAAATAAAGCCTGGAATTGGCCACGGTCATTCCCTGCAAATTTATAAATGTACCAAAGAATGGAAATATAAAAAAATACACATACAGAGTAATCCAAAAAATGTATACACACTTCAAGCAAAGAAAAAACTGTGTTAACATAACAAAACTGATTTCACATAAACAGAAAATGATGAGCACTAATCATCTTAAGACTTTTACAGTTACAACAGTTTCTCAAAATGCCCACTATCGGCATCGATAACTTCTGAGTACGTTGAACTACTGATTGAGCAACGTTTGCAAAAGTGTCCTCAGTGATTGCAGCACATGCCGTACAATTTCTTCCCGAAGTGCTGCCAGTGTAGCTGGTTTTCTGCGGTATACAACATCCTTAAGAGTTCCCCATAGGTAGAAGCCCAACGGCGGTTCTGTTCTGTACACACGTCCCCATTGCCTTTGCACTTCAATAACATTCTGGGTTTTCTAATATCACTTCAAAATTGCTTTCCGCTGTTCAGACGATAATCTTGGCTCCATTTTGTTGTAGCACGCTAGCATAACGTAATGTGAGTCACATCTGTTTACAGAACATCATACGATAATCATCGCTTCATTTGTTCATTGTTGATTTACGATAATGTTGGCTTCATTTGTTCATTGTTGATTTACCTGTCACGTAGCAACGCTATCGCAATGTGTGTGAGTCACGTCTGTTTACAGAACATCATACTACACATTACTGTTTTTTTTTTTCGGTTCAACTTTGAAATATATTAAGTAGATATCTACTGTGAAAGTGTGTACAAATCTTTTTGGCACCCTCGGTATAATCTGCTATTTCTGTGTAGCAATACTTGGCTTTTAACCGTAACAAATAATGTGTGTTTCATAGTACTAGGACTTAGCTTCAGACCAGCTCTTTTTTAAACATCAAGAAAAAACTTTCCTTTTGGTAGAACAGTTTCTAATATTTTCAGAAAACTCATTACGTTTATATGACGTAAATATGAATTCCACCTTTCTGTGCTTTTGATGCAGGTTTCATCTCGGGAGTCTGAGCGCATTTAGGAATACTTATAAAGCAATATAATCGAAAAACCCTGAGGCTGGACAAAAAATTATTCCTGCCAATATTGTGGAAACATTTGATTTGCGCCCTCCCTGAGGATCAGAATGATGAGGCACAATAAAAGCCGGCCAACATTCCCTTGCATCCCTCGCTCGCTCCAGTTGAGGTAACCATGGAGATGGTTTACCACCCTCCCTTCCACTTGTTATCCCTCAAACTGGTTGGATTCGTTAGGATGGATCCAAGCTAAGCCTTCCCTGCACACACACACAATGATGTGCTGATTCATCGCACAGAGCCGCAATATCGACCAGTTTTCTGTGTTTCTGGTCCCGGCCCCCTCTCCGCTTTCATGTGTACATTTTGGTTCCTCCGGAAAAGTTGCAGATTAAAGGGACCTGCTATATCCGGCCCCAGCAACTGCGGACGAACTTTGGACATGACTAATTTTAATTAATTAAAACTTCAGTTGCTAATAGTACTATTCAATAGCAAAGAAAATTAAAATGAATACAAGAGAATAAGTCTATTATTTAAATTAATTTTACAAATTAAGCGAAAAGTTACATCTGGTACGATCTACAAGGGATCTTCAAGAATTATTTTATAGCATAAAATTCTCGCGTTAGCTTAATGCGTAATGTACACGTTAAAGCTTAAGAGGTGTGCAAGTTGAGACGTGTGTAGTTCCGCCTACAACAAAATGGAAGTTATACACGACGAACCATATTCTGCTTTCGTCTGAACACATCTTCAGCTGAGGCATAGGGAGAGTTTGTTCTTCTCTAGAGCACAGTTCGAAGAGGGGTGGCGATCAATTACAAAGGAAGGTGAACCCGACGCTCCAGTTTATGCTCTAACAGAAGAAAGCATTAACATCACTGTGAGAGATCGTCGAATAGCATCAAGAACTGGGTGCCAATCACACATTGCAATCTGAAAGTTGCACATGAGACGCCCCCCCCCCCCTCTCCCCGTGGGTTTCAAGACTACTGATTTCCGAAATGCAGGTTTGTTTGCAGTTGAAGATGAGGTTTAAGGAAGAAGTGGAATATCTTTCTAAGATAATTACGTAATCATTGCTGATGAAACGAGACTATAGTATTTCCATCCTGAGAGCAAACAGCAAAGCCTGTGTAGAAATCTCAATCTTGGGAAAGTTATAGTCGTTTGCTTTTACTGTATTAAAAAAATGGTTCACCAGCATGTTATAGTTGGACGCTGCGAGGCGCGACTTCGGTGTTTGCTCTACAGATGCTCCAGGTGCGGGCTCTGCGGACCCCGGGTACCCCGTGGTACTTCTGACGTTAATTGAAACAGCCCGTTGGGGAATCGTCCGGATGGTTGAACTCGGCGTTCCAGGTCCTGTAACTCACGGGTAAATGAGTACTCGTGGCGGCAGTGTGTCCCAATGGAGAGCCTAAGACGTATACCTTGGGAGCAGGTGTTAACTGAATCACTGCTTGTCGCGGTGGCTCCCTTAATGCTGGGGTGACTCATCTCTTAAATTGAGTAGGTCTTGCTAGACGTGACCTATCCACCAGTGAGAACCTGATAGCTAAGTTCGCTTAGCTGAGATCATCTATAGCAAAAGGCGGGTCGGTTTAGACTCTAGGTGCAATCCTAGGACCTACGCGAATTCCTTTGGACATGGGGAGGAATCCCCGATGCAAACAAACCACGATAATGCACGGCCGCACATTGTAAATGCCGTTGCTTATTATCTCACAAGAAATCAATATGAAGTTCCACTCCCTATGGTCCAGTTCAGCCCCGTGGGACTTTTTCCTTTTTCCCCCATTAAAACATCTCCGTGGGGGACATTTTCAATTATCAGAATCAGAGGTGATTATTTTGAGATTATCACAAAATTATGAGGATGAGTAAAGATATTTTGGAAAAAAAATTTTTTATTGAACAGTTTTTGTATAACAATCCAGCTCGGAATCTTCTCTTCTCATTTGTTATTATAAGCATTCAACCAGGTCAGTGATCTATTACGACAGTGCATTACTTTTTATCAAAATAATCAAACACCGAAGTTTCGTATATGCTTCTGAATAATAATAATAATAATAATAATAATAATAATAAAAATAATAATCAATAAAAACGTTACTACCCTTTTCCATTTCTTAAAAATCACGATATTACAATTTTTCCATGCATTTCGTATTTTAGGCCTCTAAAACTACTACTTTTGATGGATTTTTCTTATGAATCTGTGAAAGATAGAGCACCTTCTACTTCAGCTGTTTTAGTATAATTTCCTAAAATAAGTAAAGGTGTTTTATAAGTTATTTTTTAATTTTAACCTTTACCAGTTATAATGATATTAATATTATTGCCTTACTTTTAATTTTTAGTCTGTAAATATACAGTGAAAAAAAAAACCCCTTTAAACGTAACGTACACGTATACTGCTTAAAATCTTGCATACTAATTCCTTACACAATACTTTGATTAAAATGCCGCGATATACACAGCTAAAAGAAGTTAAATTCAAGATTTCAGGATCCTCCACTGATCAAGAGATCATTTCATTCTTAGATTATAAAATGGCAAAAGATATGAATACCTACATAGATGAAAGAAACGTTTTATATATAAAAGAACTAGTTATAGACATAACCTCAGCGATAACTTTGGAGATGATTAAAAGACACAGACAGGCTTTTTGTTCACATGTTCACTGACATCCCCCGCATTGTTTTTAAAAACGCATGAAATGTGCGCCGTCCTTGTCTACTCCGTTACGCTTGTGCAATAGTTTATTGTTGTTCTGGGTATTGCACATTCAGCCCCGTCTTCCCTGTCAAACTGCAGTCGTTCTGTTTTAATGCACAACATATTTTAGGACCTAATCAACAATGAATGTATTACTTGTCGCGCGTAGGAACATGGTCCAGCATGATGGAGCTCCACCGAGCTTCAGCATTAGGATTGAAGAGCAGGACTTGTTGCGTGGCCAGAGAATGTCTACGTCACCCCAATTGACAACAGAGCGAAACTGATTGAATGAAAAAAAGTTCAATTGTAAAGTTTCAATGTTGAAGTGAGAAAGTGCATGAAAAATTAAACTTTATTAATGAAAATAATTGTACCAAAGGTCTGAAATTTCGGATGCATAACTCCTTAACGACGTATCAGCGAACATACATAACCTTCATTTGGACCAGTGGCCGGCTTAACGGGGATGTGCCTGCCCTGTTTCTAACCGGTTTTATTCCTACCTCTCGGCTCTCCGTGTACCGGCTATTCAGTTGACTCAAAGTCTGTGCTATGCAGGAGTTGAACGTTGTGAGATTACGTATTTCAGTGTTAGTGCTGCTATAATGTCAAAAAGTTCATATACCCCAGCACAAAGAATCTTCATATATGCTTCCTATTTGAGAACAATCTTATGTAGGGAAGTGAGACGGCGGTTTACAGACAGATTCCCTTCTGTTCGTGTGCCTCATAGAGAAACGGTTCGTAATCTTGTGAATAGATTTAGGGAAATTTTCTTGATAAGAAACTGAAAGTAAAATTCTGTGTTCTTAGAAAGGAAAAACTCGATGACATCGGATAAAAGTTAGAACAAAGTTTAAAGAAATCTCTGAGAAAGTTACACAGGAATTAGGAATTTCGCAAACTTCGGCTTGGAATGCTACCAAATTTTCAAAATTAAAACCTGTTAAGATAACTGTAGTTCAGGAATTGCAACCACGCGATAATGCGAGTAGAGCTAATTTCTGTAATTGAATGTTCAATAATTTTAATGTTCGTTCTAATGATCTGCTTTTATTATTATTATTATTATTATTATTATTATTATTATTATTTGCGAATGAGGCATGGTTGTATTTACATGGCCATGTAGCGACCCAAAACAATACATAAAGAGTGCAGAAAACCCCGATCTGGAACACGAAAGGCCATTGTATGAGCAAAAAATTGGTGTTTTTGGTGAGTTATACAAATCTATGCGCTTAAATTTAATGGGCTATGAATATCCGACTCCGCCGACAAACAGCGTGCTTCCCTGTGACAAGTAAATTCCCGTTAAGCCGGCCACGCGTTCAAACGAGGACTCTGTATGCTCCTTAACAAAAACAATCCTCTCTGTGACCGTTCCTCTTCTTCTTCTAAGCTTATCAGCGAGATTCTGTTACATGCTCTATCATAAAGACAACTAGAATTTTTAATGTACAAAAATGGTATATCATTTTTTCATGACTAATAAAGAAAAAAAAACACTTGTTTGCATACTTTATAGCTCTTGCCATTTGTCTGTTCTGTTTTATTATTTTTTTTTTCAGCTTAGCTTTTCTTTCTGTTCTGTTTACCATATTTATAATGACAGGTTATTGTTAAATCCTTTCATTCTTTGCTAATTTCAATTCGAATACTCAACTATTTTATATATTTACTTCATTAATCTGGGCTTCTATTCTTCAGCATTACTTGACAATTTCATTTTAATATATTTCTCTATTATGGGAACGACATGCAGTGTATATTATTTTTCTTTCCCCTGTAATGAACAATAAGTGGTGAACGGGCTATGTTTAATTCTCCTTAGATTCTTTTTGCAAGTCTCTGATATCGTATTGCTTAACCAACAAATCGCAAACTCTCCAGATTTAACTTACGTTGTCAGCTACATTGCAAATAGTTCTTCTTAAAGAGTGGAACAACTGTATCAATTCCCCTCGCCAGCTTCTTTGAAAATTAGTCACTTGGCCCTCCCGTTCACATTGCCTTAAATAAAGAACTAACCAAACTTTCTGAAATATTTTGGTTCAACCTTTTTAATATTTATTACTCCTTGTCAATGGATAATAAATTCTTCTAGTAAGAGGCAAACAAAAGTATACAAATTTGTAGAACAGAAATATTTAACATGTCTCATACCTTCTATAAGAAAAGACAATTAAATTTATTAAATGAAATAGTCATTAAAAGAGGTAACAAATGGAATGTTTGGATTTTGTAACGCAGAACAAAATTGAGTTGGGTTAGATAAATTATAGTACTTTACAATCTGTTTATTTCTAAGGAAACTATTTATATGTAGCAGATCAAAATTCTGTGAGAAGCCTTTACTTAGTAAAATATTGAAGCATTTCTATTTACATGAAATTATTTACTCTTATTTTATTTATTTAAGTCATACGTTCCTATAGCGGTATAACAATATGATCAGGGATAGCTTGCATGTACCTATTGTACAAGGTTACAGACATCCGTTTTCCGCTGATAGTGACCGAATTTTCTTTTTGCCCCTGAGAAAATGTGTCCCTGGGTTTAATCACTTGTCCTGTGTTAATTATTACTGTGGTTTTATGTCAACAGTAACATTCCATGGTTTTTTAACTCGTCATTTTTATGAAATAAGCGAGTAACCACGTGTATTTATGATTTCTCTTCGCTGTGTTCTCTGAAAGTGGAGAATTTCATTCTATCATCATCATCATCATCATCAGCAGCAGCAGCAGCAGCAGCAGCAGCAGCAGTTCAGCAACTTCGGAATCTTTATAAAAATGTCATTGAGTAGATCGGTGCTTGGGTGTTCATAAAACAAGATATAACAACTAAATGCATACTGCTGGTATTTTCCTCAGAAAGAGTAACACTCGAGAAAAAAGTCCATTATTTTTCTTTATATACAGATGGCCTTGACCTTAATTTATTTGACGAAAGTTCTTGTTTAAAGCTATATGTGACTTCAAGAAAGACAGCGAAATGGAATGAAAGAAAAATGCTACATTTTGTTCTAAATGGCGTGAAATTTTTACATTCTTCGGTGAAAAAAATTACTCCATAAGCTCACTGAAGTTCTGTCTTCCTGGAAATAACATTCAGTGCAGAGAGTTTTCTCTTAAATGAATATGCACATCTCAAAGGTCCAAAATGAGTTGCAGACACGCTTTTTGTTGATTTGGTTTATTTACGGACACTCTGTAACATCTCAGGTCATCAGCGTCCCATTTAAATCAGGGCGTAAAACGGCCAACAAATTTTGCTCAGAGGCCTCTTCTTTCAGGCTTGAGGTTCTTTTTCGTGCCGTAAATGTACGACACGGGACCCACGGCTTTACTTCCCTTCCGATGGAAGCCATACTTACGATTTTTACGCCCGAAAAAATCCATCGGTTCTGGCCGGGTTTTGAACCCGCGATCTTGGGTTCTGGACGCAAATATGATTACCACTACACCAGGACCGACAGGCGTGCTTGTCATTTTAATATATTTAAATATAGCTTGTCAGGAATTTGTCACAAAATTAGGATCCACACAAAAGACCTGCTAAAGAAAATTCAGTTCTTTAAAAAGTACCATTAATGGAATACGTGAATATTTTCAGCGTGTAAATAGAATGAGTTTATTCATAATTTAATACGAAATTATGCAACTGAATGGCAAACTAACATACAACACATTACAATAATGGATTTTAATTGTGTTTATATCTCTCTCCGGAAATTCGGGGGGGGGGGTCTGGAAGCTTTACTGTGATACAAACAATACCTTAAGACGAGGGAAGCTAAACATTATACGAACCTTACATTTATATTACTGCTAGATAACCTAGTTTCAGCCATTTTCAATTGTGTAAATAAAGTTTTCATTTCTACTAGATAAACCTAAACTAATAATTTTCACTGCGCCATTGCATTACTCGATGTGAATGTTGATATCCTACTCTGCAGTACAGGTTCCTGAATTTGCCAGCCCATCTGCTTTTTGGGCATCTGCTGTTCATTCGTATTATTTTTGGATCCCACCATGTTATTGTATACGCCATCTGGGTGTGTCTGTTCGTGTCGCATATTCTCTCCAATATGCTCTCCTTTCCTATCACATCATCAAAATGGCCTTTTCTTCTATTTAATCATTCTTGATTTTTTTCTCTGCTTCACACAGGTATATTCGTAGTTCTGTCTGGCGATTTTCTATTCTAAAAAAATGCTTTTCTTAATTTCTGTGCCCATGCTCTGTGCAAAGGATAAATGTGGTTCTTTGAAAGGTTTAGCAGAGTGTGGCAATTCGATGATTGCAACGTTTACTCCTCCTGAGCCTTTCTCATAATGCGAAAGCTGAGATGCGAGACACATGTTTGTTGACCAGAGCACAATTGCTGTATTACTCCTCCTTTGTAAATAGTTCACAAAACATCAGCTCAGTTCAGCCTGCTATTTAGGCGATTAATAAATAAAATGACAAATAAAGAGATGTAAGGGCTTTTTTTAAGCAACAATAACTTTAATTGTATATGAAACTGCTAATAATAAGACACTGTGGTCATTCTGGGACTAATATATATGTTTGCTCCCCCTCTGCCCATGACAAGTCACAGTTACTCCCGAACATAAGCGCGGAAGAATATAATGTTTCTTGACGGTGCATTTGAGCTTTCGGTAGGCAGGGTTTAGTCACCATTTTTGTTTTCTTTTGATTCAGTAAGAAATTTGCTCTTTTACTATAGTTTACTACCAAGGCCTCCGTGGTCTAGTGGTATCGTTTGCGCCTACTAATCAGTAGATCCTGGGTTCAGATCCCGGTAAGTTGAAGCTGTCTGGTTAAGGTTTTTTTCGCAATTTTTCCTTACCCTGAGAAGGTGAACGCCATGTAATTTTAACGCGCCAAGGACTCCGAGCTCATTTGGACCATTATAATTAATTTCATTCAATGTAGTCAAAACAATAATAAACAACACTGAAAATCTAAATAGTCAGCAAATTATAGGTTTACAGTTTATATATTTATATGTATATATACATATATAAAATTCCCGATCGAATGATGTACATAGAGTGTAATAGTTTCATCGCAAATTTATTATTTCATTTCAAAAAAAATCCAAAACTGGTTCAAAAATAAATTTCTAAAATTTAATTAACTTCTGTTTTCTATCAAAATACCAATAAGATAAAGTGATCCGTGTTGTAATATCCATATTGTAGTAGACACGAGATTGTCGAATCGGTGTTTAAGAGTACGGCTGTATTGACCTGCGATTTCTCACAAATATCTCTACCTTAAAATCCTTACACTGTATTTTCATTTTACTGCTTAGTAAGATAAACGCAATACGTTAATATCTGATTGATTCAGCGAAATGAATACCCTATATTACTGTTACATTATCGACGTTACGCGATTATTTTCATCATTGTTACCGAAAATTAAAGATGTACAATAATTAAAATGCCTACATATGATTAAACGTGTATTATTATGTAATATAGCGAATGGTTATAATATAAACCTAAACTCAATTTGGCCCACAAACAAAGAGCTTAAATATAAAATTACCTTATTCCACTTAGTGGTGTCTTACTTTGTTAACACTAGAACAAAAAGGTAATTTTACTAGTTGACATGCGCTTCATTATATCGAAATTTATAAAAAATATGTGATTATTGTCATTCATGTTGTAAATAAATAACTTTATTGGTTTTGCGTTTCACTAAAACACTTTCTTTCTAATTTCCAGTACAATAAAAACGGTTAGAAAGATAAACTCATCTGATTGCACAGGTGGTAACACAACTACGATGTGAAAGACAATCTTTAACTAAACAGTGCTTTATTTTGCTTAGCAATAATTATTGTCAGATATGTTTTTACTTAAATTGGCTTATTCAGGATCATTTTATAGAAAAATGTAATTTATGATTGAATATACGAGTATGCACTTATAAAATACGTTCCTTAGATTGGTGAAAGAGAACGTGTTACTTTTATTTGTATGTTATTCTGTTCAGAAGTAAGTTTTTCCATATATTTTATATTTATGTTTACTTGTGAATCTATTCCATTATTGCAGTATAACGGTACTTCAAAAACTACAAAGTTTTTGCATGCAGTTCACCACACACAGTAAAACATTTCTTTTCGGCATCCTAACAGTGTGCTCCTATGTATGAGACACCAAGCTGACTTTAAGGGGGCATTTTTTGTGCGGTAACCCTACACCCTACAGCATCCTGCACCGGAAGCGACACAGTCCTCCCGCCCTCCCGCCCAGTGGACCACGTGACTGCATTGCTAATCATTTCCAAGCGTCTGGAAGAGAGTAAAACCGTTGCACTACATGATGACTATACGAATGAACAAGCAACTTTTGCCATTGAACGTTTTCTCTCTGACGGTTCTGACGGTTAGAGTTTTCTAACAAGAGGAAGCATGGGCTTTACAGACCTCTGAGGGTCGCTATCAAAAGAGATCTCTAAATCTTTCTCAAAGTTCACAAGTTAATAACAATAATAATAATAAATAATAATAATAATAATAATAATAATAATATATTTTACCTGGCCAAGTTCAGGCCACAAATTCTTCTATTATAGTCAGCCAGGTTAAAATAACAATTATACAAAATAAATGACTGGATATATATATATATATATATATATATATATATAGGTAAAACACAATACATATATTAATTCATAAGAGAGAAACAGAAAGACAACACTAAAAACATTAGATGAAAGGAAATACAGAGAATGAAAAACAAATATTAATACAAGCATTATGTAAAAATTATGTAAGTAAATACATTAGGGCAAAGTTATATACATCGAATCCGGTATTGATTCCAAACTGGGCCAGTTTCATGAGTTTTTTTTTCTTTCTTTCCCAGGATTTATCCCTCAGGTTTTAAGGTGAATGCCTGGGGGAATTAGGCCACAAAGTCCCCTGAGCTCATTCGGCTGAATTATCATCCATCACCCCCCTCCGGCAGTTTTCCTTGGGATAACATAGCCATGCCTTCCAGACATCCTAATCTCAGAAATCGGTTGAGCATCCCACAAGTCCGAAATGACAGTGGTAACGTTGAAAAAAAATCCATTATTAAGTCAGTTGTAGACTGCCTAAAAAAAGAACTGCGCTGTAATAAAATCTCAATTTATTTTTTAAAAATAGAGTTGGGAAACACCAATGAATATAATAGAGTAACATTACTTATAAGGCATTTACAAAGTATATAAATAATGTATTATATTATGTAAAATGATTTAAGAGGCATAATATCTATATTTTGGAATTCCAGGAGCATTAACAACTTTACCAAAATCTACTATAGCAATATGATATATTATGTTTTGATTTGTTTCCTGTTCCTAAATATTTGCCATTTATCCTTAACGCAGGATTCACAAGATGTTTACAAAATAGGCATAATTACATGCAACACTGAGCAATATTTATTTAATTATTTACAAGAATAGTATAATATATTAAATGGATAACTTGAAAAGCAAGTTTACTATTGATGTAAGATAAAATAACAAATACGGCAAGGGAAACGTGCAATATCTAGTTCACTTTTCGTAAGAGTAATTTATGACAAACACGTTTTGTTAATCTAGTACCGATATTTAGCATGACAGTTTACTGAGATCAAAAGTGTAAAACTTCCACTGTCATGCAATTTATGAAATGACGAAGAGCTGCGGATAAATCTCTAGCAATTTGAGCCCGAGGACTCGGCACAACTACCTAGAACCAACAGTGTCAAGATGAGAAGAACAAAAATGCTATTAGCAATTTAAGACTTTCAAAGAATCCGTTCGGTGCTAATAAAAGTGAGCAAAACTTTAACTTATATTTGTCTCAGTTTAAAAATGTGATCTGAAATCGTTACCCAAGAGCTATTTTTAGCCTGCTGGGCGCAGCGCGAGCTGAACCGTTACGCAAGTGTGTGACATAATAACACAGTTCCTGCACTGATGGCAAATAGTGATCAAAGTGTCATTTCGAAGAATGCGTTGTGAATACCCTGCACACGTAGCAGAAGGCGAGCAAAGAATCCCTGTAGTAAGAAACAGTATCACCATTGAATTTTGTCGGTCCTGGTGGTGTAGTGGTAACCATACTTGCCTCCTAAACCCATGATCGGGGGTTCCATCCCGGCCAGGACCGATGGATTTTTTCGGGCGTAAAAATCCTAAGTATGGCTTCCTTCGGAAGGGAAGTAAAGTCGTGGGTCCCGTGTCGTATATTTACGGCACGAAAAAGAACCTCAAGCCTGAAAGAAGAGACCTCTGAGCAAAATTTGTCGCCCTGAATAGAATGGGACGTTGATGACCTGAGATGTTAAAGAGCATCGGTAAATAAACCAAATAAAAAAAAAAACATTCAATTTAAGAGGCCAATTACTGAATTTAGGTGCGATTTTGTTTGTTCTAACCCTTATATATCGTATTTTCCCTATCAATTTGTAGTTAATAGATCATATAACTAAAATATTTGTGTTATTATTATGAAATGTGAGTAGATTTTGCTCTAGTGTATTGTATTGAAATATAAGCATTAAACCATATAATTGTAAAATAAAACTAATTTTTTGTGAATGATTGGTCAGGTATGTTACAGTAAAAATGAGAGGGGAACATGTTCACTGACTGCACCGAGAATGGCGCGACCACTGCCCCACAAAACCTGCATTCATTTGCTCTCTCTATCCCTTAATTGTCTTCTAGAATACATTACGTTTATGAAACAAATTGTCCCATCTCAGAAAATACACATAAAACGCGTTTATAAAATATAATTATTTGTTATTATATTGAAATATAATATGTTGTAATTCCTGAATTACTAAACTTAAGCTATATTTTAAAAACAATGCTATTATCGATATCTTTCCTATGAGAAACACTGGATATTGAAATTAAAAGCATTACGAATCAAAAGGCATGATTAAAATATGCACATATTATGTGCTAAGAGTGTTTTTTACTTCACGTAATAAAAAAATAAAACACATGTTGCAAAAATACTCTAGAATAAAAATTGTTTTGCAATGTGTGACGCAGTTAATTAATTAAACAAAAAATCAGAATATTATAACTAGATCCGACAAGAGAGCTGATGTCTGCTTAAAGTTGTGATTAATTTCGGCTAGTCAACCATAACCTAAAAACATGACACTGATTAAGAGAGTCGCATTCTCCGAGAGCCTGCCACTCCCAATGTATTAAGTTTTATTGCATCTTATCTAAAGGAATCACGCTTCACGAGCGCAGTACAAAGAGGAGAAATAAGATAAAGAAACAGTCTCTCTTATAGCATAAACATACACTTCACTTTTGGTGCCGGCCTTGCCGAAGAATCTGTTCTAAAACCTTTCTTTTGTTGGCATTTTTTCACAATTAATGACAGCACAAATGCAGTTAAGAACAAGGATGAACGAAGTATCACTAAATTAAGCGCCATGCGGTACACCGGGTAACATAACTTAAGTTTACTCCACATAAAGATGACTGAGTAAAGGTCTTAAAACTTATCTACTGTATTCTCAAAATGCCTTACAATTTCCACTGTAGTGTTTTAAATGGGAAAGAATTCACCTACAATCTCTAGCCTATGGCCAACCAACAGCTTGTAGTATTGCAATATTGTGTCCCTGGTAGTATCGTATATCATTCCGGAGAAGAGGATAACTATCATAAGTGAGTAGAAAGATTATGTCACAAATTACCCAACAAGACAAGTAGAGAGCATTTTTGTGGATATGTACGAGGATAGGTCCATAAGTTTCTGGCCTCGTCGATAAGGATTATCGTCGGTCCTGGTGGTGTAGTGGTTACCATACTTGCCTCCTACTCCCAAAATGCGGGTTCGAACCCGGCCAGGATCGATGGATTTTTTCGGGGCGTAAAAATCCTAAGTATGGCTTCCTTCGGAAGGGAAGTAAAGCCGTGGGTCCCGTGTCGTACATTTACGGCACGAAAAAGAACCTCAAGCCTGAAAGAGAGGCCTCTGAGCAAAATTTGTCGGCCGTTTCACGCCCTGAGTTGAATGGGACGCTGATGACCTGAGCTGTTAAAGAGCGTCCGTAAATAAATTAATAAAAAAAAAAAAATAAGATAAGGATTATCGCCTTCACAAAACCCTTAACTGGAGTCATGCCTTATCCGTTAAAATTGTAGCAGTAATTTCCGTTCCGCTGTGTTCAGTTGTTCAGATACAGTTGCATAAAGAAGGGTAAATGTAGAAGATTATGATATGCTCAAAATGGACATTTAAACATGAATAAACGCTATTGCAAGATGAGTGCCTAGATTTCTTTCCTCAGTGCAAAAGCAGCAACGAGTCATTTGTTGTCAGGCATTTTGGAGCTCTGCCGTGGCAACGAGAGAGAAGTTCTGGAAGCCATTGTTACAGCAGATTAAACTATGGTCCTCTACTATTATCCTTTGTCCAAAAGAGAATCAATGGAGTGGCAGGCGTAAACCTGGCGAAGTACCGCCGCTAAAGACCAAGGTCACTCAGTCAACCAAGAAGATATGGCCACACTCTTTTGGGACTGTGAAGGAATACTCTTCATTGACTTCAAGGCGAGGAACACCACAGTAAATGAGGAGTACTATGCTGGCCTACTGCACAGACTACGTGCTTCCATCAAAGAGAAAAGGCGAGGAAAGTTGTGCATCTTCTTCACGACAACGCGCCTGTGCAAAATGTGGCTTCAAGGAGATCGATCATCCTCCCTACAGTCCAGATCTAGCTCCCAGTGACTATTTCCTCTTCTCAAAGCTCAAGAAGGACCTTCCATGAATGAAATTTAAGTGTGACGAAGAAGTGACGGATGCTGTTTATGTCCATTTTGCAGACAAGACTTCTGACTATTTGGGGGGGGGGGGTATAAAATGTTAATTCAAAGATGTGAGAAGTGAATTGCAATAAAGGATAACTATATTGAAAAGTGAAATATAATTTTTGTCTTTATCATAGCTAGAAAATGGTTAGGCCGGAAACCATTGGACCTACCCCCCTCGTACGTTCATGCAACTACCTTTTAGCTTCAGTAGATGCAATTTTACTAATGTTATTTCATATTTACAATAGTCTACTATCCCAGTGTTATTAAGATACTCTGCAGTGCATACACGACCATAACACGTTCATATTACTGGCGGCATGAATGTACTGAGTGTATAGAGATATAAACATGATAGAAGCAATGTCTGCAACATTGAGTGCTAACTCTTAACAAACATACCATTCTGCTTACTCCTTAGTAAACTCATTTGCGCAGGCATTAGTCAGTCTGACAAATGAAGTGGTGGAAGTGAATAGTGAATCATGTCATACAGTAAACAGAGCGCAAGTGCTCCTAATTCTAAAAGTGAATTAATAAGAAGTAAGGCGCGAAAGATGATTTAGATGCACATAACATTTTTAAAAATATATATTCAGAAGAAGAGCGAGAGAAAATCTTGATTTTGAAAAGTGTCAAAGCCTAACAGCAGAGGCCTGTGGAGTAGATAAAAATATGTGTCAGGCATCTGTGTTGAGGTTAAAAGATCTGACACTGGTATTTGTGTCACCTCGAAAACATGGGAGTTTAAATGGCTTTGACAAGGACGTTTGTGAAGGGCTGTTTAGGGTTTTTAATGAAGGTGCATTTCCAACAGTAAAAAAAGTTATCAAAGTTTTAAAACCCAATATTTCATACAAAGACCACCTACACCTGGTGGTGTAGTGGTAACCATACTTGACTTCTAAACACAAGATTGCGGGTTCAAACCCGGCCAGGATCGATGGATTTTTTTCGGGCGTAAAAATCCTAAGTATGGCTTCCTTCGGAAGGGAAGTAAAGCCGTGGGTTCCGTGTTGTACATTTACGACACATAAAAGAACCTCAAGCCTGAAAGAAGAGGCCTCTGAGCAAAATTTGTCGGCTGTTTCACGCCCAGAATTGAATGGGACGCTGATGACCTGAGATGTTAAAAGGCGTCCGTAACTAAACCAAATCAATCAATCAGTCCACCTATAGAATATTGCGCAGATTAAATTTCAAACACAGAAAGACAAATGATGAACGTAAATTCTTAATTCAGAGAAGGGACATTGTCGTAGCACGGTTAAAATTCATGCACGCGGTGTATCAAATTCGAATTTCTGGAGACACAAGACATGTTTTATTTAGATGAAACTTGGGTTAATCAAATCATACTCAAAAATCCATTTGGCAAGATTCCTCCAATAATGGTGGAGGTACCTTTAGGGAAGGGTAGCAAGTTTATCATTTATCGTGTAGGATAGGCGAAAACAGGTTTTGTACCAAAAAGCTGTTGATTGTTGATTTGGTTTATTTACGGACATTCTTTACCGACTGTACCAGAGAACAAATGGGTATTTCATTCTATCATGAGAAAATGATAGTTCAAATTTAAAGAATGGTTTTGAATGTTTTCCTAAATGTTTAGAACAGGGAAATATAGTAATAATTGATAATGCCCCTCATTATTCGGTCACTATAAACAAAATTCTAAATACATAAACTAGAACGGGTGATATCATTCAATTGCTGTAAAAAAGGGGGAGCAAGTTTTCGACATAGAAACAAAAAACGAACCTTTGCAATATGTTTCACTGTTCAAAAATCATGTAAAATGTGCAAATTTGATCTACTGGCTAATGAAAGGGGACATGAGATAAATCTATTACCTCTTTATCATTGTCATTACAATCCAATTGAGAACCTGTGGTCTCAAATAAACGGGGGATTGCAAGTAAAAATAGGAAATTTAATTTGAAAGACGTGGAAATAGATAACGTGACACAGAAAGATTTGGAATCCTGCTTTCGAATAGGCCGAAAAATTACCAGAAGACTTTAGGAATATAATAGAACGTGACAAAATGTTAGAACTAATAATAATACATTCACAAAATTGTTATGACGATAGTGATGAAGATAATGGCGATGATACTGGTGTACCGTCATTAATCTCTAGAACTTTCACTGCAAAAACATCAGGCAAACATCGCTGTTATAATAGACATGATGCCCTTGCATAGATGCGACAGAGAGGATGATAGAAGTTGGGAGGGATACAACTCCACATATACATTTACGTTCCTTTGGCTGCAGTCGGATTCCTTTCCCATTTGAAACACACTGTAAGACTGTACAATGCGTGACTTGAACAGATTGAGGTGTAACCTGCTTCTGACTAAGCCTTCGCCAATGACACTGGTTTACATTTGACTGGCTATGAACACACGTCACATCGCAACGTAGTATGCAATTTCGTATTGAAGCGTCTCAGACCAAAGTTCCCTTTCTACTCGTAAATTCGTTGGACATTTCTATACTGTGTATAAACTTCCCTAGGGAAGAAAGAGTAATACTGACTTGGTCATGAAACAAGGTGTCTGACCACACCAGTTCATCTAGACAACTAGGTCTATATTTCTACGTATGGAATTTTTACTTTTTACATTTAATTAACGAATAAAAGTTAGTTGCGGATACACTAAGATATGTGAGCTATTGAATCATTACTCTTCTATTTTATGTAGTGTTAAAAACAATTATAGACACACTTCATTCGAATAAATCTATCAGATAATTCAGTTATATCAGTGAAAGAAAAATACAATAAAACAAAAGTCGATATAAAGAGGGCGGTATTTATAACATAATTCATTTTACGGTCACTCGGTGCAACTCCGCGGCATTCCGGAATCCAGCAACCTGTGCTTAGTTTGTTGGACCACTGAAGACTCAAAAAGCACCTAAAATTATTTTTGGGGGATATTTTCTTGCTAATTGCATTACCACTTCGCTGTAAGAATCAGTTTTCACATAATATGCAATGTACATAAAAACTCGTTCAACATTTTATATACCGTCACAGGTGGCCGAGGTCGTTATGACGCGGATTCGTAAGCGGAAGGTCTAGGGTTCGAATCCCGCCAGGACCGTCATCCCTGACAGGTTTTCCCCAGTCCTTATAAATAACAAATGCCGGGGAGGTACCCTAAACTTAGGCCTGGAACGTTTCCTTCCCACTTTATCATTTCATCTCGTGTATCATCAGTGTCTATCGCATGTGGTGCCTCAGTAGTAAAAAGGGGCGTTATACACTACTAAAAACTATATATCTGTGTGTGTGTGTGTGTTTGTGTGTGTGTGTGGGGGGGGGCATAACTAACGAAGAGCAACTAGCAATTTACACTCAATGAAAGCATAACTCACAAATGCCTCTTTCAAACTAACTGCAAGCTGTTACCTGCATATGACTTAGCCGGCTCATAACTCGAATAACCTCACTGCATTAACTGCTTCAAAACTGAATAAATATCACTAGCCATTTTCAATCATTCAGCAATCAGCAGCAGCATGAAATATTAAAGATACTATCACTAAAATGTAACTTTTTATATCTCGTAGAAAATTACTCGAAGCAACATTTCTCGACAGCACTGACATGCCATTCTTGTGTGGTTGGCAGTTTCTCTCCTTGGTTAGGGATAAATTAATTTGTAGAGTGCGAGAAAGTTGAAAAACTGCGAGACGTGATATGTCCTAAGATACGTATATCCCTCTCTTTGTTGCTGACGCACTTTCAGTTTTTCTCATTCGTTCTGGCAACGCTATGGTGCTGCAACATGTACACAGAGATACGCGCACCAACTTTTGTAGTTAACTACAGCTTTGTTACACGAGAGTGGTGCAGGCTTCATCGACCCACCTGTCTCATGTTACTGCCACCGAATTTCCCCTCGTCGACATTAAGATGAAAGAAGGGAGCTCTAAAGGCCGGAAAGGGGCTGGTGCAACTCTACTGCTACTGAATTTGTGATCTGATTTCCTAGCGGAAGGTGTGTGTGCGTGGTAAGTCTTCTCATTGAATCACACTGGTAAATTAATGGTATACACCACTTTACTTTCACTGCCTCGCCTTCATACTGGTGACCTTATTAGTGAACTGCTCTATATCTCCATAGCATTTACGATACATTACACAAGAATGTTATTTCCTGTGGATGCTTCTAACAGCAGAATTCAATTTCCGCATCAATATCCGCTCCCGCAAATATTCTTAACACCTCGTTCTTTTCGGTTTGTAACAAGAATATATACGTACAAGCTAAAAAATCTAAGGAACTTAGGAACTTAAATGTTATTTCACACCTTACAATGATGATGATAATGACGACGATAAGTTAATAATTAATGAGCTGATGATAAATGCAAAGTAAACAGAACTAAACTGCATTTTATTCAATTCAGAGAAGAATTTATTAAAAAAATGCATTAGAAGAAAATGCTATTTAGGGGAGGCCGGTGCAGAACTGATTACCTAATGTCTGATGGTGAAAATGAAATAAATAAATAAATAAAAATGTGAAAAGTGAACTAAACTTTAAACATTCAGGAATTAATACGAATCATAGAGCAAACACTATCAGTGGCGGAGTGTGACTGACAGACTTAGGACATAGGCTGTGGAAATTAATGGAAAATCTATTTTATGCTAAATAACCCATGAATATAATTCTGGTATTGTGACTGTCAATGATGTAAGTAATAATTAAATTAAAGTACATGCAATATTAAAAGAGGGTCATGTTCCATTATTCAACCTTAAATCTGTTTGTGTATAAGCTCAACCCTAAGGTCCTTTTTCTGAGCATGTACATCAATCGCCTTTTTCATGTTTCTCTGTTATCCTAGTAAGATACCGCGCCGTTCCGCTGCAGAAACAATTAGTAGAAATAGCGGGAAAACAATTATAAGAAGAGTTACCAACCTATTATATACTCCGCGGTTCTGTGCACATAATAAACGAGGTTTAGCGATGAGTTTCAAACATAAGACATAGTAAATTGTATTTACCTTTAAATAAAATAATTGCATCGTTTCATATTAGCCACAGTATTACTAAAAATAGCGAAATGCGATATTTTAAATTGACTATGTCCGCATGATGGTTCTGTTGAGTATCAGTTTCTACAAAATTCCCAAAACAGTGCAGATATAAACAAACAAGCTGAGACCAAGACTACCCTACAATGAAACGAAAAAACCACGAAGATCCGACAGTGATCACTATTGCACTATACAAGGCAGGCTGAGCCTTCAACCGCGTTATTCCTGATCGGCTATCCATCTCACAGAGAGTGCAGTAGTTCAAATAAGGAAATACTTCAATTCGTCAATGAAAACAATTCTATGAGCTAACATACTAATTTTGGATAGGCTCAACCTTACGGCCTTAATGGGCGCTTCGCCCCTAATCAAATCTGGAAAAATGAAAAAGTGCATCCTACCCAGTTTACCCAGGGTACTTCATCGAGACAATTTAAAGCTTGCAATAGTCGAAAAACAAAACCATAATCATAATTTTCGAAACTAGGTATCATTTTTATCTATCTAAAATTGAAACTGTTCTGCAGTTCTTTAGTAACTAATTTTCTACTAAACGACTTGTATATTTTCTGGATCATTGTTGCCTTTCTATCTTTATTTTATTATGCTGTATCATTTACAAATAAAAAAGGCTATATGTAACACATTGCAATATAATATAATAAATGTGGCAGATGGAAATCGAGACTGTCCCAGGGACACCAATTTAAATTATATTATTTTACTCACATAAACCGTAAGCTTTTTTTCACTGCAATGTAAACACCATTAAAATATGCTGAATTAAATGATACAAATATAAATCCGAAAAAATTATTATTTGGTTCACTTTGGTTTCAAATTTCCAGAGTATTACAACAGTACTGAACTTTTGTAACTTCAAGAAAACAAGATAAACGATTATTTACGGATGCTCTTTAACATCTCAGATCATCAACGTTCCATTCAATTCAGGTAGTGGTAAATTTTGCTTTTCAGGCTTGAGGTTCCTTTTCGTGCCGTAAATGTACAACACGGGACCCACGGCTTTACTTCCCTTACGAAGGAAGTCATTCTTAGGATTTTTACGCCCGAAAAAATCCATCGGTCCTGGCAGGGTTTGAACCCGCGATCTTATTATGGTAACCAATACACCACCAGGACCGACAATTATTTCAGTACCAATCCCCGATACCTATAACAGATTTAGATCAAATATTGATCTAAACGCGCATGTGTATGTGCAATAATAGATGAAATACAAGAATTTTCTACATTGATGTGCGCAATATATTGCCGCCGAGGGGCATGATTTTCAGCATCTCTTATAACACAGGTTGGTTAGTATCATATCAATTTTAAATGTAGTATAATTTTATGCCCTCGGTAAAATATAAACAGCAAAATAAAAAGCACGGGAATTCCTATCTTCCTTTTTTCGGCTGCGGTAACGACCATTTCCCCAAGTAGTAACCGAGTTCAGGCGGCCGGAAACTCAAGTAATGTATGCATATATGTATGATATGTACTCATATATGTATGAGTCTTGGCATTGATAAACTAACGCACTTTGAAAATAGGACAGAAGAGTAAGCGTTGAAAACCTCAGGGGAAAAGTTAAAACTGACAATTAAATGGAAGGAAAGTTAGCAGGTGTTTTAAATAATAAACCCCCACTGACAGAAAACAGTGTAAACCTTCATCATTGCTGGCAGCAGTTCAAGCGAAAGAATTTTACACTCCTGAAGGTTATCTTTCTGGAGTTTAACAACTACTGTGATCTGAATAAATGTAAGTCACACCAATACTTCGTAAACTTGTCTCCATATGTCTAAGCGACCTTTATGAAATGGGTTTTACAATTTCTCGTAATCATATAATGGTTAGAATTTTTCTCCTGCGTGTTTTGATCGGGATTAAAGTAGCGTGCGGCATGTAATAATAATATTTGACCAATAATGTTACTGCAGTGGCCAATGCTATGTTTTTTGCTCCACTCAATAATCTATTATGGACGACCCCATCAGTGTTTAGGGTCACTGTCTGGAAAAGAGGGAGGAAGCGTGGGTAGGCCGACTGTCTTGCAATGCTAAATCGTTACTATGATAACACTATAATAGAATCCAGAGCTTCCTTGAAGTACAATAGCGAAAATACTGCCAATAATTGAGATGTAGAAAAATCGCTCCCAACGTTTCACTTTTTGCTGCATTAAAAGAATAAGATGTATATATTCCAAACTCTCTGATAGAGATAGTGCCCGAATGAAACTAACAATGCAATATCTGTTACATGTCTATTCCCCTCCCCTCCGTTTACCTTCCTGGTTTTGTCCTAATATATGCAATAGGTTAGTATATTTACCTTCATCAATATGTTTTTGATCATGTGACACTTTGTGTAAATGTTTGTTCGTATCATGAAGCTTTTATTTTATTTTATTTGTTTTTTTTGGTACAATGCAGAACTTATTGCGTAATTGCCTTTCTATAATAAATATATAACTCCCATTGTTCTTTCTAAGAAACACCACTAAAACTACAGTCAGATTAGCATTCCTCAGTATGAACGTTTCAAAATGTAATACACTTCTTCACCCCTCGTTTTTTGCAATTTTTATCATTAATGATGGAATATCTTCTACTTGAAGTTGACTTAGCATTAACAATACAGTGTAACTGACCTTGAACTCTGCCTAGCGTTCTGTCGTAAACAATATCAAGTTTCCGCATTGCAGCCACAAACTCCAATTCCCTACCTTTGACGTCATGTACCCTGATATCCTAATTCCGAAGGAATTGTACCATCTCCACGCATAAGCACTTACTATTGGACTAGGGTTTATAGGAATTGTTCCAAGTACCATTAAACATCACTGCCCTTTCAGCACCAGGAATTAATATAAAACGAAGGCATCACATATTAATAGAAAGTCATTATAACCGAGCTAAATAATGAAAATGTTTAACACAAATATTAAGAAGGGGTGGGAAGTGATATATTCCAAAACATTGTCCAAATATGTTACCGGAACTTGCACAGTGAAGCCAATCATATTAATTGATATCATTGTATGATTCAGTTGAACTACACACTCTTAAAGCTTCACTTACTTTTCATAAATATATGGAACCGGTTTCTAGAACATTTAGTTCCCATCTTCAGCCAGGCTAAACTTCAACATGTGTTATCATTTGTCACGTGGAATACATTTTCTATTGCGCTTCCCATTTATAGATAATTTGTTCTTTTAGATATTTTACAATTTTCAATTTTTTCCAGATATATATAAGTCAACCATTCGGCTATGTAATCTTATATGTTAGAACTATATTAGAAAATTTCATATCAACTGAATGTACACACTAAGACCCCCCCCCCAAAAAAGAGAAGCCAATTTAAGTGTTAATTTGTCTTAAGTTTTCCTCAGTTCCGTGCTCGATTCACACTATGATGTTTCTGTGCGCGGATCTTACAGCCTTTAGCCTCATTCTATCATCACCAGTCATATTGAGTTCTTCATGGCACGCATACGCTGATAGCCGGAGGTTTCTACCGCAGTTCGAATTCTACTCATAGGTGAAACTTTGATTTGTTTGTTGCTTTTTTTAAGTAAAAGTAATGTTTGATATACACATGAAAATGTAACTGACTTATTCATGGCCCACTGATGATGCCAGCCGTAGAAGTAGGTGAAAGCTATGGCAGCATATTCAACCATGGACCACAGCAAAACAGTCCGGTAGATTTTAACTGTTTTAATTATAACACCGGCCGTGGAAGCCTAAAATGTTTCATGGTCTGCTTAGTTTACGCAAATTACTATATATTCAGTCTTAAGAAGTCAGCAAATAATGACGTCCGCATGAGTTCACCGGCGTTTTCTGAAATATAAGTACTTTATTTTAGATAGAGTGTACGCTTTCGTTCTTGACTTTTTATGTAGAATTAAATTAATACTTTTAAGGTATGATTCTGTTCACGAAAAGCTTGCTTTATTACTTTAAATGTGGAGAAATACTTTATGGGATACTTTGAATTTACAGTGTGTTTCGAGCTGTTCCTTAAACCGATTAAAGCAAGCGCTGTTGGTTTCCAGTCTTTCAGATTTTTGCATTGCTCTCTATTGAAACATTTTTGCTGTTTTCTTCCTGGGAGGGGATATCCGTCTACTTATGAAGCAACGAGAAGCTGCCGTTTTGATGGTACCAAAAAAAAAAAAACGTAATTGGTATAAGTGAGAGGAAACAGCAGTGCTTTTTGATGCTCTTAACCTGCCGAGAGAGAGCATCAGGGTACTCCAGTTTGTTTCTCTAGACAACCCCTTTCTATTAAATGTATTTTTAAAGAAAGAGCTCTCTGTTCACCAGAGATGGGGGAAAGACCCTTGGTTTTCAAATGGGAATTTCTTTTTTCTTCTCGGAGCAGCCGGGGGCAGTGTTCAGAAGGAAACGGAATGTGGAAAAAAGAGAAAATAAATTCAACCTCTGTGCTCGGTTCTAGCTGTACGGTAACTAATGTATGCTACAAACAAATATCTTCATTAACAAAAGAAACTACAGTTTGCGCTGGTATCTTCGAACTTTAATCACAGCTCTTTTATATGAGATTTCTATAAAAGTGAAGAAGAGTTAATTTAAGAAGAAATAATCAGATTGAAGTCATTAGAGTAAATAGTTCAGCTACTTGAGAAGCGCGCTTTATAATACTTCCAATTTAAATATAGATGAAAGGCGTGGTCTAACAAAATTAGACAAAACATTTCTTATGTTTATTCTACAGTAACTTTACAGTTAGAAATAATTGTATCTCTGTGTATATTAGGAGTTTGATTTTCAATTTTCAAACAGTAATTTTTGAACGTCTTATCTAATGATATTGACCTCATTTTATTACGAATGGAATACTAAAAATGAGTAAATTCCAAACGTTACATGCATTGAAAAAGCGACCCTACCCTGTAAAATAATTTCATAAGCTGGTGAACAAATGTGAGGAAACTGCTGCACTTACCGATAAAAGTGATCGGGTAGTAGAAGACAAAGTAAATACAGCTCTAGACAAGTATGGCGAATTCTGAGAAGCTAGCTTAAACTCTATCGCTACTCTATAAAAATACATTTTGAACTTAAAAAAAGAAACAGATATGCATATTTACGTCGCGTTCGATTTGTAAGTATTAGCAGAGATTCTAAAAACAATGAATGGCTAGACAAAATTTTGTGGACATATGAGGTATTTTTTTTTAATTAAGGATATAGTAGAATATAATCTGAACACAATAGCTCAACAGAATTGCATGATGTCAAGGTAACTGTTCCTATATCACATTTTACAACAGGACTTTTAATGAAAAAAGAAAAAAAAAACAGTAATAGTAAACGGACAGTATTATTTTTAAAGTTGTAAGAATTTGTAATGGCATGTTATAGAATAAGAAAAATATTGTTTTATGCTAGAAGGTCACACCATACCTCACATAAACAATATCTAAAAACACTATCAAGCACACATTTGGTGATCGATCGTGTAATTAGTATTTTCTAAACTTCTCCTAGGTCACTATATATATATTGTACAGCATTTAACCTCATTTTTATTGCTGAGGCAATGAAATTATATATTAGGAAACATTTTTTAAAGAAATATTTCAGGGCTAAGCTTAGAATACCTCTCGATATTTACCAATGAGGACTGTGGAAAATCTGAAAAAAGAAGGTAAAAATTCAGCCACGGAGGCGATCCTGGAGGGATTCGAACTCAAGAGTCCGTTCTTTGGCGACCTCAGCCACTCGTATCGATTTTTTAAGTTCTTACAAAGAGTCGCTATATTACAATAATCGTTCCAAAGGTTCCGACAGTCTCTATCAACGTAAATATAAAGAATAATACCAATAGCAAGCAAAAACAACAACAACAACACTCTACGGAGATCAACTATTTACATATGTAACATTTAATTTCTATATCTGCTGCTAATGTATGTCAAGGAGGGCATGAACTTTTATTTCCGTACATTTAATTAAACATGTCTCTAGTTGTGTGAAATTCTATGTACTTGGCAACTCTTATTACGGAAGTGTCCTATAAAAAGCAAATGCAGAAGTAGCTGCTAGTTGTTCACATGTTATCGTGCATATTTTAATTGTTTACCGACCCTGGAGTTACCAATGAGATATATATTACTCATTCGTCCTCGCGCAAATGCATGGCTACCGCAAAATGTGCTGCGGCACCGCCAGGCTCAAACCACACATCCACAGTCCCTTCCCAGGCAAACGAAGTGTATTAGCTATAAAAAGCTTTCCCTCTCATAATAAAATGTGGTACTGCGTCGTCTATTAATTGTTAAGCTATTACTGCTCAGTCTATTACTAGTGCCCGGATTTTTAGGTTTTTATAAACCCTGAATTAGTTTGTTAACATGTTACGATAGTTTTTTTTAACACGTTTAGCGCTATTTTTTAAGTATCTCTTTGCTAAAGTAGAATAAAGACATTAAAACAAATATATGATAAAAGAAATGCATTTTAATTTATTTTACTTGTATTTTCTATTGTTCTGAAACACAAAACTACATGAACACTTAATATTTCCAAGTTTCATAATGTCAGGGCGCTGCATTTTTTTTAAAATTGTAAAGCACTAAACTTACTTAAACTTTTTAAGTCTTTATAATACAATTTTGCATCTGTGGTAAAACTAGGATCGTTACCGACCTGCTGTCTAATTAACCGATTTTTAGAAATCTTTCCTTTTGGCATCCTCTTGTAACTGTTAATACACTGGAAGTGTAAGCTTCTTCATAATTCCTTCAGTTTGCTTCTAAATAAGAGTTATACCCGATAATTTTCTTTAACAGAATGTGAGTGACAATAAAAAACAAAGAAAGCGTCTTTCGATAGTCATTTGAGAAAAATAGCATTGAACATGACTGACAACAATGTATTATGAAATTAAATTAAGTTTGCTTCTAAAAATAAGCTGATTTCGACAATGCTTTTAACACAACATGACCATAATGGTATTATAAAATTAAATGCAATGATTTGTTTTTGAAGTTCATCAAGATGAACATTGTTTGCTAATGTTTTAAGTAATTTTATCGTAAATATTATTACATTTAATATTGAAACGATGATTTTAGTCATTTTGAGGTTTTAACATCCTATTTAGCCGTGTTTCGGTTTCATAAGATTGAACTATGTGGCTCCCATGATAAAGAAACGGATAATTAAACTATCACCGTTAGTTTAAAACCTAAGAATCCGGGCCCTATTTATTACGCTATCAGATCTGACAATGCTTACATTAGAGTGTGAATTTATTTCTAAAAAACTTACAGTGTGAAGAAGCGAAATCCGAAACATTAACTTTCAGAGGACTTCCTAACCTTTCGAAAGTGTAAGACGTTTTTCTCCAGCAAACGATTCTAACAATCTTAGTGTGCTATCAACTGTTAACAACTACAACCGCATGTGAAACATATTGGATTAGATCTTACTTTGCACAACACTGTTATCTTCTTTATGCCAAACAGTCACGCCAATTATTGACAAGCGAGCATGTTGCCCTCTGGCAGTTAACCTTCATACTAACGCTTAGCAAAGCCAGCTTAGCGACTGCCCGTTGACACGTTATATAATAAAAAGCACGTGGCTTTGCTCTTCTTACGAGCTGTGACTAACAGAAGCGAGCTCGTTACTGTAAAATATAACGACCTTGCCTTAGGCCGGCCACTAACATCAATTATGCATCAAGTGTCCACTCCCTCTACTAAAACGATAACCACGTTTAGAGCCTACCGACCACACACTTGCTCTAAAATTAGCGTCGTGAACAACACCTCTTGATATGGTGCTTAGCTTGCCTTTTGTCGATGCAAGATTTTCTGTGGAACAGATTATTGAGTTCAGAAGAAAAACTTTAGCACCAGCATACTTTTAACTCTTCCTCCACTTGTTCATTTTGCACTAGCTTTTCAACCATTAATTTGTTTAATTCACTTATGAATTACTACACTCAGTTTCTCACTTATTGCATTTATTTCACTTTGATCAAGTTTATTTTGCTGAAATATTTACAAAAGCAAATGTAAATCAAGTAAAAATTCACTTTTAGCTGGAAGAATCAAGAAACTTTATCAGCGATTGATTAAAAACAAAACAACATTGCCCCCAGATTAACTGCTGTATGCAAAGGGTTCACCTCAGTGAAATGATGCAGCATTGACTTGTGCTCGTCCAGCAGTGTTCGATATCATTAAAGTATATGGTTGAAGTTTCTCATATCGTTTTACTTTTTGTTTCAAATATGAACTTTACATTAAAGTATTAGAATTACTTTTCGTTTTGTTACAATAATCACATGTTAAAAATGCTAACGATATATGTTTATTATTAAATTTACTTTGAGCTTCAAAAGACTAGAAATGTTTCAACTCTGTATGCCCTGAAATAAAATGTTGTGCAGAAAGATACACATATAAAAACAATAATTTAGTTTTGGACAAAGAAAAGGAACGAAGAACAATAGAAGGCACATTAGTAGAGAATTTTTACACAACTTTTCAATTAAAATTGACAAAGAAAAAAAAAAAACAAACAAACAAACAAAAACTTTCAGAATAAATAAAGTATATATTTTTTTCATTCTGAGTCATAAAGGCAGCATGTGTTCAGCTGCGCTCAGTTCAAGATGCCATCTTTCCTGTGTTAGCCTCGACTTTTCCCGTTGTCCATATCACTAATACAGATTGTGCAGATTGATCATTCTTCCATTCTCTCAGTTCATCTGTTTATTTTGCGATTTGTTTTATTTACGGACGCACTTTAACATCTCAGGTCATCAGCGTCCCATTCAAATCAGGGCATGAAACGGCTGACAAATTTTGCTCGGAGGCCTCTCTTTCAGGCTTGAGGTTCTTTATCGTGCCGTAAATGTACGACACCGGACCCATGGCTTTACTTCCCTTCCGAAGGAAGCCATACTTCGGATTTTTACGCCCGAAAAAATCCATCGGTCCTGGCCGGGTTCGAACCCGCGAAAGTTACAAATGACGTCATATAATAGCAGGATAGAGGAACAGCTGTTTGCCATATGTCACCATTTCTTAGGGATGTTTATGCACATAGCGGATCATTGGCATTCCTGCAAAATGATACTTGTATTTTTTCCTCGGACATAATAATAACTTAAATACTTTATTATGTATTTATTGATATTCGAGCGCATTATTTCATTTTGAAATGACTGCCCCATAAGGCTACATTTAGGAGCATCAATTTAATTTCAGCTGTCGAGAGATGGCAGAAGAATCGAACTTCCAGATTGCTCTCTGTCATTTATATTTTAGTCCATTTGATCAATTATATTTATTTATTTACATTGCTTCACAAGCATGTTCTCATTATAAGCAAAAAAAACAAAAAAAAACAAAACAAAACAAAAAAAAAAAAACAAAACAAAAAAAAACCGGAAAAAAAGTGTCAAAAGAGATTATTTTAAAAGAAAATGAAGAATGAAAAGAAATTATTTTTCGTGACATGTAACAAATACCTTAAAAATAAATGCTGGTCTGGAATATAAGAGACAGAAAATGCCAATATCAGTCATATGCGGCACTTTATTTACACTTAACTTTATCATTGAACATATTTTTTTAATTTTTTTTTTCTTTACACATATTCTCCTACTCATCATTATCATCACTTTCGCTTATACTTAGCACATTTAGGCCAACTGACTCTCAAAAACATTAAAAAGATAATAACTCTATGCTAATATTTGACGTGACCAATATTCCTACACTTGTACATAAATTTATACAATTTACCAGTGCCCGGTACTAATACTAATACCACAATGTGCAACAGAGTAACGAAAGATCACTTGCACATTTATAAGTATTTTTTTAATTGGTTTATTTACGGACGCTCTTTAACATCTCGGGTTATCAGCGTCCCCTTCAATTCAGGGCGTGAAACGGCCGACAAAAAAAGAGGCCTCTTTTTTCAGACTTGAGGTTCTTCATCGTGCCGTAAATGTACGACACGGGACCCACGGCTTTACTTCCCTTCCGAAGGAAGCCGTACTTAGGAGTTTTACGCCGGAAAGAATACATCGGTCCTGGTGGGGATCGAATCCGCGATCTTGGGTGTAGGAGGCAAGTATGGTAACCACTACACCACCAGGACCGACATTTTGTAAGTATGGAGTTGTAAAGTACAAGAGTAGCAGAAACCATGATGAACAGAATTTTACTAATAACTACAAGTAACAAATCCATACACTTGTAATGTATTAAACTACACTTTTGTCAACTGCTGTAAATATCCCCAAAAGTGCTCAGAAACACTTAAGAAATGTTCGATCCAATTAACAAGTGCAAGTATAATCTCCATTTAGAGACCTATGGGAACATCATATTGTCAGCCCAACGTTTCATATTTCAGTATGCCTGTGGAGTTTCAATGATCTGATCTTCCAGTTCAATTCTTCTTGTTGTAAACTTCAGTAAGAAGGGTGTCTGCTTTTAAGACCAGCTTGCTTAACTTCTATTGCACGTTTTCTTAGAAATAATTACAAGACAGGGGATGCGCAGTAAGGGGTGCTTCCTAACGTTTTCAGCAGTTGCTCCAGTATCGCTGACTGTGGTCGTTAATTGGCCCACTCAGCTCGCTCATCCTGGTGTCGGCCTGGACAGTTTTTTACTTCTCTTTGTTCACAACCAAGAGCGCCCACTATTGGAGAGTATTCTAACCAGGGAAAGAACTACCCAGAACGTTTGCCATTGAGCTATTGTCATTCCTTCACAACCCTGAGACTGAGGCATGCCGGTTATCTTTGATTGTGTATACAACTCCACCGTATTTAATTCTAAATTCTATATTTAAAAAAAAATATACAGGATGAGGAAGGAATGTGTGCAAAAAATTTAGGAGTAGAAACGGAGTTTGACACTCAAGTATTTTTAAGAGTTGAAACAGATAGCCATAAACGGTTTAATATATGGCTAGACATTGATATGTGTCATTATAGCTATGCTGCGATATGACGTGTGTTATAGCTAGTTAAATTAAAATCAATCAATTGGTGAAGGTGCAGTCATAAGCAATTGCGCCTTATCTAACTCGAGGTCACTCACTGTATAAGATTTTCTTGAGAACTACAGTAGATAAGTTTTAGGAACGATTATTGTGCTTGAACTTCAATAGAATGTGATTAGCTGAAGAAATTTAACAGAATATATGTTTAAGCTAAGTTATTGTGTTTTCAGTTCTCTTGCCCTTTTTAGGAGTTAATTTCTGCAGCACCACAAATAAGTGTCTGAAACCATTTATTATTTCTTTGTACACATCTTTTCATCACCTTGTAGTCGGTCCTGGTGGTATAGTGGTAACATACTTGCCTTCTAAACCTAAAATCGCGGGTTCAAACTCGGCTAGGATGGATTTTTTCGAGCGTAAAAATTCTAAGTATGGCTTCCTTCGGAAGAGAAGTAAAGCCGTGGGTCCCGTGTCGTACATTTACGGCGCAAAAAAGAACCTCAAGCCTGAAAGAAGAGGCCTCTGAGCAAAGTTTGTCGGCCGTTTCAGGCCCAGAATTGAATGGGACGCTGATGACCTGAGATGTTAAAGTGTCCGTAAATAAACCAAATCAAAAAAATAAAAATCATTTGGCCCTACAGCCCGGGATGAGTCTTGACTTCATTGATAGAGGGCAATATTGCAGGGAGGCACGTAATCTTTCTGAGTATACACCGAAATTAAACCAGTCTTGTCTCCTGTCATTAGGTCTTGATCATCAGCAAAATTTAATATGAATAGCCTATCATTTACAATATGAGTTACCATATAACATTTACGTCTCTATGATAGGTGTGTCTTAATGCATTATACAACTACAACATTTTTATTTCATTCTCTTAACTCTGCTGCTATATAAACAAAAAATAGTATTTGTATAGAATATTGGTATTATTCCATTTATTTTATTTTTTAAAACAAAAACTTTTAAAAATTGCCTTCGCTACATGTAATTGTATCGACGTTTGCTTTTGAGGTACTGATGCACACGGTGGGAAGAAAGGAGTAAACAGCAGATTAAGCAAGAAGATGGGCCAGGAGTGTTGGAGAATGCTCCTCCACCCCAGTTCACACGTTAACGATGAGCGGGTATCTTGTTGCAGATAAGGCACGAGTTCACTGCTCCCCGCGCTTCTGGCTGTAACCCAGAAACTACCGACCCTTCACAAAGTTATATTGAACGGAATGCTGGCATGCTACATACGCGCACAATAGAGCACGATGTTGGGACATTGTATAGCCCAAGCTGCTTTTGGAAGCGTCGCATAGCAACCACGGCTCAGTAAACAATGAAATTGCACTCCCCGTATGAACACTACACAACTACCATCGAAACCTCTCTCTGTATGTAGCTATTCTTCATTCTTTGAACAGGATTGGACAATCTGCCTCCAGGCTGAAGGCAAGTAATCCTTTGAAGCAGAAAAACCAACAAAACAATTTCTTATTACTCGTATTTAGATAGTTGTTGATTTGGTTTATTCATTTAAGGACGCTCTTCAACATCTCAGGTCATCAGCCTCCCATTCAATTTAAGGGGCGAAACGGCCGATAAATTTTGCTCAGAGACCTCTTCTTTCAGGCTTACGTGCTTGAAGGAAGCTTACTTAGGATTTCTACGCCCCCCCCAAAAAAAAAATCCATCGACCCTGGCCGGAATTGAACCCGCGAACTTGGGTCTACGAGGAAAAACTTGCAAGAGGATTTATTACAGACATAAATTAACTGTACAAGAGTTTGCGATTATTATACAGAAATTGACAGATGATCTAAAACAAGTAAAAGGTTCATTGAAACATAATCATTTTCGGTCACATTTTTAGTTATTTTTGAGGTGTGCAGATAAAAAGTCAGGTACCTATGTTTACCTTTAAATGTGTCGTCTACCACCACCCGCCATAGAATTGCCAACAGAATGGAGTGTGGAACTTTCATATGAGCTGACGAAACTATCCAGGCAATTTTGGAAACAAAACACCAAGAGTCCAGCATTAATGCATGGGCTAGAATAATTGACGACTCATTTATTTTACCTGTACTTTTAACAAGAGCACCGTACTGTGAGTTTTTAAGTATTTGTTTGTGGTTTACTTCCTATCCCTACTCAATAGATCTTTAGCCAGGGTGCTATCGGATATTTTTAATAAGTATTTTACTCAGTTCTTGGCTGGGAAAGTTCTTCATTCTTAGACGATGTTCTGTTTTGGTTCATTAGTGCAGTTCTAGCAGTTTTCTTGTTGATGCCGCAGAAAGCTTCTGGTCCTATAAAGATAATTTTTGTTCCTTTTTTAGTCAATTTGTCCTCTGCTTTGTTGTTTCTATGCCGTGATGCCCAGGCACCCAACAAAGTTCTAATTGATTCTTTGTGCATATAATAAGAGCTTGGTGACTTTTCATACAAGTGTTAGGTTGAATTAATGAGATTTAAATGCAAAAAGAGTAACTTGTCCATCTGTGACGGATTATGCGTTGGTTAACATATTTTCTCTTCTCACAGAAGTTCAATCAAATCAGAAGTGCAATTTCTTCTGTCTGTATAATAATAATAATAATAATAATAATAATAATAATAATAATAATAATAATAATAATAATAATAAACTCCAGGGCTCCCAATCAACGTAAAACTATGTACAAATTAAAAAAAAGAGTTAAATTGGTGGTATATGAAGTTTTTGCTTGTTTATAGGTCATCTATAAATTCTCCAGATATTTATATATTCAATCTGTATGCAACAGTGTTAGATTAGAAGAGCATATCACCAGAAACCATTGAAACACATCAATACCAGAGTTACCTACATGTAATAAACTAATCTAGCAGTACCAAAACCTACAAGTTACATAATATCAGCAAAATCAAAAATGTAAAGTGCTTTGAAAAGTTTTGTACTTTGTAGTTCCTTATTTTCACGCTGTTTGCTGTTTACTTGTAGCGTGATTCATTATCACAATATCAACATTTTAATACCGCCACTTAGTAAGAAAAGAGTTAGAATCTATTTATTGCTTCTGGACTTAGAATAAACTTTCGACACAATTTCTAGAGAAGTACTTTGGATTAAAAAGAGAGAAAAAAAGGGAGTAATCTAGAATTTTATAAATATTTACAAGGAAAACGAGTATTGTGTTAAATGTGAAAGAAGGAGGGTTATAGATAAAATATCAAACAATGTAGGTGTAATGCAAATTAATTAAGCCTAGTTATCTTCAATCTATATATGGATGATGTTCTGGAAGAAATTAGTAACGGTAATGTACATTTGCCAACTATAAATAATACAGTCTACAATATTATTTATAGTTGGCAAATAATTTGATAACATATTCTTTAACAAGTGCTGAATTAAAGCGATCATTAGAAGCTATAGGCATATCTTGAAGAGAATGGGATCTTAAGATAAATTAATTAAAAGGAAATCTAAGGTTATGGTGATGAAAAAAGGTTTCAAGTTTAAAAACAGGAAAATGGTGGTAGGAGGACACAGAAATTGAAGTTGTCAAGAAAATTGATTACTTAGGTGTTAGATTGTCCAGTAATGGGAAATGGAGCGATAAAAGGGGGGGGGGTGGAAGCAGTAGCAGGAGGAAAAGTAGCCATGAGTGCAATCGGAAACAGAATACCAAATATACAAGTAAAATGGTTAGAGAGAATGTATGGCTCAATAATAGAGAGCAGAATGATGTATGGAATAGAAATTTGGGGGCCAGACAAAGAATGGAAAGGCATAAATATGATAAATAATTTATTTTGTGGAATTGTTCTGGGCTTACCTAGATCTTCACCTAACGAGGTTGCCTTAATGGAACTAGGAAGAATGGACTATAAAAGCAAGGTCATAGAAAGAGTAATGAAATATTGGTATAGAATGGGGAGACTAGAGGAGGAGAATATCATTAGTAAGTGTTTGGTAGCAGAAGGAAACATTAAGGGGAGAGAAAATTGGTTATCTAAAATCCAAAATATCCTACATGCGGGCGGGCATGGGCTCAATGTGGTCAGAGGGAGAAAGATTGGGTAAAGGAGTTTGGGAATAGATAACAATAAGAATTGAGGATATTGCAAAACAGGAAATATATGCAAATCTTAACACTAAAACATCTCTGAAATTATATAGTACACTAAAAAATGTGTGGAGAGGAGAAATATATATTTAAATTTGTGATAAGGTAGGAAGTGAAGGGGTGGCATGGTTTAGAACAGGAGTAAAATATTTAAGTGCATTAAAAATGGGTACACTAAGGGGATAAGTCCTATGTACAGGGCATTATACATCAGAATGTAACCAAGTTTTGAAGGGGACAACTCCTATTACGAAAGTGGGAAAACTTATCAGATGAAATAAGAGGTAGGAGGGTTTTAAAATTAAAATAAGATGAAAACATTAAGGAACTGGAAAAATACATAGGCAAGGTAAGACAAAAATGGTTATGTGTGTAAAATACTTAGGAAAGTTCTTGAGAAATGGTATAGAATTGTAAGATAAGAGGATGAAATGAGAAGGGGAGGGAATAGGACTAGTTATCTAGCATTAGTTAAACAGAATCCTTATACATCAATAACTTGGGTGTTAGTGTGTAAGGTCCTAAGGAATAAGCAGCTCCCAAGGATAGAAAGTTGGCCGAATGCGTTTAATTAAAAAAAGAAAGAAGGTTTAGTATTGTTGGAAATATAATTTAATATTGTATAAATTATTTTGTTTTTGGTTAGGTCGCAGCACGGTCCCCTGAGTAGGTAGCTGCTGATGAACCGGGAACGGGGGGGGGGGGGGCTGAGCCAATCAAATTGGAATAAAGATTGGAGTTAATGCCTTCTGGAATTGCCGAAGACACTGGTTCAATTGTTTTATTTAAACTTAATATGTTTTATTTGTGTACATATTGTTAAAATGTTGTATGTTGATGCAAGAGAAATAAATACTACTACTACTATTACTATTAGCATCTCTAAACTAATGCCCGATTCATCTTGATAAGCACTACTAGCGTTAACGACAATAGAGATCCATTTGCCCAGCTAATCTGGACTTTCCCTCCGTTTATTACAATTAGAGAGGTAAAAGGCGCATTTGCGCACTCATTAGAACGAATCCAGCCACTTTCAACTGCTGCTTCCCATGTCGATCGTGAAAAATTTTGGAAAATGAATTTCTTTTTTGGAAAAAGCGATGTTTCTGCGTTGAAAATTTTGCCATGAACAAGAAGGGACAGAAGAGGTTTCATTAAATCATTAGGAAACAAGCCGGTACCCACGTGCAAACATTATCCCTCGGGATAACACAACCACTGCCATATTTCTCCGGAAGTCTGTTTACGACCTGTGGGGTGCATAGATTATTAACGACAATCCCAAAGGGATGGGCATATTAATGCTTTCTCAACCGAACCGTGATAAAGTTTATGGAAAGCTGTTACCCTAACACTGCGAACGTGAAACACAAGTTTAAGAGTTTGAACTCTTCTAGCTATAGTTGCAAAAGCATTGATTTGTTACTTCAATACATTTTAAATACAGCTGTTAGTCTCTTATTTATATTAAGAATTATTCTGTGATATCTACTTTATAAAATGCAACTAGTCGTTGCGTGAGGAAATGGATCACTCATCAATGTTCGCTATGATGTCAATTTTAGCTTTTAGTATCTCTGGTGATACGGTTCAATATACAGCGTGTTTTGTTGAAGTGCTAAACTTAATGTATATACAGAGGATGCCAAAATGCATACACACTTCAAGCAAAGAAAAAACTGTGTTAACATAACAAAACTGAATTCACACAAACAGAAAATTATGTACACTAATCATCTTAGACTTTTACAGTTACAACAGTTCCTCAAAATGGCTACCATCGGCGTCGATACACTTCTGAGTACGTTGAATTACTATTGAGCAACGTTTGCGAAAGTGTCCTCAGCGATTGCGTTTCAATTTCTTCCCGAAGTGCTGCCAGTGTAGCTGGTTTTCTACGGTATACGGTACCATGAGTCTCAAACTTGTCTCGGATGCGTGCAATTGTTACTCGCGTTGGCGGTTCTGTTCTGTACACACGTCTCCATTGCCTCTATGTCTCCATTTGTTGCAGCAACGCTAGTATAACGTAATGTGAGTCACATCTGTTTACAGAACATCATACGATAATCTTGGCTTCATTTGTTTATTGTTGATTTACCTGTCACATAGCAATGTTATCATAATGTATATGAGCCACATCTGTTTACAGAACATCAAACTACACATTATTTTGTTTTTCAATCTAACTTTGTAATATATTAAATAGATATATATTGTGAAAGTGTGTATACATTCTTTGGCACCCTTGGTGTACATATACCCACCTCGTGAATTGGTGATTACGGAATATAACTTGATTTATGCTCACGCTAACTAACAATAGTACTTTTAACAACGGGCACCAAATTAGAAATTGTATTTTACAAGACTAAGTGCTATACAATTACTAGTGCTATAACACTCCAGTGTTGGTAACTTTAGTTTAAAACGGACTGTGACGATTATTAAGCGTATAGAAATGATAACGCTTTTGTGGGATTCAGGAGGACGGTGTGCTGCACATAATTGGGGTTTTTGTGTTTTCTCTCTTATTAACGTCTCCATATAATTTACGAAAATTATTTCTCCGTAACAGTCATTACATATATGTCAAAATGTGCATTTCTCTCTCTCTCTCTCTCTCTCTCTCTCTCTCTACAGTTTGTAGGTAAAATCGACGACGATGGTCTTTCATAGCAAGAGGCTTCATGTAATGTTGCCAACAAATCAGACTTGAGGAAAATTAATCAACAGTTGATAACAATCATTGTGAATGCCTGAGCTTCTTTTGGCGAAAAAAAAACTTAACAGAAAATTTAGTTTAGCATAAAAAGAAAATGTAATAATAAAATAGTAATTTTAATTTTTAATTGTACACTCCTAAAATTATGTTTAAAAACCATTAATTATCAGTACTAAAATATTAGTAGCATTATGCAGAGGTTAAATGAACGTTTACTCCATGCTCCTCCAAGTGAGAAAAATGCGAATTATCTTTACAACAAGAAACCTTAGGAAAGACTGCAATAATTTAATGTAATTTACCAAAATATTACTGCCTGTCTAAAAATATGTATGATTCATATGCCTGGTTTCTCAAACATTCTGGTTCATAAAATAAAATGCCACTTTTAACATTAACATCAGCAAATGCTTTCACGTTCGTTTTTATTGTGTTTCTTGGGATGCGAAGGACAATAAATTTAATTTACACGTTTCATTTCCTTCTAAAGTTCAAAGGTGAAATCACTACAGTTTCATATTGAGAATTGATGATCAATGCTAGAAACAGGCAGAAATAAATATGCTAGTTTGCCAATGCTACACACATATCTGGTCACCGGACATTCATGACTAGTTTAAACCTTTATTTTTCCATTAATATAGAAAGTAGGACATGTTTAGAAAATGGATCTTATATTTACCGTACAAGCAGCATTATGATATTACTCTGTTCTGACTAAAGTTTAGGTTTGGGCAAGCGTGTGTTCATAGCCCGAGAGAATATTAACTTACTGAAATAAGGCCAAACGCTTCATCTACCAAGGTGGTCCATCATTTGTTTTAGAATAACTTACGGTTTCTTCACCATGTGCTGCTAATGTTGGTTGTTTGGTAGTTATTAACCACAAGCAAGCGAGATAATGAAAACAAAAATCATAATTACGTTTTTCTTGAAATTAATATTTTCACACTAGTAATTCTATTTATCAATGAACTTAATATATAACCCTTATTTTAATAATTGTTTCACTAGTTTTGCTGAAAATTCATATTAAATAAATATATTATATATACTTTTTTCCAATTGTTCCCATATTCCTCTAATGAGAAAACCAATTGATTTTTTTTTCAAGTTATCTAAATGCTGCTAAGTTAATTTGTTCATGAAATCCAGCCAACACAAAAATGAACCTTATTAACGTAGCAAATAAAATATAAATAAAAACTAAAGATGTAATAATGCGTGCATATATATACACTTAAGGTAAACATAAAAATATAGAGAGAGCGAATGACAGTTTTAGAATTATTTCATTTTATCGTAAATGAACAAGACGAACAGGTGATATAAAGCACTGAAAATATTTTTAAGGGACACCGGAATGCCCTATCTCTCCAATGTTAAAATAATGCTTAAAAGTGCAAGTGAAAGTGAAAGTGAAAAGTATTCGGTTGAAATGTTTCCAGGTTATTTATAAGAGCTTTGAAAATAACTTAACACAGAGATTATTTTATCTATGGTTTCATTAGAGAAATGTTATTTTTTTATGTGTAATACATTTTACTACACTTTTGTGTTATATTCTATATGTAAATTCTATAAAAGTTTCTCTACCGAAAAACATCAGGTGTTAAATTCAACATATGTGTTTATTAACGATACCCTGAAAATTTTAAGCAAATTGGTGCATTAGTTCTGAGAAAACATGCATTTTGTATGCTAAAAACATCCTCAAAAACCAATTAGAATGCCTTACAGTGAATTTCAGCCCCATAGATTGGAGCACGATCTTCTTCTACAAACTTCTAACTAGAATAAATTTATATATATATATATATATATATATATATATATATAAGTGTTTATAAAGATACTGTATGTATTTAGGTTTACTACATCATTTAGTTCCATAAAAGCATACAAATATAACCCATGAGCAAAATTTTTAAAATGTTTGTCAGAAAATTGCATCAAATACACATAATTAAAAAGTAAACATTCCATATATTTAATACCTAAAAATACAAATTAAATTTTTTAAATAATTAAATTTTTTTAAATTAATTAAATTTTTACTTTTCCCGGAGCCCTTTAGAGATGACAGCAAATGTTTTATTTTTTAATATGAAACTTAAAAATGATTTGACAGGGCAAAAAAGTAAGCACAACATTTCTTTCCATTGCTCATAGAAACAAGGGAAGTTTAGAGAAAAATGTTTGTTGTTGATTTGCTTTATTTACAGACCCTCTTTAACATTTGAGGTCATCAGTGTCCTATTCAAATTAGGGCGTGAAACGGCCGACAAATTTTGCTCAGAGGACTCTTCTTTCAGGCTTGAGGTTCTTTATCGTGCCGTAAATGTACGACACGGGACTCACGACTTTACTTCCCTTCCGAAGGAAGCCATACTTAGGATTTTCCGAAAAAATCCATCGATCCTGACCGGGTTTGAGCCCGCGATTTTGGGTTTAGAAGGCAAGTACACCACTACACCAGAGAAAAATGTAAAGGATGAGGCACATTTGCAGGCAAGCCGCGTTTCTACCAAAAATTTAACGCCATTTTTACTCATTTAGAAGATGTACGTGGAATGCATTACGTGATTCGAACCTGCCTTGCTTCAGGGGAAGTTGATTTCATTATCATGCAACAAGCGATCTTTCACACCTCGGCCTGTATGACGACCTTGGTGCAGGTTCGCAAGCCCCATCTTCTGACTGCCCAACACTCACAGTTGAGGCATTACAGGATCAAAAATAAGGGACTTTGGAGCAGCGAAATCATGATTACTGACCTTGATTTTGTTGCTTACCAACTACAAATTTTCAATTTTCCTCAGACAAAGTCACAATGAACTACACTGGAATACAATACTTTCAAGAGATTCAGAGGGGTCTTAGACAATCAATGTGAGTTAGCGAATCTATTGTTCACGAAAAGGTGATTAAAACGTTGAAATTATACATTTTGATAAGTCAAAATGGGGTAAAAATTTGCCTTAGAATGGTTTCAAACATGCTTTGCGAGCGAAAAAATCCCAATTTTCAACAGATCATCATCACTGTTTTCAAGATTTAGTGCCATGAAATCTTTAAAATCATGAAGTACAGCAGTTAACTGGTTTATAGTTATATTACTCTAATCTATGTGGCCTAATAGATCAGTCGACACACTGTAGTTTTGAAGGTCATGGGTTCGAGTCCTGCACAGTAGGTTAGTTAAAATGTTTTAAATTATTTTATGATGAATTATGCTTATATATAAGATTTCTTTTTGTTTGGTTTATTTACGGCCGCTCTTTAACATCTCAGAAACGCTGATAAGCGTTCCATTCAAATCAGGGCGTGAAATGGCCGACAAATTTTGCCCAGAGGCCTCTTCTTTCAGGCTCGAGGTTCTTTATGTGCCGTAAAAGTACGACAAGGAACCCAAGGCTTTACTTTCCTTCCGAAGGAAGCCATACTTGGGATTTTTACTCCCGAAGAAATCCATCGGTCCTGGCCCGGACTGAACCCGCGATTTTGGGTTTAGAAGGCAAGTATGGTTACCACTACACCACCAGGACCGACCTATACATAAGATGTAAAAGTAAAAATGAGATCCACTTTAACTTGATGCCAATATTATACCGACTGCGTCAGATAGATCTGCTTCACTATTTCCGTTCTTTATTGTGTGGTATAATTTCGAATGAAATTTTCATTAGTCAGTGATATACTGGTCCTTCAAAAATTTAATGAGATAATCTTGAAATTTGAACAGGTAGAACCGTAGATTTCCGATCTCAAATAGTTTTTTTCTAAGACCCCACTATAATCTCTGGAATTAATGAAATACAATTCATTAATATCCTATACATAGAAAGAATTTGAGTTATGCCGCATACTAGGCGATACTTACCAGATTGGAAGTAAAGATGTGGTTCAACTTAATTAATTTAATAATGAAACTGAGTTAAAAATCAAACATTGCATTTTCGCATATTCTTTCCCTATTTCTAATATCAAGAAACGCTACACCATTCTACTTAGAACGGAACTACCTACGAAAGAGTAATTTGTTTTGTTTTTCCCCGCACGCCGGCCCAGTTCAAACTGGTAGGTCACAGCTGAACACACCGACAATTAAGGACGTATTGCTGCTGATAAGGCCGATTAGTGCGTGTTTAGGTTTGGAACAGTGAATAATTACTGTGTTATAGTTTCATTTCTCTGTATGTATTTGTTCAAAGGTTAAATACAGAACAATTATTTTTATTTGTTGCAACTTTCTAAGATATGAATAGTTACTCGGTGTCGTGAAGAATTTTTAGAAGGTTTCAGGGGGTTTATCACAGAACTACAGTTCATAAAACAGTGCTTAAATTCAAAACATTAGGATCAATGTTGGAGAAGAAAATAAAATGCTGGCGTCATTTAGAACAGACATAGTGAAAATCTCTTGCACAGTTAGTACAACAAATGGAGTCAGCTGTACTCAGCACACTGTACTACAAAATTGCTAAATTTTCATCCGTGCGAAATTTCTGAAGTGTATATCTTACAGTGCACCAACTCGGGAAGAAGAAATTTCATCTTCTATGATAAAGATAAGCACATTTTCAGTATTTTATCGATCGCGCGGCGGGCTGCCTGCAGGGTCAGGCCAGGTCAGGTGCGGGGAAACTTGAAGATTTTTGTTGATTTGGTTTATTTGTGGACCCTCTTTAACATCTGAGGTCATCAGCGTCCCATTCAATTCAGGGCATAAAATGGCCGATAAATTTTGCTTATAAGCCTCTTCTTTCAGGCTTGAGGTTCTTTTAGATGCCGTAAATGTACGACATGGGACCTAAGGTTTTACTTCCCTTCCGAAGGAAGCCATACTTAGGATTTTACAACCGAAAAAATCCACCAAACCCTAGCCGGGATCATTTAAGGGGCAAGTATGGTTACCACTACACCACCAGCACCGACGACTCGAAGATCACTATATTTTTCCAACAATTTTACGTCATTTGGCTAGTAAAACTACCGTCCCAAAACGCTTTTTACAACAATTGCCTATTTATATGCTAATTATCAGGGGTTAAAAAAGTAAATCTATTGTTTTTGTATTTTTTCGAATATACTATTAGTCTATTACTATTTCCTTTCAAATATACAAAGAATTCTAAGATTGAATTTTGGTTACAGTTGGCATACCAATACACGTTTTACTCCCATGTTAAAGAAATTGTCAATGAAATCCGAGGATGTATTTAACGGTTTCCTGCCGCAGATTGGAAAACAATAGACACACGCAACACATGTATCTAGAATATTCTACTGGTACATGCAGACATTTGAAAAGCACCTCCTTCGCTCAACAAAGGTGCTTTGGGTGCGACAAAGGATCGTTAGTAAATGGTATGATAGTAGTACAATAACATCATTAGAGTCGCAAATTATTTATTGTTGGCTTTCTGCAAGCGAGTTCCTAGTAAAGAGGTCAGCAATATATGCACATTTCAACTGGTAACATACATCCAAAATTTAATGACTAGCATAACTTGTGTGTATTCATTTACGGCTGCCAGGGTTTTATTTTATGTTTGTATACTCTTATGATATCTGTGTTGCCGTACTCAATCCCACGCTTTCTACTTTGTTATATGCATGCTATGTGCACCATTACTCTGTCAATATTTTATATGGGGTATGAATGATTACATTATATTATCGTATATGTATACTACTTATGAAAAATTAGCGAGAATGGAATTGAGACAACAATAGCATACTCGTTCCAACACAAGCGATATTTCTGATAAATGTGTACCCTGCAGAATATTAATGGCTAGCTGAGAGGATGCAAAGGTGCATTACGTATTCAGCCTGCGTATGAAGAATTTCTGTAATTGTCCCAAAAATACCTTTATTGCGTTTATTTTTGTTTTGTTTCTGAGAACCGGTTTTCAACTTTTTTTTATTTATTTAAACATTTATGCCTATTAAATAACAGTATTAGTCCACATAAGCAAGTATATTAACATGATAATATAGTTAATGGATGTATAACTGATTTGACATTAAATACTGGGTCTGTCCACTTGCGCGGTGTTTTACGTCTCGGGCACTACATCTTTGCTACTTGTGGCACCCGTGAAGGTGGATACAATCTTTTCTTATAGAAGACGAAGGAACTCGTCCTACCTCCGCTAAACAGACATTATGGGAAAAATACATTATGATTGACACGTTTAAGTTTGGCTACCATAATGTTTGATTTATTTGCTAACACTTCCCCTTACATTCCGCCAGCCAATTTATTGTAATAATTTTTGGCAGTGATTCCATTAGCCAACTTTCAAAATATTTGCCAATTTCATCTAGTTTTCGCTCGGTTTTTTGTTTGTTTGTTTGTTTGCTTTGAACTTAACCAATAGATTTAATATAATGCATAATACCGCAAACAGCAGTTTTGGTAGCGGACAGTGGATCAGAAAAGTTCTGAATACATTTCGCACCACACAACTATCTGATTTTTGCTTAAAATAACTTTTACACACAAAAATGCATTGCTTTAGAGTCAATTGTTTAAACATTTCCGCCAATGAATGTACTCTGCTGGCCATTAAAATTGCAACGCCCCTAAGAGAAGCGTTAAACTGACCTCACATTTTCTCAGACTCGTCAAAAATTACAGCAATACCAGCAGGAATCTAAATTTGGTCACGGGAGAATTGTGCGATCTGTCAGTTCGAGAAAATGGTGCTAGTGTTGGACGAAATGCGTCCACAGTGAAACGAATATGAGATCAGAGGATCGAGGTAAGATAAGCGCACAGACGTGAAGGATACCAACGGTTCCGTCAAACAACCGAACGAGAAGAGAGACATTTTCGTATGACTGACCATTATAAACATGCACATAATATGGTCCAGCCGTGAAATTGTTGTAAGGTCGTCATTATTAACCGGTTATTTCCATATACATACGTCAATAATTCTTCTGTGTGTTTAAATTCGTGTACCCTGTGCAACAGTTAAGATTTTATATAGGCTTATTTCATATTTGTCTAGTTTTTGGCGTTAAACACTTAAACTAAAAGAAAACAAACTAACAATGACACCAAATTAAAACATCTAGTGAATAACATTAAGGTGTTTCAAGGGCATTAATTAATAAAATTGTAAACGTGAACACGTTTCATCCTAATCTATCCTCCCTATTGAACCCTCTGAGACAAATCGACACACCTTAGACTTAGAGAGCTTAGGACAAACATCCGTAAAGAAATAAATACAGTTTCCCCAAGGGAATAACGGAGAGTGATTGATGATTTCATTAGGTGGTATCAGAGTTGCTTGGAAAATGAAGGAAAACGGTTTTTTAACACATCTTGCGTGGCATGGGAAAGTACATGCCTTTTCAAATTGTTCTTTTGTGTTACATTATGTCTGTAATATTGCGCTTATACTTTGATAAAGCGGGAACTCTTGTGTCAGCTCCGCTGCGGCGCAGGGAAAAGCAATGACTGCTAATCCTGTTCTGGCAAAACAATCTTTCTGACACAGACTACCAGAATGCGCTACCTAATCCGGTTAGGTAGTAGTTGGAATTTGTTCACTTTTTCTTTGAAGTAGAATAAAAATAAGAACAAGAGATGGGAATCCTTTTCATCTTTGAACAGAAATAAGGAAAAGAAACATTAAAGCATGAACAGAAACAGCTACAGTAAAAGAAAAAGATGTTAAAAATTAAATGCTGGAACGATCTGTTTTACTCAACTTTTTTCCTATCTTTCTTCTTTCTGTTTTAACTTTTTGTTCGTTATAGAAGAAAAGTGAAACTAGTCATCATTACTTACACAGAAGAAACGAGAAGTGGGATTTATTTTCTCTCTCTTCATTCAAGCTTAGTACTAATTGTCTACCACACGTTCGTTTTACTCTTTGAACTAGCATGTTTCCTTAATTTTACACTGAAAACTGCAGTAAAGAAAATCTTTTTCATTTCACTGCTTTCGCGTGATAATATTAGCAATTTTAATGCGGGTTAAGCCTGGAACACTCGTAAGAAATGAGATATCTAAATAAAAATGTTCAAGCTAGGTCTCCAGCGGCACCGAGATCTGATAATCTATTTAAGAATTTACATTTCAACTGAAGCAATACTGGCCTATGCGTTCTTTTAAAAAAAGAGAGGGAAATTTTTACTCTTGTGTTCCCGTGAAAAAGACGCTTGCCTCATCTAAATTCCTTGCATGCCTGCCTATTGTTTTCAAGGTGATGTGGTTGAGGTTTCGCTGTCTTGTCTCAATTTGGACTGACCATTGTTTAACGTACGGCCATGGAAAGCGTCATGCAATCTGAGCACATTCGGACACGACAATTTTGTGCACTTGTTCGGCGAAGTTGTTAGGGTCACCACAAGATGGAATTCTATTAGTTCTGTCAACGCTGCCAGGTAACACATTTTGCTAATATCACCTGAAGATTGTATTTTTTTAAATTACTAAATGACACCAAATATAAAAACTAGAAGTTCGAGTATGAACTAATGTTAAGAATAATTAAACTCAAAGAGCTTAGCATGCGGTTTATTTAGAGTGTTCTAAAATGTCTTGGCCTGACCAATAAAAGACGAGCATTATGAGAAATGTTTAATTTTATTCCACTTTGAAAATTAATACATTTAAACCAACGACTTTCTAACTTTACAATACCCTTAGTAAAATAAGATTTGTTCAACTATGAAAAATAAGTATCTGTACCAGCTTCAACCCCATCATTTATGTCCACCCAGTCATTTCTTCAGATTTGGGAACAAATGTAATCGCTGGGAGTCAAATCTGGCGAATATGGCGGATGTGGAAGCACTTGGAAGCGAAAGTCATGCAGCAACAATCCCTGACAAGAGTCTGAAGGCCCTTATCCTGATGAAAGAGAACTTTTATTTCCGCAAGGTGTGGACGTTTAGGCTGAATAGCATCCTTCATTTGGTCTAGTAGTCTCCGGTTCTGTCTTTCTGGAGGTAGTCTACGAGCACCACACCATGAGAATCCCAGAAAATCAAGGCCCTGACATTTCCCTCTTCACGGCTGCCTGCCTTCATCTTCCAAGCAATCACTAGCCTACATTCGTTTAGCAATGCATCTTTGTGTGTGAGTGTCGTTATATATAGGAATCAGCTCGTCGCGTTCGTCAGTAGCTTATTTGGAAGTTCTCTAGGCAATTACCTCCTTCCAGAGCTGCAATTCACGATCTTGTGATACTACTGGTTCTCAGTACAAAACAAGATATACACATACAGTTTCAACAGAGGACATATTAGACGAAATTTACGCAAATGTTAAAATATTCGCCAACAAAACCAATACCAATAAATGTAAGGTGTGATTTCAATGTCTTCTGCACAGCAAACTTGTTAAAACTCAAACCTTTTTAAGTGTACACGTGTCCACTGTCTACCACAAGGTGATCCCGTAGCAAGTGTGCGTTATTGTGAATGGTTTCTTTCATCAGTGACTGGAGGGTTAATTGACCCATAACTTGTTTTCTTTTCAGACGAGGAGTGGTTTCATCTAAATAGTAGTTTCGGAGTACAGGCGAGGATGCTGTGATAATGTGACTTTTTCAAACTATGAGATTATTAATATTCTGGGCATGTTTGATGCAGGGACACATTCACTAATTTGCCGTGTGTCAAGTTTGCCTCACTTTCCTTTGTCTAGTCGATCCTGGTGGTGTAGTGGTTACCATACTTGCCTCCTAAACCCAAGATCGCGGTTTCGAACCCGGCCAGGACCGATGGATTTTTTCGGGGCGTAAAAATCCTAAGTATGGCTTCTTTCGGAAGGGAAGTAAAGCCGTGGGTACCGTGTCGTACATTTACGGCACGAAAAAGAACCTCAAACCTGAAAGAGAGGCCTCTGAGCAAAATTTGTCGGCCGTTTCACACCCTGAGTTGAATGGGACGCTGATGACCTGTTAAAGAGCGTCCATAAATAAATCATTCAAAAATTTTTTTCCTTTGTCTATGAAGATCGCTTATCTTCAATGCACCACAATATAAAACTAAACAGAATATTGGTACTCATGTTGCTGCTATTTCATTTTGAAAGTAGATATATTTAAGGGCATTCAAATGAACTTTCGTCAGTGAAAGCAGGGTCCGCGTTGCAGACTACGAAGTATCTTTGCGCATTCTCGCTATAATTCTGTAAGCATTCACTGCGCACCATACACAAATTTGTGGTTATGGAATGGCATTTCGTGAACAAGATCGGGGATTTTCTACACTCCAGCGCGTGTTATTCTGAGCTACATAGTCATCTAAATGGAAGTATGCTTTGCGCGAAAAAAATTAGATATGCTTCAATAGAGGATTCATATAACATTTTCCCAAAACCCAGTTGCAGAAATTTATTCTTATATTATCACATGACTACAATTCCTAAACAACAGTACTAATGTTATGCAGTTCTAAGATTTACTTAAGTTTTGACATTATAACAGAAATGCCATACAAGTAAAACTAATAACGGCACAAAGACAACGCTCTACTGCTTTAGGCCGGGACATTGAAGATCATAAAGCATGTGATTCTTCGCGGTCGATACCCGTGCTCTAGTGGATGCACGTTTGAATGCACTGTCATTTACGTTATTAAATGTGCCATCGAGTTTTTCGTATTACACTCTGTTTTGCATTTTTTTTTTTTTTTGTTACCGTCCCAGTTAGAAACTTGTGAATCTGAAGTATTTCCGGCCTTAGGAGAGGGTGCCACAACTGGAAGAAATCTATGCAAAGCAATACATGTCAAATATAATATGAAGGCACTAATATTCAATTATTATTCATTTATATAGTCCCTGGCTATGTTATCAAGTTATGCTGACTAGAACACTCTCAACAACTTCATAAGCTATGGTCTACCAGAGAGTTTATATAATCTTACTTACCCTCGCATAACTTCTAATATGTCAGCAAAAGCTCGTGACTTACCTGAAAAGAAAAGAAAACTCTTTATTACGAGATATAATTATCCAGACAAAAATCTCCAGTCTGGAATCAACATAATATAAAAATAAATTCAAGAATACTTAAGTAACATTTATGGAGATGATAAAGTAAATGTTTAAGAAAACAGGAGCCCTTCATAAAGCAAAGTTCTCATGCCAAGGAACCAAAATGAAGTAACACTATGAAAGGTTTCAATGAAAGGAAAATTATTGGTACAGGGAGCATGAACAACAAGTTTTGTGCATCCAAGTTTTTTATTATAAAGCTTTGAATACTAATAATAGCAACAATACAAAATATGTCGTAAAAAGAAATAAAAAACACATTAATGAAGTATTTGGCTACTGAGCCTAAAAGTAAATGCTCTGCTTAGAGGACGATTTTTCCATTCCATTCATGTTGAATCAAACGATGACTTTATACAAAAATGCTCATCTCGTGGTGAGAAATTCAGACTTTATATGTGATCAAGATCTTTTGTTGGAAATATTGCAACTTATTTGCGTCAAGTGAGGTTTTTCGTCATCGTGTAACAAAACCTTTACAAATCAACTTTCCCTTGTCACTTGTTGCTGGTTACGCGAAGATTTGCAATCAATCAACTCCTTTGCGGTGATTATAAGAGATGCTTGACCTGCCTGAAAAGGTCGGCTCAAAACAACCAATCTTATTACCGCCACCTAGTGGCCGAGATCGTTAAGGCGCGGACCCGTCAGCGGGAGATCTGGGGTTCAAATCCCGCCAGGTCCGTCCTCCCTGACTGAGGTTTTATCCAGGCTTTCCTCAGTTCTCATAAATGGCAAATGCCGGGGAGGTACCCTAAACTTAGGCCTGGAAGTTTCCTTCCTTAAAAAAACCCTTTAAAATATATAATTTTATTTCATGTATCATCAGTGTTCACCACCTGCGGTGCTTCAGTGTTTAACGAGCGTCAAATCAAAAAAAAAAAAAAAAAAAAACAAACAAACAAAAAAAACAAAAAAAAAAAACTTCTTTACACGAAAGAAATGAAAGCTAACATCCATTTTGTAAGTGAGTTGTTTGTGCTCAAAAATATTAATATATTCGTGTTCTGCTTTTTACAGAAAAAAAAATCTACGTTCATAAACTACATTATAACAAATCCGAAAAGTATGTTAACATTTTAGCATTTAAACGCCAGGAATAAAGATTAGCTACATAATACATTAATGTTGTTGCATGAAAGTATGCATGTTAATCTCATTTCCTTGGTACTGTGACGTGGTCATGATGGTTTTTCAAATATATGCTGATTAGTTAACGCGTGTCTTGCCTTGAACAATCCGTGAGGTAGTAGGCTTGACAATAGGAACTCCCTTCTGAGTTTTGGTAATGAGTGGATGTAGCTAAGAAGTTCCGGGGGATGCGTTTAATTCGACTTTTCACCAGGAATTAGTCGCAGCTTCTTGGCTACCTTACTATGACCCAAGTTATTATTTGTATTAGGTTTGTTTTAAGAGTTATGCAATGGCGTAGTTTTAAATTTTAAAATAATAAAACAAACTTTCTCTTGAGGAACTTTGACATGTGACTGTATTACATTTACTGGATATTGTTTCAAGAAATGTATTTCAGATAACGTTGGTAACTTTTTTGAAAGTTATCTGCCTTCTTAACTGCATTGTATGCAAATTGCTGCCATTAAGAGATATATGTAAATTTTGGCAGTCCAGTCAGGCATTTTTGTATGAAATGCTTACAAGCTTAATTACAAGCCAACTACTGTTTAATTATTGGAGGTTTTATGAAATTCGCTGGTAAATTTTTAAGAATTTATTTAGGTCTAGCTTTTACATTTAACATTTTTCAATTTAAACAGCGACATACACTATTAAGTGTTTGGCATCTTTAATAAGTAATTGCTTGTAATAAAAGGGGAGCGAAATTACTTTTTTATTTCTCTTAAGTGTTGTTAAATGTCCTTGTTTAACGAACCAAATGTATAATTCCACAGATTCACAGGGGCCATAACATTCTTTTAGCACGTCGTCCACATGCAGCAAAAATTATTACTTGATAGCCAAAAGCACTAGCTAGTAGCGTGGTGTTTCAGTTCATACACGTGTGTTTGTTATCGCATCTCAATTTTCGTTAAACAGTAGATTTAATTCTTCTGCAACTTCAGACACCACTTTCTTCAATTATAGCATTATAATAGGTTTTAATCAAAGAAGTGCTCCCAGAAAAGCATGTGTTTGAAGTAATACTAGTACTTGTGTTGTATTGCATAATTTAGTGTTTTGGTGCGTGAACGGGTGCTGTTAAGGTCCATGTGCCATTGTCCTATAGGGCGGGGTTTGCGTGACCTGCAGCCAACAACGTTGATCTCTGTGATCACGCAGATGCTCCAACCGGCTCTAGTCGGTCCTGGTGGTGTAGTGGTTACCATACTTGCCTCCTACACCCAAAACGCGGGTTCGAACCCGGCCAGGATCGATGGATTTTTCGGGCGTAAAAATCCTAAAAATCCTTCCTTCGGAAGGGAAGTAAAGCCGTGGGTCCCGTGTCGTACATTTACGGCACGAAAAAGAACCTCAAGCCTGAAAGAGAGGCCTCTGAGCAAAATTTGTCTGCCGTTTAACGCCCTGAGTTGAATGGGACGCTGATGACCTCAGATGTTAAAGAGCGTCCATAAATCAATCAATCAAAAAACAAAAAAATCCAAACGGCTGAGGCTTATTTCGGAATATCTTATTGACAAATCCTTTACTGTACTGCACTTATTTGACCATGCAATTTCAGCGCTGATGCCCAAAGGAAAGAAGATATACGTGCAGATTTATTACATTTTCTCAAGGGAATGGTTGAAACAGAAAATATCCGATTTAAAGCCCTAAACACTCATTGATAGCAGTTGTTTAACAATATTATTTTAATAAGTTCATTTTCACATGCTTGTATATTAGGTAAATGTTATAATGATTAAGATATAGCCACAAACATTTAATAGTAATAGCTATTTAGCTATGTTAATTTAAGAAATTCATTTACGTTTTTTATTACGTAAGATAAAGTATATAATATTTTATTTGAAACTCAAAACATTCATTGATATGTTTTATTTATATTAATTAAATAAGTTAATTTGCATATGCTTTATTTTAGGTAAAGGATATAATGCAAAATATAAAGCCTTAAACATTAAATAGTAATAGCTATTTAGTTATGTTAATTTAAGAAATCTGTTTGCGTATGTTATTACATAAGATAAAGGTCATAATATTCGATTTAAAGCTCCAAACATTCGTTGATAATGTTTTTAACCATATAAATTTAACAAGTTAATTTGCAATGTTTTTATGTTAGGTAAGGACTTTAATTTTCAATTCAAATACCATATAATCGTTGGTAATACGTTTTAAATCATACAAATCTAGTAAGCTCATTTGTATAGATTTCATATTAGAGTTAAAGGGTATTACAATGTTTGTCTTGATGTTTCTTTGTTGACATTTATGACAATATTTACAATGTAACCATTCAAATGAACACATACATAGTCAAGAATATGAAAAGATTAAAACTACAGTTAAGAAAATTGTAATACTAAGAGAATCAACCAATGGTAAGCGTAACAACATTAATAATGTGTACCAAGAATGAAACACGAGACAGATTTATTGTCACTAAATAGAAATTAACGAATTTCATTCGCTTGGTATACGTGTGTTGAAAATATAATGCATTGTAATGTATAGTATTATTGCAATACATTGCAATAGGTGAATTTTCATCTTAAAATTTGTTAGTTGTGCGTTGGATTCAATCGAGAGAAGTCGTGTTTTAAACTCCATTAGCAGAAATCGTGCTTCGTACTCCGTATAAAGAAACAGTATTATTATATGATATAAAGAAAAGTAGCAATTAGCATTTATGGAAGAAATTACAAAATTATTTGCGATAAAATGATAGAAATTACAAATGTGAGTTAATATCCAAATACAGTTTACAGGAGAGAAACATAACACGTCTGTCTTGTATTCAGTCTGTACATAATTATATCCTCAGAGCATATCGCAATTGGAAAAGTTTACTGTTGTGGTTAATACAAAACATAATAAATTCCATGGATTTCTATCCGTGGTGATTTTCTTATAATTAATGTCACACTCCTTTCACCCCACTGAAACTCCAGTTACATTATCAAACCCTGAACTAGTCGAGCATACTGTAGTGGCGTTACTCACGTCTACGTCTACGACGACAAACATCTAGGACGTCGGCATACGTCAATTAATTCCACCAGATGGTATAGAGTCATTGAGGCGCTGTTTCATTCGTAGGTTTCCGATACGACCATCAATCATGAACCTTTCAGCTATCTCAGCCTTCAATTCCTTTGATCCCGGTGCTTCGATCTTTTTTTTTCGAATAACTGCCTACTGGTATCCCAGATACAAGCATAAGCCATTTTTGAAATTTCTTTCCCCGTTTTGAGATGTTATTACATTCCAGTGATAAGCGTTGTAAATGTGCAGTTTATGTACTTCTTTCATAAACATTTATTCTAAAATGTAAAGTAGATCATATTAGAATTTGATTGTGAACTATAAGAAAATGTTAGTTTTTCATTTACTTATGCAACTCACATAATACGACAAAACTCTGAAATCTTCTAAATCCCTGCTGCCAGCTTTTATTTTGTTATTAATGAGTGTGGATACTTTATAGGGATTTAAAATTCACAAACAATATTGCTTGTAGTTGACATACATTTTCCTGTAGTATGTTGCAACAAGGTTTTTGAATCACTGTGCTCAGATTTTTTCTGGGAGGCTTATTTCTAATTCTTAGAAGAGCGTAAATGATAGGAAGTGTGGTATTTATGAAATATATCACTTATCACTCTATTAAAAGCGACTTTTCTAATAAAACTCTGAGGTAGAGATATGACATCTTCAGACATCTTTCAAGAGCATATCCGGGTTATGAAAACAAATTAAATACTAGTCTTAACACAGAACTCTCGGAAGCAAAGAGTGCATTCACACCAGGCTCTAACATGTGCTTGTTTCCGCTAATTAGGACCGACTAGAATAATCACTTTGGTCCGCGTAGTCTAGCGCATGTTGCCGGCACATCCCATTACGAACCTTCATGTTTTGGTGCTGAATTATTCATCATGCTTCCCTTCATAGTGACATAGGGTCTCCAACACAAAGTCGGCTGTCAGCCGTCACGCAATGCGTTACTAGATTACGCTCAGCTTGTATGGTTTCCAAAGCGTTGCGGAAGGAATAACAATCCTGGTATATAAGCCACAGAGCATTCGCTCTTCGTTTTCGATATGCATAGTAGTGAAAATGTATTCGACAATGTTTCTGTTATATACTTTGCTTTCTCGACGGTTTTCGGGTCTTCTTCTTGCAGTTTAATTGTAGAGGAGAAAAACTGAGGTGAATACAATATTACACTGTTAATTTCAAAATAATAGAAAGAATAAGTTTTATTTGTTCACCAGAAATACAGTTCAGAATATCTATTAAAATCATATTAACATTTCGTCAAAAATATGTCATATTTGACATAAAAATGTATATTTGTCTCATTCTTCTAGTTTTCCAGTTAATATATATTTTTATTTTTTAATGTTTAATATTTTAAAGGTTGTTGTTTTAGATCCTTTATAGATAATGAGTAAAACTAATTTTGGGCGTGTTGAGAGATTCACCCAAGTACAGTTGGTACGAATAGGGAATAAGAGGAAAATAGTGTAAATAGCATTATTTTTTTTAACAAAAATGATACAAAAAAAAAAGAGACAGTTCATATTTTCGAAATAATTGGCATGGGAGAAATATGAAAAGTGAGTTAAAAGAGAAAGGATTTTGGAAATAAATTAACTTCAAGATTGAAGATGCTGACGTGCTTAAAAAAAGGTTATATTGATATAGGAAAAATATATTGCATGTTGTAATAAAGACAATCGAGAACTTGCATGTACACAACTTGAATGGAGAAGGATAATATCTCGCATAGTTTATTAGACTGTAAAGAAACTAGGTTATTGAGAGAGAAATTGTTTTTGGAGAAATGAAGTAATTTACTAACAGAATAGATTGGGAATAAGATGGTGACTTAAGGTTGATAGGAAAAATATACAGCTATTTAGGAAAAATTAGCAAGAAATGACTGGGGAGGATCAATAAACAAGTCCAAGAAATGAAATGTGCGAAGAATTAGCGGTGGTGGTTTTTACGTCAGCAGGTAAATTGAGATAAAGTGCTAGTTTAAATATTTGTGATTACAAGTATAAGTAAAATATACAAAACTGTGTAAGGTATTGGGAGGGAGCATCTCTTCCGAAATTCTGAAAAGGGGAGGGTGTTTCGCAGGTATCAAAGTTGAGTCAGTGTCTTGAAAAATCTAAAAATCTTGGCTGCACACATGTAACAGATAAAGGTGCTTTAAGTATACATTTAAATTGAGAAAATTAACTTGTATAATTCTAATATTTTTATACTAAGTATTGAAATATTAAGAAAATAGAAGCAAACTTGTTTGTCCTCTCTCTCTGTCTCTCTCTTGTAAAATCATAAAATCCCAAACAATAACGGCAAAGAAGCTATTAATAAAGTAAATATACCCCAGCCTGTAAACGTTCAACATGTCATTCCGTTTTAAAGTTCCTCCCTCATTTTCTTTCCATTTCTCACATTTTACTCCTCAGGGTCTTTCAGCTTTCTCATTTTGGTGCTTATTATAAAAGGTATCAGTTTATACTTTAAAAAGGGTGGAATTATAATGTTAAATGCCATCATTTTTATTATAAGTACGATATTCGACAAGACAATGATGCTAATGTAATTAGTCTTATAAAATCCTTATATAATGCTTATCTATATACATTGCTAGAACAGTGTATAAACTTCATGCATACTTTAATATGATATTTAAATATTAATGTTTTCCTTTTAATTTATAAATGTGCAGTTTTACAACAAAATCACATTTTTTCTAATATTTGAGATGGTTGTGAGAGCTTAAGAAGTTATCCCAGTATTACTGAAATGTCAGTTTAAAAGATGTTAAGAAACAACGGCTACAATTTCTAAATACATTAAGTTATGAAACACAAAACTTAACTCTTACTTAAAAATAAAAACAACAAATTCAGAGATGTCCAAAAGATGGATGAAGTTCTGTACATAAGATTTGTTCTTTTTTTAGTCAGTTTCAAAATATAAAAGTAACAAAATTAATATAATTTGAACGTTCAGTCATACACCTTGTTGTACACATAACGTAGAAACTGCTTTCATTTCATGCAGTTAAAACTTCATGTATACGAGGTGGTTCAAAAAGTAAGTTAGACATGATTATTCCTGGGCAAGAAGTGTTTTTATGGTACTACACACATAATTAACGAATTTTTGAACCTTTCACTAACTTTTCGACATGGAATGAGCACTGGCTATTAAGATACTCAACTGCTGAACAATTCCCACGACACTCACTCTGCGATTCAACTACAGCACCATGTCTTCTGTGCTTGACCTTGTTAGCTTACCTTGCCGATAAGCATCAGTCACATGTTCTGTGCGGCTTGTCCAAACTGTTGCCACTATTTCACTATGGCTGAACGCGACATTGCATTTGGCCCATACACTGTCCAAATATCGCGATGAATCTCCATGTAATCGAGATGTTTTATCCGTATTTCAATCGTATGTTTCTAATCGACACGTCGTTTTGTGTTACGATGTATCGTTACAACGAAAAGTGGATCTGTAGGAAGCCTTGAACATGAACTCTTCTGTCCATGACACAATTGTTTTCATGCAATGCTCTCAGATTAGAGCAACAAATTTAACTTACTTTTTGATTCTTTCTCGTAATTAAAATTGTCTACAACAGCAACAAGTACTAAGGAGTCCTAGATTTCACTCCTTATTTGCTCTTCTTGTGACCTTTCGCTTTGTTATTATTTTTTTTTTTTTAATTTTTACAGTTACAACAGCTGCTCAAAATGCCCACCATCGGAGTCGATACACTTCTGAGTACGTTGAACTATACTGATTGAGCAATGTTTGCGAAAGTGTCTTCAGCGACTGCAGCACATGCAGTTTCAATTTCTTCCCGAAGTGTTGCCAATGTAGCTGGTTTTCTACAACATCCTTAAGAGTCCCCCATAGGTAGAAGTCCAACGGAGTTAGATCCATAGGTTTATAAGTTTCCGGCCTCGCCGGTAAGGATTATCGCCTTCACAAAACCCCTATCTGGTTTTATACCTTATCTGCTAAGTAAATATTTGCAGCTGTAACTTCCGCTCCGCTGTGTTCAGTTGTTCGGACATAGTTGCGTAAAGAATTGATTGATTTATTTATTTAAGGACGCTCTTTAACAGCTCAGGTCATCAGCGTCCCATTCAATTCAGGGCGTGAAACGGCCGACAAATTTTGCTCAGAGGCCTCTATTTCAGGCTTGAGGTTCTTTTTCGTGCCGTAAATGTACGACACGGGACCCACGGCTTTACTTCCCTTCCGAAGGAAGCCATACTTAGCATTTTTACGCCCGAAAAAATCCATCGGTCCTGGTCGGGTTCGAACCCGCGATTTTAGGTATAGGAGGCAAGTATGGTAACCACTACACCACCAGGACCGACTTGCATAAAGAAGGCTATGTGTAAAAGATTGTGACATGTTCAAAATGGAGTACCGACCTTTTATTAAGTTCTTCACAAAAGAAGGACTTACTCAAATGAAATTAAACAGCAATTGGACTGTATATATGGAGAAGCATACTCTTCATATTCTACCGTAAAAGAATGGGCCAAACTTTTTCCAATGGGTCGAGAAATCACACGAAGCGCGTTCAGAAATAGCAGCAAGGTAGGGCCTTTCTGAAACAACAGTTCTTCGAATTATTCATGAACATTTGAACATGAATAAGGTTAATGCAAGATGGGTGCCTAGACTTCCTCCCTCAGTCCAAAAGCAGCAACGAGGCATGTGGTGTCAGGCATTTTTGGAGCTGTGCCGTGGCAATAGAGAGAAGATTTGCAAACCATTGTTACAGCAGATGAAACTATGATCCTCTACTATGATTCGTTGTCCAAAAGAGAAACAATGGAGTGGCGTAAACCTGGTGAAGCACCGCCTCTAAAGGCCAAAGTCAATCAGTCAACCATGCAGATCATGGCCACAATCTTTTGGGACTGTGAAGGAATACTCTTCATTGGCTTCAAGGAAAGGAACATCACAGCCAATGGGCTGGCCTACTGCGCAGACTACGTGCTTCCATCAAAGAGAAAAGGCGACGAAAGCTGAGTGCTGGTGTGGGCCTTCTTCACGACAACGCGCCTGTACACACAGCTCTTGTTGCAAAGGAAGCTGTGAAGAAATGTGGCTTCAAGGAGATCGACCATCCATCCTACAGTCAATACCTAGCCCTCAGTGACTATTTCCCTTCTCAAAACTCAAGAAGGACCTTCGAGGAAAGAAATTTAAGTGTGACAAAGTGATGGATGCTGTTCATGCCCATTTTGCAGACAAGACTTCTGACTATTTGGGGGAGGGGGTTGAAATGTTAATTAAAATATGTGAGAAGGGTAGTGCAATAAGGGTTACTAGATTGAAATGTGAAATATAGTTTTCTCTTTATCATACCTAGAAAATGTTAGGTCGACAACTTATGGACCTACCCTCGTATATCTTCTCACGAATAGAGAAAGTTTAATTTTAATACAATAATGATATTATACTAAACTTTTTAACTAAATTCTAAATAGTTAAACAAAGTACAAAATTTCCACATTGATTACATTAGATCCTAGTCTCCGGTTTCATCAGCAGTAGCCTAATGGAATTCTAGGGGACTAGGCTCGGATCCAATCCATGGGAGTAAAATAAACATTTCCTTACTCCACCGGTACCATCTACCGGCTAATTACAATCTCTACAATTTACCAATTCTTTTATAAAATAACCATAATGCTACATTTATTCACCTTCTAGAACAGTTTACAATGTCCAAGCTGAATATTTCAATACATTCCACTCCCAATCGTTCCCAGACCAATGACGTTTTTCATATACATGCAGGTATTCTTTACCATCTAAAATTTATTTAAATTACACATCTTTCAACTGATCATTTACGTTTCATTTTTATCTTCCATAAAAACTCCCCTAATTTGGGTATCTGCCCGCGATCTCCGAAGATTTTTCTCAATGCAATTCCATTATTCCTCATTAACCATTTCTTACTAATTAAACTTTCCCTCCAAACATTTGTGGCTTTACATTGGAAGATAATACGAATTTCATCCTCCTTCTTCCCACAGATGGAACACATTCCCGGAATAACATCTCCTCTCATTCCCCTTAATTTCCAAACACCTGATCGAAACCAGGCTATTCCTTCTCTTTCATTTTTCTTGCAAATTAAAGCATATTTCTCCTTTTCTGGGTGAGTGTCGGTCCTTGAGGTATAGTGATAACCGTGCTTGTCTCCTGAACCCAAGATCGCGGGTTCAATCCCGGCCAGGACCGATGGATTTTTTTCGGGCGTAAAAATCCGTGGGTCCCATGTCGTACATTTACGGCACGATAAAGAACCTCAAGCCTGAAAGAAGAGACCTCCGAGCAAAATTTGTCGTCCGTTTCATGCCCTGATTTGAATGGGACGCTGATGACCTGAGATGTTAAAGAGCGTCCAAAAATAAACCAAATCAACCGAAAAAAAAATACCCTTTTCTGAGTGATCTTTTAAGAAAAGAATAGAGTAAGAGGTTGTAACCATAGGCAACCCATTGAGAGGAAATGAATAGCACTTGAAGTGCAATTGAATATGCTGGGGTCCTATGATTAATGCCAGAAACGTAAAAGAAAGCAAATCAGATGATAGTAACTATTCTACAGACAATGAAGGTAAAACAGTAACAGACTATTAACAGGGAAGTTTGTTGCCAACTGTATTAGTAGGTAACATTGACTTTGAAAGCGCATTTTTTTGCATGATAAGGGAAACGTGTTTTATTACGGACAGAAAATAAATCGCTTCTTTTGTTTTTCCATTGTTCTGTCCTGAATCAGCTGCAGAGATAAGGCTAAAACACAAGAAAGAAAGTGACATTAAAGTATTGCCTTGTAGTACTCTATGCATCTGTTGTAGTTTTGCATTTACTTGAAGACAGAAGTGCAATATATCTTATCTGCTTTTTTGCTTTACATAGTTCCTTTTCCAGCAGAACGATTTTATGATGACCAGAAACTTGTGTATTTTCAATTCCGGCATTGAACACAGCTGTTTTAGAAATCCTTTGTATTGCTCTCGCCTCATCAAAGGTGGATTATGACAATCTCTCATGTAAACAAGTTACTAGCATTCCCACTCAAAAACGTGCATTTCCAGAAATGATGAAGGAAGATACAGACTTCTGTAAATAATTGCAAATGTTTTCTGGTACGGATAGAGAAACAAGCAACTAATTCTAGATATGGGGTCGTAAAAAAGCACGCTGGTTATAATATATCAAATTATGAACTTTATTTTTTCAAAATACATTAAAGCAGGATATAAACATGTTCATGACATCCTCCCATTTCAAGTATGGAAAATGATATCGGGCATATGACCCTCTCAGACGGCATTAAGTCACTGTGCTGGAAAAAGCAAATAACGAAAGTGAGGTTTGTCTACACTGCAAGCTATGATCGATTGGAATCTCTCCTCCAAGCGATAAAAACGTCAAGTCATCAAATAATTGCAGCGTAGGCATTACCGAAAAGGGACGAACATTTCCCTAATGTAATCAGCCCAACTTCTCCTGTCTGTAATCGGATTACAGAACTGCAACGTGAATCTCCAACTGCGCAAGCGCTACTAGTTCCGGCGGATTTACACATTGCATACACTATTTCCCTGGAATTAAAGAACAAAAGGATTCGATTTGCTGGTAGCGTGGCCGCCATTATTCATGTACATTTACAAACGGCTATGCTCATCTCTAAAAACAAAATGCGAACGTTTTCAATTATTAATTCGTTCTGAAACAAGTGAACTTTTTTTCTGCTCAACGTGAGAAAATGCCACACTAAAGCAGACAAATAGCAGTTCACGAATCTCGTTAAGATGAGAGGTCTGTAATCAAATGAGCTTATAACTATCGTTTAGGTGTACTATGCGCAACACTTTACAGTGCAGTCATATCGCTAACCCACACTAAAGGTTTTATATTCATTTTGTCATCTGTTGTCCTCTTTTCACCTATTTAGAAGTGAATCTGCGGTAAATTATGTTACATCTTCTAATTGTAGTTCTTTGTTACCTTTGTTCTGTAAAGATAGTTCTTTCTACAACTTCTTAAGATATTTTCAGATTTATCTTTAATAACTAACCAGTTTTTATATGCAAATACAAGATTTACCATATGCCTTGATATATCAATAATACATGTTTACAATTAAGGTGATATCAGAGGCTCTATATTACTAATGCGAAGTTATTCATTTCTGTGTACTTTTTTCTCAGAAAGTATTACAGAAACCTCAGTGAAAATCTTACTACTTATTTTCCATTACATTATAAGTTCTGAGCTCTAGTTTAGAGAAGCCATTTCATAAAAACAATAAGTTATTAACAAATTCCTTATTATAAATATAAAATTATATTAATATTCATGTACAAAAATGTTCTTTACGCAACTGACCTGAAACTAGAGCTGGGAAATGAATAATGTAGATCAGCTGTAAAAATGCCACGTTTCTATCTTTATTAATTTATGAGAAAAAGGTTCATATGTTACGACTAAAATAGTGGTAAAGTTAATACAACTAATTGTTAATTTACATGATAATTGGTTTCTTGCACCTGCATTTTCACACAAAGTAATATTACGGAGACAGTTTCACTCCACGCTGCTATTAAAACATTCAAGACAATCATTATATTAATGTTTTCTTTGTGTCTTGAATATCTTCTCTATGATTATAAGATATTTTTTGTTGGAAGCACTAGGGGGAGTGTAAGTAATTTGTTTTATCATTTACTGCATTATTCTCTTCAGAAATAGGCTTATTATTTTCATTATCACTATTGCCATGATTTACTGGATAGGTTTTGTAATATCATTTCCTATGTTTTTAATTTTTTTTACAAAACCTGGTGGACTTACGTATTATATTAAATGTATTACGGAAATAAAACTGGGATGCATAGCTTGTAAAACTCAAAATAAACACAAAAATTAAAGTAATTTACCTACAAAATACGTCAAACCACAGCCTTCTATAACAAATGGTGTCTGCATTTTTATATCCCCTACGGGTGGCCGAGGTCGTTAAAGCGCGAACTCGTGAGCGTAAGTTCTGGGGTTCAAATCCCGCCAGGACCGTCCTCCCTGACTGAGGCTTTTTTCCAGGTTTTCCTCAGTCCTCATAAATGGCAAATGCCAGGGAGGTGTCTTAAACTTAGGCCTGGAACTTTCCATCCTTTAAAAAATCCTTTTTCAATATATCATTTCATTTCATGTATCATCAGTGTTCACCGCCTGTGGTGCTTCAGTAGTAAAAGCGGGCGTTAAAAACTAATCCATAAACAATGAATTTTTATTTAGTAGTATGGGGTATTAAAAAGTATTTTGATACATAAAACATATTAATAATTAAAAACACTTACAACTGGAATTTTTCAATAAATGACATCAAACTAAGCAGAAAAATTCAAACAATTATTTGGGACAAAAAACTAAAATTAAATTTCCCCCCTCCAAAAATTTAACCTGTGATCTTATCTTAAGTGATGGTTACGCTGCAATTCATTGTTCCAAAGCAGTAGAAAACAATGCCCCTAATAGTTTTTTTGAACGGTGTTTAACGCCCCTTTTTACTACAGAGGCACCACAGGCGGTGAGCACACACGAGATGAAATGATATATTGGGAAAGGATTTTTTTAAGGTAAGAAACGTTCCGGTCCTAAGTTTAGGGTACCTCCCCGGCATTTGCCATATATGAGGACTGAGGAAAACCTGGAAAAAACCTCAGTCAGGAAGACGGTGCTGGCGGGATTCGAACCCCAGACCTCCCGTTCACGAGTCCGTGCCTTAACGACCTCGGCCCCCCGTCGCGGTGTCCCTAAAAGTGATTAACATAAAGATCAAAGGGAATATTCTGTTATCGCAAATCGGATATTTAGATAAATACATACGCATTTTTAAGTTATCAAGGAAACTGTTCAGTGTTTTTACTGCCCAAAAGCGTACATTGTTGCAGCGATGCAATTATTTATTCGGGATTCGCGCCCTCTTTTGCAATAATCATCACAACACACCGCGAAATGAGACATACAGTTGCAAACAGTATGGTCAAATACGAGTTTTTTTTTTTTTCTTAATTTTGTGACTATTGAGACCCTATTTTAGAAAGTATGTTACTCGAATGGCTAATCATACATTTAGTTTTTAGACGCGGCTTTGCTAGATAGTTGTAGTCGGTCGACTTGAAATGTGTACAATTAATTCGGCATAATTCACAGAAGGATCAACGAGTTTTTATCGGGCGTAAAAACCTTAAGTATGGCTTCCTTCGGAAGGAAGTACACACGTGGATCCCGTGTCGAGATTTACGGCTCGAGAAAGAACATCAAGCCTGCAAGAACAGGCCTATGAGCAAAATTTACTGGCCGTTTCACACCCAGAATTGAATGAAATGCTGATTACCTGCGATGGTAAAGAGCGTCCATAAATAAACCAAATGAAAATATTTCACAGAAATACATGCACTTCCCATGTACATCATTAAAGAGGCCAAAATCTGTTCACTGTGTCAGACAAGAATGAACTGGCCGTTGTTAAGGTAATATAGTTTATAATGTTTATTTTTCATGTTTAGTAAAGAAAATAATTAATTTCCTTGCCTGAATTCCGAAACGAGTACTGTAAAGACACTTTCATAGCAGTTACGTACAGCCAACAAACAGCTGAAAAAATTTACATGACTGCACTAAGAAACAAAAACAACCATTTTTTCGCCAGTCTGCTTGTTGATTTGGCTTATTTATGGACACTCTTTAACATCTCAGGACATCAGCGTGCCTTTCCATTCAGGGCGTGAAACGGCCGACAAATTTTGCTCAGAGGTCTCTTCTTTCAGGCTTGAGGTTCTTTATGGTGCCGTAAATGTACGACACGGGACCCACGGCTTTACTTCCCTTCCGAAGGAAGCCATACTTAGGATTTTTACGCCCGAAAAAATCCATCGATCCTGGCCGGGTTTGAACCCGCGAGCATGGTTACTACTACACCACCAGGAACGACTCGCCAGTATGCGACACTAAATTTGCTTACATGGGAAAATAGCGAAAGTTTCAAGCGAACATCTTTAGCCCCCTGTGGAAAAATTAAAGAAATATTTGCATGTGTTTGGCTTGGGTTAATTGTTGCGTGTTTTCGAGAAATATTTATTTAGAATTCTGGAAAATGAACAAGTTTGGTTTTAAGAACTTTCTGACAGTCTACTAGCTCTGGTAAGGGCAAGATTCGAACCAATACTGACCTGAAATGGTTACTATTTAGATAAGATGGCATCAAAAGAAAATTGCCCATGGAAAGTGCTAAAACTGAGGGTTAATTACTGCTATTTCTCATTCTCTCTCGTTAAAACCGCAGCACGTTGACCTTTACGACCAAAGCAATTTGCACGTGGCTTCCATTGTCTGCACAATAACAGCACAACCTGGAGAATAAATGATTGCGCATTCAAGGATGAAAGCTGCGGCAATTATCCAGTAGCAGGGTGCGAGCTGCAATCTGCGCATTTAAGACTTTTCTCAAGGTGCGAAAAAGGTCGATCCTCAGTGCTGATTATTACATACTAATGCACCGTCCTTCTAAGGCAAACTTTCCTCGTTTCTCTAGAATAAAATTCATTAAAACTTTGACATTTTCATCGAAATTGGGAACTTGTGTAGGATGGGTCAGAAAAGAGGCACGCTGTAGCAATCCATATGTCGCTAACTCAAAAAAACGTTAAAAGTAAATTAAAACAGGTGTCAGCAACCAATATAAGAGATATTTAAATACCAAAGAGTGCTGTATTGGTTCATAATTAATTGTATACGTTAAATATATGAAGTTTACTTGAGTTACGGGCCGCCTGAGTACGGCTATTTAATGGGAAAGGGCAGTCGCCGCAACCGGATAAAGTTAGTATTTTTATTTTAGCATTATACATATACTGAAAGTGCAATATAATGCTATATTTAAAAATGGCAATATGCACCAATCTGTGCTATAAAATATGTTCCAAATGATGCCCCTCCACGGCAATACATCATCATAGAAGTTTTTGTATTTCATCAAACATTTCCAAAGAACATGTTTCTTGTCAATGAGGGATTCTGTTTCTCGTAACTTTTTAACAAGTTGGCGAAAAGTGCCTCTATTTGAAACACGATTGCCAGGCTTACAGTTTATGTGCAAAAATCCGTTTTCACACATGTATCGTACTCATTCTTAAAGAATATAGTATTACCGCCACGGGTGGCTGAGGTCGTTAAGACGTGGACTCGTGAGCGGGAGGTCTGGAGTTCGAATCCCGCCAGGACCGTCCTCCCTGATTGAGGTTTTTCTCAATCCTCATAAATGGAAAATGCCGGGGAAATACCTAAACTTAGGTCTGGAACGTTTCCTTCCTTAAAAAATCATTTCCCAACATATAATTTCACCTCATGTATCATCAGTGTTCACCGCCTGTGGTGCCTCTGTAATAGTATTGCCATAAAAAAGAATAATTAGCACACAATACAAGCACACAGTAACGCACGAACGCACAATCACTCGCTGAAAAAGGATTTCTATCTCTAACTACAAGCTGCCACCTGCATATGCATTATACCAGTACGTAGCTGCGTTCTGCCGGCCCTATTTCAAATGAACCTTTTTATAGTATTTTGTTAAGTGGTTGCGTTTGCAGAATTCGTCGGTCCTGGTGGTGTAGTGGTAACCATACTTGCCTCGTGAACCCAAGATCGCGGGTTCAATCCCGGTCAGGGTCGATGGATTTTTTTCGGGCGAAAAAATCCTAAGTATGGCTTCCTTCGGAAGGGAAGTAAAGCCGCGGGTCCCTTGTCGCAGATTTACGGCACGAAAAAGAACCTCAAGCCTGAAAGAAGAGGCCTCTGAGCAAAATTTACGGGGCGTTTTAGGCCCTGAATTGAATGGCACACCGATGATCTGAGATGTTAAAGAGCGTCCGTAAATAAGCCAAATCAATCAAAAGCATTTGCAGAATTCTGCATTTCTCTTTTTCTTTGTTTCCTTCTATCTAATTGTAAATTGTATAAAAGTGACGTTCATTTTTTTCTCTAAAATGTCATTTGAATAAATTATTTTGGCATTCAACGTTGACCAAATTTAACTTAAGTGATTTGACTATATATACTTTTCAACACTGCTTCTGTTTTCAAAACTGCTCTCCAATTGATAAGTATAAGAATTTTAAGATCTTAAATTGTGTATATTTTCTAGAAAGTACTCAGTGCGTTGTCATTATTATTCTGATATGTGTATTTTTCTTTATAAAATAAATTCCTTTTAAACACATATATTACATTTTATCCAAAATAAAATAATATATTTTCTTCACAAATAAGGAATGCCGCAACATTAACGATTAGTTCAGTATATACATAACAGATATCTAAAAAATTGAGAAACGTGGTTTACCCACAGCAATACTCAATTGTTGTTGCATTGAGATTCTTACATTTAGACAGCAATAGGTGTAATTTCTTTCCCATTGTAACCAAAAAAAAAAAAAAAAAAAAAAAAAAAAAAAACACGAGTTGCTGTACGAACACTCCAATCAGCAAAAAAGTCAAAACAGAAAATGCTACCCATTAATGTAAGCGGCGCTGTTTCTCAGACAAAAAGTCTGTTGGCAAGCGAAGCTGCCAGCATGAGTCACGCGCGTTTTGGCGACATCGACCGACCGCAGTAATAGTCTGGTACCAAACACGCAGTAATTAGCCACGTGGGCACTGAACTTGGTCGTCAAATAAATTTATATTACTGGTCTCTCTCCCTCTCCCTGATATAACAATTGTTCTGGATTGGGTTACTCCCATTTCAATGAAGCAAAAAACATCATCCGTCCCTTTAGAAGAGAACTATGGAACTTTGCAATCGTTTCTTAACAAAGCATTTCAAACAGCAAATACTTAATATTACACTTTCTTCCCTATATACAGGGCTTTCATTTACATTTTTCCCAGTTTGAATAACATAAACGTGCGTCAGTTTACGTATTGAGGGTAAAGTGTGAAAGCAAGTTAGTTAAACTTTACGTTTCACCCCTAGCCCCCACCTCTTTGAAACTTTAACGACACCCATGCATTTTACACTTAAATTTTAAAATAGATGAAAAGGTTATCACTTGTTTATGTTTATCGTTGCCTGATAACCTAAACTTAATATTTTTGTTTACATTTAGACAGAATTACAGGTAATATAAAACTAGAGAGCATTTCATGTAATATGCGATTTTGGTAATAAATTGTTTCAAAATTATATACACCCTACAACAAAAAACAATATGTTGAATTTCTGTAATATTAAAATTTATAATTTTACCCATAATAATTTGATTTTTCATTTTACAGTTAGCTAAACTATATGTTATTTTCTCCAAATTCAAATAACGATTCAGATTGCCAGAACAGAACACGAAATATATAACCAATGCATTGCATTTAAAATTCAAGCACAAAAAATATGGGTGCCGTTTGAAAGTTTCAAAGTGCCTGGGGGTTAGTGGGTGAAACCTAAAATGTAAGCCATGTGGATTTTAACCTACCTCTCAATTCTAAATCGACTTTTTTTTTTTTTTTAGAATAAATTTATGTTAAACAGCAAGTTATTTGGAGTGGCAAGTTATGAAATGAGAGTTCTGTTTTTTTTTTTTTTTTTTTTTTTTTTTTTTTTTTTTTTTTTTTTTAAATCCTTGAGGTCTAAATAATTGGATTAATTTTCTTTTAAAGTTCGAGAGCATCTGGAGGCAGAGCCTGGTACTCTGTTGATGTTATTGCTGTTGTTGCTTTTGTTATTGAATCCTACCTGAGTTTAGAAATTAAACAGAACCAAAGTTATGGGGATTCCCTACTTTACATTTTTATTTCCTTTACACGAGTTTAGAGGTGACAGCCAACTGTAACTCATCTGATCAGAATATGTGATGAGGATGAACTGATAAACTGTCTAGCCACAGAAACTTGGGGAAGACAAAGGAGAAGATGAAAAGATGACTTAAAGATGAATTCTGATAATGGTTAAGAGAAGACGCATACAAGAATTTATTTGAACTTTCACAGAGTGACAACTGGGATCCCAAAATCTACACCCACCTTGCTTCGGCAACAGAATTTTGTCCTTTGAGATTTCATCGGGAGTAGTTTAAAGGCTAATGGATAAGAATTTCACACTAATCACTTTTCACTTCTATGAGCAAAACAGCTGTTCTCCAGCTTCCAATCAGATCAGAAATCTTATAGCTGTCTCTGCATTTTGGAAGACATTGTAGATAATGATCTGGTTTGACCCCAAGATCAACTATTCGTATCTCGCAGTAACAGCCACGGGTGACCGAGATCGTTAAGACGAGGACTCGGGGAGGTCTGGGGTTCGAATCCCGCCAGGACCGTCCTCCATGACTGAGTTTTTTTTCCAGGTTTTCCTCAGTCCTCATAAATGTAAAATGCCGGGGAGTTACTCTAAACTTAGGCCTGGAACGTTTCCTTCCTTAAAAAATCCTATCTCATGTATCAACTAACGCCTGTGGCGCCTCAGTAGGAAAAACGGGCTTTAAACACCATTAAAATATATATACATGCATATGTTATATTTTCACTCTCTAGAGTATGTCTATTGAGCACGCCTTTACAGCATATTATGCATGATAATTAAAAAAAAAAAAAACACCGACGATGCTTAGTAAGTTGTCCTTGAACGGCGAACATAATTTTTCAAGAGGAGACTCATGTGCGGAAATGTATGCTTTGGGCGCAGTGGGGTGGTGAGCATGCGTTCCACATTTTGTCAAAACCTTCTATCAATCAAACAAGAGCATCATATCGTGTATTGAATTATTTTTAAACATATATCCATGTTCTACTGGTCAAAAGAAAAACAGATTTGACAAAGATCGTATTTCCATTTGTTCCCAAAGTAGGATATGCTTTTCATAAAGCTGCCATTGCCTTAGAGAATAATGGATGGTATAAACTAATGATATTTCTAATAAAATACATTATGCACATTCATAATGCTTCGCCTAACATTAACGCTCGCTTCCTAAGACTGAACTAACCACTTATTGTAATTCAGTTCCCAAAACTAGAATTTTTTAATTAATTATTTATTTTTATTTTGGTTTATTTATGGACGCTCTTTAACATCTCAGATCATCAGCGTTTCATTCAATTCGGGACGTGGTACGGCTGACAAATTTTGCTCAGAGGCCTCTTCTGTTTTTTTCAGGCTTGAGGTTCTTTATTGTGCCGTAAATGTACGACACGGGACCCACGGCTTTACTTCCCTTCCGAAGGAAGCCATACTTAGGATTTTTCCGCCCGACCGGGATCGAATCCGCGATCTTGGGATTAGGAGGCAAGAATGATTACCACTACACCACAGGACCAACAACATTAGCAATGTGTGTGAGGAATGTATAATTTTTAATGTAAATCGGTTTGAAAGCAGTACTTTGTATTTGTAATTAGTACAGTTCACACACACAAACACACACACACACACACACACACACATATATATATGAGAGCTGTACCAAATACAAATTACTGCTTTCAATCCGATTTACATTAAGAATTACACTTTCCTCATAGCTTACTATAGCATCGCCAGCATATTCGGAAACAGAAATTGAGATCATATTCTAGAAAATAGCAGAAATTAAGCCTAGGCCAGTAAGGAGAAAGCGGGGGAGAAGTATTTACATACATTATTACGTAACCCATTACGTCACACCTCCTGCTTATAACGCAATGATGCGCTGACGGGGAAAATGTAAAAGCAATATTTACAGGTTTACAATGTCCCATACTTAGAAGTAAAACTAACGCTAACCCACTCAATCGTAAACTTGTTTTTTATTTAATTTAAGCAGTTCAATGGAAAGAGCCGTAACGGCGAGTTAACCAAAAGTTAAACTTATCCTACAGTTTAATCTCTTAAAATAAAACCCAGGAGCAGCAAATTTTGACAGAGAAAAACTAGTTTAATTCCTGTGTATGTCTCACTTGCTTTTTATACTATTAAACTTTACTTGTATTTGTTCTTAAGGGAAGTATTAAAAGGAAGGGGAGTGAAAAATAATACTTTGCACCATTTTATATTTGGAATTTTCTGTTTACTTTTAAATTATTTTCATTAATATTCCATGGTTACAAATATTTTAACAAATTTTAATTATATCATTGTAGAAGCCCCTTCTTATTTTATTATTATATATTTTTTAACATTTTTATTTCGCGAGCACTTGTTCGATTATAAGTCTATACCTCAGGAACTATTTGCTCTAGAAGGCTGTGGTTTGTCTTGAATGATAGAAAAGGTTGTATTTCATAAATTGGCCGCGTTTTTTTCCATTGTTGTTTTACAATGTTACAGAGTTTTAACTGGTGTTTCCTTCAAAAAGTTAGTTTTTTTTTTTTTTTTTGTAAATTTTCTTTGCCTACAATTATTGAAAAACTACATTTTTTTGCATAAGTTTTCCATTTTATATAAGCTATCACTTTGAAACTTTTACCATTAATCATGACATTGTGATAATGAGAATCTATTAAGGGAGAGCTAAGACAAAATGTGGCAATGTAAAAAAATAAAATGTTAGGAGAAAAAAAAGCTAAAAATTGAAAATAATTTGTCATTTGCTTCAGAATCACGGTATAGTAATGAAATTAGATCAGGACATTTCAATTATATGCGTCTGTATGCTGTAAAAGTTTCATTTCATTTACTTTAATAATTCTTGAGAAAATGGGAACTGAAATTGGTAACTTTAATATTACAAGAATAGGTCTTTCATACTCCCCTTAAAGGAATGGGATTTTACGATATATAACCCCACATCCTTATATTTGAAAAAAAAAAAAAAAAAAAAATTAAGACATATCTCTTTGCTTTTTTCAGTTTATTTAAGTGACATTCAATTACGCTTTTACAGTTGCATCTAATCTGAACAATCTTCGGCAGCTGTGAAACACACTGTGAGCAGATGAGTTGATGGTGCAGATAATAGCGATGATCCAAGGAGAGGAAATGGTAACTTCCGGCGTCTCGCGACTTGAATACGAGAACTACCAGCCTGGAGTCATTGAACGAAAATGATGCCTTGCCACTGTACCTACTTGGACTGCCCCATGCAATACACGGAATTCTGATGCAGATGTGCTTTTGTTTCGTATACGTCATCCTGATAGGAGAGACGAGAAAGGTTGAAGTGCAGTGCTACTGGTGAATGGATGGGAAATTTATAAAATAAAACATAATAAATAATTCTTAAAGCATAATCTTCAATTAAAATTTACAAGCAAGTAAATCGCACATTCTAAGAGTTATTTCTGCGTTTTATTTATTAAATATTCCGATGTAAATATAAAGATATATCCACTCAGGTCTCGTTTATTACATTTCCCTGCTAATAAAATGCAGCTATACTTAAGACAGAAGCTTTGAAGAAGACAATGCCTATTTTATCTGTAAAGCTATACTTAAATTACATTTTCTGAAATAGTAGGCTGTAAAGTTTAAACTTGGGAGTTAAAAATATTAACCTTCTTCCGTATTTTTAAATATCACACAATGCAATCACAATGTTGTATAAATAATTAAAGCATTGCTTAATATCAATATAAAAACAGTAGCATATTATTAAATGTATACTTCCATTTATAATTAAAATGCAGAGGATGCCAAAAAATGTATACACACTTCAAGCAAAGAAAAGCTGTGTTAACATAACAAAACTGAATTCACACAAACAGAAAATGATGAGCACTAATCATCTTAGACTTTTACAGTTACAACGGTTGCTCAAAATGCCCACCATCGGCGTCGATACACTTCTGAGTACGTTGAACTACTGATTGAGCAACGTTTGCGATAAGTGTCCTCAGCGATTGCAGCACATGTCATTTCAATTTCTTCCCGAAGTGCTGCCGGTGTAGCTGATTTTTCTACGGTATACAACATCCTTAAGAGTTCCCCATAGGTAGAAGTCCAACGGAGTTAGATCCGGAGAACGGTTCTGTCTGTACACACGTCTCCATTGTCTTTGAACTTCAACAACATTCTCGATTTTCCAATAACACTTCAAAATTTCTTTCCGCTGTTCAAACGATAATATTGACTCCATTTTGTTGTAGCAACGCTCGCATAACTGATGAGAGTCACATCTCTTTACATAACATCATACGATATCTTGGCTTCATTTTTTCATTGTTGATTTACCTGTTATGTAACAACCCTATCATAAAGTATGGGAGTTATATCTGTTTATAGAACATCATACTATACATTACTGTTTTGAAATATATTAAATAGATATCTACTGTGAAAGTGCGTATACGTTTTTTAGCACCCTCGATAGATCGATAAAAATCCACATAAAATCAAAATAGCAATGTTCTAGGACAGGTACTACGTAAGAATACAATTGTTCATAAAGATAAAATTACATAACAAAAGACTATCACTGTATGTCACGAGTAGGTGGATAAGAATAATATACCTGTCACCCTTCATTCCTATGAACACACACACACACACACATATATATATTATATATATATATTATCCAGCTTCCGACCAGATCAGAAATCCTGTAGGTGTCTGAGCTTTGCTTGTAAAATATCTAATTTTCGCTTATAGCGCGTTCCGTTTGGCATTTGGTACTTAATCCCTCAAAAAGGACATTTACGGCAAGGAAGGGATGAGGTGATGGAAACACTGGACGGACATGATACAACAGCGACGAGACAAGGACGTGGATGTTATATGTAACATTGCTTCCAGATAGAGACGCGCCCCTTCAAGGAATTCGAATATCTCAAAGAGCAGTCTTTGCACCAGACACCGGGACAGAAACTTTACCAAAGTGCGAGACACCGCCACACCGCACAGAGCACTAGTCCACCTCACCTGGCACTTTTACCCTACAATAAAACTAACGGAAGAAAGCGAGAGCGGAAAATTCATGTAAATGAAAAATTCATCCCAGAATCCATCTAGGCGACCAGGGGAGAAACTATGGAGGAATAAACTAAATAAATAAACAGTACGGCAGGTCTCGAGGGATTTGAACCCAGGTTATTCCGAATTCAAGTCCCAAGGGTAACGACCCGAGTTCCGTAACTTCGAAGCTTAAATGCAGGCTGCACTAAGCCCTCCAAGCTGGTTTGGAGGGACCACTTTCCACCTCGCCACAGCCTACTCTCGGGAACCGCTATCCAGAGACAAACCAACCGGATGACTCCCTTACAGAAGGGGCTTGAATGTCCGATCATGACGTTAGAAAATGCATAAAAGATGTAGACAAAGAGGGGAAAGTATTTTAGCAAGGAACAAGATGCATTAATTGCAGGTGATGGCCTTCACAAAACTCCTAATTTTTTATCACCTTCAAGAACTTTAAACACCAAACAGAAGGTAAAATCTCTTGTGAGATATGACCTCCTGTAACTAGGAGTTACGGCGAGTATTCTTTACTTGAATTAGCTCAAATAAATAAATTATAAACCGTTTTCATTCTTTTTAAATAATATGTGACGTAATGGGCAAACCTGCTTCAAACCTTCAATGCTTGTAAAGATTGTATTACTTTTCTTTGCATTCTTGTCCAGACCTCTCGATGTCACGCTATTTTTACTATAGTACTTCGTCAAACTCATTGAACTATCCAAATAGCTTCACGCGGGGCTCATTTGGCTGCCCTTATTCGGAGCACAGGTAGAGTTTCTCTGCAATGCAAATATCGTTTCATTTTTATATTGGTATCAAGTTCTGGATGTTAAATTCTTCATACCTGTTCGAGTCATTACTTGTTGAATTTGTATCTCAACGAAATATGCAAAATCTTCCTACCCATCCTTCATTGGCTAACTAGAATTATTTCCTTTTACTTTTGTGCTTAGAAGTAATATATTATATATTAAATAATATTTGTAAAGTAGGACTCCCCATGACTCCAAATTCTTTTTCTAGTATCTGATTGCTTGCTGACGTGCTGACATTTTAAACTGAAAATTTATTTCAGACTAGCCTAATACGCCTCATTATTTCTGCTTCGAAATCGTTGTTAGGGTTACAAGTTTGCAGAAAAACACACACTCGTTTACATAGCTTCCATGATTACTATAATAGGAATGGTGGGTTCACTAGTTATAATTTGTGTTTTTTTTTTAATTTGGTTTATTTATGGACGCTCTTCAATATCTTAGGTCATCAGCGTCCCATTCAATTTTGGGCGTGAAACGGCCGACAAATTTTGCTCAGAAGCCTCTTTTCTCAGGCTCTAAGTTCTTTATCGTGCCGTAAATGTACGACACGGGACACGGGACCCGCAATCTTGGGTTTTAGGAGGCCAGTATGGTTACCACTACACCACCAGCCTCGACCAGAATTTTCGTTTTACCCGGATTCATTATAATACAAATATCCTTGCTGACAATACAGAGGTCGTGTAGCATATACGTATAACTCGTTGGTTGATTGTCGGTGCTTAGAACTTGTAGCATTTGTTTTCTTTTCCTCCCCTCCAGGCACGATGAATAATAATTCCTTTTTCGAAACATTAGAAATATCTACATTAACCTTTTCTCGCAAAAAGTATATCCCAGGCTTTACGTTGATGAAAAACGTTGCGAGTACTCTCTCTCATATATGTTGACATTTCTAAGCTCACGAAACTTCTTTCAGAGTCGTATGTTTTCCTGCTTTCATACAAAATTGCTGTTCTAAAGCGGAATTAATACAGGATACCCAGAGGCGAGATTTCAAAATCTTGCAATTTTCAAGCACATTTAATCACAAGTTTACCACAGTCTGGTCTACCAGTATAGTATACATGGTCAATTTTTTTTAAAAGAAAGAAAAATAAATGATTTGCTTTTTCTTTGACCCTAGTGAATAAGCTAACAAATCATGAAAAGTAAATTTTACAAGAGAGCAAAAAATATTTTTTTAAATAATACTGAAACTACCTTTTTTTATAAAATGTATTAAAACTTGCATTCATTTATTATAATATTTATAGCCCTTTCAATAAAAATATTATAACGTTACCAAACGATTGTTTTGGCTTATTTTATTTAATTAATTTATTGGGTCACTTAGATAGAAAAGAATACATGAAAATTTAAGTGGAGTTTTATTTGGCTATTCACACAAAATTCAGAACATTTATTTAAATGCTTATATAAAATATAATTGACAATGTAACTTTTCATAGTGTAAGTCTGAATCAATTTGTTGTAAATCAGGATCTGTGCACTGAATATTTTGCTATAGGAATATTCATAGAAGTAATGGAGTATTTAAATGTTAATGCCTCACCTATAGTTTAGATTAAGTGCACTAAATTCGTACAGAACAGCTTAATTATGGCTAGAGCTCGGAAGTTGGACAAAATACTTTTTCTATATAGGTGGATATTCCGAGGGTGCCAAAAAATGTATACACACTTTCACAGTAGATATCCTTATAAATATCAAAGTGATGTATAGTATGATGTTCTGTAAACAGATGTGACTCACATACATTATGATAGCGTTGCTACGTGACAGGTAAATGAACAATGAACAAATGAAGCCAAGATTATCGAATGATGTTCTGTAAACAGATGTGACTCACATTACGTTATGCTAGCGTTGCTACAACAAAATGGAGTCAAGATTATCGTTTGAACAGCGGAAAAAAATTTTGAAGTGATATTGGAAAACCGAGAATGTTGTAGAAGTTCAAAGGCAATGGAGGCGTGTGTACAGAACAGAACCACCAACGTGAGTAACAATTCTGTCTTACCCGCCATCCATGCACTCTATGGAAATGAGGAATTTTATTTCCAACGGGATGGAGCACCACCACATTACCACCGAGGTGTACGTCCGTACCTTGATGACAATCTTCCAAGGCACTGAATAGGACGAAGAGGTCCGATTGAATTTCCACCGCGTTCTCCGCATCTAACGCCGTTTAACTTCTGCCTATGGGAACTCTAAGGATGTCGTATACCGTAGAAAACCAGCTACACTGGCAGTACTTCGGGAAGAAATTGAAAAAGCATGTGCTGCAATCGCTGAGGACACTTTCGCAAACGTTACTCTATCAGTAGTTCAACGTACTCAGAAGTGTATTGACGTCGATGGCGGGCATTTTGAGCAACCGTTGTAACTGTAAAAGTCTAAGATGATTTTCTGTTTGTGTGAATTCAGTTTTGTTGTGTTAACACAGTTTTTTTTTTTTTTTTTTTTTTTGCTTAAAGTGTGTATACATTTTGACACCCTCTGTATTTAAAAGTCCAATGGAAATGAACTTGCTTGGGTACATTTGGGGTTGTAGGGCGAATTTTTATTTCGCCCTTTTGGTCTTCTGTTGCCAATTTTAAGATTTAAAGCTTTATTTGCCTGTTTTGGATCGTAATGTATTTTTTATGCAATTACTCACACATTTTAAAAAGCACATAAAGAGTTTCATTATATCGAAGAGAAAAAGTTATAAAAATTAAATAGATATTCACTTAAATATATCTATTGATAAACTTGTTATACATATATTTATTTTTAAGCAGTCAAACACTTTCTCCTCAACTCATTAACTTAAGCTTTTTAAATAGCAGAAATTTCATTAGTGAAAGGAAAGTACGGTTACCTCGGGTATACGAATAGAGGTGATAAGAAGGCGAGGGAAATATAGTCGTTTTTAACAGCCCTGGCGAATGGCCTTGTATCGATCTGCGCGAGACAATTTTAAAATTTGTAGTGGGGGTAACTTCTCAGCTGCATAAATCTAACAAACAATTGCAAGCGAGAAAGATGGGAGGGGTACAGCTATGCAATAAACCATCCCTACAATGTGTTCAATACAGAAATAAAAGAGATACTAATATGATTCCTCTATAAACAGAAAATAAACTAGATCAGAAACTTTTGCTCATTCTAATACTTTATCTTGATCAACATTTCCGTGATTTCCTGAAAGACGAAAGTTCTGTTGTAACTGTGTGAGTCCTCCCAAAATAACTTGCTTTAAATATGCTCCAATCACTTCAGTGGAAGTAGATGGTGAATAACGTTCTCTCTGTATTTATACCTTGGAAAAAAAAAAAAAAAACGTTTGTTGTTTGTATCCATTGAAGCTTAAGTACTTCAATTATGCAATAAAGAACATTTTAAGTACTCTAAATGACTATTTAAATTATATTACAGCCTATTTTCAGTATTTTAAGTGCCTTTTTGCCTGAAGGTAAAACCAACATAAATGCCTGAACTTCAAGACATAGCAGCTGGTTTCCAACAACCATAAGGAGATTTTGAAAGGTAAATTCCCAGTATGTCTAGATGCCGTGGCTAATCTCAGCTTTTCGAGCTTAATACTTGGTAATAGCTTTTGGACATTAGCTAAAGAGCTATCTGTTTAACAATTATGTATTAGCAGGTGTGTGCATGTAATTGCCGATAATGGAAGATCCACATAATTGGTTTTGGCGCGCAGATTCACTGATATAACGACATTGTCGCGTTAGTTGAGCGAGAATTTGCTTGGTATCAGACTGTCGTTGTGATTTATTGATACGACAATGCATTAGTTCGAATCACACACGCATACATTTCTTGTTTAGCTTCCCTCTGTGGCGGATATGGTAACCCACACATGGGATTATTATTTCATCACTCAGTAACAAATTCTAAAGTATCATTCACGCCCTCTTCCTTCCTTTTTAAAGGAAACATCTGCCGTGGACTGACAGCCCCTCCAACTGCTAAAACAGAATGTACAGTTCCATAAAGAGACAAACAGCTTATTTAAACAATAAAGTACAAAGCTCGCCTTGCCTCGAACGACACGAGACGTTCACAAACAAATGAACATCTTCCCACGCTGGATATGCAAGCAAAATGGTGTCCAGCTAAGAGGCATTTACCCCCTTCTCCCACCATTATTCATAAAGATTAATTACGGAAATGAAGGCGAGGAAGTGGAGTGGATGAGAGAGGCAGGATGGTGTTTAATATTTCGTTGCGAGTTTTTTTCCCCCTTTTCTGATACTGTGATAAACACGCAAAGCAAAAAATTAAAAACGCTTCAGCGGGGGCCTGCTCGCTATAAACTGTGTGGCTTGTAGTTTTAAAGATACGTGTGTCTCAAAGACTAGCAAAAGTTCAGTCACCCTCGGTTTTTCATTAGCTACCAGGCCTTGCAGCAGTAGCGCCTAAAAACGAACTCATTTCCATTTCAGTTATACTACTCGAAATATTAACAAAGTTCTTCGAATTATTTATTGTATGAAATATTTAATCTAGTTCAGAAAACTGTAGAGTACATTCAATAGAAATATATTTTATAACCAGACAACTCAATGTTTTAAATTAAAAGAAGAAAAAATCCACTTTACTGTTGGTAGAAACTAAGCCTTTAAAATAATTTCAAAAATGGATAAAATAGTCAAAACATTCAATGAAGAGCGTTTAAAGAAAGCGCTCAAATTAATCGAACACTCGACCATTTCCTTGGTCTAGTGGTTAGCGTTGCTGACTGCTGGCTGGGAGGCCTGGGTTCGATTCCCGGGGTCTACTTAGGAATTTTTTTAAGATAGGGAGGTCCGGAACGGGGTGCACCCAGCCTCGTGAGGACAATTGGGATGGAGAAGTGGCGATCTGCGATCTAGTAAGCCGCGATTAACGGAATGCGGTGTGCTGATCACATGCCCCCTGCAATACTGCACTCTACCAATGAAATTATGTGATGGAGGTAGAGGACGCAGCGATTGTCGCGGTAAAGCCCAGGCCCACATGGGGCTATAAAAAGACTTCACAGAGAGAATCAAAGACTTTTTTTAAGAAAATCTTCCCTCTGACACGTTAATTTATGGCAAATTAGTGACACAATTAGGATTTAGCATTTAATCCATTACTGAAATCTTCTAAATAGAAACAGAAGTTCCTGAAGAAAATCTGACATCATAGAGCTTCGGTCTTGAACAGTTGCAAAGGTGGAAAAAAAAAAAAAAAAAAAAAAAAAAAAAAAAAAAAAAAAAAAAGACTTGATTGCTCCTCAATAACGCGTCCTCTTTGAGGTGTTTGTTTGGACATTGCCTCCAAAAGCGAAAAGGCTGCACAACAAGGAAACTAGAGTATTCATAAAAGAATACACCAATTATGACATTCATTTTCATAAATTGTATAATTACATGAATTATAATTATTTTTTTCTTACCGACAAGGGTGACCGAAATGTTAATACACGCATACCTGAGCGGGAAGTCTGGAGTTCGATTCCTGTCATGAATTTCCTCTCAGACCGAGATTTTTTCAGATTTCCCTCAGTGCTCATAAATGGCAAATGCAGACGACGCGCGGAACCCTAAACTTAGATCTGGAACACTTTATTTTTTAATTAAAACATCCTGTCCCAACATATCATTTCATCTCATAAATCACCAGTGTTAACCCATCTGATAAAATGGGCGTTAAACTCGCTTCAAAAACATTTCTTCCTTTACGTAAGTCTGTTACGTCACAGATCCACTCGTTTCCAATATTCAAGCATTCAAATTACGCGTATGTTTTAAAGTACGTACCGATTTATTTTAACAAAAAGAACATCATTTTAAAACATTTTATTTTTATTTCTTTTTTTACACTACTACTCCACCTTACTAAGGCACTTGTCATAATGGGCAACTAGTTTTTATCTGCCTTCGTCAAAGAAAGTTGCCGCCTGTGATGAAAGCCAGCACATTTCCACGACCGTCATTAAACTGTCTAACCTGCTTCTTCACCACTCATTATTGTGATCCAACGACCCACCAACTGTGTGTGAGATTTATGGAGAAACAATTCTTGTATAGATACTGTTCATTTTTGTAAATTTTTTGTACTGGTGTTTATATTTTATTTAATTCTGTTTCCATATATTCAGTCCCAATTCTATTATTTCTAGTGCAGTCTTTAACTGCTGTTCAGAAGTTTCGACTTTATTTATATCTTTTTTCTATTGCGTTCATGTTTAAGTACCATATAACAGCTGAAGGACAGCCATAACATTATAAAATCTTCAGATTTCGTTTATGTAGTTAACTTATTTATTTATATATTATTTCTTTACCATAGTCATGCTACTTTATATATTTAAAATTCGAAATGTTGTAGTATACATACATTTGACTGTCATCTTTCTTTTAAAATCCATTATTTTTATCTTATCAGCAGATCATTTCAAATTATACTGTTTACAAATATGTTATAGTTTAGTTTTTATTATATTCCAAAATGCTTTTTTTTAACATATTATTAATTAGATTAATCCATCGTTCCATTTTCGTACCAGACGAGTATAATATTGCTGTATCTTAATTACAACGATTTGTTTAAACATTTTGCTTCCATATGTATAGCATTGAAGTTAGATTAGGTTGGTAAGGCAAGTGCAAACGTTACAGTTCTATTAGGCAGACACACGACATGAAAACCTTAGATCAATTAATCGAACGCGATCTCTTCTGCAACAGTGGTAAACACTTTCGTTCATATCTAACGCTTTCCCTTATATTTGTCCTTTAACAGTTCCAATCCCAAAGATTTCTCGTCGTAGTAAGTTTCTGTGAGTATAGTCTGGCGATCGGAAGAAGGCAAGCGAAAGGAATGTGATACGCAACATTAACACTCACTCACTCACTCACCCATAGTTAGAAGTCCAGCGGGCGTGCAAGATCTGAGTCTAATTGCTTAACATGTGGCAACATGGGTACCTTCGTGTACAAGACCCCTCACTCGCCTTCTTCTGATCGCCAGACTTATATTACACCGTTCAAGGATTCTCTTAGTAATATGACAGCTGTCAAGAGTCAGCAAGAGCTGGCTGTCGTACCTTATGCTGTGATATGACCTATAATAAGCCTTTTACATGGCATTAGGCTAATGTGAGCTGGGAATGTTTACAGATAAATGGCCGAGGAGATATGCAGTACCTCCCAACTTCCGAGCTTACGTAACGATGTTGAAGAGTATAAAATCCCAGGGCTGCGGTCGTTCAGCCGTAAAGTCATAATCGTTACTTTAACTACCTAGCGCTGCAAGTAACCCTCAGAACATGAAATGCTTGAAAACCTGCTAGCGTATTCTGTATTCATACATAAAGTACACGTTTCTTCGCTTTTCTTAAGGACGCATCTAACTTTTTGAGTGTTTGTGATCGTTAAGATTGCACTGTGCTAATGCATAGCAGGCTACGGTTATCTACGTTTTATGAAAGTGTGTCAAAATTCATGTGCATTACCCTTTTGGGAATATTAAAGCTTTAGTTCGTGTATATCGCTCGATTTCATTGCAACCAGTTCAACATATATTATAAACTTAATGACGGATGTTGAGACTCCATTTCAACTTGGAAAAGCTGCCAATTTTATTCAGTCAACTTCAAATGCACAGCAAGTTATCCCCCATTACATAGTTAACAGTTATTAACTCCTATTTACAATAACTTTATGTAGTATGCATATTAAATACGAGTCACATAATATAATATGATATGATACATTACTTTCTCTCTCTCTTATGCAATATTACAAGGGTGAATCAAATATAAACCGGATTTTAAAAATTTATTGAAACCAAATTGTATAAAATTGGGATATATCTCTTTTTTGTACATAATTTCGAGAAACGCCTTTTTCCCATCTGATAAGACGCTTCTTGGGATTCATCTCAATGCTTATTTTAAAGGTAAAAGCATAATAATCACATTATGGAACGTGTTCTAATGCTGTTCAGCAGATTTCCTAAAGATTTTCCCTTGTCACTTGGTTTTACTTTGAAGGAGAAGAACTTTTCCAATACGTTGTTAATATCTTTTTTGCCAAAAGGCACATTTTACCTCAACCAGAAGCTGGCAATAATAAGATTCAACGAAGTACAAAATGTCTTGGAAGTCCAGAAAACATCAAGAGAACCTTATAAGTGAGAGGCGAGTTTCTGCTTTGAAGGAGCGGATTCCACGCTTGCTTCGACTCAAGTCGAATGCAGCTTTGTTTCATCGCAGGTCTCTCCCTAATCCAGCTATTGGCTCAAAAGCCTTTGATTCTCGGCAAGAAGCCGAGGAACCCACCTTCCCTCATCAGAAATTATGGATTTAATATTTCCAAAACTTATCCCAGCTTAAGAGCCGATTTCAGAAATCTTCAAACTGACACACAGAGTCTTGAACGGCTCGAATGTTTGTTTCCGTTACGTTCGTCCATGACTTTTATTTGCCACAGTATCTCGTCCTTCTGTGAACCTTCTGTGCCACTTATGTATGTCCTAGACAGCGTATTATCCCTAAACCGTTCCCTTAAACTCCGCAACTTTTAGCCTGTTTTACGCCCTACCACGACAAAAACGCATGCATCATCAAATACACTTCTTGCTCAGACCTGATGCCACTGGCATTAGGAACTGGTCTCCTCCTTACTCTTGAAGTCTTCACAAAGACACGCCTCGTTACTTGTTAATCACATGCGGTTAAATCAAAACCCTCATAGATATAGTGCTGAAATTCTGAAATTCATTTTCTCTACACTCTGGCGACTCTTGAGATATAATTTCAAAATGGTGACACGCTTTTTACGAAATAAATATGCAAATATGTAATGGACAATTATACATGTTTAAAAGTTTCAAATGTACGCATAGAATTTAGGTTTCTGGAAGAAATTTCACGATATTCACAAATAAACGAGTGGGTAAGTTTTCCTTTATCCTAAAATATTCCTGTATTTTAGAAAAATGTTAACGTGTATTATTTAGAGATATGTGTCATACATTATTTAAGCAGTTGCTCCTTATGCTTTTTTCTGGAAAAGTAAAATATATATTTTTTAGAGTGGGAGTTCCCAAGAGACCTCATTTTATTTAGAAGTATTTAACTATATTTTTAAATTTTGGCACCTATGTTATATATATACCGAGGGTGCCAAAAATGTATACACAGTTTCACAGTAGATATTTATTTAATATATTTCAAAATTGGGATGAAAAACAACAGTAGTGTGTAGTATGATATTCTGTAAACAGATTTGCTCACATATATTATGATAGCGTTGCTACGTATAGGTAAATCAACAATGAACAAACGAAGCCAAGATTTTCGTATTATGTTCTGTAAACAGATGTGACTCACATTACATTATGCTAGCGTTGCTGCAACAAAATGGAGCCAAGATTATCGTTTGAACAGTGGAAAGCATTTTTGAAGTGGTGTTGGAAAACCGAGAATGTTGTTTCAATTCCAAAGGCAATCGAGATGTGTGTACAGAACAGAACCGCCAACGCGAGTAACAATTGCACGCATTCGAGATAAATTTCATACCGTATACCGTAGAAAACCAGCTACACTAGCAGCACTTCGGGAAGAAATTGAAACGGCATGTGCTGCAATCGCTGAGGACACTTTCGCAAACGTTGCTTAATCAGTAGTTCAACGTACTCAGAAGTGTATCGACGCCGATGGTGGGCATTTTGAGCAACTGTTGTAACTGTAAAAGTCTAAAATGATTAGTGATCATCATTTTGTGTTTGTGTGAATTTGTTATGTTAACACAGTTTTTTCTTTGCTTGAAGTGTGTGTACATTATTGGAACTCCATGAAGAACTGTTACATATGAGTGTTCAGGAAATATACTGAAAAGTTTAATCCATTTCTGGGAAGTTATCCAACATACCCGGAGTTTGGTAGGCAGTTATTAAGGCCAAGAAAGGACATTTTAATGTTGTTACTTGAGCTAATAAACATATTTGTATGCTGATTTATTTGTTTGTGCTCATCTCTAATTACAACCTACGTTACCGTTGCATAGCTTCATGTTCGTTAATAGTTGCATGTCATGCATCAGCGGTTCTCTCTTTTAAGCTCACAGTTTTAACGCTGGCAGCGAAAGCTTTGATGCTTGTCATCCATCAATAAGCTGTCAAACAAAGCCCTTTCAGTCTTACTGAAGCATGTCAACAAGTGAATAATTAACGCAGTCTTGTGTGCCATGCAGATCAATGCCTTTCTCCGCAACCAAAAAGCGCTGGATTAGTGAACGGTGGTGGTGTTACCTGTAGAACGCATTGCGTGTATGTCGTGGTTATCACGAAACTTTATACTTCATAATCCAGGCTTTGTCTTTACCCACAATATTTATCATATTGCAGCCTCATTTTCAGTTTAAATAACTTCATTCCAATAGCGCTGAAGTGTGAGATGGTCCATCCCCATTGCCCTTGGATGCCTTTCTGCCTCTGGTGGTGTTGATGATAGGTGTTACCTTTATGGTTATAAAATGCTATACATTAAAATATTTATTTATTAATGGGTCGTCGATCGTATATGCTTAACTATGTGATACACATTTAGAAAGAAAACCACAAACAAAATAAAATAATTACATTTAAAATATATATAGTTGCATTTTAACAAAAATAAATTGCTTCTAGCTTCGCTAACTTTGGCTAGGAAAATGCCCATATTAACCAATTTCTGTGATCCGCAAACAGGTTCCAACATGCCGATCAACCTCCAATTTCCGTAACAAAACTTTCTGGAAACAGCGTTTTCCTTAGTGCTCCCAATGGGTACATTCGGCCAGAATATGTACCCACTACTCATCCCCTCCACAAAATGGGCCGATTCTCCTAGCAAAACTCCCTTAAGCACGTACAACACCTTGGTGAAGCATGCTCTCTGTATCCCCTGAATTTCAGGGCATGAAACGGTTGACAAATTTTGCTCAGAGGCCTCTTCTTTCAGGCTTGAGGTTCTTTATCGTGCCGAAAATGTACGACACGGGACCTACGGTATTACTTCCCTTCCGAAGGAAGTGTACTTAAGATTTTCACGCCCGAAAATATCCATCGACCCTAGCCGGGATCGAACCCACGATTTCGGGTTTAGGAGGCAAGTACGATTACCACTACACCGCCAAGAGCGACAGGGTTAGTTCGTATTTTACACGTTGAATGATATCGGTATAATCTAAATTCGCAAATTACGTACAGCGGTAATTATTAAAAGCGATTGGCGTGACCTTGACCCAGCGAGTGCTGCGCTCAGCTGCAAACGACGGCCAAAAATATTCTCTGGGTGTTTTAATGTATTTTACTTGTTTATCTTAATAACTTTCATCTAGTTTCGTTAATTTTATACTCTGAAAGATTGTACCACACGGTCAAGTTTTATAGCTTTTTAATGTGTTTTGCTCCTGCCGCTTCATATAATAATGGGCATGTTTTCTAATGCACTGCTTTTTCTGAATGGCATAAATACTTATTTCAGTTAATTTGCAAAGATAATTACACTTTGCAATTATACACTTCTCTGGCGATTCAGAGGTCTCCGTGGTAAGCTAGGAATGCATTAAATAAGTCATCCAAATGTACAAGCTCATTTTTATTCCTTCCTAATCTTCAAAAAGCATCCCTCGTCTGCATCTTTCTGTTTATGTCTATTCCCACTTGTCTTGTTTGTTGGCTTACGTAACTGTATTCCCCCTTTAAAGGGGCTAAAATAGAAAACTTTCTTTAAAATATCATACATTCTGCTAAATATTTTTTTTCCCCATTTTCATTTCCATTTCGATCCAATGCACAATAAAATTATTCATTTGTCTTTGTCTTTATTGGACATACATTTCGCATTTTCTACTATTTGATACATATAAAGTAACGCAGATATTTAATATACTTATTATCATTGTATGCATTGTATACCAGTTATTTCTAGCAAAATTGCCTCTTGCACAATGCGGAAGGGAAAGTGGTTTTTCAATGATATAAGGTAAAGCTGATGTTCATTTAATTAACTTTATTCATTTTGAATGTAACGAAGGAACTTTCTATTTAAGTTTGAGCGAGGCTGTTTCCTTGCGGCACTTTATTTATGTTTGACATATTGTGTTTCTGTTCAAATATGACTGAAACATATTTTAAACAATTAAGAAATATTATAAGAATATTTAGAACAAGGATGAATTCATACTTAATTCTAAGTAAGGTATATACATCCTTTGATAAAAAAAATCTTGAACACAAATTCTAAGTCCTACTCGTTACAGCGCGCGTTTTACAAAGTATCCAAGCAAAGCTGTGTAGCCACTGCAGCAGTTACGTTATATTATGCACTAATGACGCTGCCCAGTGTGTGTTCCGTTAGCTCTGTGGCAGAGTGTGCATTGATGCCGGGCTTAGGAGCGTAATAAACCTTCGTACCATATTATAACAAATTAGTTTCAGTATTTGTGCTATCTAAATGCAATATGCTGCACACGCATTCCTTGCACGAAGGACAAAAGTTGACTTATAGACACAAATTCAAGAAGTCTGGGATGTTGTAAGCCTATCTCCCTTATTCCTGTAGAAATCAGACGTCTTTGTCCCGAAGATTGAGAGCAGTTATACATGCTGATCGTTCATACACCTAACATTAATTTGCGTTTATTTCTACGTGTTATTATTTTAGAAAATAAAGGTTTTTATTCATGTATTTATTTAGTTATGTGTAAAGAATGCGTTAGTTTGTGTGTGCATAGGTAATGTCAAAAAACTCAAATGACACGTTAAAATGTAATGTGATATTAAGGCAACACGATGTTCTACATATACATTTATAAAACCAATAATAAAAATAAAACGAAAATGTTGTGTGGGATTTGAACCCAGGAGCTTCGTAGAAGAGCAATGCCTCCTAAACCGCTCGGTCACTGCTACTGTATACTAACAGTCTTTACAGGTGCTTATGAACGTGACCATTATGTTTACAGGCAAAGCGCCCATTGCGATATGAAAGTCGCTGCATGCGCGTTGTGAATACAGCGTTAACGAGCGTCCCCGGAGTTCTCCGACACGTAGAATCTGGGGGTGACTCTTTTTATTTTATTTTCTTATTTTTTTTAAATTTTTGTATACATAGATCTCATAGTAGGTTCTTTCAGCACCGAAGCCAGATCCTTAAGGATTCTTCTCTAGTTTAAAAACTGAATTGAATTGAACTTAACTTAACTTAAATGAGTACAACAATTCTTCATGGCCCCGATCTCTTGCAACAGAAAGACTGTGAGCTAATCTGAGGCCTGTGGGCAAAAAGCACATGTGTCAATTCTGCCTATTACAACCTTTTAACAGAATGGGGAAATCGCTTTGGAAAATAACTTAAATATCACTGAAACAGAAAAAATGCGTATCATCAACTTTAGTGATTTGAGGCAATATTTTTATTTACATTAGCTGTGAGCCAGCACGTAATTTAGGAGTTGTAAATTTTAGACTGTTTCACATAATATACTGTTCCATAATTAAAAGTGCAACCTGTGTATTTCAACGTTAGTTTAAACAAAATTAAAGCACAGAAAACTGCATTCATTGATTTGTTTTTCTTGGGGTATGCTTTTACTTGACATATTTAATTATAAGAAAAATGTTTTCAAGAGGAAAACGTCTTGTACACGAGTACACTGGGATTCAAGGAATGATTTAGGTGAAGAAGGTATGCATAATTTGATGTTAATGATGTTAATATGCTCTGGATTTATAAATACTATTCCAGAAATATAGTCTAATTTGTATTTGAAGTTGTTTTTACTAAATATATCACTATCGACAATTTTTCTCCAGATGATTTCACGATAGATGCTTCAGAAGTAAAGTGATACAGAAACCTTCCCATTAATTTGAGAACGAACCAAATAAATTCTGATATAATACCACAAACCGGGAGTAAAAACGTATGAAGGTAAACAAAATATATCCAATCTGCCGGTACACAGCAATATTCATGACATCGATTTAGATTTGGAAAAATATTATGAATATTAATTTGTGAATAGAGAACAATACAGAAATTGTCCAAAATAACACAAGTCAAAAGCTATGTACGTGCAAAACAACACAAGTCGAGTATCCGTGTTCCAATTTGTGTAAAATTAATTATTCATCCTAAATAATTATCCTTTATCTTACCACCACGGGTGGCCGAGGTGGTTAAAGCGCGGACTCGTGAGCGGGAGGTCTGGGGCTCTAATCCGGCCAGGACCGTTCTCCCTGGCTAAGGTTTTTTGCAGGTTTTCCTCAGTATTCATAAATGACAAATGCCGGAGAGGCACCCTAAACTTAGGCCTGTAACGTTTCCTTCCAAAAATAAAAATATCATTTCCCAATGTATCATTTCATCTCATGCATCATTAGAGTTCACCGCCTGTGTGCCTCATTAGTAAACATGGGCGTTAAACACTATTAAAAAAAAATTCTACAACATACATTTTATCACCAATTTTCAGTTGTATTGAAGACAATTGAAAAAAAGAAAAAGAAAAAAAAGTATATGAAAAGTGTATTATTTTAACATTCGTGTTTTTCCCCGTCGGCCATAGAACGAAACTCCTACCGTTTTCACTTGGTACTGGTTTTCAATTCAGTTCTGGATTTAAATGTAAGAAAAGATTGTATTTTTCGTTGTTTTTACCTCAATTAAAATAGTTGCTTCTTGTTTTATGAATTTCTGAGAAATGTTTACAATAAGAGGAAATGCAAATCTACTTATGATTAAGATTAAAAGGGCTATTCTCAGAGTTCAGAGCCATGGAGAAGAAAATTTGCTATCGCTTGAGAGAAGGCTGAAACTCCAAAAGGTAGTGTCTTTTCTTTGTTCCTTTTGAGCAATATTTCGTGATCTGTTTATGATGCAATTACAAATATGGAAGTACTGTATTGTTTGTTTGAGTACTATACTACAAACAATTAGCATAATTTTTCAATATTTGTACATAAAAGTGGCGTAAAACATTCAAATCTAGTTCATTTTTATGTCTTCATGCAACATTTTCTTCCTGTTATTCTTCAGTCAGTTAAATCCCAACCTAGTTCCAAGTCCTTCAGTTCAGTTTTGAATATCCTAAGAAATTAACTAAAATATGAACATTTAATGTCATTTTTTCATCTGGTTCCTAACTCAGTTTTAATATCTATGTAGTGACAAAATATTATAGCATTTTCATACTGAATAATATCTGCTTGACAACTTTGAAAGATTCAGCAACTCTAATGAACATAGCCATATGTAGCGAGTGATACTGCAAAGTTATTCGAAAATACTGTTGACGTTTTCTGTTCTGTACTGCATTTCTGTTATTGATCGAACTGTGCGTGGCAAGGTGCCCAGAATTACCAACTGCGCCGGTTGTTCCACTCCCCTTTCTGTTAGAGCCTGGAAATCCCTGCATGTCATCTGGGCCTTCGGCTACGCACAAAATCTTCCTACTAAACCGATACAATTCCTTGTGTTTCGCAAATTAACTATCAATATGTAAAGCTCTTTGGAACAACGCTATGGAACTTCGTGATGAGCGCAGGGGATACTGACGTATTCTGTTTCAGCTTGTCTACAGGTTGGTGTGTAAATGCCATGCAATAAAAACAAGGCTTATTTAATGCGGTTTGTGAATAACAAAATAAAGTTTGAAATCACAAAACCTGTATTCGTTTAAGAGACCATGAAAATTACCTCAATTTTATTTAAAGTTGCATTTGCTATTATCTTTTAAGCTAATATGTTTGTAGATTGACTTCAAAACTGCAATAAACATATATCACCAATATTTGACAACTATATACATAAGTATATTGTGTATGCGGATAGGTCCAGAAGTTTCCGGCCTAACTATTTTCTAGGTATGATTAAGACCAAACTATATTTCACTTTTCAATAGAGTTACCCTTTATTGCAATACATTTCTTGCATCTTTGAATTAACATTCCAACCCCTCCTCCAAATATGCCTGCAAAATGGGCATAAACAGCACCCATCACTTTGTCACACTTTAATTTCCTTCCTCGAAGCTCCTTTTTGAGTTTTGAGAAGAGAAAATAGTCACTGAGGGTTATGTATTGGCTGTAGGGTGGATGTCCGATCTCCTTGAAGCCACATTTCTTCACAGCTTCCTTTGCAACAAGAGCTGTGTGCACAGCGCGTTGTCGTGAAGAAGGCTCACACCAGCACTCAGATTTCGCCACCTTTTCTCTTTGATGGAAGCACGTAGTCTGTGCAGTAGGCCAGTATAGTACTCCCCATTTAATGTGATATTCCTCTCCTTGAAGTCAATGAAGAATATTCCTTCACAGTCCCAAAAGATTGTGGCCATGATCTGCATGATTGACTGAGTGACTTTGGCCTTTAGAGGCGGTGCTTCACCAGGTTTACGCCACTCCATTGATTCTCTTTTGGACAAGGGATCATAGTAGGGGACCATGGTTTCATCTCCTGTAACAATGGTTTGCAGAACTTCTCTCTCGTTGCCACGGCAGAGCTCCAAAAATGTCTGACATAAGATGACTTGTTGCTGCTTTTGGACTGAGAAAAGAAGTCCAGGCATCCATCTTGCACTTACCTTATTTATGTTTAAATGTTCATGAATAACTCTAAGAACTGTTCTTTTAGAAAGGCCCAACCTTGCTGATATGTCTGTAACTTTGAACAGCCAATCTTCCATAATTTCTCCTTCCACAAGAGCAATGTTTTCAGGAGTCCAAGGGCGGACCTGCATGCTCTTCGTCTTCAATGCTTTCTCGACTCATTCGAAAAAATTTGGCCCATTCTTTTACAGTAGAATATGAAGGGGATGCTTCTGCATATACACCGCCCAATCGCTGTTTAATTTCGTTTTGGGTAAGTCCTTCTTTTGTGAAGAACTTAATAATAGCTCGAAACTCCATTTTGAACATGTCACAATCTTCTGTACGTAGCCTTCTTTATGTAACTATATCTGAACAACTGAAAACAGCGAAGCGGAAGTTACAGGTGCAATTATTTAAATAACATATAAGGTATGATGCCAGATCAGGAATTTGTGAAGGCGATAATTCTTATCGGCGAGGCCGGAAGCTTATGGATCTACCCTTGTTTGTATCTATAAAAACTGGAACAAAGGAACTAGAAAAAATTGACCTTTTAAAATTCCACGCAAACAGAAAGAAACGATAAAATCTGCAGGCATAGTGCATAAAATCCTAAAACTCAGAATGATGAACTGCCAAACAAAAAGAACCGCATACCTCAAATGGCAGATTGAAACATACAGAATTACTAATTCCGTTATGAGTTAAAGCCTGAACTTCATTAAAAACCCTAACAAAACATACTCAGTGAGGATTAAGATTTTAATTTTCCTTTGTGCTCTAAATTTACAATTTATCAAGCATTTGACTGACCAGATACTCTAAAATTAAAGCTATCGATTAATGTTTATTCTTCAGCAAAATAGAAAGACCTAAAATGAGCATTTTATCTTTTTAAGCGTTTGATAAATAAGTATTTTATCCTATAAAATATCAATCCCTTTATTATTTATCCTAGTTTCACTAGCAAAAAGTCTTTAATTGTACGCAGATAATCTTATGATCTGAACACCGCTTTGTTTCGCCGTTTAGTTGATGATATATTAAAGTGAAAGGATTAAAGCAACAAAGGACCTAAGTTTTACTAACCTGACACAATTGTTTTTGGTAAAGCGGTAGTGACGGATATTACACATTGTAGAGGAACTTCATCTCTATTCCGTTTATATGAATTGTTTCCTGCGGTCTTTGTTTTCGCGTGTTCCGTTGATAACTCTTTTACAGGCATATAAATCGCTAAGGCTGTAAATGTTAGCAGTTCCGTAAATCTATTTTAAACCAAACAGGGTATATATATATATATATATATATATATATATATATATATATATATATATATATATATATATATATAAATATATCCGCTGGATGCCTTGTGAGGGAAACTTGAGAGGAAATTTCGCATCTTTTTGGATTATGACCTACTGTAATTTTTAGAATTGAGCATGCTGTGACGCTTTTTTTAGTTGCACGCTTTTTAATATTTCAGTTAGTAATGAACAACCGACAAAAATGCTTGAAGTGTAACGTATCTACAACGCAACAAAACCGCCACAAGTGGCCGAGGTCGTTAAGGCGTGGACTCTTGAGCGGGAGGTCTCTGGGTTCAAATCCCGCCAGAATCGTCCTCCCTGACTGATATTTATTCCAGGTTTTCCTCGGTCCTCATAAATGGCAAATGCCTGGGAGGTTCCCTAAACTTAGGCCTGGAACGTTTTCTTCCTTAAAAAAAATCCTTTCCCAAATTATCATTTCATCTTATGTATCATCGGTGTTCACCACTTCAGTAGTAAAAACGGGTGTTAAACAAACAACAAACCAGCAAAAATAACCCTATCTAGATTGAGAGGTCTCATAACATTCATTTCTGTCTAAGTCAAAAACAAAACGAACTTGAAAGTGCTGCATTGAAGTACAGATAGTTTATAAACTAAAAGATTAATATATGTCCATGTTTTTTTAAAAAATTCTAGCACCGGTTTCTTAAAAACATTGCCATATCTTCAACCTAGTTATGTGTGTCCAATAATTACTTCATGTACAAAGAACAGATTCTATTCGATTTTGTAGCAGCATTGAATTTGTGTTCTTGAACACATGTCCCACTATGTGCGATGGAATACTTCAAATATCTATTGTTGTAGGTTTCCTCAGGAACACTCCTTCCTTCAGACAGCCCGTGGGATAATATCTGGCGATCTCTGGAAAGAAACCATCCAATTCTTAGCTGCTTTTGGACGCGAAATCGCAGAAAATCTGCAAAAACCACGTCATAATAATACTGAATAGGCCCAATAAGAGCAGATAGAATAGCGCGGTTACTTTCCACAAATAAAACTTGAAAAAAAAATAAATAAATAAAATAAAACACGCTGAAAACCGAATTCATCCTCAATAATCAATCATATTCATAATCATTATGTGCAAAAAATGTAATAAGTTAGTGCCAGTCTTTTTGAAACTGTGTAGAAAATTAAGTAAATATAAGCAATTAAAGGTACCTCGTACTTTTGAAAAATCTTATAAATGGAACTGATCAGAAATATTAATTTATGTACCCATTGCGATACTCCAGTTGCTGTCAGGGTTTTCTAGTGACTTAAGGAAAGTTTCTTGGTGGGAGAGAGAGAGACATGGAGTTGTAAAGCATTTTACACAGAAACTTCTGATAGCCTTTACGATACCTATCTATAAGGTTGCCCAAATGAAATGAAAACTTTTGTAGTAGCGTCGTAATTAAGCAGAGATTTTTATTTCCTCTGGTACGTGACGTACGAGGGTAGATCCATAAGTTTCCGGCCTCGCATTCACAAAACCCTTAATCTGGTGTCATACCTTGTCTGTTAAGTTAATAATTGCAGCTGTAACTTCCACCTTGCTGTGTTCAGTAGTTCAGATCTAGCTCCATAAAGAAGGCTACATGTAGAAGATTGTGACATGTTCAAAATGGAGTTTCGAGCTGTTATTAAGATCTTCACAAAAGAAGGACGAAGAGCGTGCAGGCCGGCCCTTAGAGGTCCCCACTCCTGGAAACATCGCTCTTTAGAAGGCTTTGATTTGTTTTATTTACGGACGCTCTTTAAAATCTCAGGTCATCAGCGTCCCATTCAATTTAGGACGTGAAACGGCCGACAAATTTTGCTCAGAGGCCTCTTCTATCAGGCTTGACGTTCTTTATCGTGCCGTAAATGTACGACCCGGGACCCACGGCTTTACTTCCCTTCCGAAGGAAGCCATGCTTAGGATTTTTACGCCCGAAAAAAATTCATCAATCCTGGCCGGGTTTGAACCCGTGATCTTGGGTTTAGAAGGCAAGTATGGCTACCACTACACCACCAGGACCGACTTATAGAAGGAGAAATTATGGCAAACTGGCGACTCAAAGATACAGAAATAGCAGCAAGGTTGGGCCTTTCATGAACATTTAAACATGAATAAGGTTAGTGCCAGATGGGTGCCTCTATTTCTTTCCCCAGTCCAAAAGCAGCAGTCATTTGTTGTCAGGCATCTTTGGAGCTCTGCCGTGGCAACGAGAGAGAAAAGCTCTGGAAACCATTGTTACAGGAGATGAAATTATGGACCTCTGCTATGATCCCTTGTCCAAAAGAGAATCCATGGAGTCGCATAAACCTGGCGAAGCACCGCTTCTAAAGGACAAGGTCTCTTAATTAACCAAGAAGATCAGGACCACAATCTTTTGGCTTTGTGAAGGAATACTCTTCAATGACTTCAAGGAGAGGAACACCACTGTAAATGGGGAGTACTATACTGGCCTACTGCACAGACTACGTGCTTCCACCAAAGAGACAAGGCGAGGAAAGCTGAGTGGTGATGTGCGCCTTCTTCACGACAACGCATCTATGCACGCAGCTCTTGTTGGAAAGGAATTGCTATGAAGAAATGTGGTTTCAAGGAGATCGACCATCCACCCTACAGCCCAGATCTAGCTCCAAGTGACTATTTCCTCTTCTCAAAACTCAAGCAGGACCTTCGAGGAAGGAAATTTAAGAATGACGAAGAAGTGATGGGTGCTGCTTATGCCCATTTTGCAGACAACACTACTGACTATTTTTGGTGTGTAGGAATTGAAATGTTAATTGAAAGATGTGAGAAGTGTATTGCAATAAAGGGTAACTATATTGAAAAGTGAAATATAGTTTTGTATTTATCATACCTAGAAAATGGTTAGGTCGGAAACTTATGAACCTACCCTCGTAGCAACACCTGGTCTTGCTTAACTTAACCATTACCGAGGAACCAATTGCAGCCGTAGACATCCGTAAGGGAGAATTTGCGAATCATCACCTGAGAGATTGTAGAAACGTTTTCATTGAGCAAGGGAACTGTTCACCCATTCTCCATCGACGATTGAGATAGCACAAGGTTTGAGCATCTTTCTGAATGGGTGCTATAAAGAACCAATATTTCATCATTTCATCATGATGAATATGGTTGGAGCGGGTAAATCATTTAATGCGTTGTTAGCAATTTTAATTAGTGGATGAATTTTTCGTAAAGGTTTGTTCATAAGAAGTGAATCGTAAAGGTCCTTTATGAATATAAATGATTTTAATAATTGCAATGGAGTACCGGCTGCATTACCAAGCAGAGGACAGTCTGTTTCTTTGAAGATTGCAGTCAATCACGGACGTTCTTAGCTCCATAACCTACTGAAACGCCAGGACTGCTTGTTCACATATTCCAATCAATAGATTATTAAAGAATAAAAGAATAAATTTCATTTGAGCAAACCACAAATTAAATAGAGGACTGGAAGCGGCTGTAGTCCAGTCCCTCCTCCAGTTTTTATTAAACAATTTAAAACTTCCTACTTATCGTTAAATAAATTGCTAATTCTTTTTATATAAAACAAACTAGTTAACTGAATGAACTTAATCAATTTAAATATATTTTATTTATACTAGGCATATTATTTTAACATACTGTAAATTGTAATTAAAAACTACAACCAAAGAAATAAAATTTACATTTTTATTATATGCACACTACAATCAGTAATTGTAGATCACTTAGCACTGAAGCTCATATTATTATTATTTGAACCTTGAATCCCTCTCTTTCTTGTATTTTAGTACTTTGAGTCGGTCCTGGTGGTGTACTTGTCAAATGTGTTCAAACCCGGCCAGGATCGATGGATTTTTCAGGGCGTAAAAATCCTAAGTATGGCTTCCTTCGGAAGGGAAGTAAAGCCTAGCCGTGGGTCCCGTGTCGTACATTTACGGCACGAAAAAGAACCTCAGGCCTGAAAGAGAGGCCTCTGAGCAAAATTTGTCGACCGTTTCACGCCCTGATTTGAATGGGACACCTGTGATGTTGAAGAGCGTCCTTAAATAAACAAATCAAATTAGTACATTGATGTGTGTAGGATTAAATTTTAGTCAGTATGTAAACAATATCATCTCGTGCAGAGTATTAATGTTAGATCATTGTTGAAGTCTGCTCTCTGCATACTGTTAAACGATTCCCAGTTCATATTTGAAAACGTTTGTGCTAATGCTGCTAATTATACTTTCATAACCACACCCAATTTTCTTTTCTATCACCCACATTGTCTGATTCAACCCCCCCCCCCCACCCCCGCATCTACAAAACCGCTGCTGTAAATGGCGGAGGAAAAGTATTTAATATCCCTCCCTGTACTGTATGTCCCACACCAACAGTACACGCTTATGGCTCATTATTTAGTTTTGCCTAGCAGCGAGACAGCCTGGTGACGATAATGGCCCTCTATACGGGGGTGGGTCTCTCCCGCACTGCGCAGTCTACGCCCCTGTTACAAAAGCACGTGATAGAATGAGAGATGGAAGAGGCGGTGGAATTTCAAATGAAGGATGCGGCGATATCTTAACGACCTCGCCGATGATGGTGCTTTTTTGTTTATGGTCCGGATCCTACGATATAAACATGTAAGGCGAATGCACTCTGCTTTTCTTCCTACAGAAATGGGTGGTTGGAAACTACTGCGATTACAGATTATTTTATCGCAGAATGCCATAACTTGCAGCACTCGGTATTTAATGAGACGAAACTGATCTTCTTTTTGTTCTCGCTGGAATTTAGGTCAGTAAACTCGTATCTTGGTTGTCGAGAACATGTAAAAAATTAACCTCAGCTGATGGAAATTAATGAGGCGACACGCTTTAATTGCAGTTAACCAACACGAACACATCAGAACCCGAGAAATCGGCTACAAGATCTTGCGCTTTTAAAGAACTGTGAATCTCCTTGTTAAAACAGCCACAACCGCCTTCAGATAACTTCTGTTGATGTTTTTATTGAACTGTAGGTAGGCAAGAGAATGTCTATCAAAAGTGGAACTACTGTTTAAGCAAGACAATGTTTCCAAGTCGCATTTATTGTTATAGCGGCGCAATTATGCTTGTCTATATTCTAGATCTAGATTTACAGTCCTCAAATGTTCCTTTAAAGCTCTTTCGCTGTCCTAAGAGTTAACTCTAGGTTCAAAATCCTAAATTAGCAACCTAAATATTTTTTAATTTGTTCATTAATAGTTTACACACTTTAAAGCCATAAACCAACAAATAAATGTACCTTTTTGTTGTAGTGTAACCTTACACGATAATCATAACACTATTTCATTCAGAAGTATATAAAGATCATAACATATTAATATAAATAGCTAATAACGATATATTACTCGTTAATTTTAATTCTGGAATATATCGGGCTTAATAGGAGAAATTTGTATCCAAGTTCTGCTTATACGCATTCCACACAGTTCCTATAATTGCTTTTTAGATAAATGAGAACAGAATATGATTTCTCACCCAAGAAATTTTTCATAAATACTGTCGTAAACTTTTTTGATATTTTGAAAAAAGCTAGGGCTTGGAGAAGTAGGCAAGCCCGAGCCTACACAGTTCGCTACTGAAAAAACTATAGCTATACACATTGTGTTATTCCTGATGCACATTTTCCTTTGGTTTGGTTTATTTACAGGCCCTCTTAACATCTCAAGTCATCAGCGTCCCATTCAAATCAGGGCGTGAAACGGTCAGAGGCCTCTTCTTTCAGGCTTGAGGTTCTTTTTCTTGCCGTAAATGTACGACACGGGACTCACGGCTTTACTTCCCTTCCGAAGGAAGCCATACTTAGGATTTTTACGCCTGAAAAAATCCATCGTTCCAGGCCGGGTTTGAGCCCGCGATCTTGAGTTTAGAAGGCAAGTACGGTTACCACCACACCACTAGGACCGACTTTCTATCCACATTTTCGGCTTACCTGTTTGTTTGTATCTAAATATATAATAATAAATGCTGTTAACAGCACAAAAATGCTTCATGGATTTTCCCTGGGAGGTCCTCGCAAACACCCGGAGGGGTTCTAGATAGTTAACTTTATTAAGGTTTGACAGAAACATGACTTGAGTTCAGAAATGCAGAAAAAATAATGTAGAAATTATTCCCGGAGTCCAAAAGTCTTAAAAGTTAGATTTTAGATTTTCTAAAAAATGGACTTTTCGTTTTTTAACTCTAACAATAGCATCTTCCTAGGTTTTCAAAATGAAATGAGAAAACATACAGAAATTCCGAAAGAGTGTAAAAACAAACATATCAGCCCAGTACTTTCACAGTCACTCGAGCGGCAATGATAAATAAACTGGCATATTTACTCCAGTATTTCGGTTCTTTAAATCTTGTTCTCTTTTGTTTTGTTTTCTAGGCTTTGAGTGATGGCTTTAAATAAAGTGTAGGAGCTTTCGTTACACTGCACTTAAAACTGTTTTTCTACTTTTATCAGGCATCAGAACAGGAAACAAAAACTCCTTAATCTTCTGCTCGAGTTATTTATTTACTTGGGCACATCAAGTTTTCTAGTCCTTTTAGGCCACATCAACCTTTTTACGACGACACTGTCACTTAACTACAATGTCTGCTTTTATGTGTTGCAGAGGTTTCACAGTAAGGCGCTAGAATTTTAATTTGTTTCAGAGTAGTTCGTGTGTTATGGCACATTGCTTAAAATTAAGTTAATTTGCGTTGCCGGCGAGGATTTAGGCCGGTTGCACACAGGGCGTCCAAGCATAAAGCTATTAAAAAATAAGATAGAAGCAACAAATTAAGTTCACAGTATTAAAAATGAGATTGAAACAATTGCAACTAGATCAAACGTATGCAATGCAACGACAAGGCGCATTAGGCACGCATATGTATACAACACCGCTCATTAATTTAATTATACCTATCATTTACATGAAATGATCATTTAAACCAGTTGGTGTTTAGTATTTGGCAAATGAAATGTTTAATTACCAATTTAAAATGTTGTTGCTTATATAAAAAGAGATGATTTTGCAACAAAATATGCCTACACTAAAAACCTGGAACGGTATGTTTCATTGACTGGGTCAAATGTACATATCAGCCCATACACTTAAGTGTCCATGTTGTTTTCTGTACTACTATCAACCACAAAGTGTGCATCAAGATCGCATTGCTAGACAAAACCGCTGCATGCAGTTCAGTTTGTTAGTTATAGTTAAAGTGATTATATGATTGCTACGTCTCTAAGGGTAGAAATATCACTTGAAAAACCTGCTGCAATTGCCACATTGACGAAGGTAGATTTATTGATTTGTTAGATTGTTACAAAAAATTATTATTGGGGGTTGCAATGTACTCTTGCCCACCACACAAATACAGACAGCAACCAAGTTTACCAGAAGAGTTTTTAAACAGCAAAATGTGATAACAAAACCATTAGAATTACCAGTGAAAGGAAGAGATTTAAAACCGGAACCAAATATAATATATCTCGTACAAATGATCAAGAAGACTGTGTCTGTTACAACAGTAAAAAGGACACTCTTAGATGCTGATCTATGGAGACGTGTGGCAGGACCGTAAACATTGCTAAAAGCCTATTAACATACAGAAGGCAATTCAATGGGAGGAAAATTGATACAGCTGAATGGTCAAAAAACTTTTCACAGATGCATCCAAAAGTAAGCGCTTAGGTACCAGGAGAAGAATATAAGTCCGCCACGGTAGTAGTAACAATACTTGCCTCCCAAACCCAAGATCGGGGGTTCGAACCCGGCCAGGACCGATGGATTTTTTCGGGGCGTAAAAATCCTAAATTCTTTCGGAAGGGAAGTAAAGCCGTGGGTCCTGTGTCGTACATTTACGGCACGAAAAAGAACCTGAAGCCTGAAAGAAGAGACCTCTTAGCAAAATTTGTCGGCCGTTTCACGCCCCGAATTAAATGGGACGCTAATGACCTGAGATGTTAAAGATATCCGTAAATAAATCAAACCAATCAACAAAATTGCAATTTTCCCATTATTACAGTCGCTCAAACTGTTTAATTTGTAAATGAATACCAGTTTTGATGTTATGTGTTAAAATGTATTGAAATGAAATGTTATAATATTCATACTAGTGGGGGAAATTAGCAATAAAGATGAAAGTACCTTAGTAAACCATGTAAAGGCGTTTTTCGCTTAGACAGAAGGTCTAATTGATTAGAGAGAGCAAAACAAAGCAAACTTTTCTGTTGCTACCAATGTAGGCATCATAAAAAGTTTTTGTAATTTAAAAATAACACGAAATAGTTTCAAAAAACTTCAAAATAACAAACATTAACAAGGCATTATTACTATACTGTGGTATTTGGAAGACACTAAGATCGACAGAGAAAGCAGAAAGTCGGTGCAACTTTGCTCACGATGTATAACATGCCATTTAAATCTAAACCTATTATTATCAAGGCATTTCCTTTCGAAGAATGTCACGCTTTCATTAAACTTCTAGATCTGTATTTTCCACGTCTTAACAACCAGACCATAAACACTCATTAAATGTCTTCTGCTTGAGCAGTAAAACAGCAAAAAAACAAAACAAACAGCAAAGCGTTCTTAGAGGCGCAGCTCACTTGTGCAATGCAGAATTAAAATGGCCGTGCGAGGTACGCGGCACAATTAATCGATCTGCGCTCCACATTTTCATTTAACTCCCCTGCGACTTGTCCCCCTGCGAGTTATTGCGTTCTGTTGCTATGCTAACTGGAGTCGCTCTGTGGCTGTGTTCAAATCGTGATTATGTTGCTGTTGCCAGCAACTGCCTGCCATTTGCAATCCTTGAAATGAACACTTTTTTGCTCCAGGGTTTAACATTTTGTTTCCCATTTGATAAAAGTGGAGAGAAATGTGTTGTAAAAACAGCAGCAGAAGAACTTGAAATTCAAAAATGTCCGTTTTTTTAATTTTAATCCTTTTATGTTGCTTTGAATTACGAGTTTTGATTCCAAATGTTCGTTACAGAGGTATAGAATTACTTGCACTGCTTACAACTTTTGACCTCCAATAGCTTTTACCTTGTTAGAAACACTTTCAACTTCCCAAAATTCAAACATTTCATCTGATATTTATAAAAAATATGATTTTAGGCGCATTATTCATGCCTAATTCTTTTTATGTAGAATTTTCTCATCAGCATTAGCACTCAAGAGACAATGCCTGTTTCGGTCTTGATGTCATATGACTATCTCATTGATTTCCCTTCATTAGATTTGTACAAATTAATTTCGGAATTAAAATTGGAACATTTGTCTCCCATTATCTTCTTCCGTCGCTTCTTTTTTCACTGTATTTACCCTACTCCCTGTATCAATGCTTGGGTCAGTTGTCTGTCGGTGAGCTATTTGTTAATTCTTTGAAAGGGTTGCCAAGATGACAACAAACGCACAAAAAACAGACATAGATGAATGATGAAACGGAAGGTAAATGCGTGGTAAAGAAATACTAGCCCGGCATTTGAGCTTTCTTAAAATGGAGTGAGGAAAATCATGGAAAATCTCAATCAGGTTAGTCGGCCGCTGGATTTGAACCTCAGACTTCCCGAAGAAGAGTTCCAAGCATTATCGCATGAGCCAACGCAACCCTCACTGTCTCCCAATATAGTACGTAAATAGAGTAGGAAGTTAATGTATATATTTTTATAACTATTTTAACAATTACAACTGTTTGTCATAACTTCGTTATGCGCATATAAAAATGACAAACTCTGGTACAGAATTATACAACAAAAATAACAACAACAACAATAATAATAATAATAATAATAATAATAATAATAATAATCTGTAATACGTCGTACTGGGACCTAGATTTTTTAATAGTGTTTAACGCCCTTTTTACTGCTGAGACATAACAGGCGGTGGACAATGATGATACACGAGATGAAATGATATATTGGGAAAGGATTTTTTAAGGATGGAAACGTTCCAGGCCTAAGTTTAGGGCTCTTCCCCGGCATTTGCCATTTATGAGGACTGAGGAAAACCTGGAAAAAATCTTCAATCAGGAAGGACGGTCCTGGCGGGATTCGAATCCCAGACCTCCCGCTCACGAGTCCGCGCCTTAACGTCCTCGGTCACCCGTGGCGGTTTGGCACCTAGAAGCCTATACCAGGACACATAGTTTACAGTTCCTATAGTTTATTATATTCATTTCTCTCTTAATTTTTTTAATATTACTTGTACAGATTGTATCATTAAACAAAAGTAATTAACAAAAACGCAAATGAACAAAACAACCTCAAATTAATACACTCAAAAAATTCTCTAACTGGCAGCCAGTTAACAAACTATAATTGATAGCCAGCTATAATTTAACTATTAAAACTTCAACTGAAAACTAAAAACTGAAGTTAAAACTACCAAAAACTAAAACTACCCTATGTCGGAAACCGTCGGTTACAGTGCTGGTAACCAGCACCTCTAAGCTAAAATGTTATTTAATCTATCTATTCCATTTATCAATTTATTGGTTTATAAATATTTATATTTTATAACTATTCTACTACACTTTTTACATCACTTTTACCTCGTTCACTTGAATTCAATTTCCAAATCCTATCCAAAATATATTTATTATTATTATTATTATTATTATTATTATTATTACAGAATTATACATTAAAATCTAATTTTTCAATTATAAGAAAAAACAAACCTCTCAAAACAAAAGGTGTTTCGGATAACTGTGTAGCGTTGCTTGCTATTAAGAAGGATACGCAGTTATCCGAAATGTCCATTATTTTGTTTGCCAGCTTTTCAGTGCTTCTATATTACATAATATCTGACAATGAAATAAATTAATTTATGCATATCACAGTACATATGAATGACAGCTCGCGCAATAACGGGTTCGTTGGAACTGCTGAGATTAGTCAAGATTTCTGGCATGTGCAGCTAGACATAATCGTGTACACCCCATGTCCGCACGTATTTGTGATTAGCCACGTTAAAGTGTAAAAATGTGTATGTCGTGCCGAGCACTTTCACAATAAACGAGCTAATTAGAAAAAAATTCAACAAAGGAAGACGCAAACCGCACATTAAGGCAGACGAAGTAGGAATAATACCAACACTAAAACAAACTGCGTGTCTAAATCTGGATAACAATGAGAATGAATGTAAATCCTAAATAATGAAAAGAGATGCGTAAACCAAGTGAATTCCTCACAAAGTTGAATAACTTTAAAAATTACTATAAAACCCAAATTATGTCTTATTAATTAATGAAATGAAATAAGTTATGGCATTACTGTTTGATATTAGGGGGGACAAAATTAGAATTCTTGCAATCTATAAGCATCGTAAAAGGGAAACCACATTATTATTATTATTATTATTATTATTATTATTATTATTATTATTATTATTATTATATTATTATTATTGAGATTAAACCACAAAAATAATTGCATACTATTAATTAAAGGAAATATGTGATCACTGATAGACAAAGCTATACTGCGTGGGCATTTAAAAAAATAAATGTAATCTTGTTTATGAACTGGGTTCTTGATATCATCTATACATTCGCTAAAATTGAGACCGCTACGGGTGGCCGAGTTCGTTAAGGCGCGGGTCGTGAGCGGGAGGTCTGAGGTTCGAATCTCGCCAGGACCGTCCTCCCTGACTGAGGTTTTTCCAGGCTTTCCTCAGTCCTCATAAATGGCAAATGTCGGGGAGGTACTCTAAACTTAGGCCTGGAACATTTCCTTCCATTAAAAAAAAGTATTTCCCAATTTATCATTTCATCTAATGTATCATCAATGTTCACCGCCTGTGGTGTCTTAGTAGTAAAAACGGGCGTTAAACAATATTAAAAAACCTAAAATAGAGAGAAATACCATTCGACTTATCTTGAGTATTTAAGATGTTCATATGTTTTAATTAAACAAAAACACTTACTCTTAAGTACTAAGCAAATATGCATAATCAACAATAAACAATCGAAAGTTCCGTCGATTTTCAGTGGTTTTGAAATTTAATTTATGTTTTATTGTAGTTAAAGCGTGTAATGCAAACGTTTTCTGAAGGTTGTCACAGAGCTCTCTTAAATACAAATATAATTCTCACACACATATTAGATAAATATTTCACATTTGCCATCTTCACGACAGTGCTTTTGTTAAATATAAAACATATGCAACGTTATAAATACAGTTTATAAGCTGATTTAATTTGTTCTTTATTTTGAAACAATAGAGAGAAAATTAAACACTAGAGCACATTTTAAATTTCGGTTTTTATGTACAGCCCTATTCCTAATAGTCCGATTTTCCTATTTTTCAAAAACTATTTTGCTTATTGTATTTAAATGGAACATGCTGAGTTTTGTTGAGAAAAAAAAAAAAACAAAAACTAAAACAAATACTGCTCCGCTAGAGCGATTTTTAAATTGGGTTTCAGGAAATCCCCACTCCTAATATTCCGACTTCCCTGATTTTCATATTTTATTTAAATGATACATACTGAGTTGCGTAAAAACAAATATTAATGCCACTAGAGCGATTTTTACATTTTGGGATTCTTCCCTCCTAAACTGATTTCACTGATTTTGAGAAACTATTTTTTATTATTTTATTTTAACGGAACATACTGCGTTTCCTTTAAAAAAAAAATTAAAATTGCGGCCACGAGAGCAATTTTTAAATTCCGTTATAACCCCCCCCCCCCTCCCACTCTTTAAATTTCGGTTTTCACGGTTACCTTGACTCCAAAGGGCCTGATTTCTCTGATTTTGAGTAAACATTTTTATTAATTTATAATAAACTGGACGAATTGTTTATTTATAGATGGTTATATGCCAAGTTTCGTTGAGAAAAAACAAAAATTGCGACCGCTAGAGCGTTAACGGACACAGATATTATATTTATAATCGATAGATATTTGAAGAAAATTTTCAGAAACTTTTTCATGGGTACAGCCGCAATAGCTGCTAAATTCCTTCGGAATTCGGTAAAACGCGCTAGTTTTCTAACATTAATTTTTTTCCATGTATCAGAAATTCAATAAATGGATGTAATCTGCAGAAATCACGTAAATATCAAAACAAACGTAGGTAGATGTTCTCTGTTTACATCCTACTGTACACTAAACCCGCTCACTGAAACCTTTTCACCTTCCGTTCTCTAGGCATTCATTCTTTAACAGATACCCTACGTTACTAGTACTCCTAAGGAAGAAAGTGTTCTTGGCAGGAATTAAATCCAAGGAGAAGGGAGCCTGTCTCCCCTCATTCTGACCGCCTTCTCTGTTAACTTCCGCCCATTTCCCCCGTTTTCTTTCTTCTTATTCATGTGCATCTGCTGCTTTCAATTTCCTTGGCTGATGAAATCTTCTAACCGCTACGGAAAGCCCCCTTCCTCTTTCCGAGACCTGAAACTGACGCGTTTTTTCAGCATTTTTTTTTTTTCCTTTTCTGAAATAAATGGATATAAAAGCACTTTTTGGAGCCTTAGGGGGAAATAAACGTTTCATCTGAAATACGGTGAAGAAGTTAACGTGGATTAATGCCATAATATTTGCTGAACTGTTCGATTGGTTTATAAGAACAGGGAAAAAGGAGTATAATATTTGCTCGTTTAAAATTAATGACTAATTTAAACTGCAACAAAGGTGGAAAGTTGTTTTATTTAATGGTGATAGTGCCTTTAAGTTGTAATGCATACCTCCAGTTTTTACCCTAAATTTGTATTCATTTAGCTATTTTTTTTTTTTTTTTATAAATTACGTTACAGGATGGTCATGGTAACATAGACTTTTTTTTTTTAATACTGGTGTATAGCCCCCTTATATGGGGGCATTTTGTTTCAAATGTTATTAACCAGATTTATTTGGAATGAAACATTTGAATGTTGCTACTCGAAAAACAAAACGCTATCGGCACTTTTATGCAAGAATGTTTCGTGCACAAGAACTAAATTTTAATAATTCAGATCAAACATCGATAAGACAATGAATTGAATAAGGCTAAATATATGATCTGAGCTAATCTGAAGAATTTTAGATTCACTTTAGAGCCACAACTGAAGGACTCTGTTAAATTACCATTCAATAATTTGCTAACATTTTGGCCTAGAGATGTCGCCGAGATAAACCAGAGTTGTTTACTTAATCAGTGATGACAAAATGGCCGTTCTCTTCCCACCTCAGCATAAAATGTGCATTTGTTGCACCTTACATTATATTTTCAGTATTTTTATTTATTACCGTTCTGTATATTTGGATTAAATTAACTTTTAGTGGTGCAATGTACCTAACTAAGGTTATAACTGTTTGTAATGAAGTTTTCATTATCATTATATGTACGTATATGAGTTTTAATAGCAAATTAGAAATTAGACACATTATTGATCATTAAAATATAATAAACCACGGGATGAAACGCAAAAGAAGCATCCGCCTTTTAATGGAACTCTATGCTAAGATTCCTGGGTGCTGGTAGTCCGAATTATAAATGTGGTTGAACCAAAACTGCTAGCTGTATGCTACATGGAAAATGAAAAAGAACATGGCTAGTTTTCATAATGCATTTAGTAAAATAATAGTAATTTAGAGTATCTGAATGCAATTATATTGGTTTTATTGCGTATTAGTTCCTATGAAAAGTATTGCTGTGAAAAATGCTGCATGAAAGTTGTGTTTCGTGTTAAAGACTTGACTCAAAATAAAAATGAACCGTACATTTCCTGGTCTATGATAACGTATATTGTGTTTAAAAGCGAGTTGTAGGCAGTATTAAAGTATAAACAAATCCACAAAGGATAATAATTTCAAAAACAACAGCACAGTACTACAGGCACTGTTGGTACTTATTGGAAATAAATGCAACCAGTCTTCGCGTTTAGCCTTTACTCTGCATTGCACGTATTAGTGTAATGGTGTGTTGTTATTTTGATTATATATTTTTGTCACTACTTTAGTTATAAATTCTTAAGGGGCACCATTACAATATGTATTCTGTTCAACGTTTTTAAGCACTGTATATTCCTAACCCATTTATTTAAAAGCGACCTTTTTTAATAACGTACTAATAAAATGCCACCGTACATTTTTTATTAAAATAAATGACAGTCCAATTGCTCTGTGTATATGATGCTTTCACACCAAAGTTTAATATTTTTAGAGAGAAACGCATGGGCGTTTTTCCTTAAAAATAGATACAAACACACACATACACTTATATATAGAAACAACCTTACTTTTATATAGTTTGTTGAACTTAAAAAAGAGATATTTAGGCAAGCGTAGGCCTGGGTCTGATGATACATAAGATGAATGATAAATTGGGAAAGGATTTTTTTTCTATGGAAGGAAACGTTCCAGGTCAGTTTAGGGTACCTCCCCAGCATTTTCCATTTATGAGGACTGAGGAAAACCTGGAAAAAACTTCAGTCAGGAAGGATGGTCCTGGTGGGATTCGAACCGCAGACCTCTCGCTCACGAGTCCGCGCCTTAACGACCTCGGCCACCCGTGGCTGTCAGGGCCGTTAAGTGAACACAATAACTATACCCTGGGCGCACGGTCAGTGCCACCACCCAAATTTGCTTCCCCGTGAAATCTCGACTATACAATGGCAATTTCTCAATCATCAACTGTTTCGGGTCCAGGCGGATCATAATTTCTTTTTATTTATTTTGTTTATTTACGGACGCTCCTTAAAGTCTCAGGTCATCAGCGTCCCATTCAATTCAGGGCGTGAAACGATCAATACATTTTGCTCAGAGGCCTCTTCTTTTAGGATTGAGGTTCTTTTGCGTGTCTACGATGGGGGAGCCCGACTTTTCTTCTCTTCCGAAGGAAGCTATACTCAGGATTTTTACACCAGAAAAAAAAAAAATTGACCCTGGCCGGAATTGAATCCGCGATCTTGGTTCTGGATCCGACTGGCGGACATACTAACCATATGAATGTTAGCATCCACAGAGGTCAGGAGACAAGTGATCAGCCCATCGCTTTCAGTGCCACCTAGTGTGATACAAAGGTATTACTTGGATGTGAAATGACATTTTCTGTAGGAAACTCTCTCTCTTTCCTCAGGTCTTCCGGGAGGGACTTGAAGATTGCACTCGAGGATTTTATATCCCGAAAAGGCTATCGACCTCGGCCGAGTTTCAGCCCGTGAATCTCGAGTTAGCGCTACTCCCAGTTAACGAAGGTCTGCTGTTTTTAACATTTATCATATGAATAAAAGTATTTAGTTTTTAAACATATTAAAGAAAATGAATTTAATTCTGAATTTATTTGCTTTTAAATTGGTTCTTAAACTGTAATCTACGTGTTAAATCTAACATTAAAATAAATAAATATACGGCGATAAAGCTACATTTAATATCTTAATAAAAATATCAAAACCAGAAACAAACTAATACAAAAAAAATTTATAGTGCAAAAACAAAATATTAATTATTTTTATTTAATAACTTAAGTGTTTAAATGCCTGAAAAAGCCATACTGTCTCATTAGCATCATTAATTATTATCATTTAATAAACATTACCTCTTATGTGGTTATCATTAATGTCCCATTGTCTCGGTCATAGGAATCTTTCAATGTTGAGTTTAATTGTGGAAATTGCTAATTCCAATTTACAGCATGTAATGAATCACTCACGTACAATTAGTTCATTTTCAGCAGAAGGGAAATGCCTTGGGGTGTTAAGTGTGTTCAAAATTCATATTATAAATATAACAGAAACTTGCGGAAAGCCAAGTACTGGCTGTAACAGCTTGTATAGAGATAGAGAAAAACAATTTAAATTTCTGCCGCAGAAGAAAGCGCTCTCAACATTCCAACATTCCGTTCCTTCTTATGAATCGATACCCCTCCCCCCCTCTCACGACATTCCCGTAATGGCGGAGACGTCGGCAGAAAATTGATGTATGAAATTCGGCAGCTGAACGCATTTTTGGCAAGACTCCAGCCTGGCCCCACCGCTTGAAAGGAGAGCAAGGGACCGCCTCGGCCCAGTCATACCGAACGCTTATGGGAAATGAAATAGAAAATGGAAGACAGCAAAGCAAGAAATATGACAAAAGACTCGGCAGCTGCTCTTTGTGGCGGGAGATGGCATTCCAATAGCTGCTGCGTGGAATGCCGCTTGGAATGCGACTAAAATAAGATTCATTATTTAGGTTCCAAAATTACCTCACATGAACAATCAACAAAAACTCTCAGAACGTGTATCCGTACATTAGAAAGCGCTGGGTAGTACAATACGGGCATTCACTCAGGTGCATATAGTACAAGATAACAGTTTAATTTAAATTTAAAGGTTAATAGTCAAATCATAAAATTTCACTTATATAAACATTGATACAAGTAGTCCACAGAAGGGAAATTTATCATGTTGAATGAAGGCTTTATAAATGCTTCCTAGTATATTAGATAATGGCACAAAAATTCCAAATATACACATAATTTGTCTAAGGAACAAAACAGTTTTCTTAAATTTCCTAATAAATATAAGTAGAATCCCACCATAAAGTTGTGTAAACAGCGTTTATAATATTTACATTGTCTATTTCACTTATGTCACGTCATCTTAAAATCGACCAATGAAACGAAACAAAATTTTGAATTCTAACCAATCACAGTCGGATTACAGAGTAAAATTATTGAGAAAAAAATTTATCAAATCCGTTTTATCACGCGACGTGCATTTGTTTTGTGGTCAGTGTAGCCAACTTTATGCCTTAACTATATAATTCCTGAACACGCATTACAGACCGCTTTTGCTAGAGGCGGTGGGGAATGATTGATAGCAACAAAAGCATGGACAATACACAATCATAACGCAAGATGGAGGACTCTTCAAGGCGTTCCGGTAATGCGCGAAATGCCAAATTTATCTTGTCATTAGGAATTCCAAACCACAGAATAGAACGAAAAACAGAGACACTGTATGTTACTTTTTTCTGTCTTTTTTTGTCTCATTTGGTATTAGAAATACGAACGGTAGCGATTGTAATAGTGGACTTATGTCTCCGGTTCCCCCCCTTCCAAAAAAAAAAAAAAAAGACAGAAGTCTCGTCTGCAAAATGGGCATAAAGAGCATCCATCACTTCTTCGTTACACTTAAATTTTCTTCCTCGAAAGTCCTTTTTAAGTTTTGAGAAGAGCAAACAGTCACTGGGAGCTAGACCTAGGTTGTAGGGTGGATGATAGATCTCCTGGAAGCGACATTTCTTCACAGCTTCCTTTGCAACAAGAGATATGAGCACAGGAGCGTTGTCTTAAAGAAGGCGCACACCACCACTCAGCTTTCCTCGCCTTTTCTCTTTGATGGAAGCACGTAGTCTGTGCAGTAGGCCAGTCCATTTACTGTGGTGTTCCTTTCCTTGAAGTCAATGAAGAGTATTCCTTCACAGTCCCAAAAGATTGTGGCCATGATCTTCTTAGTTGACTGAGTGACCTTGACCTTTAGAGGCGGTGCTTCGGCAGGTTTACGCCACTCCATTGACTCTCTTTTGGACAAGGGACCATAGTACAGTACCATAGTTTCATCTGCTGTAACAATGGTATGAATATCTTCTGTTGCCACGGCAGAGCTCCAAAAATGCCTGACAACAGATGACTCGTTGCTGCTTTTGGACTGAGGAAAGAAGTCTAGGCACGCCCCATCTTGCACTAGCCATATTCATGTATAAATATTCATGAATAATTCGAAGGACTGTTATTTAGAAAGGCCCAATTTTGCTGTTATTTCTGTAACTTTGAGCCGCCAGTCTTACATAATTTTTTCTTCCACAAGAGCGATGTTTTCAGGAGTGAGCACCTCCAAGGGTAGACCTGCACGCTCTTCGTCTTCAATGCTTTCTCAACCCATTCGTAAAAGTTTGGCCGGCCCATTCTTTTCAGGTAGAATATAAGGGGCATGCTTCCCCATATATACCGTCCAACCGCTGTTTAATTTCATTTGGAGTAAGTCCCTTTTTTGTGGAGAACTTAATAAGAGCTCGATACTCTATTATGAACATGTTACAATCTTTTACACATAGCCTTCTTTATGCAACTATATCTGAACAACTGAACACAGTTATAGTTGCAATTAGTTAATTAACAGAAAAGGTATGACGGATTTTGTGAAGGTGATAATCCTTATCGGCGAGCCGGAAACTTATAGACCTACCTTCGTACACCCTGTACAATATACATAAGGGGTATTTATGACTAGAAACTTCAGTAATAGGAAGAAGTACCTGTTCGCATTCGTTAATGCACGGATCAAAACGAGACATGTTTCTCTAATTGCCATTATTTTTCTCCAGACCATGATGATACTTTGTGAAATTCCTGTATATGCGTCGTATTTCTGCGTTACCTGGTTGTCTCCTGGTATCTGGATGCAGACCGAAGCGTGATTCGGTTGTGTAGAAAACATAGCTCAATTGTTAGCTCTCGGCGAATATCGTCAACTTTCCTTCGGCTAGAGCGCTACTTTAAGTTAGAATTTTAAAGTTCAGCTATCTCGTTTCTTTAAATTTATCTAACTGTACCTCTGTTTGGAGGTCCAATGTCAGGGAATCTGTCTACAAATTGTCTGTACACTTGGCACGAACCTGTTTTGATGGCAGTATCGTATATAAATATTTGTTGTTGTAGTGTGCACTTTTCAGCCGGCATTTTCAATTATTTAAATAACTAATTTAATACACATGCACTTTAAACGTAATTCGAAAGCTTGAAAGTTCTCCTAATAAACCTTTACACCATGTAGTACTAGAAGTAGGCGTCTCAAAAACTTCGGTCCATTCTGCTAGTTATTATAGTCCAAGAATCACGGCCGCATGACAACGAAAGTCGAATAAATTTCTGTTATTGGGCTTTACTGAACATTCATGACAGTATTGTTTATGCACATGTAATAATTTTCTCTGATGAAATATAGTTTCATTTACGTGATTATGTATTTTCGCAGAACAATAGATTGTGGAGCATAGAAAATTCACGAAATTCCTCTACACGATGGAAAGATGGGTGTGAGGTGTGCCGTAAAAGGAATCGAATAATAGGATGTATATTTTCAGAGAGGTATCATAAACAAATATTTCCATATTTTTAAACAATTAACTGATTTTGATTCTTTGGAAGCTATAATTATTTCTAAAGAGTTACGGCCCAGACTTCAATGCGTACAATTATTATTTATGAGGAACCCTAAAAAATAGTATCTATAGAAATAACCCACACACAATATAGCTTGAAGAATTTTTATGAATGCATAAAAATTTCGGGAATGTGTGAATTCCGAAGGACACCACTTTGAGTAACTACTGTAAATAGGTTAGTGAAATAAAATTATTGTGTGCATGCTATAGATTAATGAAAGTTTATGAATGAAAATTGCCGATTTAGAATGGTGCTGTTTACTTTGCGCTTTATCGGCTTCCTTGGATCAAGCGTGACGTGAACTCTTTGTAGTACGAATAAACTAATTTTTTTTAACGTCCGTTTTTACTACTGAGGCACCACAGGCGGTGAACACTGATGATACATGAAATGTTATATTTGGAAAGGATATTTTTTTTAAGGAAGGAAACGTTCCAGCCTAAGTTTAGGGTACCTCTCCGGCATTTGCCATTTATGAGGAATGAAGAAAATCTGGGAAAAAACTCAGTTAGGGAGGACGGTCCTGGTGGGATTCGAACCCCAGACTTCCCATTCACGAGTCTGCACTTAACGACTTCGGTCACCCGTGGGGGTCGAAAAAACCACCCAATTCGTCCTTTAAATTGACGGATAATCGAAACTGAATTTTTATCGGTACCATCAATTTTAAAGTAAAGTCATTAAATATCACTCAGGGATGACGATACAAAGTTGAGATTCCACAAAAAGTAGTCGATACAAAACTATTTCATGTCTCGTTCTGCATAACCCTATGTAAACGTGCTATTGTGTAACTTCTGTGAGTTTAATTTAGCAGCAAGTGCCTCATAGATTACCGAAACGCTTTGTTTTAGTGCATTATAACAGCTTATATATGCTGTACACTTTAGTGGCCCGTCATTTGTTTTAACATATCTTCACTGCGTTCCGTTGGCGGTCGGAAGGGTCATAAATTTAGCGCTTACGCATTACACAATCTAAAACAATTACGTGAATAGTAATGGACAAAGAACTCAATAAAAAAGTTCATTAAAAACCTCTGGGTCGAATCTCTTATCTGCTATCATTACTACCTTTGAGGGGCTTTACTGCTGCTGTCTGTTCATAAACTGCAAACAAGAACGAGTAGAACTGTTCAGAAGCTTGCTGTATTAGCAGCAAGTTCAATGATTATGTATGTAGGTGTTCTTCCATTTGAGGCTATTAGAGTAATCTTTGGCTACCTACGTGAAATGCAGAATGGAAATTAACGGACTGAACAAAGAGATTCCAGTGAAACGAATGATTTTTTCTCTTTTCCAGAAATCATATTACTAATGCATATACAAACAGCTCAAAATGCTTATCTCCATGGCATAGACGAATTCATTTGACAATACTGTCTCAAGATGATCTCAGACAATACATACACCTCAGCGATGAACAGGCATCGCTCTCGGTGGCAAGACTCAGGCGGTAACGTTTGGGACTTGCATTCAGGAGGTTTGGGTTTTAAACTGTGGTTTTCCCAGGTTACTTAGGTGAATACTAGGATGGATATTTACTTTCCACGAATTTTCCGCTATCCCATTTCATTTCATTCCTTTGGTTCTATTACAAGGTCAAAAGGGCCATAGCGAGGTGGGCTGTTGCGGTGTGACGGTGGCTTGCACTTTGCGGCGTTCGGTACGAAAGTTGCACTCCTGAGGGACTCAGCTTCCTGGTTTTTTCGAAACAATGTTACAGTACAGTTACTTTTAGTTGAAACATGGAAAGTAAAAAGAGGTAGCGCGGCATTAGGCAATTCCTAACTGCCTAATCTCAGAAACATTAAAATACGTGTGCACCGTAAACACAGCTTCTCTTGCATCTGATTGCACACGTTTTCCTCGTTTCCCAACACCCACTTGTAACAATACAAAAGCCAGCGAAATAACCTTAACTAAACATATCACACCTTTCACTGTCAAAAGGTGCAACTGGTCACTTGTATTACAGGTACAGTTGCAACTGAGAGACTATGAAATTCAGGATGGCTGTGACAGTTCTTCTCAGTCCCTTTGACCGTCATTAGCACCCCTCCATTTATACAGCTCAGGTAGCAGCAAAATGGACATGTTTCATATTAAACCACACAGCCTGTAAAACCCTTGGAACATCGCCGACCGGTATCTCCGCCATCTCATCCAAGAGGTGCTTCCACGGGACAACCGTTGAGCATGACTGAAATACCGAACGTCCTCCTCAGACTCTAATAACCCGATCCAATTCAACATCCTAACCTGAGTTCATGCGGCAATGGAGTCTTTTATGTAAGGAAATTTGGGACGAGTGTTGGAGTTAATTGCTAACAGACTGTTCTCCATGTTCTCGCAGCGGTTCCATTCGGTCAAAAGATGACCTTTTGATTCCCAAGTGTAAACCAAGACATACCAAATCTCCCCTTTCCCTCTAAAGCAAGTAATTATCTCCATATATCAGTGTAATTTTTATTTACCAGGCTCAAAAAATGTCCTCACCGTCTCACTTTCTAATCATTAACTATCAATCTGCTTTATTTCTATTATCTAATTGTATTGTTTACCATATTAATGCTGTTTGGTATTTTTGTCACTTATCTGATGAAGTTTCAAGAAGTAAAATACCGAGGGTGCCAAAAATGTATACACTTTCACAGTAGATATTTATTTAATATATTTCAAAATTGGACCGAAAAACAACAGTAATGTGTAGTATGATGTTCTGTAAACACATACATTATGATAGCGTTGCTATGTGACAGGTAAATCAACAATGAACAAATGAAGCCAAGATTATCGTATGATGTTCTGTAAACAGATGTGACTCATATTACTTTATGCCAACGTTTCTACAACAAAATGGAGGCCAGGTTATCGTTTGAACAGCGGAAAGAAATTTTGAAGTGGTATTGGAAAACCGAGAATATTGTTGAAGTTCAAAGACAATGGAGACGTGTGTACAGAACAGAACCGCCAACGCGAGTAATAATTGCACGCATTCGAGACAAATTTAAGACTCATAGTGCCGTATAAGATGTTCACAAGGACAGATCTGGGAGACCTAGCACAGCAACAAACCCCGCGTCCTCGGCTATGATTTGGAGCAATCTTCCAAGGTAATGGATAGGATGATGAGGTCCGATTGAGTTTCCACCACGTTTTCCGGATCTAACTCCGTTGGGCTTCTACATATGGGGAGCTCTTAAGGATGCTGTATACCGTAGAAAACCAGCTACACTGGCAGCACATCGGGAAGAAATTGAAACTGCATGTACTGCAATCGCTGAGGACACTTTCGCAAACGTTGCTCAATCATTCAGAAGTGTATCGACGCCGATGGAGGGCATTTTGAGCAACTGTTGTAACTGTAAAAGTCTAAGATGATTAGTGCCCGTCATTTTCTGTTTGTGTGAATTCAGTTTTGTTATGTTAACACAGTTTTTTTTTTTTATTTGCTTGAAGTGTGTATACATTTTTAGGCACTCTCAAGAGTACAGTCACTGAGGAATGAATAGCAGCGTACTCGAGCAACCAAAAATCGTAATTAAAAAGCTTTCAAACATATACTTATCGGCCTCTGGCACGTGTCTAGTAGCTTACACTATTTTATTTCAAGCAGATTCACCTGCAGTGTAAGGTTTTTCAGCAGATAACTGTTTAAGGAATCACATCGATACTCATTTTTGTTCTATTTTCATGTCTAGAAGTGTGTTATGACAATTTGAACGATTTATTTTATTTTATAGTGGTAAAATCTGTATAAGCAATCGTTCATCTCCAACAATAGTCAAAATATCTTTTGAGAAAAAATACCTGAAAGCTATTAATACAACGCAAAATGTTTAGTTGCAAACATCGCAATTGCTATTACTCCGAAGATACTGCACATTAAAACGTGTCTATTAAAAATGCCTACCTTTACATTCTTGACAAATTTAAGTTTAACATGCCGATTTTAAGAGCTCTACGTTTGTTTAATTTCACCTCGTAGATTCCTTAATTTATGACACTTTCAAATAATGCTGATGATGGCTGAATATGGCCAAAATTACCTCAGTTATTTCTATTGAACGGTTTATCACTAAACAACGGACAGTTTTATGTCCGCTTTTGCTAATAAGGAGGAGTAAAATCCATTTCCTTGCCTTGTAATGAGACATAAAGGGATTTCAGAATGTTATTTCAATTAGCGCCAAGGAGTGCCGTAATAAATAACGTAGCTCGTAAGTATGCTAGGAGGCCTTGAAGAAATTTACTGCCCATTGAGCAGACTTCTCATTCACAGCCTCTAGACTTATCTGGTTTATTTAATGAAGCTCTTTAAATCTAGGTCATCAGCGTCCCATTCAATTCAGGGCGTGAAAAAGCCGATAAATATTGCTCAGAGGCCATACTTAGGATTTTTACGCCCGAAAAAAATCTATCGATTCTGGCCATGATTGAACCCGCGATCTTGCGTTTAGAAGGGGACGTATATAAGAGCACGTTAAAATCCTGCAAAGGAAGATAAAACTTACAGCCAATAATAAAAAAGTTGAACACTTGGTATCTTTTAGCTTTTGTCTTAAACATTTAAAACATGAGACATGTCGTTTTAGTGTAAAATATAATCGCATTTCAAACATTTAAAGTGGGAACGCAGTATCACTCATAGAGCTGTTAACTGTCATAATTTCAAGAGCCTAGACCGGGTCCCGTCTCCTCCTAGATGGGATGGGTTTATAACCTAGTGAGAACTGGAGACTTGATCCCAGAAACCAGTCTGGAAGGCCGAAATTCATATTGTCTTAGGTGCCGCTGCACCTTTTAACAACGGCTACAGTTTGATATACCTTGGCTCTTCGGACTTCTTGTCGCCTGGATTATTTCAGATTAGACATTTGAAACACCCACTGTAGTCTTAACATACGCTGTCGGTAGGCAGGTGGAATGTATGACCTCAATATGCCGTTTTAGGGCACAAGATGCATGTCTATGTGGTGCCGTTACATATGCAAGGAGGTGGAAACTTCTTCTTGATTTGCTAGCTTATTTTCTGCTCTATTTTCTTTTATTCATTCACTATCCTATCCTCCACTCTTGGTGGTGTAGTGGTAACCATACTTGCCTTCTAAACCCAAGATCGCGGGTTCAAACCCGGCCAGGACCAATGGATTTTTTCGGGCGTAAAAATTCTAAGTATGGCTTCCTTCGGAAGGGAAGTAAAGCCGTGGGTCCCGTGTCGTACATTTACGGCACGAAAAAGAACCTCAAGCCTGAAAGAAGAGGCCTCTGAGCAAAATTGTCGGCCGTTTCACGCCCTGAATTGAATGCGACGCTGGTAAGAGCGTCCATAAATAAACCAAATCAAGGGGGGGGGGGGAATCCAGAGTTCTTTGTTTATCGCTCCTGTAACGACACTAGCAAATATCGATAATGGTGCTAAAATTTTAATTAGTTCTTTTCATCTTAAAACCACTACTGTTGAACAATGATGTAAGATTACTAGGCAATTTACTATATAAGGAGCGAAGTGCAAGGTGAACTATATAAGGAACAAATACTTCAAGTTTCAAAGTCATGTATTTTAGCCAGAAAGCATATCCCTGCATATAAATTAGTCATACTTTTTTTTACATAACTTATTTATTGATTGGAATATTTGAACCTACAGGAAGTAAGTGTGACACATGCGCTGCACAGTCACCTGTCTGTTCAAACAAGTGTCCCCTCGCGCCGCTGGGTTATGGATACCCTGAGCGAAGAACGCCCGTGGTTGACTGCGGAACCAATCTTCAAAGAAGCCGACTCCCCTCTGCTTAGCAACGCAGTCCATGCTGCATGCAAGCACCCATTCGTCGAGCCTTCTGCACGTCAGAAATACCCTTGGGAACCGACTGGGCTGGAGAATAGTGAGAACAATGCATTCTCTCTGGTGGTGACTCAGAGATTTTCCTTTATAAGGTTGTTTATGACTGCAGTTGATTCCTCGGTGTAAGCTTGACCGGGTATAGGCATGTTCTCGGCGCGCACACGTCCGTCACGAAATTCACCACACTATTTGAACACTGTACTGAATGACAGACACGCATTCCTATACACATTGACGATAAATTTCGGCTCCACTGACACCTTCTGCCTTCTGGGTGGCCGAGGTCGTTAAGGCACAGACTCGTGAGCGGGAGGTCTGGAGTTCCATTCCCACCAGGACCGTCCTCCCTGAGGTTACTTCCAGGTTTTCCTCAGTCCTCATAAATTGCAAATGCCGGGGAGGTACCCTAAACTTAAGCCTGGAACGCTTCCTTCCTTAAAAAAAAACCCTTTCCCAGATCTTCCATCTCATGTATCATCAGTGTCACCGCCTGTGGTGTCTCAGTAGTAAAAAGTCTCAAACAGGCAAGAAATGAACCAACTTGCAGCACCAGTGTTTGTTCCTCCTCCTTAGCATTGGAACGGAGGAGGAGGGGTTATTTACTTCCTGTATTTTTGGGTTATGATGCTAAACACATATGCAATGTGTAGTTATATTCAAGATTATTCACTGTAACATTGTTCTTTATGAAACCATAATATATCCAGATCGGAACACAGATCGACTGATCCTGCTGATGACGTATGCACTTGTTTCATGACAATCAGTGCACCGCATCATTAGACTAGCTTTGTGTAGGTAACACCCGAATTTCTTCTTCTCCACCGTCTACACTACACGTACTGCTCAGTTTTATTTGACAGACCTAGTCTTGAAATGCCTTGCTTGACAGAATGCGTCATAAAAATGGTACAAATCGCTTAGCACTACTGTTCTCTGCGCGGAATTGGCCTGGCTATTCACGAATCAGTGCAATACCGTATGGCGGTGATCCAACAAACTGCCCACTCTGTATATCATTATTATCTTATCTATAATAATAATAATAATAATAATAATAATAATAATAATAATAATAATAATAATAATAACGTCAAAAGTTAAGTAATGTTTGTTGAGTAAAACGCAATATGCATTTCTATGTCTATAAAACGTTGTAGTTAAATCACGTAATAGATAAGTTATTTTTGAATAAATTCTTTATATGGAGAAAGTTTATGAATAAAGCTATTTTTACTAGCATCAGTAGCGGTGGTGTTTAGTGTCAAACTATCTTATGCAATGCAGTGACATTTAACAATTATTCATGACACAGTTTTGTCCCAGGTATTAACAATAAGCAGGCGATGTTTTAATATGTTTTAATATACATGCCAATAAGGCCGTCAGCAAACCTAATTTTTGGGAATGCCCTTGTCCTATTTCTCTATCACTTTTACGCAAACTACAGTATGGTATAACAATATGCATGCATCCCTGTTGTCTAAAAAATTAAATTTTGCTGTACGTTACCAGCTCATTGAGTGGGCAACACAAATTTACAAATATTTCTGTAAATAATGGTTTCATGTAGCTAGTAGATACAGTAACATGACTTGATTATATTATTTATAAGAGTGGCGTTCAATTGAAGCTATTAAAGTAAGATTTCATATTAATAATGTAAAGGATGTAAAACCTTAAATATTCCCAGGAGATGCCTCATGAAGCGTAGCCCTGTAGCACTTTATTGTTATGAAAATTAATTTTTGTTTTTAGAGTTACTCGTACAGCACTAATGCTAATTTTATCTATTTTATTTTTATTTTCTAGAAGTGTTTTATAAATATTCTTGTGCAGTTCAGCATTCTCAGAGTTTCAGAACTATATTGACGAAGCAGAACTTTGTGGCCCTATGCAATTCTAGTGCCAGCTGATAGAAACTAGGACAAAGGCTATTAGTAGTTTTGAAAACTAATTTTTGGTTTATTATTTTGGTATGTTTGTTTTTGTGTTGCAAATTACTGGTAAAATGTTGATGCTGTTATTGATTATATAATAATAAAATAGAAAAATATTGTTATTGTCTTTCAAACCCACAATGTTAACAAATGCAGATTTAGATTCTTGTAGAGAAATGCTAAGAAACAACCTTAACTTAGCCCACCGCTTCCAAGAGCAAACACATTATGTTATGACTGGTACTTGCATTTGATTTAAACGGAATATTTTATTTATTTATTCTGATGAAATTAATTCTCAACTATAAACTCAATTACTTATGTTAAAACTTCTTAAAAAGTTGATTGAAAGTAGATTTAAAATGGAAGAATTTGTGTTAAAAGAATAGATGTCCAAGACTTATCAATAAATTGGTTAAACTAACTCTATATACATACACATATAGGACATAATGATGAAAGTCACATGTTCTCTAACGGCTGAATAAAAATAACACAATTTAAATTTTTGTTTCTTTCCAGAACTCTTGGAGGAAATAAGATCAGAAGGTATACTTTGCAATTTGTAACTTATATAATTTTACAATACTACAGTATGACACATTACTTGAAATTCATTTATAGAAATGTTTATAACTTTTCCTTGTTAAATGCTTGGAACTCAAGAAAAACCGTATTGCATTACATTAAAAAAACTTAGCTCTTAGCCACGAATAAAAAAGAACCCTAACAGATATGTTAATTGAAGAATAATTCAGATACTCTCTTCAGTAATTTAATTGAGGTAAAGGAATGCTTGTTGACAGCGAGCATGAGTTTGAAAGCTCAATTAAACTACCTAAGAGACATTATAGGCAAGAGGGGGATTAGGTAAGATAATTGAACGATGTTTTTTTTTTTTTTTTTTTTTATGTATAATCTTTGAAGTGACCTGGTTTACCTACTTTATCTTTCAGAAAACATACACTAATTTTATTGGCTTTTATTCCAAGCACAGCGGCGTGGAGATCTAAATGAATTAAAATACAACTGAACACTATTATAAACATTATAATTGTGGTGAAAACTTCTTAAAACAGATTAAAAATTTGAGATTATAATAACACTGATATAATACTGATGATACATGAGATGAAATGATAAATTGGTAAAGGATTTTTTAAGGAAGGAAACGTTCCAGGCCTAAGTTTAGGGCACCTCCCGGGCATTTGCCATTTATGAGGACTGAGGAAAACCTGGAAAAAACCTCAGTCAGGGAGGACGGCCCGGGCGGGATTCGAACCCCAGATCTCCCTCTCACGAGTCCGCGCTTTAACGACCTTGGCCACTCGTGGCGGTATTTAATGCATCAGAATAAGCTTCCTAGATCCCTAGTCGAATCGAAGCAGATATTACAGGAATAAAAAAAAATGAACGTAGCAGAAAAAACTATCAGTTGAGCACCATGCTTTAAACTATTAAGCTATATTCTTATTGGTGAGTAAGGCATTAAAGTTGGTAAATGCTACCAACTTTTTCTTCTTTCTATAAAATGTGTATTTTTGAACTTTTGCAATAATAACAAATATTGCTTTATTTCTTGCCAAAGGGACTAATTTCTATATAGAATAAGGTGTACTTTTTCTCTATTGTAAATACCTTATTGATTTCTGGCGCTATTTGCTGTTCTATCTGTGCTTATCATAACATTAACAGCAGGTATGTTTTGGTTTTATATAACTGTCATTCGTACATTTCACACATGATCAGTTCTTAAACTTTTCAAATTACAAATTTAAATACTTTGATACATTACAGGTTATTACATGATCTTTGACAGGCGACTTCAGAAAGACGATCAAATGCGTTTTATACTTTCGAGTAAAATAAAAGCCTTCGTCTAATTTACTTTACGCTGGTACCTTTCACAAACGTGCCGGAAAGGTAAAATGTAACAAAACAACAAAGAAAAACAGGAAAGAAGTATGTAGCAACTTGTTTTCTGGCTGCACGTTGGTAGCACTGAGTGAATAAACAAGTTAGACTTTCTATTGAGTAGTTTCCGTCAGCTGCCCGGCGTAGAGCTGACCCGTGCGCCAGGTGCAAGATCCCAAGGACCAATCCGAACTATCTGCCCGAGAAGATCACCTGCCGCCGACCATCCGACTCCCCTGCCCGCATCTCCAGCACCGGATCCGTGCTAGTGCCACCAGATGCTTCCAGAAAAACCGTGCCGACTTCATTAACCCAAACAACCCAACTTGTCGCATTGATAATTTCGTTTACTCGTTTATTATTTCATAATGATGTGCCACATTTATAAAGTTAGGACATATTCCTCATTACAACTATGCAACCAAATTATAAACAACTTAATATTATTGTTAGTTCCCGATTGTAGCTTTTGTACTGCTCAAAAGTTGCTGTGACAACAGAAAAAAAATATTATTATTATTATTATTATTATTATTATTATTATTATTATTATTATTAACCGCCTTCATGTTCTAGTTATTAGCGTTACTGACTGCTGGCCTGGAGGTCCTGGGTTCATTTCCCGACATCTGCTTAAAATTTTTCTATGTTAGGTAGATCTGATAAGACAATTGGGGAGCTACCTGATAGAGATGTGGCGACCTTCGATTTCGCAATCCACGTGATAGGTGACCGGCGGAGTATCGGCATGGTGATTATATGCCCCCTGCAATACCGCCCTCTAGCCATGATGTTGCAAAATGGAGGTAGAGGACATGGCGGCGTAGACCCACATCAGGTTGTTGCGCCATGAGCATTATTAGCATAGTTATTTAATTAACTTAATACTTTTTTGTGCAAGGAATATTTTAACATTCGAATTAATTTCAAACATTTAATTACGTTTTATTTATTTTTTATTATTTATTTACGGACGTTCTTTAACACCGCAGGTCATGAGCGTCCCATTCAAATCAGGGCGTGAAACGGCCGACAACTTTTGCTCAGAGGCCTCTTCTTTCAGGCTTTGAGGTTCTTTTTCGTGCCGTAAATGTACGACACGGGACCCACGACTTTACTTCCCTTCCGAAATTTAATTACCTAACTAAAACTGGTTAATGATATACTTTTGAGAATATTTTACTTATTAAACAAAGGAAGAAAAAGCAATATGAAGCATATGCATATTATATGACATGCATATATACTTTTTTTTTAAAGTGTGACTTGGGATGTATTTTGCCTATAGTCTTCATATCGATGGCCCAGTTCAAAATTGAAACAATTAAATGGTTGTATTTTTGAGCTGGAACAAAATATAAAACGAATGTATTTTTTTTAAATAATGTTTAACGCTCGTTTTTACTACTAAGGCACCACAGGCGGTGAACACATGCATGAGATGAAATGATAAACTGGGGAAGGAGTATTTTTTTAAAGGAAGGAAGCGTTCCAGGCCTAAGTTTAGGGTACCTCCCCGGCATTTGCCAGTTGTTTTTTTTTTTTTTTTTTTTTTTTTTTTTTTTTTTTTTTTTTTGAGGGACAGAAGCTGTAAATGGGAAAAAACATTAACATTTTAAAGAGAAATTGTTAAATGAATGAATAATGGAACGGGTATGTAATATATTATAATTTTCATTAAACCAAAAAGTAATAAATACACTTTAGGAGAAAAAAAAAACTTTAGAGAACACTACTGAGTAATGCTCAGAAAAATATTCGTACAGAATAAATGTTTTTTTTTTTTTCCAATTGTAAATTGCTATCAAGATTGATTGCCAAATATGTCACTTCTTTCCCCCACCAAAAGAGGTACTAAAATTCAAATTAATACACAATCATAATAAAAAATTTGTTGAAAAAAAGGAACATAAGAAAGATAAACATGTTATTTTATAAGTTATTTTAATCTAATGTTTCCGAGTTACTGGTAGTCACTGCTTTCTGAAGGGTGTAAGACCTCAAAAAATGTCTGATGTTGTCTTGGATTTGCATTGCGTTTACAAAAATATAGCAGATCCATTTCTTCAGATTCGCAATCGGCAACAGATCGTCTTTGCAACTTTTTTTCTTCTTTAGTTAAATTTCCGAATTATTATTATTATTATTATTATTATTATTATTATTATTATTATTATTATTATTATTATTATTATTATTATTATTATACACAGCAAAAGCACTAAACTTTTAGGCCTATATCCAGTGTTAAAATTAGTTTCATGCGTGTATTGTTTTGCTGTTAGCTATTTCCTGTTTCAAGCACAGTGTTTTGTACATGCGATACATTGTCGGTAGTTTTAACCTACCATCAACATATTTCCTCCTTGTTTCAGCTCTGCATCATAAGCATCACTGTTGAAACTCAACTGAAACTGAATAAAGCTGCAAATTTAACTGTAAGCTCTAAAACAATTTATATGCCTTGTAGATCGACGGTAAATGTCAACTATATTTTGAGTACTTGCCCTTTTGAACTTGGCGTCTATATTTTACGAGGTGCATTCAAGTTATAACGCCTACGATTTTTTTTTTCTCAGGGCTAAAAACAGATACAAACCTGCGATTTATTTTAAAACACGTGGGCACTCATTGTCAATGCGTGAGAGAGATGGCAGTACTGTATGGCACACAGAACTCTAGCGGCAGCGGCGAGGGTGAGGACTCTTTTTGATACTTCAAAATGGCGACGTTTTCATTACAAGAACAGATTGATTCGTTTTCTGCATTTGCGTGGTTTGACCCCAATTGAAATTCATCGCCAGTTGAGTGAGACATGTGATGATGGTGTCATGGATGTGTTCAATGTGCACTCATGGGTGCGACAGTTTCAAGGAAGGCAGATCTTCGTGTGACAACAAACCAAGGCAATTTCGATCTCGCACAAGCCGAGCGAGTGGAGGATCGCCGAATGAGTGTGGAACACATCGCCTCCAAAGCTGGCAATTCCGTGGGATCTGTGCACATAATCCTGCATGAAGACATGAAGATGCGAAAAGTGTCTTCCAGGTGGGTGCCACGGATGCTGACGGACGCTCCAAGGCTGCGCGGGTGGCATGTTGACCCCTGATGACGGCATGAATGGGACGTTCTTTTCATCGACTGTGACAATGGATGAGATGCCGTTTTTCCTCAACGGAAGCACTCAGATTCACTCAGGTTTTCCAGTGGTCAAAACAGACTCCTACAGAAACGTTCGCAGCGGCCATGAAATCATGGTATCGACATTGTGAAAAATGTGTACGGCTGCAAGGAAATTACGTCTAAAAGTGACACAAGTTTTATAGTTTTCGTGTGATTAGTTAGTGAGAAAAAAAATCGGTGATGTTATAACTTGAATGCACCTCGTAGATTAAAAAATCATGTACATAAAAATGGGAAGTAGCCGGTGATAGAAAATATGAACAAGTAATACGCTTTCATAAAAATTGTCATCATTATCATCATTAGCACGAATATCTCAATAGCGAATTTACGGCATTTAACTTCAAGCTTCTTGAAACATTCTGTTGCAACGTCACCATAATATTGCCTAGTAATACTTCCTTGTGCATTTCACTTTCACCTATTCTTTGCAATGTTCTGTTTTCTTTCGCTTTTTACTATTTTAATTGCTCTACGTAACGATTCGAGGCAGTTGCAACTCACTGCAACTATTTTATGCCCCATTCTCCTTTCTCTTGCCTTAGAGCATGTATTTACCATCGCAATCTACTTTCAAACGGTACAGAAGCAGAACTCTTTTAATTATTTCTTACCCCGTTCCTCTCCCTATCGTATTCAACCGTCCGCTAACTAGAATAGCATTTTGAGGACATTAATGTGTTATGCAGAGTGGCCCAATGTAATATGACAGTTTTCACTACCTTCTTGTGAGACACTCGTATAGAATTAAATAAAAATACTTTTTGAAGGAATAAGTAGCACAATTTATTAATCAGAACTTATTCTTTAAAAATCACATTTTTAAGTGGGCTCCATGACAACGAACACATTCGTGTAATTGGCTCATGGAAGTTCACCATAACTTGCTGCAATAAATCGTGATCAATGTCTCTAATTTCACGAGTTGTTTTCTTTTAGCTGCATGATGGTCCGTGGCCTGTCGCAGTACACTTTACTTTTCAACTATTCCGTCAGATCGGGCTGGGCCAGACAACATCAGCATATCGAGAAATTATAGCGTCCAGGGATCTGCAGAGTGTTCATTGTTTCACGAACGGTGTGAGCTGTGCCGCCATCCTGCTGGAACCAAACTCCGTTTCATCGTTGTCATCAATCTGAAAGTCCAGTGTTGCCAACGTTTCTGTATATCGCTGAGCGTTGACGGTCACAGTACGATTTCTTTCTTCAAAAATTTATGAATTCCAACAGAAACGCCACACCACACTGTTACTTTCTGTGAATGCCATGGTTGTTCATACACCTGCATGATTGTTCGTCACTTCAGTACCGAAAGTTCAGTTTATTTACACCCAGACGGTGGAAATGAGCCTCGTCTGATATAGTCAGTTTTTATTCAGAATATCTGGATCGTCATCTAACATTGCAAGGAACTACCTACAAAATGTCAATGCGGAAGGTTTATCAGTGTCTTTAAGTACATGCACAGTTAGAATTTTAGGTCATTGTGAAGTGTACGGTGAACACTTGTTCGCGACAGATTCAAAGCTTAGCAGAGCAAGTTTGACTTCTAGCCACCTTCTCTTACTCTTGCACCGTTTTCATGCTCGTGTACTCCTCGCGCACTACCAACGAACTTATCACAAACACTACCCGTGGCATTGAATTTATTCACCCCATTTCAGAAAGCTGTTTTCTTCCATGAGATGGCACATTAACTTCTACCCTAAATCTTCTCTGAACGCAGGAGATTGATTTAAATTTAATAAACCTTGTGACAGCGAATACCTATATGTCCAATTATCAATACTTGTTGTTTACTAAACGGACAGAATAAATTCCATGTTTGGAAGGTTACACAGCAACCAATACTATAACTGTAACCCTGAATCGTTAGAAACGGGAGCAGTCTGAAAACGTCATATTCCATGGCTCGCTTGCGATTTTTAAAAAATAAATATAGATTAATAAGTTTTGCAGCGTTCCTTGAAAAGTTGTTTTTATTTAATTTTATATGAGTGTCTTACAAGAAGGTTCTGAAAGTATTCTTATTCCATTGGGTCACTCTGTAGTTTACTATATGTTTCTGCTTAATATGTTCCCGGAAACTCCCTTTGTAATCCACAAGAAATGCGTTTCAATTACGAAAATTGAAATTAGTTGCATATTGCTCGACATAATTGTTAAATTTCACCTTAATGGTAGATTTACTTTTATTTTGACTTAGCTCCCAATGTTTTTTTTTTTCTTGTTCTTCTTTCCTTGGAACACTTTAAGGTAAATTTCGATATGCACAGATCATGCAAATATTTGTAGTATATTTTATATTTCTTCGGGCGTATAGTTTTTGTACAAAATTGTAACTTTGCAATTGCAGCTTACTGTGTTTTTATATATTGCTTTTTGGGGTTAAATTCCGTCCGTGTACTAAGATTATCAAAAGCACTCAAAGCTTGTAAATAGTTTTTCTAATGTTTAGAGCTGCGGAATAAATAACGTAGAAGACAATAATACGTGGTACTCGATGGGTGAAACGAGTACACCTTTTTGGAGCTTCTGTGACAGGATCTTATCGCTTAACTCCACGCTGTCAATTATCCATTTTACGCATGCGCATTAAGTCATTCAAAATCGAGTAATTCAATTCCAAAGCACGGTTTGCTCGCACCTGCAGTGACCGTAAAACCACTTGACACATTCGCTGATGGAATATAGCACTTCTCAAGCGCATAGCACTATTATGTATGCAACGCTGAACAAGCTTGCCGCTTGTTATTTGGGCTAGGGGCTGCAGAATGAAAGAAGTAGTTATTAGGTTCAAGGTAATAAACAGGTAAAACCAGTTTGTAAACGTGGCGTAACTGAAGTGCAGTATTTGCAATGTGTCGCAGGATGTCAGGGGTATCACAAAAGTACACACATTCCCACGCCCCGCTACTCTCGGTAGAGTAAACAAACAGAACACATCGCTGCCAATTGTAGCGCCGCGCCGGCTTCCGCAGTACAACAGCGTGACGATGAAATGAACAGGTTACTGCCATCAGTTATGTAAATATTGACATGCTTTATTGCCATGCCAAACTGAAATTAGTAAAAATGCAGCCTATTCGCTAAATTAACTCTTGTCATTCTACTATTCTTTGTGACATTTATAATGTCGCATTTCTTTCATTTATGGGGTAGATGCCTATACATACACGAGGGTGCCAAAAATGTATACACACTTCAAGTAACGAAAAAACTGTTAACATAACAAAACTGAATTCACACAAACAGAAAATGATGAGCACTAATCATCTTAGACTTTTACACTTACAACAGTTGCTCAAAAAGCCCACCATCGGCGCCGATACACTTCTGAATACGTTGAACTACTGACTGAGCACGTTTGCGAAAGTTTCCTCGCGGTTGCAGCACATGCCGTTTCAATTTCTTCCCGAAGTGCTGTCAGTGTGGCTGGTTTTCTACAGTATACAACATCCTTAAGAGTTCCCCATAGGTAGAAGTCCAACGGAGTTAGATCCGGAGAACGCGGTGGAAACTCAATCGGACCTCTTCATCCTATCCAGTGCGCGGGGCTTGTAGCTGTGCGAGGTCTCCCAGATCTGCCCTTGTGAACATCGCATACGGTACCGCGAGTCTCAACTTTGTCTCGAATGTGTGCAATTGTTACTCACGTTGGCGGTTCTGCTCTGTACACACGTCTCCATTGCCTTTGAACTTCAACAACATTCTCGGTTTTCCAACACTAATTCAAAATTGCTTTCCGCTGTTCAGACGATAATCTTGTCTCCATTTTGTTGTAGCATAACGTAATGTGAGTCACATCTGTTTACAGATCATACGATAATCTTGGCTTCGTTTGTTCATTGTTGATTTACCTGTCACGTAGCAACGCTATCATAATGTATGTGTCACATCTGTTTACAGAACATCATACTGCACATTACTGTTGTTTTTCGGTCCAACTTTGAAATATATTAAATAGATATCTACTGTGAAAGTGTGAATACTTTTTTTTTTTGCCACCCTCTGTATTAAAGACGTATTTCTGCATCATAATAGAGTGCTAAGAAAATACCTTACATTGAACAATATGATTTAAGATCAGATATAAATACAAGTTAAATATATCTATTTGTACACTTTTCTTCACTAAGGACACATGCTATCACAAAGGGGTGGACTTTTATAATATAATACCTATAAGTGCTAGGACATTAAACTTGTGTATTTTTAAAAATAAACTGTACACTTGGCTACTAAGTCGGTAATTTAATACGAATATAAATATTATAATACTATTGACTTCATTTAACTGTTAATTGAAGATGTGTTATTCAAAATGTATTTGACTATTGACAAATAATGTTCTTTTGACAATACTAGCTTCTAATACTGTAGAAGGTAGGGATAATTCTCTCTTAATTGCGTTAAGTCATCTGGTTGTGCTTCCAGTTAAAGGTATTTGAGGTGAAATTTCGTAATATTGCCATTTTCAATCGCATATTTTTATCACAGGTTGCTCTACTAGTATAATAAACATGTTCAAAATTCCCTATTGATATCCCAAAGTTTTGATGAAAATATGTTCACTTACTTCTATACACTAATATGCTTGCGATCCATACGAAAGAGTATTTATAACTTTGTTCAAACAAAAATATTAACACATTAATTTGATACTGAAAAGAAAAGATGTAATTTGTTTATTTATTTCACTATATTTGTTGTCTAAGACAAATTATAAACTTTTAAATGTTCCATTTTTCACATTTTTAATAATTTATCGAATTAATTATTTTATACCTTGAGTAAAATAGTAAAAGCGTTCTGAAAATCATATATAAAGATTTTATCTGATGAGATGTTTAAAATCTGAAGAAGTTTTAATATAAACTGCATCACGTGGAACATTTTGAATGCAATATAAATATGTACATAATAAAAGAAAAAATACATGAAAAGGAAAACAATTTTAAATATAGCTACGATCTTTTAGCACCAATTATACATTTTAACATGTATTAACCTTAACTAGTAACTATAGTCAAACTAGTCTGACCTCTAGTTCCTCCATATGGCCCGCGAGCTTGGTTGTATATTTTACAAGTGAAGAGCTATTTATCTAAAAAAAAAAAAAATAAATAAAAAAAAAAAAAATAAATAAATAGTTCTGTACTGCGTATCAATCAGCTGTAAGGAGTTTTTTTTCTAGATTTTTATTAGCTAGCCTTCATATTCCATGGAAATTTTAGTTTCCTTTGCAACAATATAAGCTGCTATTTTACTTTTATACAGATTAGTATCGAAAAAGAAAGCCAACCATTTTAATAATCTTCAAAAAATTACGATCAAATCTACCTTCAAAACTAATATTACAATAACAATCCATATAAATAAAATTTATTCTAATCCATTAATCGGTGTGATGAAAGTGAAACGAGACTGCGAAAACGATTTAAATAAAATGTCACATCCGTTTGGGCATTAGCATTGTTCAGGATTTCAGATGTTTACATTTTTAGGTGTGTACTTTGAAACTTTCTTTTGAAGAATAAATCTACTATAATAGCAATATGTGGACCGACAAATCTTTCTTATATTAAAAATATTAATGCTGTTAAAGATTTAGCAATTACATTTTTACTGCAGAAAATAAATATTACATTTACATTTAAAAATAAAAATTACAAAATAATATGAAGAATAATTTGTTTACTGTAACATTAAATAAAGGTTTAACGAGCATAAAAAGGCCATAAAATTTGTTCAAGTATAAAACGGCCGTATTTCTTCTTTCGAAGTTACAGTCTTTTGTTCGTTTTAACCTTTAGTGTTCTCATTTAAGTCAACACATTTGTTTATAAGACTCTATTTTAGATTCTTTATGAATAACAATTGAAAAACGAAAAGATGGTTCTTGATCTTCTATCACCCCAACACTTATTTTTTATTTTTATTATTTCTTTATCTAAAAATAGGCAGTAGCTCATGCTTCAAATTGTTTTTAATTTCAAAATTGTTATCTCTTTAACTAATACTTCAAAGATAGTTCTGACATGTCGAAATTCTGATTATTTACAAGTCAAAACCGGCATTTGTAGCAATTCCCAGTTACCACTGACTTTGAACTGTTTCGAAAACTGAAAACAACATCTGCGAGTTTTGCATATGTTTAGTAATTAGGTGTAAAATAAAACATGCTCTTTATCTTGACCCACTTTTACCCGTTTACGCATAAAAATAAAAGGGTAAATCAAAAAGTAAGGTTACAACACCTTACTTTTTGACTTATCCTTGTAGTTTCGCTTGTCCCACTCTTGAACTTTTAAAGATAATGCAAAGTTTGAACAAAAACGTGCAATTTGAATCCTAAGTTCGTTCTTTATATCACCAAATCTTTTACTATCCGACACACAATTTTATGCAGCCTTCACTTTTAACTTTCCTAATTACTCAATTTCTATCTTTGAACATCTAAAACTAAAACATATGTTTAAAAAGCTGTGTTGATAAACTGCTTATGCCCTGTAGCTAATTTATTTTACACAATTCCAGTGCAAAAAGAAGGAAATAAAAATGCTAACATCCATTAAAGCCTCTGTCCTTGCATAGCGTGAATTAGAGGCGTATAAAAGCAACGTTTTCCCTGGCTAATGAGACAGTCCGACATTATCACACACAACCACGAATAAGTGCTCAAAGTCGCCCTCTTCACAGAACAAAAATTTTAAACGCTGAAAAACCTCAAGTATCCTAAGCTGAAATCGATGAAGAGTCCAAGAAGGGTAAAATTACTTTGCTCATTACGCTGACTTCTTTTATATTCTTTTGTGTGCTTTGTTCCCCCTTCAGTGTACATTTAGCTCCCCCCCCCCCAGTTTCTTTTATTAGCTCTGAACTCAATAGACTACCTTCCTCAGCTTAGCGTAAAATATGATGACCCTGACAAAGAAAGGGGCTCGGGTACTTATAACGGGAATATGCCTGGATGTAGGAAAGAACTAAAGGCTTTCATTAAACTTTCAAGCTAACAAGCAACTTTGATACACCTGTCTTGTGGAACATCTAATCTTTTCATGTAAATAGAGGTGGAAAGATTAGTTTAAATGTATCCAGGAAATGTGTCTCAAATTAACAATAGTTAACAAATTAAAGGGTGTAAAAATCTTTGCAGCTATAAAATTTCAAATAAACTTAGAAAAGAAAATCACCGTATAATGCTACACATGTTCCAGACAGACAGAGAGAGAGAGAGAGAGAGAGAGAGAGAGAGAGAGAGAGAGAGAGCTTCAACTGGAAATACAAATGTTAAAGTACTCTCTATTCTCCCTTAGAATGATCCCGATCGAAACAATGTCACGTGACATGACGTCAATAGCATGACTGTGTGCAGCCAAGTACAGCACAGTAGCAATGCACGCAAAGAAAGTAGTTCCATGTTAACAATTTAAATTTGTAGATGGGTTCAGTAATAAATAACATCTGCTACACAAAAAACAATATTTATAACTTGAATTTAATTACTGTTAACTTAATGAAATTGAATTTCGAAATTGCAAATTGATGCACTACAACTTCCAAGACAAACTCGCCAGATTCAGTGGCTGTTTAAACAAGGCAAGGAGCTTGTTAACATGGCTGACGCTAACGGATCACATGTTGCTTTTTCTACGGAGACATATTATATAAAACATAAATCGGGCACGCCTTTATTTAGTGGCGAGAAGACAATAATTTTAAACGTGTTTTCCTAGTTTTGCGAAAAGTATCCGGCACTCGCAATAAAGGAGGCAGTAAACCTAACCTCAGAAATTACCGGTGTTCTCTTGTCATTACATCGCTTAACTTGTCATGTGTTTCTGACAACTGGACAGTATTCTTGACGCGAATTGCGGAAAGATACATTATGTTTGTTGATTTTAGGATCACTAAGAGTGAATAGATAATATACTTGCGCTCCGGTAATATACGTGCGCGGAACACGTAAAGAATCGTGAGTCGCTTGTATTTCATGTAGTTCACGTGCAAGAGTGTGTACTTCATAAATAAGGCAACTCTTTTCTGTTTATAAAGGAAAATAAACACCTCTGTCCGTGCATGAAACACTGTCAGCACTATAACAACAATAGCTTATTTTACAGCGGGCAAAATATTACACTCATTTGTAACAACGTAAACAGCGGTTAATTCGTAATGACTGAGAAAATACTGCACAAGAAACTTTTTGTCCTGTTTTACATAAACCTTCCCCTCTCAAGATTTACCTCACGCTATGGTTGACATTTTCTGCAGATAATTGCCCTGGCTCTTCGCTTTTTCTTTACTGGATGATCCTGAAAAACATCGTAAATTTAAGAATCACAATGAGGAATAGGAAGTGATTCCTTTCGCATACTCAGCTTAATTTCCACTATCATTTAAATCTATAACTAGACTTTAGAAAAAGTATTGCAATCGACATGTTATGTACATGTTTATAGAGATGCTGGGATATGCATATCACACAGCACACTTTAATCACGTTTGGGTAGGGAAGGTTTAATTGTAGTAGTAAACATATCTGAAGTAGTGCAGTTGACAAAATCTGAAGTATACAGTTGATTCATAAGAAATGCTTTCAAAATAAAATGCTATTATTCCTGCTCCTTATATGTTTCATGTTAACTGGAGATGCAGTAAGAAGTAATGTAGAACAGGGGCTCTCAACCTGTGGTGCGTGAGCTACTGTCAAATGGTACGTAAAAATTTACCAAATAAGATAAATTAACATTTATTTTACAAAAAAAAAAATTTAATAATAAAAGAAAAAGAAAATAATTGACAGTTCTACTAGAACTAAACAGAAACAATAGGTTTTACATTATCATAAAAGCTTTTGCGTGATACTGTACAAAATTAGGGAAGTTTAATTTTAATCCTACGACAATGATAGCGCAGCTCAAATATATTTCACCAGACAACAATGTGATACATTTTGTCGTTTGCTACGAGACGCTGCGAATTAAGAAAGCAGTAGAGTTACATTATTGTTGAATGCGAGCTTTGCAATTATTTATTATTTATTTGTTAAATTGTCATATTTATATGTCAGATTCAGAAGAAGTAAACCTGAACATGGATAAGTAGTTAATTAAAGAACTATGCTCGAAAAGCTTAAAAGGAAAATGAGTAAATAATTCCATTATGCCAGAAGTTACTATTTGTGATGCTAAGCATTGAACGGAGGACATTATTGTGTAAGAAAGGCCCGTACATAAGCAACACGTAAATACAATATAAGCTATTTATCATATTGTAGATGTAGAGGAAACCATCTCAATACCGCAGTGTGTAATTTGTCACGAAACACTTTCAAATCATTCGATGAAACCTTCCTTTTGAAACGCCATTTTAACACCAAACATGGTGATTTGAAACACAAGCCGTAGGAATATTTTCAGAGAAAACTAACAGATTTGTCATCAAGGATAAAACAAATAAATCATTTGCAGGATCTAACGTGAAGGCTCTGGAGGCATCTTATGAAGCCAGTTTGCGTGGCTAAGGCGGGAAAACCTCACAAGATCGGAGGGTCATTAATGTTACCAGTAGCTATAACAATTTATACAGTACTATCTCTTTGAGCCTTAGGATTTATTTTTATGGTTAAAATAATGTTGGGGGACAAATATCCCGAAGAGTTTTAGATTTGTTTGCAAATGTTCAGTGGCAGGCAGTTAATAGAAACGATTCATAAGCTTTATATTAACCTACGTAAGATTTATAGATGGGGAAACAGAATATATATTTTCAAAATTAGACAAATTTATCAAAATTAATGGTATATATGGAATAAAAGTGTTGGTGTTTGTCCTGATGAAGCACATGCAATGACTTGGAAACATAGCAGCATTGTTGCAAAGATTAGCTACAAAAGCAAAATTTATACTTGTAGCATTCATCGCAAGGTTTTAGCCTGTTGCTCTAAAGACAGTTTTAAATGCCAGTAGTCAACTTCATTAAGTCCAGAGCTATATTTGTGTGATGAAATGTGTGCTGAACAGGATTCTCTTTTACTTCACACACAAGTTAGGTGGCTGTCGAGGAGAAATTTATTGACACGTCTGTTTGAACTTCGTTCAGAAGTGCAGATTTTCTCTCCGACTCATCCTCAAACTTCAATTGTTTCATTGATGAGCTGTGGCTTGCCCAATTGGCCTACTTGGCAGATGCATTTTGCTGTCTCGACCAGCTAATTAGGGAGCGCTTACTTCCATATTCTTAATAAGAATAAAAATTTAGGTTCTCAAGAAAAAACACATTTCATGATAAAAGAAACCAATATTGGAAACACGTCTTCCCCTCTATTGTTGGATGCTCGTCTCGTCTCGTCTCAGATTTCAATGTTCCCTGAAAACCTGGATTCAGAATTTTGGATCGGAGACCTGTTTTCTATTACTGACACCTTACCAGAAAGACGAATTGATCGATCTATCATGTGACGGAAGTCTCACGCAAATGATCAACAAGATGGTCTTAAAAGACTTCTGGCTGGCATGAAAAACGAATATCCAGTGTTCTCAGAAAGAGCTACCAACTTTTTGTGACTACTTCCTTTTTGAGTCAATCCTGGTGGTTAGTGTTAACCATACTTGCCTCCTAAACCCAAGATCTCGCGTTCAATCCTGCCCAGGATCGATGCATTTTTTCGGGTGTAAAAATTCTAAGGGAAGGGAAGTAAAGTCGTGGGTCCCATGTCGTACATTTACGCTACGAAAAAGAACCTCAAGCCTGAAAGAGAGGCCTCTGAGCCTCTGTCGGCCGTTTCACGCCCTGAGTTGAATGGGACGCTTATGACTTGAAATGTTAAAGAGCGTCCGTAAATAAAACAAATCAACAAATTCCTAATGTGGATATTCTTCTCTATTATATATAACAAGCACAGAAATAAGTTGAATGTTGATCAAGATTTAAGACTAAAATTAACTCATTTGAAACCAAAGCTTAAAGAACTGTGTTTAGGTAAACAAGCATAACCTTCGCACTGAAACAAAAGTCAGAATCAGTTAATTAGTTAAATTTGTAAAGTTTAAAGCATTTACTAATGTAAGTCTGAGTAATGGAGTACCATATCAGGAATTTGTCGAATTTTGTTTAAGTATTCTTTGGCTATATTTTAACCTTAACAAAGCTAATTTTAAAACATTTCACAGAACAATCCATTGAATAGGAATAAATTGAACAAAATTTTCTGCAATAAATATATAATTCTGAATACTAAATTCAAGAAATATAAATCACTAGTATTGTCATAAATGTAGAGAAATCTAATTTTGACTCTTGTACCACAAATTCACGCAGTTTCCGTCTTAAAATTCGCTTACTGGTATATCTAATATCCTGCGTTGAATGTAATGGTAGGTCACTGGCAAAGGTTGAGTAAATGTTCTAGAACATTGTCATTTGTAAAGACGATTTGGTGGCTTAAGGAATAGTTTATGAAAATTAGTTATAATCTGTTACTGCACTTGTACCTTTACCCTAATTTCAAATTGACTATTGGTAATCACATATGCATCTTACACAAAAAAGGAGTTTCTGCACAAGCTCAACATATCCTTGCTAGCGCCCTAGTGTTACCCCTGAAGGACTGAAAGTTGCTATTATTTATTAAAGAACGCTCTTTTAACATGTTTGGTCTTTAGCGCTGCATTCAATACAGGGCATGAAACGGGAGAGCAGGCTTGACGTTTTTTTCACATGCCATAATACCACTACACAGAACCAACGGCTTTATTCCCCTTCCGAAGGAAACCATACTTACAATTTGTATGCTCTAAAAACCTGAACCCGCGAACTTGGGTCTACGAAGCAAGTATAGGTACCATTAGGCCGACAAGGGCTGAAAGAAAGCTCATTATCTCTATTGGTTAGACTGTTCTCATTATAAACCATTGATTTGATTTGTTACATCATCTACCCAGTTTTTGTAACAACCAGCCGGATAGGGCGTCGGCTCAAAACCAACAACAAATGCAGGGGTGCATATCTGAAAGCTGATTGGCGTATGGTGATTTTTTTCCTCTCCCGTAAGATAAATGTAGGTACCCTTTCATATCGCAGGTTCATGTAGCGCGAATATCATTCATTTTTGTTATCACTATAACTACCATGCTAAACTACCAGGCAATCGCACTAGAAACCTTTCCCAAACTATGGTTACCACTAAACTACCAGAATCGACTACACTGCTGCGTGACAGACCCATACACATTGTTCATAGGACGATAAATTTCGGCTCACTAACACATTCTTTCTTCAAAAATAGAATTATTACTAGCCGGGCCCGTTTTAGACGAATTCATGTTTTTATTTATTTATTTATTTACGGACGCTGTATAACATCTCAGGTCATCAGCGTCCCATTCAATTCAGGGCGTGAAACGGCGGACAAATTTTGCTCAGAGGCCTCTTCTTTCAGGCTTGAAGTTCTTTTTCGTGCCGTAAATGTACGACAAGGGACCCACGGCTTTACTTCCCATCCGAAGTAAGCCATACTTAGGATTTTTACGCCAGAAAAAAATGCATCGATCCTGGCCGGGTTCGAACCCGCGATCTTGGGTTTAGGAGGCAAGTATGGATGGCTACTGCTACACCACCAGAATCGATGCGAAATCACGTTGTGAACATATTCGGTTCAACGTGCTTGTGCACATGTACAACAGCTAAATAAAGACATTCAGTAAATTGTTCTCTTGTGGAAGTAATACCACAACAAACCGTCAATAATAAACGAGCATCTCAATCACATTTTTCCACGACAATGCGTAAAGTTGCCCAATTGTTACTAGTGTCTAAAAATCGACTAACTGCTATTCGTTTATGCACCGAAAACATAATGGCCATTTGCAATGTACAAACTGAATTCAGTACGAAAGTATTTACTTCGATCATTCATGGCGTAAATATTACGCATAATGCAAATAGGTAACGCATTTACACTTTTTTATAATCTGGAAGATTTACATAAAGAAGTAAGTAATTTTATTGATTATCTGTTTATTTTAAACCTCGTCCGTGGCTTGCATTGTTTTAAAGATTTGAAGCGGCCTCACTTTGCATCAGTCTGGGTATTTCTTCTGTCGCTAAATCCACAGCCTTGACAATCATTTCATTTCCCATTTCGCATACCAGTCACTCGAATATTGTAAAAATCATTTACAATGTGTTCAACATTTCCGCCATCGGATGTAGCATTCAACTTTTTCTAACTGCTTTGTTGATTATGGTCGATTTAGACGGCCATGAAAACGCGATAATGAATTAAACAGGACGGGGTCAATGTACACTTATTTCTTAATGACTCTAAGTTTTAAAATTACAAACTCTTGATGATTTAGAGGGCCTTGCATTCGTAATCTTATAATCTTCCCATCTTGAAATGTTTATTTATTGCACATTCCTAGTGAGGGTAGCTTAACTCTACACTCATAAAAAAGGTTATGAACTTGTATTATAAATTATTTTTATTTCTATACATTTATTTACTTGCAACAGAAGAACAAACATTAGTTTCTAAACACACCATTTCATGTTACTTTATGTATTCCGCATATAGCTATGTACATTCTGCAGTTGGTCGTTTTACCTATTCCGGCTCTATACAGAGTTTCTTGATATTGCCACTGCAAACACAGACTTCCGGGTCTTCTGAATTATTCTGTAAGCTGGGGCATAATATTAGAACATTCCACTCTTGCCGTGGGGTTCCCAAGAGACTTTGTCTTGTACGGTCGAGGGAGAAAATCCGAGTTGTGACTGAGAGAGCATTTTGCGTGGGTTCAGCTAAAGCTAGAGTAATCTAAAATGCATTTTGAGGTTTTATTTTTAGGCACGAACTTGAACCGCATTATTGGCGTAAGGGCAGATAACTATCAGTAATAATAAAGAAGTATTATTATACAAATATACAGAAAATATTGCACTAGTCTGATATCGAAATAAATGTTAACTTTAGAATTTTCCGTAAGTGAGTCTACTTTTTAACCAAATGCAACTTACCACATCGCAATTAGGATGTTTAAAGAGAACTTTAAGTAAATCGACGTTGTGTTGCATACACTTGAAGCATAAGAGTTTTCCGAACTGTATATATCATTTATCGGGTCATTTGCTCAAGAAAAATATTTGGAGAAGCGAACTGTTTGAATAAAATCACCTAAAATTAGCTCAATTAGATCTTTAAAGTAACAAAAAGTACCAGGTTACGTTCCTTGTTCGTTAATATTAAGAAAATGGTTTTGAATATGTAATCACCTGTAAAATGAATGTCGATATGCGCATTTGCATTGAGCACTGGGTCTTTCATAGTTTCGTCGTCCGTTTCACGGCAGCAGTCAGAGCGATAACTTTCGGCGAAGAGAACAGCGCAACTGATTTAAATACTCGAAATTACAGCTACCATTACAACGAAAATAAGCAGAAAATGTTGGAAATAATGACATGCTATAGCCACACATTACTCGCATCACGCCTCATATTTACCGCCACGGGTGCCCGAGGTCGTTAAGGTGCGGACTCGTGAGCGGGAGGTCTGGGGTTCGAATCCCGCCAGGACCGTCCTCCCTGACTGGTTTTTTTCCCCCGGGTTTTCCTCAGTTCTCATCAATGGCAAATGCCGGGGAGGTACCCTAAACTTGGGCCTGGAACGCTTCCTTCCTTAAAAAAAATATATCCTTTCCCAATATTTCATTTCATTTCATTTCATGTATCATCAGTGTCCATCGCCTGTGGTGCCTCAGTAGTAAAAACTGGCGTTAGACACTATTCAAAAAAGCCACATATTTCGATTAATAAATAGAATATGATGGGAAAATATTGTAGAAGTTTGTACTAATGATGTACAACTTTTAACACAAAATCATCTCTTGAACTGCCAAGTTCTATAAATCTTTGTTACACATTATGACAAATTAGTTTCGTAATGTTTGTTTCCCATACACAGCAAACTTTAACGTTAACATCTGAAATAATATATATAATATTTCCTTCAGTGTTGCATCTATCTAAATACAATATACTACACACACATTTTCTGCATATGCATGAAGGGCAAAATATGTTCTTATGGGCACAAATTCAAGAAGCCTGGAATGTTGTAGCCTCTCGTCCACACTACTGACATCATCTATGCCCCAAAGATTGAGGATAATTATATATGGTAATTTGTGTTTATTTCTGTGTTTTCACTTTATAAGATAAAACTTCTTAGTTATTTGTAAAGAGTACGTTAGGTTGTCCATAGGTAATACCCGTAAAACTGAAATATAGCTTAAAATATAATATGATGTCAAGACAACGTGATATTCTACATATACATTTATAAAGTCAATAATAAAAAATGAAACAGCTCTGTGGAATTTGACCCCAGTAGTTTACGCAGAAGAGCAAAGCCTTCATAAACCGCTCCGCCACCCCTACTCTATCCTGTTGTTCTTTTTCCAGATGCTTATAATTGTGATTACGTTTACAGGCAAATTGCTCATTGCAGTATGCACTCGCTGCATGTGCTTGTAGATACAGCGTTTACGACCTTTCCCGAAGTTCTGCGATCGACAAGCAGTTTGGGGATGATTTTTTTATATACTTTCTTTTTTTTTGAGGGGGGGGTCAGAAGGTTTACATTTGAGTTTTACTTTTTATTTCACCTCTGATTATGGTTTCTTCAAGAATTTGCAATTCCCTGGGAATTGTTCTATAAATTTAGACACGTGTTTTACTTGCACTATTTTAAATTGAATGTTAACAAAAGCACAGTGAAGGATTTATGCGCCTAATATTGCTCTAAAATATTTAATTCAGTTCGGAACAACTTGGCATCGCACTTTACAGAGAACCTTCTTGGAAAAGATTATCACTTGTGTGTATTCTAAGGATGGGTTTTTAATGGCCCAAAGGAAATAGCAACATCTTACAAGTGTGTGACATGTTATTAATAAAATAATCTATTTAATATAAACGTAAGATTATGTTATATTTTTTTTCAAAAGTCAGGTTAAGTTACAGAATTGCAGATTTAGAAGGAAATTTGTACAGGAAAAAGTAAGCTATGTTTTTCTGTCAGTGAGTATTCTGTGTTCATTTGTTTTAAGATGACAACATTATTGTTACACAGCTATTGTAGTTGTATAAAAAGCACTGTTTAGTAGGCGTTGTTCCATTTAATGATGTTCTTCCTACTGTATGTACAGACCCCACAGCCTTTGTCATCAAATGGAGCACATTGCATGTGTTGGTCGAGTAACTACGTCATACCTCAGGGAGATACATTAATTGCGTCACGCTAAGCGGGGCACTCAACTAAATACTGCGTTCAACTTGGATATTCACAGCGGAATGCAGTCTTAATGCAAAAGTCCTTGCTTTTAATTTCTTGCTCCTTTAACTTGTACCAGTTTTTTTATTGATTGTATGAAAACTCGAAATTCGGCAGCAGTTCTGGTTTTCGGTGAATAGAAAAACACAGAAATATCCTAATTACTTATTTATGTTAATAATTGTGCAGATGCTCTAGTACCAATAAGTTCATTTTTAATTTATTTAACACAATAAATAACTGGGCAAGAACACTAGATAAATATAAGGGATGGAAGGAAAACTAATATACTCCATCATCATTTCGTTCAGTACATACGATAAAAAAAAAAAAATAAAATTGTTATTATTCTTGAAAGATGTAAGAAAAATACACTGAGTTAAACTTTTAATGTCTGTTTTGATAAAAACTGCTTTAAAATATTCTAGAATTTTATAAGCTGTCGCTAAGATTAAGCTTTTCTACCATAATATTTTTACAGATTCTTCATTTGGACGCCTGGCCGGCTAAACGGAAATTTGTTCGTCCTATTTGCAACCGGTTCCGTTCCCCCCTCCCTCACTTTACCGCCTTTTCGTGTGGTGACGCGAAGTCTTTGAGCTGTACAGGAGTTGAAATGTTGTGAAACCACGTGTTTCAGTAGTAGTGTGACAGTGCTTTTATAATACCCCCCAAAGTCTATATACTTTAACGTACAGAATCTTTGTGTACGGTTATTTTATGATAATAAACTCACGTAGAGAAGTGAGACAGCGATTTATGATTTATAGACATATTCCCTGTCTTGTGAATATATTTAAGGAAACTGGATATGTTGTTGATGATAAACCGAAAGTAAAACGCCGTGTTCTTACAGATGGAAAACATCGGAGAAATGTTAGAACGAAGTTTAAAGAAATCCCTGAGAAATCTTGAACAGGAATCAAGAATTTCGCAAACCTCGGCTTGGAATGCTACTAAAATGTTTTAAAACCCTTTAAGATAACTAATCCAGGAATTGCAACCACGCGATAATGCGAGTAGAATTAATTTCTGCATTTGGGTGGTGGATAATGCTATTGAGTGTTCTTGACTCGTGTTTATTTTCTGTTACTTGTTTATTTATTTTTTTTAAGTGCGAAGCATGGTTTTATTTACATGGCCATGTAGTGGTACAAAGCAATGGATAATGGAATGCAGAAAAACCCGATCGTGTACAAGAAATACCATTATATGACCAAATATTTGGCATTTGGTGTGCTGTAAAAAATTATGCAATTGAATTTAAGGGCTATGAATATCATACTCCACAGACAAATAGCGTGCTTTCCGGTGCCAAGCAAATCTCCGTTAAGCCGGCCATGCGCCCAAACGAGGAATTTGTAACATTAAATTGGTCATAAAATGTACAGGACCCGACTCATCACCTAAGCAAAACTTTATTACTATATAAGATTCACTCACTCACTTCAAAAAGGAAGTGTGAAAACTGACAAGATTATAATCACAAGTACTTAAAACAATTCCTAATCTAGGAAAAATGCAACCTTCTTCATTCTTTTCTTTATTATTTGCACAATTTGAAGTAGAACAAAAATGCGATATCCGAATATTTTTATTTAACAATTATTTGTGTAATTGGTGACTGCCTAAATGTTTACAAATGAAACTGAACAAAACAATAAAATATCTCATGTAAAATGTCGACAAGCTATGATAAATTACTTGTTCAAAATTTCATGATTTTATTGACTCTTTCAGTTGTGTATTTACCCCATTTTTTAAAGATTGTAAAAAATGACTTATTTGTTCCTTTAATGACAACTTAATGTTAGTGAACTGCAAGATACATTGCAATACGTTGCATTTTATTTTCTCAAAAAAGTGAAATTATCTAAGTAAATATAAGTCATATCAATAAATTTATTTTAATGACTTTCCTCGTAAAAATGTGGTCTATAACCTGTGTGAATTAATGTATTGGGTTTCCTTTCACTATATATTACTCTTTGGAGACATTTATTTGTACACGTCGCCAAATGAGGAAAACCAAGGTTTAAGTTTATAAATGAAAGTTAATATTAGTATATTTCAGTTAAAATGAAGATCGCTATGAAAAAATAATAATTACAATATAAACTATTACATTACATGCCAGTTCTGGTGGTCTAGCATTAACCATACGCGCCTCATAGACCCAAGATCGTGGGTTCGAACCCAGTAGGGTTAGTGGATTTTTTTTAGAGCGCAGTAATACCAATAATAATGGCTTACTTCGGAAGGAAAGTAAAACCGCCGGTTCAAGCCTGAAAGATGAGACCTTCGAGCATAATTTATCGGCAGTTTCGCTTCCTAAATTTAATGGGACGCTAATGAACACAAAAGTTAAACAGCATCCTTAAATAAAATAAATCTAAAACCGAGATTAGATAATATACAGATACACCTCTCACTGTTTGACCTACCCCCCTCATTGCTCGTCACCTCCTAAGCTCAAGACGTTTTTTGTCTCGTCCATGTGGGATCAGTAAGGGAATTTGCAAGTTTCAAGTTTCAATCATTCTTTCGAGTCCAATGCATAATTTTTGGATGTGCCAATCGCAAGAGTGGCCGAGGTCGTTAAGGCGCGGACTCGTGAGTGGAAGGTCTGAGGTTCGAACCCCGCCAGGACTGTCCTTCCTGACTAAGGTTTTTCCCAGATTTTCCTCAGTCCTCATACTTGGCAAATGCGGGGAGGTACTCTAAACTTAAGCCTGGAACGATTACTTCCTTAAAAATAAATCCTTTCCCAGTATATCATTTCATCTCATGTTATCATCAGTGCCCATCGCCTGTGGTGTCTCTGTAGCAAAAACGGGCGTTAAACACTATTCATTTTTTTTTTGGATATGCAAATTTATAACGTCAGATATAAGAAGAACCTTGCCAGTTAATAATATTCTTATTTTTCATTTATGTGCCGGGCCGTGTACAAGCAATAGATGTGTATAAGAGACTCTGGAAATGAATTCCAAAAGTTTACATAAACTGTATTTTATGGAAAAAAAAAAAAAAAAAAAAAAAAAGATACAAGGGCAAAATGCTAGGCTGAGGGTGTAATTTAAGACGTCTATAATTTATAGAGGACATTTTGATTAAATCTGATGTATTTAGTATAATATATTATAAGAGTATTTCATCAGCTGACAAATTAACTTTCGAAGATGCCAATAGGTTAATAAACAGTTGACTATGTAGAATCTTTTACAACAACCAATGGGGACTAGAAAATTGCGTCAAGAAAAATAGATTCCAGTGACAGAATACCAAAGATCACTAACAAATATTAAGAATCTTTAAGCTATTAGAGATTAATCATATTCACTCAGTATAGCAAGTATAAACAATGCAGACATTGTGTAATTTTATTAAAACAGCGCATAAAATTGTAAATCATTATGCAATAAAGGTATAAAAAGCGAGGTTATAAACATTAAAATAAATTTCTAGTTATTATTTATTTCAAACATAGGAGGCTAAAAATAAATATATTAGCTATTTTACGTCAACATATTTGTGACCGACAATACGTCTCAGATAATATGCTAACAACCGTTTGAATGTTTATTTCTAATTGAGCAAGATCAACTGGGAGTCATATTACAGGCTAGACCTGTTTCAAACCAGTGCAGCATCCATTTACAGGCTGAACCATCTGCAGATTCCTCTCAAAGTTGAAAACATGGTAAACAAAAATAAAACGTTTTTTAATGTACAGCATTGACAATAACACTGGGGATATGGGATAAAATAAATCATTTACTACTCATCATATAAAATTATATGAAAAACTAATATAACTATTGCTATAAATGAGGACTATATTAATACGAATAAAAGAAACTTTTCGGAGAAGCAAAACAAATCACTTTTACTGGTTGCATTACGAGTAGGCTTTCAAGGAATTAATCTCGCATATTGAGAAACTTTAGGGAGGTCTCCAAGGTATACAGAATAAGACGAGGGAGGTTCGCGGTTCAATGCTTGGAGGACACCGTTAGCTTAGTTGGTAGAGCGTCAGGTTGAAGACCGTTCTTAGAATTCCGGCCGTGATTCAAATTTATCAAATCTAGTTCTTCATTTCCAACTTATATCCTACATACGGCTATGCGAAAGAACACTTTTCATTAAATATATCTCTAGAAAGCCAGCAATTCCACTTTTATTAAAACAAGTGAAACGAATCTGCAAATAAACGAAACTGAGATTCCCTATGGCCTGCTGAAGAATATAAAAACGATATCAGCAGTAAACTTTAGAATAAACAAATGACCATATTTAGAACACGTGCAAAGAGATTTTAATTAATATGAAGGATAAATGGGGAAAACAATCGAATGTAGGTATGTAAACTACATTTCAACACATTCACACGGGGAAAAATGCACATATCTCATAAAATCATCATAGAAAAAATAGTGTCCTGGGGAAAAAATCAGAGTGCTCTATAAAATGGAGAAACAATCAGTCCACATACATCAAATGTTTGTAATTTTGTATTACTTCAGAAGAGTCTGAGTTTGGGTTTTATTATTATGCATTGTTGTGGCTTATATTTTACAGCTGCTATTTGGACTGCATTGTTGTTAATTTTGTGTGTATACAGGCAGTTTAAATTTCTACATGGAATCACGTGATGAAAATATCAGAGTAGACAAAAGAAAAGATATAAACATAGTAGGCTTAGCTGTGCTAGCAAACGTAATCAATGACTCATATTACCGGTGAAGACTGCAAACGATGTTACATGAAAGTTGAAAACAGGAACGCGATTTATTAATCTGCGGATTCAATTTACTTGCCGATACGGAGAGCACACTTATGTTCTTTAATATCAGTTTGGCTCTGAAATGACAGCAACTTGTCACCATTCTTACTTCTACAATACACATGTACAGAGGGATGGAAAAGCTATTGAAATTCTAATTAGTTACAGAGCCTTAATGAGTCTTCAAAGTTTAACAAATTAAAATATTATCACAATAGAAGAATATCTTTCTATTACCGTTTATCACCTACTGGCAGGCGAGGTTCTCATTCTATTAGACCAATGAAAAAGACGATTTAAGAACACGTCAGTTTCTCTCACTGTAACCTTGGTGACTGCTATAAAATTTAACTACCTGATGAGTTAAACATTAAATTACTGCATCAGCTGTACACAGAAACATTTCCAGAGTAGCGTTTTATATGAATTTACTCGAAATATATTTCTGGCAAAATTCTATTTTGCTTTTGGGTACGGTTTTCATATCTTAATAAAGAACACAGAAAGACATGTCCAGTGAAGATACGCAAGAGAAATAAAAGAAAATGTAGTGTCAAAACCTCTTCTAGAACTATAACCAGTCGAACAAGCTGCAATGACTCCTGGGAGTTTCGTGCTATTGTTGACAAATACACTGGAGAATGCGTCTCCGATGGTGGGCGACTGTTGTAACTGTAAAAGTCTAAGATGATTAGTGCTCATCGTTTTCTGTTTGTGTGAATACAATTTTGTTTTGTTAACACAGTTTTTTCTTTGCTTGAAGTGTGCATACATTTTTGGCACCCTCTGTATATAAATTATTTGGTACATTCCGTAATATAGTTAATGGACTTTTATTGTCCTTATCTACATGTATATGTACTTTGATTTTTTTGTTAATTAACATGAACAAACAACACATGATACTAATTTCAAAAGCAGGGTATGTTAGAAAACTAATTTAAGAATACAATTAAGGAAAAGAAAAACACTTTTATGTCTAATGTGCCTAATTTTGTACCATTTTTAAACTTTTTGATTTACATTGTTGTAAAAATGTAAAAATTGGACTTTGGTTGTTTTTTCCTTGTATCCTTCATACTTTTCTCAAGAAAATCAAGAAGAAGAAATCAACAATACATGAATATATGCATAATCAGTCTAATTCATGCTGCACACAAAAGCTCACTCTAAATTATCAACAAAAATAAATACGCATCATACTATATGTAGATCTTAAAACACTTGAAGACTATAAGAGCGCTGTCCACCTTTCACACGGTCGGTCTAGCATTATAATGAAATTCCAAAGCGTAGCGCTGAATCAAATGTTGGCGTTTCACCAAAGGAGTGGTTATTGTAGTAGGTTTAGAATATAGTAATATGTTCAATCAAAATAAACACCAGAACGCAAAGAACTACTTGGCAAATCGCAGATTCTCGAGATTTCTAATTGGCGAGACCAGAACACTAGCGGAAAAATTATGACTCCATTTCCTGCAGCGGCTAGAGATAAAGCATTCTGCAAATTTATGAGACACCGCCTGACACATAAGCCTTCTTGTAAAGGCGAGTTAAGCTGATGATTCGACAAATTGTGGTTTGTTCGAGTTTCTTCATGTTCAGGATACCGGAAATGGTACTGATTTTCACGAGCTCGCCGTTTCAATGTCACATTACTAATAGCTCTGTGTCACGACATTTAAAGCGGCGTCCTTTTCAAAAGCGAGGAATGAATTGAGCAATTATCCACGTATGTGTCATTTCTACAAATGCGACCTTTTGTATGATTCTAGAGTTATTCGATTCTGAGTCGCACACATAGATTTGCTGATAGTTTGGTGTGTTTTCATGATGGGGGACTGAAATACGTTCAGAAATGTTTTATCGTAAATAAATGTTGAATAAATACTCTCCGGAATTTCTTGCAATTTTTCTTTTGAATTTTTTAAAGCCCGTTTTTACTACTGAGGCACCACAGGCGATGGACACTGATGATACATGCGATGATAAACTGGGGAAGGATATTTTTAAAGGAAGGAAGCGTTCCAGGTCTAAGTTTAGGGTACCTCCCCAGCATTTGCCATTTATGAGCACTGATGAAAACCTGGAAGAAACTCCAGTCAGAGAGGACGGTCCTGGTCGAAATCGAGCCCCAGACCTGCCGCTCACGAGTTCCGCGCCTCAGCCACCTGTGGCGGTAATTTCTCTCTCTCTCTCGAATAAGGCCATTGTAGAAAAGGGTGTGAATTATTTTTCATTTTCTAAACAATTCACTCTGTAGATATGGTAATATTTTAACAAACAGTTTATCATCGCTTAGAAATGTAGCTGATGATAACTTGAGCTATTCTGCTCTTTAACACAAACGTTTTCTTGTATGGTCTGTAAATATCTCGAAGATACAATGCTTCAAAGAGGTAATGAATATTTTTCATATGTAAAAAATTTATACCTGTGCGTCTATCACTCAACAAAATTTTAACTGGCAGTTTTATGACACAAAGTATGTAACTAGCAAGCACATATGCTCACCTCTCATTGTTGAACCATTCCAATGAATTTCAGTCTCGTTGATTCAATCTGCTTCATAATGCTACATATATTTTTACATGAAAATATATTATATATATTGCTGAAAAACATGTGTAATTGTGTTCATCTCGTGCCAAATGTTGTTTTCTTCCTCTTCAAATACAGCTGCAAAACGTTCTTTTTCCTTGAGTATGCACGATGAATAGTGGGGAAAAATTACATCAACACGAAAGGAAATCTCCCCAGAATTCAAAACATTGTTCTGATTCAATGTAAATGTTCCTTATCCTACTCTTATTTTCCTGAATATCGCCAGCTAAAGGAATCCTCCATGATCAAACAGGTCTAGTGGTAACCATACTTTACTCATAAATGACAGAAGAGAAAAAATGTATTAAACATATAATATATAAATAAAAATATTAACCGAAGAAACATGTCCAAAATTTCTGACTAAATTATTTGGCCAACTTGGAAGAGTGGAGAAAAACCTGGAGGGATCTAGAACAACTTTCTCCATTTCAAAAGCAGGGATAGATAACTCTTGTTTAGCAGGGAAGGAAAAGACGAAATAGAAGAGGGAATAAACTCAATAACAAGAGTTTATACTGGAAAAGAAACACTACCTTTCAATGATTATAATTACAGAGGTTATGGTATAGCTCGTATAACATGCTGTTGGGGAATGTGGGCTATATCGCATCGCGGATTATATTTAACAAGTGATCGCTGTAGTTAGCCCGCTGCCAGTTACAGCAGGTGGTGAAGATGTTTACACTGCGCTACATCTCATTTCAGCTGTTTCTGCTGGACTAGCACTATGTCGGCAGCTTTACGTGGCTCTGGATACGATCTCCTCCAGTCAAGTTTTTTTAGTTAATCGAATCATGTTAAGTGTGCATGAGAAAGCACCTCTTAACCATGCGTGATCAGTTTCAGCTGGCCAAGGTTATCTTGCGGCCGACTCGCAGCAGTTCGCAGGTTTCCAGTTACGTCATAGACATAGAGAAACAAGGTTCTTTCTTCGATTCCCCGTTTTCCTGCACTACAGAAAGTGGAGATGCCGTAATAGAAAAATATGGCTCTCACTCCAAGGTGTTTCCGCATTTGACAGCATATATTTCAATGTATTCTGAAGGTTAAACTGTGCTCCATTTCTCTAAAATCTCTCGCTCGTTTCAGCCAACCACTAAATCACATGACGCAGAGAAGCATTGGGCGTCGTTGGGCTGCATATACGTATAAAAAAACTGCTTCCATTTTACAAACAGTTTTTTTTTTCTTCTTACCCCTTAATCTATTTTACAACTGTTCAACACTATCGAGTGAATGTTTAGAGCAATTCTCAAATCATTTAATAATTATATGTTGAGAACATAAGCTTGAAACTATTTTCATATCCAAATAAGGAGTGTGTGCAGTTTAGTACACACAAACCACATCACACTCCCGTTCACAAGGATTTGATCTCTGTTCACTCATCAATACCCATGGCAAAAATGTTGTCTCTCTATATGTAAAGAATTTAAGTTCAATTTGACTTATTCTTTTATAGTTATACCTATAACCAACCCAACTTTTTCTAAACATTTTAATTACATTGAACATGATACATCGCGTATAGTTACATATTTCATAGACCGGGTGTTAATAAATTACACCGCAGAAATTTCAGAGCCTTTATAGGGATTTTAGACAACCTATTTCATATAAGAAATACAGAGGGTGCCAAAAATGTATACACACTTCAAGGAAAGAAAAAACTGTGTTATCATAACATAACTGAATTCACACAAACAGAAAATAATGATCACTAATCATGTTAAACTTTTACAATTACAACAATTGCTCAAAATGCCCACCATCGGCGTCGATACGCTTCTGAGTACGTTGAACTATTGATTGAGCAACGTTTGCGAAAGTGTCCTCAGCGATTGCAGCACATGTCGTTTCAATTTCTTCCCGAAGTGCTGCCAGTGTAGCTGATTTTCTACGGTATACAAAACCCTTAAGAGTTCCCCATAGGTAGAAGTTCCACCGCGGTTCTATTCTGCACACACGTCTCCATTGCCTTTGAACTTCAACAACATTCTCGGTTTTCCAATACCACTTCAAAATTGCTTTCCGCTGTTCAAACGATAATCTTGGCTCCATTATGTTGTAGCAACGCTAACATAACGTAATGTAAGTCACATCTGTTTACAGAATATCATACTACACACTATGTTGTTTTTCGGCCTAACTTTGAATTATATTAAACAGGTATCTACTGTTAAAGAGTGTATATATTTTTGGCAACCTCGGTATATGATTTACGAAGAAAAAATTACCGCCTCTGTGATCTTGTGGTCGGCGTGTCTGCCCGCAAATCCGCAGGTCACGGGTTCGAATTCCTTAAGGTCTGTCACCCGGTTAAGTTTTTTCCTGAGTTTTTCCTTGCCTGAAAAGATAGTCACCAGGAACTTTAAGCTTTGCAGTCTGTGAATTCATTTACGCCTTCATTTCATCCTACATGTATTCATCTCTTAAAGTCCTCAGCTATCTTCTTACCTAAGAAGAACGCGAGCTGTTCGAAATACTGTGATAGTAAATGTGTGAAATTTCCAAGTGTTTATCCATTTTCTTCTTATCTAGTTATTTTATATATAAAACATGCTACAATTAATGCACTTACATGTAATTTCATCGTTTATATATTAGTGGAGCAATCATACTCATGTATAAAAACAGGATGAATAAATGTATATCATGCAGCGTTTTTGGGTCAATTATTTGTTTAATTTTCAAAATAATGCTGAGTTTCCAAATTCTTTTGACCGGCAGTTTATATGGAGACAAAGAAGTTGAAATCAGATGCCAAGTCGATGTCGAAGCAAACGGGAGCAAACATTTCCATTGGATTGTCTTCAAACTTGCTTCATAAGCGAGGAAATTCTGGTTTTAAACAGTCATCATCAAGTTTTGATTTGATTTATTTACGAACGCTCTTTAACATCTCAGGTCATGAGCATCCCATTCAATTCAAGGCCTGAAACGGCCGATAAATTTTGCTCAGAAGCCTCCTCTTTCAAGCTTTACTTCCCTTCCGAAGGAAGGTATACTTAGGATTTTTACGCCGGAAAAAAAAAAAAACATCGACTGGCCTGGATGAAACTCCTGATCTTGGGTCTACGAGGAAAGTGTGGCTACCACTAAACCCCCACGAATACATCGTTACTGTTTTCAAGACCTAGTGCTATAAAAATGCCAAAATTTCGACTAATATTATAATACGGCGCTGAACAGCTGTTTGGTTTATCGCATTATGTAATTTAGTTTAGAGGACGCTATTCACCTATCTTGTGTCCTAATGAATATGGAGACAAACTTTTGTGTGCAAGATCTTTATTTTCTTTATTTATTTATGAAGTACGAGGTGACATCAAAAGTATCAAACCAAGTTATAGCACGAAACAGATAAGAGCACGGAGACATGCGCGCAGCGATCGTGAGCTTTGACCTAAATTAGTCATGCCGAGTGGCGTTGCTCTTCGAGCATCGGGAGCTGTGCTACGCAAGTTTTTGTTACCACATACATGGAAACTTTGCAAGTCTGTCATTGATTGCAAGCTAAAACTGACAGTTAACATGAAAATCTGGATTGGAGACGTGGAGACCTTTGAAACAATCGGCATGTTTATTACACTCATGTTTTCCAGAATGGCAGAACATTTCTGCAATACTATCAGAGATCAACGCGACTGCGCACAAGCACAAACATTGAACATGTCAAAAAAATTATTAGATGGTGCATGAAAATCATTGCAAAACCATTCCAGATATTACTGTAATCGAAAATGTGACATAAATGCATTTTGAAGCGTTTGAGGAAGGATATTCTTCTGAAATGTGGCGCAAGGGGAATTCGATGCATCTGCTCACAAAGCGTTACTAACTAATGAGTTTCAAGGCCTTCATCACCCGCCCTGCTGATCAGACTTGGCTTTCTTCCTCTCCCAGAAGAAGTTGTAACTGAACGGTCGCGGTTTTCACCTTGTAAAGGAGATACAGCGCAAGGGTTTGACCCGCTTCAAGAACAGGACTTCAGGGAAGCTTTCACAAAATGGAAAAGTATCTGGGGGTGGAGTATCGCTGTACAAAATGAGTATTTTTTAGGGAATGGTGGTAAAATTTAAATCTGAAATGTAGTTGTATATAGGCAGAGTCCTGGAACTTTTTGGCCACACATAAGGTGTAAAAGTAAAATAATAAAGTAATAAACCAGACTGGAACCGACTACGTCAAAGAGACACGCTTCACAACTTCCGCCCGTGATTGTGTGATATTAGTTCGAATGGAAGCTTCAACTGGTCCTTTAGAAACTTATACAGGCAGATCATGAATCTCAAAATGCTGTCTAAGACCCTACTACATTTCGAACATTCTATAACATTTCACGGAAGTTTTTAACGTTGCAATGGAAATTGCTGGCTTAATTTTGAATTTTAGTCCCAATACGCCAGATATATATGTGGTGATTTAATCTATGAGCCACTCTTGCCAATTCGATAATATGGCCGCTTTTAACTGCCAATAAACACGCTAAAAAAACTTGACTTTGAAAATTGGCAGAACTCCAAAAAGTTAGAAATGCTGGTAAAATAACAAGCAACATAAAATGAATATTATCCCTCGCAGGTTCTGGCGGAGCCAACTCTATGGATGGTTGACCTTTCTTAGAACTCCATACGTAAGAAACACGAGTACGGATGTCCTTCACGTTTTAAGTGCTAACGCTTCTCTGACATTTCCTTTCGGTCTCAATACAAGGAAAACAAAAGAGTTTTATACATTCTTGATGATGTCATGGGACTTGACTGGACTTTTCCTTGATCAGGTGCACCGTGACTTTAAAGATCATTTTTGGAATGCTCGCGAAGTTATCCGATTTAGGCAAATGCAATAATAAATAAATAAATAAATAAATAAAAGCGAATATTTTATGATTTTCTTGGAATAGGTTTTATGGAGTATTTCGTTCATAATAAATGTTTGTCTGTATTTGCACATTCGTTTTATGTCAGATAATTTGATGTCTTCAGTAGGAAGACGCTGTAGAAATAAATGGAGCTGGGAATTAGGTTATCTTTGAGCTTTGGAGGGTACAAAGAAGAACTTTCTATTATGCTACCGGTTTTAAGACATTTGACAACAGATTTCCTTATAGAAATATCTGTTTCCCCTTCTTGTACTCGCTATCCCTTCAGCCTGAATGCATCGTATTCATGTGCCGCAGCGCCGATGTTCCACGTTCCTGCAACAGTACTGCTCTTGTTTAAATGATGAGGATAAAAATATAGTTTGACCTGCTGAGGAGAGCGGAAGACTGCCATTTTAGATTCTGAAGCAGAAAACACGCCGCTCCAGGGACGCGTCATCAATACTGGTTCTGTCTGCCTGCCTATCCATTTTGATCCGATCTACGCATAGTGGGGAAGGGGGGGGGGAATATTCTAGGCCCAAAGGCCAGCAGGAACGCGTAATATCTTTTGGCGCATGGAAAAGGTTTAGTGGCCGTGCGGATAAAACCCAGTCAGCTCTAAACTTTGGAGAAAATTCCAACATCCATCTCTGCCGACACCAACCCCAAGACAGAAGAGAGAAGGGGCGATCGGCAATATCCCAAGCGTCTTATCTGTAACAGAACCGAGATGTTTTGTGCCAACGGCCATTCGTTTAAGTCCACTGTCAACAAAAGAAACCTCTAACTTTTTATTTGTAGAAATAGTGTCAGCTTCAAGCTTGAAGGAAAGTTATTCGATAATTACATATTTGTAACGCAAGGTCGCAGAAACAGTGATAAAGTACAGAGAGTTCCTTATATTGCCGTGTAATCGTTCCCAAGGCACTATTACACTGGAGGGTAAAGGATTCTCTGTGCTCCAATGCTTATTGTTCTGTGAGGCATCATGACCATTTAAATGCAATCATGCCTCATCTGAGAAACTTATAAAATGTGGGTCAATAGTACCGTCAACGATATTTTGTAAAATCCAGTTACAGAAATTTACTTGTTTTCCATTGTCACGAGGTTGTAATTCATGAACTATAGTCACTCTGTAGGATTTCAATTTTATAAGTTTAGCAGCTCTATGAACAGAGGTTTTTGAAACACCCACTTGCTGTGCAACACATCTTAGAGATTTCTTTAGAGATCGTTCGAATGGTGCACTAATTTCGTCAATTTTTCTTCCTTAGATCATTTCCTTTTCGCTTCTTAGATTTAGCGTTTAGCGATCACATTATCCTAAACTTATTAGCCGACATCTAATAGTTTCTCTACCTGGAACTAGAATACCAGGAAATTACTCCTTATATTGTCTACACTCCTGTCTACTTGTATCATACATAAACATTCTTTGCTCAAGAGTGAACTTTTCAGTAAGCATTTCAGTGAACTAATAATAATCTAAGGTAATTCAGACGCAATACAGATGTCTTGAATAAACTTTCACTTTTGAGATGCACAATGAACAAACTTTAGTCTTTACAGTTCGAACAGAATGCAGCAACTGACACGGTATAACACAGCTGATAAACGTAGCCTTGAGCGGGTCATTGACCGCTAGTGCTCTACTGGAATAATACCAAAGACACTGCACAGCAAGGGAACTACGCATATACACGATCTATGGCTTGGCAATAAATGGAACGCATGGTACTTTCACTCCAGCAGAACTCACCATCACAACCTAATTTGTTTTGTGATACATTGCAAATGTGCTCAGGTACGCATGATCTTCATAGTGGTTGAGAATGAAGAAATGAAACAATACAACCGTTGCAGTGAAAGCAATGAGGTTGTAGGTGTATACAATTTGCATCATATTGATTTTTAATAAACTTTCAACACTGTCCCATGTCTTCTGCAATACTATAAACAAAACTATTTCCGACAGCAAACCGAGCCTAAAATTTTTTTATGTATCTTTTAGGAATTGCAGGAATAGTCGTGGATAACTGTAATAGTGCTAGGCAACGCACACAAACAGTTAAGCAGCTATAGAGGAAGCAATGCGTCCCAACCATTTACGATGCATTTCGAAAGATCTAAAAGAATCATATCATCCCCTCTAACGTGCCTGTCTGTGATGGACTGCTTATTTGAGGCCATTCAACAATAAAGATTAGTCAGATACAGTATTATTTCATGCATTTTTAATATTCTTACACTTTCATACAATTTATTTTTGTTAGAATACATTTGGTTTAATACGAGTGTGTCACTTTCACAGTATATGCTATGCCTTTAGATGAATTTGCTGATGAACATGTCTTCAAGGCCGAAGCTTCCAATGTATTTGACTCCTCTTCCAGTTATGAAAGCGGCCATTGCACACAACTTGTCTAAATAAACACATTATGAGAGTTAGAAATAATTTTATTGTTTTGCTTGTTATTAAAAGTACTTTTTATTTGTACAGTGGGAAAGGACCATGGTTATATTCACAAAACTTTTATCATATAGTTAAGGCTATGGGATCAGGAATGCCAGAGTGCACTTAAAACTCAATATAATTTATAAGTAAGTCAACAGCATTTTTCTATAAAAAGTATAACGAAAATTAAATTATACAGGAATTACCTTTAAAAACTTCCCACCAATTTAAGGAATGACATCAGAGTCTTTGTTGATTATGTTTATTTATAAATTCTTTTTAACATTCTCATTACCTCAGCGTTCCATTCAACTCAGGGCGTGAAACGGCCGATAAATTTTGCTCAGAGCCTCTTCTTTCAGACTTGAGGTTCCTTTACATGCCGTAAAGCAATGAGGCTTATTTATTAGATGAACAGAAATGCCCTTTGTTGTATTTTTCCTGTTTTACATTTTCCAAAGATGTGATTTAGCCACTAGATCTGCAATCAACGTGAGAACACCGACACAGGTGACCGAAGTCGTTAAGGCACGGACTCGTGAACGAGAGATCTGGGGTTCCATTCACGCAAGGACCGCCCCTTTTGACGAATTCATTACAGGTTTTGCTCAGGGCTAATAAATGGAAAATGCCGGATAAGTACCCCAAACTTAGACCTAGAACGTGTCCTTCCTTTACAAAAAACAAACCTTTACCAATTTATTATTTCTTCTCATGTATCATCAGTGGCCAGTGCCTGTGATGCCGCAGCAGTAAAAGCGGATGTTAAACACTACTATAAAAAGTGGGATGCTGCTGTAGAAGATCTGTGTATAACTTCTATTTTTCTTACGTTTGTATTATATGGTCATTTATTTACTTTACTCTTGTATTATTGTCTGAATATTTATAGTCCTTCTACATATATTCGACTTTATTCGAAGACATTCCTTTGAGCTCGCTTCTCCTCCAGGGATTTTTACCACTTTTTTCAATACGCATACCGTCTTGGATATAGGAAAAAGGAAAACAAGGAAAAGAAAAGCATTCCTTTCAACCGGAGTAGTAATATACCTGCAGCCCCGCTGTTTTCAGAATGCGGCCGGCTTTGATCATTGTAACCCCGTCGATATTGTGAGAAGAAAAAATTCTTTTATCAAAAGAGCTGGCAATCCCATAAAACATTTTGCTTAAATCAAATATAAAGGTAGAGAAAAACAAGAATGGGAAGATCAAACATCTAAAAAGCTTAAAATTAAAATGAACAAATGTATGTGAAACTTTTCACATTGTAAAGGCTTGAACGGTAAATTCATTTTTTTTGAATAGTTAAATAAAGCTTTCAAATTATTAGATATTCATTTTTTCTAAAAATTCTCAAAATTAAAAAAGATTTGCGTAATCTTATTCCTAGGCACATTCTTTAACATCCTCAACAGATGTAAAAAATTAAATACGCTTAAATTTCTATTGTTTATTTTAGGCATTTTATACATGTAATTGTAAAAATAAATAACGTTTTCTCTAAAGATAATTTTCTTTCATCTAATAACAAATAAAAACCATAGCAAACACCATTATTTAAACGTTTCTTAGCTCTAGTGTACGTACTTGGCCCGAAAGGAATAGGCTCAGAGTGTTTTGGTTTAACTTGTTTGGATTACTTGAGCGCTTATAGTTTAAATGTTTAGGTGTTAAGATTTCCACACAAGTATTGCCTTAACACTTTGAAAAATCTTAATAGAAACCAAAAGCCTAGGTATTTATGATCGTGTTTCAAAACAGTGTGAAAATATTTTGTGGAAGACAAGTTTTAGATACCATTAGCTTAATAGAGAAAATTACATAAAAGACATTTTCTCTTCCCATTCATAAAGTAGATTATTAACCCCCTTTATTAACTTGCCTGTAAAATGTCGAAAGTTATTGCAAGTTTAAGGATGACGTATATATCCCCTGCGTCATTATCATTATCTTATTTACGTCCTCCTTTTTGTAAACGAACGTTGTTTAATGAGTTTCCTGAAGGGGAAAACTTGTGCAGCGAGTTCCCTCTAAAACCTTAATAATAATAGCAGCCAACTTCCTCAAAACGTTTAACATACACAAGGTGATTAAAAAGTACTAGACATTAGCATAGTCTATTGCTGTGTTAAAAGTACAGTTAAGACCCAAAATGTAGGGTGCCTCTTAACACTCTGTAACCATTTCATGACCAATATTTGGAATATAAGATTAAGATTGAGTAATTCCTAAAATAGTCCACACTTGTCGTGAATATTACAGAAGGAGAATCATTGGGACTGCAAACAAGGTCGTTCATCGCTTACAAGGATGTAAAGAAACAGATAAAGCTAAAGAACACATTGGAAATTATTGCACCAGTAAGCCTCTTGTGTAATACAAACATAAAGTAGCTTACAAAAGGATGTCAACTACACTTAGAGTAGGCAAAAATTACTTTGTCATGGGACGTGTTTAAGCCGGCGACTCGGTTGGCGAGAGACTTGTCATATCGCTGACTAGTCAGGTAACAAAAGCACAAGCGGCATCATCGGCGTTGCAACAGTTACCAGTTAACGGAAATTAAGCAGTAGCGATGCGTTTTCTTCGTGGGAAGAAGAAGGCATTCTAGAGGAAGTAGTGAATGTTTTATAATTAACTTGGGTTGCTTCAGTGACTCATATTGACAGTGATAGGGAACATAATGAAATGGAAATGGAAATCCACAGCGAAGAGGAGCAGGAAGAAGAAGATAATGCTCTTTAAGTGCAGTCCTTCGAAACGGAGAGCGAGTGATGAGATGTGGCAACAGCGAGCTGGCGCGGCCACGTGGCAGCAGAAGCGTCAAGCAAGAAGCTATTTATCGCCTACTATAGTATAAGCTACGTTTCAGGAAGTGAAAGTGATATTTAACTTTGGTACAGTATCCGGTTCCATTGGGCAGAGCCACGCAACTATAGAAAGATTCCGAAAAGTTGCTTTTCGAGCAGGATGAGCCTTCCAATTCTCTTCCATCGTAAAATTAGTATAATTATGAAAGGAAGAGAAGAACTCCTTCGCAAGATAGGAAGTGTGTGGAGGTATATCGTATTGAAAGAAACTGAAAATGGCAGATCGATGCTTTATGCCTAGCATTAACAGAAATCTGCACTGCTCGATCGATAAGAGAAATATAATGGTCATATAAATATAGTTAAAACTAGCAGTGAAAAATTCAACATTAAAATATACATTTTTAAAAATTAATGTGTGTAGAGCAGAACTATTGTTGAATTGGATACAAATATATTTTTATATATTAAAGACAACCTTCATCATTTCCATAATTTGTTTTGGATTTAAATGCAGACCGTGGTTGAGCAATGGCAGAAATCAGTCGTCAAGACCTACAATGCATTTGCAGGTAGCAGCTTGTAGTTAGTTCGCGCGAGCCGTGCGGGGCTTCTGGGTGTAAATTGTGTGCTAATTGATCTTCGTTAATTATGCCACTGCATAAATATAGTTTTAAAGAGCTATTTTATACATTATAACATGTATGAAAACAGAGTTGCAAAGACGGTGTAAGGCGATTCGCAAGAAAATAACCAGGCAATTGTAGTCTAGGTAGAGAAATTATTCTTCAACTTATTAAAAGGTTATGAGGGACAGAAATTCCGAATTTTCAATAAATGCTGGGTAATATTACCGCTGAAGAGCATCATTTTCAACATCTCTTATAACACAAGTTAGTGCTTACTATTATCAGCATAATTTTATGTTTTCGGTATAAATGTAAATACTATAATAAAAAGACTAACGTTGCGCGCGGCAACTCTAGCTGCCTTTTCCCAGTTGCGGCGGCTGCACCTTTCCAAATAACCTCACTGTATTTCTCTACGAACTCGTTCTTTATTCTTTGATGCTTTAGCTTTGTAAGCAAACATGCCGAAGCTTTCTGATGATAATATTCTCAAGTTATTAAGAAAAAATATACAAACCTTTATTTGGAAAATAGAAGTTACTGAAAAAAAGTATAATAGAGTAATAGATAATGTTGCTAATACCAACACTTCCGGCTAGCGAAGTTAAATTTCAGTATATACGAGATTGGTACTTTTAGACAAACTTTCCAAAACCAACTTCCCTGAAATAAATTTAAAGAAGAGAAATGCATGCAGAAACAAAGAAAATATTGAAAATTTAAAATAGATTACGATATCTCAATATTTAAAAACTTAAATGAATTGTTCGTGGTTTTACATTTGTATCACACAACTTACAAATTGCACATAATCAAACGTTGACTATTTACATTTTAAAAGCATATTAATAATATTTTAAAGAACAAAATATAAGATTTGATCAAGAAATCTACTTCATGTTTGGAGAAATTCCAAGGCCTTAAATAATCTTGAAAGGTCATTTTAATTTCATTTTCTCCTCTTTTTGTAAAAACACGAATTTCATAAACTCCTATTTATTTTGTTTATTTGTCACTAGAGATTAAATATTTCTGCAGAACTCTCTCCCTAGTTTTTAGAGTTTAAGGAGTATTAACATAGCGAAAGCTTTTATTTCAAATTTGTTATTGAGAACTACATTTGAAACACATTTATGTTAAAGATTATCATAGCTGCTAAAGATATTTTGTAAACTAAGAACAAATCAACTTCCTCTTCTCTATTTTCACTCTTGTCCAGTCATTCTATACAGTACTATCTTCATCTCATTTTATTGCGTTATATTACTTTTAGGAAGGATGTGGTAAATGTGTAATTGATAATGGCGAACTTTGCCTTGACGTGACCGCATTATTCACACATACAAGGAGTACCACATCCTTCCTAAATGAGCATATTAGCAAACTAAAACAATATCCGCAGTTATACATATACGAAAATACCAATTGAGATGTTGTGACAAGATCGACAAGTAATATGGTTGGCATACTACTACAGCAACATTAATGTCCAAACGGAGACTATGTATTTGATTCCCGGTTAGGTCAAGTTGTCTGGATAAAGTTTTTTTTTTTTCCCCGCAATTTTTCTTTACCCTGAGAAGATGAATGCCAAACAGCTTTAAGAAAGGACCCCGAACTCATTTGCGCCATCATTAATTAATTTATTTGCATTCACAACTACAGACTTACACCTACAGACGTTGCAGTCAAAGCTGCAACAAGCAATAAATTTAAAAAAAAAATCTTTGCTTTCTACGAGGAAGGGTCCTCGCCAATAAGGATTATCGCCTTCACAAAACCCTTATCTGATGTCATGCCATATCTGTTAAGTAAATAATTGCAGCTGTAACTGTGTTCAGTTGTTCAGATATAGTTGCATAAAGAAGATTGTGTGAAACATTGTCACATGTTCATAATAAAGTTTCGAACTGTTAATAAGTTCTTTACAAAAGGACTTATTCCCAATGAAATTAAACAGCGATTGGACAATGTATATGGGGAAGCATTCCCGTCATATTCTACGTAAAGAATGGGCCAAACTTTTCAAATGGGTGGACAAAGCATTGAAGACGAAGAACGCGGCCCATGGAGGTGCTCACTCCTGAAAACATCGCTCTTGTGGAAAGAGAAAGTGTGGAAGACCGGCCGCTCAAAGTTACAGAAATAGCAGGAAGATTGGGCCTTTCTAAAGCAGCAGTCCTTTGAATTATTCATGAATATTTAAACATGAATAAGGTTAGTGCAAGATGGGTGCTTAGACATCTGTCTTCAGTCCAAAAACAGTCATCTGTTGTCAGGCATTTTTGGAGCTCTGCCGTGGCAACGAGAAAGAATTTCTGCAAACTATTGTTACAGGAGATGAAACTATGGTCCTCTACTATGATCCCTTGTCCAAAAGAGAATCAATGGAGTGACGTAAACCTGGCGAAGCATCGCCTCTGAAGGCCAAGGTCACTCAGTCAACCAAGAAGATCATGGCCACAATCTTTCGGGACTGTGAAGGAATACTCTTCATTGACTTCAAGGAGAGGAAAACCACAGTAAATGGGGAGTACTATGCTGGCCTACTGCAGAGGCTACGTGCTTTCAACAAAGAGAAAAGGCGAGGAAAACTGAGTGGTGCTGTGCGCCTTCTTCACAACAACGCGCCTGTGCACACAGCTCTTGTAAAGGAAGCTGTGAAGAAGTGTGGCTTCAAGGAGATGGACCATTCACCCTACAGCTCAGACGGCTTTACTTCCCTTCCGAAGGAAGCCTTACTTGGACTTTTTACGCCCGAAAAAATCCATCGGCTCTGGTTCGAACCCGCGATCTTTGGTTTAGTAGGCCAGTATGGTAACCACTACACCACCAGGACCGACGTGACGAAGAAGTGGTGGATGCTGTTTATGCCCATTTTGCATTCTGACTATTTTGGGGGGAGGGGGGATTGAAATGTTAATTCAAAGATGTGAGTAGTGTATTGCAATAAATGGTAACTATATTGAAAAGTGAAATAAAGCTTTTGTCTTTATCATACCTAGAAAATGGTTAGGCCGGAAACTTATGGACCAACACTCGCATGTATTAAACACAAGCGTTAGAGTAACAGTGTCAAAGTAGTTCGTAGTGTGATCCAATTTTTATTTCTGAAAGGGAAAACACCAAAAGAAATTCACGAGAAGATTTTGCCTACTTTGGGGTGATGCATGTCCTTGCTATGAAACCGTTTGACTTTGGGTAAAGGATTCCAAGCGTGGCAAAACAAGCATTGATGACGCACCACTCCTGCACGTGCAAAATGAGCTGTGAGGCCAGCAATCTTCCATAAAATTGTTTTGGCTGGTACAGGAGTGAAAGTGCGCAAGTTAGCAGAGAGCACAGGAAACTCAAATGAGCGGTTTAATTTATTTTCCATGAAAATTATTTGCACAAGATGGGTGCAGTGTCTGCACATTCTGCACCAAAAGCGAATCCATCCATGGACGAAACAGAGACTGATTACTAAATTGGTAATGAAACAGCAGTCTAATCAGTGGACCGCTCGAGATAGATTTCCATCCCCTGTAGAGATGGAGGCCTCAGGTAAGGAATTCTCTCGACTGACTACTTGGGGCCATTACTGGAGAATATTAAGCATCACTTCTGGAGAAATTGATCGCATCTGGGAATGGAAAAAAGAAAGTTTTTCACGATGATAATATGCAGGTGTATTCAAGTCGTGTCGCTCAGGACAAAATAACCGAACTACTGTTTGAAATGCTTTTTCATCCACTCTAGTTGTCTGAACTCGCTCCCTCGAGTTACCATCTGTTCCCATAACTCAAAACTTTCCTGGCTGGACATAAATTAAGTCAAATAAAAATATCATACCGGAGGTAGACAAGTATTTTGAGGGCCTCGAAGGAACCCACTTCTCAAGAGAAGCAGAAACGTTGGAGCAAATGCTTTGAACTTCGGGGAGACTATGTGAAACGGAAAATATCCGACTGAAGGCTCTAAACACTCAATAGCAGTTGTTTAACAATATCATTTTCACATGTTTGTATGTTACGTAAAGACTACAATGCTTAAGATAAAGCTACAAACATTTATTACTAATAGCTATTTAGCTATGTTAATTTCAGAAATCCATTTGCGTATGTTATAACGTAAGTTAAGGGCTATAATCTTTGATTTGAAACTCAAAACATTCATTGATATGTTTTTAATCATATAAATTAAATAAGTTCATTTGCATATGTTTGTGTATTAGGTAAAGGCTTTAATGCTCACGATAAAGCCACAAACATTTAATAGTAATAGATATTTAGTTATGTTACTTTAAGAATTTCATTTACTTATGTTATTACGTAAGATAAATGTTTTAATATTCGATATAAAGCTCCAAACAATTGATAATATGTTTTAATTATAAATTTAAGAAGTTCATTTGTACATGTTTTTAAGTTAGGTAAGAACTTTAATTTGAAATTCAAATAAATATTCGTTGGTAATACGTTTTAAATGGTAAAACTCTAGTAAGCTCATTTGTAAAGATTTCATATATCAGACAAGGGTATTACAATGTATGTCTTGATGTTTGTTTGTTGAATATTTATAATATAAAATGTACCGATTGAAATGAACACATACATAACCAAGAATACGAAAAGATTAAAACTACAGATAAGAAAATTATCTGTACTAAGAGTATCAACCAATGGCAAGCGTAACAACATTAATAATGTGTACCAAGAATGAAACACGAGACAGACAGTTTTATTGTGACTAAATAGAAATTAACGAATTTCACTCGCTTAGTGACGTATATTGAAAATATAATGCAGTGTAACGTATAGTATTATTGGAATACTATTGTAATAAGGGACTGCTTCATCTTAAAAAGCTAGTTATGCGTTGGATGCAGTCGAAAGAAGTCGTGTTTTAAACTCCATTAACATAAATCGTGGTTCGTACTCCGTATAAAGAAACAGTATTGTAACACGACATAAAGAGAAGTAGTAATTAACATTTCGTGAAAGAAATTTCAAAATTATTTGTGTTAAAATGATAGGAATTACGAGTGTGAATTAATATCCATATACAGTTTACAGGAGAGAAACATAAATTATAACACCTCTGTCCCGTATTCAGTCTGTATATAATAATATCCTCAGAGTATATCGCAATTACAAAAAAGTGTACTATTGTGGTAATACAAGATATTAGATTAATAAACTCGGTAGATTTCTATCCATGGTGATTTTGTTATACTTAAAATCACACTTTCGCCCAGAAGCACAAATCTGAAAATCTAGCTATAGTACCGAACCCTGAACTAGTCGAGCATGTTATAGTGGTGTTAGTTACGTCTACGTCTATGACGGCAGCATCTACGTCTACGTCGGCGCCTCGTTTATTCAGCCACAAATTTGACGCCACCTACACACGTCGTAATTAACACAAAACAAATTTAGCCACCCAACGTGTCGGCATCTACATCAACGGCGACGTTCAATTAATATCATCGAGTATGTAAAAAATTAAGTACATTGGAAGATTGAACTTGTTTAATGTCAAATCACCACGTAAACAACAATACACATCCCAATTATAAAAATTGTTTTATTTATTTCAAAGATGTTCTAAGTGGATTTTAGTTCTTCGTTAGTAGCATTGTCCAAGACGGAACACGCTTGATTTCCTCTTTTCCATTCAGCCAGGCTCCTAAAATTGCGCATATCATGCACTGATGGATTTATCCTTCCCGTCTTCTGCTCGCAAGTTAATTGAAACGCTTATGGACTTTCAGCACAAATGCCTTGTCCACCATTTTCACATAACATGAACTGGTCAACAAATTGAATCATTAAAGGCAGTATAAATAGAGTTTCTAAGTTTCTTCGTGTCGCTGTGCAGGAAGAAAGAAGTAATTTAAGTGACCACAGTGTAGCCTATATTTTAAGGAACTAAGAACTATATAAACATCTTGAAACCCTAGCCCATAAAATAAGTAAAATAGCATGGTAAGAAAGGACGGAACAAGAAGAGATTCCAGCTGCAAGAGAAGAATAGAAAGAAGAAGAAAAATTAGAAGTTAGAAGATCGGAAAAATTAAGAATATTAAATATTGACAACCAGAAAAATTGTTTATCACCCAATTCACAAACTTAATTCGAATCACGTTAAAAGAAGAAAAGGGAGATGGTGGACATGGAGAGGAAGAGATAGAAGAGGTTATATAATAAACAAACCTAAAGTTAGAAGAAAGAAGGTACGGTGAAAATATGATGGGGCAGCAGGAGAAACTGGAGCTGAAGGAGTTGTTGGGGGCCTTAGTGAAGATGCAGAGGATGGGAGTTAGAGGAGCTTGTTTAGCAACAATGGAAGAGAAGTATAACAAAGATTGAGAGTGTATAATATATTGGAGTGTAATGATGTAGTAGATATATGTGTAGTGAAGTTAGTGGTGAAAATTGTAAGAATAGTTTTAAACTTGTAATAATGTGAGTATAAAGGATAAATAAACAAATACAATAGAGAAGAGTAAAGTGTAGTGAAATGGCGAAAGGGAACTTTATAGGATATGAAACAGTACTGTGTATATAGAATGAGAGGAGGGTAAAATGATGTGGAAAAGGAGTATGGAGAATGAGTGAAGAAGAAGTAAAGTAAAATATAACAACAAATGTTACAATTATAATTAATACTCTTAGTGATATTATTACTGCTATTGTTAACGATGTCGAAGTAATGAAATGGTAGGGTAAATGTTGCATTGATAAACGTCAATTAGATTAGCAAACAAAGAATATAATTAGTGTTGAAAAAAATTGGCTAATATAACAGATAAGTGTGAAATTTAGACGAATATATTTATAAAGATGATATAATATGGAAAGGTGATATTATATAATAAGGAAAATAAAGAAACACATAAGATCAATAGATATATAATATATAGTTTTATATGAATATAGACCGATATATATATATATATATATATATATATATATATATATATATAAGTAGTAAAGTAAAAATATGTAAGAAATGTATGATCACCAGTACAGTTTCTACCGGATACAGGTGAATAGTACTTTAATAATTTAGAGTTAAAGATTAAGTGGAAGTAGTAGCTGGTTTCCAGTTACTCGAATATTACTGGTTTCTAGCAATTATAAGTAGTTGAAGGGAATGTAATTTTGTTATTTTTATAATTTTGGTAAATTTCTAGGTGTAACTTAGGTATATCATCTGGAAAACAATAATGTAAGAATGTAATTTAGAAATAAAGTGTAAGAGTTTATAATACACGTCCCGGTGTAGGAAACAAAGTACGGGGATGGAGTATTTCAGATTTGTATTATTATTGTCGCTGTGCAGGATGCACCAAAACAAATAAATATTCAGAGAGTACTGATTTTCCAAAACATCGAAAATATTTAGATGTGGTTGGTTAGTGTAACCGGTAAAGTTTTAGTGATAAAATGATTCAAATTTTTTACCGTAATCGAGTAATGGAAGCATAATACCCACTGAAGACAGGCGATGAACTCTGGCTTATAGCCGGAGCACGTTCTGTTGCGCTCATAATTTAAATCTTAGAATAGCTAAAAGCAGATTACTTATTTTCGTTCCAAGAAGGCCCTGCCTCATTACACCATTATGTCGATAGTTCCGTTAGAAATCTGCGGTAATTACGCATGTCAATACGGGAATTCCTTCCATTACGAACGCTTAACTGACTGACAGCAGCAACTGCGTGGGAGGGCATTTCGCTTGTTGCGAGGAAATTGCTCTTAACAGCGGGCTATTCACAAATCCTTACTCGCTGTAAATACGACTCAGCAATTTTCTGTTAATGTTGCTTTTCTGTGAAATAACCTGCATAAAAACTGATTGAAAAGTCTCAAATTTGATGTTTTCATTTAGAATCAGATGATTCTACAGACTTTGCCTTTTATCTTTTTCGAAATAGCTTTCTTTACATATACCAGCTTTTACAGCGTTTTATTGAATGTCAAATACATAAAAAGAAACGGTTTGAGATATTTCTGTTAGTACAGCATTTATATCATGTTCATCAACTAAAGAGAACCACATTCCTCGCAGTTGTTTTTTCAGTTCTGAGAATTCTCAGAAATTACATGGCGCAGTGTGGAGTGTTCCAATGCTGTCTCACCAAATGCACCACCACGAGTGGCCGAGATCGCTAAAGTGCGAACTCGTGAGCGGGAGGTCTGGGGTTTGCATCCCCCCAGGACCTCCTCCCTGACTTGATTTTTTTCCAAGTTTTCCTCAGTCCTCATAAAGGTACCCTAAACTTAGGCCTGGAACGCTTCCTTCCTTAAAAAAATCCTTTCCCAATATATCATTTCATCTCATATATCATCAGTGTCACCGCCTGTCATGCCTCAATAGTTAAAACGGGCGTTAAACACTAATTAAAAAAATACTCACCAAATGCACAAGTGTTCTAATGTCACAGTTGCAATATGCGGTCGGCCGTTGTCAAAATCGCTTTTACTTCTGTAAATTCCGTCTTTTCTTTCGTACCTGCAGGCATGAAAGTCACTACACACGAGCAACTCCTGTGCACACCAAAGATCAGCAGAAGTGCGACCTTATTCGCCGAGGGAGACAAGCGAAAATGTTTGGGCGGAGTAAAAGTCCAGTGTTCCCACACGCTGGAATTATTCTGATAAAGAATCATAATGACGAATTCACCATGCGAAATCGTCTCAGACATGTGGATAAGTTCGCTGAAATCTGAACTTGCCATTGCTCTTCTGTGTGGTTTCCGGACACCCACCTGACGCACACGCGAGTATTTGCTGTACCTTTGTCACAATGTGTAGAGTGCGTTCAAAAAAGACGTCAAGGGAAGCCGAAAGTTGCCGAAACATTACCTTCAGTCACGTACAATAGCTCAGCAGGCTTGGCAAAGTTGAAACTGTTAACCGCAGTGAACGCCTTGCCTTGTCCGCCACTTTGAAATACTGTCAATCGCACAACTGTGCTATGTTTTCTTCTTACTCAGTCGCTATGATAATTCTAAAGAGAAGTTTGCACTCACTGTGATGTCAACATACAAACATACACTCAGTGTAACTGTATTAAAAATAGATTTGTTTGTCCGTGAGATGAACAGAAGCGGGTGTTTTTTTTTCCCCCTTCCCTTTTCAGAGTGATGTAAATAAATCTGCATCGTGCAATTATCTCCAAAACGCAAGTAAATAGTAACCCTCTAGTGGAGCTAACTAGCCAGAAATAATTTTAATACGTAGCGTTCCTTGCGAATCATCTTAGTATATTGTGGTTCTGCTTTGCCCGTGTTTATCAAATTTACACAAAAAACCACGATAACACAACTACAAAATCAAACTGTTCACAGACTATATTAAGTATCAACACTGCTTGACATATTCAGTCTCGATAACCGTCAGTAGCGAAATAACAAAGCGGAGCAACTGCTACCCCACAGCTTTAGGATTCATAGCACAATACACCAAAAGCTTTGCATGACAACAAGTTGGTAGGCGGTTCCTCAAAAAAAGCACACGAAGTATTTAACCATTATATGCTACGTTACAACAGCAGAGAATTACGAGGGTAGGTCCATAAGTTTCCGGCCTTGCCGATGAGGATTATAGCCTTCAAAAAAGTCTTATCTGGTGTCATACTTTATCTGTTAAGTAAATAATTGCAGCTGTAGCTTCCGCTCCGCTGTGTTCAGTTGCTCAGATATAGTTGCATAAAGAAGGCTATGTGTAGAAGATTGTGACATGTTCAAAATGGAGTTTCCAGCTGCTATTAAGTTCTTCATAAAAGGAGTTACTACAAATGAAATTAAACAGCGATTGGACGGTGTATATGGGAAAGCATCCCCCACATATTCTATCGTAAAAGGATGCGCCAAACTTTTTCGAATGGATCGAGAAAGCATTGAAGACGAAGGGCGTGCAGGTCGGCCCTTGGAGGTGCTCACTCCTGAAAACATCGCTCTTGTGGAAAGAGAAAATGTGGAAGACCGGCGGCTCAAAGTTACAGAAATAGCAGCAAGGTTGTGTCTTTCTAAAACAACAGTCCTTCGAATTATTCATGAACATTTAAACATGAATAAGGTTAGTGCAAGATGGGTACCTATACTTATTTCCTCGGTCCAAAAGTAGTAACGAGTCATCTGATGTCAGGCATTTTTGGAGCACAGCCGAGGCAACGAGAGAGAAGTTCTGCAAACCATTGTTACAGGAGATGAAACTATGATCTTCTACTATGATCCCTTGTGCCAAAAGAGAATCAATGGAGTGGCGTAAAACTGACGAAGCACCGCCTCTAAAGGCCAAGGTGACTCAGTCAACCAAGAAGATGATGGCCACAATATTTTGTGAAGGAATACTCTTCATTGACTTCAAGAAGAGGAACACTACAGTAAATGGGGAGTAGCTATACTGGCGTACTGCACAGACTACGTGCTTTCAACAAAGAGAAAAGGCGAGGAAAGCTGAGTGGTGGTGTGCACACACCTCTTGTTGCAAAGGAATCTGTGAACCTCTGCCCAACGCGGCTTGCTTTCAGCTCCGAACGCAGGTGCTGTACTTCGAAAGAAATTAAAATGACTACAGACGCTAAATGCCATTGCTAAGTCTGGAGACGTTTATATACAGAGGGTGCAAAAAATGTATACACGCTTCAAGCAATGAAAAAACTGCGTTAACATAAAAAAAACTGAATTTACACAAAAGTCTTGGGATGAAAACTTTCAACTTTGTTGTTTTAATAATACGACACTCGCTGGTTCTGCTAATTCCAGTCTCACGTGCACATTACTTTGTAGATTTCTGCAGTGAGTGCTCAAAACGTTCCAAAACCATAGCCAAGGACGCCGGGCTTGCTGTGCGTGGTCTCCCAGATCTGCCCTTGTGAACATCGCATACAGTACCATGAGCCTCAAATTTGTCTCGAATGCGTGCAATTGTGTCTCACGTTGACGGTTCTGTTCTGTACACACGTCTCCATTACCTTTGAACTTCAACAACATTCTCGGTTTTCCAATACCACTTCAAAATTGCTTTCCGCCGTTCAAACGATAATCTTGACTCCATTTTGTTGTAGCAACGCTAGTATAGCGTAATTGAGTCACATCTGTTTACAGAACATCATACGATAATCTTGACTTCATTTGTTCATTGTTGGCTTACGATAATCTTGGCTTCATTTGTTTATTGTTGATTTCCCTGTCACTATCATAATGTATGAGAGTCACATCTGTTTACAGAACATCATATGATAATCTTGGCTTCATTTGTTCATTGTTTATTTACCTGTCACGTAGCAATGCTATCATAATGTTTGTGAGTCACATCTGTTAGAGAACATCATACTACCCATTACTGTTGTTTTTCGGTCCAACTTTGAAATATATTAAATATCTACTGTGAAAACGTGTATACCTTTTTTGGCACCCTCGGTATTTTTACCACTATTAAATCAACAAATATTAAGCTCAGACTTCCAATTTTCATAATGGAAAACTTTACACACTTAACGGATTTAGTAAATAAAGTTCTTTTGCTATGCGTTTTAAGACTGATTTGTTGTTTTTCACTTACCCCTTGCTTCAGTTTAATCAACGTTAGCGTGTTTAATGTTTAGTGGAAGCATGTAGTAGGTAGACACCACTTACCTGAAACATGACAAAAATAAGGATTAGAGTAATGTTTCAAAGACTGTTCAAGAAAACAGTAGTTTTATCATTAGTACAGGCAAGCAATCGCAAATGTTGTGATAGTAGCAAGAATTCCTGATACTAAGATTAAAAACAAAACATCTTAAATCCATGTATAGCTTATGGCTAGCTGTATAAGCACACCTTTACAAGGACAGTAAATGTCACTTACTTAAGCATTGTATTGCATTGCATTATCTTTAAATATCCCTGGTCAAATACGACCTAGTCAGTTATACTTAAAATGCTGAAATAAAATTAAGAACATCTACCTGTAAGATAATAAATTGTGAATATTACACTGAGAATGGCGCGCTTCATTTAAGATAGCAAAACAAAGAAAAACATTTCATTTCGCTCTACAATATGTCGCTACAGGTGTATAACGAAAGAGTTTTAACGCGAGCTATGCCAAACAAACATTTATACAGTCACAAAATAAAGATAGATAAAAAGGATTAATGTGAGTGCACACTGGATACTGTGTTCCAAAATAAATGCCCGATTATCATGTACATGTGTTACATATGCTCTTATAAACACTTTGTGGTCCTGGTGGTGTAGTGGCAACTAAATTCGTAAACCCAAGATCGCGGGTTCAATCCTGGCTAGGACCGATGGATTTTTTCGGGCGTAAAAATCCTAAGTATGGTTTCCTCCGGAAGGGAAGTAAAGGCACGGAAAAAAAAAGCCCTAAGTATGAAAAAAGAGGCCTCTGAGCAAAATTTGTCGGTCGTTTCAAGCCCTGAATTGAATGAAACGCTGATGACCTGAGATGTGAGGTGAGAGAAAAAGAAAGAAAGAAAGAAAGAAAGAAATATAACTCAAAGTAAGAGACAAGAACTGTATTTTATACATACGAGTACTATTTAGCGCACGAGTCAGTCATAAGAATATCAGGAAATCCAAGCATCACAGCTAGCTATCGCCACAATTGTATTTATCACTTTCATTTTATCGCACCTTCGTGCAATTGTTTTTATACAAATCCGTCAGAACATCGCACTGAAATATCTTTATAGCGTAAATGGCCTAAATATTTACGTGCACTAAAAACCAATAATAATCAACATGGCAGGCGATTATAACGTTTTGACAAGGCCTCAGATGCACAATATGACCTTATAACTCAAAATTCCAAACCAAAAATACCTGCAAAATAGAAATAGTGTGTGGGACCAGTTTAATCAATATCATATTATTTTCAAAATTGTGTTTTTAATAACTGGTGCTGTATGTTATCATGCTTCAGTTGTTTTTAGTTTGTTACCAAAGAGTTTCAATGAAGTAATAAAACAATACATCCTCTAAATCGTTTTAATTTCGACCTTCGTCTGTTAAACTGTTAGCTGAACTTGTCTCATTGGATATTCATAACTTTAAGGTATTTTGTGGTTATATTATTTGATTTTTATAATTTTATTCGCTAAATAATCAAAATAAATACAACTTGGGCTCCAGATTCTCATAAGATAATTTCTGGAGCTCTCTTTATATTAATACAGACACTTTCCACTTTATGCAATATATATTTACAATAATGGTAAACCAGAATGTATAAACTTAACTGTTGTACAGGTAAGCACTTGATTGCCGAAGATACTGGGGTGTGTTATGTGCAATAGTTTGCATCGAACGAGGAGGTGAACGCTGGCTGGTGTTCTTTATAGGGGCTTTTGGGTGATGTAAATTTACCAGTTTTTTGCAGATATTGGAAGGTAATTAATGTCCATGGGCTGCTAAGATTGCGTTAAAATGAATTTTGTGAGGCTATAAGAAAATAAATATTTTTGTCAGGAAGCTATTGAATAGGATATGTAGATCTGTTCTAGCGGGTCTAAAATTGTCTTTTGCTTGCATGCAAATAATGGAAACTTGCTTAAGTTATCGATTTGCGTTTTGTGCAACCCATTTTTGCTAGAACGTCATTTCCATACTGACCTCGGGTGATTTGGTTCGTGATAAATGTAGCGTGAAGACTGCTGAGTTGGTGGATTCGTTGGAAGAAATAGCTTTCAAGGCTGCATGTGGGGCCAATGTCGATTGCGCATGTGTTGTTTGCTGCTAGGTTATAGGTTATCTAATTTACTGCTATCTGCACTTCCTGTACCTTTGCTTGAAACACTGTACACTGCGGGTTCAATTTCGCTCATTAGAAAGATCAATATGTTTTTATCACGAGAATTAAAGTTTCTCTTTGTAGTTTCGTCAAGCTGTTCATTTGCTTCACATTACCAAACCTAAAGTTACAATCTTTAGGAAAGAGAGAAAGAACTGGCAGAAACATCCCACAAAGAACAACAAAAGAATTAAAAAAGAAAATAAATGCCAGAAAAACAAAGTAAAAGCACAGTATTGAAGGTTCTTTGGTCTTTTGTGTATATACTATGTTTAATACAGATTTATTCAGAGCAAACTTAAGTATCACAATTGTGATATGCACATAATTATAAAATTCTGGAGACCATAAAGCACTTTTGCCCATTTGAAGAAGCCATTTCAGAAGATGAAACATATGCTGAAATAAAATTGCTAGATCATGCTATTCAGCGTCTCGTTTTAGCACAATTTGAAGTTTCCCACTAGTACTTATGTGCATAAAATTATAATTCACGGTTCTGAATTAGTTCTACCTAATTTTATTTCATTTCTGGATACATAACGAGTCTAAATTCCCCCCCCCCCTCAAACATATAAATGCATGAAGTTTGTGCCGTTTTTGCCCGCATTCCTTTATCCTTGAGCGATATTTGAAGCTTTTTCTTTCCTTGCCTTATGTTCTTCTTCCCCTTATTTATGTCGCTATGCATGCGTTGTCTGATCGGTATACTGGTTGCCCATTGGTTGAAACAAAGCGTATGCTAAAGAAATTAAGAGTTCTTGTCTGCCTGGCGAGCTCACCTGACATTTCTCGACCTCTCTTCCTACAGACGCAGCATGGAAACCCCCGCTTAGGGGTAGGTTGTAAATTTTTGTTCAGCTCTGCGGCCTTCTTCGCTTTGTACATCCAGTAGCCCAGGTGAAATATATTTTATAAAAGATTATTTGTAAGCTTTTTTAGTGTATTATTAGTTTAGCGCATGGTTATTTTGTATTTTTTGTGTGCCAAGGCATAATAATTTAGACATAGCATGAAATTCTTTGATTGCTTTTATAATGGAAGCTTTTACTATATGCTTGTACTTGTCATTTGCTTTGCCAACAATTAATTATTACGTTATTATTTATTATGTTTGAGTAGACCAAAGGTTGTAAGATTTACTACTTTGCAGTTAACGATTTAAAATTTGCATTTAAATGCCTTTAATCATGTTACAAAGATCTCAATAGGGAAATGCTGTTGTGGGGTTTTCTCAATCGTATAATAAACTAATATGTTGTATTTCATACCTGTTTATCATACTAAGTTAAATGCATTTTAAATGTATATGTATATGCTTTATTGTATTGAAATATGTATAGTTAGCTTTTGTGCATATTCTTCTTCTCCCGTATTGCTGAGTCACCTTTTCAGGACGATATCCTGTGCGTATTCCTCCAGCATGTTCCTAAAGTTAAAACTTGTCTGACATTAAAGTTGGATGTGAATTCAATCTATTGATCTGATCATTCGTTTGACAGGTGCAAGTTTTAAGTAGCGCATGAAATAAAGAATTGCTTTTATACATATAAACATATAATTTTTTAAAATATATGCATATTAGATTATTTGCTTGTGGTTGTGGGTCAAACTTTCAGTATTCATTAGTGGTTTTTGCCCTAGTATACAGTAACCGAATATTGATAATGGTTTTTGCAGTATGTTAAAATCAGCATACTGTATAACAACACTAAAACGCTTTCAAGTATTTCTATCATGCAATCATTTAAGTAGATGGTGTGTTACTCTCAGCTCCATTCCCATTTAAGCAAACAATTCCTTGGGGCCAAAGTTTTAGCAATGCTCCTCTCGCAATTAAAAGCGCCCATTAACAAATTAGTCAAACTGAACACTGTGCCGTCGTTTAGGAAAATGCCCTAGCTAACAGAAAGCATGAAAAGGGAGCGCTGCTGCTGCTATTTTCCTTTCTGCTCCGGAAGAATGAGGGCCACAAGAAGCAGGACAACGGCTCTGTCACCAGATCAAACCAATAGGTCAGTGAAGAACTGGCCGATGAGGATGTGGCTCATCAGCGTACGTGTGAGCTGGAGACCGCCTGCCTCATTTAAACACAGGAAGTGTAGTGCCCAGGGTAGACGCAATCATTCACCCGACCTAGCACTCGCCTTGCGTCACTACAAGTCGAGGCTCTGCCAAACGAATCTCGGGAGACTGCCGCAGTTTATTGCAACCTACGAGATTGAGAATTGCCGTTAACTTCCGGAAGTAATTGCTAAGGAAAACACTCAGTAAATTTTGGGGAGCAATATTCAGAGAGAGAGTGGCGGTTCAATAAACTTCCGTTCTCTTTCTCTTTTCTTCCTCCCTATCACCGTTTCTCAACCTATGGGTTCCGACTCACAGCTGGAGTCTGGAGGGTCACAAAGTCTCCCGAATGGGGAAACAGACCCACACACATGTTATCATTTTTTTACAATTTCAGTATGTGCTCAATTAATTTTATTGGTTTAAAAAGCATTTGCCTTTTTATTAAAGTGTATTAATTTAAACTGTGGAGCCTATGAAGTTATGAGTTGGATCATGGGTATAAAAAGGTTGAGAACAACTCTCAATATAATTTCCTACCATACCGGCTCCCAGTATCGATAAGAGTTCTTTAAGCGAGAGGTTTGGTGTCCAAATTCTCGCACTTTCTGGCTCAAGTTTTGCCAGGCTTTCCCCAGTCTTCATAAATGACAAATGCCGGATAAATACCCTAATTTAGGCTTACAACGCATCCTACCTTAAAAATCCTACACCAATTTATCATTTCATCTCACATTATCGTGCCTAGCGCCTGTGATGCCCCCAATAATAAAAAACGAACGTTAAACACAATCCATTGGAAGCATCAAATGAAAAACCGGCCATAATTCAGCCTATTGGATTTTCTGTCAGTGTTTGTGCGTTTTCACACACGTCGCACAGTAGTCGAAAGTGCAAAACTAAGGCGACCTTGCTATTTAGTAATCTAATACATAGTTAATTATTTTTTTTAAAACGTTTATTATTTATTTATTTTAACGAGTTCCGAAGGCATGTAAATATTGCGATCATACCCATGAATATTTTTTGAAATCTCCACCAATCCTACTAAGAACAAAATATGTGATGAAAATTAAAGTGTGTGCGTGTGTATAAACGCTTTAGCGATCGCAATTTTAGCGCATTACGAAGGAATGTCTCTGTTGCGGTACTCACGGAAAGATTTGTGAAAAATGTCTTCAAATTTCCATCGATCCTACCTATTAGGCATTTTAATGACAATGGAAAATGTATATATACAAAATGTGTGTCTAATAACACTCTAGCGGCCGCCATTTTTATTGTTTTCTCACCAAAACCCGGCATATAACGGCCAATTAACAAACGATTCGAGGTCGTTAACCGGTAAAATTGAACCGTTAGGGGTGGAGGGTTAACCTAAAGCAAACATTTAAAAATTCACTTTGAAAATCAGGCATTATAAGTAATAAAAATGTAAAATTTAATCAATATTGGCTTTAAACTTCAGATCGCTGTATGAATTTGGACAGAATACAAATACAGTCTATTTCCGAATTCCTGTCTCATCCGCTTGCGTTTTGTTCTTTTTTGTTAGGACATAATTTTCAAACGGTTACAAAAAATAAACAAATATAAAAGTAAAAAGATATAAAATGATAACAATTGAATTTTCTTTGAAACCGAAGTATCAAAAGTCAGGTAAGTGTCATTTAAAACTTCAAATGTATTCAACATTGATTTTAAACTCTCAATGTCTATATATATATAAAAAAAAAAAAAATAGTCCGTCCTGGTGGTGTAGAGGTAACCATACTTGCCTTCTAAGCCCAAGATCGCAGGTTCGATAAAGAACTTCAAACCTGAAAAAAGAAGCCTCTAAGCAAAATTTGACGGCCGTTTCACGCACAGATTTGAATGGGACGCTGATGACCTGAGATGTTTAAGAGCGTCCAAAATAAACAAAAATAATAAAATGTATTTGAACTGACGTGTTTTTTGTTTAAATTACATTTATTTTAGATCCATAGTTATTCCGACTTGCATTTTTTAAATGAAATGTAGATATAGTAGCTAAAATAACCAATGTAGTTGGTTTATATCAATTTTAAATATATATTTACAGGATATTATCTATTATCACCAGTTTATGACGATAACTGTTTATTATTTCCTTCTCATTTCTGCAATTTATTTTCAATAAGGCAAACGAGACAATTTTTCAGTCCACGAGTTAATAATAAAGTAATTATACTTTCATGTCTACACTTATCCGATTTTAAATAAATCAGTAATCAACTCACTTATAAAATTACACAAAATCGCCGGTAAAAGTGAATACTTTAATTATATTTGTCACGAATTACATAATTTTCGAGAGGGCTATTATATTAGAAGGCGCTTCTTAAAGAGCAGAGTCTACTGAAATGTAAGGCAGTAAACTAAACAGGCTATAGCTTCTAACGTCCTTGATACACTCGGGAAATAAATCTTCTGACTTGAGCCTTGAATGTTTAATGCAATGGAAGAAACGTCACTGCCATAGAAACGAATTACAGTTCCACCAGACAGGACAGAGCGTCACCATTAGTTGCAGCTCTCCCTCATCAGGAGGCCATGACTCATTTCATGCTCCCCTTTGATTCCGTGTCACCTTCCCGCACCTTGTACAGCATGTTTCTTAACGTGAGAGGCCATGTTTCGTTTATGAGCAAGACAACATTCAAGCATCTACTGCCCTCAACCGTTGATGCTTATCTATATTTATTATATACAAACTCAAAGTGATCCAGTACAACTGTGATAGTAATCCAAATATGTCAAGAAAATAAAGTAAAATTTTGATCAATATTCAATTATTATTTTAGATTTTATGAAGGATGTGTTACTTTTCAAATCACACGAGGTTAGCCTAACCATTTTCAAGATATGATACGGCAAAACTATATTTCACTTTTCAATATAGTTAACCTTTATTGCAATACACTTCTCACATCTTTGAATTAACATTTCAATCCCCCCCCCCAAATAGTCAGAAGTTTTGTGTACAAAATGGGCATAAACAGCATCCATCACTTCTTCGTCACACTTAAATTTCCTTCCTCGAAGGTCCTTGAGTTTTGAGAAGAGGAAATAGTCACTGGGAGCTAGATCTGAGCTGTAGGGTGGATGGTCGATCTCCTTGAAGTCACATTTCTCCACAGTTTCCTTTGCAACAAGAGCTGTGTGCACAGGCACTTTGTCGTGAAGAAGGCGCACACCAACACTCAGCTTTCTTCGTCTTTTCTCTTTGATGAAAGCACGTAGTCTGTGCAATAGGCCTACATAGTACTCTCCTTGAAGTCAATGAAGAGTATTCCTTCACAGTCCCAAAAGATTGTGGCCACGATCTTCTTAATTGACGGAGTGACCTTGGTCTTTAGAGGAGGTGCTTCGCCAGGTTTACGCCACTCCATTGATTCTTTTTTGCACAAGGGATCATAGTAGAGGATCATAGTCTCATCTCCTGTAACAATGGTATTGCAGTACTTCTCTCTCGTTGTCATGGTAGAGCTCCAAAATGCCTGACAACAGATGACTCGGCGCTGCTTTTGGACTGAGGAAAGAAGTGTAGACACCCATTTTGCACTAATCTTATTCATGTTTAAATGTTCATGAATAATTTGAATGACTGTTGTTTTAGAAAGGCCCAACCTTGCTGCTATTTCTGTAACTGTGAGTCGCCGGTCTTCCATAATTTCTCCTTCCACAAAAGAAATGTTTTCAGGAGTGAGCACCTCCAAGGGCCGACCTGCACGCTCTTCGTCTTCAATGCTTTCTCGACCCATTCTTTTATGGTAGAATATGAAGGGGGGGGGTGTTTCTCTCCTTACCGTTGGACAAATCTTATTTAACTTAAGGTATTAAAAAAGTTGGACAGTAGTTGGATTAAATATGTTGATTTAAAAGCTGACTGCTGGGGAAGAAGAAGAAAAAAAGTTTTAAATCGTGTGTTTTCTTGGCCAGACCAAGAAAGTTTAGAACGCCCTATGTAAGTATTTAACTTGTATGTTATTAGTAATGTTAAAGAAAACTATTTCAAAATTTTAATATAAAGAGATAGAAACTGACTTTTTAAGCTCCTATTGAATCACATCTAAAAATGTTTATATTCTGAATGAAACGTCCTGAAAATGTAATGATGGGGTATATGTGTTAGGCGCACGACTGCTATTAGTTTCAGAAAGTGTTTTGGTATAAATGTGTAATAAATATTTTAATTTTATGATGACAATAACTATAAACCTAACCTTCACATGATTTTAATGCTTTTGTAGAACTTTTAACTTGTTTTATCTCTACCATATCGGACTTTATTTAAATTTAAATAATAATCTTTTGGTGCCTCAATAACAAAATTTGTTTCAATATTCTTTGCACAATACAAAGTTTAGAGATCTTCTCTTTCATGGTTTGCAATATTTTAGTATTTTGAATAAAAACCGTATCCTTTTTGAGCATTTTATGAGTTAGTGAAAGTTCTTTTTTTTAAAGTGTTTAACGCCCGTTTTTACTACTGAGGCACCACAGGCGATGGACACTGATGATACATGAGATGAAATGATATATTTGGAAAGGATTTTTTTAAGGTAGAAAACGTTCCAGGCCTCGGTTTAGGGTACCTCCGCGGCATTTGCCATTTGTGAGGACTGAGGAAAACCTGGAAAAAAACCTCAGTCAGGGAGGACGGTCCTGGCGGGATTCGAACCCCAGACCTCCCGATCACGAGTCAGCGCCTTAACGACCTCGGCCACCCGTGGCGGTGCTAGTGAAAGTGAAAAAGTAGTTTCTAACAAAATAAAGTCCAAATGCAACGACTACTGTGTAGAGATTTAAATTTGCCAAATAAATCACAAGAAATGTTTAATATCATTTCAGTATAGCTTTTCCTTACCTTGTAATGGTACCGGCTATGTGCACATATATAGCGCGTGTTTAACTGCTGAAGATGTAATTACTATATCAATATTTTAACCCCTAAATTATTATTGTAACATACAAAATGTTCCGTCACATTGCAATCGCCTTTCTCCTGAGCTATCCCAATTTCAGACCGAAGGTGAGGCGCTGTATTTCGATATAAAAAGTGTAAGAGTTCTTTCTTCTTATGCCCAAGCACGTTCACCTTCATTGCTTGATCTCCTTTTTACAGCCCTTTTACGAGTAAAGGGTTGTTTTTAAGTTCTCCCCTCATAAAAACAAACCTTTAGAAAAGTGTCGGCAGCACGTGATGACAGGAAGTGACGTCGCTCTGATGCACTTCACCATCATGCTGGTAGGAGGCACACGGTGCTTCAAAATAGAACCACACATACAAATGTTTTCTATTTTGCTCCTGCTTTAATCTGCGTAACACAACAGAACTCTAAATGTCACTGACTGGTAGAAACATCAAAGCCTTGTCGAAGGAGTTATGGCATGTTAGATAGTAGGTACTAATGTTAGTTTCGTTTCTGGAATGGCAAAGCAATTTCTCAAGTAATTTTGCTCTTATGTACACTTTTTTTTTACTTCAATAGCAAAATGATATGGAAAATGAGAAGCAATCCATTCCCCAAATGACTGACGCCTACATCGCTCAAGCAGCAGGCGGGCGAGGTTAACCGAACTGTTACGTTGGCCTTGCATGTTACGTCACTCAGCCAGTGTCGTTTGAATATTGATAAGAGACATTTTGTCTAATGCTAAAATAAAATTTCCAAGAATACTAGCTAATTATTAAACTCTACAACCAGTTTTATTTGTAATTAGTATGCTGATAGAAAAGTCAATCATGCTGTAAACAGATTATTTGAAGAGAAATTCCCAAGTGATCGCGTTCGAAGTAGTAATGTCATTCATAAATTAGTAGTGTTTACACATTAGGCCACGCAATGGATGTCAGACAAAGATTGATTTAATTTCTCAAAGAAAATTAACAAGGCTAGTGGAAATTTTCATCAACAGGTGATAGAAATGTGTGGAAAATGAAAGTTCCAGCATCTCATTGCGAGACAGGGCGAGTACATAGCTTTACAAGTGCTTTAGATATTATTAGATTGTCAATGCAGCATTTCTACCGCCGGCTCGCCCATCCGGCTTCTATTCCCGTGAGCGATGATGTTATCTGCTGATGAGTACCCGCCGCTGCGTCTGTCATGAGATAATGACTGAATGATCTTTATTTTAATACCCCATATGCTATGACCATATCGACGGTATCGGGGAAATCACGGCACAACTTCAATACAAGTAACTCGTTCTCAAGCATCAAGAAGAAAACTTCAAACCGACTAAGTGCTCACCTCAAGAACGCCACTTTTGCCCACCTATATCGTTTATGACTATTTAGCTATTTCCCCTCTGATACTCAAACTGAACATCAATAAACTTCCCCTTATAATCCAAAGCTCTTCTTTGTTTACATCTTTCCCCTCTATGGCTGTCTATTGTGTGCTCCATGAACAACTTGAAATTCAAAGTACCTACTTTTGTTTTTAAATCAATGCAGACGTTCATGCTATTCTCAACCCTGACACTTCCAAACCGCGTTCACATCTGAAGATCTTTTATAAACATGCACTCAGAGGCAGGTAAAGGCTCAGCCTAGCCACCGAGTTTGAGCATAGTTAATTTGGAACAATTACTTCCATTCCTCCATCACAAGAATTCCTTTTCAATTCCTGGAGAAGTGTTACTCTGCAAAAATTGAATTTTGAGTCAAATTTTTACAATAGCGAACGTCAAGACCAGACCATAAAACACTTATCTGATTAATTGACTCCATGTCGTAATGCAATAATTCTTCATCATAAAAATATAAATAAATAAATAAATAAATAAAAAAGGATTGCTTTACAAGCACAGCGAATAAAGTCAGCAACGGAGTTTATATCCACTCAAGTATGTTAAATGCACACCTAAATTATAGTTAAGTATCTTAATAAACTAGAAAGAGTATTTTCAGAGGTACATATATACCTAGATATTCAAATATTTGATAACTAGCAAGGTCGAGGACTGACCATGTTGAAACAGTAATTAATATACGATTTTGAAAGCACTATGACAATTTTTTTACTTGTCTCTCATATAAGCATCCAACTATCCTTCCTCTAGGCTTTGTGAGCCGTCACGACTTATACCCTACTGCAGCGACATCATTGGTAGAGTGCAGTATTGCAAGGGTGCATGCGATCAGTACACCAACACCCCGCAGGTCGCCATTACGCGGCTCTCTAGATCAAAGGACGCTAACTCTATCCGTCAGCTGTCCAATTGTCCTCGCTCCAGACTTCCCTAGGTCAGAATATTTCTTAGCAAGTACGGGAATCGAATCCGGGACCTCCCAGCTAGCACTCAACAACGCTAAGCACTAGACCAAGGAGGCGGTTCTGTTAGCTACGGGGCACGCGCGGTCGGCAGGTGGCGCGACACGACCAGCCACCCAGAATCGAACACCGCGCGTGCGGTATAGTTTTTACGTGAAAGTTCTGTATTTCATTGGTTGAGAAAGCTAACAGCACATTGGAGAAGCATGAGCTCGGAGATAAATGTTAAATTCAAAGAATGAACATAGTTACAGTTAACAAAACTTTTTAAGAGAGTTGTCACAGCAGTATGGCCAGATGCATGAGTCATTTGAAAGGAAGAGTAATATCTATCAAAACCCTGGAATGTAATTAAACAATATCAATCAGATTCCGCATCTCTGCAAAGCCTGATCTGAAATATCTTTCATCGGAGGAGTTCAAAAATTCAGAAGCTGACTTAAAGGAATCTATTTGCACCACTTTGTAAGTTATCTATTTACACTGGCAACGTTAAGGCTTTGGGGCCATTCTATTCGCTCTACCAGGCTAAGAACCAGCAAAAATACAAAATACATCAAAAGCCAAATTAATAATGAATGTGGATATTACTTGCATGTAAATATTGCACATTTTAATATAGTTAAAAACTATAATTTCATTTGCTCTTCAATAATTTTTCTCGAGTGCAAGGGGGAAAGAAGGAGGAGGAGAAGAAAAGGAGGAAGAAGAATAAGAAGAAGCATTATTATACGTTTCTGAATGTTTTTTTTTTTTTTTGAGTAGTGTTTAACGCCCGTTTTTACTACTGAGGCACCACAGGCGGTGGACACTGGTGATACATGAGATGAAATGATAAATTGGGAAAGGATCTATTTTTTTTTTTTTTAAGGAAGGAAGCGTTCCAGGCCTAAGTTTAGGTACCTCCCCGGCATTTGCCAGTTATGAAGACTGAGGAAAACCTGGAAAAAACCCCAGGCAGGGAGGACGGTCCTGGCGGGAGTTTCTGAATGTGAAAAAAACAAATGAAGCATTAAAATGGCGAAAATTTCGGGATAAAGCCATAAATAAATAAGAACCTAACATCACCACTCAAAAAGTGCTTCAAAGAGACCATGAAGTAAAGAGATCTTATTATCATAAAATGTTCCTGAACCAAAGCTTTGCTGTGAAAGATGTCTCTTGCAGTTGGGCAAAGTGCAATGCCCAGCACTTTCAACTTTAGACAGAGCACACATTTAACTAATGGGAAGCGAATCTTGTTAAAACGCAAACAGAGTGTATAACTCGAGCGCACTTTCAATGATGAAAAGAACTGAGAAGATTTCTTTGTACTTTACGTTAAGTGCAAAAACGGGCCAGGAATCTGGGCACAGACTAAACGGTAAATTTTAAATGCAGTGCACTAAATAATTACGACATGTGCGTCCAAAGACCGTGAACACACACACACTCTCTCTCCCTTCCTCCCTCCCCCCTCTCTCATGCAAGCACATACACAGTGAGAATCTTCCGCTTTAACTGAAGCTCTTTTCCGCCGATGGAAATGTTTATTTTAAAAACAGCCGAGCCGTTTGGAGTGTCTTGCAACTGCAACGCTTGACATTCTCTGTTCTTGAGTAAAAACAGATGCAGAGCTGTGATCTGCTGGATCACAGAAAACCACCGCTTTGAATCATCAGATCGGTGTTTTGAAACGGAAGTCTCAAAAGGAATGATTTTTTTTAAATATTTATTTTAAAAGTGACAGAATAATTCCAAGTATTTAAGATAACCAAAACGGAAGATTAGAAACTATATGCGTATATATTTAAATCCCATTGTTAATCATTCACGCTTTTTACGATTCTCAGTATAATTTACAATCCTGAAAATAACAGATTAAGCTATTTATGTAATGTTCTGGATAGATAACTGCTTTATTTTTATGCATTTTTGCAGATTCTAGACACACAGCTATTTTTGTTTTTAGCGAGAGCATTTAGAAGTTTGATATTTTGAACCAAGCGCACCAAGCTTTGAAAACGTAAAAATTTGGCTCGTTTTTATATTTACCGTCAATTAAAATCTTACAGTTTTGCACGATCTCTGCTCGACTTGTTTGTAGAGAACGCTTGCGACAAAACAGTTTAGCAAATTTTAACTAAATCTAAAGGAAATGTTACGTTGGACTGGAATGGATTGATAGAGGCAGAGGAGGAACGTTCCGTTTTTTCAGTCGTGCTCAGAGGCTGGACGTTTGTGCCTACACCCCCAATAGGGGCGCACCTTCGGGAGGAAGGGAATCGGTGAGGAGAAACTGGGCGGCCAGGATCCACAGGCGGTGAGACATGAACATAGACGGAGTTCTTAATACGAGATGTGATAAAAAAAAAAATAACGGCAATACTCGTTTTTCTTAAAAATCTTTATTTATTCATCAACATCAATTCCGTCCCCTTCAAAATAATCCCCTACGGATATGATACACTGCTGCCAGCGCTTTTTCCAATCTTGTAAGGACTTCTAGGACTCACTTTGCGGTGTGTCCTTCAGCGATTGTGTTTTTACCTCATCATTGGTGACAAAACGTTATCCTTTCATGGTTTTCTTCAGCCTCTGGAATAGAAAGAAGTAACAGGGGACAATGTCCGGCGAATATGGTGGCTGAGGCAACATAACGGTTTTGTTTTTTGCCAAAATATCACGAACAAGCTGGGAGGTGTGAGCAGCAGTCTCGGAACGAGCTTTGCTGCCACACGTTTCATGTCCAAAACATCCGAAAAACTTGCTGGGCATGAACCAAATGATATACCGACATCATCAGCAACCTCTCTGATATGATTCGGCGACGGTTATTGATGTGCTAGGATGTCCAGGACGGTAGTCATCTTCAACGTCTTCACGGCCCTCTTTGAAACGTCTGTACCACTTGTGAGCTCTTGTCTTGCTCATAGAAGATTCATCAAAAGCCACAGTCAACATTTTTAAATTTTTTGTTTTGTTTTGCAATTTATTCCATTTTTGAAGCAAAATTTAATACAAATTCTTTGATCCATGTTTTTCGAAAGTAAAACTTCGCCGAGCACACGAAACACGTCTAACCTTTTCGACTGTCAACAATGAACTAAACATTCAAAACAGTTGAAAACGCCAACATTGTTCAGAAACATGTGTACCAACAATCTAACTAAAAAAAATTGAAAATCGGATTTATGAAGCTCGCGAAATAAAAAAAAATTGCCTTTATTTTCTAATCACAGCTCGTATTAGCGGAGCCTCCCCCCCCCCCCAAGAAACTGGAACCCCTCAGAAGCACCGCTTTCCAACTGCCACACCGATTACAGCATAATCTCCCCTCGCCTGCAAAAGATTTGAACACGAGATCTCCCGAACGTTAGTCGTGTTATCGCTTGAACCTTGCAAGAGGAGCGCTTTTCATATAAAAATGTAATAAATACACAAAGTGAGCTTAGCGTCAAGTGAGGAATATGATAGGTCAATCTGCTGTGTGTCTGTGATAGTTTTGCTGGATGAGATTTTTCTCAAACACGCATCAAACTTAATGAAATTTCTGTGATATATCCTTTTCTCTCTCATTTATTTATCTCCAAAGTATAACATCGATTTCTGTTTATGACGGCAGTGTTACATAATTTAAGTATCGTGCACATACGACTGATGTCGCTTGTTTTCTGAGTTGCATAATTTCACGAAGTTTTATAAATCACCATTAATGACAGAGATAGATGCAAAGTGACGATTATCGGAGAGCAATAGACTTGAAAGAAAACTGCCGATAATGGATTCCTTTTATTGAGGTCCGCATGCTAATGGAATCAGGTTCACTACAGGTGGTGATGGTGTGCAAAGAAATTTGTTCGCGTGACGAGGATTCGGTAACCGAATCCTCTGATACAAACTTGCAGTTCCTTTGTTATCGATATGGCGGTGTTATTTCCAGCTGACGTGTTGCTTTTAATGGCTTAATAAAGCTTGGCTCAACAGAAACAACTTTAGAGAGCTGCTTCCAAATCAACAAGCTAGCAGACAGAATGTAAGCATCACTTGGCATCTGCTGAAACAATGGAACATGGACACAATGGAAAATATCATGCGGAAAGTGTTTTTCGAGTGGGTAAAAACAGTGAGATAAACTTTTTTCAGGATGGATTATGGACATTTCTCTCCCCTCCTTTCTCTTTCAATTTGTTATTGTTTTTGGTTGTTTCATCTCATCTTAAAGACTACTAAAAGCTTCGATTAACCAACCGTTTCGGGATGAATGCATTTGAATTATTTCTTCATCTGCATGAAAAAATTACAAGAATTACTTAGGAATAAGAGACGGTATGGAGGGTTGATTGTACACGCTACATGAACTGAAAAGTTAGGTTAGTTACCAGTATTGCTGTGTGTTTCAGGATCATTTAAGGCTCGTAGACACAAGATCATGGGTTCAAAACCTGTCAGGGTCGATGGATATTTTTCGGGCGTGAAGTGTGGCTTCCTTTGAAAGGGAAGTAAATCCGTTGGTCCTATGTCGTAGATTTACGGCACATAAAAGAATCTCAGAGGCCTCTGTGCAAAATTTATCGGCCACTCCACGCCCGAATAGAATGGGACTTAATTACCAGAGCCCGGAAGTTCAGGCAATTATTTTGGTTAAAATAGGCAAAAAAATACTTGAAATACTGAAAATAGGTCTTAATATAATCAAAGTGGCATTTACTAAAACTGAAATCAGAGAGTAATATCATTCATCATTAATGAAAATAGGCATTTAAGAGACTTAATAATTCTTTTATTACACAAAGTATTTAAGCTTACTTTCCTTGGTTACAAGCAACAAAAAGAAGTTTTCTTTTTTCAAGGCACCAAAGATGTGCAGTGATTTCTGGTAAAGTTCATTTTCTGTAATCAGCTTAGTGCCGCTCTTATTTCCGCACTGAGCACATTGCAAGGACGGTTTATTGCACAGCTGTACTGCTCTCATCTTTCTCGTTTGCAATTGTTTGCTACATTAATGCAGCTGAGAAGTTACCCCCACCACAAATATCCTAGAATTGTCACGCGCAGATCGAACGTCATTCGCCAGAACTATTCAAAACTACAGTACTTCTCTCATCCTCTCTATTTCCTGTTATTCGTATGCCTTAGGTAAGTGTACGTTTCTTTCGCTAATGAGGTTCTGATATTTAAAGAGCTTAAGTGAATGAGTTGAGGAAAAAGTTTTAACTACTTGAAAACAAATAAATGTATAACAAGATTCTCAATAGATATTTTTGTGAAGTGAACATGCTATTTAATTTTTATAAGCTATAACCTTTTTTCATTTCGATATATTGAACAGTTTATGTACTTTATAAAATGCGTAAATAACCACAGAAAAATGAATAACAACCCAAAACCGGCCAAAAATTTTTTAAAACCTGAAAATAGGCAAAAAGGGGGTCAACATAAAAACTGATCCTAAAGACCCCAAATGTACAGAAAGATGTACATAATTTCTATCTGACTTTTAAATATATCTGCCCAGATAGGAAAGGAATTTTGCCTCGCTTCCGGGATCTGCTAATGACCAAAGATGTTTAAATAATAAAAAAAATCTGTCACGACGTTCAAATTGCTGCCCGAAATTAAGTTAACTGCTTTAATTTAATATTTTACAAGGCAAACAAAAATATCAATACTAGCAATTCGAACTAGTGTTTTGAAATTAAAGACTGTATTAACAGTATTGAGAAATTGCATAGTACACAAAAGGCGATCTTCCGCAGCATACGAAACTATGCTCCTGGAATCTTAAACACGGGCGTCTATATCACTCATTGAGACTTCAAACACGGTTAGGTTCACTAGGTGTTAAAAGGGCGGTTATAAAATGATACAAGGGAAGAAATTAACTTCAAAACTGAACCTGCATTGACTATCAGATCCTGTTAATATGTCAGGGTTAGCAACTCTGTAACAATATTTAACAGAGTAGTTATCAGAGATTTTGTTGCCTCAAATAAAGAAATCTTGGCTTCCTTTCTCATCAGAAATTTCACTGGAACGTTTTCTTAAACTATTTTGACAAAATTACTTTTCGCCCTTAGGATTTTTAAACGTGAAGCAATATAATAATGCTGTTACAGACATTTCAAACAATTTGGTAGATCCTTAATTAGAAAAATGACATTTTAAGTGCAGAAAAAGAAGGAAAAAAAAAGCACCGTTAATTGTTCAGACACACATAAATGCACAATTTTCTATATATTTCCTACTTTCTTGTAAAATAATTATCTACACATAAGATTAAGAAACTAACAGAAAAAATAGAACAAATAAATATTAATACTTATAACAATGTATCATTTAAATTGTAAACTTTTAAGAAATAAACCGTTTAACTTATTAAGGTCAATTAGTTAATAAATTAAAACTTAACGTTTACCATGTATATTAGAGCCACAATATTATTTTAATTTATCTAATTTAAGTATATACGATATTAGAAAGAAACAATTTTCTAACATCTGCATTTTATAGTTTTATTTTATTGCACACTTCTGTTTGTTTTTAAATGGATATGTAATACTCTTATTGCGATTGGTTATCTGTTACATTTATCGTTGCAACTGAGAAAAACTTCAGCAAAACGTTCTAGTGCGGTTGGTTGGGGATCGAACCATAGCCTCATGCATGTGTCTCAAATAATTATTAAGCCAATTCGCTCGGTTTTTCTTATTGTAGTGCGCTTATTTAATGAATAAGCCGTTTGCACGCTTTCACCATTAACGCATTACGTAGTAGGTCGGTCCTGGTCGTGTAGTGGTAACCATACTTGCATCCTAAACCCAAGATAGCGGGTTCGATCCCAGCCAGGTCCGATGGATTCCTTCGGAAGGGAAGTAAAGCCGTGGGTCCCGTGTCGTACATTTACGGCACGATAAAGAACCTCAAGCCTGAAAGAAGAGACCTCTGAGCAAAATTTGTCGACCGTTACACGTCCTGATTTGAATGGGACGCTGATGACCTGAGATGTTAAAGAGCGTCCGTAAATAAGCATGAAAATATCTAGCGTGTATTCATTAAGTACATGACACGTAATATACAAACACACACTGCATAGAGCGTCTCTTTTTCGAAACTTTTCCCTTAGATGCCAGCACATAATGGGCCAACTTAACCTCCGAACTCTCGTATACAATTGCATGTCTTATAAAACATTTTGCTATCCAACTGTCTTCTGTGCTGTAACTATTTTCATAGCCGACCACTTCTCCATTTTTATTGCAGCAATTAGGTGTTGTTAGTAAACTGCTCAGTACGACATGACAGGCAGTACAACGCGTTTAATGCGTTAGGCCGAAGACTGGTTTTGTTGCTGTGTTTACTACCACAGTTATTAGAGCTATGTGGACAATATATCTCCCCTCAAACTCATTAAGCTATATGTGACAGGGATTACTATAGAAAAACGATATATTACATGCACTGTTTGTACATGTTTATTTGGACGTACACTAGCTTAAGAGATAATGAAGAGAGATTAATGAATGAATATAATGCATGCACCGTGGCACTAAAACGACCAGAAACTTCGTAATAAAGGGAATTATACTATATATAATCTACAAACAATTACACAAGAATATACGCACCTTTGTATTTGACCAAAGCATTCGACACAGTTGAGTACGTACCATTATTAAAAGGCTTAAGAAACCAAGGCACAGAAGAAAAATATAACTTAATTACTTTTTTTAATGGTGTTTAACGCCCGTTTTTACTACAGAGGCACCACAAGCGATGGACACTGATGATACATGAAATGAAATGTTATATTGGGAAAGGATTTTTTTGTAAGAAGGAAATGTTCAAGCCTATGTTTAGGGTACCTCCCCGGCATTTGCCATTTATGAGGACTGAGGAAAACCTGGAAAAAACTCAGTCAGGGAGAATGGTCTGGCGGGATTCGAACCCAGACCTCCCGCTCACGAGTCCGCGCCTTAACGACCTCGGCCACCCGTGGCAATAAGAGAAAGTGTGAGAGAGATAAGAACTTGGTTTTAACTGACCGTCTGTGATTATTTATTCAGAAAGAAAGTACTCCAAATAGAAAGCAAACACAGAACGATTTACATAATTAATAAATTGTGATCCCGGAGCGATTGGCAAGGAATAATTAGTGCACAGATTTCGCATTTATCTGCAACCAAGCACGACCTTTAGATTGTAAACATGTTGCGGCGAAATATTTTCTTAAATTTGGGAAATGTTTCGAAGGTAAGACGGTATACAGATTTCCGGAATAGATGTAAAGAACGCGGAAAAAATTTACAAAAGTATTTGGAAATTGGGAAAGAATAATCTCAAACGTTTTAATATGAGACATCGATATGGATCAACGTCAAAGCTGCGATGTGACGTGTGTTATGGTTGGAAAATAAAAACCTGGTCATTGGAGGGGAAGCACGCTTCAACTCAAGTGTTAAGACGCTTTGAAAACAACAGTAGGTGTGTTTTATGAACGATTACTGCAATTAATTAAATCACGTAATAATACTCGCAGTTTGTATTGTACTGTTGATTGAAATGAGTGATGTGTTTCAGGCATGTAGAGTTGGCTAGCATTCACCTGGCGTATGACGCACACTGGCGGCTCATTTTGAACATTTATGTATTACGGCATGTGAAGTATGACACGATTACACATCTGTTTAACGTAAGCTATTGTATTTTCAGTCCTCTTGCCTCCATAAACACTTTGGCAGTTTCGGAGTAACGAAGTGTCCACGATGAACTGCCTGATTTTCGACCCTCTTTTCAACTCGTAAATTCTTTAGCGGTTCTACAACTATGGCTCATAAACAAATGTCGTTGTGGTAAAGGTCCATTGTATTTTTTAATGTAAGAGGATTATTGCAACATTCCTTGTTTTTTTTTTAACTGTAGCTCTTTAATTTAATTGTGTAACAATGTGTTTATGGTTGTGGGGTACCTTCACGACAATGACTAAAACAGCTACTATACCCAAATAGATTACTTTGTTCGGAATCAGCTTGAGAAAGTAGCATACAATTACACGAGAATGCAGAAATATTTCATTTTATGCATTATCGAACGCTTTCTTAGAAAGAAATGGATTAAAAAAAATGGCGTTCCAAATGGCTGTGAAGGTGAAAGGTTTCCGAATTTCTGAATTATGATTTTGGGCTTTTTCCACTTCAATAAAATTTTAATAAATTTCAGCAGTACTACATTTTTACATTTTCTTGTACATAATATATCTTGTGTATGTTGAAACTCTAGGGGACTACTCTAAAAATAGAGTAATTACAAAGGCAATTATTAAGAAAGGAACGAGGTTGACCCATAAGTTTCCAGCCTAACCGTTTTCTAGGCATAATAAAGACAAAAACTACCTTTTTGTAATACACTTCTCACATCTTTGAAATAACATTTAAATATCCCCTCTCCAAATAGTCAGAAGTCCTGTCTGCAAAATGGGCATAAACAAGCACCCATCACTTCTTCGTCACACTTAAATTTCCTTCCTCGAAGGTCCTTCTTGAGTTTTGAGGAGAGGAAATAGTCACTGGGAGCTAGATCTGGGCTGCTCCTTGAAGCCACATTTCTTCACAGCTTCCTTTGCAACAAGAGCTGTGTGCACAGGCGCGTTGTCGTGAAGAAGACGCACACGACAACTCAGCTTTCCTTGCCTTCTCTCCTTAATGGAAGCACGTAATCCTGTGCAGCATAGTGTTATGGTGTTCCTCTCCTTGAAGTCAATGTAGAATATTCCTTCACAGTCCCAAAAAAGTGTGCATATGATCTTCTCAGTTAACTGAGTGACCTTGGCCTTTAGAGACGGTGGTTCGCCAGGTTTACCCATTCCATTGATTCTCTTTTGGACAAAGGATCATAGTAGAGGACCATAGTTTCATCTCCTGTAACAATGGTTTCTCTCTCGTTGCCACGGCATGGCTCCAAAAGTGTGTTACAATAAATGGCTCATTACTGCTTTTGGACCGAGGAAAGAAGTCTAGGCACCCACCCATCTTGCAATAACCTTATTCATGAATAATTCGAAGAACTGTTGTTTTAGAAAGGCCCAACCTTGCTGCTATTTCTGTAACTTTGAGTCGCGGGCGTTTCATAATTTTTCCTTCCACAAGAGCGATGTTTTCAGGAGTGAGCACCTCCAAGGGTGCACGCTCTTAGTCTTCAACGCTCTCTCGATCCATTTGAAAAAGTTTGTCCCATTCTTTTACGGTAGAATGTGAGGGGGGTGTTTCCCCATATACACCGTCCAGTTGCTGTTTAATTTCATTTGGAGTAAGTCCTTCATTTGTGAAGAACTTAATAACAGCTTGAAACTCCATTTTGAACATGTCACAATCTTCTACACATAGCCTTATTTATGGAGCTAGATCTGAACAATACAGCAAAGCGGAAGTTACAGCTGCAATTATTTACTTAACAGATAAGGTATGACACCAGATAAGGCTTTTGTGAAGGCGATAATGCTTATCGGCGAGGCCAGAAACTTATGGATTTACCCTTATATAATTTGGAATAGCGGGTTAAACCCCTTTAGAGTAAGGATTTCTTTGAGAGCTGCAAGGAGACTAAGAAGAAACATTCCTACGCAGTCACGCCGGAAAAGATCATTCTGCATAATGTCGACCTGATATTTCTTCCATTATTGTCTTATCTGATTCGACCATTTACTACCGAAGTGCTTCTCCAAGTCGTCACCCACCCCATTCTTTATCTTCCTAAATTACGAAGTGTTCTATGCTGTTACCAGGTTACTTGTGAAAGTCAGCCCTTTCTTACCCTCTTGCAAAAATACGCGATTTATTTCTCAAAACCATCTATGTGTAAATTGTTACCAGCTTTACAGGACTGGAGTTCATCTGCTACGAAGTTGCTTTCATATCATACGTTAAAAAGAAATATTTTTGAAACTTCATAAACCGCTCTATCGCAAATCCGCAAGCTGCACTAGTTACGAGCAGAGAAGCTGTTGAAAGAAACAGCTGTCAGGGAGGATGCAACATAACAAGTAGCTCAGAATATTTGAACTGAATGAGTTCTTATCTTGCATCAACTTTTCTCCCATCTCTTTCTTTTCTGCTGACGTAAAGGATTCCTCGCCCTAGATCAAACCCCTTCAGTGTAAAGAGCACGCACCCTCTTCCTCCCACCTATTCAAGCTCTCCACATACATATCCCAGTTCTGCCTGCCTAGACGCTGCAGCTCTCAACCGATCCATGACATCTTCCCGATTCTTCATCTTGTCAGAAGACTGCGCTAAGTCGTCCATCCCCTCAGGAGAGTAACAAGGTACAAACGCACAATGATAACAATAGGGCGAACATGAGGGAACGCTATAAAGAAGAGAGGATGTCCCTGCTAAGAGGGAAAAGAAAAAAAGAAAGAAAAAAAAAAACGAGCAGATGCGGTCGCAGAGATGCCATATGTAACCAAGCGATAGAGAATAAGACCAGTACACCTCGAGTGCTTAGAGGCTCTACTTGAAAACGATTCTTGAATTACAACGTTATATTTCTGTTTACGGATGACAGATTATCAAAACATGTTTCTTATAAAATGATCTCCATTTTCTCGAAGATGTGGTTAGTTGGATTTTGGCACATACGCGGTTCTTCCACTGATATACAGTTCTCGTTTATGTTAGGATTAAAGGCTGCGTATCTCCTATCCTGTTGCACAGCTTTCCCCGATTATTGAATAGCTCCCTCCAGTTTTCAGTTGATTTCATAAAAGTTATTTGATGGAATGGTGGCCACTCATTCTTGCTATCAGTCTTTCTTTCTATCTATTTTTCTTAAAATATATATCACATGCGCATGAATACATAACCCATATAAAAATAAATTAAGGAGCAACTTTATAATATAAATCGAACTTAGATTTTTATATACACAGAGCGATCCAATAAACCATGAACCAACTTGCGGTGTTTTTCCACTGCGCGTGTGCACATGTGTTCCCGCCGATGACTGGAACAAGGTCACGCTAGTTTCTGGTTGTCAATGTGAATCTGGACCCTGTTTCATAAAAGTTGACAGGTGACAGGCAATTGCTTTACAGTTTAAAAACTGGACAAGTTTCTGATTCATAAAGCATGACAAAATTATCTAATTGTCGCGACATAGTTGTCATATTCAGCTTCATAAAAAGTTTAGAGTGACTGATAAAAAGTGACAACTTGTCAGAAATATTTTGACACGCTTGTTTCATGAAACAAAATTGTCACATGCAATAGTGACAAACTAACATATTTGTAAAGTTGTCAAACAAATTGACAGGGCAATGTTCGCCAGGGAAGTAAAGCCGTGGGTCCCGTGTCTTACATTTACAGCACGAAAAAAAACCTCAAGCCTGAAAGAAGAGGCCTCTGAGTAATATTTGTCGGCCGTTTCACGCCCTGATTTGAATGGCACGCTGATGACCTGAGATGTTGATGAACCCCACCCCCGCCCCAAAAATAGCTAAGGGTTTTCAATTTTTACGGATCAGCGCAAAGAGCTAATAAACTGTGGCACTCATGAATACTACCCCCCTCCATTTATGATTATTTTTTAAATTTTTAAGAGAATTAACCGGCAGTGACCGTAATTTCACTTCTTTCCAACAAGATTCTGCCACAGCTCATAGAGCGAATATTTCGATAAGTTGAAGTGTGTTTCAGAATGGCAGAGTTATTATAAAAATTTGCGGCCCCCTCGGACCCCCGATCTAACCCCTTGTGACTTTTACCTCTAGTAAAATTAATTTTTAAAAAATTCAATATAGAAGAAAAACCCATATACCCTGAATGAATTTAAGAAAATTCACCTGGGAAACTCGCCAGGAAATAGCCAGATGTGTTCAACAAGTGCAATTCTCACCTATAGGCAAAACACCGCCAGTTGGTTCATAGTTCATTGGGTCGCTCTGTATATATAATGAAAATATGAAGAAAAGTGAAATAATAAAATTTAACAAATTACTAAATTTAGCGCCAATTGTAGGCATAGTGCATCCGATAAAAACACATTTTACCTATATTCTGATCTGAAAAAAAAAAATATTATGCTTTTGCATGTTTACTTAAGACTAGTAATACATAAAATGTAAATGTAAACATAAAAGTGTTCGATATTAAATCTGGGAATATTATTAATTCATATATTAAAAGAATTCACTAATAAAATAAGGATTTAAATATACTTTCCCTAAACTAGACTTACAAAATTGCAATAAATGTATATTTGTGCTATGAATGCTTAACCTTTTCAAGCCATCTTGCAACAGACGAATGTCGATTGTCAGTAATGCCAATGGAGAAGATCAAAATACAGTTTTAGGACTATCACATTATCTGTATTTTTCTTTGTATTCTGTGGTTTGGAATTCCTAATGATAAGATCAATTTGCACATCTGAAGCATCTCCAAAACGCTTTGAATAACCCCCCCCATTTTGCGTTATGATAATCGACTGTTTTGTTGCTAACAATGCAGTTCCACCACCTGCTAGCAAAAGCGGTTAGTAATGCGTGCTCAGGAATTATAGTGGGGGTATAGAGTTGCCTGCACTGACCAAAAGACAAATGCGCTTAGAGGAACAAAGAGATTTGGTAAACCTTTAACAATATCGAACTGTAATTGGTTAAAATTCAAATTGTTGTTTCATTTCATTTTATGACGTCATATAAGTGAAACAGTCACAAGTAATGCCACAAGAGGGTGTGAGATTGCCGATAATTCACGAATGTAGTGAGTCTGGAAAGCTCAGACCCACGAGTGATGTTTATTGGGACTATTTCACGAATAAAATAGAATTTAAATATAATTCCCGTAAACTTAGTTTACAATGTAGCAATAGCTGTATATTTGTATTACGAAAACGTAAATCTTCTCAAGCTATATTGCAACAGATGAATGTCGATTATCAGTAATGCAAATAGACAAGAGCCAAATTCCCCCCCCCCCCCCTTTTGTGTTTAACGTCCGTTTTTACTACTGAGGCATCACAAGCGGTGGACACTGATGATACATGAGATAGGTAAAATGATATATTGGGGAAAGGATTTTTTTTATGGAAGGAAACGTTCCAGGCCTAAGTTTAGGGTACCTTCCCAGATTTTTTCATTTATGAGGACTGAGGAAACCCTAGGAAAAAACCTCAGTCAGGGGGGACGTTTCTAGCTAGAATCGAATCCCAAACCTCCCGCTCATAAGTCCGCGCCTTAGCGACCTCGGCCACCCGTGGAGGTAAAGGCGCACAGGATTTTAACAATTGTATAAAATGTTATACTTAGGAATATCTACCGCATCAGAAACCGTAAGACTGAAACAACCGAAAGACGACCATTACAATCGCTACGTTTCGATTTACTAATACCAACTGAGAAAAACAAAACAGAGATAACATTTTACCAATCTGAATAACCTGTTTACAAAATTATTTCAGACTGTTTGGTTGAATAAGCAAAAAAAAAAGGGGGGGGGAATTGGCTACACTGACCACGTCGCGCAATAAAACGCATTTGATAAAACTTTACGATAATTTCACTGCGATATCGAGCTGTGATCGGTCAAAATTCAAATTATTGTTTCGTTTCATTTATCGATTTTAATGACGCCACACAATTGAAACAGTCATTATAAAATGTATTTTATTTCTTGATAATTGTAAGTTTGTTACGCGCACTCCCATGTTTACGAACATCCTAATTATCATCAGAAAACGACATCGATATCGCTTCTGTTAACCTTGAAGGGACTTCCTGGGAACTGATAGCAACTGCAAAACAGTGTAGCTCCGATGTGGCATTTCCAGGAAGAAATTAATGAGATCGTAGAAACTTAGGAAGCTCACAGCAGCTTGAATATAGGTATGGAGATAATACTTGAGAAGTTTTCTCTAGAGCTAATTACGAAACAGACAGGACTTTTGGTTGCCTAGTTCATATTTGTGATCTTATTTGAGAACTTAGGTTTTGAAATGGCTGATCCTACAAAGTGTCATGCAAAAATTTGAACAAATAATTTTAAAAAACTAACCTAAAATATGGCCTCCGAAATAACTTGAAAACAATACTTGTAAATTCACTACTAGAATGATTAAATTTATTTCATATAAAAGTTATAATATCTTGTACCTATTTACCTACTTACTTTGCATTCAATATCATATCCCACAATGCTGCTACAGTACTCAAAACCTTGGAATTATTACATCAAGGATATTACAGTCCCGACTCCAACAGCGTGTAAAACTTTTTGAAACTTAACTTTTCAAGTGATAAAACATTCTCAATAAAAGCAGAAGTCTAGCGTGCGCCTCTGCAGGCAACTGTTTAGAAACATGCCGGTTAACTGTTTACTTATTTAAAAGAACTTTACTAGCTATAAACACTCCGAACACATGCTGGTAGTACCTGCAGACAATAGCTCGTTACCAGGGGCTCTCCCTGATGTTCAATGTCGATTGTTGTACACATGACACTATAGTTGGAGGTTAAAAAGGGGGGAGTGTGCTTGAATATCATGGCTATAATTTTTAAGCCTGCCATGATCGAGGTTGCGGCAGGCTGTGGTACCAGCTTACTAAGTAAGAACAATTTGCTGCCACAGTGCAAAGGCAATCAGGACGTGTGTTCAACAGAGATGCACCTGCACCCTATTCCACAAAAGAAAAAGCTTGTAACCTTCTGTTCCAACAAAGAACGCACAACACTTTTAAAATATTAGTAAAAAAGTACAAAAGTACAAGTGACATAAGAGCAAGATGGAGGAACAGCTGTTTGCAATGCGTCGCATTCCTTGAATTAGGTTTTGTTCACTCTTTAGCAATAGATTCGTGTTTTCTTATGTACAGAGCTGATTATTGTTATTCCTGCTAAATCGGTATTATATTTTTCTAAGAAATAATGATAATTTAAAGACTTTGTTGTGCATTTGTCAATAATCAAGCGTAATAATTCACTTTGAGACAACGGTCGTGTACGGCTAAATAGTAGCATCAATTTCAGTTATCGAGAGATGGCACCGATTGGTTGATTTTTATTTATTTATTTTTTATATACATGGATGCTCTTTAACATCTCAGGTCATCAGTGCCCCATTCAATTCATCATGTGAAACGGCCGACAAATTTTGCATAGAGACCTCTTCTTTCAGGCTTGAGGTTCTTTTACATGCCGTAAATGTACCATACGAGACTCACAACTTTTCTTCCCTTCCGAAGGAAGCCATTTTTAGGATTTTCACGCATGAAAAAATTCATCAATCCTGGCCGGGATTAAACTCACGAACTTGGGTTTAGGAGGCAAGCACGGTTAACACTACACCACCAGTACCAATGCACCGATTGCATTGGGTCATTCATGTTATCAATCCATTTTGATAATTTACATCTACATAAATTTGTTTATATTGTTTGGCAATCACATTTTCATTATAAACAAATAAATTTGGAAAATTGTGTCAAAGGATATTATTTAAAAAGAGAACGAGCAAAAGACAGAAATTATTTTTGTGGTATGTAGCAAGAACCTTAAAAAAAGCTAAGATACTGTACTGAAATATACATTTGAAACAAGAAAGGCCAATTTGTCACATGTCGTATTTTAATTACACTTAACCTAACTTTATCAATATACTCAAATACTGGGTTATATCTTTATACACATTCCTACTGTCATCATTACTTTAGCTAATACTATGCATATTTAGGTCAGCATACCCAAATTATTAAAAAGAGATTAAAACTTGCACTGGTACTTGAAATTATCTATATCTCTACACTTTTTTTTGAAAGGGGTTTCCGCCCATTTCAACTACTGAGGCACCACAGGCGGTGAACACTGATGACACATGATATGAAATGATAAATTAGGAAAGGATTTTTTAAGGAAGGAAACGTTCCAGGTCTAAGTTTAGGATACCTTCCCAGCATTTGCCATTTATGAGGATTGAGAAAACCTGGAGAAACCTCAGTTAGAGAGGTTTCTGGTGGGAACGAATCCCAAATCTTCCGCTCAAGAGTCCGCGCCCGAAGGACCTCGGCCACACGTGGCGGTGTTAAGATAATGAAATGCAAAATTTTAAGATGGAAGGTTGTCAAATTTATTTAATCATTTGCAACAAAATTTAGACATTTGTTATTATTTAAGTATGTAGAGAACAATATACAAGACGAATATATGAGTATTCTAGCGCGGCTGAAAAAAAAATCGTTAATAAAATGTATAAATATAAATTCTAAATGCAGACAACAAAAACTGCGACAATTTTTACACAAAAATGTAGCAGCGTGAAAAAACGAATTTACAAATAACAGTCTTCTTTCACATCTCCAATTTTAAAAATGATGTTTAAAAATTCCATCTGGAAGGATACGCGTAAAAGAAAGTGTGGTTTGTACAGGAAGAAGCACGTAGTCGTTTTGTACGCAACGTTCGAATCCACACGATCTTGGGCTGACCTAACAATAGGCCTGGTACATAGACAATGACATCCTCACGTATTCCTATGGAACTGTTTGTGTTAGGAACAATTGGAATATGCACTTTGGAGGTTGGAGAGAATTCACGAGAAAGTGCTGTTCATGCATGTAAAACACTTTGCCGAAAGTCAGGGCTGTATGTTTGAAACCTTCCGTTTTTCTGTGTGCGTGTGTTTATATTAGCTTTTCTTTATATTTTTGTGTAAGTATCGAAATATATAGACATTTTTAAACATTAACTTCATAAAAGTCAGGGTTTCTATTGTCTCTGTGATTGATGTAAAGCGGCTGGCTGCGTACAAAATATAAGTATTAAAAATCTTCAGAACGTTTATAAAATGGTGAAGAGCTCCTTGCTAGGGAAATGTCACAGACGAAGACAGTTAGTTGCACCAGACATTAAAAGACAAAGTTAAAGCTTAAAAAAAGAAGCGAAATTAATTTTTTTTCCATTCCAAAACTAAACATGTCCATCACATCAACATTTTTCAAGAAATGCAAAAAACTAATATCTCTATAATAAATGTTAGCCTTTCTATGATGAAAAACTTAAAAGCAGCCTACAGAAATCTTAATCATATACTTAAAGCCCAGATATACAGTACTTTTATTTTAAAAATATCCTGTAGATATCTGTACATGTAAGGTTTTGATTAAAAATTGTGGACATATCAAGTTTTGCTAACAAAAATGTCTTTTGATAGTAAACACCAATAATCTCTTTTTTCTACTATTCGTTATCAGCTTATATACAAACAAAGGGAAGTGAAGGGAGCAGAAACAGGTAATAACATTTTATTTAAGGAAATTACCAAGAATATAGTATAATTAACAAAAAAACTATTTTCCAAGATTAAAGTATAAGGAATTGTAACACTATTATTTTAGTGCAAACATTTAAAAAGATAATGTAGCTCACTGCGAGATCTGTTATATTTGAATGCCACAGCTATTCACACATTTCTTTTTAGGAGATATTTTGCATTCACATTCTTTGATTTTGTGTTGTCTTTCGGTCGCTTCTTTTCTGGATCATTAGCCGATGAGAAGCGAAGAAATGCTTTATTTTGATCTGTTTTTACTTGAGATTTTTCATCAAGTCGCTTTTTGCAACATAATGCTTTTGTATCATGAGAACATGACTTCAACTGAATTAATCCAGGGTCTAGATCAGCAATTTCTCCATTTTTCTTCCGAAAAGTTTTTGGACTTCAAGCCTCGTTTCCCATAGCCTCATGTGGGCCTTCGGCTTATCGCGACGACCGCTGCGTCTTCTAACTCCATCACGTATCATTGGTAGAGGGCAGTATTGCAGGCGGGTATGTGATCAGCACACCGAATGCAGCCGATCGCTATATCGCAGCATACTAGATCGAAGATCGCCACCTCCCCATCAGGCATCTTCCCAATTGTCCTCACGAGACTGGGTGGACCCCGTTCCAGCTCTCCCTAACTTAGAAAAATTCCTAAACAGGTACCAAGAATCGAACCAGGGCCTCCTGGCCAGCAACGCTGACCACTAGACCAATTTCCTCAACTGCCACTTCCATTATACTTTTTAAAATCACTTTACTTTCACCTCATGGAGTACAGGATGCATCAAGGAATTCAGCATTGATGCTAAAAGCTAATGCACATACTAATTGCCGCAAACTTACCAGGTAAGAACATATTAAAACCGCATTAATTAGAGGGTAAAATGTTATTATGTAATTCTGTTCAAATTTTGAGAAAGGAAGCAATACAGGAGCATATTAGAAAGGCCAACATTTTCTGAATGACATGTGGACATGTTCACGTTTGATAACAAACGATGGCTGGGTTACAATGTAATGAATATGTTAAGTTTAGCGTGAAAATAGACATTTAAATGCACTTCTCTACAATGTTCAGTTTTGGTAGAAAACAAAGACATTCATGTAGAATCAAGTTATCTTCATTCATTCCTAACTCATTTTCAGGACATGCTCAGTTTTGAAAAAAATCTCCTCAAGTGTTTATAATTAAATATCTTAAAAATCTTGAACCAAATCGAAGAACAAACAAATATCAAGAAAAGATTGCTCCATTTTGTTTGACTTTCAAGATTTGTATAAAGTTGGGTCATTTGAAGTACCAGAAATAACGACCCCAAAATAAGGAGGGTGCATAAGAAAAGTGAAATCTGAGGATAGTAAGAATAAAACGAACGGGAAGGCAGTGCGAGAGGCATGAGCCCCACCCGGAGAGAGACTGAGCAGATCGATAGGCACATTCCACCACCAGGTCCAGCTCGCTATCATTAAGATGCACGCACATAGCGCACGCACACGCTCCACACTACGAGTGTTCAAAAATAGAAGACGAATGCGACTGCACTCTGCAGGGCCCCAAGTAGTGCTTCTGTAGAGCCCTTCACACATTGCGTCAGGTGCTCTCGTGCGTACTTCATTTCTGCCAGGTAGCACATCTCCGCACCTATATCCCCGCTCTGAAGTCTCCGAAATGTCTTAACACTCTTAGAGGGTTCCTTGTGAAAATATATGCGTTACACGTGGCAGTGGATTTGCATGCGAGGTGGTGGTGTGAATTAAAGAACAAACGAGCGCTGCTAATGCTGAAGACACAGATAACTCCAGTAGCAAATTAGTGCCATATTTCCTGTGCTAGAGCCCCTGGATTCGTTTATCATTTATTTAATTCAACATTTCTATCTTTTGCTTGGTATCGAAGTGTTTTAAAAAATGTAGAAAATCTATTATATTCCATTATCATATTTTGTCTAATTTCTCCTTATTGTGCTTATTCTTTCGCTCAGTGCAAATCATGTACTTCTGTATTTCTTCATTTTATACGTTATCCTTTGCAGAAAACATTAACCCCATTTCCGAAGTCTGTTTCAAATATTTGTTCATTGTTTATTTTATCAAAATTTCACAGATTACTACAGGTATCGCCATTGTTTTCATTTTGTGTCTTTTCTTACATTTTTAATGAGCTCTTGTGTTCACACATATCCCACTATAATCTGGTCTTTTATGTTCACCTTTATTATTACCGCCACGGGTGGCCGAGGTCGTTAAGGCGCGGACTCGTGAGTGGGAGGTCTGGGTTTGAATCCCGCCAGGACCGTCCTCCCTACTGGGCGTTTTCCCAGGTTTTCCTCAGTCCTCATAACTGGCAAATGCCGGGGAGGTACCCTAAACTTAAGCCTCGAACGTTTCCTTCCTTAAAAATCCTTTCCTATATATATATCATTTCATCTCGTGTATCATCAGTGTTCAGCGCCTATTGTGCCTCAGTAGTAAAAACACCGGTTTTTACTACTGAAGCACTGAACACCATTAAAAAAAAGACATCAACCTTTATTATCCTTTATAAAAATATTTGTACTATGTCGCGTAGGGATTTTAACCTACATGAAAATTATTACATAGTCATGTGTTGAAAAGCAAAAATCCACTACGATCACTCTTGACGAACACATGTATGTATATATTTAGATTCAAAGAAACTTTTCATATCAACAAGCGGCTCTTCTCACTTTGCAGGGAAAAGAGCCCCGCTTTGGCAGTTATCTTCCTGTGCAAAGAGACCCCAACATACTAACCTATCCCTGTCCAACTTAGCTACCAGCGCAGTGAACTTCCAGTTTTCACTGAACAGTCCATTAGAATGTGCGGCCAGTTTTCTCTGTCTCCACAAAAAGCAAATATTCTCTGCCCATCCTGGTCTGTTGTTGTGATTGCCTTTCATGTCCCCAGTCCAATCCGCGCTAGACACAGAAACTCATGGAATATATGTAAATCTCTCTGCCCCATTTATTACTGAGTTCGTTGTTGAAACTAAGTTATGCATTCTTCTCCCATGTCCTATTGGTTAATATGTCTTAATAGTCGCATCAGCTTCAATTATTTTTTCTTCTAATATAGTTCACTTGCCAAATAATTTTTGTTCTAGATATTTTATTTCCTCATATGGTTCAAAGTACCTTATTCTTAAGATAAGTCAGCTTGTGGGTCTTAAGCGATTTCAAATGAGAAAGGATATGACTTTTCCCTGTACTTGCCATAATTTACTGTTTTTCAGTCATAAATCTCTCTGGAAAAAATGAACATTCAGGAAACTACAGAGGGTGCCAAAAATGTTATACACACTTCAAGCATAGAAAAAACTGTGTTACCATAACAAAACTGAATTCACACAAACAGAAAATGATGAGCACTAATTATCTTAGACTTTTACAGTTACAACAGTTGCTCAAAATGCCCATCATCGGCGTCGATACACTTCTGAATACGTTGAACTACTGATTGAGCAACGTTTGCGAAAATGTCCTCAACGATTGCAGCACATGCCGTTTCAATTTCTTCCCGAAGTGCTGCCAGTGTAGCTGGTTTTCTACGGTATACAGCATCCTTAAGAGTTCCCCACAGGTAGAAGTCTAACGGAGTTAGATCCGGAGAACGCGGTGGAAACTCAATCGGACCTCTTCATCCTATCCAGTGCCTTGGATCCAGTGCGTGGGGCTTGTTGCAGTGCGAGGTCTCCCAGATCTGCCCTTGTAAACATTGCATACGGTACCACGAGTCTTAAATTTGTCTCGAATGAGTACAATTGTTACTCGCGTTGGCGGTTCTGTTCTGTACACACGTCTCCATTGCCTTTGAACTTCAACAACATTCTCGGTTTTTCAATATCACTTCAAAATTGCTTTCCCCTGTTCAAAAGATAATCTTGACTCCATTTTGTTGCAGCAACACTAGCATAAGGTTTAAACAATATAAAATTATATTTATTATCACATTTAAATAAATTATATGTAATCAGCTTAACGAAAACTTAATGTAATGAGGGTCACGTCTGTTTACAGAACATCATACCATAATCTTGGCTTTATTTGTTCATTGTTGATTTACCTGTCACGTAGCAACGCTATCATACTGTATGTAAGTCACATCTGTTTACAGAACATCATACTACACACTACTGTTGTTTTTCGGTGCAACTTTGAAATATATTTAATAGATTTATACTGTTAAAGTGTGTATACATTTTTTGTCACCCTCGGTATTTCAAATGAACCAATCGAAATCAATTTATTTAATGCGTCTTTTGAACTTGAGTTCATGCTTCTTCAAACTAGTGCTGCTATACTTTAATAATTCTCTTGCTTTTAGCTGTTTATTTTTGAAAAATATTTTTATAAAACATAGAGTGAATATATTACTATATACTTCACATTTGTCCTACAGTGAGCCGAGTGTGTACGCTTCTGTGACCCAGTCTTAGGCGCAAGATTTATTTAAATTGAGCTTAAATCTGCTAGCAGAGTTCGCCGTGTTGGCGCTATGAATAAGCCGACCGGATGGCCTGGATAGATATTTTTTTTTTCTTCTTCCTAGCTTTTCATGGGGGCCTTGGCATTCCGCGACAACCGCTGCGTCCTCTACCTCAGTTATATGATATCACTGGTAGAGTGCAGTATTGCAGAGAGGCATGTGATCGGCACACCGTATCCCTTCGATCGCCACCTCTCCATCAGGCACCTTCCCAATTGTCCTCACGAGACTGAATGGACTCCATTTCAGACCTCCCTAACTTAGAAAAATTCCCAAGTAGGTACCAGGAATCGAATCCGGGCCTCCCAGCCAGCAGTTAGCAACGCTAACCACTAGAAGAGGTGGTCAGGTATTTTTTTAAGAAACACAAAATCATGTGCAGAATTTGAACTGCCTGTGACACTTTTCTGAACCTCCGTGAGTTATAGCATGCAAAAGTCACGTGTCCTAAAGAGCATTTTTCCACAGCTTACTGAAATTCCTTAGCAATGCAATTTCGGATCGCCTACAAAAGCTCTGCGTGGCTGAAAAGACACTTCTTATCTTGAAAAAGAGTTACATGTAACAGTCTCAAATGCTTCTGAAGTCATTAATTGTGTAATATTGTTCTGCACAACATCCATCAATATAATCTCGCATTAATCATTTGGACATATGACAGAACAACCGCCCAGTCCACCAGTTAGCACAGCCGCTTTCATGGCTTGTGATACATCCTATCGGCCTCCTTTAAACCCTCTCTAGAGCTTGAAGGATGTGATTGATGGATTATTATTTATCCTATTCCGCTCTACCGCGCATTTTCTCATTCTTTTGACACTAATGAAAAGCAATGACTCTGTGCTGACAAGAGTATCGTCTTTAGTTCAATGTAAGACAAAAAGGATATGCAGAGATATTTCAATCAGGTGATCAGAAATGAAATGACGACCCCTTTCATGCTGTTATTCAATCCCCCCCCCCCCAAAAAAAAAGATCGCTGTAAATGAAATAACTTCATTAGTGTGATATAGGCTCTACTAGTTGATTACTTGTCACATGCAACAAGGATTACATTTCAAAGCTATCTTAATGGGAATAACAGCATGTCATTAGGTAAAAAATGAATTAATACTTCAGCTTTTTATTCCCAAGAAAACTTTTTTGTGGAGTAGTTATCAATGACTGGCAAGGCCAAGAGCTTACTCTTAAAGCAATGTTTATATGGCGTGTGCGTTTATCTTATGACAACCGCCATGGAGTTTTAAAAGATGAAAATAATAACCAGGTCAATGAATTCGCAGTCCGTCGGCATGCATAGCTGCCGATATTTGCCTTTTAAGAGTAAAGCGGCAGTTCAGGGGAAAAACATAAAAATGAAAAAAGAAAGAATGAAAAGAAAAAGAAAAAAAGGAATTGAACTTTCACCCTCCGCATTTGCAGTTGATGCTCTGGTCACAGACAGCTGCAATGGGTTTGCTAAGCATGTCCTACCTTGAAGAGAATTCAAGTGCAACGATAAGTGAACAAAAGGGGAAAGAGAAAACGAGGAGAGAGATAAAGATGAGAACTAAAGAAGGGAAAAATAAAGTAAGAGGCAAAATGATGTGCGAATATAAAGCAGAAACAAGGAATAAAGAGTAAGAGAACGAACGGGGAAAAAAGAGCAAGAAATTAAGAATAGGATGGGAAGATGTAGAAAAGATAAAAAAGAGAAAATAAAAGAGAAGATGGGAGAACAATTACAAATATAAATACAAAAAAAGGTTACAGAAGGTAAAGGTGAGGGAAAATGAGAGAATTTGTTGAGGAAGATGGAGAATAAGCAAAAAACATCATAATGAAAATGAACCAATAGGAAAGTGTATAAAACAGTCACTAAAAAAAGAGACAATGATGCATAAAGGAAGGCTCACACTTGAGTTGAACAGAACTTTTCAAGGGCTAATTTTAAGGACTAAGCTAAAGAGCAACTTCTATGCAAGGAAGAAACAAACAAACAAAACAAACGAATTAAATAATGCTGAAATACTTAATTAGTAGATTTTTGGATAAACAAACCTTATGACAAACATTCCTGATAAAACTGAAGGTTGTGCTTAAGCATAAACATGAGTAAAATTTTGAAGGTTCAGAATACTTCGTTTTTCAAATGTTTACAAAAAAGCTTATAATGTTTAGGCAGACAATTCTCCAAATATTATTTAGAAAATATACACACAGGGTGCCAAAAAAGTATACACACTTCAATCAAAGAAAAAACTGTGTTAACATAACAAAACTGAATTCACACAAACAGAAAATGATGAGCACTAATCATCTTAGACTTTTACAGTTACAACAGTTGCTCAAAAAGCTCATCATCGGCAGCGATACACTTCTGAGTACGTTGAACTACTGATTGAGCAACGTTTGCCAAAGTGTCCTTAGCGATTGCAGCACATGCCGTTTCAATTTCTTCCCGAAGTGCTGCCAGTGTAGGTGGTTTTCTACGGTATAGAACATCCTTAAAATTTCCCCATAGGTAGAAGTCCAACGGAGTTAGATCCGAAGAACACGGTGGAAACTCAATCAGAACTCTTCGGCCTACCCAGTGCCTTGGAAGATTACCATCAAGGTACGCACGCACATCTCAGTGGAAATGTGGTGGTGCACCTTCCCGTTGGAAATAAAATTCCTCATTTCCATAGAGTGTATGAATGGCGGGTAAGACGGATGCTAGCGGTTCTATTCTGTACACACGTCTCCATTGCCTTTGAACTTCAACTACATTCTCGGTTTTCCAATACCACTTCAAAATTGCTTTCCACTTTTCAGACTATAATCTTGGCTCCATTTTGTTGTAGCAACGTTAGCATAACGTAATGTGAGCCACATCTGTTTACAGAGCATCATACGAGAATCTTGACTTCATTTGTTCATTGTTGATTTACCTGTCACTAAGCAACCTATCAATCTATGTGAGTCACATCTGTTTACAGAACATCATACTGCACATTACTGTAGTTTTTCGGTTCAACTTTGAAATATATTAAATATATATCTAATGTGAAAGTGTGTGTGTGTGTGTCTGTAAATTTTAAAACTAAATTTCATTTGTTTGTAATACATATAAAATAGCGAAAAAAACATCAATGAAAGATGTACGTAAATAACTCACCATAAATACAGAAGTATTTGAACATGCATTAGGCACTTAAAATGGCGTCTGGAAACCAACTATGATAGGGTAGGATGTAACTATTTTACGTATAAAACAAAACAAAATAAAAATTAACATTTTTACCAACATGTACTCAGAGATACACGTAAGACGTTGATTGGAATTTCCGAGTGATAATTTAAGATTTAAGGCTGTAAACGCCTGAGTCTGCTGCCAGACATTTGATTATTTCCCATATGACTCACCACTGTTCCCCTCTAGGGTCATCAGCATTAACCTCCCACACATCGATTACACACTTCCCCATGTTACAATATTCAGCTATGTCACCCATAGCTTTATCGGAACTCTTATACATTTTTATGCAGATATATCTTGGATTCTTTTTACAGCTATGACTAACATTCTTTAAACATTGTTAAATTCGACCTTGCCAGTCTTAAAGGAAGCGTAGGTTGTCGTATTGCTCACTCTGTTTCAGCAATTCGGCGACGCAGGAGCCGAAAGCTAGTTGTATCTAATGTAAGCGCGTAGGCTAGCCTAGCGCGTAGGCTAGGAATGCTTGGAGCCTATGAGAGAATCAATCACCTGCCTGCCTCCCGAATCTCTTGTCTGTCATGAGATCTTTAAAATGGGTGTTAAGCTATTGATCATACAAATACAAGCGTAAGACACCTTAACATAGTTATAGAGCAGAGTTCGATATTCGTCAACATATAACAGCATCAACGCTTTTGTGCTTCGCCTCAAGTTTTGTGGTCAACTTTCTTTAATTTCACTTCATCTCCCTTTCTTTAGGTTTTAGGAATATTTTATACGTGCAAGTTGTTCCTTCAACTTCTTTTGTATGCGATTTTCCATTCCACATCATGATTTTATGTTTATAAAAACGTTTTAATTCATTTTTGTATTCATTAATTTCTCTTCATCTTCTTAGAACGACAGAAAAGGAAGAAACGGAAAAATCGGTAAAAATGAAGAAAATGTACACTTTAACATTTTTTAATATCATCAGAAATGAAATAGTCATTTATTACAATTTTATTGTTCTCATACCGGATGGATCCCGAGCAATCCTAACAAGTTAGAGAAATAAGATGCTTTCCATCAAATATACAGACTGGAAATAAAAAAAAATATATTAATTTCAATGATTAAAACCCACATTATTACGAGTAAACATTTGAAGCTCAAGATATGCTCTACAAGCCTTATAAATAAACCAACAGGCACCAGAGGTGTTAAGACTACCACGACGCAGATAAAGGGACCAGTATCTAGTCCAGGAAGAAGTTAATTAGGCCTCATTCTTAGAAAAAAGAAGAACTTGCAAACAAAGTATCTTGATACGAATAATATTTAATGAGATAATTTCATTTGGGGGGGGGGCATAAAATTCCAACAAAGTTCATTTCCTACATTTCCCTGATAGGAGCTTGCCATGAAAAGAAAGAAATAAACAGATTTGTTATATACACTCTGAAAATTCAAGAAATCATGAAAGTTCTTTTCTCAAAGATTACAGAAATTTTATGCGAAATATGTCATTGCCTTATTAAATTAAATTTGAAAATATTTGATTTGGTTAGCCAAACTGATTACATAAATATGACTTCAATAAAGAATGATTACACTTTATACAAGCTCGCGCCAAAAGTTAAATTTACAACATAATGTTAGCTTAATGCGTAATATACACGCGATACTAGCATCACTGTTGTCACTTCCGGTTTTCCCACTTTTGCAAGTTCCGATATTATCAGTTTCGCTTACAGCAACTTGGAGATGATACGCGATGAACAGCAAGATGCTAAAATTTTTTGCTTTCATCTGAACAAATCTTCAACTGATGTCTTTGTAATGTTACTGGTGGCTAATGAAGAAATTTTACTTCCCTGTAGCACATCTCAAAGATGGTTTAAAATGTTTAAAGATGGGAGACTATCAATTTCAAAAAAAGGTAGACCCAACGCTCCAGTTTGTGGTCTAACGGAAGAAAGCATTAACACCGCTGCTGCCATTGTGACAGGATCGTCGAATAACATTAAGAGCATTTTTAGAAATTCTGAAAAATTCACTGAGTGCTGGTAACTGAAACGATGCATATGAGACGTGTTTGAGCTTGGTGAGTCCCAAGACTGTTGATTTCCGAATGAAAGGACGCTCGCGGGCAGATTTGTATGCCGTTGAAGATGACGTTACAGGGAGATGGGGAGATTCTTTCAAAGGTTATTACTGCCGATGAAACTTGTTCTACACTGAGAGCAAACATCAAAGCTCTGTGTGACCAACACCAGGAAAAGCAAAAGTGGTTGCTTTTGTTGGGAAAATTATGATCATCTCATTGTTCGATATACAAGGAATGGTTTACCAGCATGTTACAATACTACAGAGATGTCTTGAAAATTCTGCAAGGCCACGTTTCCGTCTAAATCCACGTTCCGTCCACGTCCAGTCTAAGCCATGCCATTCCCTACCTATTTTATACCTAAATCTATGATATATGTCTCTTTACCCTATCTAGTTTTAATTTCTCTCTGCAGATCCAGAGATGACATCTGCATGCATCGCGCCCTTATTTCCTGTCGGTTTGTCAAACAGACGTCTTTTGATTTTTTTTTTTTTCCCCATCCTGTACATATGCACTGTAAAGACACTCCGTGGAGTCAACTACATCATTAATTTTGTTTTCAGCATTTCAAGAGTATATGTATGGGGTATGAAAATCACCGTTCTTTGCTTCTATTGTCGATTGATACGTTTAGGTATTTGGCACTACTCAACGAAAATTTTAAATATTCTTCAATCTTATATTCAGATCTATATCGTTCTTATAGTTTAGTTTCTATAGTTAAATCACCAGAAGCTTCTTCGAATTAAATAATGCAATCTTACTACAATGCTTTTAATATTTTTATTATTGTGCGATTGCAGGAGAAATAATATTGTCATTTTGTCGGCTATGAATTACCATCACTCTTGGAAAATGTATCTATCAATGTACAATCAGAAATGTGGTGCCGGCAAGATGGTCACCGCAAGACACACGTGTGAATTGTTGAATGACAAGCTCCAAGATAAATGGATTCAACGCACTGGATCTTTTGCATAGCACCCCTCTCACCCATGCTTTTAAGGGAAGTTTAAAACAAAAAATCCATTTCTATAGCATTTGCAACTAAATAGAAACATGAAGGAAAGAATACGTGAAGCTTGTGACAATATTACTTCCTGTGTGCAGAAAAATGTCGGAGAAAGTTTCCGATAAAATTTTCTTAAGTGTTTCCATGTTCATGGGGATTATTTTGAACACTTAATAAAAATGACAAAAATAATAGCTATAGCTACAGCTAGAATTTATAGCTTTTATTTTAAAACAAAAATTTTAAACAAAATTTAATTAACTATTAGGGCAATAAGAATATCCAAAACGAATACCATCATTTCATTGAAAACTCTCCTTTCCGTGACTCCCATTATGGATCCTGCCTAAGTGTTGTCGATAAAATTATTATAAAGCTATCATCCTCCGAAAAAATTAGAAAAAGTGATAATTTAGCTTTATTGGTGAATTTAATAGCTCATAACACTTTATGTGGGTCACTTTATGTGCGTTTCTTCAATCTTCAAGATTGTAAAAGCTAAACGTAGCCTCAAAAGTCATCTGGGTGCTTGTAGATTTTTATTTTCTCTCATATTAATTAATTACTAATACTTCATGTCCTCTAGGTACATAATTTGTGCATTTGAAGTGATACTAAGTTAAATGGGGCTTTAAACCATATTTGTGATACTACACAGTGATCTAAAGCAGGCCTTAGTGTACGATTCGGGTTTGACCGATTGTCCCAATTTTCAAATATAAAATATTCAAATTTCTCCCGGAGCAATCAATAATCCCACAATATATTTTTATGCTTATCACAATACAAAATCGATGCATATAAACAATGCAACGATGCATTCCTATTTCACTGTTACGTGAGGACGCCACGATTACTTCCGAATGTTATTTTTAACTTCTGACCGTTTTCCGTGAGGGTAAGGATTTTTCATGTCTCCTTTTCTATGTAATATTCATAGGATCCGGCAGACTGAAGAATCCTAGGACAATGGCATCGTTGTTACAGAGCTTTGCTTGCTACATGCAACTCTATTGATCACGCTGTGCGCCGCCATGAGGAGGAACAATGCGTGAGAAAGTCTTTCTTTGTTCAACAGCACGCCACTAGTTTAATGTCTTTAGTCCCAGAATTATAAAAGCATTACCTCAGACGTGGAGGCAAATCGTATCGTGTTTTATTGTGTACTGATGCTATGTATATTTCAAATAATAGTAAATAACAAATAATGAGCTCATTTGTTTATCTGGTACGTTGTGTTATAATACATTGCCTAGTGCATCTGGAAATGTAAGTAGAAAGCGGGAAAATATTTCATATTTGTCATAGTTTAGACAATTAATTGCAGAAACTTGAGAAGCGTGGATTTTATTTTTCAGCATGTGTACAATTCAGTTTCATATTTCGTAAAAAAAAAAATGAACAACTCTTTATTCATATTTTTATTTTCTAAACTTTCATTTTACATTCTTCAGCAAATTAATTTACATTTATAAAAATTTAAATGGCATATTCTTTCAGTTCCGACTTATGTATTAATTTGCTGTGTTGTTAGCTCTCAGCTGCAATACGTTACCGATGATATTCCGATCGTCTATGTGTTTCAGAGACGGTAGATTTGAGCTTCGTTTATTTTAAATGTCACGTAAAAGACAAAAAAATGTAACTGTATTTTGATTTGAATTTTCTGAAACGTAGCTGTACATTATTAAAAAAAAAAATCAGAAATATATTCATTTCATGTCTTAAAAGCTTTGAGGAAATTAGCTCCGCTTAGGAAGAAATTATAAGGAATAATATCACAGACATTCTAGTAGGAATGGTTATATCGCCAATCATAATCAATACCACGACAACGTTGTAGTACTTCTAAAAATTGGTAACCAGTAATATCAGAACCAGTGTACAGTATAGACGTTCACTTTGCGCTTTGCTTCCTGCATTGCCTTGTTTTAAGACGGTTAATCTTCAACGTGCAGAATGCAAAAGTGTAAGATATAGGTCGGTGCTCAAGATTGAAAAATCGTGATATGCAAGTACTGCAATAAGAAGGTCAGTACATCAATTTTAGTTCCTTATTTACGATGGCAGATCCATAAGTTTCCGGCCTAACCATTTTCTAAGTATAATAAAGACAAAAACTATATTTCACTTTTCAATATAGTTACCCTTTATTGCAATACAGTTCTCACATCTTTGAATTAACATTTCAACCCCCCCCCCCAAATAGTCAGAAGTTTTGTGTACAAAATGGGCATAAACAGCATCACCTCTTCTTCATACTTAAAATTCCTTCCTCGAAGGTCCTCCCCGAGTTTTGAGAAGAGGAAATCGCTCCTGGGAGCTAGATCTGGGTTGTAGGGTGGATGATCGGTCTCCTTGAAGCCACATTTCTTCACAGCTTCCTTTGCAACAAGAGCTGTGTGCACAGGCGCCTTGTCTTGGAGAAGGCGCACAGCACCACTCAGCCATCGCATTTTCTCTTTGATGGAAGCGTGTAGTCTGTGCAGTAGGCCAGCATATTACTATGGTGTTCCTCTCCTTGCAGTCAATAAAGAGTATTCCTTCACAGTCCCAAAAGATTGTGGCCGTGATCATCTTGGTTGACTGAGTGACCTTGGCTTTTAGAGGCGGTGCTTCACCAGGTTTACGCCACTCCATTGACTCTCTTTTGGACAAGCGGTCATAGTAGAGGAACATTGTTTCATCTCCTATAACAATAGTTTGCACATCTTCTCTCTAGTTGCCACGGCAGAGCACTAAACTGTCTGACAACAGATGAATCGTTGCTGTTTTTGGACTGAGGAAAAAAGTGTAGGCACCCATCTTGCACTAACCTTATTCATGAATAATTGGAAGGACTGTTGTTTTAGAAACACCCAACCTTTCTGCTATTTCTGTAACTTTGAGCAGCCGGTCTTCCATAATTTCTCCTTCCACAAGAGCGATGTTTTCAGCAGTGAGCACCTCCAAGGGTCGACCTGCACACTCTTCGTCGTCAATGCTTTCTCAACCCATTCGAAAAAGTTTGGCTCATTCTTTTACGGTAGAATATGAGGAGGATGCTTCCCCATATACACCGTCCAATCGCTGTTTAATGTAATTTGTAGTAAGTCCTTCTTTTGTGAAGAACTTAATAACAGCTCGATACTCCATTTTGAACATGTCACAATCTTCTACACATAGCCTTCTTTATGCAACTATATCTGAACAAAGCGGAGGGGAAGTTACAATTGAAAGTGTTTCCTTAACGGATAAGGTATTACTCCAGATAAGGATTTTGTGAAGGCGATAATCCTTATCGGCGAGGCCGGAAACTTATGGACCTATCCTCGTATATATTATTACTTTGAGACTTCGCGTTTCTTCTTAAATACCTGCTGTTATGGATACATGTGTAGCTAATTTTATACCGTTCATAGACGTAGGGTACATAAATAACACCAATAAAATGAATTAAGGAGCGTAAACCTCATTGCAGAAGCATAAAATGTGTTAACGCATTCCTTTATAGTATTTATATAGCCTAATAAATTGTATTATTCGCCCTAAGTGTCCCAGAACAAAAGGAAATTGAACTTATTCTATTTAATACACTTATAAATTACTTCTTTTACATTGGCGAAAACCTTGTTCAGGTAATGTGATCGGTGCTCGAATAACAATGTAATAGAATACTAAACCCGTCCATGTTGTAAGTTTTCTGTTACTTTGCAGGGATTAGTAGCAGGACAAAACAGTGCTACCATTATCAAGATGATGTCATTCGCTCCCAACTCTTCTCAGCTACCGCAGAACAGCTGCGCTCTACAAACAGATGTTCTCCTCCAACACCATCAACAAATCACTGTTTGTTACAAACGGTTTCGCTGCTTTCATCTGTTGCAGTTCATCCAGCGTTGAACATGTTTTTGAGAATAGGCCCATATTTGAAACATTTTCTCACTTTTTATTTGATGACCTGATTTATCTAAACGGTTTAGTGCCATAAACGAACGACACATAAAATAGTCCACATTTTATATCTCAACAGCCCTTCACTAAAAAAATTACGACAAGGTCAGAGAGTGTTAAGTCTTTTAATTAGATGCGTTACGTATTCATTAATCAAGTTACCATCAGAGTCCGGACTTCAGACTTTATTTGGTTAAAATAGGCAGACAAAAAGATGCTGTGACATAATTAAAAATAGGCATTAATTAAAAGTGAAAACAGAGAGTGATATCACTCATTATTGATGAAAATAGGTATTTAAGATGCTTAATAATTTCTTTATCACACAATTAAAATACTTAAGCTTACTTTCCTTGGTTATGAGCAACATGATGTTTTTTCAAGGTATCAACTGTCATAGTCAGTCGCTTGTCAAAGAGAACATTTTTCATCGTGGAAAAAGAACGTTCTACTTCCACTGAAGTGATTGGAGCACATTTAAAACAAGCTATTTCTGAAGGACTCATTTCAGTTACAACAGAGCATTCACCTTTCAGGACATCATGGAAATGTTTATCAAGTCAAAGTAAAGTGTTTATGAATAGTCCTGGAGAATGAATAAAAGATGCCGCATTGAGTTCCTTTAGTTTCTAATTATTTGTTACATTAAATTTGTCTTGCTTTTTCTGCCAGTGTTTTCTGATCGAGTTTATTTTCTGTTTATGCATTTATAGGGGAATCAGGTTAGTATCTCTCTTACTTCCATACTGAACACATTGTAGGGACGTTTTATTTCACCACTTAGCGCTCTCATCTTTCTCGCTTGCAATTGTTTGTTACATTTATGCAGCTGAGAAGTTACCCCCACCATAAATTTCCTAAAATTGTCTCGCGCAGATCGATACAAGTTCATTCGCCAGGAATATTCAAAACTACAGTACTTCCCTTTCCTCTCAATTTCCTGGTATTTTTATGCCCGAAGTAACCGGAGTTCCTTTCTCTAATGAATAAATGAAGTGAGCAGAGTGTTTTTGATTGCTTAAAAGAAAAAAATAGATTATCAATAGATATTTTGTGAGATGAACATGCTATTTAACTTTTATAATCTTTTTCATTTCGTTATAACGAAATTCTTTATGTGCTCTTTAAAATGCGTAAATAATTGCAGAAAAAATACATAACGATCTAAAACAGGCAAATAAGGTTTTAAACCTTTAAATAAGCAACAAAAGTTAAAATGGGGGGAGACCCTAACAACTCTAAATATACGGAAACATGTTCATTTCTATCTGACTCACAAAATATATCCACCAAAATAGAAAAAGCATTTTGCCTAACTTCCAATCTGTGGTTATTACTAACATTCCATATTAATAGAATATCTAAAAAGCCTTGTTTTTAGTGCCTGGAATAGTAAAATTGGCACTACTAACAAAATCCTTGTGCAGTTTAGAAGAATGCCTTTTGTAATCCAAGCAGATCTTTCAAGTTACATTATAGTGATGTAAGAATATGTCTTTACATTAAAAAAAATTCAATGAACCTTTTCCAACTTTACAAATGGACAGTCTTGAAAAAATACGCAGAGAAAATTTCGAAGAGATACACGGCTTTCCATAGAGGTTCTAAACTTATGTCAGCCTTTCTTTTTAATATTTGCTTAAACTCACCTGCAAGTTCTACTCTTCGCAGGTATCCCAACTTTCATCTCAGCCCACAGCGTGTTTGCAGAGCTTAGAATTTGAAACTAAATGACATGAATCTCTAGAAGCCCTGCACAGTTTTACCTGTATCATACAAGGGCAGATCCATAAGTTTCGGCCTTCTAGCTATGATAAAGACAAAACTATATTTCGCGTTTAAATATAGTTATCCTTTATTGCAATACACTTCGTGTTCACATATTTGAATTTAAATTTCAACCCCCTCCCCCAAATAGTCAGGAGTTTTGTCTGCAAAATGGGCATAAACAGCATCAACTACTTCTTCGTCACACATAAATTTCCTTCCTCGAAGGTTCTTCTTGAGTTTTGAGAAGAGGAATTAGTTTCTGGGCTGTAGGGTGGATGGTTCATCTCCTTCAAGTCACATTTCTTCACAGCTTCCTTTGCAACAAGAGCTGTGTGCACAGGCGCGTTGTCGTGAAGGCGCACACCACCACTCAGCTATCCTCGCCTTTTCTCTTTGATGGAAGCACGTAATCTATGCAGTAGGCCAGCATAGTACTCTCCATTTACTGTGGTGTTCCTCTCCTTGAGGTCAATGAAGAGTATTCCTTCACAGTCCCAAAAGATTATGGCCATGATCTTCTTGTTTACCTTGGCCTTTAGAGGCGGTGCTTCGCCAGGTTTACGCCACTCCGTTGATTTTCTTTCATAGTAGAGGACCGTAGTTTCATCTTCTGTAACAATGGTTTGCAGAATTTCTCTCTCATTGTCACGGCAGAGCTCCAAAAAATGCCTGACAACAGATGACTCGTTGATGCTTTTGGATCGAGGAAAGAAGTCCAGGCACCAACCTTATTCATGTTTAAATGTTCATGAATAATTCGAAGGACTGTTGTTTTATAAAGGCCCAACCTTGCTGCTATTTCTGTAACTTTGAGCCGCCGATTATCCATAATTTCTTCTTCCACAAGAGCGATGTTTTCAGCAATAGGCACCTCCAAGGGCCGATTTGCACGCTCTTCGTCTTCAATGCTTTCTCGACCCATTCGAAAAAGTTTGGCCCATTCTTTGACGGTAGAATATGAGGGGGATGCTTCCCCATAAGCACAGTCCAATCGCTGTTTAATTTCATTTGGATTAAGTCCTTCTTTTGTAAAGAACTTAATGACAGTTCGATACTCCATTTTGAACATGTCACAATATTCTACACATAGCCTTCTTTATGTACCTATATATGAACAATTGAAACAGCGGAGCGGAAGTTACAGCTGCAATTATTTACTTAACAGATAAGGTATGAAACCAGATAAGATCTTTGTGAAGGCGATAATCCTTATCGGCGAAGCTGGAAACTTATGGACCTACCCTCGTATAAATACAATTTGAACCTGGAGTTGTCAACTGCAAGCAATGTCCCGACTGTGCAATATAATTTATTGTTTTCTAGCCTCCTGTTACTTCTTACTTCTGAAGAATAGCTGACTAAACTATGCATTGTGTGATCTACATGCGTATGTACTCATAGATAAGAGAGGGTAGGGTAGCATAATACTTTTAGCGAGATTTCTTAACTGGTGAAATCTAATGTTAACAAATAATACATAATAAAGGAAGGTTTACTGCGGGCAGGTGTGAGTAAAGATACAGCCTCGTTTTGCAAGTTCACGAATAGAATTATGTTTAAAACATTTCAGTTACAATAACTAGATATTGCATAATGCAGAAGAGTGCTTGAATATTTAGTTTAAGTCCCCATTGCCATTTCCTAATTCACCTTCATAGAAATTTCAAATATATCGAGATTGAAACACGCTCTAAAAGTCTTAACCATATTGTAGAGTCAACATTTTTGAGTTGAATTTACAACCAGATAACATATAGCGTTTAAGAAATAGACAGAATTTAATTTTTGTTAAACTACGACTGTTTCTCTTCATTAAAAAAATGTAAATAACAAAAGTAAGGTCCCTTTAAAATGCAAAAATTATGTCATATATACAAATCACGATATAAAATGTATAAAAACAACCTCTACAAAACACGGTAGGAGGAACTTTTTGGCGAATATTCAAATATATATGTAAAATGTAACACGTATAATATTTAATTCGAATAACTGTTTCATAAACTTTTTACCGAATAAAAAATGTCTTAAAGGGTGGTTAAAAATTCACCTAGAACCTGATAGTGGTTCTAGGTGAATAGATAGTGGTAAGAATATAAATAACCAAAGAAAATTAATAATTATTTATGTTAATACATTCATTATTCTTATACTGTATATAAAATAAAAAATACAGTACTGAGCTTTCCTCAACCTGCCCACACAAAGTATATTGCTTTTATCCAATATAATTGAAGAGTACCCATTAGATGGTACCGCCCAGCCGTTGCACAGAATAAATTTATATTAAAATTGCTACAATAACATGAGATTTAAAAAAAGCAGTGGATCGATCCAATTAAAATGTACACTCTTGGGATAGCTTGTCATTCCATTCCCACTCTACCGCCTGCTTCTACTTTCCAGCGCCCCCTCGTTTCGGAAATCCATGAATCAATGACGTCTTCGTTAAGCAAAACTTCCTTTTTCAAGCGAGAGTGAGCTTCCAAACCTCCCACTTCTGAAAGAATTTGTCGAGAAGGAAAACAGAAATTGGATTTAAGAGGAAAAGTTTTATATGGGAGACAAGTAGAGCTTTCCGGAGAATTTCCCGTTCTTTGCCCCCGAATTCAGTTTCCGATACACAGGCGGAGTGCGCAGTCGCACCACCAGACCTGAGCCACACCCTAGCAGCCCGTTCGCTCCCTTGTATTCAGGTGGGAAATCTCGTCCTCTCCCTGGAGATTAAAATGCCTTTGTTTACTTCCAGCACTGCGTGCTACATGCATAATTACTAACATATTACAACTCCTGGCTTTACACTCATCTTCATGAACGAACTGTTTACGTGATAAATAGTTTGCTCAAGTCTATGAATGTAATTAACCTAACATGGCCGACTTTTCATAATACACTATAGGCCTTATCGTAGTACTACTATTTTAATTTGTGATAATGATTAGCATATGTATAATATAATATTGATTTTATTATTTACTGAATGCTTAGAACAGCATTTACTTCAAATAATATTTCTCTTCCGTTCCCTCAAACAACCCTGTTTTGCTATATATTTTAGCCTCACATTAACATATTAGTTGTGTTATTTGGAGATTTTTATTGTAATGCAAACAATATTTGAGTATTTGTTAGCAATATCATAAAACATATATCAAACAGCAATAGTGTTTCAGATTTAATTTAACTGCCACAGGTGGCCGAGGTCGTCAAGGCGCGGATTCGGAACAGGAGGTCTAGGGTGCGAATCCCGCCAGGATCGTCTTCCTGACTGACGTTTTTTTCCTGGTTTTCCCCAGTCCTCACAAATGGCAAATGCCGGAGAGGTACCTTAAACTTAGGACTGGAGCGTTTCTTTCCTTAAAATATCATTTCATCTCACGTATCATCAGTTTCCACCGCCTGTGGTGTCTCAGTAGTAAAAACGGGCGTTAAACACCATAAAAAAAGATATAATTAAACACTAATATAAAAAAATATTACACATAAAAATTTATTGGCATCCACTGCTATAGTGTGCTTTCAGCAACGATCAAAAGAAGTTTTAAAATGTGGATCTTACCTACTTAAACAGGCGAATAGAAAATGTATTATAATTTATAATAGCCTATTGTAGAAATTAGAGGTACAGAATCTAAGTAATGATTTTCTGACATAAAATGTGTTCGAATAAATTATCCTATATGAAAGTCAATACTAGACCACGTTGATCTAACGGATATTAGCAACTGGTACATATGGAGTAACGAACAAAATCAAAAGTATAACGGACAAAAAATCAGAGGCACAGAAAATGTAGTAAATTAAAAAGTTTGGCCTACGCGGCGAAGCCATTAATTGGGGAGGGGGGGGCGGGAGAAAATGACTGAATATCTTAACTAAATAAATAATGAAAGAAATTAAGAAGTTTCCTTCGAAATGAACTTTACTGGTTAAAACTGGCCTTAAAATACAGTTACATATTTGAATTAAAATGCCTTCCATTTACATCAACTCCTCTCATAGTTAGATATATTTCACGTATAGATTTTGACAATGTCTCTTAAATAATAATAATAATAATATTATTATTATTATTATTATTATATTTGAATAAAATATTTACGGTTTACAACATAATGCTTTGAGAAGATATTGGTTTATAGCTTCTGAAACAAAACCAATGTATATTTTCATATTTATTGCTATCGTTAGCAATAACGTTTTGTTAATTGTGTTTTTAATCAGAGACCATTTACTTTGTATTCAAGAAGTGAAAGGATAAAATGTGCAACCGGAATAAATATAATGCTTAGAAATGAAAAACGTAATTCAAGATATCACAAAATTCTTTTTTTTTTTTTAAATACCAATAATATATACTTAGTATTTAGCCGATAAATAAACATACGCACGAATTATAATGAATAAATATTTCTAAAAATATAAAATATATAAAATATTTCCAGCGAACCATTATCAGAATCGTTTTCTGCACATTAAAAATATAAAAATAGCACAGAAATCAACACCGGACCTTTTATCAAAACACTCGATGCCCAAGTTACAGCATGTGCATAACATATGCCATTATCAGCTTGTCCCATAGATTTATCCCCGAACTTTATTGCTTCTATTGTCATTATTATTTGTTCTTAAGAAATTCAATATTTTTATATTACATTTTTCCATTTAAAACGAAGTGACCAGGAAACTGTAAAGAACATATTTTCTTCCGTGAAGAAAACAAAATTTGTAAAGTACTTTAACATTATAAGTTGCCAATGTTTTAAGCTTACGAATAAAAAATATTTATTTATCATACGAGTGTTAAAAATGATATTCAATTTTGTGAATAGGAATAAAACAAAATACTTTTTAACACGTGTTTCATATATTAGACAGCCCTTGATTTATAAATTAATTAGTAATTATAAATTATATTTATTTCTGCCATTTCGAAACGTTCCTTCTTTCAAAGAAATAGTTAGTGAAAAAAAAAAACATTTCTTAAATATCTGCATAATTTTACAAATAACGCAGCTGTGGAAATAAGTGATTTTTAAACGTATTTCGGCGGGGTGAAATTACAAATTAATTTTTTTTTATTTTTGTTCCAAGGTGCCAACAGGGCTAGTTATGCAAATAAATCTTAGAAATAAGCGTAATAGTGATTATGTAGTAAAACTATGACCTGATTTCGAAACCGTCTTGAGGAACATTAAAAACAATGTTATACAACCTGCTTAAATAGGTTAACAATCATTACCTTACGTAATAAAGCAGTTATGCCGTTCCTGGTGATTTAGTGGTAATCATATTTGCTCTTAGATCCAAGGTCGCTGGTTTAAACCCGGCCAGGGTCGATGAATTTTTTAATATTCTAAGTAAGGTTTGTTTCGTCGTATATTTACGGTACGTAAAAGAGGTCTCTGAGAAAAATTTAACTGTCTGAGTAAAATAGGACGCTAATGACCAAAGATGTTAAAGAGCGTTTTTAAATAAAACACCTAATAATGATGATGATGATGATGATGATGATGATGAAGATGATGAGTTATAAAAACCTTATACCACTGTTACAACACGTCGTTTATAGTTTGACTGCTTTACGTTAAGAGTTGTATAGAAACATAGTTGCAAATAGAGTGTTATATAACCAAATATTGCACGCTTTACATCTAAATAAAGTATTCTTTTGGATCAATTTTAAACAGTTTTGCGCCTTACAGTACGCCATTCCAAAGAACGGCGTCGCCTTAAGAAAGCTACGCACATGTTTATGACTCTGTTTAAACAATTCCAGCAGAAAAGCCCGGCTTCCTTCTGTGCAAGAGACCTTGGCATTCAAAAATACTTTCCCGAGAATCCACAAATTCACCACTTGGCAGTCGCTGCCATGGATACTGGGCGAAGATAGAAAAGAAACAAAGGAAGGATGGAGGGAAAAAAAAAAAAAAAAAAAAAAAAAAGGAACAGCGGGATGTGCATCAACTTGAAATGAAACACATTTATATTCCTCAGAGCATCGTATATACGAGAGCCGGAAGTACTGAAGTGTCAAATGTCAGCACTAATTGTAACAACCGCTCTCCGTCATATATTACACGCTCTTCGGTAGATAACGTAAATACGACAAATTCTGAAAAGAAACGTAACCATTGGCTTAGAAAAGTAAACGATTATTTTAATACAGTGTGTCAAGTTAAGAAAATAACAGTTTTAATCAACATAAACATAAGTTTCCTGTTTCCTGTCACCACATTTTACCTGACTGTGAAAGGTTACGATAAACAAATGAACGTGGAAAGTACCACTCAATTGAAGTTTAAACAGCATTAACCATCAACAAGCCTGAAAACATCTGTTTGGGAATAGGCTAAATCAGGGATCGAAATCGGGTCCATTTATTCATTTTTAAATCAATGTTCTGATTTATAAAACGATAAATACAAGCCAAATGCATAATTTCTTGCACGATTTTACTTAATACAAATGGTATAAGCAGTCATTTTGTCCAAATTTGTCTGTAAATAATAGCTAAGTTAGAATATTAGCTATTTACGTTATTACAGGGCCGCCTATGGTGCCTCAGTTATTAAAATGGGCGTTAAACACTATATAAAAAAAGATAAGTTAATAACGTGCGGTTAACTTTGTTTTCCCCCGGAATGTTTGGCGTATGGGCAAGCGCGCCGCTCGTAAGCCGGTTAGCTGGGCAGTCGACCCTCGATGATTAGCGGGAGGGTAAAATAAACAAACGAACCATACAACAATACACAAACCAATTCAAGAGGCCCATTGCATACCAAATTATCAGATGAGCCGTTGAACTTACCCGCCTTTATTCTCCATACATTCTTGGCATTATCTTTTCGAGTTCTTGTGCCGGTTCGTCTTGTACCGGAATTTTTTAAATTTAGCCCAGAGGTAACAGGGGGCCACAAAGCCCTTCTAATATCTCTGTCTTATCGAAACAAATTGTGAATTTTCGCTCTCGTGGAATTATTCGCAATGTGAGTAGTGCCAGAGTCCTGTTGAAAAATAATGCATGATCACGCTCTCTGAAAAAGGGGTTACTATTCACATAAGTAACAGAATTATCTGTATGCTCAAAAAAATTGGTCCTATGAATCTTTCATCACTGAGTTAAAACACTAAGACACGCTGTGCCGTTGTAAACACATAAGGCATAATGCACTTTATGCCTACTCTCGATTAAGGAACGAATTATCCAACACAACAAACATGCGACAGTCCGCAAGGACAACAAGTAAGCAAGCAGGCAGAAAACAAGTGAGGGCTCGGAAAAACCGCGCAGCGCAGAGGAAAGCATCATCACTGATAGCACTGTGTATATGGCGGCCGTAGGCTGAGGTCTGACTCCTGGGAGACAGATCGTGCGTCAGCCGGTACAAGTTCTGCAAACCATTGTTAGAGCAAATGAAACTATGCTCCTCTGCTATGACCCCTTGTTCAAAACAGAATCAACGGAGTGGCGTAAACCTGGCGAAGCACCGCCTCTAAGGGCCAAGGTAAACAAGAAGATCATGGCCACAATCTTTTGGCACTGTGAAGGAATACTCTTCATTGACTTCAAGGAGAGGAACACCTCAGTAAATGGGGAGTACTGTGCTGGCCTACTGCACAGACTACGTGCTTCTATCAAAGAGAAAAGGCGAGGAAAGCTGAGTGATGGTGTGCGCCTTCTTCACGACAACACGCCTATGCACACAGCTCTTGTTGCAAAGGAAGCTGTGAAGAAATGTGGCTTCAAAGACGGACCATCCACCATACAGCCCAGATCTAGCTCTCAGGGGGGCGATTTTCTCTTCTCAAAACTCGAGGAGGACCTTGGAGGAAGGAAATTTAAGTGTGACGAAGAAGTGGTGGATGCTGTTTATGCCCATTTTGCAGGCAAACTTCTGACTGTTTGGGGTGTAGAAATGATAATTCAAAGATGTGAGAAGTGTATTGCAATAAAGGGAAACTATACTGAAAAGTGAAATATAATTTTGTTTTTATCATACGTAGAAAATGGTTAGACCGGAAACTACTGGACCTACATCCTGACAGGAAGCGAAATTTTGGCAGATTAAAACGTTGCGAAAATCAATTGACCATTTGGGGCATGCAACTTCTAAAAGGCTGAAGCATGAAGAAGAAGAAGGTTGAAATGGTGAAATTACATTCGACAGATAAATTAACTTTTATAAATCTCACTGAGCACTTCACGTTCTTCTCCAAGCAATGAACGTTTAATTTTATTTCCTTGTGTTCTTCTCCCTCAAAACAAATGCAGCGCTTAGACCAAAACCGTTCACTAACAGACACCAGGTTTAAAGTTAAAATTTAATTGGAAAACTTCATAAAACTGAACTATCAAGATAACCAAGGCGAACATCACCGCGATCCGGAAACTAACAGAAAACGCTATCACTTGCTCTCGCACGTTGCACAAACAAAGTAGTAGGTGAATGAATAATTGAGTCCAACAGCAAGAAGACCATAAAATATATCGTATACGCTTTGTATACAAGAACGTGCTTATGCCTCTGAGATACAAAAACCGGAGAAATGTCTCGAAAGAAAAGAAGAATAGTCTCAGAGACGTCGTTCTGCATCTCAATGCCAGAAAACCTCCGTGAGGATGCATAACTTTCAAGTGACTCATTATTATAACTTTCATTCAATGTCCCGTTCTTTCATGAGCAGTTTCTGCCAACCATACCTTATGCATATGAATTATTTCTTTGTACGGCTTACGTGCTTTCGCACAGAATTAGATAAAGTAATTAAACCCGGAAGTGTGTATAATTTATTCCCCAGTCAAGGAGAAGCAGAGTTATTTTAAAAATTTCTCTGTATATTAATACTAAAATACCGGAAACTCCACTTAGAACAATGGAGTTAGTGTACAGGGCGGTTGTGAGGTCCACGATGGCGTACGGGGCCGAAAGTTGAGCTAGGAAAACACCGAGGAACTCAAAGGTACAAACACAGTTTCTAAAACGGTTGCTAAAAGTAGCAAGGGGTTCTTAAAGAGTGTGGTATTTCTAACGAAAGTGCGAATTTAAAAATAAGAACAATTAAATACTGGTTAAGGATAATAGGGGGACTGCTCTTCGAGCAGTCTGTCTAAGATACGGGTTAGGCATCAAAGATAAGGAAAGGCTTAAACAAAATTGGATTGGGGTACGTTTGGTTAAGGGGAGAGGACATTACACGAAATAGTTGGAAAATAGTTAACAGACGTTTAGAGATATGGATAGGCAAAATATTGAGTCTCAATGCTCAGAAAAAGTATCGCTTAACCTACAGGCTCAAATACATCTGGTGTGGGGAGAGGACATTGTTTAGCTATCCGTGGCAGAGAAGAAAGAAGCGGTCTCGCATGGTTCAGATTAGGGGCTTGGAAAGGAAACAAAACAGTGAATGCTCTCGGGGAAAGAATTTGCCCATTGTGCGGAGAAAGCGATACCTGGAGACATATTTTGACAGAATGCAGGGAAACGGAGATTTTAACAAATGAACATTTATCACCGCAATTTCTGAATGTCAATAAAAGTTTAAACATTTGCCGGAAAGTGTTGGTACATGCGAGATACACAATTTGGGAATATTTCTAGCGACAAAGAATGTTATTGGCTTTAATGAAGAGGGGAGAGTTGGAAAAGGGCGTAAGTAAATGGAAGGGGTCTCAAGAGTAAGGGTTCCATTCATGTTTATATATTTGTATATAAAATTATAATTAGAAAACGTAAGTATATCGAAGTATTTGTATATATGCATGTAGATTTGTAGGTATGTATGTAATGTATGGCCATTTTGATTGTTATAAGGACGATATTAGCATGTATGACCGTAAGGTTCATGCGACAGTTGCATTTATTTGAATGTATTCTAAAACGACAGCAAAACGTCCATTACTACTACTGCTATATTCCCTGGAAGTACAAGTTTGGTTTACTAAAGCTAACATCCCAAAGTGCATTTGTCTTTATTGCCGAAGTGAAGGCACCGTTAAGAAAACATAATGCAGTTTACCTCATTCAGTTGGTTAAAGCTTGAAGTTCAGAAATGCATTACGGTATGGTTTATACAATGAATGATCAATGCACTTAAATTATTACACTTGGTCGTTTATATGCATTGTCTGCTCGAAATTCGCTGTTAATACCATATCTGTTTTGAAATACCTTCTCTTCATGCTCTAGCGCCTTCGCCAGAGAATATCTTGATGGTTGTACAGTAACAAATGAGTTCAATGCTAGCAAATAGAAAGGGAGGAAAAACGGAAATTATAGATAAGCAACGAAGCTCAAAAGTTATTATCTACTCAGTAATTTCTGATAGAGCTTGTTTATAGCAATGCATACGGCTGGTCATGTTTGTCTCTATACGAAAATAGAACGAAACTTGCACCTTGGCCGTAAACACCCCTCGTTAAAATCTGGGTATAATTTCAAGTCTCACAACTACGCTATCAGTTGTGCTGAAAAGTGTTGCTCCTCCATACAGAGTGACGCACTTAAAACTGGCACCCGAATCTCCTACACTATTATCATTAGATATTTTCGCTAGATTTAAGAGCGCATAAGGGCTCACAAATCTAGCGTACGGAACATTTACACTAATCAGAAAAAAATGAACACTTTTCAGCACAAATTTGTATTTTTTTTAATACGTACGTGTAGCAGAAAAAATATTATATTAATAAGGGAGTTATAGCATGTTCCTAATGCAAACGGTTTACGAGATTTTTAAAGTTGTCCATTAAAAGTGAACCGTAAAGATTTTCAGCTGTTTCTCAATCGTTTGTTTGGGCTTACTTGCTGTATAAATAAAGGAATAGCATAATTAAATACCACTTTCCTAATAAATTCATCTGTATATCATCGAAACGCTATTAATATTGCCAAACGTAAGCGTAAAGTTTAATTCCCCGAGTATCGCCACGGGTGGTCGAGACCGTTAAGGTGCGGACTCGTGAGTTCCAGCTTTCCCTCAGTCCTCATAAATGGCAAATGCCTGGGAAGTACCCTAAACTTAGGCCTGGAACGTTTCCTTCCTTAAAAAAGAATCTTTTCCAATATATCATTTCTTCTCATGTATCATCAGTGTCCACCGCCTGTGGTGCCTCAGTAGTAAAAACGGGCGTTAAACATAAAAAAAAGCATATAAAATAAAAATAATCAGGAGATCCGGCCCTCTTGAAAGAAAACAAAAGATTGAGAAACAGCTGAAAATCGCACTTACCATGTTACTGTTCATTTGAACTCATAACGCAGTGACTTGAAAAGACCTTTTTTCAGGTTCATTGTCATGTCCAGAGTCTAGAGTATCGGTTATTTAATAACCAGTTTCCATTTCAGGAGTGCCATTTGTAAGCTACTTTAGAACACGTGTCTAGTAATATATCAGCATGTGCATAAATACATGGCACCTGTAAGTACCGCAAACTTACGTACAATACTTATAACTTTGTCTAATTACTCCTAATGGATACAACTTTGAAAATCGATTACTCGTAAACTTTGAATTAGAAATGAAAATTAATTTATACTTGCTACACTTATGGCATTAGAACATATAACTTTGTGCTGAAAATAGTTAATTTTTAAACGGTATTAATTCTCTAAGAAATATATTTGGATGCCCTTAAATCTAGCTGTCGATTAATATATAATCATGTGCGTCATTCGCTTGCCTGGACTATTATTTACAGACAATGAAACAACTGACGGGCTGTGGTCACGATGCTTTGAAACATTGCCTCACTGGAATTAGCAAAGTTGCATTCTTCTGGTTTTTAAATTTTTTTTATTTGTTTTATTTACGGACGCTCATTAACATCTCAAGTCATCAGCGTCCCATTCAAATCAGGACGTGAAACGGCCGACAAATTTTGCTCAGATGCCTCATTTTTAAGTTTGAGGCTATTTATGGTGCCGTAAATGTACGACACGGGATCCACGGCTTTACATCCCTTCCGAAGGAAGCCATAATTAGGATTTATACACAAAAAAAAAAAAAAAAAAAAAATCCATCGGTCCTGGCCGGGTTCAAACCCGCGATCTTGGGTTTAGGAGACAAATATGGTAACCACTACACCGACAATAACTTTTTGCCGTTAGGGCAATCGGATTAACTCGCATTTGCTTGTTTTTCAGAAATTACTCAAAGCTGAACATCGTCTACCCAGTTTATTGCTATTAACTACAGTAATACATTGATTATGAAAAAGTCAAACATCGAACACACTTGCAAACTGCAATTTAAACTTTGTTTAATCCTTTGTACTACACATTATTTCTGGAATTTTCCATTGCTATTCATTCAGCTGACTTCAGTAACCCTGGTCAATTCCCTGCTATTGCTTAATAGTTCCCTCTCGTGCACCACGAACTTTTACCGGGATAAATTAACTATATTCCTTACACGTTATCATAAACGACTGCTATTAATTCATCATATGATTTAAAAAATACGAACACTTTTTTTTTGTTTGTTTAAGAATCTTAGTTGAAGTGAAACATAGGGTCTTGAATTAAGCAATATCGTAATGTGTTGAGAGTGCACACAAAAGATTAAAAATTCAAATAGTTTAAAGAAGAGAGTAAATCCTATCTAGTAAATGTATAAGCTGTAAGAAAATACACCATCTCTGATATTAAACGAACAATACGTCCAAACTTTGCCACAAGGGTGGTTCGAGAAAGATTAAAAATATCAGGGAAGTAAATAGTAATATTATTTGCCAAAATCTTTAAATTTTATATCCTTTCTAAAGTTCAGTTATCCCAACTATAATTTGCCCAAATCGACGCTGTACTGTAGTGTATGCCCATATATTCGGGACCAGCTATGCATGTAAGTGTAAAACGCAAATCATGAAGAACACACGAGGCAATTGAAATAAAACAGTATTACATGTAAAGAAATACAAAATTTATAAAATAAGAGAAGATGTCCAGATGTCCGTTGTTTCAAACAAGTTTGCTCATATTTGCACTTTACCAAGAAGCACCAGTTTTTGAAAGATATCCCCATCTGACTGATATTTGACATCCCCTGGAGCTACAGCATTTGGCGAAGGGTGTCTACTGACTGACCAGTAATTAAGTTAAGGCACTCACTGGAAGAAAGTGAGCTTTGATGAGATAAAACGAGCTCTTGGTTGGTTATGGTGTTTATTTTCTCCCACTAGTGTCCTTCCTACTGTCCAAAAGTTCCCATTCTTACTGCAAAGTCTACAGTAGCAACCTTCTTGATACAGTCGCCGCGCGTAAAGTTAGTACTTTTATTTTAGTGTTTGTATTTTTATTGTAAGCATAAAAGTATACAAGTATTTAAAACTAATGAGCACAAATCTTATTAAAATGATGCCCCTCACTGGCAATACATTGCCTATATTTCACCTAACTTTTCTTTCGTAAGAGGTTCGCAATATATTTTTTGTCATAGAGAGATCCTTCCTCTGGTAACTTTTTAACAAATTTGCAAACATTTTCTCTACCTGGAACACGATTTACAGGACAGTGTTCAAGACTTAATGATGTAATATTGAAGAACAATTAGCATACAATGAAAGCACCGAGTAACATACAAATGGATAAGCCTCTTTTAATCTAACTACAAGCTGCTAACTGCACATACATTATACGGCTTTGACGACTGATTCTTTCATTACGCAGCCGCGATCCGCCGATCCATAAATCAAATAACAATCTCAATGTACGTCCATAAGGGCTTACTATGCCCTGGAACCTTGACTCCGTTACCTTCTCAATATCTTGAGTCAGTCTGGTGGTCTAGTGGTAAACATATTTGCCTCGTAAACCCAAGATCGCGGGTTCAATTCCGGCCAGGGTGGATCCTAAGTATGGCATCCTTCGGAAGGGAAATAAAGCCATGGATCCCGTGTCATACATTTACGGCTCGATAAAGAACCTCAAGCCTGAAAGAAGAGACATCTGAGCAAAATTTATCGGCCGTTTCACGCTCTGAATTGAAAGGGACGTTAATGACCTGAGATGTTAAAGAGCGTCCGTAAATAAACAAAATCAATATCTTGACCCACTTTTCTCCGCCAGAGTTCAGTAGACCATTGGCCGATACCGAGAATTCTGCCCTGTTCTGGAAACTACAAGTTTCTTTATTGACAGCTTCATTTCCAGACAGCAGTCTTGCCACGTTTTACAAGTTCTCTCGGAAAGACCAAAAGTCTAACCACACCGTTTTAATACATGCGCATGCGTAATGATATTGCTGAAGGTTATCTCGCAGTTCGATGTCTAAAGTGAAATGGCGTATCAGTGACCTTAGTTTTCTCTCTTTAAGTTTATTAGTTTAATGGATTTACCCCCTTAATTACATACTTAACAAATGAAGTTATGCAGTAAAATGTATTGAGTAAACAACAGCAGAAAACCTTTGCAAAAAATTCGCTAAAGATTAATGTCTTGCATTATTTACATCCAGTGCAGAATGCCAGAATGTCAATAAGAGATCTGGAATGACGAACAACAAGCACATCATTGATCTTGCCTGTGAGGTAAGGACTCCGTCTATTTGCTGAACTGGAAGGAACTGCATTAACTTACATAGGCTGTGAAGCTCTGTAAACAGAGAGGCAGAAATAATAAAAGAGAAAAAATAGAATGCGTTCCAAATATAGCATATCTGCCAATCTGCATCAGTTAAACATGCCCTAGAATACATTCACTTCTAACTGTATCGTTCTCTTTCTCTATTTGTCAAGGAATAATTTCAGTGTTTATATTTTTAAACCTATAGAGCTTTATAATAACTACTATAAGAAACAATTGCTTGTAGCTCCATTTGCTTCGGTATGAACAGGTCATTTTTTAATCTGGCAGTTAAATTTGTAAGGTTCACAGTAATATACATATTTGATTGTATTTTTGTAATAAACAGATAAGGGCAGAGACATTCAGAAGCGTTTGTGCAAAAGTTGTACAAAAATAACACAAAAAAGTATGGAAAGTTCAAGAAAATGGCTGCTTTATTCGTAAATCAATAGTTAATACTGTAGCATTCAAACGGTGCATGGAAGTCTTCTAGGGTAGCGAAGAGATATGTGGAAAATTCCCTACACACTGTAACAGTGTTTGCAATAAAATATTTCACAACACAAAAGAATTACTCCCAGCTATCAAAAAGGCTGCTGTAACATCCATTTTTGGAAAATCAATAGAGGTTTAACTTAAAAAAAAAACAGATAATACTGCAATAATTTTTAATAACTGCATAGATTGTAATCACATTTAATTTCTAAATAAATTTTTAAATTGTAATAACTACTCTGATATTACTTTGTTTTTATATGAACTAATGAAAATTTTAACTTACGAGACATGCAAATAGTTTAAATAAGTTCAACCGTTACATATATACCGAGGTGCCAAAAATGTATACACACTTTCACAGTAGATATCTATTTAATATATTTCACAGTTGAACCGAAAAACAATAGTAATGTATAGTATGCTATCTGTAAACAGATGTGACACATTACGTTATGCTAGCGTTGCTACAACAAAATGGAGCCAAGATTATCGTTTGAACAGCGGAAAGCAATTTTGAAGTGGTTTGGGAGACCGAGAATGTTGTTGAAGTTCAGAGGCAATGGAGACATGTGTACAGAACAGAACCGCGTTGTACTTCTTGTATACCGTAGAAAACCAGTTACACTGACAGCACTTCGGGAAGAAATTGAAACGGCATGTGCTGCAATCGCTGAGAACACTTTCGCAAACGTTGCTCAATCAGTAGTTCAACGTACTCAGAAGTGTATCGACACCGATGGTGGGCATTTTGAGGAACTGTTGTAACTGTAAAAGTCTAAGATGATTAGTGCTCATCATTTTCTGTTTGTGTGAATTCGTTTTGTTATGTTAACACAGTTTTTTCTTTGCTTGAAGAATGCATACTTTTTTGGCAGCGTATGTATTTATTTCTTAATATCTCTATGTTGGTTCATAAAAAATTGGTTACAGAGATGACGAGAATACCCCCTTAGTGACAAAGTTAATGACATCAAAGTTGCAAAGAAAAAAACTACCTGCCATCTACCCAGAAATTCTGGGATAATAAATCGCTAACAAAGACCCCGGAAGATCCATGATAAGATGGCTGTCTAGAGAGGATAGAATGAGCTAATTAATGTTGAAACATAAAGCCGATTATGGCTCAACACTATCACCTCACTGAAGCGAGATGTTCTCTCCAGCTCTCTGGAGAATTAGAAAGTGGAGGATGAAATTTCACTATGCGATATGTTACGTTAGGATAGTGTGTTGTGTAAAGCCTGCCTTGGGTATGCTCATGAAAACTCCGTTCATAAACTCGAAACCTCTTTATTATTAAAGCCTAAAACTGTATCTTCTTTCGCTACTATGCGGTTTTTCAATCTCTTCCTTCTGTAAAATGGTAGAAGCAGCAATTAAAATGCGATTAGTTAAATGAGACACATTCAAGTCACCTTTATTGGTATGCTATATGTTATTAGCACAAACAAAAGGTTCTATTTTAATATTGTGGAATTATCATCTGTTCCTGTTGCGCAGTGATAGAAAATAATAATAGGCAGATATATAAAAATATTGGTGATACTGTTCATAAAAAAAAATGACAGCATTCCAAACACTGAATATTTCGAAAACAAAATTTTTATTCAAAGAACGATACGCCCTTTGAATAAGGATTGCAGGTTTAAAGTTTAAAGATTGAAGATTTAAGCTTCGCGCTCAATTACTTGATTGATTTATTTATTTATGGACGCTCTTTAACATCTCAGGCCATCAGCGTCCCATTCAACTCAGGGCGTGAAACGGCCGACAAATTTTGCTCAGAGGCCTCTCTTTCAGGCTTGAGGTTCTTTATCGTGCCGTAAATGTACGACACGGGACCCATGGCTTTACTTCCCTTCCGAAGGAAGCTATACTTAGGATTTTTACGCCCGAAAAAATCCATCGCTCCTGGCCGGGTTCGAACCCGCGATCTTGAGTTTAGAAGGCAAGTATCATTACCACTACACCACCAGGACCGACCAATTCCTTGAGTTCTGTTCTTTTACGGCATATGACTTTTTCGCCATTATCAGTTATTACCAGAGCTGGAATTCTTAGGCATATAAATATTTTATTAGCCCCGCAACTCGGGAGATTAAACTTTTGAAAATGATAAATTGTTTTTTTTTTGTTTCATTATATTAGTATATCATATGCTATAAAATGTCACATAGCTTAAATATATTTGTAATTTTATATAACAAAAGCAAACATTTCTTTTAAAATATATCCATGCAAATAAAAGTTTGAAATATTTACATAAAACACAGTCTCAATAAATTTTTTTTTCGAAAAAAGCCCAATTTCAGACTCATCAGTTTAAGAACCCAGTTAACAAACGAAAATTGACGCCTTGTAACTTATAATCTTAACAACGCTGTTTCCATTAATCAATATAAACATTCGCTGCTTTGAATGTTTTGGTTAGCAACCACAAAGAAATTCTTAATGTGTTTATGCCATTGTATTTATTATTATTATTATTATTATTATTATTATTATTATTATTCCTTTCTTTACGCTTCCTAGAGCTTCTTATCATACGACTAACTCAGCAGTAGTCTCACGCAGACATTCTTAACTATATCATTGATACAATCATACTGGGCGTACCTAAATTCAAAGATCAAACTTTTAGGGATAACAGAAGAGATCAAAACAAATGTTTTTTGTCAAATAACCATTAGTTTGAAACTAATATTGATGAAAAAAAATTATAAATTAGAGGTGTAGTTGGGGAGATAAAAATTAAATTTTCATTAATTTATTATGGCAAATATTGTTCAAAACCACCAATGTACGTAATCTGTTAAACACACCATGACATTTTCAAAGATGTTCCTACTGCGTTTCTCGAGGAAGTTCCCATTGATATTCCGGATCACATACGGTACCAACAGGACCGTGTACCTTCTCATTCATTCGTTGCAATCGGACAGCATTTGAACAGCACATTCAGTGAGCAATGAATTGACTGCAGTGAACCTACTGCACGGCATGTTCATTTCCCCGACCTCAGTAGTAACCATACTTACTTCCTAAACCCAATATCGCGGGGCAGTCCCGGCCAGGATCGATGAATTTTTTCCAGCGCAAAAATCCTAAGTATTACTAAAGCTGTGGGTCCTGTGTCATAGATTTACGGCATGTAAATGAACCTCATGCCAGAAAGAAGAGGCCTTTGAGCAAAATTTGTAGGTCGTTTCACGCCCAGAATTGAATGGGACGCTGATGACCTGACGTGTTAAAGAAGCGTCCACGAATAAACCAAATCAATAATCCTATTTGATACCTTTTGTTTGGGCGCATTTGATTAGCAGGATTTACTAGAACTTTTTGAACAGTTTTTATAACAGACTATAAATTATAATGAAATATAAATTATTCTTTAAGGGTTGGCTACTCATTCAATTTCAGACCTATGGTTATTTAATACAAAACTTATATTTTGCTTTCCTCTATTATTTGAAGAAGTTTGAGTACTGAATTTAGGAACACCCGGTATAAACATCCGCTGCCCTGAATGTGTCTAGCGAGTGCATGTTATTTAGTTTATTAGAAGTACGAAACCAGTGCGTATCGATATACAATCGATAAGTTCTGTTTGCTGTAAGGCGGTAATTTTCACTACATTCTTTTAGTGTGCTTGAACAACTTGAGGATGACTTTAACTGTTTATTGCAAATCCTCAGCTGTTGGCGAGGAGAGTGCTGCATGCTGTTTGTGCTCACATAAAATAATTAAAATACAATTAAATCTTTTTACTTTTGTTACACATTTAAAATATTTTTGCACAAAATAAATATTTCTCAGGTTTTTAGCACCAAAAACCCAAGCCTTAGTTAACAAATGGGTCATATGGTTCAATTACTGAAGTTACTACAGATGAAGATAAATGGCATAAACGTCGATAGTAATCAATCGCCTAAGGCAGCAAATGAGTGGGAGAAAAGCAAAACATGGTTCATAAGGCTTGCTATTTGTTGTAAATTAGTTTCAGCTGATCACATAGTTTCGTTACTCATTCGGAAAATATTCCAATACGATATGTATAGACAGTGTGTGTGTGTGTGTGTGTGTGTGTGTTCTGAAATAAAAAATTTTCTGTTTGCTGAATAGTATTGTGTTATGACGTAAATCGTTGCGAGTAGCTTCGTATGTGGTTTCCATCTTCTCCGTTTGCACCATGGCGCTTAAGGGCTAATGCCCGAGTCGCAGAAGATTCTAGGCCTCCTTTGTCTTCCTACCAGCAATTTTCCAGACTGTAATATGCAAAATTCCAAATATTTTCAGTGCATGCAAAACTGCAACGAGCTAGTGGTGAGATTCGTCAGCGAATGTTGCTAAGTGCTGCGTTGTCTTTGTTATTCATGTGTGCAACATTTGCAACAAGGCGAAGCTGTGGGTGGGTGGGTCGATGTGGAGCTGGGAGCTGGAACATCGATCTGCAGCATGCCAGCCAGCCTCCCCTGCCTGCTCCAGCTCGCTGAGGTCATACGCACGAGCTACAGCGGCGAGCGGGCCGACCAGGAACCCCAAGTGATCGCTTCTTCATTCACTAACTCTATTACATCATCACTCTCATGCCCCAAAGTGTTAAAAACCATTCTATACTGCAAACAGTGTTAACAAAACAAAAGTATTTGCACCAATTCCCTACAACAGCAATAGCAATAATAATGATTCAGTTTGCCTGGCAGAGTTAAGGCAATAAGACCTACATTCATACTCCATTAGATAAAAAAACACACATAAAATAAATAAAATTAATAATTAATATATAAATAAAATACATGAGAGATGATAGAGACAACAATGGGCAACAGTAGATGAGAAATACACACAAAGAAGAATAAAACAAACAAAAAAGATGTAAGTTGATACAGCAAGGGGAAAAAATATAAAACAAACCAGAAATGTGTTGTGTTACGTGAAATGACAGAGAACATTCTTCATCATTTTAAGTATGAATATGAAATAACAATTAACATGAACAATCTGAGTTAGGGAGGTCTGGAACGGGGTCAACCCAGCCTCGTGAGGACAATTGGGGAGGTGGCGACCTTCGATCTAGTAAGCCGCGATATAGCGACCGGCCCGATGCGGTGTGCTGATCACATGCCCCCCTGAAATACTGCACTCTACCAATAATATCACGTGATGGAGGTAGAAGACGCAGCGGTTGTCGCGGTAAGCCGAAGGCCCACATGGGGCTATGGAAAACCAGGCTTAGAAGAAGATGAACAAAATTAAACTGGGGTGCCAAGTTCTGTTTACTAATTTAATATCTAAATGTTAAAGATTTGAAGGTAAAATGCGGGGAAAATCTTAATAACCTCGCCCCATCCCACCGAGTTTCGAGTGTCTAATGTTATCGCTTTTGTCTAAAGCAGTGATTCTAAACCTTTTTAAGTTCAGGATATATTAAAGGATATTAAACATCACGAGATGCATAAATAATTAATACCTGATACAAAATTAAGCAACAGTAAACTGTTATTAAACACTAGAATTGTGAGTTCCTCTCCATCGGGAGATTTCGTGACCCACCATAAGTCCTCTCGTCGGGACACGAGATAACACAGTTTTCCAACGTTGCCACTGTTACTTTCGTATATCAGAGATTGAGTACAAATATGAACATTTCCTGTTTCTCATATTATTAAGAATATCTGAGGGTGTCCTAAATAAAAAAAAATAAAAAAAAATTATTAACTCTAACCACCATACTCGATCTTGTTGACACTAATCATATATTGAAGGGATAGCTGACAACGATGTTTTCCTGAGCGAACTCTGACGCATAGCGTATCATATCAATGTAACATAAATAAACACATGATCTCTACTCCATAAAAGTATGATCTAATAGATACAAGTCCTTGTAGTGCTAGTAAAAAGTTACAAATGACGTAATATAAGAGCAAGATGGAGGAACAGCTGTTTACCATAAGGCGCCATTCCTCGAATTAGGTTATGTCCACTTCTTAGGTGTCTTTAATGTACAGAGCAGATTGTTGTTAATGAGTCTTGCATTTTTCTCAGATATAATGATAATTCAAATATTTATTGTGCATTTATCAACATTAATCCAATTAGAGGCCATGGTTCCATAAAGCTACATTGAGGAGCATCAATTTCAGTCGTCGAGAGATGGCAGGAGAATCAAGCTTCCCGTTAGTTCTTGGTCATTTATTTTATTAATACATTTGATCATTTATATTTATTTATTTATATTGCTTGACAACCACGTTCTCAATATAAGCAAAATACTGGGAAAAATGTGTCAAAAGAGATTATTTTAAAAAAGAAAGATGAATGAAAATGAATTATTTTCGTGGCATATAGCAAGAACTTTAAAAATACATAAACTAAGATGCTGGTTTGAAATATAAGAGACAGGAAATTCTAATCATAGCCGTACTTTATTTGCACTTAACCTTAACCTAACTTTATCATTGAACATAAATACTTGTTTATCCTTTATTTATACCGCCATGGGTGGCCGAGGTCGTTAAGGCGCGAACTCGTGAGCGGGAGGTCTGGGGTTCGAATTCCACCAGGACTGTCCTCCCTAACTGAGGTTATTCCATGTTTTCCTCAGTCCCCATAAATGGCAAATGCCGGGGAGATATCCTAAACTTAGGCCTGGAACGTTACCTTCCTTGAAAAATGCTTTCCCAATATATAATTTCAACTCACGTATCATCAGTGTCCACTGCCTGTGGTGTCTCGTAGTAAAAACGGGCGTTAACACAATTTAAAAAAATCCTTTCTTTATACATATTCCTACTCATTATTATCATTACTTTTTCTAAAACTTTTTCATTACTTTTCTAAAATCATTACATTTGGGTCAACTGACTCCCAAAATAATTAAAAATATAATATATTTCGTGCTAGTATTTGAAGTTACCAATATTCCTACACTTGTGGGGAAATTTACACAAATTACCAATGCCCGACTAATACTAACACTTCTGTGGAACAGAGCAATGAAAAATCATTTGTACACTTTAAATATGGAGTTGTAAAGTACAAGCGTAGGAGGAACTTGTGTGGAACAGAATTTTACTAATAACTACAAGTTACAAGTCGATACACTAGTAATATATTTGACCATACTTTGTGTTACGGAGCCCTGACAGCTGTAATCTTAGTTTCAGGAAAAAAGACCATAAAGACTTGTCCCATACTATCATTTTGTGGCAATGAATTACAAACAAAGCAGAGGCAACTGAGAAAGACGCAGAGATGTATGATGATAAGGTATTGATAAGATGAACTTATGATATGATTGTGTGTCATGGTTATACTGGAAAAGTCAGAAGCGTAAAACAAGAGACAAGATATTGAGGTATGATTATTGATGATTTAACACAGCAGTAATCAACCCCTTATCCTTTAAACTAAGCCAAGAAAGTTGTGCACGCGAAGTTTCTGTGAAAACTCTGCGCTTAGACCACTGTATAAAACGTTGCAATAATCAGTGGTAATGTGGTGGTGCTCCATCCTGTTGGAAGTAAAATCCCGCATTTTCATAGAGTGTATGAATGACAAGTAAGACGGATGTGCGTATCATGTTCAGGTACACTGGGCCAGTTACTGTTCCTGCAGAATTCAGATTTAAGTTCGGCAGGAAGAAAATGTCTCAGACTTTTCAAAGGGACGCAGGCTTAAGAAGTTTGTTTGATTTGTGAGTTCCAGCTCATATTGGACTAAAAGTAGACAGTAAGAAGTGTTACTGTATCACTGAAAGGAAGATTTCTGTTGGAGTGTGGTCATATTGATGGAACGCAGCAGCTTTTGGGGGGTTGAACAAAATGCCTCGAGTTTTATGTGGATTTAGGTGTCAGGGAAGCTATTAAAATGCCTGTGATTTTATTTGAAGTTCAGTTTTCAATATACGAAATGCAGTATCCGAATATCTCTGGCCATATAAGTGCTTAACAATCTTTACTATCCAAAATATACAAATGAAAGTCGCACTCACCTTGAAACTTCCTTTTCCCAGACAAGTTTACACTCAATGATGCTTTCATTATTATAACCTTTCATAATATTCTGATAAAACTTTTTCTCAATCAGATCCAATTTGGTTTCACTTCAAAAGTTTCTAAAGATCAACGAAATAGTGTCTAGGGATAGTTCTAACTCTGACCAGACTAGAGAGAAAAGTGCTTTACGTATGACCAATTGGAAAATGTCTATTATTTCCATACTGGCAATGCAATGAAGAGATTAGCTACACATATTTACAGCTGGACCACCTTCAGGTTTCGAGCTGAGCTATGAATTACAATTCAAGATTACATTAATAGTCTCGTAGACCAAGGATCGCGGGTTCAAACCCGGTCAGGGTCGATAGATATTTTTCGGGTGTAAAAATACAACGTATGGCTACCTTCGGAAGGGAAGTAAAGCCTACTTATTTTATAAGTAGGAGACGCTAAACAAGTAACAGTTCTAGATGCTATGAAACTTACATAAAAGTTATATATTAGGCCTTTCAGAAATTCATGGTGATTTTGAGATTTAAATTTCAATAAAGTTCCTATAATATCATGCATAGCTTAATACTTTAAATAGCCCCTGTCAGCAAATATACACCTTTATTTATCCCATATCGATAAAACGTGCTCTTAGAGATGACGAAACTTCAAAATGCACTATCACTTCTCCTTAGTTATTGAAGAATATTTTTAGGAACTGTTTGAACAAGTAAAAGTTCTAAATGAAGTAGCCCAGATCATTCTTTACGAGACGTGTGGCCGGGCATTATCAAGAAGAAATATAGGCTTTATAATGTACAGCTTTTTGACGATCGTTTAATTATATGTTTATCAAGTATTTTCGATTTTCTTATTTTCCTCAAGTGCTTGAAGGTACAAGCCTGAGTTCCTTAGCATATTTACGAGTGGTTTGACGTGTATTGCTTCAACAATTTTCTTACATCTCAATAATATCCTTCATTAATTTCCGAACGACCTAATACAAGCAATTATGAGTGATATTAAGGGGAAATCACAAAATAACTTTTAATATCTTTGGAGAGTATATTAAAGCAAAATATTTGTTACAACAGTATAGAAAATATGTTAATATTAAATATATTATACTCTTTCTAGCAAGTTATATAAAACTGAGTTTTCGAACTCAAAGCGAGATGAAACAGTTTTTCAAACTCAGGGTTTCAGAGTGGAATGCTTTTGTTTTTTTGTATAATGTTTAACGCAAGTTTTCACCGTTGAGGCATCAAAGACGGTTAACGCTGGTGATACATGAAATGAAACGATGAATTGAAAAACGTGTTTTGGGAAGGAAGTGTTTTAGGTCTAATTTTAGGGTATTTGTCATTGATGAGGACTGAGGAAAACCTAAAAAAAGCCTAAACAAGTAAGAAGAGAGTCAAACAACAGGTTTCCCGTCTAGCGACTTCGACCACCTGTCGAACCTTCGACCTTCGACCTCGTCTGAATTACTTGCTGATCTTCTATGCTTATGCAATGTTACAGAAGAGCACAGTTTGAAGAGGTTTTAAAATGTTAATAGATGGGAGGCAGTTAATGTCAAAGGACCAGGTTTCAGTTTGTGCGGGAGAAAACATTAATCACCGCTGCTACCAATATGAGAGAGGATCGTCGAATAATATTCAGAATATTTTCTGAAATTATGAAAAATTCACTGGGTGTCATCCACACGTTGATAACTGAAAAGTTGCATATGAGACGTGTTTGCGCACGGTGGGTTTGTTCGCATGCAGATTTGTAAGTAGTTGAAGATGATGTTACAGGAAGATACTCACTGCCGATAAAATTTGGCTAATTCATTTCGATCCTGTGAGCAAACAGCAAAGCTCTGTGTGATTAACCTCAAGAAAAGCAAAAGTGGTTGCTTTTGTTTGGTCATCTCATTTTTTGATATTCAAGGAATGGTTTACCAGCATGTGGTACCTGCTCACAGAACTGTAACTGGGCAGTAACACAGAGATGTCTTGAAAACTGCGCAAGGCTATATCACAGACAAAAGACACATTTCTGTGCAACAAGCTGAGTGCTGTACCACGATAATGCACGGCTGCACACCGCAAATGTTGCTGAATATATTACAACACATTTATGTGAAGTAAGTACCTCACCCTACTATAGTCCTCTTGTGACGTTTTCCCTTTCCCCAAATTGGAGGAACACTTTCGTGGGAGACATTTTCAGAAGCTGTGGGGAAGATTGCGACCTGTCCAGCATGTCTTTGAAAACTGCCAGAAATGTTGAGAAAGGTGCAATGCATCCAAAAGTTTTCTCAAAAGTATACTCCTCAAAATTATGAGAATAAGTAAATGTGTGTTGTCAAAAAAAAAATTATAATTCTTTATTGAACAGCCCTCGTGCTTCCGTTGTGTACAGACAAACTACTCAAACTTTCTAATTGCAAGGTTAGTAAACTCTACCCTTGTAATGACTGCTGAGAGTAAAGTCGCGTCTGGCAGTGTTTGCTCGTGCTAGCTAATCAGTAACGCAGTACGTGCCTTAACAAGAGTTCCGGAACCTTTCACTGCCGCTCGCCGGTGACTCATCAACAGGAGACGAATTCTCATCACTTGCCACACTACGCTGACTTTACTACCGTCTTCACTTTGAATTCTATTGCTGAAGTTGCAGACACTGATGCGATTTGTGCAAATTCATGCCAATTCTGAAAGCTTTCAATTCATGTTCTCTACTTCCTCTTTATTTACCCATACAAGGGTAGGTCCGTAAGGTTACGGCCTCGCCGATAAAGATTATCGCTTTCACAAAACCCTTATCTGGTGTCATACCTCATCTGTTAAGTAAATAATTGCAGTTATAACTTCCGCTCCGCTGTGTTCAGTTGTTCAGATATAGTTGCATAAAGAAGGCTATGCGTAGAAGATTGTGACATGTTCAAAATGGAGTAGCCAGTTGTTATTAAGTTCTTCACAAAAGAAGTACTTACTCCAAATGAAATTAAACAGCGATGGGCGGTGTATATGAGGAAGCATTCTCCTCGTGTTCTACCGTAAAAGAATGGGCCATGGGTCGAAAAAAACATTGAAGACGAAGAGCGTGCACCTTGGAGGTGCTCACTGCTGAAAACATCGCCCGCTCTTGTGGAAGGAGAAATTATGGAAGACCGGAGGCTCAAAGTTACAGAAATAGCAACAAGGTTGGGCCTTTCTAAAACAGCAGTCCTTTGAATTATTCATTAACATTTAAACACGAATAGGATTAATGCAAGATGGGTGTCTAGACTTCTTTCCTCGGTCCAAAAGCAGCAACGAGTCATCTGTTTGGAGCTCTGCCGTGGCAACGAGAGGGAAGTTCTACAAACCATTGTTACAGGAGATGAAACTATGGTCCTCTATCATGAGCCCTTGTCCAAAAGAAAATGAATGGAATGGCATAAACCTGGCGAAGCACCGCCTCTAAAAGCCAAGGTCACTCAGTCAACCAAGAAGATCATGGCCACAATCTTTTGGGATTGTATTCGACTGTTCATTGACTTCAAGGAGAGGAACACTACAGTAAATGGGGAGTACTATGCTGGCCTACTGCACAGACTACGTGCTTCCATCAAAGAGAAAAGGCGAGGAAAGCTGAGTGTTGGTGTCGCCTTCTTCACGACAACGCGCCTGTGCACACAGTTCTTGTTGCAAAGGAAGCTGTGAAGAAATGTTGCTTCAAGGAAATCGACCATCCACCCTACAGCTCAGATCTAGCTCCCAGTGACTATTTTCTCTTCTCAAAACTCAAGAAGGAACTTCGAGGAAGGAAATTTAAATGTGACGAAGAGGTGATTGATGCTGTTTATGCCCATTTTACAGACAAGACTTCCGACTATGCTGGGGGTAGGGGGGGATTGAAATGTTAATTCAAAGATGAAATAAATATATTGCAATAAATGGTAACTTTATCGAAAAGTGAAATATAGTTTTGATCTTTATGATACCTAGCAAATGGTTAGGCCGGAAACTTATGAACCTACCCTCGTAAATACATACAAAATACGGTTTAGATGGCAATAGTACGTTGCCACATTTGTGTGATGGAATCACTGTACGAAATCTATTATGTTCAATGCTTTTGTTTTCGTAGCTAACCAATTCGTCAAGTCTTTTGGATCTTTCTAGTTTAATGCTACTTTATTCTTCAGAAGTGTATAGTTTGCAACATTTCTAATAACCCTCGTTACTATTTATTGTACCTTTTGTTTCATAAATTTTGTTGAAGTCTGAAATTCACGTTTAGACAGGAAAACGCTCCTGTAAGTTTCTTTTTGGGTATTCTCCAAAGCTCTGTTAACCGTTCCACATAGTAACCAGCTGTTTTCTTTATATAACATATTCTGTTACAGAGCACGAAGCAAGACCATTAAGCATTTTAAATAGTTCATTATATTTGTATAGTGCGCATAACCTTTTTTTTTTTTTCAATAGAAAGGGGGATTGACATTAAAGTTTTTTGACAATAGTGAGAGATCTCAACGTTTTAATATGGAGCTACAGGCTTCGGTAAAGATCAACGTAGTAATTACAATGCGATGTGACGTGTGTTCATGGCTAATCAAATATAAATCAATGCCAATGATGGTCTACACTGCCACTCAATGTACAAGTCTTCATGGAAATGCTCAGATATTTTAAGAAATGCAGAAGGTAAGTTTTATGAACGAAGTTTTTTACTGTTCTTGTACTTCAATAAATTAGTATTAAGCCAGGGGTGCGAAATCGCGAGGGGACAGGGAGGATCCCCCCACGATTATAGCTCAACCCCTCCCCCCGCCAAAACGACAAGGAGAATATACAATACATATATTATGAAAATAATGTATTACTCTGTGTATTCCTATGAAAATAACAGCAAGCAATAATGCATATAGAAATTACCGAATGACGATCAAATCTTCAGTATTGGGACAACTATGCGCGTATTCATGTTACAACTGCAGTCAACAATGAAGTCTCAGATTATTAACAACACTGTTGCCAAAAGTAAACGTATTCTATTTCTAGTGAAAATTTTAATGATTTCGCACACTGATTAATCAATAGCAAATCTCTGAATTTGATAGGAAAATTATTTGTTTAAGACAAGATTTTTTTTTTTTTTTTTTTGGTTTGTTTTATTTATTTACGGGCGCTCTTTAACATCTCATGTCATCAGCGTCCCATTCAATTCAGGGCGTGAAACGGCCGACAAATTTTGCTCAGAGGCCTCTTCTTTCAGGCTTGAGGTTCTTTATCGTGCCGTAAATGTACGACACGGTACCCAGGGCTTTATTTCCCTTCCGAAGGAAGCCATACTTAGGATTTTTACGCCCGAAAAAATCCATCGGTCCTGGCCGGGTTTAAACCCGCGATTTTTGGTTTAGGAGGGTAGTATGGTAACCACTACACCACCCGGACCGACGTAAGTTATTGTGTTTTCAGTCTTTTGACCATCCATAAACATTCCGAAGTGTCCAAGACCGTGCGTTCCAATTCTCGCGATGTCTACTTTTCTATCTGCTTTGCGCTAGTAAAATCTTTGTTCATAATATTTCGCACGCTGTATTACTTTGCAAAAGTTAAAAGATTTTAGTGGTCAATAAAGGTATCATATAGTATTATTATTAATTTCAAAGCGTCTATCTGCCGATTCTGATATATAAATTTATGGTACAGTTTTATTTAAAAATATCATATGTATTTTGTTATTTGTGTACTTTTAACATAAAACTTCAATTTATTTTTCTTCTTGTTAGAAAAATTTAAAGAATGTATACTAAATCATTGGTATATACGGAAGTTTTGGTTTATTTGATAAATGAAGGCTTTGACCACTTAGAAGGAAACTGAACGGGAAGGAAGAGCAAAACAAGAGGGAAAAAATAAGTTAATAAAGAATTGAATTCATTGTTCCACTACACTCCAACCATTCGTTAAATGTTTACGCTTCCTTTCCTACAAAACAGTAAAGTGAAATATATAAAAAGCGTTGTTCAAGACTTTCTTTGCTATGAAAAACAAAACAAAACAGTTTCTATATATTTAAAGAGCACTTCACGAACAAAGCAGATATTCCTTGGTCCCAATTCTAATCAAACGCTTTTTTTTCCTTTCATTGTATCAATATTATGTATACAATTGGTTCCAAAGTGGGCGTTATGAACGAATGGATCAAATATAATTTATCTACTAGCATTACAAAACTAGGTAATTGTTTTATAGTTTTCAATGGCAAAAACAAATCTTTACATTTTTTTTTCAAAATGAAATAAAAATCTCATTTGCAGTGAATGTTTACAATTAATGATTGCTGTAAACATTTTCCATTTTGTTGCTTGGTAATTGTAGGCAAAAGGGAGACAGACATTCACTGTCTACATTTACTAGTAAGTGTGGATATTTATTAAGGCAGTATGGTAAATGTTGGTGGACTTAATTGAATAAGTATTTGCCTCCAAATGGTGACTGTTCCATTGTTGCTATGTTAGTGTAAGGGTGCTATGGCATTGCTCAGATGTCAATACATAATCATACTCATTTTTGGGGCAGTGATAGCATATCAGTCTTCCAAGTTTATTTTGTTCAACTCAAAAAGACTATCGATTTAAATATTTCTGAAAATACCAAGAAACAATTAGTAAAATAAAATAAAAGTTCATTTATATGAATATATCAAACAAAAATTCATTGCTTACCAAGAATATTATTTTTATCTTATCATCCAAATAAATTTCGCAAGGAAACATACAATAATTTTGAGTTGATAAGCAAAGCAGTAAGTTCTTCGACACCATCGACATTGACGAGGAACGACATTACTGATGAACAAAACATTCAATTGCATAAATCTGCATCTAACTAAAAGCATATGAATAATTTCACTAATCAGTTGATCTCTTGTGCAGTTATCAGTACAACAGCGGCTATCAGCGCGAAAACATGTGAACTAACAAGCGAATATACTTTTCCAACTGATGAACTGCAATTGTTAACAATTCCCTTAAACATTGTTAAACTAAAAATGTTTCCAACATTTACCTGTCTGTTTTATCGGCAATTGTTCACAAAAGTCGGTTTCTACTTTGCTCATAATATATCTATAAAGTTGGACAACTTTCATACAAATAAATTATATATCTTACAAAAAGCGATATATTACGGAGTAGTGCTGCATATACATAGTCCACGCCTGTTACGATAATCCCACTCTGTGTAAGAGTATCAGATTTCACTGATGAGAAATTATGATGAGATTTCCCACCCTTGCACTACCCCTTTGCAATCCAATTAGGGGCAGCAGGAGATGTGCCGTTAAGCAAATTTTCACATGGTTCTAAAGAGCAATTATTAGCTGAATACTCAAAGCAGTACTTTGATTTTTGTATGTCAAAGAGGGTGAAATTAGGAAGGGGACTGTTTATCCAAATTTAAGGCAGTGTATAGAAAAAATTTGCTTTTTTTGTGTACCGTAAAAAGCCCATAATCGCGTTTCGTTAAGGTATTCGTATAAGGAAGGTACTTCTCCATCCACTTAGTCGGTCCTGGTGGAGTAGTTTAACCATTCTTGCCTCCTAAACTCAAGATCGCCGGTTCGATCCCGACCAGGACAGATATATTTTTTTTTGAGCGTAAAAATCCCAAGTATGGCTTCCTTCGGAATGGAAGTAAAGCCGTAGGTCTCCTGTCGTAGATTTATGACATGATAAAGAACCTCAAGGCTGAAAAAAAAAGGTCTCTGTCAAAATTTATCGGTCGTTTCACGCCCTGGTTTGAATGGGATACTGATGAACTCAGAAGTTAAAGAGCGTCCGTAAATAAACCAAATAAAATTTTAAAAAATCATCCCCCTAGGTAATGACAACAGGGCAAAAGTATAGAACGTGCTAAAATGTTACTATTATTAGCAATTCTACAATTGAAGACTTGAATAAAAGCTTTGATTTTTCATGTGCCATAAATGTGGAAATTGGCGGAAAGTCTAATTTGTCCAACTTTGGGGGTAACACGCTTTTACAGTATACATTTTACACTGTATCTCAGAAATTTATAAAACTATCAATATAAAATTTTATGTGATATTAAGAATATTTAACTAAAGTAGCTCTGTAAATGTTAATTATCTAATGCACCGAAAAGGGTTTTTAAACAAAAATAAATCTACTTCCCGATAACTTAAATTTTGACATAAATGTGCCTTTTTCTCAGGGTTGGCTAGACCAATCTTGTTTAAAGTTTGCAGATGTGAAGCGTGATAACTAGAAGTAGTTAAATATCACTATAAGTTGATAAAAAACAATACCAATAAGAAATTGAAATATTTCTATTATTTTTTCCAAAACTTGAAAATTAATTTCTTTTCAAGCAACAAGTATAAATATATTATTATAGTTCCCAGGATAGCAGGTTGTCTGCAGTTTAAGTAAAAAACAAATTTCAATTTCTCCAATTTCATCAACAGTTTATAAGAAGAATGCATGCTTATGTCACTGTGTTTTCAGTTTTTAACAAAATTTTATTTTGGTTTAAAATTTTTAAAAAAGTTTTTATGTGCATTAGAGAATTAAAATTTACAGGACATTTTCAGTTAAATATTCCTATTACCTCATAAAAATTTCATATTGATAGCTTTAAAAACTTTCTGAGATACAGTGTAAAATATATACTGTAGCATTATTTGCTAGATTTACACTTCCTGGTTACTTAAAGAGTACTTGTGCAAAAACGTTGTTAATAATTAATAATTAATGGGTTTGGGACTTTGTAGAAAATAAACACATATATACTTAAGGAGGAGCGGAATTCCTTTATTGACAATGTTAAAATGTGTCTTATATAAGGAACATTTTCTCAGTAACTATACAACCTATACAGCTGATATTTTCAGTATGTAGGTGTAATAATCTTATAATAGCTAAAGAAATAGTTTTTTTTAAAAAAAAGTTGAACAGTTTTTGGAAAAATAATTTTTTGTTGTTGTTACGCGTGTTTCCTTACATTTTATACTACATGTTTTTTTTAATAAATTTGCAGTTATTTTCAAGACCATTATTTCAGTGTATGTAAAACAACTCCACAAACGACTACTGAAAAATTTAGCTCAAAATGTTAATCAACAACAGAGAAAACGTTCCTTATGTGAGGAAAAATTAAACTTCCGGGAAATGAGGTACAAAGTTGAAACTGCCTAAAGGCCTGCAGCATCGCTTGGGTCCTGAGAAACCTCTACATTTTCCAGTTGTAATTTCATTTTGGCACCTCTTTTGAACTGTTTTGCTTATGAGTTTATTAAACTTGTTTTTTTTTATTTTAATATTTTATTCATTTATTTATTTTTTTTGGGTTTGCACCTCCGAGTCTTTCTTCAACTACTCGCTGCATTATTTGAGACAACGCCTAAACCTGACAACTGCAGTAGTACACATTTTATTATTTTCTTTAGTTTAATGTACTTCTATGATAGACATCGAGGTAATCCAAACAACATAACGAAGAGATTTACGGACGCTCTTTAACATCTCAGGTCATCGGCGTCCCATTCAAATCAGGGTGTGAAACGGCCGACAAATTTTGCTCAGAAGCCTCTTCTTTCAGGCTTGAGGTTCTTTATCGTGCCGTACATGTACACACGGGACCCACGGCTTTACTTCGCTTCCTAAGAAAGCCATACTTAGGATTTTTACACCCAAAAAATCCATCAATCCTGGCCGGATTTGAACCCGCGATCTTGGGTTTAGGAGACAGGACAGACATAACGAAGAGAAAATTTCATACTTTCATATAAGGCAATAATAAAAAAAATCGATTTTTTTTTACCCATAACTCATTCCGTAGCCCCTTTAGATAAGTGATCACGTGTTTTGGAGAGAGTTTCATTTTTAATAGAAAAACATTTCCATAAAAAAGCACCAAACATAAACTACAACGTAACACTGGTTTCTCATGCATCTGCATGATATTTCGATACGGAGGGAAAAAGATATTTCGTATTTAAATGTATTTATTTAAGTTAATTATGTGTTTAATAGTCAAAATTTTACGATGTATATATATATATATATATATATATATATATATATATATTATGAAAAGCACTTACGTGTAATGTGCGTTTCAAACAACGCATTGAAATTCATAATGATAGAAAGGAAGGTGTGACAACCTTTTGATTCTTGCAAACGCGAAAGCGTTTAGCGAAGTCCTTTCTTCATGTAAATTTAGACATGATGCCTGAAAGAGAGGGAGAGAGAGAGTCGACGGGAGCGAGACAGTCAACTAGCAGACATTAAAAGAGACGGAAAGTCGTGGCATGTACACAAAAAATGAGTAGGCGAGCTGAGTAGGCGTTAACATTCCTATTATTATAATCACCTCACTACTTCGCAGTAATTTGGAGCTTGTAAGCAGGTCATCTACCATTGTAAAACGACAAAAGTTAGGTGGAGGAATGGGGAAAAATAAAAAAGCAGATACATTCACTGCTTGTTCGGAATAACGAACACCTTCGTTACTTACCTGATTCTTAAAACGGAAGACACTGTCCCGCACGCAGAGCTACAGAGTAAAGCGAAGCAAATCCAGCGTTTTTCTGGCAATTCAACAACAGTACTGGTATAGGGCTTCTGTGTGAATTATCGTGGGTTTCAATCCTTTCATTTATTTGGTTTATTTACGGAAGATCATCAGTATTCTGTTCAATTAAGGGCGCGAAACGCCCGAGAAATTTTGCTTGGAGGCCTCTTCTTTCAGGCTTGAGTTTCTTTAAGGACAAGGGACCCAAAGCTTTAATTCCCTTCCGAAGAGGAAGCCTTCACTTTACTCCATGTCGGTCATGGTGGTGTAGTGGTTACCATACTTGTCTTCTACACCCAAGAACGCGGGTTCGAACCCGGCCAGGACCGATGGATTTTTTCGGGCGTAAAAATCCTAAGTATGGCTTCCTCCGGAAGGGAAGTAAAGCCGTGGGTCCCGTGTCGTACATTTACGGCACGAAAAAGAACCTCAAGCCTGAAAGAGAGGCCTCTGAGCAAATATTTGTCGGCCGTTTCACGCCCTGAGTTGAATGGGACGCTGATTACCTGAGATGTTAAAGAGCGTCCGTCCATAAATAAATCAATCAATCAATAATAATAATAAAAAAAAAAAAAAACTTTACTCCATATATATCTCTATGGGATTTAACTTATAGAAGACAAATGCCGTGTGTTCAGCTGCGCAGAAGTTGATTAAATCATTGCGATTATCAATAGATAAAATCAAAATGATATTTGTCTTGTTTTCAAGACTTCTTTAGGTGCAGAATCAATACTGTTATGAGAACATGGAGTTTCATAAATATAAACTATTAAAGTATTTTATATATAATTACAGTTTGTTTCCATTTTTATATGTGTAGAGACTATGCACTACTTTTGTGTGCCATGCTGTCAATGCCACGTGGTTATGTTAACATTATGATCCATTGTAAGAATAGAATATATTTAGATATCACTTTCTAAGATATACGGAATAACGCTGGGCATGGAAGTATATTTATTAATTACTTTTTTGGCATTTATTTTGAAATAGTGTATATTTTATTTCATAACACCGATTCTACTTGCTTATTTTACATCAATATTAATTTCTTCACTACTTATCCCATTTCAGGCAATTAAACCTCTTTATAAAGGTTCAAGTTAAAATAAAATTCTGTATGGAGCTCTAAATTTTGTTTGCACCCGTAATTAGCACATAGATGGTTGGGTAATTAAGACTAAGTAAGCATCAATATGCACGATAACTCACGCCTTTAGAAAGCAGAAGAAAAGTTGAGAAGAGGGGAACATGGAAAATGCGTCAGGTAATTAAGCAAAGACCTGGAATACACTCCCGATCTCAACCCCTTTTGAGCCCAATAGCACACGTGGCACTCTATTGATCGTACATACAAAGGTAAACTCATAATGTAATGTACCCGCTTGCAGAATAATTAGCAGTTTTTATCAATGTTTATTTGAAAAACTGTCATCCTTTGAAGTTTTCAGCGTACAAATAAACTCGCTTTTCCCCGATCCTTCACCGATGGGAAGCAGATATTAATAACCTTATTGACAAAGGGTACTGTATTATTATTATTATTATTATTATTATTATTATTATTATTATTATTATTATTATTATTATTTTGGGCTGAGTGTTCCAGCGGCAGCAATACCATGGAACATCAAACGTATGAGGCAAAGTATTTGAGACTATTTGTGCACAAGAATGTAGAGTAGATCGCCACGGGTGGCCGAGGTGGTTACGGCGCGGACTCATGAGCGGGAGGTCTGGGGTTCAAATCCAATCAGGACCGTCCTCCCTGAGGTTTTTCTCAGTGCTCATAAATGGCAAATGCCGGAGAGGTACCCTAAACTTAGGCCTGGAACGTTTCCTTCCTTTAAAAAATCCTTTCCCAATGTAACATTTCATCTAATATATCAACAGTGTTCACCGCCTGTGTAATCACAGTAGTAAAACCATTCAGCACAATACAAGATTGTAGAAAACAAGATGGTTCACACCAGTACAGTTGTTCTTAGTTATACTGAAAGCATTTGCCAAAGGAGCCATGTAACCGCTTTATTGTCGTTCATGCGGCGACTCAAACAACGAATATCAGCGGGCGTTGTCGCGAAGGAAGGAGGATTTCAGACATGAAAGCACAACTAGGGTCTTATGTATCGTACTAAACCTCTGGAATGAAGGGGTCAATTGGGAGACACGAAAGGGATGCAGGTGGGGTCCCTAACGTTTTCAGATTTGTATACCTTTTGTCTGTTACACAAAGGCGGAGGGAAGTTTGAGCTTCTCCGAAGGGCTGATGCCGGGGCAGTTTTCCAGCACTGCACGCTGTTCATCGCCAACACATGTTTCCTGGTCTTGCAACTCTAGCATGGTGAACAAAAGCATAAAATAAAATGAAACAAGGAACAGTGAAAATCGTGGAAAGTAACTACCCATCCGAGCACTCGCTTAAGTAACTTAAGGAAGCCTACCCATTTCCTCATGATCACAATTTTTGACTCGTATTAACGACTTAAGGAAAGTAAAGAAGTTGAGAGGAATGCGAACATTGCCAAGTCTTTTTTAAAGGCAGGACTATTGTATAGATCTGCTGAAGAGACCCATACACTTGCATCGTGCGGAAACAAAGTAGTTCTCAGGTGTGTTTGACGAGTAACATAAGTTTCAAAGGGCCATGTATGTTAGCGTGGGTCGACCTGCTTCGAAAGTAAACAACTTCCTTATCACAGTCATCGTATCATCTGCATGATCCAGAAGCCAAAGCCCGGAATGCACGATGAAAACATCTATCCAAACTAAGGCCACAAAAGCAAAGTTCAGGCACGTGAAGAAAAAGCCATGCACCTTATCTTTTGTGACGGTTTTGAGTGGTGTGGTCACAAAGATGTTAATCGTCTCAACTTAACGAGGCCCCGATTCTGCTGTTTCGCGCTCTCGGAGTGCGGGGTGTAGGAGAAGAACACTCTCTGCTGCATATCGACGTGTTTATTGGAACCATAACCATGTTGCTTTGGCCGCCGATGTTAATTTAGTACGCGAAGTACGCGGCTGTTCATGTAATATTCTCGAAGCTCAAGATTTGATGACATTACATAGCTGTGCACCTCGTGTCGGGAAAGATGTCATCTCAGAATGACTCTCGAAGTACGAGAGTCTGCTATAAAGATTGAGTGCGTTTCTGCTTCCCTTCCCTTCCAAGACTGCCTGATAGCAGCTTCTCTCTTCTAATACTGCGTCCCTTTCTCAGGAAGTTTCCCCATATATACTAGATTCCAATATGGACCACGTGACTTATCTAGCTCATACAGGGCTTCACGGCAGAACCCACGGACTCCAGTCGTTCAAAATCCAAGGCTCTGATTGGCGAGTCGAAACCCAAGTTAAGGCGCGCATACTCAATGTTTTAAAATCCTAGTTCCTTTTAGGTGGGCGTTCAAACACGCGTCCACGCTATATCAGAGTACGTTTAACTGTTTTACCGTCTCTTAAGGAATGTTCAGCAGTATCTAAAGGAGTTTGTCGCCTCTCTAGAATACAAAAAAGTTCTGTTCCGACTTATCCTCGCCAGGTGCACTTTTCTACTTTTCTCGCGTCTTCCGCCAGAGGCTCGAAAGCAAAAGCACCAAACGACATTATATTCTACAGACACTGCTTTTACAAAGAATTTTTATATATATTCATATTATACCTTATTGGATATTAATTATACAATTTACATTAGATCTCTGGTTATCCTATCTCCTTGGCCTTTAGAGGCGGTGCTTCCCCAGGTTTACGCCACTCCATTGATTCATTTTTGGACAGTGAATCATAGTAGAGAACCATATTTTCATCTCCTGTAACAATGGTTTGCAGGACTTCTGTCTCGTTGTCACGGCAGAGCTCCAAAAATGCCTGACAACAGATGACTCGTTGCTGCTTTTGGACTGAGGAAAGAATTCTAGGCACCCATCTTGCACTAACCTCAGTCATATTTAAATATTCATGAATAATTCGAAGCACTGTTGTTTTAGAAAGACCCAATCTTGCTGCTATTTCTGTAATTTTGAGCGGCCGGTCTTCCATAATTTCTCCTTCCACAAGAGCGATGTTTTCAGGAGTGATCACTTCCAAGGGCCGACCTGCACGCTCTTCGTCTTCAATGTTTTCTCGACCCATTCGAAAAAGTTTGGCCCTCCCATTCTTTTACGGTGGAACATGAGGGAGATGCTTCCCCATATACACCTTCCAACCGCTGTTTAATTTCATTTGGTATGAATTCTTCTTTTGTGAAGAACTTAATAACATCTCGATACTCCATTTTAAACATGTCATAATCTTCTGCACATAATCTTCTTTATGCAAACATAGTTGAACTATTTAACATAACGGAGCGAAATTTACAGCTACAATTTATTTAACAGATAAGATATGACACCAGTTAAAGTTTTTGTGAAGGCGATGATCCTTATCGGCATATGACACCAGTTAAAGTTTTTGTGAAGGCGATGATCCTTATCGGCGAGGCCGGAAACTTATGGACCTACCCTCGTACAAGTCCGGTTTGTACGGTGTTTATTTCGTGAGATGTTAGTAGCTACTACTCAGTAGTAAATTAAATGCAAGTTAAGTAAAGAAGATCATAAATCTTACTTTCAAGATGCATAAGTGTACAAAACAGTTCTGCAGTCTTGCATTACAATAAAAATTAGATAAATGTTTTGTGTCTGTATTCGCTTGTAACAAGAAGCTACAAGTCGCTTTTCTTCCCATAAATGCCGACAAAATAGGCAAACAAATATAATAAATACAATATTTTTTTAAAAAATTACCTTATCCCGAATATAAAGGCGAATGCCCATTTCTAAAATACTCAAGAATTGATCATTGAGGCTTGCTTTGATGTGTAGTCCGCACACACCAACTTAGTTTGGCAACGCCGCTACGCGCTAATGGACTGACCTTCAAATGCTATTAATATTTGCGTCTTGTATAATTGCTATGAGGCACAAATTTCTTATAAAATATATATTGATAGACTTATGTGCAATAAAAAATTACTGTAAAAGGGATGTACATGGTCAGAACCGTTTCAAACTGACATTCCTTCTTTTGTACTTAGGAACAGCTCGGCTCTAACAAACTGACATCAATTCATCATCCGCAAGTTCTGCACGCTAACGAACAAAGCAGCAAAACGCTTTCGCGAAGTTGAACCACCCAGGTCCAATCAATGTTGCACGGCTCGGAGAAAACCTCTTCCGTAAAGCATCTGGGCGACTGGACCGCGGATCGGTAAGCTCTTCAGCTCTGCGGAAAGAGGAGAGAACGCCATGCCTAGAGCTTCTGAAGTGGCGCGCTTCTCCTGAAGTCAGGGCGGGGCAGCAACCCGATGCTTGGGAGAGTTCTGCCAACTTAACATGCTACAGCAGTTTGCGTTCTTCATTTCTGCACGCCTTTTCCTCCCATCTTCAATGCAGACTTTCAAATTTGCATCAATATTATTTGACGGAAATCTTTCGAGAATTTCTGAAGAACTCGTAAAGAATTTAGCCACTCGCTTAGTCATAAAGTGGCTCCCCAGCGCGACTTCGGAGGATGAAATTTATGAAATAAAATAAAATAGTTTAAATTAATGCTAATTAATAATACATAACACGTCATTAATGAATTACATATTGATGTCATGTACTGCCTATTTATCTCCCAGGGCTGCCACAAAACATTTAAACATTTCCCGTTTTTAGTCACTTTGCATTTGTTATTTTTGACAGCTTCCGTAAGCTATTATAGATTAAAACAAATGCCACTTATATAAGACTTGAATTTTGGTTATATTGACTGATTTTAGCATGCACGTCTAAAATGACCTTAGAAACCCAACACAATTACCTCAAAAAATAAAACAAAAACTGGAGTGCATTAAATTTTTTGATAAATATAATTTTAAATAAAATCTCCAGATGTTTTACTTACTTCAAAGCAATACGCATAATTTTACACTATTTTTAATGATAGAAGTTATGAGGAACTTTTTAAACATTAGTTAAACATTTCTCAACTGCAACAATCAGGCACTTAGTGGATAATTATGCATCATGAACAGATTCGCTGTTTATTGGTAAGCAGTAACCTTAGTTGCAACAATTAATTACGTAACTATTACAGAAAGTGACCCTTAACGGCATGGGTGAGATGAGGGCAGAGCCGTGGGCGAGGAGGTCGAAATTTCGAAACGAATGGCTATGTACAAATTTATTTCATACTATGCCGAATTACTTAATTTTAATTTAATGATTATGTCACTCAACAAATAAATGATGCAGCCAACAGTTGAAAAAGTTGGACATAGAGCCTAACAGATGTAAGTAAATTATCCGAATGTATCAGGTTTCTCGTGGCGTATCCTAAGTAGGTAAAAGTGAACCCAGAAAAATTTACAATAGCGTACAGCTCCAGTTTTTCCCCATGCTGGTATCAAGAACGAAAATAGTGCAATTCAACATAAGATGAAACAAAAGATGCTCGAATGCCACGCGGGCGATAAAGAGTTAATGATGTTCAGTTTTTTTGTATCAACGTAAATGAACCGAAATGTTCTCACGATACTTCGGAATTTTGTGCCTATTTACACCAACAAAAATAACTAAAATAACTTAAAATTTTCCTGAAAGATCTTTTAGGTATATTCATAACTTAATGTAATTATTATTAGATTGGTAGAGCGGAAGATAAGGCCTCGTGTCCTTAGCTATGCCAGAATAAACAAATAAAAAAATTGAGCCTTCCGGAAAAAAAAGTTAAGTTAATATTACAGAATCCAATTCCACGTTATTAGACCATTTTAAAGCAGTAGCAATATCAGATATTATGTGCATGCGAAATTTGAACGCTGAAAAATGTTGTACACGAAAGTTTATACATCTAAAAAAGATTAGTTTGCCATTGCATTCCAGAAAGAAGGAACATATTGTGAACAAGTTAAACCTGAAAGGAACATAAATTGCTGCAATATTCAAATTATAAAAAGGGGAAGAATAAAAAAATAAAGAAGAAGAAATGGCAAGTCCACAAACTGTTTTGATAGCAGGCATAGGTAGCCTTTTAGTTATTATTATTATTATTATTATTATTATTATTATTATTATTATTATTATTATTGTTATTATTATTATTATTATTATTAAATATATTTATAGCAGGTCACAACTATTTTGCCAGCATAGAGCGAGTCAACTGGAGATTAATTTCGAAAAAATTGAAAGTCGGTTCCCGATATGCCTTGTAGGCCAGGGCATTATGGAATGAGAAAGCGAGGAACGGCGTTGTTACACATTTCCTTTATCTTCCCATTACAAAAACGCAATAAGGAATGTCTGGACTTTGGAATCTCCCACTATTCCATGACTGTTACAACAGAAGTACTGAACTACTTGTGAATTACAGCTATTTCTGCAGTCGGCGAATCTTTCTTTACAAAAAGGTGGAACAATTAAATGATTTGAATTAACACAAATGTTTTATCGCTTTCCAATAAGTCCTCCCACCATCATTCTTGGCATCTCTCTTGAAGGTCATCGGTACTTGCTTGCTACCTGCCTCGACAACAAAGGACTGTCCGTCCCTCGGCAGACCCCAGTGTCGAATTATGTTCTTATAACACGTTTCGGAGGTGCATAATCACTGAAGTGTAGGTGGGATGCCAGAGGGTATAAGGACAACTGAATGTAATTTTAAAAACACGAGAACAAGGTCATGCTTTTCTTTAGAAAAGAGCACTTTATGATATTTTCATATCTCTTTAAAAAATTGGAATGAATTCCCTGCCTTTCTTTTTTCCAAAATTCGAAGAAAAAATTTAGAGGATGGAGAGAGATACACCAGCTTTGAAACTGTGAGCGGAACAAAGGCAATATTTTTTCTCGTATTATTTTATACATGATTATTTATCTGCTTGTATCCTGTAATTATCTTAAAATTAATATTTATTATATTATTTAAATAATGGCTTGCAAATGTATATACCCACAAGGTACCTTCAACGTGGCAAAACAGGAACTGTTCACATTCTCTTTCGAAAATGATCTCCCATTTTTTACCCTTTCATACACACCATAAGGCTTTTCTGTTACCCAAATAGACATATTCTCAGAGTTAGCGTATCCGCTCAGATGTAACCATCTGTAAATTACAAGATTTGGGGTAAGAAACTCTCTAAACGAGAAACAAAACCCATTTTTTTTGTGTGTGTGGTCCGTCACATTCAATTCTTGAACATAAGTAACAGTGTAGTATATATTTTGTTGGTCTTTGACATGTGGAATATGACGTCAGTAATTCCTTGTTTGCGACCTCCTGAACATTAAATGAGAAAACTTCCTGTCTCTTAACTTTTAAGCCAATTTCTCTGGCACACTTTAAACGTATCTGTTTGCAGTATTGACGAACGAGGAACACACACTGTGCAACTGTGTGCACGACAATTGCCGAGATGCGGTGACGCGGAACATAAGACAAATGAAGATCACTGGACGAGTCGCGGGAGTGGGGGGGGGTCTATGCTGTTTTGCATTGATGAAGGTGTGATTGCATATATGTAAATTTGCAGTTCAATGTCTAAATAGCTCACATTTTTTACAGACTAGCGGCTACCGGCCTCTCTTGGCGTAATATCAACCGATTTTGAGTTAAACAAGTAATGCTGCAATTTTATGTTTAAAGCATCAAGTAATATTTTAAAAATATTTTGGCATTTCTAGTAAAATAATTCGCTGCAGTTTTCTTTGAGAAAATATGTTCGTTTTTCATCTTAGTACGGTATTATGATATGTTTATTTAGCACTGATTCATTCCAGAATGCGTAATAACTTTAGGGAGACGGGAAAGGCAAATAAATAAATAAAAAAAAAACTAGGGCTGGTATTAAACTACAATTTCTTTGGTGTCGCATAGAGTTCTTGAATAATTTTTTTCCGTGGTTTTAACTTCTAGAACGCAGGAGTTTTAAGTTATAGTCTATACAAGACAGGGGTTTAAAGCTTTCTTGGTGCATTAATGCATTGTTAACAACGCGGGATGGCTTGATTTAAATGTTCCATTCCACTCAGAGTTTTCATAAAACGTTAATGGCCCGAGAATTAGAGCTCGTTTAGTAAGCTGGATTCACATGATAACGTTTGTTGTCTCTATCTTTAATGAGAACCATACATTCTCAGAGTGTTAGAGCATCATGCGAGGGAAGGTTCGATCGATTTTTTTTTTTTTTTGATAAGCTGAAATAAGTTTTTATACAATCCAAAAAAGGAATACCCAGAATTCAACTTTTGTGGATTGTTTTTAGGTTTGACCTCGACTTAAAAAAACTCTGGAAGATAGTTTGTCCTCCTGAATAAAGGTAAACAAAATTAAGTAATAATTTCTGGGCATCGAATCCACAAGCAATAGTTCCGTAACAACCACGAGAGTATGACATTTTCAACTATTGCTATTCATCAAAAGCATTCAAATAGCTCAGTGGTTGCGTGTTTGATTGTTCGGAATCCGCCGAGCAAAGAATGTTGTTTTACATTTAAGTTATCATTCGATTTTGCTTGGCTGCTTAATAAAGATTTCTTTAATATTTACATAAAATTACTTTTCTTCCCAATCTCTGCATGTGCATTTCAGAACGGGTTTACCCCAATACATGAAAACATTACGAACTTCAATGCATAGAAAATACACAGTCGGTACCTAAAGGACAGAAACAGTTTTCGGAAAGTTTCTTCATCAGAACAATACCCTTACACGCTTCATATTCCAGTTAATAAATTTTGAAATGTAAAAGATATTTAAATAAATAAATGCAACGTAAATTAACGCATTTTCCATCTTTGAAACTTTAAAAGATGACAGCTATATAACAAATCCTCGCAGTCTAATTTGAATGTCGTTACAAGATAGCATTCATTTCTCAAGATGAAGGGAAATGGGTCTTCTTCTTGATTGATTTATTTACGGACGCTATTAAACATCTCAGGTTATCAGCGTCCCATTCAATTCAGGGCGTGAAATGGCCGACAAATTTTGCTCAGAGGCCTCTCTTTCAGGCTTGAGGTTCTTTACCGTAAATGTACGACACGGGACCCGTGGCTTTACTTCCCTTTATGGCTTTACTTCCCTTCCGAAGGAAGCCATACTTACGATTTTTACGCCCGAAAAAATCCATCGGTTCTGGCCGGGTTCGAACCCGCGATCTTGGGAGCGAAATGGTGGTCCCTTAATTTCAACAGAGATTAAAAGCAGGAGACTAGAAAAACGATTATCAACTTTCTGAATAATTACTTGTTTTGGGGGGAGGGGTAAGTAAGTGTTATTATACATATTTAATAATTTTAGAGGTTCGGTTGACATTACGGAACGAAACTGTTGGCTTGGCTGCAGAGGGCGCAATTTCTGTACGTCGGTAGCTTCATTTCATTAACAAGCAAAAGCATTCTTTCTTGCTGCATTTTGGATTCCGATAAGATTTAAAAATAAATGTTTTGCTCTTCATAATGCTCCCATTATTGATATAATTTTTGTTCCAAGTAAATTTTCTTCTCCCTAGCGAATTTTGTCCTTTCTTTGCACAGCAAATTATTTAAGTTTAGCATCAAATTCCGGTCACTAATAACAAATTTCGTTATGCATTAAGGGATGAACAATGATCTTACTTTCAGATATTTATAGCTTCAGATGCAGTAGGAATATTTTAAATGTATAGCTCTCGCAAACTAAAAGGTGAAACAAGTGTAAAAACATGATTAAAATCTGGAGAGAGCAAGAAATATAGGATCGGAGGAAATTATTGTGATTAATGCTTTAACTTTCTGCATTTACCCAGTCGTACCATAAATGTTACAAATGTGATGCACCCATCTGAGTTAAAAAAAAAAAATAAATAAAAAAAAATTAATTTGAATATCTAGTACAGTATAGAAGTATATCTAGTGTCTAGTAGTCCTAGTATCTAGTTCACGATTTATATATAGCATTAAAATACCGAGGGTGCCAAAATGTATGCACACTTTCACAGCAGATATCTATTTAATATATTTCAAAGTTGGACCGAAAAAAAAACAGCAATGTGTAGTATGATGTTCTGTAAACAGATGTGACTCACATTGCGTTATGCCAGCGTTGCTACAACAAAAGGGAGCGAGGATTATCGTTTGGACAGCGGAAAGCAATTTTGAAGTGGAATTGGAAAACCGAGAATGTTGCTGAAGTTCAAAGGCAATGGAGACGCGTGTACAGAACAGAACCGCCAACTACCGCCGTAGTAACAATTGCACACATTCGAGACAAATTTGAGACTCGTGTTACCGTATGCGATGTTCACAAGGGCAGATCTGGGAGACCTTACACAGCAACAAGTCCCGCGTTCTCAGCTATGGTTTTGGAACGTTTTTGGGCACTCACTCGAAGAGGTCCGATTGCGTACTCCGGAGCTAACTCCGTTAGATTTCTACCTATGGGGAACTCTTAAGGACGTTATACACCTTAGAAAACCAGCTTCACTGACAGCACTTCGGGAAGAAATTGAACAGCTGCAATCGCTGAGGACACTTTTACAAACGTTGCTCAATCAGTAGTTCAACGTACTCAGAAGTGTATCGACGCCGATGGTGGGCATTTTGAGCAACTGTTGTACCTGTAAAAGTCTAAGATGATTAGTGCTCATCATTTTCTGTTTGTGTGAATTCAATTTTGTTATGTTAACACAGCTTTTTTCTTTGTTTGAAGTGTGTATACATTTTTGGCAACCTCTGTATAAATATATATGTGTGTTCAAGAATTTGTGAGATATATATCTGGAACAAATCTATATCTTGCTGTCAAAAAAGAGGGGAAAAAACATACTAGGCAATTGCTTAGTACTGGCCTGAAGAGGAAAAAAATTACTAAATTAATACTACTAATACATTTTGAAGCCATACAGTGTCTGTCAATGTTTGCAAATGAAAAGCATGTTCTCTTATCATAACATTTGCCTTGTGGAAGAAGTGCACAGAATTCATAGTTTTTGTGAAAAGGGAATCGCAACTTAAGTACGAATATATAAGAATTATTCTTAGGAAATTATAATATCCCGGCACAAAGATTTGTTTAAAAAAAGCAACAAAAAACAACTATGTTAATTTCAACAAGATTGTGCGTCTGCCTATAAGACTGATGGTCGATCCTTTTGAACCCTAGACATCCTAATCATTTGCTTTACATGTTATGATTAGTTTTAATATCCTGAAAAGCTCATTCATTTAAGACGAGTTATCAATATAAAAAAGGTACTGTACTGTGCTGTTGAACTGATGTTTCATTAATTTTATTTATTATTTTTACGCAATGCTAACTTCCTACAATCGTCACTAAAATGGAGGATGAAAATCACTAAGTCACCTCCTCTGTCTCTCAATCTATCAACTAGATCTGAACACTAAGTGCTCTCTAAATTCACGAAGCTGGTTCTGAAATCATTCCTATTAGCTAATCCATGAAGCTGATACTTTATTACATATATTTGTGAAAAAAATTTTAAACACATCTAAACAAAGTTTTCGCTTTTAATGAAAATAATATGCAATGCTGAAACAAACATTCGAAACATGGCATTCATTTTTATTTTAATATATGCAAACAGTTTTCAAGCAGGAGACATGGCATATTATTATATACATTTAGAACGTCGATCCTGGTGGTATGGTGTAACCATACTGACCTTTTAAACCCAAGATCGCGGGTTCGATCCCGGCCTGGACCGATGGATTTTTTTCGGGCGTAAAAAATCCTAAGTATGGCTTCCTTCGGAAGGGAAGTAAAGCCGTGGGTCCCGTGTTGTACATTTACGGCACGATAAAGAACCTCAAGCCTGAAAGAAGAGGCCTCTGAGCAAAATTTGTCGACCGTTTCACGCCCTGAGTTGAATGGGACGCTGATGACCTGAGATGTTAGAGCGTGTATATAAACCAAATAAAAAAAATCAATAGGCTGAGAACCAAAGGTGATAGTAAGGAACAGTTTTGAAGGGACAATAGAATTAGGATTGAGGAACAAACATCGCACCGTAAACAAAAAAATGAAAATAGCTATTATAGTTTCTCTAACCGTTTACTGTTTAATTCTCTTGTAGATGAGATCCTGCGCTCTAGAGGAGCTGTCATTACCTCTTTCTTACGAATTTGGAGACGTCCAGGTGTCTTTGGTTGCGTGCATAACTTTTGTAAAGCATACGAGAGACAGGCAGTGAACATGACTGGCGTAAAAGCAACTGCAAGGAATGAGGATAAAAGGGAATAGATACTATGAAAAAGAAAACCACAAAATAGATGGTCCAGACTTCACTCTTTAGCTCTACGTTGAAGGGACGACACAGTAAATGCATAAACATCTCTCCAAATTATATTTTCATTTGCTATCTCTTATTCCATGTGTTGCAGCTGAATAGCTTTCTTTAAAGATAGAGAGATAAAAAAGAACATTTATTTCCAGTCTCTTAGGTTTGCCTTGGTGAGCATGCTTGGCAACTTTCCGATCATGAATATATAGCACAAAACATAGCTTTGACTATGGTTTGGGCAATTTTAAGAATAGGTATACATGGGGATTCACCTTTACGAATGTCATCGAGTTTTCACACTTTTATATATGAATAATAAAAGGGGGGGGGATAGGATCGATGTAGACAGCAGCTGCCCATATCCGAGATTTCATACACAGCATAATTTATCATAAAGTTTCGAACATGGTGGCATGCCTTATTGGCTCACTGTCACTATACGTTAAATATTTTACAATTCACGACTGATTTATTAGCTAGAAGTTACTTTATCCAGAAGGCTATGTTATTTTTAACAAACTAGTTTATGTAGCCTATTTTTGCTCCCCGCGCTACGTGATTTCGACACGGAGATCTGGTGAACATCGATAGACATCGCTCAAAAACACAATGACTGCAGGTGTGTTAGTATACAGATAAGCTAAAACACACGAAGCACACAACGTTATTAGCGAGGACTTATAATAAACATTAATCTGTCTAATAGTAAAGTCTGTGCTGGTGGTATAGTGGTAACCAAGATCGCGGGTTCGATCCCTGCCAGGACCAATGAATTTTTTTCGGGCGTAAAAATCCTAAGTATGGCTTCTTTCGGAAGGGTAACACAGACGTGGGTCCCGTGTCGTACATTTACGGCACGAAAAAGAAATTTGTCGGCCTTTTCACGCCGCTTTGAATACGATGCTGATGACCTGAGATGTTAAAGACGTCCAAATAACCCTCCCCCCAAAAAAAAAAATTCAGCTAACAAGCAAGCTAGAATCTGCAAATTGGCAACGCCGGAGCTAATTAGTAAGCTGGTGTATTCATGACTACTTGCAACAACTAAAGACTGCAATATAATAATTTACGGCAGTCAATTTTTTAACTTATCCGAAAAGGGAAAAACCTCTGGAGAACGTCCGCTAAATAACGGGTTCGAATCAGCGAACTCCCGCGACTTTGCTTCTCTCTGTGTACTACCACATTCTTGAGTTTATTAGTTTGAAATCATAAAACTGGTCTTTGCCCGAGTGCTTCAGTACATTTATTACGAGAATTGAGATTTTACTAAAAATTCTTTGAGAATACAAATTCTCAAAATTCTTTTTATTATACAGTACACATTAATACGCCCTACCGCGTTAACTCACAGGTCGAAAAATACACAAATTTGGAAACAGGAGGCTGGAAATAGCCGAAACCAAAGGTTCCTTTCAGTTTTTTTGCAATGTACAACCGAACACACACTTCTAAAACAAATGTCATTACTGAAACTTTATAAACAAAACACGAAGTTAACAGCAGAATCGCAGCTGAAAGGAATCCCCTAACATTCCGAAACAGGCAAACAGGCTACAAGTCCCGACAAGTCTAAAAACGTGAAAAGTCACATCCGGAAACCAGTGGCGGCTCGTACATGTTTTGGCAGTTGTCAAAAGCTTGGATATTGGGGTTGTTAACATCGCCATTAAGTGCTGCGTAACATTAACAGCAATGAAAAATCAATACCTGATTCCTAAATATGGCGAAGTGCGTAGGTTAAAGTAACTGCATGCACAATACGCCACTGGCACCGGCCGTTGTCGTGCACTAATTTTAGTGAGTAATACAGATCACTTACCGAAAGAGCTGAGGAGCAGCACCAAAAGCGCTGGACTCCACCAAAGAACTGGATTATTCATGTCGAATGCTGCTCAGGCCGCAGGGATCTTCATAAACAATCCTGATGGCACTATCTTCAAATGAAAACTAGATACACTGTCACTTCTGATCGATCTAGGGCGCACGGACAATCTGCAAGAATGCAAAACAAATTTCTTTTACATATGATGCTAAAACAGTGAAAATAAAGTATCTACGAAAAACTTAGCAATAAAAAATCAAGTAAAGATAAACAAAAGAAAAAAATTAACAAAACGGAGGCTCTTAGAATATAATTTTGTTTACGCACCTGTGGTCGAATTAGCACACTCTTGTGTCAATTGAAAACGCGCACACGAAGTACAAGAAACTACAGAACGACGTGAATAACACGCCGTTCAGCAGAAGAATGAAGTACGAGGCTGCGCTTCACAGACTCGCCAACTGGCAGCGCTGCAGGGAGCAGCGTGGCCGCGAGTCTATAGCTCGCTCAGAACAGCCAACAGCTGACGCGGCGAAAGTTGGTACCATTGTGCCTAACGAAATTGGGAGGGAGCGCAGAGCTTTTGAAATATAACTCTTAGCTGTGTCACTTTTCTTGCAAAAGTCCCGTGAATCCTTTTCTTATATAGTTATTGTTATTTTAGTTACATTGTTCATTTATGTTATTTTATTTTTCACACGCGCGCGCGCGTGTGTTTTAACGTTCTAGAGATCGCAATTTTTGTTTTTTCTCAATGAAATAACCACCACTTAACAAAATATTTGTGGGGTTCGTTAACCGTTCGTTTCAGTAAAATTAGGCCAATGGGGAGGGGGTTTAACACAAAGGGAAAATTTAAAAGACAATTTAAAAATCGCTCTAACGGCCACAATTTTTGTTTTTTTTTTCAACTGCATTCAGTATATGCCATTAAAATGAATTAATAAAAACATTTTCCGAAAATCAGTGTAATCAAATTATTAGAAGTGGTAGTTTACTTAAAACCCAAAATGTAAAAATCGCTCTAGTGGCACCCATATTTGTTGTTTTTTTTTTTTCCGATATACTTTTTTTTTCTGAAACTCAAGGAAATGGGGCCATCGGAGCGGGAGTTTACCTGAAACCCAAAATTTAAAAATCGCTCCAGCGGCACCAATATTTGTTTTTTCATAACAAAATCAGTATTGCCGTTTAAATAAAATAAGAAAAACTTTTCTGAAAATTGGGGAAATTGTACCATTAGGAGTAGGGATATATCTGAAAACTGAATTTAAGAAAACGTTCTAGCATTTAATTTCCTCTAAATTATTTCAAAATAAAGGACAAATTAACTCAGCATATAAACTGTATTTATAACACTGCATATGTTATACATTTAACAAAAGCGTTGTCGTGAAGAGATCAAACGTCAAATATTAATCTAATACGTGTGTGAAAATTATATTTGTACAAAAAAGAACTCTGTAATAATCTTCAGAAAACGTTTACATGTTTTTGCTACAATAAAAATTAAATTAAATTTCAAAGCCACTGAAAATCGATAAAACGTTCGATTGTTTTTATTTGCTTAGTACATGTAATTGCTTTTAAATAGTAACATGTGTTTTTTCTATTGGCACATATAAACTTCTTAAATACACACGTTATTTTTCTCTATTTTAGTGAATGTAAATATAATACCAATGGCGCTGTTTGTAAACATGGTTACATTTAAAAATGGTTAAAACACCCACACAATAAAGTTTTATCTATCAGTGGTCATATATTTCATTTAATTAATATTATATCATTAGATTTTTTGGATTAATCTCAATAATAATTCTAAAATTGTGATTTCTCTTTTGTAATACTTGTAGACTGCAAGAATTCTAATTTTGCTCCGCATGCTTTTGAAAATTAGAGTAATTTCACTGTAGACATTTATTTTCAAGTGATTTTGAAGGAAAGAAAACAACCATCTAATTAGTATTATATTATAGTTATGTTTTTCTTTTATTAGTTAGATCTAGCGTGTCATGTTAATACCGCACAGTAATGCTATAGCGTATTTCATTAATTAAAAAGTTCATAATTTGGATTTTATATTCTCTTTTAAAGTTACTCTACTTAGTTTATGCAGTTCCCGCCTGGACCTTTTGCATTTTGTATTTGAGATAAATATCTTACTCGAAAAATGTAGAACGCCTATGCAGTATTATTCCTGACAGCCTATCCAGATGCTCATTAAATGGAACTACGTTTAAGAAGAAGACTCGAAAGCCTCCCAAAAACATAGTGTCAATCAAACTGTCAACTAGCAACATCCGCAAAGCACTGGCGCTGAAGCTTAATGCATCAAAGATTTACGTCATTACAGAATACAAAATGAATTTGAAGAATCAGACTTGAAAAGATCAGGTCATGGCCGGGATTGCAACCATGAATGTTCAGCCTTCAGGGTTGACGCTCTACCAACTGAGCTATCGTGTCCTCCAAGTACGGAACCACAAACATTTCTCAAATTCTAACTATTCTCTCTTCACCTTTAGTGACCCTAATCAAAACAATGTCACGTGATATGACGTCATTAGCATGATTGTGCACTTAATTTTGTTGGCTTGTTTCATTTACGGACACTCTTTAACATCTGAGGTCATCAGCGTCCAATTCAATTCAGAGCGTTAAATGGCCAACAAATTTTACTCAGAGGCCTCTTCTTTCAGGTCCGAGGTTCTTTTTCGTGCCGTAAATGTATGACATGTGATCCACGGCTTAACTTCCCTTCCGAAGGAAGCCATACTTAGGATTTTTACGCCAGAAAAGTTCCATCGATCCTAGCCAGGTTTGAACCCACGATCTTGGCTTTAGAAGGCAAGTATGGTTACCCAATACACCACCAGGACCGACTGTGTGAAGTCAAGTAAACGCAGTAGCAATGCATGCAAAGAATGTAGTTCCATGTTAGCAATATAAATTTGGGGATGGGTTCAGCAATAAATAACATTTACTATATAAAAGCAATACTTATGACTTAAATTTAATTACTTCTGACTTAACGATATTGAATTTGGAGGTTGAAAATTGATACGCTGCAACTCCCAAGATGCAATTCGCCTGATTCAGCGATTGTTTAAACAAGGCAAGGCGCAAGCAGATTGTGCTTGTTATCATGGCGGATTCTAACGAACAACATTTTGCTGTTTCTAAGAAGACATATTATGTAAAGCATAAAACAGTTATCTTTAACGTGTTTTCAAAGTTATGCGTAAAGTAATAAAGGAGGTAGTAAACCTAACGTCGCTTATATTTGCTGACAACTGGACAGTATTATTGGTGCGAATTGCGGAAGGATACATTGTTTGTTGACGTTAGGATTACTCTAAGAATGAATAGATAATTAGTTATACATCCCGGAGATCTCCCTAAGGTTCCTCTAATATGAGAGATTTATGCCTTAAGAGATAACTCATAATGCTACGAGAACTTCCAACTTCTATTTTAACCACCAACTATATAGAGGTTAATTTATATATAGAAATTGTTCTTTCACACTAGCCGTGTGTATGGGGTTAGTTTGAAAAGAAGAATATGCTTGAAAAATTCGGCTCATGGCCGAAATTCGAACCATGCTCAATTGATAGTGTCAGCAGGGTAGGCTGAAGATCCTTGGTTCGAATCCCATCCATGATCGAGCTTTTCAACTCTGATTCTTCATTTCCAACATGTCTTACACAGGGTTAGTATGAAAGAACAGCTTCTATATAAAAATAATCCAAAATGTTCAAATGCTTTTTTCTTTGTATTATGTTTATTATATCTAGCAAAAACCTCAGGTCTGCGTCCTCCAAAGTTTATATAGGTTTTAAGTTTCTTTAACTAAGTTTAAATAAGATTGCATTAATAAACAGAATATTTTGATGTTTCTTCTGTCAAGATCAATTTGTCACTACATCATTAGCGATATGAGGGGAAATTGGGGGGGGGGGGTTCCCTTACTCCCTCTAAATCAAATCATAGATAAAAATAATTTATATTTTATATGATCCATCCCATCCAGGGATGCTTATTTTTCCACTTACTGGATATGTAAACTATATAACATGACACTTGATTTAAATTTGTAGAGCTGTCTGTACACAGGAGGCATATATGGCCTATAGTTTTTTAACATTAAAATGTATTTAAAATTATAGGCCCATAATGTTGCTCATTAATTTTGGAAACAACGTTATGTATTGAAAGATTACAAACCGAATCTTCATTCGCTTTGTGTCGTTGTTGCTTTAATCTGTTACGATCCGTTACTGTGTGCAGTCATTTAATTCGTGCGAGTCTGCGTGGCTTGATTACGTTTAGGTCTGTGTAAACCACGGAATTTCAGTATGTCTGAGAAACCAGGTCAAATTTCGTCATTCTTCAAGAACAGCGAATCGCTGGAAATAGTGACAGTCAGAATACTCTAGCATTGGTGCTAAAAGAGTTAAAAATGCTGTTAATGTGGAATGTGCTCGATGAATGAGCAACAGGAGAAATGAAGTAATTTACAAGGCAGAGTGATGATCATGTAAGGAGAAAATGGCAACCGGCAACAAAGACTCACAACAAACGTAAGATCATATTCGATCCCGACTGAGATAAATTGCTTTGTGTGCTGTCTTTGGAACTTTTTCTTCTTCTCGTCATTTAGATGCTTACTATTATTTGCATCATAATTCATTTATTGCTATTTATTGTTCAAAAAAGTTTAGTCATTAAATGCCCATGTATTTTCTTTACCCCATAGTGTTTAACTAGACTTTTCTTATTCAGAGAACGAACCTCACAATTGATTTCTGATCAACCCATCGTTATTATAGTCCGAAGAGTAGGAATGGGATGTTAGTGATACACATATAATAATTACACATCGATGTATCGCTCCATGTTTAAAGCAAACAATTCAAACGAGAGAAAATGAGAAAGAAAACATTAAACTGCAAGGAAGTGTAAAAATTACTAAACTGTGATTTTGAATTTTCGTTGTCGAAAAGGGTAAACACAACAGAGAATTTATTTTAAGGCCATATCGTCATGAAATAAGTCATCGCTTCACAAGTAAAGTGTTGCAACTCCAATCCATCGCGCCCATTGATTTATTTGCTCCCACTTATTTTATGGGTAAAAGGGTCACGCTCATGCAGAACTTCCTGTCATGCAGATAGCCTTCTTCACGGGAAAGTCCCATCTTTAGCCCCTAGGTCACGAAGGATATAAAGTTAAAAGCTATTAGAAGCCTATGAGGTTTCATAACCATAAAAAAGATCATGCAAAGCTTTTAGCAAAGTTCTGTTCTGCAGGCTTTACAGAAATGTTGGCATATTATGTCCTCGCCATGTCAAATAATATCTGTCAACAAGAGTCTATTAAGTGTTGAAGTTATAATAACACTGCCTAATGTCTAGTTAGAAGATAATAAGATAAAGATATTGGAAGAAAGCAAGGAGCACAATAAACAAAATATACAAAGAACAATAGAAGGCGTATTATAAACAGCGTACAGGAGGAACCCCAAATACAGAGAGCATCCTCAAACCACAAAAAGAGCGATAATTGCTGAAAGTTGAGCCGGATTGTTATGGCAGCCGCGTTGGGCTCCGAATTATGAGATTGTTTGTTAGTGTTGTTATTTTTGTTGGCCTCGCGTCGGTGATGCCAAATTAAGAAGCTGTTTGATGTGTTGTTGTTTACGCTGCGGTGACAACAATTTCTCAAGGGGATTATTGGGTTATTTTGTTGATTCGTACTCAACAGGACTGGGAGAGGAGACCAGTAGTATAAATAACCACACAATGAGGCATAATATGTATGATAATTTGTTATGCTCCAGATCCGTCGCGTCCTCTGGTGTTTTGCGTACGTTAGAATTTATTTACATTGAATATAAACTTAAATGTCGTGACTTCCACGGATATGAACTGAATTCTGAAATAGAATTTATTATGAATGCCTCAGCGTGTGTAGAACTTACAAATGGGTGCATTGCAACGTGTTAAGTGTAAGTGTCCCCGCAGAATGTGAAACTTAAAACGCGTCACATAAACAGAAGTGTCTGCGTGGACCGCCTCTAACTGCGTTGAACTGCGTGATATGACGTAGAACTTGTTAACTGCGTACTGCTAGCCCCACAGCCGAAGCGAAAGCTTCCTTATATACTTGATTCAAATTTAGTATTCCTTGGCTTGACGACGACCAAAAGCAAGCTCATGTGTCGCGCCTTGATTTAAAATTTTAAAATATTCATTTATCATTGCCTGGTTTAAATTCACCTGCCAGCACACGACATTCGTTATTGTTTGAAAGTTTAAAACTCTTATTGACATCGGCTAGTTTAAAGGCTAACTGTACAACGCTGGTTCAAAGCCCTAACGAATTTAAAAGTCCTTGGGTTAACCCTCCAACGGCAGGCCTTTTAAAAGTGGCATCATACTCGACCCTCTTGTATAGAGCTTTATGGCTTCTTTAACTCTTTAAGCTACCGTAACGGAAAACACCAGAGACTTTCTCTTTTATCGACATACAAATTACATTTTAAGTTACATCATATTATACACATATATGATATCTACATTACTAAAATATTATGATTAGGTTTGCACATACATATTATATTTATATTTCCGTGGGAGTGGGCCGTAAGTGCTGTTGCAAGGTTTATAGGTATCTGATACTCTAAACAGATGTTCAGTACATAGTTTTCAAACTTGTTGAAGCAGCGATCCCTTCATTACCCTACTTTGATAAATAAAAATGCTTGTAAAGTTGAAAATAGCAACACGGATAATTACACTTAAAAACAGAGGACTTAATACAAAAATGACCCATATAGAAGTGATACAGGATATTCTCCACATAGATATCCTTTCTGGCACTTCGAACTGTTATTACAGTGGCGCTATTTTCTCTTCCACTTCTTAGACTGACCTTCCTTGCTGTTTTTTTTTTCCTTATACATATTCAAACATATTGAATATTAGTTTACAAAGCTGAGATATTAACATAATGACAAAAAAGGATAAAATCAATGGATTTAGATATATAGAAACGATATTTCTGCTCGACATTATGCAAAATACTATCATTGTATTCAAGTACTTAAAAACTATATATGTTACGGCCAATTCTGAGCTTGTTTCTGCGGATATGCATATAAGTTCGTACAATTAAAAACAACAGTTTTTCATTGTTTTCCATAAAAAAAACTCAAAGCAATTGGGTTCAACTGCAAAAATAAATTAAAAATAAAATAGTAGTAGTAATAATAATAATATACTACTAATAATAATAACAACAACAATAATAATAATAATAATAATAATAATAACAAAATAACCGTTGACATACGTCCGGATAATATGTTAAACTACAATCTTTGCCCAGAGTGTACAGCAGTTTTGGACCAAAAGAATGCAAGCAGTTACGAGTTTGCAAAATCAGTTGTCAAATTTGTATATTATTTATAACTTAATGTTTATGTGAAATAAGATTTTTGTCCATGACTCCTAACAAAATAAAAGCGAGAATATCATTTTGTGTGTGTTTGTGTATTAAGAAGCCTAGTTTCTAAGGAAAAGAAAGGTACTATATCGCATTTTTGTTTATAATTTTAATAAATACTTAGATATTTTCTGTATTTTATTTTCAACTTTGTATCTATGCTCCTAAGCATAAAAAGTGATAATAAGGTGTTTCTGTTTATTTTGTAGATCCTTTCGCAACCCCTCACCCCCTCTTAAAAAACTCTAATGGGTTACGACCCACCACTTGGGAAAGCACTGTTCTAGATATTCTGAAAACCGGATATTTCAGGGAATAGCATTTTACAGTTTCTGTATCGCTAGGTTAAATACGAATGGACAGTGGTTTTGTCAATATGATTTCAGCATTGCAATATCCACAGATAAAGTCTTTGTGATATATTTTGTAATTTTTATTAACTTTGAGGAACATTTTATTTTAATAACAGTTTAAAAAGTAACAACTTATTAATACAAGGGATAAATCACAAGTCATAGCAACTGTTTATTTTTTTCTCAAGAACAAGGGACAACACGAAAAATCTGAGACATATGATTAAAATGCATGAAATGTATTTTCGAATAAAGCCAATGGTGTATGTGAGCAGAGCTGCGTGTCTCAGCACACCCCGAAGTTCACTTGGTGAGCGACAGTGGTCAGGAATGGAAGTCACGAAGAGTGAACAACATGCACGTGTGAAAATATTACAGAGACCTTCAAACGGGGCAGAATGTCGACTGCCATCTGCCGCGCAGTAGGCATCCTTTGTCCGCGGACAAGAATGTACGGGTGAAGATGTTGCAACAGTGCTTTCGAGATGGTAGGCGCTGGACAATTGTGGAATTAGAACAGTAAATAGAAAACTCAGTAAAAACTGTGCACCACATTTTACGGGAGACTTTAAAACGCGAAAAATGTGTGCAAGTGGATGCCTTATCAATTTAGTAAGGTACAGAAGTGAACACAGGTCGCATCAATCTGGCAAGACATCAAGCAGAAGGAGATGCCATGTTGAATCGCATCAGTGCAATTGATGAAACGTGGGCTAAGGTGTATGAACCAGAACGCAAGCGAGTTCAGTGAATGGCGTCACCTTATGTCACCATGCAAACACAAACTTCGCCAAACTCATTCACCAACAAAAGCCATGGTCATTCTGTCATATGACAGTCAAGGTGTTCTTGTGTGTAATTCAGGGCATGAGGGAACCACTATGAACGCCCAGTATTACAGGTATTTTTGATGTCACAATTGCGCCATGCTGTACAGACCAAACGGTCAGAACGTTTGAATAACGCCTTTAATCTCCACAATAACGCGACAGCTCGCACAGCCGACAGTGTCAAGTGTCTTTTATAACGGTGGGGATGAGAAGCTTTTCCACACACCACATTTGCCCGATTGGAGATGACCCAAATTGAATCAGCCATTGCGTGGGAGACTTTTGCTAACAAAGCGAACATTTTGAGAGCATTTCGAGGCACGTTAGCAACTCACGTGCAGCAGATGGTATCTAGCGCCTTCCCCAACTACCGTCGATGTACTTGGAGACTACTTCGAAAGCTGCTAAACACCGTGGATTATCTGGAAGACCCGTCCTGTGATGGATTTGCAACCCTGTATATTTGTGTGCAATTTTTGTTCATGCCTTAATGATCCACTGTTGTCCGGTTGACTGTGTTTTGCTTCTTCCATTTGAGGGCCGCTTACACCCAGCTTTCCTTGGTTTTTTTTTTTTTTGAATGATTTTTGACGCCTGCTTTTACTACTGAGGCCCTATAGACGGTGGACACTGGTGATACATGAGATGAAATGATATAATGGGAAAGGATTTAATTTTAAGGAAGGAAACGTTCCAGACCTAAATTTAGGGTACCTTCCCGGCATTTGCCATTTATGAGGACTGAGGAAAACCTGGAAAAAACCTCATTCAGGGAGGACGGTCCTGGCGGGATTCGAGCCCCAGACCTCTCACTCACGAGTCCGCACCTTAACGACCTCAGCCACCCGTGGCGGTGTCTTCCTTGGTAACCTACTCGGCAGTAAATGCCAGACACTTTCAATTGTATATCTTAGATTTTTTGTGTCGCTCTTTGTTGAAGTTTGCGGAACGAGAGCATTTCCAGAAATGATTTCTGGTTGCTTTACAGCAAAAAGTTTTAAAACAATATTAAAAAGCATCCCAAATCAAATGTTTATCCAATACGAAAATTTTAGAAATGTTCGCAATTATTGCAACTCGCTGTTAATAAAAAAATTCATATATGATAAAAAAAAATCTTGGAAAAAGCCCCACGATGGTGAACTATAAAAGGTTAACATCATAATGTATGGAATATACCTTGGAATATATAGAGAGGACTCTTTTAAAATACTTAGTTGGTAATAAATAAATAAAAAAAACATATAGCAATAAATATAAATATTAAACTCGTTGGAGCATGAATAAGTGTAGGTTTATCTTAAGCAAACCACTTAATTTATTTACGACCAATTTTCAGTTAAAAAAACAGTCAATCGCTATAAAACTAAAATTAAATAGTACCCAAATAAAGGCCATAACCATTTATAGAATAACGCTTATCCATATTTTGAAATGTTTCTTAATCCATTATAATACTTTTATACTTGTGCCAGCACAAATATATGAGAAAAATGTAAGTGAGCTGTTAGAGAATTCTAGTTTCTTTAAGATCGATTGAAAGTAACGTTTTTAGTAAATGTTGGCAAGTTTTCGTACTTTTATTTGGCTTGTTTATATTTGATAGACAATGTACTTAATTTTATATAATATTTGCAGTAAATAAAGATATGTTTTTTTAATTATAGAAATTAAAAAGTAAGGAAACTGTACACAGAGATCTTTGATTAACTCTATCAGCTTACAAGAATATAGTCAAGAATAGCAGAGAGTATTAAACGCTTCGAGAAAATTCCTTCTTTCACAGAAGCAATAAAGGGACACAAAATCAACTTACAGGTTCTATTAGCGTTTCCGTCTATTGTAAAAGCTAATTAAACGAGTAAGAAATTGGCAAGTTTACAATGACAATTTGAGTATATTCATCGAGTTTTCATCACTAATACTAACACAGGAAGAGAGCGAGGGAAATACTAATCTAATTTCTCAGTTTTCTGCACCGAACTATGATATATGGGGCTTTCATATAAAAACTATCCCGCAAGAGTAGTGTTTGATTCTCGGCGACCGGGCGTATCGCGCCACATAATAGTCGCAAGATGTCATGGAACTTTTCGACTTTTATTAATTAAAAGGAAATAATCTTACATTCTGTAAAATGTTAGGCGATTATAAAACAATTCTCTGCGTTTCGTAAATAAATATATAAATAAAACAACAGGTTGGACAGACGTTAAACTTCCTTGTAATCTACTATTCTGAATATGAAAAAGTGAATAACGATATGGCTTCCAGTACCGACGAGAATACGATGCCCACTTATCATTATCAGTAATACCCGAAAATTCAAACACAACCGTTAAGCGCTACTAAGTAGCCCTAAACTGCTTCCGGTAAAACTCCCGTTCGTCTTAACTGGATTTTGTTACGCCTTTTCAGTGAATGAATGTAAAGTAACGTATTTGAAATTTATTGTTAATATTGGGGGCAAGCTGAAAACAAAAATATTTAAAATAAACTACTAAAGCTAAAAGAAAACCAAGCACAGACAAGTACAACCTGTTTAAACTTACATAGGAAAACATGCTTTCCAAAATAATTGTCGGGATTTTAACAATCTTTGATGGTTAATGAATTGAGAATACAATGCCGATTTCTATAATATGTTTGGGCAGCGCAGCATTCCTCTAGGTCTATTAATGGCATGCATTAATAAATTGTAAAATTAAAATAAAGTAACAAGTTTAGATATGCAGTAAAATGAAATAAAATATATGTATTAAGTATTTGTTCTTGTTAAATTTTATTTTTAAAAATCTATGGACAGAAAATATGCAAATCAATAAAAACGGATTAAGACACGAACTATAAATTAAAAGCATGTAATTTCAACAAAAGTTTGGCGAAAGTGTGTCTCCGCAGTTCATTGCTTCCAAGAGCCAAAGAGATGGTTATGTTTCAGTGGCGATACAAAATGGCGATTGCAAAAAGACGGATATGCCTTTCTAGTGTTCTTAGTAACTCTCCAGCGTTCTGAGACTTAGAAATGTACACTTTGACATCAGAACAGTTAAAACAAGTCGTACAAATTTGTAACTCCGGAAGAATTTCAAGCGCACAACTAGAGAGTTGTCGTTGTTCGCCTATGATTTTAAAACGCAAATTGCGATGCAATCTTAACCTAACAAAATATTTAACTAACATACGAGAAGCACATTTTTAAGTCTGAACAGAAAATCTAAACTATTATTTAAAAGCATTTGGTATATATTTTAAAGGGTAAAACTATGAGGAAAACTTCCACTATATTTATATTGGAGTTCCCCATTGGTGTGTTAGCTGTGCTCCCTTTAAGTGAAGAGATTGGATATATTTTATATGATTCATTCCCAAAATGTGTCATAGGGAGTTTTGATTTGCGGGACGGTATCTGTCAGGCACTGAATCACAAAATATTCTTCCTGAAAACTCAGTATTTTCTTCTGCAACTACATCAATGTGATAAAATATCTCGCCTAACACAAATACACAAGTGGAAGTAGAAATTAAATGAATGCATCTAAAGAGAGAAGTCACCAATATTTGATCTGAAGAAAGTTCAAGAAACTGAATAAATTGCTCATTATTTGGAATGAAATAAGGATAATGATGAGAAGCAAACCGCCTATGGTTTTATGTCAGCCACAACATCACCTTGTAAGTACTTCAAGAAGGAACGTCTTAGGGCGAATTCCTCACAAGCAAAAGTATGTATTTTGTCAATTTTATACAATTGAACTAAAAATTAATTGGTATTATAAGCATCCTATTAAAATCCTATGAAAACTTTGGAATACTTTGTCACGCACATCAGAAGTCCAGAGATGTATAATGAACAGGCAGAGAAAAATAGAAACATCTTATCTAGAATTAGAGACTGCATAAAATTCTGCTGTGTTTTTGAACTAGTGTTTGTTTAAACAGTTTTAATGTACGTTTTACTACTCAGGCACCATAGGCGGTAAACGCTGATGATACATGAAATGAAATGATACATTGGTAAAGGCTTTTTTTTAAGGAAGGAAACGATCCAGGCTTAAGTTTAGGGTACCTCCCCGGCATTTGCCATTTATGAGGAATGAGGAAAACAACTGTCAGGGAGGACCTCATGGCAAGAATCAAATTCCAGACGAATCAGTGCCTTAACAACCTCGGCCATCGGTGTCTGTGAGCTAGCATTGTGCGGCCACAATGAAACACGAGCTCCGATATTTCCGGCATACTTTGTGGTCTTGTTGTGGTAGCATTGATAGTGCTGTGAAGGAACACATGAAGGGCATTACTGTATTTAAAGGGGCTTAAAATAATTCATAATTTGTTGTAATGCATGTTAGAAGTACGTCATGACAAAATAATGGAGGAATTGAATCAACCACGGCAGATAACGCTATAGGTAGTTTCTGAACGTTTGCGAATAGTTTTAAGTGTTCAGATATAAACTAAAAGGAAACGTATACGATTGATTTTTAGATTTTTCAATCCCAAAGGCCAGATAGATACAGGGATTTCCAAATGTATTCTGAAGGCTCTAAAAGATTTTGACTCGCATGCCATCCGCAATAAAATAATTGCTCTGATTTACGTTAGATTGCCAGGGATTTAGCATATGAAGTACTGACCAAAATAAAAGAAACAAAATTACACATATTGTTCACTCTTACGCCCTCCAATTAAACGTAATAATGGAAAGAGCTGCGTCACAAAATAAATTGGCTAGAGTATTTTCTTTTTTGTAATTTCTCGAAGTGTCCATTATTTTTCTCACTCTCACCACACACACACACACACACACTCTTTATTGCAAAGGAAGCTGTGAAGAAATGTGGCTAAAAGATCAACCATCCACCCTACAGCACAGATCTAGCTCCCAGTGACTATTTCCTCTTCTCAAAACTCAAGAAGGATCTTCGAAGAAGGAAATTTAAGTGTGACGAAGAAGTGGTGGATGCTGTTTATGCCCATTTTGCAGACAAGATTTCTATTTTTGGGGGAGATTGAAATGTTAATTCAAAGATGTGAGAAGTGTATTGCAATAAAGGATAACTATATTAAAAAGTGAAATATAGTTTTTGTCTTTATCATACCAAGAAAATGATAAGGCTGGAAATTTAGGACCTACCTCATACATAGATAAAGCTCTTCACTCCTAAGATGCAAGTGCAGTATCCTACAGTTTGCAAGGCTAATTAAGTTTGAGTTCTTGATCAGGCATAAGTAGGAAATTGTGTAGTCAGTCCATATGCCAGCAATTTCATAAGGATACTTCCAAGTTACCTGTACTCATCAGAATAATAAACTGAATTAACTTCAGCCAGGCTGTACATGACAGAGGAAAATAATCCCTCTGCTGCCAATGGGAATGCAACCCAGAACCATCTAGACTGTATGCAAGTGCTTTAGCATTTGAGCTAGTGCCAAACATATAAGAAGCTAATATATGAGAGAGCATTTTGAATATGATCTTGTTTTTGTAATTAATTGGCTCATCTAATAACTTGTAACAGATATTTTTTTCTGAAGGAGATAAAGATAAATATTATAGTAGTCAAAACTTATCTTTTTAACTAATAATTATCTGGATGTAGCGCTTTTAATAACTTATTTAGGCAACAAGACCATGGACTCACTTGCGACTATCAATTCATTCCCTTTGTCTCAAATATTTTGGCAATCAGCATTAAATATTAAATGTTTAATTCCCCCCCCCCAAATATAAATAAATAAAAAGAGAGCAACTAAAAGTATTCGCATTTAATGTTACTTCTCCATTAAAATAATAAATAAGAGAAAAATATAATGGCTACTAACTGTAATTTACTATTTACAGTTTGTTGGTTGTTACGTTTTGGAATGAGCTAATTAATGATGTACCTAACATGTTTACTACATGTCATTTAGATGGGTGTACTTCAACAAAAAATATATATAGTTGTTTTATACAAAGCAAAATGTATAAGGAATATCATAACTAAGTTAACTAAGAGTTGTGGCTTTCACCTGGTTAAGATTGTTAAAATTATGAAGATTATTGTATTTCAAAAGAGAGATACAATTCTTAATATTGCCGCCAATCACATGAGAATTACATATATCTGCTTTGATATTCAGGCATACAGAAGCAAAGCAACCAATAAACAAAATGGATACTAACTATAATAATAATGCTATTAAAGGCATACCCAAGTAGCTTTTGCTTAACAATGAACATGAACTTGCATTTGCTGGATGTGACTGTTGAGCATTAATGATATATTGTAGCTAATTTTCTGGTCTAGTATTTTTCTTTCCAGTAACACACAGTGTGTGTGTGTGTGTGTACACATATACATACATAGAAGAACTCCAGCAGTTCAAAACAGGATTACTAATCTGTGACTTATGTTTACTGTTTTATCCTTTTCTGCTTTTCTAGTTATTGTTATTTCAGTTACATTGTTAATAGTGTTACATTATTTTTCATTCATATATATATATATATTTTTTTTTTTTTTTGAGTAGTGTTTAATGCCCATTTTTACTACTGAGGCACCACAGGCGATGGACACTGATGATACATGAGCTGAAATGATAAATTGGGAAAGGATTTTCATATATATAAGTGACTGTTTTTACTTTAATGAATAAATTCAATTGCTTGTATAATACTTAACATCCAAAAAGAACTATTTTCAGTAGTAGTGTTGCCACAGTTTTTTCTTCAAACCTGTTACTTAACCAAAACCTTACTCTCCCTCTCTGTTTAATTTGTTTCAAAACCAATTATTTTATTAGGATATTTCTGAAATTTTAAACATAATTATGTACAGTTTTTTACTTCACTTTATGATTAGAATGTTTAAGCTGTATAAATTATTCAGTATGTTTACTTCATAGAATAGATTAAAAGTTGGTTTAAATATCAGAACAAAGCTACCACAATATTACTTACTGTTTAGCATATGTTTCATAATTTAAAATTCATGATATGAATTTTAGCTACTTTTATTTAATGTACATGAGGATTGCTGTTTGGAAAGCAGCGGAAATTACTATTTAATCAAGCATACTGCAACTTACTGCCAGCAGACAATGTTTTACTGCATCATCCTTTTATTTTCATAACCTCCTTCCCTTATTTTGATTAATCTACCCTTTTTGAAAACAAATACCTGAAGAAATTTTCGTTAAATTTATCAGCCACAGCTAGTTTCAGGCTTAAAGAAGCACTGATGCATCAATATTTCTCAAACATTAGAAAAGGTTTCTTCAGCAAATCATGCTGAAAACTATCTATGAAATTCACCTATACTTTTTTATTCAAATAATATTTCTCATTGTTTTTCAACAATATATTTACTAAAGTTATAGATTCATAAAGTGGCTTAGATGAAAGTAGAGCAAGATTATCACATATTTAACATAAAAGGTTATCTATTTCAAAAGACATCAAGTCATATACAAATATTATATATTTAAATCTTCATTATGCAGTTTAATATTAGTTAATCAAAAACAATTATTAAGCACACACATATATAAAGAGGAACAAAGGAATTATTTATTTGTTACATGATTCACCATCTTCCTTTTCTTCACATTTAATTTTAAATTAGAGATCAATGATTCACTGCTCTCACACCTGTAGCGACATATAAAACAATAAATAAATAAGAATCACTATAGGAATGTTAGTTTCTCACATGGTGCAATTTTTTCTGTGATCATTTCATGTGCTCCTTTTAAGCCGATGGAGCTGGAAAATTATGAGGCTATTACCAAAAGTAATGAGCAATGCTACATTATTCCAAATTTACAAGAGCAAAATAATATTGTTTGGTATGTAAACCCATGAACATATGAGGGATTCACGACATCACATGACTGAGTATAGCACATAAAATAATTAATTATATTAATTCATTATGTCAGTTTCTCATGCTGATATAAATCACACACCTCAAATCTGCATATGACTGCTTGCAGAATTAGAAGAATGGTGAAGCATTTTAAGAGAGCATCCAAGCCTTGTAGCATAGCTCTGAGGAGGCTATGTACACTGTTTTAGGTTACAGACATGCATTTTGAATTGAACTTCTGCAACCTGGAAAAACCATGAATGTTGCTATACCATGTCTCAGGCTACTTTGATTCCAAAGTACTGAAAGAGAAGGAGCAACCATAACCTCGACTGTGTATGACTGAATATTGATTTCTTAAGATCATTGTGTGGTTGAGTTGAACTTAACACTCTTTTGCTGCACTTACTTGTTTAAATATGTAGGACCGGTTTCAAGAACTCTTTGTTTGCATTATCAGCCCATTGTTGACAAGAGGATAATCTGCTCTGGTGGAGGTGTGATGAACATAAAGTTTATGGTTTTATCTCTGGAAGTGTTGAAGTTCATTCAACTGTCTTTGTATTTGTAAACGTAGATTTTCTCCCATGTTGCTAATTCTATAGGTTCTTGCACTGATTTTAATAATTTTGTTTTACTCAACATGCCTGGCTTTCTGTCCCGAAATGAAATGCAACTGCTGATTTCCCCAACTGCTTGTATTTTATGTTCCTGAAAATTTCTTTTAACCATGTGCCTTTGTTTTTCCAATGTACTTTTTTTTTTTTTTTTTACATTCAGCATAATTTATTTTATAAATACCTGCTTTTTTCTCTTGAGGAATACTGTCATTAACATTATCAATCAGATTTTTAACATTAAATCTGTTTACAGGTGCTAACCTGATATTAAAATCTTTAAGTGTATTCTGAATTATTTTTTGTAGCCCATGGATGATACATGAATTTTTTAAAAATTAGCTATCTGTTTTTACTGAAAGTGTTATGGTTTCTTTAATAAGTTTTTGCTTCTTGAATTTCAGTACTTTTTTGTTATAACCATTTTAACTGCTGTTCTTTCTATTTGTTTGTACTGCCGAGGTCGTTAAGGTGTGGACTCAAGAGCAGGAGATCTGGGGTTCGAATCTTACCAGGACCATTCTCCCTGACTGAGGTTTTCCAGGTTTTCCTCAGTCGTCATAAATGGCAAATGCCAGGGAGGTACCCTAAACTTAGACCTGGAACATTTTCTTATTTATTAAAATCCTTTCCAAATTTATCATTTCATCTCATGTATCATTAGTGTCACTGCATGTGGTGCCTCAGTAGTAAAAAAGGGTGTTAAACACCATTAAAAAAAAAGTTTATATTCTTTAACACATTCTTCTTTGCTAATTTTTAGGTTAACTAGTCGATGTGTTAAGCTATTAATAATTGCAAGAAGGTGATGGCAGATATTGATTTGTCACACCTGTGCACATTAAATATGCATCTGTGAGATATTATTTTTATTATAGATATCATTGACAATAAAGCCCCTTTAATCATTATTTATGCCAATTCTGGTAAAAGTAAATATGATTGGCCAATGCTCTTGTACAGGTCAGCACAGCAAATTTATGAATGTGTACAATTCCTATACAGTTCCTCACATGTGGTGAAAAGAGCAATTGATGCCTGTGTGATGTATGTAAATAGCCTACTTATTAATTCTCCTTGAGATAACAGAGCGCTTGAGATTCCAAACGATGAGTGGCATCATTGTAAAGCATTGACAGTTAATGTTGCCTGGACTCATTCTTGTATTACTTCTGTCATATATGTGCATTTTTATCTCCACCATTATATGACACTGCCATGGCTAGAACACTCCTCCCTCTCTCTTCATCTTGTTTTGATCCAGATCAAAGTAGCTTGAGAAAGAGTTTTGTTCCAAGGTGATATTGATGATACAAACTCCATTTATATTGTGTAATAAATATTCAGGCTTGGCCAACTTCACTCATTTCACAATGGTAAAATGGCAAAAAAATGGCATATGTCTTTCCTCCCTTCCTAAAATCTAATTTAATACTTTTGATTCCAATATTTTTGGTTATGAAAATGATGGAATACCTGATGATATTATGAATGAAGAAGGCAATCTTTCATAAAATAAAGTTTGCTTATTACTTTTAGCATACCCTCCATTTCAGAGTACACATGGAATTCCTTTATGTTGTTTACAGATTTAAAGACAATTATACTCAGAAAATTCTGGCGCAAAATTTGTAGCAAATTCTTCAAGAACAGCATTAACCATTTTATCTCTGATCTTCTGAGTTCTCCTGCAAGAAATAAAATATATACATTTTATATTAGTAGTCCTAGATTCTGACCTTTTTGAGCAAGAAGGTAGTAGTGGTGGTCAATGCCCAGCTTATTGGAGAGTTTTTCCTTTTGTCATTAGATGGCAGTAACATATTCCATTTGAATGTGTGCACTCAGAAATAGGCTGACTATATTACACTAGTTGATGATGATGATGATGCAGATAGGGATGAAGCAATAGCAGAATGAGTGGCAGGGTAAGTTGGACACCCAGGTTGTAATCTGCACAGACACCACTTCAAACTTCATTTAAGGCTGCTGGGACTGAACCCGAGTTGCCTTTCAAACAAGAAGATTGCCCTCTTATTTAATTCCTTTTCAACTTTGTACTGACCTGATTTAAAATATTCAATATTTTCAAAATAGGATAGCTTAAAAACTGTAAAAAACGGGGGGTGACATGAATGCTTAGTGGATCATTTATATACATACACTTCTGGTGAAATTATGAAATTATGGAGACATTGTTGCAGAGAACTAATCATCACATGCATTTTGAACTACATATGAATTACTGTCTATACATATTTTTAAATACTACAAACTGAAATGTACTTTGTGTGTGAGAGAGAGATAAGCGCTTACTGAAATTCTAAGTTTTTTTTGCATTCCTGAACAACATTAATAATAATATCTTATATATATTTTATAAATGAAAATAAAGTTCCTAATCTAGTAATAAATACGGTTATAACATTTTAATACCCCGAACCAGCTGTTTTGGTAATCAAATAATGCTCTTGTTGCCAGATTCTTAATATGGGAATTACCAAATTCAACTGCAGTTCAGATAAAATGTTTAGTTGTCAAATGAGAACTTTATGAGAACTATGTTGCTCCATCCATAAGGTTGGAAAATTGCCACCTAAGATTTTGCAAAACTTTAAGACCAAAAATCAACAGGATGGTTGCATATAGTGCAAAACGAGCCTTGATGGCTTTTATTCTGGAAATGAGATTACCATCATCTAACTGTTTATTTTATGTGGATATGATATGCCAGAGGAATGAGGTATTCAAAGAGTTTGCTCTGGAAAACAAAATAGAATCTACAATTAATGATGAATGTAGGAATCCACACAGTGAAATGATCATAAAAACATAGGTAGATTAAAAGTAAAACTACTTAAAATCACGATAACACATTAAAAACACTCTTGATGTTTCCACTCTTTAAAACTTTTAAAATTAAACCTGGGACATGTTTTGTGAGATCTTGCTCACATTGTCAACTATAGAATGACTGTAAAAAAGTTTTTTAACATGGAATCTCTTTCAGTACATGTTTAGTGCTAACAGATATCAGGTGCAGAAATGAGAGAAAGTTGTTTATTCTTTATTTATTAATCAAGGCATTCTTAATGATATAAGAAACAAGAAATGTTTATAGTTCCTGCTCAAACTTTGAAATACAAAAGTAACAGTGGCAACACTGGAGCATTTCCAGGTTTCTCATGGCAGTGTGTTATTGTTTATATGAAAGTAATAACACTAGACACTAACAATTAATGGATAGGGTAAATATTACACTATTCCCTATTTCAGTGAAACTGGTCTTTTGGATGATTGTCCAAGATGTTTTAAGAGAGGTCAAGGCAGAAGCGCCGCCTGTGGTGCCTCTGTAGTAAAAACGGGCGTTAAACACTACTCAAAAAAAAAAAAAAAAAAGGCAGTAGCGGCTCACATATAGCATACTACAGTATGGAAGCAAAAAGTCATGGCTCATGAGATGAACATCTCCGGCAGAGAACAGTTTCACCATCAAAGAAAGCTAAAATAACTAAAATGATAGGAAATACACTTTGACTTCACCAAGAGTTTACGAGAGGTCAGGGGGGTCCAGAGGGTCAACATTCTGCTTCAGTGATAGTCTGGATGAGCTATGATGATGCCACTAAGTTGCAATTCTGTCAAAAGGTTATAAAGTTAATGGTTAATGTATATAAAACCACTCTTATTAAATTTGTGGTGCAGACTTGAATGCCACTTTCTTCAAGATAAGTATTGGAGATAACAGGAGGATTCAATATGAATTCACAAGGCAAGATTCACCAAGATCTGCTTCAGAGAAATGTTCCTCCAATTTTATTGCTGCTCAAGTATGGCCTTCTGGCATTCAACCCACAGGACCAAAATCAGTGGTCAGAGCTTCAGGATATGACATATAAGAAAAGTCATCCCAATGTTGGGCATCTCAAGTAATCCGTGGCTGGAGAAGTAGCAGATGGATAGATAGTGTGTGTTGCCATTAATGAATAGCCAAAAATATTTAAGTCACATGTAAAAGTAAATATTACCTGCTTTGAAAAGTAATTTGTGCTATATGCATAGAATAGAAGAGTAACAATCATATAAATCACATTAAAAATTCCTGAAGTATGAATTCTTTAACAGAACTTATTGCTACACTAAGTATACAGAGGATCCCAAAAAATTGTATATACACTTTAAGCAAAGAAAAAACTGTGTTAACATAATAAATCCAAATTCACACTAACAGAAAATAATGGGCACTAATCATCTTAGACTTTTACAGTTACAACAGTTGCTCAAAATGCCATCAGCATCGATACACTTATGAGTACGTTGAACTGCTGAATTGAGCAATGTTTGCAAAAGTTTCCTCAGCGATTGCAGCACATGCTGTTTCAATTTCTTCCTGAAGAGCTGCCAATGTAACTGGTTTTCTACGTTATACAACATCCTTAATAGTTCCCCATAGGTAGAAGTCCAACGGAGTTAGATCCGGAGAACGCGGTGTAAACTCAATCAGACCTCTTCATCTTATCCAGTGCCTTGGAAGATTGTCATCAATGTAAGCATGTACATCTTGGTGGTAATGTGTTGGTGCAGCTCCATTTTGTTGTAGCAATGCTAGTATAACATAATGTGAGTCACATTTGTTTACAGAACATAATATGATAACCTTGGCTTCATTTGTTCACTGTTGATTTACCTGTCACGTAGCAACACTATCATAATGTTTGTGAGTCACATCTGTTTACAGAACATCATACTACACATTACTGATGTTTTTTGGCCCAACTTTGCAATATATTAAATAGATATCTACTGTGAAAGTGTGTATACATTTTTTGGCATCCTCTGTATTTGTAAGGAGTAAAAGGATAGTCTGAAATTATTTAATATCACTACCTTTTTATTGTGAGCTTGTAAGGCTGGACATCAAGAGTTCCATCTTATTTAGGAAATTTTTTCCTTCCATTTTGTCCCATCTCACTTCCTTGAAGCTGCCACCTAGATTTTCCCATTTACGTTCTTTTACAAGTTGACCAGGAAAGAAATCCTTTCTAGGAGATTGTGCAATGGCCACCTGCACTCCCGTTTGTGGTTCACAGCGTACTGCTATCATTCTGTAATAAAAAGGAAAGTGCAAGAAGAAATTTCTAGCGCTATCTGCTTCCATGGATATTATCTAATTACTCTTTAAGTCTGGCATTTTTGCTTTGCCTACTCAATGTGTACTACACCAATGTTCAAAAAATATTGTTCTTAAACTTGCCTATATCAGAATCACTCAAAGAGAAAGTTTGTAATATTGAAAAGATATTCTGAGTCATTTAACAGTTGACAATGAGAGCAAAGGTCTCATGAAACAGGTCCTGAATTTTTTAATTTTGAGAGTGAAACATTAAGAGTGTTTTATCATTATATCAATATTTTAAATGTTTTTAACTTAGGTTGTTTCTGTGTTCATTGGAAGTGAAGCCACAGAAATGTTTTTAGCATTTTAAAATATTTTATCTACTGAAGATCTTTCACTTGTTTTACTGTGTTGATTCCTAATAAAATAAAATAATTAAAAAAAAAATAATTCTTGTTATTCACTCACCTGTCACCAATTGGTGAAGCTAATATACAGCTACTTGCATTGCCCAATGGTTCCACAGCTCCAATGCCCAAGTGAGTACTGTAAGCCAAATATTGCCATCCCATGCATTTTGCTAATGCTTGAACTGCATTGATTTGATGCTGGTAAATCTGTAATTAGGTATTTCCCTCAGAGTTTTGCAAGTTTAAAATTATATAAATAAAAATACTAGTATTAAAGAGAGATGAATATATATTTTAAAATATTTTATTAGTTTTTGTCATTACCTGGCAGAAGATGAGATCACGCAGTTCTTGTGGTTCGTATGACATATGCATTACTCTTCCATCACGACACACACATTTAAGTGACTTTTCTCCCACATGCACTACTAAAGATGTTCGACATACAGTATCATAACCATGTGTCATTATATTAATTTTTACACATGACTGTGTTGGTGAATTAAGTGCATTCCAATGTGAGACTATTAAAGGATCTTTTACTTCCTTTGCAATGGTGTCAAGTACGTATTCTGTTCGTAATCTCATGAAAAAATGTTGAGCTTGTTGAATAATCTGTTCCAGCAGGGTCTGACTGAAAATGTTAAGAAAAATAAAGTACATAAAATCTTTGCTAGAAATGAGTGATGTACATTTAAGAGCTAAGAATTACAGATCCAGTGAGTTTCAAATTAAAAAGAAAAAAAAAATTGTTAAACCTAATGTATAGATAAGCATAAACAGGTTTTGAATGAGTGGACTGGCTATACCTTCAGCCATTATTGCCACTGAAAACTGCTCAAAGTTATTTGCTCTATTTTATTAGTATACTTATTGTTGCTTATGAAACTATGTAAAATAAAATGCTCATGGCCCAAGAATAATCATATAAAATAAAATTATAAAATCTATATATTTAAAAAGGTAAATAATTGCATGTATAAGTTGAACTGATATACATTTGTGCAGTTTCGTTACAATAAACACACACTTGGAAATATACACTTTTTCCTGCATTGTTATATTCCCAATTTATCCAGTTTCTTGTGGCTTTTGTGCAATATAGTACTCCAGAAGGAATTTTTTATTAAAAAAAACTCTAAAGTTACACGGCACATGTTCAATATGTTACTGCAGATCCATATATTGGCTATCGAATTGTTATGAACTGTGAACTGTGAACTAGCATAGCTTTTCATCTTTAGAAAAACAGAAAAATTGTGTTATTATTACAAAATTAGATCACATTAAGAAATAGACTGATAAGTAAACAGAACTGTCAATCCAAAATTATCAATATTCTACAATGTATATTACAGTAATATTTCTGTGAATACTTCAGTGTTTTATCTGCTTCTTTAGTTATTGTTAATTTAGTTACATCATTTAAAGTGTTACTTTGTTTTTCATTTATATTGTTTGCACCTCTGATGTTGCTTTTTTCTTGGCTTGTTAATTTGAGTTTGCTTAATGTGTTTTATTATTAACTTCTTTACTATTTTTCTGGTATTCTATTTTTGAGCGATAATTCTGTGAATATTTAAGCATTTCTGCTTCTTTGGTTATGTTATTTTAGTTATATATCATATTTATATGAATCTAATGTGCACCTTTTAGTCTAAATGTATTCAAAATTTTAGAGCACATTAGATTCAAGTACAAATTCATTATATAGTTCACTGGTAACTTCATTCAAATTTATCGTTTATTACATTATAATGCATTGCTACAATTGTTGGCTTCATTACATTTATTGTTGGCCCTTGTTGCATAAATTTACTGATAGTAGATAGACACATAATGGAGGGCAAACAGAGAACATATGATGCTACTTTCAAGCTGAAAAATATGGAACAGAAAGGCAGGAAGAGAGTAGCTACAAATAAAGTTCACTTCTGACAGGAATAGAGTTTGGCATTAGGAAGAACATGCAACTTGTGACTACTGATACTATAAGAAATAACTTTTTCTTCTTTGACCTAAGGCAACTGTCCTGGCAACACAAGTAATGTATTTGGTTGTACATGCTCCAAGATATAACAATAATCCACATAAATAAATTCAATGTTCTGATTCTTTTATGAAGTAGATGTGCTTATCTCTAAGACACCATACAATAGAAAAATGCATTTGGCATTTTTTTATGATATTAAATTTTAAATTTTGGGTGTGCATTACAATATATGGTGTATTAGATTCGCATAAATATAATATTACATACATACAGAGAGAGAAATATTACTGTAATATACATTGTAAAATATTGAAAATATTGGATTCACAGTTTTGTTTAGGTTATTAGTTTATTTCTTCATGTGATTTAAATTTGTAGCCATAAATAACACAACTTTTCTGTTTCTCTAAAGGTGAAAAGGTAAACTAGTATGACAGTTCAAAATTATAGGACAGTCAATTTTGTGTCTGGAGTATCATATTGAACATTGTGCTATTTACCTTTAGAGTTTTTAATGAAAAATTTTATATATTTCTCTCTCTCTCTCTCTCTCTCTCTCTCTCTATATATATATATATATATATATATATCATACAGAAAGAGAGATAAATATTACTGTAATATACACTATACCATACTGAAAATATTGATTTGACAGTTTAGTTTATATTATTAGTATATAAGTATATATATATATATCAATTAAGTATAATTCAAATCATAGTATGGAGTCAAACTAAATACTCGTATTACTCCAGTTATTTGTCTATAAATGTAGACCCAGTTTCATGAACCTTCATTCGCATCGTCAGCTAAAAGTTGACTGTTGGATACTTAGTTATGCTATGGAATGTGTATTCTGCTCTGATGGAGGTGTGATGAACTTAAAGTTTATGTTTTCTTTCCTGGAAGTGTCGAAGTTCATTAAACTATCTTTGTATTTGTATATGTAGATTTTTTCCAAAGTTGCTAATTCTTGTAGGTCCTTTTACTGATTGTAATAATTTATCTCCATTTTTAGCTAACCTCTTCATGAGCAGGTTTGAAACACAAATCAACTCAGCATTCCCATACATATTTAAAATATGGCACAGGTATGTTAACAATATATTTGGCATAGTTAACAAAAAAACTCATTGATGATGCCATAATACTTCTGAATATTCAAGATAGAAACATCTCCTTCACATACAAAACCGAAACAGATAAGAAGTTACCTTTCTTGGACATCAAAATTATGAAGCGTCAAAGAAACCTAGAATTTGGAATACATAGAAAGAATACACATGCAGACAATCACATCAAAGCTGACAGTTTTAACCCCATAAAGCACAAACATGCAGTTATCAACAGTTTAACACACCAGCTAGTTAATCTACAAATTAGAAAAGAAGAATACTTCAACGAATACAAAAAAATAGAAAGTACAGCTGTTAAAAATGTTTTTCAGAAAGAACTAGTATACAAAAAAGGTAAAAATATTCAAGAGACAAAAACTTATCAAAGAAACCACAACACTTTCAGCAAGGAAAAAAAAGCTAATTTTTAAAAAATTCACATATCAACCATGGGCTACAAAAAAGTTTCAGAATATTCTTACAGATTTTAATATCAGTTTAGCCCTGGTAAACAGATTCAATGTCAAAAATCTCTTGATACACATTGCTAATGACAGTATTCCACAGGAGAAAAAAAAAAAAGCAGGTATTTACAAAATAAGTTGTGCAGAATGTGGAAAAAATCTACAGTGGAAAAACAAAGAGAAACAGGCACATGGTTAAAAGAAAACTTCAGAAACATAAAATACAAGCACATTCATTTCTGGACAGAAAACCGCGAAATACTGATAAAGCAAAATTATTGAAATCAGTACAAGGACCTACAGAAATAGTAACTTGGGAAAAAAATCTACATATACAAATACAAAGACAGTTTAATGAACTTCCACACTTCTGGGGATGAAAACATAAACTTTAAGTTCATGACACCTCCACCTGAGTAGAATACACATTCCCACAGTATAATGAAGTATCCACCAATTGACTTTTTACCTGATGATATGAATGAAGGTTCATGAAACAGGTTCTACATTTATAGACAATCAAGTGAAGCAATAAGAGTGTTTAGTTCCACTCAATTATATTATGATTGGCTTCACTGTACAAGTTCCAATTAGCATTTCTAATCAATTAAGTATATTTGTAATTATTTATAGAATCCTTTCGATAAATAAAGGGGTCTTGATTACTTCTAAAACAGTTTGAGCAAGGCAATATCATTTATCACTCTTATCTCTTCATCTTTTTTGTTCAGTTACTATAAATACATAAAATAAGTAAATAGGAAAGAAAAATTTTCTCAGAAGAAAATTATATTAACCTTATATTTATTTGATAAGAATTATGTGTACTATGATATGCTCCAACCTTTTTGTCATTTCAATTAATTCATATCTGTCTGCAGCCATTGGACCAGCCAAACAGCGCTTCTTACTAGGTCCTATGGGTCCTGAAGAAGGATGTGGAAAAGGGTGATGGGTATTTTTATGATGTACTTCTCGCAGAAGTTGATGAAGAGAATGCTCCAAGACATGATCATGCTCAGACTTCTGTGGTGGTGTTGAATTTGGCTTCTTATCATTTCCAGTGCTATGACAAAGGCCAATAATTAACTGGATGCCTGGTAATACCTGCAAGATTCCAAATAATGTAATAAGAGATGGCATTTTTGCATGAACATTGATACTTATTATTATAGCATTTGGCAAGGAAAGAACTAATGCAATAATGTTGGATCCCACCTTGAAATTTATACTAATTTGGTGTAGAAAGGTTTGCTACAAAAAATTAGCTATCAGTTACAACTGTAATGCCCTGAAATATAATCCTAAATTGCAAGTATAAACAATTGAACATATTAGTTATAGTTTTTTTTTAATGGTGTTTAATGCCCATTTTTACTACTGAGGCACCACAGGTGGTATTAACTATAGTTGTACTAGACAGTCTTGGTCATGCTGCCTGGAAATGAGTATGGAGTGGGAAGAAGCATAAACATGCAAATCTGCTGTATAAATGATACTCTACTTGCAATTTACAAATTTTTTGGATTGTTATATAAAATAAAACAAACATGATGTGTTCTACTGACCCTGAGCCAGATGTTCATTGTTTAGTTTGTGATGAGTTACCTCTATGAGAAAAATTCTGTCATTCCGGAGAAAAAATCTTAAAAGAAAAATGAGATGAATCCTCAGGAACTTCCTGTTTCAAGGAGAAACCTGCCACATAAATGAAGAAGGTAGAAAATTAATTCAAGTTATGCCAAGTGCAAAATGCATCCTCTAACTATTAGTGATGTTAAGGCTTCATATTCACAACTCAAATATATCAATTAATCCATGCAATGCAGTGATGAAAAAACATTAGTGTCTGAGTATTCCAGTTTACTATGTTTTCAGTTCAGTGAAAAATTTGAAGGAGAGCAACATAATGACTATAAGAGAAGAGCCATGAAATTCTAGCTGAATTTAGGTGACAAGAAGCATCTTTTTTACATGTGTATAAGAACTTCTGTTTCTTACTATTGGTGTAACAACGTTACTTATAGAAGAAATATAAAGTGCCTATGTACTTAAATCCAAAGCAACATTTAAGTTTAATTATATGTGCAGGGTCTTGTTTTGAGAATGTTTAAGAGCAAAATTATATTTGAATGATGAAGGCTTGCATGAGTGGGCCTTCGTAATTTGCAAGAACTTACTCTTCACAATAAAAGTAGAGGGAATTCCTGATCTCTCATACTCAGGTCAATCGGTTTCGGAAAATGCATGAAATTTAGCATCTAAGTATGTAAAGTATTTTTGATTTATTCAGTACTATTCCTTAGTATAACACATACAACAGCTAGAAATTTTTAATGCCATACTATTTGTTAGAGAGAAAGATGCGAAAAGTCCACTGTAAAAATGGAGAATGTCAGATTTTATTACTTTTTAGCTAATTCATAATAATAGATAAGTTATTTTTTTTTTTCACATATAACTGAACACACAAGTTTATGGTACCTTATTCCTTCTGCAATATAAAGCCTTCAACTCATGCTTTACAATTTTGCAGTGGAATGTTAACATGCATATGATAGCTGCTGATTAGTGGGCTGATACATCATAATATAACAAATTATTATTGAGGAAATCACTCAAATGTCGCTATTTTCAAATTAACAATAATAATTTGTTATATTACACTATATTTCACTGTGGAAATTCCTGCTATTTATAACTACTTATGATGCATTCATGTTTGGTCTGGTAGTTTCAAAACCACTACTTAACATGTCAACAGCATTACCCCCTCCACAAAATCAAGAAAAATGGATATAAGAGTGTGCTAGATGTCAGATCTTTCAAAACTGGTCTTACCATATTTAAAAGTAAGTGAAGCATAAGAGTGTGCTAGATGACAGATCTTTCAAAATTGGTCTTACTGTATTTAAAAGTAAGTCAAGCATAAGAGTGTGTTAAATGATAGATTAGATAGAATTTACATTTAACAAGCTTCACTGTGTGAGTTCTAACAGAATTTTTTAAAAATTTCATATTTTTCAAAAGTTCTTAAATGAAACTTTTGTATTTTTGAAAAATGATACTAACTTTTGTATTTTAAATTTACTTACAGTTGCCATTATTTGATTTCCAACCACCATATGTGGAATGGGAGCCTGCAACTGCACTGCCTCCTTAGCTAACTGGTTGAAGAGTTCTTTGCAAAATAAAACATTCTGTGCTGCTTCTAGTTTCTGCTGCCAATGAATGTCTGTGTTTGTGCTTGTTGGGCCTGACCCCAGAAGGTTTATTGACTGGTTACACAGATCTTCTTGATCTGCAAATTCAAAATTAGACCATATATAACTTCCACCACTTTCATTGCTTTTACTATTATTTTGCATGGTCAATTCTTAGTTGGTATGTTCTCACAGTATACAAAATGACCTGAAAAGCAAAAACAACAGATTGCTAAAATACTAATTATGAGTATTATCAAGTTAGAGTTATAAGATCTCAAAGAACTGCCCATGACAACAATCGTGTTTTAATTTTTTAACATCATACTGCATAAAAAATGGCTGATTTCAGACCAGAAGCAGCAGTAGCAAAACAATGTAACTGAATATTCCATTAGCTGGATGGATCTAATTTATTGGATCTATAGGCACAATTTTGGGATCTTTGAGAAAGAGAATAAAATTCTTTCATTATAGTTACACTCACATCTGCAAATAGAACATGTTAACAATATAAATGAATTTATTTGCAACTTAACCTCATTAACATGTGCTTAACTTGAACTTATTCCACAGTATAAGTAAACTAACAATTTTAATATTTATACCACATATGAGAAAAGCTCTGTGAGGGTAAAAATTACATTAGCTGCATAGTTATTACAGAACTACCTGATAATACATGGATCTATGGTTTGATTCCCATTTCTCTGATGCAATTTAGCAATAACTTAACTTCAAATATTAAGGACATCACAATTAACTTTCAAAATAATTTGAGAATTATAGAATAATTATCAATAAGTAAAACAGTAGCTATGTTTTTTGACTACATTCAAAAGAAAAACTTCAGAATACCTGAAGGTAGAATTAAAGGCAAGATCTTTCAGTACTAATACATTTCTAGCATTATGGCTTGATGGATACTTAAGTTGGTCTTTACACATTAAAAATTTAGAACAGTAGTAAAGTAAAAATATGCTTTGCTATGTACATTGTTAGGAATCAGTGGCACTGAAATTCAATCGAGCCTAAGATTGGGTGTCTCAGATTTCTTTAGTAATTTTAACACCAATGAAGATGTTACAATGAAATTTGAACAGAAAAATACTTTGTAGGGTGAGAAATGAAATAGAATGTGTCTGTAGTTTGGCACCTAATTGTTGCAACACAGATTAGTGGTCTGCAAGCCTGCATGTGTCATCAGTCTGTCTCCTTTGACACACCCCTATTCCATTATTTGTTTTGTTATTTGGCTACGGGTAGCTACACAATACAATTGTTGCTCATGTACATGTGAATTCACAAAGGAGAGTTGGAAAATGTATTAATATATATACTCTGGAGAAGTGAGCAATTATCATTCATGTTATTGGAAAACAAAATTGATAAAATAATGCCAACAGTAATTCCTGGAGTTTGGAGGTATACATCCGCGGAGCAAGTCTAGTATTCCGGCATTGTCAAAGCAATTGAAAACCATGGGAACTTAATTGGACAGGCATAGGTCATAGATCATCCACCCAGCTGGCCAAGTCAACAAAATTATCAGTATAGAAATCAGTTCCTTCAAGTTTGCAAGCTGTGTTGACTTTATTATTTAGCATTCTCCTTTTATGCATTTTTCTTTACATTGTCACAGCATTGCCTCTAGCGAAAAGACTTGGGTAATGAAATCGTTAAGTTAGTCAATCTTATTTTGTGTGTAGGCAATATTGAAATCTTTTCAAACACGATGACTTGTACTTCATCAATATTTTCAAGTGTGCCCAGAATACCTCTTAAAAGTTAAGCAAGAAAAATAGTATATAATGTTGTGCAGTACTTTAAAATAATAGTTCAGGTATTGCTTTAACATATTCACAAATATGAAATAGACAGGACTACTATCAAAGTAAATGTGACTGGCAATGTTAGCACATCTGATGGAAATGATGATAGCAGCATTGTATAGGAGAGGGGAGTGCGGGGAGAGGAGGGGCTGAGACTGTGGAACTAGAAGCAACTGTGCAGGGAACTATGACAGGTCTTGCCTCCAACGTTTTCAGTATGGTATGGCTATAGTGATCTACATATATTATTTCCTTGAAACTACATGCTGTTTCAAAATATAGTTTACTTCAAAGAGTATGTTCAAGAAAATTGTTTCTATTATAAGCAGTGACAGACCATTTCCTTTTTTACATTCAACAGTTTCCATTTTATTCAGGAAAAAAAATAACATGATATATATTATTTTTGGTGGTACCAGGTTCTGAAATGGCCAGGTTTCATGTATGAACGAATTTCTCCAAATACTAATTTTAACAGCAAAAGTGAGTTAACCTAACGATACTTGAAATTCTTCTTTTTCCTTTATCTCTTCCTCTACTTCTTTTATATAATTGTGCGCTCCAAATTTTGCAACTGGTTTCACATCAAAGCTACAGCCAAATGAGCCACACATTTGTGAAGTGTACGCTACCTAAGCTATCCATACTAGGACATATTATGACTCAGCCACTCAGTTCACTTAATCAGGTCAATTTTTATATATTAAGGCTTTTATGTTATTACAAAAAAAATATGAGCATTTAACTCACACATATCGAAGTGCACATAAGAGGTGGTGAAACTTATATTTAGCTTGTTCGAGGCAGATCTATTCTATCCAATAGGTATCCACAAGAGGCAAGACATCACTTTATTGCTTATACAAAAGTTGATCATAAGAATTAATATGGTAATATTACCTTTCTGACAGAGAACTTCAATATACGCTACCCCTTGCAGCTCACTAGGTACTGTGACTCGAAGGGCAGAACTTGATTTAGGAGGGCCAGCACCAGTTGCAGCTCCAGGAGATGGTGGGGGACTGCCACTAATTTGAGGCTCCTCCTCTGCTTTTGTTACCTCAAACATTCCAGTTTGTGCATATTTAGATCCCGCTAAAAACATAAGAGTTGGTTTTGGTTTACATTCAATGATTTAACATATCACAAACTTCTCTTAATAGGAGAAAAGATAATATAAATCTAAATAATATAAAAGATAATATAAATAAATAATCTTAATAAGGAGAAAGATTTAAACAAATAAAAGATAACTTGGATTTAAATGCTCCCTTTTTTTAACAATTTTCAAGCAACCTATTTTGCATTTAATGTTATATGTTCATTATTCTCTATCCTTTGATCCTGAGTATATTGTGTTTTTAATTCTAAAATCAGCCAAAGTATTTCCATTCAGCAATTATACTCTAGCATTGCTGAAGAAATGCATTAGACAGAGTTTATTTATACACTAGACAGTTTATTTGTATTTTCATGAGAGAAAAAAGTTTATAGTTAAGTATTAGTGGTGATAAACTATTGGAGAAGCAATATGTAAGACAACTGGCAGAAGTCCTGAACAATTAACAGAAACAATAATTTATTGCAATATTACAAAAAGATTTTATTTCAACATATCTATATAGCTGATGATATGTTTACACATGATATAATAAAAAATAAACTTTGATTTACTTTTAATAATATAAAAACCTGAGATATTCCAGAGCCTAAATATGAAAGACTATTGTCAGTGAACTCTGAAGTATTAAAAGCATATTACTACTTCAAGTTCAGTTTGTAGCCTGAACTTAAATTAAAGTAAATAAAAAAGTGATGACAATTTTATGTTTTCTGTAAGATGTTTTCAATTACTAAACTACATTGCCATAATGCATTGTTTATATGTAATAGCAATTACAGACTTTGGATACTTCTGTTTTAATGCACAAGTTAAAACATTTAAAATTTTTCTTCATTTATCCTGCTTTATTATAATATATGATCTTGTTTTCTATATATATACAGCACAAGCATGTATGTGCAAAGCATGAAATCATGTTTGACACAACAGCTGAAAGTTTTAAGTTTAATGAAAATAATTCTAATTTGCAAGCTATTAAATAAACAAATGCGAAAAAGCTACATGGGACACAGCAGGCTGTTTTTTAAAAAAATATTCTTAAGAGCATTTCAGCATCAAAGGCCATTAGCAACCATAATTTAAAGCATAACGTTATTCCACAGAGCAAGATATGAGGGCAAGTCCATAAGTTTCTGGCCTAACCAGTTTCTAAGTATGATAAAGACAAAAACTATATTTCACTTTTGAATATAGTTACCCTTTATTGTAACACACTTCTCACATCTTTGAATTAACATTTCAATTTCCCCCCGAAAATAGTCAGAAGTCTGTCTGCAAAATATAGAATATCCATCACTTCTTTGTCAACTTAAATTTGTTTCCTTGAAGATACTTCTTGAGTTTTGAGAAGAGGAAATAGTCACAGGGGCTACAGGGTGGATGGTCGATCTCCTTGAAGCCACATTTCTTCATAGCTTTCTTTGCAACAACAGCTGTGTGCACAGGTGCATTGTCCTGAAGAAGCCACACACCACCACTCAGCTTTCCTCGCCTTTTCTCTTTGCTGGAAGCACACAGTCTGTGTGGTAGGCCAGCATAGTATTCCCCATTTACTGTTTTTCTCTTGTTGAAGTGAATGAAGAGTATTCCTTCACAGTCCCAAAAGATTATGGCCATGATCATCTTGGTTACTGAATGATCTTGACCTTTAGAGGTAGTGCTTCACCAGATTTAAGCCACTCCATTGATTCTCTTTTGTACAAGGGACCATAGTAGAGAACCATAGTTTCACCTCCTGTAACAATGGTTTGCAGAATTCTCTCTCATTGCCACAGCAGAGCTCCAAAAATGCCTGAAAACAGATGGCTTGTTGCTGCTTTTGGACTGAGGAAAGAAGTCTAGGCACCCATCTTGCACTAACCTTATTCATCTTTAAATGATCATGAATAATTCAAAGGACTGTTGTTTTAGAAAGGCCCAATTTTGCTGCTGTTTCTGTAACTATGAGCCACCAGTCTTTCATAATATCAGTGATGTTTTCAGGAGTGAGCACCTCCAAGGGCTGACCTGCATGCTCTTTATCTTCAATGCTTTCTCGACCCATTCAAAAAAGTTTGACCCATTCTTTTATGGTAGAATATGAAGGGGATGCTTCCTCATATACACTGTCCAATCGCTGTTTAATTCATTTGTAGTAAATTCTTTTTTTGTGAAGTAAATTCTTCTTTTGTGAAGAATTTAATAATAGCTTGATACTCCATTTTGAGCATTTCATAATCTCTTACACATAACTTCTTTATGCAACTACATCTGAACAACTGAACATAGCAGAGTGGAAGTTACAGCTGCAATTATTTACTTAACAGGTAAGATACGCCACCAGATAAAGGTTTTATGAAGGCGATAATCCTTATTGGCAAAGCTGGTAATTTATGGAACTATCCTTGTATATATTTAGTATTAATAAATCATAGAGAAATTAAGTGTAACACATTAATAAATTCGGAAAATTTAAACATGAGCTATGTAAGGGATGTTCTGCACAAATTCCAGAACCATACTGCAGAATCATTGCCAAGCAATTCACCTAAGGTGCTAGACAAATCATACTTGCAAAGTAAATAATCTATGGAGGCACAATATAGTAATTCACGTTTCATAATGAGTGCAATGATTACACAAAAATTCATGTTTCCTTGAAGAAGGTAAACATTGCTGAAATAGCAAAGTCAATCTACAATAGGGCTACAATTGCTTCTTTATGTCCACTATTACAGGATTATGTATCCCAGTTTAAAAGAAGATCTTTTATTTCAAAGACCTTTCTTTGTTCGACATGAATGCCAGGGTATGATACCAGTCTTGAAGAAGACATTTCCATATCTAATGATGCAAACCTAACAACGATCTCTTGAGAATACAGAATTGCACATTTAGCTGTCTTATCAGCACACTCATTGCTTTGGAAGCCACAATGGCTTCATACCCATGCAAACAAAATTCTAATATTTCGAAGACAGCATATGCATAACTGATCTTGGATAACTATGCTATTGGATAAACATTGTACATATCCTGGAGAATCTGAATGGTGCAGATAAAACAATTGGCAGTATCTACAGAAACAATACATTTAAGAGATTGATAAATAACAAACAATTCAGTAGTAAATAGAGGCAAATGGTTGGAATTTATAAATAAAGGAGTATTTAAAAATAAAAGCACAGCCTACTGCATCAGCAATCATGGAACCATCAATTACTGGAGCATTAATTACTGAATGTGGTCACTTCAGGAAACATATACGTAAAGTGGGACTACATAAAGATGAACCCACTTATAGAATGTGTAAACAGGATGAGGAGACCGCCTCGCACATCCTGTTTAATTGCCCATTCCTGGTAAGAAAGAGACTTACTGTTCTATAACCAGGAAAGACTTAAGAACGGACGCTGACATTAGAAATAAAATACTACAACTTGTTAAAGGAACCATGGGAAACAGTACGGGGTTGCACAATAAGCCTTTTAGCCTACAGGTGGGAGGTCGACAAAACTGCAACAAGTCCTTGTTATCTAATCTAATCTACAATATATTTCTTGATAAATGTCTTTCTTTTATCTATGCAATCCTATTCAGCATCATATTGGTTTTCAGATCCAGGATGGACAGTAGTGATTTGGTATAGAATATAACAGTGGTGGTGTTAGTTCTTTTTTGAACAGAATTCATTTAAATCAAACCCCTGGTGGAAGCACAGCAGCAGGTTTATGCTCATAACAGTTGTCTAGGGTAGTATGGAAGAATATGCCATATGTTGGCTGACCTGATGTGGCCTACAGTCTAACAGTGTGTTCACCAAGCAGAGCATCATGTCTAATAGATAGAGGTGGTTTCCCAGATTCAGCATATTAAATATGACTGGGGCTGGTACCAAAAGCCCCCAGAAGAAAAGGTATACCCTTGTGATGTATGGCATTCAACTTAATTAAAACAGATGGTCTAACAGAAGAATAAACAATACCACCATAATATAATTTGGATGATATTAGGTGATGATAGAGCCATAACATCATTACCCTGTCAACTCTCCAGGAGATGGAGGAGAAATTGCCTAAAATTTGTAAAGAATTTTAATATTTACCATAAGGAGAGAAGATGAATATTCCAATTTAGTTTATGGTCAGAATTCAAGCCCAAAAAACAATGTTTATACATAAATGGTAATCTAGTTCCTCCAAAATAGAACATGGGAGATATAAACTCCTTTCATGCCAAAAATTCACACATTTCAGTTGAAAATTTGAAACCACGCAAAAGTATAACATTTATACAATGCTGTAATTTCCGTTCAATAAGCTTTTTTTCTATCAATGCAGCAAAGAGAAAATCACTCACAAGTAAATAGGCACTAATGTCAGTAGGGGTACGTGAAGCAAGAGAATTTATAGCTATAGTGAAAAGAACTACCCTATGGGACCCCAAATTTTTGTCTTCACTCACTTGCGCTCTGAATAGCCAATTTACAATAAAGTTTTAATAAAAAAATAGACCTCAAAGGTTCCAGTCATAGAGTGTGTGCAGTATGCCATGCAGCCTTCTCCAGATCAAAAAAGGACAAAGGACAGCTACATATTGTAGAAATAGTTTTGATTTCAAGTAAAAATTATCAAAGCTATCTACAGCACAACTGCATTAAGCAATATTTTCCTAAATTGAATATCAACATTCCTATCTTCATTTGTGGTTAACAAGACATGCATTTCTATATTTTTAATATCAACACAGCAATGCTTGTTTCAACCAGCTTCTAATCCTCCCTTTTATATTTCTTTAATTGTGTGTTAAATCAATATACTAAGAGATGAACTAATGATAAATGATAAGGGTCTCTATATTCAGATTTTTTGGATATTTCTCTTGCAAGGAAAATTAAAAAAATATGGGCAAAATATGCAATACCTAATTTACCAAAGGAAAGAAATTACCACAGAACTCTGTAACCAATTCTGGTTTAATGAGTATAAAATATGCAAGGCATTTCTGAGCTAAAGTAACTGAATGCATAACATAAACTAAAGTAGCAGTTATAGCAAATGGCATACTGGCTAGATTAAATCATTTAATGTTACCTGTTCTGTAACTGAGATCACCAATGATGGAATTTGAAACTTTCTTTAACCTCCAATTTTGTCGAAGACGAAGAAGCTCTATATGGAAATCAGGTGTAGTTCTGTTACGTGCTAATTCACTCTGGGATGTCCGTAATCTTTCAGCACCAGCTAGTAAAACAGAAGCTGCTCCCGCAAGTGCCTGTGAAAACAGTTACATCTTCATTTTAAAAAATAAAGCTATTCCTGTTCTTATGATTAGACAGGGAATTTATACAGTTGCCACATTTTCCTCGAGCAAGTTGCAGCATAAGAAATTTAAAATTTAATAAATAGATCAAATTATGAATTTTATATGGTTAATTTTTTATAAACATTATTATTATTATTATTATTCTGAATAAATATTGTTTAAGCATTTAATTTACATATAACCCTGGACTTATAATCTATTCTTCCTGTTTCTACCAATGTGTAGGATGATGGTTCATATCCAGTCATTTCACTTTTATGCACATTTATACATAGAAAATAAGGTTTATAATATCCACACATTCACAAATGCTAAAATGTATGCTTTTACTCAATGGTACAAGACATTTAATTTCTTTAAATGTTTGTTATTAAATTCATCCAGTATAATTTGGCAGGGTGCAAGATATGTAAAGCAGCACTTCATTATTATTATTTTGTGACACACAATCAATTATATAATTCTGGTTTTATTAAGCATGGTGACTCAGGCGTACTGTCAGAGATTTGCATTTAATAGTATTTGGGCTTGAATCCTAAACACACTAACTTTTTTTTTTCTTAACCTAGAGAAGGGAACAACTGGGTTGGATATTTGCTTACTATAAAGTCATTATAGAAGGTTTATCATTTAAAAGAGCAATAAAAATTAAAAATAAGATACAGCGAGACAACTAAACCTAAATTATCTCTATGAAAGCGGATGGTAGAGGAAGACAACTATGCAAATTAAGGCAATTAGGGAGAGAGGGGGAAAAAAACCTGAATATTACTTTGGATTTTAGATTAGCAATACTCAAGAAGTTGCAAAAATTAAAGGAAATTCTGGTTATTTATTAGCTTCTTTTATGATCTGTAGTAAAATATACTCTTTATGATTGAAGTAGGGAACTGGAAATTGTCATCAAGCATAAATTTTATTATTTCATCTATAGTGGACATGCTAGAAAATTTGATCTTTAAAATGCTATATATTTCCTAGATAGTATTTCATTAGTGTTTGGGTAATAGTTCTCAAAACTATTGCAATTTATTTTATTGTGACACTTTAATCAAGAATATATTTTGAAGAAAAATACAAACTACTGACATCCAGGTTTGATATTACTTTCTACAGTTTGCTTGTCACAAGACATAGTGCTTTGAGAGTACAAGAGAAGATCCATTAACCAACCCTTTCCAAAAATTTCTTATGTATCAAAATATGCATGTATTATTTAAAAATATAAATTTGTACCTAGTTTCCAATTGATTTCGCCAATGCAGGTAACACTACCTTTATGCTGCAATTTTGGTGACATAAACCGTTAAACAGTCTACTTAATTAAAAATTCTACATTCAGTCTCAAAAGAAATTAACATGTCTGTTTAAGTATAAACCAAAGTTTTCAAACCAATTATGTCTGTCTCTTTTCATAAATGCTGTAATCTTCTTGACAAACCATACCACAGATGAAATGGAAAGGAAGAACCAGACTTGAAAAACTAGAGTCACGGCCAGGATTCAGACCATCTGTCTTATATGCCAACGTTAATCTAACCAATGGCTACCGTAATGTCCTCCAAGCATAAAACTATCAACTCTCTCATCCCAGAGAGCTCTCTAAGGTTTTCTCTACTGCAATAGAGTTCATATTCCATGTTTGGAGGAAGATAATAGTTAAATGGTTACAGCATCTGCACAGAAGGCTGAAGATCCTTTTGAATCCAGGTTGTGAATTTTTCAAGTCTGATTCTTCCTTTCCAACTAATGTCCTACACACAACTAGTGTAAAACAACTATTCATATATAGATGAGAGTTAAAATATAATTTTTTCAAACTATCCATCCTTTGGTTACTGGCTTTTATTAGTTTCTAATTCTTTACGAGCTATTTTATTGATAATTATTTTACCAGAAAATGTTATTACCTTTGCTGTTTCAAATATAAGTCCTTTCCTGATTTTGTTTTTCTGAACCGTATTAACTATCTAAACTGTTTACTAATTGTAGGAGTACGTACTTACCACCAATCCATCACTAGTGCCTTAATTAGAAGACTCCTCTCTAAGATGTGCTCCAAATCGCTAGAAAATTTCTCTTAATTTTACAATCACTAATACCAGCTAGCTATAAGATTTCAGAATTATATTTCTTATAAAAGTGGCATCTCCTTGTTGCTATAATGGGGGGGGGGGAGAAAAAGAGAGAAAAATAAAAGACAGAAAGAAAAAAAGGAGGTCAACAAAACAACTTTATGGTATATCATAAGTTAGGTCAGCACCCTTTGCACTAATATCAATGACTGCCATTAAATGAACAATAATTCACCATTTTCTTATTTTTTGTGCACTATGCAAAATTTGGATGACACTGACTTATTTTTTTTTTTAAATCAATTAGCATATTATTTATGTACTTTCTATCCAAAATAAGAAAACCACTTGAGTATACAATAGACTTTATATTTATCTGTGCATTCTTCACTATGAATGGCCATCCATTAAGCACTTGCTTTTCATTCTTTTATTTTTACAACATGATGATTTACCTTTTTTCTTGCATACACCTGAACCATAGGCTTGTGTTCAGGTGGTTCTTGAGAAACTGGGTCCAAAACCATGTATCGCTTTTCCTTTGCTATAGTCAGAACATCTGCAAGGACACACACTTCTGTCAACGCATTCCTGAAACAAAAAATCTTATAGATGAGCACATGTAGAATATAATTATATTCAATAGAATAAATATGGACTGGCTGAAGCAGCAGTGAAAGCTGAAGTTCTGCTCAGAATGGCTATCAATTTATAACTTATGTTCAAATTATGGTACTTTAAATTTTCTTTCTAGTGTACTGCTAAGATAATACATTTAAAATGGCCAGTAATTATCTTTTTTTCAGGTTATGGCACTCTTTAATCAATGAGAGATTTAAGCTTTTAAATTGAGGGGTTATATCTAACTCAGCCTGCAGATAGTATGCTTCCAGACACCATAGAGGTTCCACTCTTACTTGTGAATATCCATTTGATAGCATTATAAAAACGGAATTACATATATTTCAACTTCAACATTTGATTAATAACTCAATCTTATACTCACTAGAGCAAAGTAAGTGATACAGTTTCTTTTGAGGACTTTTTCCTCTTCCTCATGCTAATAAAGAACCTAGCAATTTCAATTTGGAATCAAACACAGTCAAACATGAATTAATAATTTTTTCTGAGTCAAAATGCTTAGAATACATGGGTCCATGAAACATATCCTGAGTAAATCTCCAATAAGTGAAACCATAAAGAGTATTCTAAATATTTTTGACTCAGAAGAGATTATTAGCCTAGCAATTCTTTGAAAATGAATGAACTGTATTAAAAACGATTGATCGAGAGATTGTATACAGCGGATAGATGAACTGGATAAAAAGCTAATTTCATAATTTGTTTCTACTACAAAATATTACAAATCTTAGAGTTAATAAACATTTAAAATCGGTAGACTACAAAGCTGCTAAGTTGGCAACAGTATTCAGTATTCTCGTCTTTGAATGCAACCAACAATTAACTTGGCTAACAACTATCATCTCTTTAAACTTGCTTCTAAATTTGTATCAAATTATACTATACTGCTTTTTAATTTGAAATTAATGGGGTAATTAGGCTACATTGACCACTATTTAAATAACTGACAACTACTCATTTATTGCTGGCTTTATTTAATTTTTTTTAAATGGTTTGGTGAGTGATGATAAAAGTAAATTTTACTTTATTTTGAACAAAGTTCTAGTTGGCTACTGATAAGTGCCATACCACTTACAGGGGAAATTAACAATGTGCAGTATGCAAAATGTAGCATGCTGAACTTTGCTCATCCAAAATGTCGCTTTTCACTGGAACATTGCAATGATTGAGGCATCTAGGTTTGTGGAAGTGTGGCAATTATAAATGTGTGATATATGGGCTTTTATTTATATTTCACTTGAAAAATAGAATATTACCCCTTTTAAGAATGATTAGATTTAAATAGCAAGTGTAGCAAAGTCATTGTTAACAAGCTTTAACTACACTTTTTTTTTTTTTTTGTGGCATTTTATGGTATTTTGGCTGCATTTTATTTTCTACCAAATGTTGCATACACACAAAAAAGTGTAAGATGGGTGTCAGATAATATACCTTTATTTACCTTTAATGATTCTGTTTAGTGTCAAATATTAATCACTATATGCCTTGTATTTTTGACTGCCTCTATGTATAAGGCTCATAGAGATATTCATTAAAACAAATAAACAAATAGTAAATTGTATTGAATATCATATATATATTGACATTTAAAATATCTACGAAATATAAATGGTTAATTCTCTAGAGAAAATTAAGAGAAAATTTTTGTCATTTATTAATTTTTCTTGAACTTTGCTTACATAATTATATTGCATATTGTTGAACAGGATCAATAATATCATTTAAATGAAATAAACATGTTATTTAAATAAAAGCATAAAAATGTGTGCTATATAAAATTAAAATCATCCATAATTTATGTCTTTGCAAATGTGTGCAATTTGTAGAATGCAAAATCAATAGTACACAAATAAAACTATCACCATATACTGAGTTTTCATAGGAGAATGCTAAATGTTTAAGCTTTGCATACATATCCTAATACTCGAGCTCATTTCCAGCTCTACTTCTAACTACTGATAGGACTAATGTCAAAGTAAATAAGCAAGATTCAATCATAAGTTCAACTTATGAACATATTGCCACACCTTAATTGTATGATGTGATCGGGATATCACATAACTTCCAAATGTGCACAATTATAAGAGATACCTAAATGGTATCAAATATGAGGGGTTTAGCTACTGTCATGTAATATAGTAAAAACCCTCTGCTTTAATTTGTGAAATGCAATCAGAACAAATATAAGCTGAAATTCAGAGCTGTGATACAGAAAATTGTAAATTACAACTAAGCCGCTTTCCTGCAAGTAATCTTTTTATTTTCTAATTACTCCTCTGCAAACTTTCAGTGCATAGTTCGGAATAAACGCAATAACGTTGTTCATACCTCAACTTGTTTCGTACTGAATCCCATGGCCAAAGAGATGATTGAAAAGTGGCGGCTTCTTTGGCTGCTGTTTCTTCGTCGCTTTTATCCTGCTGTTCTCCGTTTTCTTTTTTGATATCTTCTGTTGCGGCTTTGCTGAAATCTATTTTCTGCGCTAGCTTTGCAAGGCTTTCGGACATAGAAAGCGGACTGTACAACAAAAGGAGAATAGAATTGGATTAAATTTATTATGGGTGTAACCTGCTGGATGTCAACTTCAAAGTAATATTTTCATTTTCGTTGCAAAATGTGGAAATTCCAACATATAATAAGCTCTAACTTGTTTGCTTACGTCTGATAAATTTCCTGTCCATCATATGTGATTTCTTGAATTTGATTTTCTATAGGAGCTTCCACGGATATGTTTACCGAATATGCCATGTTAGCCATTATTTAATAACTGTTGTGTTGTTTTTAGTTTTGAGATACAGTGTTTGCAGCTCTGAAAATTAATTTGAAGTTGGTATACCTGTAATTTTGGAGCTAGCGCTACCTCTTGAGATTTAAACTAACTTCCATACGAACAAAGTAGTTAGTTTCTCGCTCTATCGACGAATCCAACAACTATTGGAGCATGCAGCTACTTTTTTCCGCTACCAGTATCGCTACCTATCCGAATAATTTGGAAGGAGAGAAACGCCAACTGTTCTTTCTGCTCACTACCGCAATCTGTAGAACTTACTATTAATTATAAATTATTGCAGTTCTGCAAAAGGAACTTATTATTAGAACTTATTAAGGGACGATAAGGGGGAGGGGGGTTGGCTGGAAACCTACTTTTTTTTATATACATAATTAAAAAATACTCCATTCGGACAGCCCATTTGTAGAACATCACTCTGTTCGCCGCTGTGCTAAGGAAACCAAAGTATCGGAGGGGACAATATAGAATAAACTAGGGACCTATTCTATGTGGATCCCTCCATTAGCCTAGCATTGAACAGTAGTAATTGGAAACGACCTGTGTATTTGCTTACCAACTCCATTTTGTATGCGAGGATCGAGACATTTTCTTGTCAATGTTACAATATTTATGAAACTCAAATGGTAAGTAGCTTGTAAATGCAATATAAAATAAACGGTACATACAAGAAGACTATAGGATAATAGTATCTGATCCACGTGTAGGATTTGCTATATCGTTAGAGATCGAGTTTTTCCTCCCCTAATTTATTAAATTCGTACTTATATAGAACAGATTTTCACTAGAAAGTAAAATTAATATATAAAAAATAAATATGAATAAGCAGCGATAGGCTAAACGGAATTATAATACTTCTATTTATACTATAATACTTTCTCTCAGGGTCTTGGACACAGAAATCTGTCTTGTCCAGCAGTTGTAATCCTTGGTTTATCTGAATGTTGTTCTTCTGGACTGCCAAATTCTTGATATCGCCGCAACATTTTTAATATAACGCCTCTTTCTGTATTCAAAGCCCATAATTTATTCCAATCGCCATAAACATTTCATCAGGATTTAAACATTCGTTTCGTTTAGTAAAAACATACAGTTCCTTTTACGAAAGTGGGAAAATTTACCAAATGAAATAAACGGTAGAAGAATTATACAATTAAAATCAGATGAAAACATTAAAGAACTGGGAAAATACATAGGTAAGATAAGACAAAAATGGTTATGTGTGTAAAATAATTAGGAAAGGTGCTTGAGAAATGGTATAAAATTGTCAGATAGTGAAATAAGGATGAAATGGGTAGGGAAGGAATGGGACTAGCTATCTAGCATTAGTTAAACAGAATCCTTATACATCAATAACCAGGATGTTAGTGTGTATAAGGCCCTAAGGAATAAGCAACTCTCAAAGATAGAAATTTAGCCGAATGGGTTTAATTAAAAAAGAAGTAAGGTGTAGTTTTGTAAGAAATATAACTTAATATTGTATTAAAGGTATAAATTATTTTTAATGTTGTGTTTTGTTTTTGATTGGATCGGAGCCCGGTCCCTGGATATTCCAGTAGGTAGCTGCTGATGAACCGGGGACTGGGGGGCTGAGTCAATCAAATTGGGATAACTTTTTATTGCAGTTAGTGCCTTCTGGAATTGCCGAAGACACTGTTCCTAAATGTTATATTTAAAATTAATGTTTTTGTTTATTAATGTTTATTTTGTTAAAACTTTTGTATGTTGATGCAAGAGAAATAAATAACTACTACTATTAAAAACATATCTTACTTATCTTCCAATATTTGAATATAGAGAAATTGCTAGACTCATATATTAAACAGCAACTTATTTACTCACTGCTTATAATTTGTATAGATATAACAAAAATTATTTAAATTGTGTATAATTTTGATGTGTGTAATTTACAAGTAAAATGCACAAAATGCTAACGTTTGTAGATTAATAATCTGACAAATATTTTAATGTACTTTGTGATTTAATTCTGGTTACATGTAGACCAACGATTATCACTTTACAGCTATAAATCAAATTATGTGCTCTAATCAGTACAAAGGTAGCATTGCAGTATTGCTAACTGTTTAGATAGTATTGCTTGCTTTATCATTGTCAGTTAACGTTACTCTAAACTTGGGCAAATCCTGAATTCCCTCGCTAGAGTGTCAGCCTTTTCATTTCCGTTTATTCCAATATGTGATTCTGCAGTAGGTACACATTCCATCATTTTTTTCTTGAGTATATACGTACATTTTGTTTCATATACCGTAGATCTTGGTTGAGATTGATGAGGATAGTTTTTGAACCTTGAAGTTCTTCTAGTTTCTTTCATGATTGTAGGATTTCAGTTTATTTAGCCTAATTATTAGAATATATCATGTGACCAACTCAGTCAATTTCCAGTTCCTATATTTGTATTCCTTATAGCCAGAGTATAACGTTTCCTGAATACAGTTTACAATTTGGCACATTATTTAAATTGTTGCTTGAGAACGGCTACATTACTTGCATTGGACACGAGTATCTCATCACATTTGTGATTTCATTGGTAGAAAGTTAAATTTATAATGAAGAATAATGCAATTTTGCAGTGCGGCATCCAAATATCAAGACGAAAATAAACAATAACCATTCTGTGCAAGTTGTTTACCAAGAAAGAGAAAGTTACGAGGGCAGATAAAAAAATAAAAAGAAAAATTTACATTATTCTTTAATATACAAGGTGTTCCAACATAATCGAAATTATACCGTAAACAGCAGCTGCTAATTTAGCAACCACCAATGCTACTGAGAAAGTTAGGTTTGTTTTATTTACGGACACTCTTTAACAACTTTGGTCATCAGCGTCCCATTCAATTCAGGCCGTGAAACGGTCCGAAAATTTTGCTAAGGCTTGAGGTGGCGTAAAACTACAACACGGAACGAACGGTTTTGCTTTTCTTCTGAAGGAAGATATAGGATTTTAAAAGTCATTTTAAGGTTTAAAATCACTAACAAATAAAAAGAAGGTATATTGCATCGATTGAATATTATTTTGCAGTTTATTCAGTAATAGAATTATTAAAGAAAATTAAAGGAAAGAATCACACAACGTCTAATTTTGCCCATCCCAAAAACCTCTGTAAGATGCAACCAATATGACATGTGTAGCATATAAGTATAAAAGCGTATAACTTGAAAAAAAGGTGGGGCGATTCAAGAACATGTGTATATACATATAGACGTTACATTTTAAATAAGACTTTTTTTTTTTTTAAATTATTACGGAGCAACCCTTAACTTTGAAATAAATAAACCACGTTGACCATGCCTCTTATTTTCCTGGCTACTATTTTATTATAATTATAACTATTATTGTATTCATTAATTGCAGTGCAAGGGGCTAAAAATCTTTGTGTGAAGAAACGAATCAAAGCGCTGTGAGGGGCGGGGGGGGGGGGATAAGCAACTCCTTGCAACTCTTTGCATCTCATTTACAGTGAACCAACTCGCTTTTCATTTGAAAAACAATGATATTTACACGTATATTAATTTGCATTTAATTTAAGGAAAGATTGGATGAAACGACGAAAACCTGTCAAACACTTTACGAATGACAGATGAGTAAATTCCTAAAATTATTTATAACCATAAATCAACTAAATAAATGATGCAATTATTATTATTATTATTATTATTATTATTGCTGTTGTAAGGAGGAGGTGGTATAGGATAATTAAAATGAGGTAAACAATTTAGCACATGTTCTTTCATTAAGAAACGTAAATTATTCTAAGCGTTTCGACTTCAGTCAGTAAAAAGCATTTCCTATTTTAGTTGTTTTATCTGTCTGGAAGTTCCGTTCAATGAAGAGGTTTACTTTACAAGATTGCTACATGTTTGGAGACCAGTTGTCTCAACGGATGTTAAGTTTCCAGTTTCATATTAAAGCGGATAAAGTACTCACCGTGCTAAGCTTATAAACTTAAGTTCTGGAAAATTGAGAGTCCCTTTGTTTAATCCCCCGTCTTATATAAGCAGGGAAGAAGGTTAAGCGGATAAAAATTTGAAGTATAAGGTGAACGTAATAATCATGGTTGTTGTGGTATCCAATGTCATATTATCTTCACGTTAGTACAAAGTCCTTAGACGCGTTCGTTATATTGCGGAAATCTAAAATGCTTTGCCATATCTCTGAAAAAAAAAGTAGATTAATACTGAACATTAGCTATGACGTAAATATATTAGAAATATGCAAGTATTTATAATCTAAAACTGTGAAAACATGACAATAATATGAGAAAATTAAACTTTTATGATACATTTTCAAAGTATCTGTTACATTACTGAATACTTTAAAAAATGTGTTACATTAAAATGTTAATATTTATTATTAAATTTTAAATTTAATAATACTGCACACAACTACAGTAACGATTTATATACATTTTAAAATATTCAAACAAAACCGATCTTCTATTGTCACTCTACATTGATTTGTGTTGGGCAAAACTCCGCGTAGCATTAATGTAATTATGTATTTGGGACATTTTTAAAATAAGTCAAATTATTACTTTTTCTATAAAACTTATCCTCCTTATTAACAGAAAAATATTTTTTTAAGAAAGTATTTTTAGAAAAGAAAATTTTGAATACTTACAGGCAACAATTCCTGGTCTGAGATGATTGTAAGCAAATTGATGAAAAAGAAATAAAATAACCAGATTTTGAAAAATGACAACATGCTTTAAAAAGAGCCAAAATATGACATTATATAACCATTGAAAAAGTACATACTCCTAACCAGATTAAGTGAAATGACAATTATTTTAAGTGTGCGATGGAAGTAACATAAAGGAAAAGAAATTTGACATGTCATAAATATTCGGACCCTACTAATAGACCAAGGGTAGCGTTATAACATTTTTTATTTTATTCTTTTACGTTTTGACAACGATGTGAAAGTATGCACTTTCTATATACTAAACAGGGATGCATAGCTATACCCACGGAGGATATCACAGGATTATTTTTTGCAGAGACTCTTCTGAAGTACTGATTAATTTCTAAAAGCCTCCATATTGAAATGGTTTGGTTCGAGAGAGAAGAATATCTCCTCCATGTAATGCTTCTTTTAATGTTCAATAAGTACAGGGGTATTTTTCTCAATAAATGCCTGAATTACACCGGTCTGGAAAACATACTTTAAGCCACATTAAACTCACCATTTGGAAGAAAAGAATTTACACGTATTACAAAAATTAAATGCGGAATGAAATGATGTGTTGCGATAATTAACACTTTACTGCAGGATAGCTAAATACAGCAGCGTTGTTGAGAATTTGTGCAGTTGATATAAGCAGTTCATCTCTTAGAATATATTTCAGTAGCATGAGTATTGATCATATTGCTATTTTAGATAATTTAAACATTTTGGATATCATGCTCTTAAATAGACCATTATCTTAACAAAACCATTGAAATCATACAGTCACTCCAGACATTAATAACTTGCCAGTACTGTATTGTCTATACGAAACAAAAGATTTTTCTCACAATAAAATTGGATAGTAGGTGATGTTGTATCATTTGTCATGACCTCTTTACAAATTAAAATCGCAAAGTAAGAATTAAATAATTATTTGAGAGTTACCATTAGATAATATGAAATAATTTAGAACATTTTAAGTGTATTATTTATTTATTTTCATTTAACTAAATTTTTGAAATTGTCATTTTAAAACATTTTAGTAAAATTGAAGCGAAATTAAACGATACAATTAGTAATAATTGGTGGAAAAACACGAAAAATGTTTTTACCGCAATATATATATATATACATACCATACATACATACATATATACATACATACATACATACATACATACATGCATGCATGCATTCATACATACATACATACATACATACATACATACATACATACATACATACATACATACATACATACATACATACATACAAGCATACATACATACACCTAGTAATGTATCTAGTGAACAGTTTTGAAATTGCTTAATATCTTAACTAAAACATTCCATTCTCATTTCTGTTCAGGTATAATGAATAATTCTGCTCCCTAGAAAACTGTTGGGACTTGCTCCATTGCGTTTTTTTGTCATGTTCAGTGTTTTGTTTTATTTCCAGTTTCTCAACATATCTCCCATTTGCTGTATGTTCACTATAACAGCTATTCTTTAAAGGCAAGATGAATTTATTACCAAAGTCTTTTTCAAAGATGGGAACCTTAGCACAGAGTAGTTTCCGTCCTTTTAGCAGATGTGCTGGCTGAAGTCTTTGACGACGAAACGACCTACAGCATCGGGACTACCTGGAGAGCAAGAGTGCAAGACATTAAAATGCCAACTTTAAAGTGTCATGACGGCCGGATTGAGGAACCCCAACTCACTTTTGCCCAATTTCCGAATTATTTAATTCATTATACTCAAATATTGGCACGATACACCCAATAGAGTACTCGCCTCCAGTATATTCTCCTATAATTCTGCTGAACATAGTCAGCGATTCTGTTTGTCACCATAAGTCGGTGACTGCGGTTGTGTTGCTATGCTCACAACTTGTAATTATTTATATCCCTGGCTTCAGCTCGTGCCAATATCCATAATAGACATGGCCTATGAATTCTGCTTTCAATAATCTTCCACACTGTAGAAGTCTTCAGGTAATTTCTTCTTCTAATCATAAGTCAGTTGTCTACAATGATGTTTGCATTTGCATGACACCTGTAATATAAATGAGTTAATCGAAATACTTTTACCCTGCACAAAATTCCTTTCTTTGTTAGCACTTAATGCTTAAATTGTAATAGGAGGATTATTTTAAAAGGCAGGTTTTTTTATTTGGTTTATTTACGGACGCTCTTTAACATTTCAGGTCATCAGCGTCTTATTCAATTCAGGGCGTAAAACGGCAGATAAATTTTGCTCAGAGGCCTCTTCTTTCAGGCTTGAGGTTCTTTTTCCTGCCGTAAATGTACGACACGGAACCCACTGCTTTACTTCCCTTCCAAAGGAAGTCATACTTAGGATTTTTATGCCCGAAAAAAAAATCCATCGGTACTGGTCGGGATTGAATCCACAATCTTGGGCCTACGAGTTAAGTATGGCTACCATTACACCACCAGGACCGCGACACACATGGGGAGCGGAGGATAGTTGGAAGGAGATGGATAAAATACTCAATATGTTTTGTAAAATTACGTTAGGCATCCCATAAGTGCACCCAATGTGGTTCCCCGTTGGAAATGGGAAAGATAAGTGTAAGGGGTTGTTGACGGAGTCAGCATCCACTCTAAGAGAAGCTAGTTGTGTAGGGAAAGTGGAATATGAATGGGATGGGGAGGAAGGGATAGTTTGCCAGGTGGATTTAGGAAAATGATTAGAACCAGACTCGAGGATATAGACAGATAAACTTTGTATACGAATATAAGAGAGAAACGTTCCTTACTTCTAATCCAAGAATCAAAAGAGTATGAATGACGGTTATATTGATAAATATAATAAGAAAGAGAGGGAGGGGTTAACATGATTTATTTATTTATTTTTAATTGTGTTTAACGCCCGTTTTTACTACCGAGGCACCACAGGAGATGTACACTGATGATACATAAAATGAAATATAGGGAAAGGATTTCTTTAAGTAAGGAAACGTTCCAGACCTAAGTTTAGGGTACCTCCCCGGCATTTGCCTATTATGAGGACAGAGGAAAACCTGGGAAAAACCTCAGTCAGGGAGGACGGTACTGGCGGGATTCGAACCCAAGACCTCCCGCTCACCAGTCCGCGCCTTAATGAACATGACTTAGATCAGGAGTATGAAGACTAAAGAAATCTGAAACAGAGTGTATGTCCAATGTGTAGAAGTAATGAAAATGTCATTCAAACCCTGTCCATAAATAAGAGAGTGGAGGAATCAGTTGATCAAAGTAAAATATGATTTAAGATAGCAGCAAAAGAAAATTTTGAACACAATACTTAATGAAGGGATTTAGGGGAATATTTGTTTAAAGTTTAAAATAAATGGGTATGGATGATTAATAAGTAAATGATCTTTCGTTTTAGTGATTTAGATTTATGATATAGATTTATTTAAATTGTGTAATAATCAGAAGTATAGATTTGTATTGTGGATTTATGTTTTAAAATGTTAATTGTTGTAATCATGTCAGACTTTCATGGCCTGGGGGAGAGTGAGGACTGAAACCAAAAGGTGAAGATTGTAATTATTTAGTACTTGAATAATAATAATAATAATAATAGTAATAGTAATAATAATAGTAATATAATAGCAATAATAATAGTAATAATAATAGTAATAATAATAGTAATAATAATATTATAATAATAGTAATAATAGTAATAATAATAATAATAGTAATAATAGTAATAGTAATAATAGTAATAATAATAGTAATAATAATAATAGTAATAATAATAGTAATAATAGTAATATAATAATAATAATAATACAGTTTCAGGAAAAATATTTAGCACACCTTCAGCCATTGACCTTACGCTTTTTTTTTGGAAAAAAAATATTTTTATCTGTATTATATTCTTCATTTATCTAAATGTATCCAATTAGAGTTGTAAAGAATTAGTATCTCTTCAATGACTTCGCGAAATGGCTAATACACTTATCAGCATTAATATGTCAAGTTCCTCTTCTTCAAAATTACCAAGAGTCTGAGTATGACTTAAAAAAAGAAAGGTTGAAGTAAAAAAATAAATAAACGCTATCGTGTGTGTGTGTGTGTGTGTGTGGAATGACTTGTCGTGGTAGTGGGGAATTAAATCCCTTCAGTCTTGACAACCAGACCTGCCGACAAGGCATTCCCTAATCCTTACCAACCCGCCGTCCTTCCACGTTGAACACGAAAATATTTATGTTAATAATATCATATAAGATGGCTTCAAACACGATTGGCTCCTAGTTTTTGCCCGCTACTTTGGTGCTGAAAAAGAACGAAACAAAATAAGAACATAAGAACAGGTTCATTACGAAAAAACTGCGTCTTCATTACTAATGAAATTCGGGCGAAAATGCCTAACAAAGCAGATTACTGGGTTTCTGTCAGAAACGCTCTCATAACATTATAATATCCTCACTTTGAAAGCTTTAGAGCAAGTATCAGTAATAGATAGTCTTTCTTCAGGAAAGGTCAAAAACAACTTATTCAATTGGTTTAGACATGTACTACAAGTGACGAAATTAATACACTTTTGTTGTTATTATTACTTTTGACAGTGTAATAATTGCTCAGAATGTAAACTTTCAAAGGACATTTTTATGAATATAGTTTTATGAGTGATATTAATGATGACCAATTTTTCTTTTATTCTTTTAATTGTAAAGTACACGGTATTTCACGATAGAGACGCCCACGACTGACGTACCGGCCAGTCACAGCAATAGCTTCCGATGAATAGGATATAATATTCTCGCAACGGATTCAAATTCTCAAGATTACAGTACAATTACAATGAAAATAAGCATGCACCTTGAGACAGGAGAGTTAAAACTGTTCAAAAATTTCATCTAAATATTTCTGACATCGTTTAAGGAAATTTTCATTGACACGCATCAGTTCATATGCCAAAATGAGTAAATTTTTGTCTAACAATTTCTTTTGGTTCTTCATATGGGTAGGGATTTGTTCTATACATGCTATTTTTTAAGATTCTCCAGTTGAATTAAATCAGTGAATTATAGATCAGACTTCTCAGATTTTTGTTTCCAGTTATTGCAAGGCAGCAGGTACGAGGGTAGGTCCATAAGTTTCCGGCATCGCCGATAAGGATTATCGCCTTCACAAAACCCTTATCTGGCATCATACCTTATCTGTTAAGTAATAATTCCAGCATTAACTTCCGCTCCGCTGTGTTCAGTTGTTCAGATATAGTTGCATAAAGAAGGCTATGTGTAGAAGATTGTGACATGTTCAAAATGGAGTTTCGAGTTGTTATTAAGTTGTTCACAAAATAAGGACTTAATTCAATGAAATTAAACAGCGATTGGACGGTGTATATAGGGAAGCATCCCCCTCATATTCTACCGTAAAAGAATGGGCCAAACTTTTTCGAATGGGTCGAGAAAGCATTGAAGACGAAGAGCGTGTAGGTTGCCCTTGGAGGTGCTCACTCCTGAAAACATCGCTCTGTGGAAGGAGAAATTATGAGAGACTGGCGGCTCAAAGTTACAGAAATAGCAGCAAGGTTGGGCCTTTCAAAAACAACAGTCCTTCGAATTATTCATGAACATTTAAACATGAATAAGGTAAGTGCAAGATAGGTACCTAGACTTCTTTCCTCAGTCCAAAAGCAGCAACGAGTCATCTGTTGTCAGGCATTTTTGGAGCTCTGCCATGGCAATGAGAGAGAAGTTCTGCAAACTGTTGTTACAGGAGATGAAACTATGATCCTCTACTATGATCCCTTGTCCAAAAGAGAATCAATGGAGTGGCGTAAACCTGGCGAAGCACCGCCTCTAAAGGCTAAGGTCACTCAATCGACCAAGATCATGGCCACAATCTTTTGAGATTGTGAAGGAATACTCTCCATTGACTTCAAGGAGAGGAACACCACAGTAAATGGAGAGTACTTTGCTGGCCTACTGCACAGACTACGTGCTTACATCAAAGATAAAAGGCGAGGAAAGCTGAGTGGTGATGTGCGCCTTCTTTATGACAACGCGTCTGTGCACACAGCTCTTGTTGCAAAGGAAGATATGAAGAAATATGGCTTCAAAGAGATAGACCATCAACCCTACAGTCCAGAAATAGCTCCCAGTGACTATTCCCTAAAACTTAAGAAGGATCTTCGAGGAAGCAACTTTAAGTGTGACGAAGAAGTGATGGATGCTGTTTATGCTCATTTTGCAGATAAGATTTCTGACTATTTTTGGAGGGGGAAAATTGAAATGTTAATTCCAAGATGTGAGAAGTGTATTGCAATAAAGGGTAAATATGTTGCAAAGTGAAATATAGTTTTTGTCTTTATCTACCTAGAAAATTGTTAGGCTGGAAACATAGACCTACCCTCGTAACTACAGCTGAAATTACCTTGAGCTTGCCATAACAAGCGTATTGAAACACTTGGCTGTTAGCGGAATGTTTTTTAGGATGGTCGTTCTTGTTCAAGGGCAAGTCAATATGGTAATAAAGGTTCTACCATGTATTGAATGACATGTTGTTTCATAGTGTAAGAAACTTCTGTAGCGCTGGGGTATTCGCACTGATCAAAGAAACCATTTTAATGCAAGCGGTTTGTATCTGATTATTCTCTTTTATGTTTTGAATAATATGTGTCTTCAATTGTTTCTATCCTTAAGCTATGTTCTTAGTTTATGTTGTAATAAACAGGACTTTCTTACGTTTGTTTTTATTTTTGTGCATTACAAATTATCTGTGCATTCTTTCAATACTCGTTGTTTCTTGGACAAAATTATTATTAACAAATAGTACTATTATATTTTGTTATTATATTTAAGGTGGGTATAATGAAATTAAATTACCTGAGTTCTCTTTATTGAATTTTCAATTAAAGACGTAAATGAAAGAAAATACCAGCTGCATTTTCAAATCAGCGCTTGCATCTTCCAATGTTAGCAAAAGATTTCCTGTTGAAACTGCTGAAGGTCAAACTAAACCATATTCAGTTGACAACAATATCAGACAAACAAACAAAAAAGATATTGATGTCATCGTAAATGTTACGACATCTCAACCAAATTGGAAGAACAACAAAAAGTGCCGACTACGGCGAACATGGTAATTACATGTTTTGCAATAAAAAGTCCACGTTCAGATAGTGTGCGAAAGAAAAAGTATGATAAATAGATTAACGTCCATTTTGTCTTGAGCTTTATGAAGCGTCCTATCAATCCAAAGATGCTGACAAGGCAACAGTCAGCTATGAAGCGGAAGTGACGTATGACGACAGTAATTCTGATTTAGGTATAATTGTGGTTGAAGGCAACTTTAGTTGAGTGTTACATTCGCAGTGTTTCAAATGAATATCGAGACTGTGCTTTGCGCATTCTGATCTGCACATTTCTTTCTGACGCAAATGCCCTATCATTTGTTTCAGTGTTTGTTCACTAGCACAAGATCCGAGTAACATAACTCCATTTTCAAGTTACTATGGGATTGCCTCCAAAAATGGTAGCCCTGTCGAAACACAACTCTGTTGAATTGAGGCGGGTGCCAGGTCACAGAGGAGGACAGGGAATGAAGCAGCGAATAAACTGGTCAAGAAAGGAGCATAGGACCGGAATTAGCCTGTGGAGTTGGTAGGTCCACAGTAAGGACAGCAATTAAATTATGGGCCAGAGAGAAACATAAAATACGATGATCTAGTTACCCAGGACAAGCTCTTGGGAAATGCCTTGTCAGTGGGTCTAATCCCACGCTCACCAGAACGCTCCTGATGTTGGGAAGGAGAGTACTAGGATTAATTACTGGACATGGTTAATTTAGGAAACATCTCCAGAAAATCGGACTCTTCCAGGAAGAGCCCATATGTAGACTTTGTGGCCAATCTCACGAGACTGCGAAGCATTTGCACCTCAGTGTGAAACTCTGGAGAGAAAATGATATCACCTCTTCGGTCCACAACCATATCTCAATATGGATGATCCCCTTATAGGAAATAAGGTCTTGGATCTCATCAAGAACACAGAATTTGGAACACTATAAGGGACTTTGGGGTGCATAAAAGCCTATGGCTGAGGTGCGGGAGTTTTTCAAAACTCTCTCCAATACCTACGCCGATACAATAACTAATATTACTCTATGATAGTACATCGAACTATGCTGAAGAGTGCTCAAAATAGTAAAATGCTCATTGAGGGAGAACGAAATGAGAGTTTAACATGTGTTTGTTTTTGGGCAGCCTTACAAACGTAAGCATAATATTATAGCAGCTGTAGGAAGGCAGCCATACAACAAACAAGCTTCTTGTTGACGACTGACGCTTCTCTCTATGTCAATTACGGCATCTTTACTAAGGTTTCTTTGGATGGCTTCAAGAAACTAATCTCATCATTTCAGGCAGTTATTCCTTTGTTCGCTTCGTTGATACCTCATTGAGTATTCAAGGCTTCTAAACATGTCGTAAAAAAAGAACAAAAACGAAACCAAGGAGAATAATGGAGGAAAAAATAAATAAATCTGAGTCACAAATAAATCTCATTCTTTAGGCTAATCGCCACCTGAGCACTCCAAATTAGGTGATGTATTCTTTATACTTATTTAAAATTAAACACAAAATCCACTGCATTACATGACAGAGTTCATCCATTATTGTGGTTGACGACAGTGACCAAAAACTCTGGCCTCATATGTCAGTGTCATCAAAACATTGGTTTGAAACTGTACTCAAAGTGTTTGAAGGTTTCTTTATTATGTTCCAAGGGCTTTTCATAAGCTACACGATATTTTCTGCAATGTAAACATTTATTTTAAACTTCCTCCTGCAATGAAATTAGTTAGGCAAACTTCAGAATGCAATATTAAACATCCATAATTGAACATCTTTTTCTACTATGGCCATGGTAGTTTTTTATGATTTAAGACATGGTCTTTTAATTTCCATGCCGTACCTATATAAAAACCTGAAAAACTGGCAGATTGAATGAATCGCCAAGCGGAAAAAAATTAAACAAAGGTAGTAAAACACTAAATTTGAATCTCTAGAAGTTGTGCAGAAGAGAAATAAAAAGATGTGACAGGGAAAGAAAAGAGATAATTCCTATTGCAATTATTTAACTTACTTCAATATGATCAGACAGAAAGTTTAGGAACAGTATAGAAGAATAGAAACCAAAGTAATTTTTTATGAAATTTAGAATTTTTACATTGTAGGATTCTAGTAATTACAAAAATTACAAATAAAATTTCGAGAAATTCTTTAAAAATTCATATTGAAATAAAGGTTTATAAATGAGGAAAAGCTCCAAGGCATTGGTAATGTGTGATAAAATAGTAACTAAAAATTCAAGATATTTTTAAAATTTAAAAATATAAGATATTATTTAAATAGTGGCTATTCCAGTTATCTACATTTAAAACATTATTTTCTATTTTGGTTTTCAGCAGGTTCTATTATTCATACAAGATCAAAGATAGACTCTAAAACAGATAAATCTAGTGATGCCAGCAAACACATTATGTACTTTTTTGTCCAATGTGGCTCATTTTCTCATGAACTAGGGGCATGGCGGTATTGTAAGGGACCTCTGAGGCCGGAACGCCTGTAATGCGCCGCTACACGTACCAGTGGAGAGGTTATAAGGTTTTGGAGTACTAGGTGGGTCCTTAAACCTATGGGTACCTAAGCGTAATCCATATGAATTAAATGAATAAACGAAAGGTCAAATAAATCCGGAGCCCTTGTAGCCATAAAGCTATTAGGCATTTTCCTAATTCTTGGGGTAAGGAAATTTAACCCAGTACCTACAAATAGTCACCAGAGCGCGGCATTCAAGCATTTATTTTGGTTAAAGTAGGCAGGCAAAAAGGCACTTAAAATCCTGAAAATATGTAGTAATATAATTAAATTAAGTATTTATTAGCAGTGAAAACACAGAGTAATATTACTTATTATTAAGGAAAATAAGAATTTAAGGGGCTTAATACTTTCTTTAACACATAATTAAAGTACTTAAGCTTACTTTTCTTGATTACAAGCAACAAGAAGATGTTTTTCAAGGCATAGTCAGAGAGAACATTTTTTATCTTAGGAAAACAACGTTTAATTCCAATGAAGTGATTGGAGCACATTTAAAGCAAGCTATTTCGAAAAGATTCATACTTGGTACAACAGAACATTCACTTTCAGGACATCATGGAAATAATGATCAACACAAGGTAAAGTAGTTTTGAATAGTCCTGGCGAATGAGCAAACTATTCTTATGGTTTCTGGTCAGTTCATTTCCTGTTTACGTATTTTTAAAAGAATAAAGCTATTATCTCTTACTTCCGTACTGAACACATTATAGGAACGGTTTGTTTCACACTGTACCGCTCTCATCTTTCTCGCTTGTAAGTGGCACCCTCGGTATATTTGGTGATTCGTTTGAGTATAGATAAAATGAAAACGCTGTAAAATATTTATTACAAAATGTTACATTTTGAAAATTGGTGTGAAAGATAGGAGATTTCTCAGAACATGGCCTCCGTTGCCCTCTGCACAACTCATAACGGTGATGCCATTCAGACCACGTTCGTTTAACATTAGAGGGGCGATTTTTTGGAAAGTCTGAGTAATTTTTAATTTCAGATCATTAATGTTCCTGGGTTTCTGTGAATAGACAGTGTCTTTAACAAAATCCCACATGAAGAAGTTCAGTAGGGGCCAGATATGGAGAGTTTGGGGCCTAAGAAAGTGGTCTGTCACGACCTCACCACTTACGATTGAAAATGGTGTATTTACAAAATGCTCCCATGCCCAGTGAGGGGGTGCACCCTTTCTGGAATACAATGTTCATATTGTTGTCTTCATCAAGTTGTGGCAACAGAAAAACCTTCAACTTATCCAAATAAGATTCATAACGCTCGCTCTTGATTTGTAGTAGCCATTTTAATCATTTGCGATTTTCATTTGTCATTATACGTGGTTGATTTTCATTCTTGCCATGTAAGGAAACTCCCATGTTTTAAGCAAAATATTACCAGCAAGAAACGTCTCCTACTATCATGGGGAATGGAGTCGATCTTGAATATATTGGTGTAAAGCAATAAAGCATCCAAGAGCCCAAATTTTAGTGAGCTGTAGAATTTCGTGCTTTTAGATAATGTATAAAGTGTTATAAAAAACATTAATTTTTGTTATGTGTTTGCACGTGTGGATTCGTGAGATTTAAATCACTTACTGACTGTACATTTAATACAAATGAACCTTTTTTGTTACTGAAGACACTCGGTCCTGGCGGTGTAGTGACATCATACGTGCCTTCTAAACCCAAGATTGCGGGTTCAAACCCGGCCAGGAGCGATGGATTTTTTCAGGCGTAAAAATCCTAAGTATAAGGGAAGTAAAGCCAGGTCGTACATTTACGGCACGAAAAAGAACGTTAAGCCTGAAACAAGAGACATCTGAGCAAAATTTACCGGCCGTTTCACCCTCTGAATTGAATGGGACTGATGACCTGAGATGTTAAAGAACGTCCGTAAATAAAACAAAATCACTCACTCGTTATTGAAGACCTCGCATTACCCCCTCCAGTCCATGTGTGCAGTCTATAGTACCAAATACACCACCAACAAACCTAACTCTAAATTTTTTTTTTCAGTCGCAATCTTCTGTGAAAAATTCGTCATCCAGTTCTTCAAATATACCACAGATGTCGCGTACAACTCTTTCATTATTTGTAGATGTAGAAAATATAATATAACCTTATAATCGTAAGCACCATTTCGAAAACAAAACCGCGGTGACTTTCACTTTACCCCCATTGACGAGCAGTTAACATTTTACACATGCCCGTACCAGCTGAACCTTTCTGCAGTCGGCACTCCCGAACGGTAGAGGAGAAAGCTTTCTGACTACGATAAGATATAGAGTGTTACTATGGATTAATATTACTTTTCTTTTATGTACTCTTACTTTTATGTTAAACTTAAACTAAACTAACTTAACGTATGAAAAAGTAACATTTATTCGATTAAGACTAGTGTAGTAAAATTATAAAAATTAAAAAAAAAAAAAAATGGTAACCAGTTATAAAACGTTATTATGCAGTAATATAATTTTTATGCTATATTATTTTTTTGCTAAACTTAAACTAAACTACCCTAACCTAACGTATGGATTATTGTTTTTTATATTCTATTATTTTCTTTCTTAAACTTAAACTAAACTAATCTAACCTAACATATAAAAAGTAACATTTCTTTTTTGAATGATGTTTAACGCCCTTTTTACTACTGAGGCACCACAGGCGGTGAACACTGATGATACATGAGATTTTTTTTTTTGATTGGTTTATTTATGGACGCTCTTTAACAGCTCAGGTCATCAGCGTCCCATTCAACTCAGGGCGTGAAACGGCCGACAAATTTTGCTCAGAGGCCTCTCTTTCAGACTTGAGGTTCTTTTTCGTGGCGTAAATGTACGACAAGGGACCCACGGCTTTACTTCTCTTCCGAAGGAAGCCATACTTAGGATTTTTACGCCCGGAAAAATCCATCGGTCTTGGCCGGGTTGGAACCCGCGATCTTGGGTTTAGGAGGCAAGTATGGTAACCACTACACTAATATATATATATATATATATATATATAATTAATAGAGTAATAAAAACTTCTAAAAAGCATAAAAACTCATAAAAAACACTCAGAGTGCAATATAAAAAGGTTCACATAAAATTTCACACTAAAAACCGTAAAATTGAACACTGAAATCACACTATATTTCGAGCTTGGCTCTTGGTCACGTGATGAAAATGAACTGTTCATGAGATGAAATGATATATTGGGAAAGGATTTTTGTAAGGAAGAAAACGTTCGGGGCCTTAGTTTACGGTACCTCCCCAACTACATTTATGAGGACTGAGGAAAACCTGGAAAAACCTCAGTCAGGGAGAACGCTACTGGCGGGATTCGAACCCCAGATCTCCCGCTCACGAGTCCGTGCCTTAACAACCTCGGCCACCCATGGCACTGTTATTATGGAGTAATATATTTTTGTGTTCTATTATGTTTATAAACTAACCTAATCTATGAAAAAAGTAACATTTATTCAATTCAAATAGGTTAGAAATATTTTAAGATAAAAAAAATTAAAATGTATTCTGAAAAGAAAAAAGATTACACGTAAGGGGAAAAAATACATATACCTATGGAGAATCGAACCCACGACCTTCATAGCATTATCTCGACGCTCTAACCTACTGAAATAACAGAGCTTCATGCTTAACTTGGAAATTATTTGCCTAAAGCAATTGCTGCTACTAAAATCTTTCGTTCATCCCTAGAAACTTACACAAGGCCACGAGTGGCTGAGGTCTTTAAAGCGCGGACTTGTGAGTGGGAGATATGGGGTTCGAATCCCACCAGGACCGCCCTTCCTGACTGAGGTTTTCCTCAGTCCTCATAAATGGCAAAACCCGGGCAGGTACCCTAAACTTACGCCTGGCACGTTTCCTGTCTTAAAAAATCTTTTCCAGTATATCATTTCATCTCATGTATCACCAGTGTCCACCGTCTGTGGTGCCTCAGTAGTAAAAACGGGCGTTAAACACCATTCAAAAAAAAGTTACCCCTTACTATTCAGTCCACATCCTACAGACATCCGTGTAGAACAATGCAGCCAACGCGACAATAAATAACACACAAACACAAAAAAGTAAACAATGACCGCGCTAAAGTATGTGCAAAGTCGAAACCAAGCTTGGTGCAACAGAAATATAAGTTAATAACTTTACCTGAAAACCGAGTTAGGTGCACACGTAACTAGATTATATTGTGTGTCATTTAGCCTTGCAGCATTTTCAAACTTAAATTACAGTTCCCCTATGATTTGTAAATCACTCCTTCACGTTTCAGATTATCTTTTTCAGGGAAAGAAGGTCTAATTTTAAAATAATGTAAATAATCAGGAAAGCGCTTATTTCCCTCTTTTTCTAAACGAAATTTCATAAAACGTGCTCTGAATATAGGAATAATCAAAACAAAGTCTAAATATTTTCTTATGCTTTGGTGGCGGGTCGTTGGTCCTGGTGATGTAGTGGTAAACATACATTCTAAACCCAAGATCGCGGGTTCAAACCCGGCCAGGATTGATGGATTTTTTCGGGCGTAAAAATCATAAGTATGATTTCCTTCGGAAGGAAAGCAAAGCCGCGGGTCACGTGTGTACATTTACGGCACAAAAAAGAACCTCAAGCCTGAAAGAACTGGCATTTGAGCAAAATTTGTCGGCCGTTTCACGCCCTGAGTTGAATGAGATGCTGATGACCTGAGATGTTAAAGAGCGTCCATAAATAAAACAAATCAACAAACAACAACACCTTTGGTGGCGTTGATTTACCATAGTACATGCGAGTATCTATGGTTTACAGAAAAATTGAAATATCTGTTTATTATCTTTCGTCGGTCTGGGTAATGCATTCTTCTCTGGACCCAAGTTTCGTGGGTTCATACCTGGACAAAATCAACAAGAACTTCATATTTAGGAATGGGGGGGGGGCATCCCTGGATTTAGTTAGAGCACACTTTATATCCAAGTAATATCTTAAGTTGAACAAGATGGCATTTGAGGCTAACCACCAACCATTTGACTTCTATAGCTGCTAAGTGTAACTAAATTTAAACAATTTACAAGATCTGTCAGGCACGGAAGACCTAATCCTCGTGAGCTGGCGTTGATTAATTTTTGTACGGCTTTATTGAAAGTACCTAAACTATTTGTAACAGCAACGCAACTGTAGCTAATAAGTTTAAAATGTGCTTTACTTGTCATTAAGGTAGCGTGGCCGAGCGGTCTAAGGCGCTGGTTTAAGGCACCAGTCTCTTCGGAGGCGTGGGTTCGAATCCCACCGCTGCCAGAAACTTTTTCACTGGATGATTAGAACGTTTCCAGACAGTTAAAAATTAGGCATAATAAAATGTATATTCAAGAAAGAGATAAAAACATAACATTAACTTCCATTTTTGGCAAACTCTTTGAAATGATTTTGTAATAAAGGTTAGTAAATTTCCTAAACAAGTATGATGTACTAAATAGATAACAACATGATTTTAGAAAGGGATTTTCTGCTGTAACAGCAAATCAGACTTTGTTCATCAAATTTTTGACAATCTTGATAACGGTTTTAAAACTGCTCGAATATTCTTAGATTTGAGTAAGGCGTTTGGCTATGTCTCTCACGAGAGACTGATAAATAATTTGGAACTTTCTGGAATTAGAGGTAAAATGTGTAAAATGTTATAGCCACATTTCAGCAATAGGAAGATAGTGACAGAAATGATTTATAAAGGAATTAAAAATAAAAATAAAATGTACGTCAGAACCTAAATTGGTAACTGCCACAGGGTTCAACTTTTGGGATCCTTGCTCTTTCTGATATGTGTTAACGATTTTACAGAAATCCACAACAAGCAAACTAGTATCCTAAACCGACGATAATTCAATTGTATGCTGCCTTTAAAAACAGGATTTGATTATTTACATGATACGAATTTAAAGGTCAGTCCTAACAAAAGTTAAGTTAATGGTTTGATCATTGTATAGGGAGCACGGTGTAACTACATTAAATATTACAAAAATTGGAAAAGTAGATTGTTACAATTTTTTAGAATATATGTATAGACTATAAATTGTTCTGGAACCCACAGGTAGAGTTTATATGTAAAAAGATTAGTTTTCGTATACTTTAATGCATCAGTTGTAAAAAAAAACTGTATACTATGGAACCATGTATGAAATTTTATCTTATGGCATCGAATTATGGAGAAGTTGTAGTATAAATATCACTGTTAGTACAAGAGAGATGTTTAAGGTGTATATTATATAGCCAAGAGTCTCCTGTAGGGGCATTGTTAAAATTAACAGGCTATTTAAAATTGTTGGATTGTTTATGCATAGACTTATACTAATTTAAATTTCAAAACAGCTTAACCAAAGGTCATCTCTACTCTTATAACACAAGAGGAAAAGATAATTACCGCGAATAATATTAAACTTGAAATCAACAGACAAAAAGTCTAAAATTAAAGGATTGATAATGTATAACAAATTATATATATATTGTAAAGGAACTAAATTTAAGCTTAATTTCAAGAGCTATTTAATTGATAAATGTATTTATAGTCTGAGTGAATTTTAAATTATTGTAAATATAAAAAAAAATGTATCGAAGTTTATTGGCAGTAAATAAATAAACAAATTATTATTATTATTATTATTATTATTATTATTATTATTATTATTATCTACCAGAATTAGACCCAAAGGCTAGTTCAGACATCAAGAACCATCTCCTTTCATGCCGTAATACTTACCTATCGTTTTCCCTAAAATATAGTGGGCCATCTTTCCATTTATTTTTTGTATTTGTTCATGACTTTTAATTTATCTTCCAGTTTTTTTAAATCCCACCTTACAGTGCCACATATCATACAGAATAGTTCTAACTGAGAGTATAATGCATAATTTTTAATACCTATGTAGTATTCTACAATCGCAGTATTTAAAATTGGGCACTTGTACTGTTTTCCTTTTCCATTTAGGTGGTATTTTAAATTGGACAACGTTTTTAAATGTATTGTAACTTTTTTCCTTTTCATTTTCACCAAAAACTACCTGGTTGTTATTAAGCCATAATTATTTTCTCAATGTCACTAATGTCCATAGCGAGAATGTAGCCGACTTCTCAGGTTGAAATGCCTGGAAGGTGCGGCTAAGGTATCTCAAGAATAGCTGCCGATGGATGGTACGTGATAATTTGGGAATTATCTCAGAGTACATTTTGACCTAAGTTTCTTAGCCTCAAGACCTGAGGGTAAACCCTTGAAAAAGTCCCAGTCAGGAAATTGACCCAATCAGGAATCGAGCCCGAGCTCGCAGCGTAGGAAGCACAAATGTACCCATAAATTTATAGCTCGTTAATACGAGGTCGGTGGAAAAGTTCTTGACCTTGTAATTTGCAGGATTGTATTGGCTGTTTAAGTTGGTACACCCGTTTTACACCTGAAATATGAAGTCATTGAATCAAATAGTTTATTTATTACAGCTTTCTAAAGCAGACGTGTTGTGGATATTCCATAAAATTGATAAAATTTCAGTGATGAAGTTCTATGTAAAATATCTTTTAACCTCAAAGACAATTCCTAACAAACTTATGAAAGTTTATGAAAACTCTTCTCCTTTATTTTCAATGATGTAAAAAATGAGCCGATGAATTTAATAATGACCATACCAACCTTGAAGGTGATCCAGTGAAGGAAGTTCAAAAGGAACAACAGCAGAATTCTTTGAAAAATTGCTAACAGCTGATCAAAAGTCATTCATATTAGAAAATCGTTTTAACAGCAACCGAACTGACTTAGCACCACATGTCAGAAGCGAAACTGCAGTCAAAACAATTGACAGAAGCCAGTTGTTCAGCTCCAAAAAAGACAAAGAAGGTTCTATCTGCAGGAAAGCTTATGGCACAAATCTTTTGAGACACTAAAGAAATTTTACTAATTCATTACCATCAGTAGGATAAAATCACAATTGGAGAGAACCATTTCAATTCTTTTAACCAACTAAATTAAAAAACATGTCAGAAAAGACCCAGTTATGCATTATTTTTTTCCGTCAATACAAAGCATCTGCTCACAAAAGTGTGTTCGCGATGATAAAATGGAGACATTTAAAGTATGACTTTATTAGAGTATATAACATCTTACCGATACTTCTATGTGTTTCCAAAGTTCAAACACTTTCATCAAATCAAGAGGTGATTGCAGTTTTAGAGAAATGTTTTGCACGCCTTTAGAAAATCCACTTTAGAAATAGGATAATGCATCAAAGCACAGCTAAAATATTATGTATTTACCACATGGAATGTTACGTTGAAAAATAATGTTCTAATTAAAAACTCGTTCCTTTACTATTAGGCTAAGAACTTTTCCAACCGCCCTCATATATACTAGAGGTGTTCTAAAAGTTCTCGGCCTGGTTCAGAGATGAGAAAATGGCCAAATTATTATGGCATTTGTTAAATATCGTCATTTAGTTGACGCGCTATACGATTTCAGACACGCGAGTGAAGTCACTTGTTTGTGACGATCGTGTAAACAAACTAGTGTTAACTTTTCTACAAAATGGACAAAACTGAAACACGAGCTGTGATAAAGTTCTTTGTGTTGAAGTGTTCAACCCAAAAGAAATACAAAAGGAGTTAGCTTCTACATTAAAGTATTATTTTTCTTCGTTTAAAAGTGGGTTGCTGAATTTAAGCGTGGTTGTACATCGATGCAAGATGATGAGCACTGAGGGCGTTCCAAAACTGCTACGATCGATGATATTGTGACGAAAATTCACAATGCCATTCTCAACGATCGTCGATTGAAGGTACGCGAATTTGCTAACATTACAAAGACCTCGATAGGCCGTGTCCACTACATTTCATAAAAAGTTTTGAGTATGAGAAAACTTTCAGCTCGATGAGTGCCGCTTTTGTTAACAATGGACCAAAAACACATTTCGCAAGAATGTTTAGACTTGTTCTAACGAGTTTCTTCTACGTTTCATCACATGCCAGAGATGAAGACGAAGGAGCAGTCCAAAGAGTGAGTGACAACAGGTGAAAGTGCAGCAAAGAAAGCAAAAACGGTTCCATCTGCAGGAAGCGTCATGACTACAGTTTTCTGGGATTCTCATGGTGTGTTGCTCGTAAACTATCTCCGGAAAGGTAGAACCATTATCGGAGAGTATTACACTTCACTATTGGAACAACTGAGGATGCTGTTCAGGCTGATCGCCCATACTCTGCGAAAAAGAAAGTCCTCTTTCATCACGATAATGCATCTTCACAAGATCTGGGGTTGTTGCTGCAAAACTGCATGGCTTTCGCTTCCAAGTGCTTCCACATTCGCCATATACATCGGATTTGGCTCCCAGCGATTACTTTTTGTTACCGCACCTGAAGAAATGGCTGAGTGGACGAAGATTCACATCAAATGATGAGGATGAAACTGAGACAGACGCTTATTTTTCACATTTAGACAAATCATATTTTATTGGGGGTATTAATAAGTTGGAAAGTTGTTGGATTAAACGTGTTGATTTACAAAGTGACTGTGTTTAAAAATAAAAAAAATCCTCTTAAATCTTGTGTTTTCTTGGTCAGTTGGAGAACTTTTAGAATCCTCCTCGTAGATTAAACAAAACTAGGAGTATTTGATTAAGGCGTTAGACTTTATTTTTGCTTCCCTAGCGTCATGCTTTTTCAGTGGTAGGTTTAAGAGTACCAAATGTGGATCTTAAAACCTACTAGAGTGGCTGAGTGTTTTCCAAGCGACGAAGAAAACCTTCAAGCTCGTTCAGAAGATTCTGATGAAAGAAAAGGTCTAAGGGAACCAATCCTTTTGCACGTGTCATGCAGGGATTGTTAGGGCTGGAGGAAATGGCAGAGAAAACACACATAATGAGGCTAGGCAATAATATTTTTTGTTGTCCTTCTTTAATCATTGGTACCCAGGAGCTGTCTACCGTTAGCGCGGCATCTTAAATTAATGGTTGTGCACCACGCATGTTGGGGGTGTATTAACTTACATCCCTTTGTCACCCCTTTCCATTCAACCCGCGCTTCTATTGGTGTTATCCTGTCCTTCGTATTTTGGTTCTTTATAATGGCTTATAATACTTTTAACGTCTTCTCGCCTTTGAGCCCAGCCGCCTTGCCTAAGAGACAGAGGTGGTAACCTGAGTAGGATTTGTGTGCCTCTGTGTATGTGAATGCACGTTTGTGTGAGAAAAGGTGACGTGAGCCTTATCAATATTGCCCAAAGTAATAAACGTTTATAATGCCATCCACCTTTTTGTTGCTCCACTGCAGAGGTCACGATCTCAGGGGTTAATTTTTTCTCAGGCATGTCCTTTTTCTTCTTTCAAGGTTATAGTACGACATTTATGCCCAAGAGAAGTAAATTCTGCTCACTGTTACTATAATGTCAATGTTGAGTACAAAAATGTCTATTTTTCAGCACTTTCAAGATAACACCATTTTAAATAAAAATTAAAAAGCTATATGTGCTTTGAAATAAATAAATGAAGTTGTCAAGCAAGGATGTATAGGGTGCATACAGTTTAAACACTGTAAAAAAAGTTATTTCATAAGTTTCTCCACATGGTCTGTGGTGAGACAGAATTCAGAAATGTTTAGTTCAAAGCTATGCAGTCTTTAAATATTTGGATACCATGATAAAATATTACCTACTGTCAAAATAGTGACACGAATAGTGAATCACACTTGTACTTTCATTGACATGTCGTATTTTATCGAAATAAATATTCGCTATTAACAAAAAAGAGCAATGAAAATTCTAGGGAATTCGAAAAATAATAGAACAATGTTGTAAATCAATGCCCCTAGCGGTGAACATTGAAATTATGTTATGCTATACATATAATGTTACGAACCGACGGCTTGCTGCGGCTGAAGTACCGAACGGTGGCGAAAAAAGCCGAGCTCCTCCCGAGTTGTAGATAGAAAGTGTTAGTATGGAGTTATATTAACTTTTTGTTAATGTTCTATTATTTTTTTCTTAAACTTAAACTAACCATACCTAACCTAACCAAAAGTAGCCTTTATTACATTAAGAACAGTGTAGACAAACTATGAAGATTACAAGAGAGAGAAATATGGGAAACTCTGTTGTACAGAAGCAGCCTCGAAGTAACCATATTTCATTTATGACTCTTTTTGATTTGTAGTAAATAATACAAAACATTTCGTCAAGGAAGGGAGAGTTGTGAAAACGACCACTAGCGGTTGACCCGTCACTGTCATTGAGCCTGTATTGGAAGACAAGACAGGTGTGCAAATTTCCATGAAATTTTATATTGCAGCATCGTCTGTTCATAAAATTTGGCTAACTTAAGTGGGAAAGTGGCAGCCAATGGAGACGGAAGACATCACTGCATCTGGAGTGATGTAAATATGAAGATGGGGTGTTTCTTCATGAGTCATTATGATTAAGGCTTGTTTACGAAGATCAAAGAATCTCTTCGAGGCATTCGCTTTCAATCAAGAACTTTAGATCGATCAGTGAGAGAAGGAGATTCAGAAATGCTTCCGATGAATGCTTCATCGTTTTCCAAGGATTTGATTTGAGGACTATATTTGAAGTATGTTTATCAAAAGTAACCTAAATAAATTTAGTTTGGAACATTAACTGTGTTGCCATTACTTTTTAAATGTCCAGTATTTCGGCACTTTTAGAGAAAAAAGTCTTTGGTAATATGCAAAACTCGTATTGTGAAACCAGGGTTATGAAAGTCAGAGTGATAGAAGTTTTTGAGGAACCAAGCATATTATCCTTTATTAAGAAAAATAATTTTATGGTGGGGACATGTTATGCCAACTTAATATTCAAACAGGAGCTGTCTGGATAAGAAAGAGAGAAAGGCCTACACTTAGATGTCGATAAAGGTCTGTGCATGTAGACGAAAGCCGGTTAGAATGAAATGATTTAAAATAATATAGAAGGATCAGCTCTTAATGGGCTGATTAAGAGTCAATTTAAAAACAAAAAGATAAAGAAGGTAACACTCAAATTGTACCAGAAGAAAGAAGCAGAATTAACAGAAGATGAGAATAATGGTAGTCTTTCGGTGGGAAGGAAGCAGCTGAGAGAAGAAGAAGAAGAAGAAGAAGAAGAAGAAGAAGAAGGAGGAGGAGGAGGAGGAGGAGGAGGAGGAGGAGGAGGAAAATATATATAATACATGGAAAAAGTAGAAGAGAAAGAACGAAAGAAAGAAAGAAAAAAGAAAAGCTACAAGTAAAATCACCAACGACCAACCCAAATCTATGATGAATATACAGATAAAAGTTGAAATGAAGGAGAAGCTGAAGGAAAAGAGAACAGAAGGAAACTGCGCTCAAAACACCATGGATATAGCTGCTGCTTGAGACCGGCAGCAACCTCATTCATGTCCAGGTCCTGTTGCATGGAATTCCGGTTGGGTACAGCCCGGATATGCAGCGTCAGCAGAAATGACGATTTTACAATGGAAATCGTATAAAAATTGTAAATTAATTAATTGTAAAAGTAAAGATATCTAAAAGTGCGTTGTTTGAAATGTATGTGAAGTGTAAGAATTTATTGCTACTGTGTATTTTGTTTAGTTATTGTAGTTTCAAAATCAGTAGAATTTAAGTTTTAATTTAAATTGTATTTATAAATGTAAAAGAGGAATAAATATAAAATAAAATGGAGTACTACGTCCTGATATAGAATAAAGTTGTCAGAATATAAGCATTTCAAGATAAAGAAATAAAAATAAAATCTAAATAGACTGGTGCCGCTGATGAATGAGTTATAAACAAGTGATTTCTGATGTATAAGAAAGTTACGACCATTTGTTCAAGACTATTTTCTGGGGTATGTATATGGACTATTAAAAAGTTCATCAAACATGTTAACAACACGACAAATAATGGTAAGTCGCTGATAAGAAATACCTAAATAATTTACAGACTATTTCGGGCTATCCATCTGGAATGATTTTTAGATGTACTATATAAGGAGAAGAAGTCTTTGGCATTCAAATAGGCTTCACCAGCGTCATATACCGTGCGAAAAGAAGGACAGTGGTTGCTGCGTGAATCAGTTCCACACCGAAGTCTTGCCTGTGGAAGTCTTTGTCCTTCAGAAACTTCTTGAGAGGTTCGAACCAATGAAAGTCGCAAGATGTTAGAACAGGGCTGAAGGGTTGTTTTGCATAGGAGAGAGTCGTACAGGTGTTGCAGAAACAAACCCCTGACTGTTCCATATGCGTCTCGATCAGCATTCACGGAGCCCATTGCAAACGCCTTTGCTGACGTCCTCTGAAACATGAGAGCTCAACCCTTCACTGTTGTCTTCCTATCATACACGGCAATTAAATTCGGCAATTATATCACAGCATGTTGAGTCCCTTTTGGCACGGCCAACTGCACCCCCTATCGGGTATGATGATCTAATTGCCTCAACGCTGATTGGTACGCGCATGTGAGCGAGAAATGGGGCCCGGGTGTGTTTTAAATCATCATACCTTTTTTTATATAGGAAAGTTTAATTTTAGCAATAAATAGTGTTATTATTTTCATAGTATTTATTTGCAGTTTTATATAATGTATAATATCATTTGCAAGTCAACTTTAAGTTCCATCGGTCCTGGTGGTGTATACTTGCCTTCTAAACTCAAGATCGCGGGTTCGAACCCGGCCAGGAGCGATGGATTTTTTGGGGCGTAAAAATCCTAAGTATGGCTTCCTTCGGAAGGGAAGTAGAGCCGTGGGTCCCGTGTCGTACATTTACGGCACGATAAAGAACTTCAAGCCTGAAAGAGAGGCCTCTGAGCAAAATTTGTCGGCCGTTTCACGCCCTGAGTTGAATGGGACGCTAATGAGCTGAGATGTTAAATAGCGTCCATAAATAAATCAATCAAAATCACATCAAGTTCCAATATAATTCTCCTCTTTTTGGTGAGAGAGCCCTCAAGAAAAAAGTTGCTTTATAAACCACATGTGCGTGGTGTTTTATACTAGATATATTTTAATAAATTAAACATAATCTTTTACTAAATATGATCTAAATTTAATATACGATTAATTATTTCTAAATTTTCTAAACAACAACAATAATAATAATAATAATAATAATAATAAAAAAGAAACCTGATTTCTTAATTATATTTCATTCAATCTTACAGAAATCAAGTAAAAATATTTAGAGCTACAAAAATAATAAAAATATAAAATAATTATAAAAGGAAAAGTTTAAATTAAATCGTTAAAATTAATTTTTAGTCAATTCCACTAGAGCAAGGAAAGATTATCTTCCATTATTAGAAATTAAAAGAAATTCTTTAGGAATGTATCGGAAAAGTTCTTAGAACTGCCGTTCCACTTAATCAATTATATCGGTGCATATGTTCATCTCTTTTTCTTCGTGTACGTTACGTACATATGTATGAGAGCGAGAGAGAGAGAAAGAGCTAGAGAATTTTTTTTTGTGGTATGTCATCTATCTCGGCCTCACTGCTGTCTCCACCCTCGACGAGTCTATTCAAAATGCTCCTCTGATGGGTTCTACGAACAAGCTAAAGCCTCAAAGGACCCGCCACCGCCGTCAGGCTGTTGCACAACACTGCAACCCTCCATAGGCAATCCCTCTGACATCTCAATGAATAGCGGCAGCTAGATGCATTGCCAGAACCCCTTTAGAATATCTCTCTCCCTTTTCCGCTCACGTACATCCGGGAATTCCAAAAAGTTTTTGGTTCCGACCACAATAAATAACTGTAATTCTATTCATTTTAATAATATACATTATAATAATATAACTTTTTTAAAATTAAATACTAATATGCCCGAAAATAATAATACCAAATACTTTGTAAAAATGCATATAAAATAGCAAACTTTGAATTAATGCCATAGAGTAATTAATTTTAACAAAACATCACCACTAATGGAGAACTATGAATATATATAATACTGACAGATACTACAACCCAGAAAAGCACATTAAATGTTTGTTGTGACAAAATTAACAAATTAAATCTGCTGTAGCTGAAGTTTAAAGAAGTGTGTCCACAAGATATCTGGATTTTGAATTTTCCAAATGGGGTGTGTCACATTTTAAAAAGCTCTGAGCAAAATTTGTAGGCCGTTTCACGCCCTGGTTTGAATGGGACGCTGATGACCTGGGGTGTTAAAGAGCGTTCGTAAATAAACCATATCCTAAAAATGAATGCATTTTTCTTTGGAGTAACGTCCAATTCAACATTAAAAACAAAATACTTTTCAGAAGCGGTAAACTAATGTTATTACAAAGAAATATCATATGAGTGTATAAATTCTAGTACATTTAAGACTGGTATTTACCTTCAGCGGGGCTGAAAGTGTACTTAGAAAGAATGCACGCACCACACACTTTGAGTGTCCAACAATCACTATATCATATGACATATATAAACTCACTCTTTTAAAAGACATCATTAGAATTAAATTGTCTACTTACTTCCTATTCTATAAGTATTTTACACGTGTTCTCTTTTTTAATTTCGCTTCTTCCATTTAGTCTTTCTCTTTTTCTCACTTTATTTTGTATTAGAACGCTAGTTTAGGGACCCTATGATCTTCCATCATTAATATGTGGTTATTAATATTTTTATAACACTTTTTATTGGATACTAGTTCGATTCTTGTCTTATTTTCTCATACTATTTAGTCTGTCCTGTACACGCTTTTAAATATACTAATTCAGATGCCTGCCAGTATAATGCTATAATTCAAGCTTCACTTGTTACATCGGTTATAATCAGAACTTTTTTAAACTTAATGCTTGTCTTTTCCAGGAGCCTGTTTATTTAGTTTTCATTTAATAACTCATAAATGTTTCGAAATCTGCGAATTTCTTTTCTCATATTCATGGCCTGTTTGAAAATAACGATAGTTAATGCTGGTGATTGTAAATAAATGTATTTTCTAATTTTTTATTTACTTTACTTTCTGCCTATTTTAATTACAAATCGATTGCTTTTTGGAACTATCTTAATTTTCTTGTATTACGAAATAGCCATTTGCAAATTGCGTGGTAATTATACTGATTTTCTTTTCTGCGCTTACTTTATATTTTTAAAACCTCATCGCCTTAGTTACGAGGGCTGTTCAATAAAGAATAATCATAAATTTTAGCTATCTTTACTAATTCTCATAATTCTGATGTTATTTCTCAAAGAAGTTCCCTTCTGAATACAATGCAATTGTCCCATTCTTCAAAGACATGGCTTATGATAGTGAACAATGTCTACCACGAAGCTGTTTCTACACTTTGGGAAAAAGGAAAAAGTCACACCTGCCTAATAGGGAGTTGAGGGACACACTTCACATTGATTTGTGAGATATTCAACAATAACATTTGAGATACACGGCCGGGCATTATTGTGATGTAGCATCCAGCTAGTGGCTTGTGATGTGACCTTGCAGAGTTTAAGGAAACCTTTGTTGTATTGCTTAGTTTGTGCTGGTAAGCCATTCCTTGAATATCTAAAAATGAGATGACCATAACCTTCCCAGCAGAAACAACTTGGTGTATTTGTGTTGGTAACGACGGAGATTTTCATACAGAACTTTCCTGTTTGCTCTCAGTATCGAAATGATGATCATCAGCAGTGATTATCCTCGAAGAAATTCCGCCTCTTCCTGTAACATCATCTGCAACTGTATGCAAACCTGCGCGCGAACGTCCTTTTGTCCGGAAATCAGGATTCTTGGAATTCACCATGCACAAACACCTCTCACATGCAACTTTTCAGTTACCAATGAGTGGTAAGAGTGAACATTTTCAGAGTTTCTGAATGTATTATCAATTAATATTATTCGACGATCCTCTGTCACAATGACAGCAGCGGTGTTAATGTTTTCTTCCGTTAGAGCACAAACTGAAGCTGTGGGTCAACCTATGGAATTGGTTACTTCCCCTCTTTAAACATTTTAAAACATCTTCGAGCTGTGCTAAAGGTAAGAACAAACTATCCATAGGCCTAGCTGAATATTTGTTGAGACAAACGCTGAATTTCAGAGCAGCATATTGTTTGTCGCATGTCACTTCCATTTTGCTGCAGGTGGAACTAAACATGTCTCAACTTGTATATCTCTCACAGGCAGGAACCGGAAATTACAACAATGAAACAATTGTGTCGTGTATATCACGCACTAAGCTTATAAAATATTGTAAAGTTAAATTTTAGCGGGAGAAATTATGCTTGTAAAAAATTATGAGTGCACTCTTTATTAAACAGCCTTCGTATAAATAATTTAGGCGCCAAACTGTAACCTTGATGCACTTTATTTTATTTGGTTATATTTGAAATATATTTTATATAAAGCAATTAATTGAATTCAGTGGAAAATCAATTACTGCTACATTGGTAAATATAGTCAGCATATTTTAAGCGTTTAACATCGAATTCCGACTGCCAATGTTCCTAAGACAATGAATAAAAGGCATTAATAAAGGGAAAAATGGACTTAGAATCCGTCGGTGTCTAAAGTTAACTGAACCCACCACAACATTCGCACCAATTAAGAAAAGAACTCGAATCCACCGGTTTATAAGATACAGCGATAGCAATGAGCTTATTTAAGATTCCGTGTGCAGTTGTTAAAATCTTACAAATTCACTGTTATTTATTTGCAGTATTACTGAAATGCTCTAACCCCTCGATCTTAAAAATAATAACCTCATTCTTATCTTACAAGCTGGACACAAAGCTTTAAGGTAACCTATTTTAATATACCGTTTCCAAAGAGATTTCAATGCATGGTTAGAACAATATCGATTGTTCTCGAGCATCTTTATTTAGACTGTTTTTTCGATCTTTGTAAATCATTCAGTTGTAAAATGTTTACACCTTCTGAACCCTTTGTATTTCCTTAATACATTTGAAAATTGAGGTTACATTTTCCTTAAAAAATAATAAATAAATAAACGCATTCGAGCTCAACAAGCCAGCAGAGAATGTTTTTAGTATTGGTGTTCTATTTTAAGGTTTAAGTTGCCAAACGGCACATGCCTTCATGGCAACCGAAAGTCATCCTTATAAAGAAATTGGAAACGGCAGCAAGTGTAGCTTTCTGAGATATGAGCCATAAAATTGCATCTACAGTAACTTAATTAAGTGAAATACTACAATATTTTAAGGAAGATACAAACATTTACTAGTATTCCAAGGAGAAACGAATAATAATAATAATAATAATAATAATAATAATAATAATAACAACAATAAGTAAAAATCTTTACTACACAATTACTTTTAGTCTTGGGAACATTAGTAGCTTAGCTTCGTGTCACTGAATTTTTGGAAGGGCACAAATATTGTTATTTCTTTTAATCGCATAAAGCTTATAACAAATTAAGAAGCCAGAAAATATACATTTTATTTATGAAATATTATGTAATAAAGAAATAATACACATATTGATATTTTCGACAAGTTCTGATAGCAAGGTTTAAAGAAAAGTTAGAGAATACTGAAGGAGGGGAACATAATGGGGAAAAAAGGAAAAGAACCAAAAATTGAAAGATAAAAATAGAGGAAGCGCAACTCAAACTTTTAAAATATATGAAATGTTTAAACGTTGTCTGCATAAGAATTTATGACGTAAGCAGAATAATTGCATTATTTGTTTTAAATATATAAGTACACTTAGTAGTAAAACAGCAATTCAGAATATTCCATTACTAAAATATCTTTATAGAAATTAGAAGTAATTTTTGCAAGGTTGGATAAAAGAATCAAGTACTCATATAATTTTACTTTGTTGAACATGTGAGTTTCTTAATTTCACAATATATTATCCATATAGTTGCCTGTATTCCAAAAAGACCAACAAGGATTGCAGCATATTTTAATTATTTAAACACTATAAATGCTGTTGCATAGCACAATATATATATAGGGGATTTTGAAATAGGCTGTATTATTTTAATATTAATCATTGTAGTTCTACCCAAAATAAATAGTTGTTTCATCCTACAAGGAGCTGAACTATTTAATTATTCTTTCCAAATTCAAACAACTATGACAACAGTCGATATGTCATAAAACATGAAATTGCAATTGAACCTTCTTTAAAATTTAGATTGAAAGGTTATTTAAAATTCATATAGTGGAGATTGGAGGTGAAACCTAAAGTTTGACCAACATTAATTTTAAATTTCCCCCTCAACATCTAAATTGACGTGGTTTTGTTAAAATTAACTTTACTTTTAATAGGTAATTATTTACTTTTGAAGCGAAAGCTCTATATACGCTATAGCTTCAAATAATACTAATATCTCCTTAACTCCTTAATACCGAGGGTGCCAAAAAATGTATACACTCTTTCACAGCAGATATCTATTTAATATATTTCAAAGATAGACCGAAAACAAAAATAATGATGTTCTGTAAACAGATGTGACTCACATACATTATGATAGCGTTGCTACTGACAGGTAAATCAACATTAAACAAATGAAGTCAAAATTATCGTATGATGTTCTGTAAACAGATGTGACTCACATTACGTTATGCGAGCGTTGCTACAACAAAACGGAGCCAAGATTATCGTTTGAACAGCGGAAATCAATTTTAAAGTGGTATTGGAAATCCGAGAATGTTGTTGAAGTTCAAAGGCAATGGAGACGTGTGTACAGAACAGAACCGCCAACGCGAGTAACAATTGCACGCATTCGAGACAAATTTGAGACTCATGGTACCTTATTGTGATGTTCACAAGGACAGATCTGGGAGACATCGAACAGCAACAAGCACCGTGCACTGAATCCAAGGCTATGGATAGGACGAAGAGGTCCGATTGAGTTTCCACCGTGTTCTCCGGATCTAACTCCGTTGGAATTCTACCTATGAGGAACTCTTAAGGATGTTGTATACCGTAGAAAACCAGCTACACTGACAGCACTTCGGGAAGAAATTGAAACGGCATATGCTGCAATCGCTGAGGACACTTTCGCAAACGTTGCTCAATCAGTAGTTCAACGTACTCAGAAGTGTATTGAAGCCGATGGCGGGCATTTTGAGCAACTGTTGTAACTGTAAAAGTCTAAGATGATTAGTGCTCATCATTTTCTATTTGTGTGAATTCGTTTGGTTATGTTAACACATGTTTTTTTCTTTTCTTGAAGTGTGTATACATTTTTCGGCCCCCTTCTGTTTATAAGAAGCCGTTCACAGTTGAGAAGAAACTTTAAACCTTATAACTGGATTTCTAGTTATTCTGAATATTTTCTCCTTTTATAGCTTATCGTTTAGCATGGTGATCACGGGATGGTTTGAAAAATGAATATAAAAATAAACGTTGGCGACATCACGAACATATAGCAAGCACACGAAATAGTTAACCCATTCTCATCAAAAAGTTAAAGAATGCAAGAGAATTTCTGTTTTGTTGTTGTAGTCATCGTAGTTCATAATGCTAATAATAAAAATACGGTGTATTACAAGCATAATGCAATATTATAGGAACAAAAGATGGGGGTAAAGAATAACAAGTAAAGCACCATCAATTTGTTTGTGAACAAAATCTCTTAGTTAGGTTGATGCTGCCAATCGTGACGAATCTACGCCTTTTGGAAACTGCTGCTCAAATGTTTTGAGACTAGGGAGCCTAACAAACCCATCTATCCTTTGCCCCCGGAGGGAACATAACTGGCCCGATTCGTTTTGTTCCTCCCCTCACAACAGCTGCCACAGTGTACATACTTCACCGGAATAGAGCTGTTATTATGAGGACAGGCAATCAATATTGTGGGGACGACAGTTCGCAACCCTGTAACAATAACAAACCGCGTGGCATTTAAATTCAGAATAATTGAAAAGATTTGTGTCCATGGTGCTGCAAGGGTAACGAAAAGGATAACTGGATAAGTGGTGGCTGCGGGCTTTTCATTCAGCTTCTGGTCGAGGGATGAAGTTAGAAGCAGCAGCCTACCTTCCACAGAAGAAACTTTGATGTAGCCTGTTCCTGAGCCCAAAGGAAATGCGGTGTCCACTAAGGCTAGCTGAATCTCTCGAGTTGGTGTCTCTTGATGGCAATCCTGCAATGGGTTTTTATGAATTTCCCTAATTATGTAGGTAGTTTACTCCTCCAAGAAATATTTCATCATCGAAGGCTCCGGATTCAAATAATTGCATAATTTCTAATTGAAGAAACTTATTAAAGTAATTTACTTTCTTATTTTGGATCTCAAAAATTCAAAATTCTGTGACAACTTCGACATAAATAACAGAAAACTTTTTAGAGTTTTCAGAGATTTGTTGGACGATCTTTCAAAAAAGATTGAATAATTACATCTGCCCTGGATTATATTTTATGCAGATCGGTCGTTTTATTAGACCAGCTTTCCAAAATAGGTTTATATTTCACTACGTATATTCATTTTCAACTCCTGAAGACAGTAAAGATTATTTATGTGCACGGTATTTCTCAACATTTACACTTATTGCCCCAAAATACACAATCTAGAGCATAACTTGAAGATTTAAATATTAAAATACCTACACAGGGGCAATAGTGGTGGCATTAACTTCTGATTCTAAAATGTTGCCAATATTTTCTAATATCGGAATCTAATCTTGTTTTAGGAATGTTTGTTGGCCATAGCATAAATGTTACACTTCTCCTCAGTTGTAAATATTTCACAAAAAATCTGCTCAGTTAGGCCTGTTATTTAAGCTATTCATAAATAAAATGACAAATAAAACTGTAAGAGAGGTTTTCAAGTAATAGTTATTTCAATTGTGTATGTAACTGCATACTGATAATAATAAGACACTGTGGGACTCGTAGAGAGAGGCATTTGTCTCAATGTACACGCCTTACTCCCACCACCTCTGTCCATGTCCAGTCATAGCGTCTTATAACCGCCATTCAGCCCTAGCACAGGCGCGGTTTGTCGACAGTACATATCAGCTTTCGGTAGGCAGGATTTAGTTCTTCCATCATTATAAGTTTGTTTAATTGTAAATTTCGGTCAGTACAAGACAATAGAACGCATGGCTTGCTGATAATAAAATATGTATATTTAAAAATCTCTTGGTGCATTAACGGTATGAGAAAATTGAGATGCCCCGATTTAAGTACTCCAGTTAATAAAGATGTTTCATTAATAGTTGTACAATCTCTCTAAAAATATATTTGATGTCTCTTGCAGTTAACACATGTTCTCTTTCGGAAGCGTATGTAAAAAAATTCACTTCCGAAACACAATAGCAGCGATTAATGCTCAATTTCATCAGTGCCGTATAAATTCAAAATAAGCCAACACATTCAGTAGGCATTAGCTGCTTAGTTGGACTAAGCAGAACTATATTTAGGAATTTATTACCTTTCGGCCAAAAATGTCAGGCTGTGTGTCATTGGCCTACCAAACTGATCATTCTGCAAGTATTGAAGATGTAACTTTAGTATTTTCACAACAAAACATCCTCAAAATTCAACAACATTAGCCAGCAGATTCGGGTATTAGAAATTGCAGGAAATAAAAGTTTTTCGTTCTGAGATAAGCTTTGCTCTTAAATAAAATAACAAGGAGAAAAAAAAACAGTAACAAGTGAAATTACTCCGTATTTTGTTTAATTATCTGGAGAACTGCGAGTAAATAATGCTACTGACTGACCAGGCGTGTACTTGTATCATTCAGAGATTCAATATCAGGATCATCATGTCCGATCAGGCAGAAAGTCGCTCAAAGTAGGCAAATGTTTATCATTGACTCGTCTCTTACTTGTCGTTTCTTGACAATAGCTATTGTTCAGCATGAATTGTTCATGGTTTCCAATTTCCTCCTAAGATACTCCATAGTGCATCAGCCCCAGTTTCTACTCTAGGAAGCTGACCCCTTTAGAAGATGAAGTTCTGGTGTCCATTGCAAATAAATCATCTCGTGTGTGATAAACGTGTGAGTCGAGTTTATCTTGGGTTGTAACATAGGTCCGTATCTTTTAGCTGGACGCATGGACGAAGAAAATTACGGAAACAACTGCTCGTTCTCTCGGAACACTTCCGTTATAACACGTAATACCAGCTTGATGGTGCGCCACCCTACTCTAACGATACACGCCAAGAATTACATGGGCTGTGTTCAAGGCCGAGTACGTGTTTCTTAGCCACCTATATCGCCAGATCTGAATGCAAGCAACAGTTCGTTGGACAACCCAGGGAGCAAGGGCATGCCTTAAGATGGATAGCAGACATTTTGAGCACTTGTTGCGCTACAGTCAACTCGATCGTTCCTTACTGGTATCAAAATGCTGTTACACAATTTTGGGTATGTACCCCACTGTACAAAACCTTCTAGTTACGTTTCCTTCAGGATTATTCGGAATTTTACTTTGTATATTTAAATCCATTAAATGTTCTCTATCCTACGGCTTTGTTATTAGGCTATTTGTTTTCGAGCACACTTACAGGTGACATCATCGGCGCTGTCATCATTGTGCAGATTCTTCTAGTCAAGCGGATGGAAAACTACCAATAAATCCAAGTTACTCCTTTATTATTTTATTTGTTTATTTTTGTTACAGTTTATCGTCCCTTATAACCACGAACGTTTAAACAGAGGACGAGTGAATGTTAATTGAGACCGGAGTTCAGAACGCTGAAAGTTACGTGGTATTCGCCTTTACGGGTAAGGAAACTGAACATAGCAATTCAAACCCGAGACCGAGTGGTAATTTGCTTGTGTTAAAATAAACGAATGTCAACAATTTTATTACCTTTAATACTTTGTGCGTTTGCACTCCTATTAAATATTTACTTACTACTAGTTAGAGGCTTTCGTGCCAGTTTACTTCAGTGTTCATATTTTAGCCTCAAAGCAATTGCCAAAATTGTATATGTACTTTCACATAGTGATATTAATTTTATTTATTTTTATATGACAACTTAAAGTACGCGGAGTATTTTATCAATGTCTTTAGTATTTAGACACTATCTTAATGGTTATTCATTTACGTCAAATTAATTTTCCATATTGTAATCATTAAAGACAACAACAAAAGCTTTGTAAATCTTCTTTTCATGCATCCTATCTTACATACAATTTTATTACTCTTCTTCTAAATTACTACAAAGAAACTATAAAGATTGTTTCCAAACTTTATATCTTTAGGATGACATGTTCGTTTACTTTTAATGAGTATTGTTGATTGATTTGTTTAATTTATGGACGGTCTTTAACATCTCAAGTCATCAGTGTCCCATTCAATTCATGATGTAAAACGGCCGATAAATTTTGCTCAGAGGCCTCGTCTTTCAGGCTTGAGGTTCTTTTACATGCTGTAAATGTACGACACGGGACCCACAGCTTTACTTCCCTTCCGAAGGAAGCCATACTTAGGGTTTTTACGCCCGAAAAAATCCATCGATCCTGGCCTGGTTCGAACCCGCGATCTTGAGTTTAGAAGGCAAGTATGGTTACCACTACACAACCAGGACCGACAATCAATGAGTATGGAAATGGTAAAAACATGATTCTTGCATTAACATTGGACAAGTCTTAAGTATAGGCAGATCGAAGACATCAAAAAGAATTGTTTCGTTTTACACTTACATTACTCATAACTAAGAACATAAAAATAGACAAAAGTTAGTTATGGCAAATGTAGTACTTATTACAAGCCTTCCTGTATTCAGAGGAGAGGATGTAGAATTCTTTCCACGTTGTTTATACGGGGAAGTAGGCTATTAGATGGGGAGCTAGCGGAAAAAAAAGCATTTTGGTTCATTCGCGATAGGGTTGGATTTAACAAATTGAAGAGAGGATGGTTCTATTCAGATCGCCTGGGGTTCAAATAAATAAGAGAAGAACTAAGCCTTTCCACATAGCTAATCTTAAGCCTATCAAAATATTTGCACCCCGTAATTTTTTTTTTCTTCTTTTCTAAAAGAAGACCTTGCATTTTTCACCTACATAAAGTAAACACGGAGCTTATTTCGCAAACAACAAGGAGCGAATAGTTTTGTGTGATGCTTTTGTGTTCTGTAGGGCCATTCTATGCACATGGAACTAGAAATTAGAAAATAAAAGAACTATGAACCAAGTTCGCGTTGCAAAATTAGCAAGCGATTGATTTCATTCCTTGCTCCTGCAAGAACAGTAGAGTAATCATGTTATTTATACAGTAATTGACAAAAGAGTAAAGTCTATACAGAAATGATTAAAATTATTTTGATGAGAAAATTAAGAAGTTTTTCTTAAAATTATTAATATACTATGTTAGAATTTACCTATTACTGATATAATTGTAGGTCATAGTAATAGAAGCTGCCTGTATAAAGTAATAATGATAGAAGGCAAATCCATTGCTATTATCGTTTATGCTAAGCAAAAACTTTACATTTATTGTTATACATAAACAGGTTAAAGTGAAGTAAATTTGTTCTTTACTCAAATGTGCATTGAATAAATGAATAATCTACAAAGTGCTGTGCTTGCAGATCAGCAGAAGGAATCGTGTATCACCACACGGTCTTTAGGACCTTTATGAAACAAAGTTGTCTTTTAATCGGAGTAGTTCATGCTGTATCGTAAAGGACTGGCATTCGGGAGATGTCCGTCTTGGTAATGTAGTGGTAACCGTACTTGCCTTCTAAACCCAAGATCGAGGGTTCAAACCCGGCCAAGATCGAAGGATTTTTTTCGGGAGTAAAAAACCTAAGTACGGCTTACTTCGGAAGGGAAGTAAAGCTGTGGGTCCCATGTCGTACATTTACGGCACGATAAAGAACCTCATGCCTGAAAGAAGAGACCTCTGAGCAAAGTTTGTCGGCCGTTTCACGCGCTGAATTGCATGGGACGCTGATGGCCTCAGATGTTAAAGAGCGACCGTAAATAAAACAAATCAATAAAACATTCGGGAGATGTCAGGGTCAAACCCCTTGACTTTTTGTGGGTTCTTCTGGTCACTTTCCACGAATTTTCCGCTCTCTCATTTCATCGCATCTCAGTTCTTTGGTTCTACTGCACAGTCGAAATTGCCAAATAATTTGGTTGGTGCTGCATGCGGTTTGGAGGTTACTTCTGCGCTCTGTTGTGGAAGCGACCCTTCGAACTCCTTAGGGGGGGAGGGCTCCACTGCCGTTGAAGTTCTCTTCTGGAAACAATATTAGGGACTCATCTCGTTATCTCATTCCTTCCTTCCAAAAGTGCCCCCTTTTGGAGCACATGCACAAAATGCCAGCCCTGAGCACTGTGGAAATATCGAACATTTCTCCTCTATTCCTACCAATTTTTCAATTTAAAATGCTAGTCAAACTTGACTAGTTCTCAAGCTATCAACCTCTCATATTTGTAACTCAGTTACAACAATCGTTGGTTTGGTTTGTTCATTTGTTTTATTCACGGACGCTCTTTAACATCTCAGGTCACCAGCGTCCCATTCAACTCAGGGCGTGAAACGACCGACAAATTTTGCTCAGAGGTCTCTTTTTTCAAGCTTGAGGTTCTTTTTCGTGCCGTAAATGTACAACACGGGACCCACGGCTTTACTTCCCTTCCGAAGGAAGCCATACTTAGGATTTTTACGTCCGAAAAAATCCTGGCCGGGATGAAACCCGCAATCTTGGGTTTAGAAGGCAAGTATGGTTACCACTACACCACCAGGACAGACTACAACAACGAAACCACATAAGAGAGGCTAAAATCAGTTCATGGGCTCGAAGTGAATTCGTAGCAATTGACTTGAGGCTCCAAAATGTTCTTGACAATTGACTGCACTTAAAATATGTAACCACCATATTAATTTACTAGCTCTTTAAGCACTTAATATTCTGGAAATAAAAACTTCAAAGTTGAGTTATTAAATTTGGCTGGTTAGTTGCACTTTTTCAGTAATTTTATATGGTAGCGCAAGCTAGTATCATTATTTTATAATTAAAAATTAGATAGTTATTTAATTTAACGTAGTAAAGGTATATATAACATTTTCCTTCTTTTTTATTTATATTTTTAAGATTATTTTCTTCAACTAACTGCCCATATCAAAAATAGAGGTGAAACTTAAGAGGATATGCTTTTTTCATTTATTCATATTTTGATGGAAACTCTCAAGAAATGTGTCACAAAATGAGTTGCATTAATATGCAGATATTTCTTGCTTGAAGAACAAAGAACACGGTATATGCTTATTACTTTTGAAAAGGTTAAGCAAATCGCACAAATATGAATTTCTAAAAATCCCTCAGTAAAGAAAAAAACATTTTTAATCGCTGAAAGGTCAATACCTATGAACACGGAAGTAGTAATTAATCATCAGCTGCCAACCCTGTCAACAGTATCAACAACCTAAATAATTATCATTAAACAATGCTGAACTTAAAGTGAAGCTTCATAACACTTAAGGAAGATCAAAGATTCCCCTGTGTGGAGTGAGTGGGTACCAGGTACATGTGGCTATTGCGCCACATTTCTGGCGCATGGAGTAGTCCTATGTTGTTATTCTTTCCATGGTTGGCTAACACTGCAGGTGCTGAGTGTTGTGTCTCAGAGATGGAATGCATACTTCTTTTGTTTATTGCTTTCTTTGCGTTGTTTATATTTATCATGTCTGGAACCTGTAATTAACAATGAAAAGGAATTCATCATTGCATAAAATAAATATTCTCAGAGTACTCCTCAGGCAAGAGTACTGGAACATGTTCTTTTTTATCCCCGAGCTGTTTCTACTGGTCTCTTGTTTAGAATATCGGTCTACCATTACAAACTGACCTGCTATCTTGCGTTCCGAGAGTACATTGTTTCTATTGTCGACTAAATGCAAGAAATAGAGCATGATGGTCATGTTTAACATTATGCAGAACAAAAGCCGGTTTCTAAGGAAACCCTTAATTGTGTCCCTGCGCATTTAGTTGGCCATTACAATCTGTGCGTACAGATGGACCAGTTTTGTATGTTTCGAGTATAGTGATGCTATTGCATATACAGCTTGGTGCGGAACTAATTGGGAATAAATAAGATTTCGTTAATGGGAACAGTAAATACCATTTCTTTAAGACAGTGGCTGACACCAGTTTTACATAGCACCTGTTGAAGAAGAAGTAGATTACCGCGGCCGGACATTGTGCCAGGAAGTCATGTTTCCGGGTAGTAACAGCAAAATGATGACATTCGTGGGCTAGGCCTTTTACGGGGGTAGGTCCATAAGTTTCCGGCCTTGCCTATAAGGATTATCGCCTTCACAAAGCCCCTATCTGGTGTCATACCTTATCTGTTAAGTAAATACTTGCAGCTGTAACTTCCTCTCCGCTGTGTTAAGTTGTTCAGATATAGTTGCATAAAGAAAGCTGTGTGTAGAAGATTGTAACATATTCAAAATAGACTATGGAGCTGTTATTAAATTCTTAACAAAAGACGGACTTAACTACAAATGAAATTAAACGGATCGGCCAAAGTTTTTCGAATGGCTCGAGAAAGCATTGAAGATGAAGAGCGTGTAGCTGCTCTTTGAGGTTCTCACTCCTGAAAACTTTCAGACTTTCAGACTTTCAGACTTTCCTTCCACGAGAGCGCTTCTCGTGGAAGGAAAGTCTGACGCCTCAATGATACAGAAATAGATCAAGGTTGGGTCTTTCTAAAACAACAGTCCTTGGAATTATTCATGAACATTTGAACATGAATAAGTATAGTGCAAGATGGGTGCCCAGACTTCTTTCCTCAATCCAAAAGCAGCAACGAGTCATCTGTTGTCAGGCATTTTTGGAGCTCTGCCGTGGCAACGAGAGAGAAGTTCTGCAAACCATTGTTACAGGAGATGAAACTATGATCTTCTACTATGATCCCTTGTGCTAAAAGAGAATCAGTGGAGTGGCGTAAACCTGGCGAAGCACCGCCTCTAAAGGCCAAGGTCACTCAGTCAACCAAGAAGATCATCGCCACAATCTTTTGAGACTGTGAAGGAATATTTTTCATTGACTTCAAGGAGAGGAACACCACAGTAAATGGGGAGTACTATGCTGGCCTACTGCACAGACTACGTGCTTCCATCAAAGAAAAACGGTGAGGAAAGCTGAGTGGTGGTGCATACAGCGCTTGTTGCAAATGAAGTTGTGAAGAAACGTGGCTTCAAGGAGATCGACCATCCACCCTACAGCCCAGATCTATCTCCCAGTGACTATTTCCTCTTCTAAAAACTCAAGAAGGACCTTCGAGGAAGGCAATTTAAGTGTGACGAAGAAGTGATGGATGCTGTTTATGCCCATTTTGCAGACAAGACTTCTGACTATTTTTGTGGGGGGGGGGGTTGAAATGTTAATTCAAAGATGTGAGAGGTGTATTGCAATAAAGGGTAAGCATATTCAAAAGTGAAATATAGTTTTTGTCTTTATTATACCTAGAAAATGGTTAGGCCGGAAACTTATGGACCTACCCTCGTCCATTACAAGCAATGGCTACTGTATACTCAAACGTAGATAGGGCGACGTTATAATTCTTAGACCCCTCTAAGGAACGAATGCTTTATTAAAAGACAAGACAGTAGGGGTCTCTCTCTTTTTCTTTTTCTTTCGCTTCTTTGGTATCTCCGCGACTTATCGATGACGGGGGTAATGAATTGGATGTTTGCGGTCGTAGAGGCGCCCCGAACGAGGGACATCAGGTACCAAGCTGTGTCTGAGCTTTACCGTTTGAGTTATATGTCCTCGCCTTCTCTAGGGGGTGCGACAATATAATCGTGTAAAGACGAAGCTTTTATTAATAACATTAAAAAACTTATTTAATAAAAATTGAATTATTTTAATTTTTTCAAAGGACCACTACCTCGACATCAAAAAAAAAAAAAAAAAAAAAAAAGACTCCACAGAAATCCACTGCCGTTATTAGCGTCCAATATTTAATATGTAGAAAAAATATGGACTGCCGTATGTTACTGACTCCGCTGCACGGCTATTGGTATGCAAAATTTTCGGTAAGAAAAGTAATGAAAGACGGCAGGGATGCTATCAAATCAGATTTTTCTACACATACAAAGGAAAATCTAGCGAAAGAATGAAGGTAAATGAATTTAAGAGGATCAAAAACGACTTTGAGTTCATGAATGTTATTCTGTTAGAGTTTCTAATCCAGAAAACTTAACGATGAACCTAAAGAAAGGGGCTTTTTGGAACGTTGAAATTAGGTTTCAAATGGAAGAAAGTTTACTCAGTAATTAGTTGCTCAAATTCTCCCTAACTTTTAACCAGGCTCATTACTAGGTAGAGCGTTGTTATCAGCAGTACTTCTTGCAGGACTCCATAGCACAGCCCACTGCAGATAACGTAAGTACAGCGTATTTCCATCTATTGATGACACTATAGCAAGGCGATTTGAATGGTTTTCATCCCAATGATATTCTGAAAAGTTATGAACTTTTCAACACTTTGTCATAAAATATGAGAGTTTGTGTCATAGCTAGAGAAAGGATATAACTAAAGTTGGAATTTAAATAGTGACATTTCTGTTCTTGCTTAGCTCTTTGTTCTGTTCACCGACAGCTGTGGCAGAAACTTCCCTTTACATTCTGGAAATGAGCTTTCGGGCTCTTGTAGAAGACAAATAATTAGTCGTCAGTTGGAAGAATGAGAATCACTGAGCATGACCAGTGGACTGGTTGTAACTGAATTAACGTGGTATTGTGGCCAGTCCCTTGAGCAGCTGGCCAGTAGTGACCGCTGTATTCAGTCTTTACAAGTGCGGTTTATCCCAAATATTTATGAGGGCACGCGAAAACATTGTTGGTTATTTCAGTTCAGCAAATGCCATTCGTTTCGTCGCCTGTTCCATCATGCTTTACAGTTCCAGGAAAAGGCGTCACACCTTTCAACTACTCTCGACGCTGTTTACAAAAACAGTGAAACACAAAAGAAGTAAAAGTGCTTATGTTGCCAGTAACCTTCAGCATTGTCTGCACAATCTGCTTTTCGTTATTGAATTCTTTTTTCTTTATAGTGCTATTCTTGATTTTCTATTCCATTTATTATCCAGATAACTTTTTTAATTTAAATGATAATGCCATTTTTTCATAGGTTGTACATTTTAGGTAACATATAGGAACGATTAATAAACAAATTCTGAAATAGAATTAATAAAGTGAATGGTTTAAAGAAGTGTGAATACCCCTCGTCACCAAACACATTTATACTCAACCTCATTCAGCGTGTCAGTTCTCAGAATCTGGAACTCCCTTCCTCCCGATGTCAGAGCTTGTCGGATATTAAAGCATTTTAAATATAGGTTAAATTGTCATCCCAACTCTAGGAATAATAACAGTTAGTCTCTTGTAAACTTCTTCTTTTTCTTCCTCCTCCTCCTTTACTTCTCCTATTCCTTCTCCTTCCTCCCTCCTTGTACTCGAGAAAAATTATTGAAGAATAAGTGGAATTCTAATCTATCTTTATCAACTTTCTAACTATATTAAAAATGTAATATACATGCAATATACATATTTAATTTGAGTTTTTTCCTGTATTTTATACAGCTATGTTGTACTCTGTATTTTGGCTGGTTTCTTATGCCAAGTAGAGTGGAAGAGAAGGTCTTATGGTCATAACTCTTGCAGGGTAAATAAATAAATAAATAAACATAAGAAGCCCCTGTCTATGGGAAAGAGAAAACACACCAATTATATTAGAAAATAGATTGCAATACACAACATGTAATACAAAATTTAGTATCAATAACCAAACGGAATAGTCCAACCTTTTATTATCTTTCATTAACCTTTATCTTTAACCTGTTGAACATTTTAACTGATTTTCTGAGAATAAAATAAAAGTTTACACAAGTATCATGCAGTAAAGTCTGTCGATGATGTCTACCCATGGTTCCACAAAAATGTAGATATGTATTAGGCTTAAAACTGGTGGCAGTAAAGAAATAATGAAATTACAATATTTAGAGCTTATGCTTACAATAATACAGTCAACCTAATTAAATACATTTCAGTGTAATTAAATACACTTAGTCTAATTAAATGCATGTCAACAACGTATACATGTCAACCTAATTACATACATTTCAACCTAATAAAATACCGCCAACGTAATTTAATACATGCCATCCGTTAAATATGTTTATTCTAATTAAATTCATGGCAATTGTAAAACACAATATAGGGACTACAACATTTACCTAAGTATCTCTTAAATGTTAACCCTCAAAGATTGCTGCAGATAAGTTATTCCAATCATCGATGGTTCTGTTTATGATAGAACATTTTCCTAGGTCGCTCCTCTATTGTTACCTTTGAATTTATGACCTGCGGCAAATATGAGGAAATGTTAGGTGTAAGTCCAAGATTCTCCCATGTCCTATGACCCCTATAGGCCTTATAAAGTGCACAAATGTCTCGCTTTTGTGTCTAGCTGCATGGATTCCCATCCCAGATTCTGCACCTTTTCGAACCCATGTATTCTGCCTCCTTTCATGAATTTTGCTGCCGTTCTCTTCCCTCTCTCGAAATTGTCTATTTGAATTTTCCAAGTTATACTGTGTCTTATTTGGAAAATATATATGAACGTTGTCAATTATAGCACTACAAAGGCTGCACAATAAAGGATAATGTGAAATTATTTTTTTTTATTTTTCTGGTAGAGCTAAGTTATAGCGACAATATTACAATTTTTTTTTTTTGAATAGTGTTTAACGCCCGTTTTTACTACTGAGGCACCACAGGCGGTGGACACTGATGATACATGAAATGAAAAGATGTATTGGGAAAGGATTTTTTTTTTTAAAGGAAGGAAGCGTTCCAGGCCTAAGTTTAGGTACCTCCCCGGCATTTGCCAGTTATGAAGGCTGAGGAAAACCTGGAAAAAACCCCAGTCAGGGAGGACGGTCCTGGCGGGATTCGAACCGCAGACCTCCCGCTCACGAGTCCATGCCTTAACGACCTCGGCCACCCGTGGCGGTACAATATTACAATCATAACATTGACAGTAACATGGACAATTCGCACACAACTAACGTAATACATGACAAAGATAAATAAATGTATCTAAATAATAATTATGGATAATGAAGAATATTAACTCAAGAAGAAAGAAAAAAAAGTAAAAGTAGAAACAAATATATGAGCAAACATAAAATTAAGAACCCTAAGAGAAAATATAAACATTTATGATAGCAATAAATAATAGAATGAATAAATATAGTCAGGACAAAACAAATACCTGTATTATAACATAGGGAATCTAAATCTAGGATAATCGATTATTTCCAATAATATTAAACAATATGTTATGTTATGTTCGGCAGTGTCAGATATCTCATGGCAAAGTATTAGTATATATAAGAGGGTAAATATTTTGTGCATTATATATTTCCCAACAAACACAAACAACTTTACAATTAAAATTTACATCTTTTCATTATTTCACAAATAACCAAATATTATTATTCATTTTGAATCCTGGTCCGTAATTTGGAATGCCCAGGAAACTAAGCTCAAATAGCAACCAACACTACATTTATTTATTTAACACCAATTATATTACAAAATACATAACATATTCAGCATTTTGTAAACCCCTCCAAAGTTGCCTACTGTTTCTAGTCCCACTACATCGTAACTCCAGATTGTTGATGCATTGGAGATCAAACCGTAATCAACTTCATCACTTCCATTACTTATTCATTATCAACATTTTTACTAATTCTCTATATCCACATTCTCTTCTTGAACTACTCTAATTTTCCTCCTCCATTTATCCCTAACTTTGCTCAAGAATTCTCCCATCATTTATCTCCTTTAATAGCTAAGAATTTTCCTTATTCAAAATTTCTTCCATTTTTCTTTCCATACCTGTAGTCTCCATACTTAATTTGTTTACAGCATAATACTCGTTTGTTTACAGAACATCATACGATAATCTTGACTTCATTTGTTCACTGTTGATTTACCTGTCACATAGCAACGCTATCATAATGTATGTGAGTCACGTCTGTTTACAGAACATCATACTGTTGTTTTTCGGTCCAACTTTGAAACATATTAAATAGATATCTACTGTGAAAGTGTGTATACTGTTTTGGCACCCTCGGTATTTATATGATTTATTCTTATAATTTAAAATTAACCATGAAGGTCTACACTGAATTCTGAAGAACTGTACTAAAAGTAACAAATAATGCATAAATATGTAAATTATAAACATTTTGTTATTAATAACCATTGAGTTACAGATGATAAAAAATGAATTAGCATTTAGAGAATACCATTCTTTGAGCAACCTAAGTTCTAGTCTGTTTTGAAAATACCTTACTCTGATTCTTAGAGAAATTATAGTTCTTGCAACGGGAGTTGGACACATTTCACCGGTCTCTTTGCGATGTTTGAATGTGTTATGGAGCGTCCAGAATGTGCGAGGAACCTTATTTGGAATTACTAGGTCATTTAACTTCTCTCCCAAAAGTACCCCGTACAGAGCATAATGCACACTGGCACATAGAGAAACAACAAAGAGATTGCTCAAAATGGGAGTTGCACTACTCCAAGTATAAAAGTCAATTTACACCTTACAATGGTACACAATACGACAGGTATCGGGTAGCGAGGGAAAAACACTAATTACTTTTTCTTGTTTAAATATCATTACTTTTGTTAAATGTGAATATTTTAGGAGATATAATTGTGTTTTATTGTATTGAATTCAGTTACATTGTAAATGCATTATATTTTAATTTTTTTTAGAGTGATATGCATAAAAACTACATTTTCAATAAAATGACCTTAGAACTGTTGGTTTGATATTTGTTAATATAGCATCCTATATTTTCTCTTTTTAGCAAATGCGCTTTATATTCCTACGTTTTCTTCGTTCTTCATGCCTTAAATTCTGAGTTTTCTTTCCGTTTAACCAATACATTACTTTTCGACACAAGTAAAAACTAAATGGGTTTGTGTTATATTTTTAATTTACATTAAATGCTCATCTTTTGCATTTCAATTGCATTTATTTAATTCTTTCCTTCTAATGGGCGTGGCAGCAAACTGCAGTTCTTTTTTTTTTTATTAATTTATTTACGGACGCTCTTTAACAGCTCAGGTCATCAGCGTCCCATTCAACTCAGGGCGTGAAACGGCCGACAAATTTTGCTCAGAGGCCTCTCTTTCAGGCTTGAGGTTCTTTTTCGTGCTGTAAATGTACGACACGGGACCCACGGCTTTACTTCCCTTCCGAAGGAAGCCATACTTAGGATTTTTACGCCCCGAAAAAATCCATCGATCCTGGCCGGGTTCGAACCCGCGTTTTGGGAGTAGGAGGCAAGTATGGTAACCACTACACCACCAGGACCGACAACTGCAGTTCTGAAAGTTACAAATTCGGCTAGTACTTTCCCGCCTGAATTTAATAAAACATTACAATTTCTCCTTCCTTGCTTTCTTCGAAATGTGGTCATCAGAGGTAAAGTGCTTTTAAAGAAATATCATTCTTGACTATCTCTCTCCTTGAATACATTTATCCAAACCTGAATATCATTCTGTAAAGATTTAGACTGAACTAATCAGCACGTTGCAATTTGCACTGAACCTTTTACTTAAAAAAAAAAAAAGTAGTTGTAATTTCTGGCTTATTTCGGTTAAAAGCTTAATATTTCAAAGTTTGTGGAGACCATCGCTTTCTGGATGGTTGCGAAGAATGTCCTCAACACTACCAAAACAATATTGAATCTAGAAATCAATTATTTCAGCAAGTTAATTATTATGGGTATTATTATTCACTACTATCGCAGATACCAACTTTTATTTTTTTTTATATTTTGCTACCTTCTTTGATAGGGATAGGTATTTCCAGATTTTATGAACTTCAAACACTTTACGCTCTCATTTCTCAAAACGAACAGAAAATATGGACTTTATTCTTTCTAATGCTATAAATCGCCACCACAACGATTATAATGTTAAAGGTTCTGAAGCTAGATTATAATAGTATGTATCATATTCAACAGTGGCCGAGGTCGTTAAGGCGCGGGCTCATGAGCGCGAGGTCTGGGGTTCGAATTCCTCCAGGACCGTCCTCCCTGACTGAGGTTTTTTTATTTCTCATAAATGACAAATGCCGGGGATGTAGCCTAAACTAAGGCCTGGAACGTTTCCTTAAAAATAAACTTTTTTCCCAATATTTCATCTCATGTATCATCAGTGTTCACCGCCTGTGGTGCCTCAGTAGTAAAAACGGGCGTTAAACACTAATAAAAAAGCACATTTAACCATCTACCAGGGGATTTATAGTGCCGGAATTAGTTCGGTCTCCATGGTGAAGTTTGTATGCGATTAAAATTTCAAAAAATATCATTGTGAGTCTTTAAGAAATTCGGTCTCCCCTTAAACAGTTTAGTTACTAGAACTTTTGTAATAAGAAAAGATCATGATTGCCACACCAACCAGCCTGCAAACGGACAGCGAGGCCCCGCTTTATACCAAAACATGCCCGTAACTTACGAACCATGTATATTTTTTTGTGCTACTGACAGAAATCACGTGATGTCACATCAACTTGATGTTCATATTAGGTAAGCGGATGACTGCTATCAACAAAGCAGTGTCCGAGGAAACGGCGCTAAAAGTCTTAATTTGGACACGTAACGTGAAGCTTTATTTACGACGTGCACCTGTGACAGCAAAAACGTCGGGTTGCCTTAGTGTCGAAACACTTGGCCGCCCACGTCACAAAACAAGATCTGCATTAGCCTCTCCCTTTGTTTCTGATATAATTTCATAATCTGAATAAAAGTTATGTGGTGCGAAATATTCGGCTGACCATTACTTTGTACTCTACCTATGAGATTTAGGCGGTCTGGAAAAGAGTGACGTTCTTTCCAAAAATTAATCCACTGACAGTTAAGCATTCTAGAGGAAGAAATACGAGCTCACAAATTCACCCTTAAAATTTAATATAAAGAGGACGAGCTAAGAGTGTTTCAAAATTCTGCTTCGCCGCAAAACATAATAATAAATATTCTTTCTTTTCCTTTCCTTTGGATTGAAAGAGGAAACGTAAAGAGGCCTCTAAAGCACTTTCTTATTCTTCGTCCCTTTAGAGAGACAGATTACGAAAAGAAAAATGATTAGGATAGTTTTATGAGAAAATAAAGCGAAGGAAGAACCAAAACAAGTACACAAAATGAAAAGGCTAAAGAGAAGGATAAATAAACGAAAAAGAGAATATTTGTCTTTCACATTTTCTGTTGCTATATTTTCTTCACCCCCTCCCCCAAATTCTTATTTTTCTCCTTTTCTTCAAGGAAAAAAAAATATATTTCTCTATTTATTTTTTTAATATTTTCTTTTTTATAATATTTATTTCGTAGTCATTTCTTTTTGTACAGGATTATTATATTATTCCATGCATCCAAAACCAGTTAATTTATCTTAAAGATAGAAATTAAAACCTTAAAATTACAAAATAAACAATGAGTTTTAGCTCATTATTAGTACTTACATTTGGGGTTGGATTGTTAGGGTCGGAGGGGGACATTTCCGTACTTCAGCCTTGACGAATGAGTGACATATTCCCTCTGTATTATAGAGCTTGTATACCAGCGGAACATGCAACAGATTTCATAATGCAATTATGAATCCGATGTTATAGGAAGCATTTCACCTGCTGATGCTCGACCTGTCTCCCAGGCGCCAGATTCCGTGCTACGGCCGCCATATATATTACATACCATTAGTTTCTTGCAAATCATGGCACTACCTTTTTTTTTTAATAGTGTTTAACGCCCCTTTTTACTACTGAGGCACCGCAGGTGGTGAACACTGATGATACATGAGATGAAATTATACATTGGGAAAGGATTTTTTTTAAGGAAGGAAGCGTTCCAGGGTACCTCCCCGGCATTTACCATTTAGGAGAACTGAGAAAAACCTGGAAAAAAGATTGAAACATACCAGAGATATCTTAAATGATTAACGAATCACCTATTAAGTTTGCTTGATAACTTCAACAGTTATTTTCCGTAAGAATTCCATGAATAAACCCATGGTCTACTGTGTCAGCAAAGCCAGCCCCTCTGACAACGCAGCATTGTGAATGCTTGATTATTTTGGCATCAGATTCTATGATAAAATACACTTTTTAAAGTAATTCACTATCCGAATTCTGATGTCAGTTAAAAGACGAATTTAAAGTTTTGTCTGATAAAGCTAAAACCATTCTTTTGCCCTTTGAAATCACTTATTTATGTGAATCATCATGCCAGTACTAGAACAAAACACAGACTCGCCTCATTGCGGAAACAGGTGTCCCAAATTTAAGCAGGTATAGCTACGTCATGTAAATCAATTCAGTCATATCTCTCTTATTATAATCGGTCTTTTACGGTCCCAAGTAACATGGCTGGTTTTACAACCTTAAAAGTGACTTTATGTACCAGATTTATTTACAATAACTTGCTTTTAGTTCGTTTTAAAATGTGTTGTCTTGATATGTTTTTTGTTCGTTTGTTTTGTAATGAATGTAATGAAATTAGAGCTCAAAATATTTTTATAATGAACTAAAATAACAAAGCATGTTACACATATCTGGAGCTTTAAATGCTGACTGTTTACCTTCTATCTTCAAATAGTATGGTCACTTAAGCGTCATGGTGAACCTTTGCTCTGAAAAGTGCTCAATGATCTAACAAGCTTGGGAACCACTTGTTTATACCAAAGGTTTTTCATGTAAAATGCTGAGCTCACATAATATATAAAATACTGCTATTCTTAAACAAATCCGACATAGCAGCAGCGTGTCGTCTTCGTTTGCTTTCAGAAAGCTTTAGCGTACCGTCAAGACGATTTGTAATAAATTTAGATAACACTTTCTCCGCGTCTACACTTTGAACACAGGAACACGGATTATATCCCAGAAGTTTTTCTTGCCGTTGATGTGTATAAACGCTACACAAAGCTCTTCCTCTTTTTCCACAGGATTAAACTCGACAGACCAAGCGATGCTAACGAAGATTGGCAGTTCAGCTCAGAAGTCGAAATGCGAGATTGTGTGTCTACGACAGGGCTGACACTTCAGCAAAAGCATTGCGGAGAACAGTGACGAAAATTTTGTCATTTCAAAGAAAATGAAAAGATATTTACAGAAACTCAGCAACAGGTTTTTGCACCCACTCGCCTAGAAACATCGCTGAAGGGGTTGCATATGAGGGGTGATGGAATGTCGTTTAGTACAACAACCACATAACTCCTGTTTTCACTCATATTGTCAATAGGAATTCAACAATTCCTATTGACAGAATTCCAACTTCAACCAGAAAAGTACTACCTATAGACCTATAGACATAAAGCCCAAGAATAAAATAAATCCCAGAACACGTGAACTTATTGAAATAAAAGGCAGCCAAACTAGTTTAATGTGTTAAGCACAATGCATAAAAAACAGATAAGCGGTTTTTTAACGCTAAGAGAGTGTATTTTGTTTAATGCTGTGTGACATTACATTCCTTTCCGTTCTTGAAAACTTAACTTTATGTTATTGTATTTATTTTACGGGCATCATTTTTATCAACAGTAAATACACAATATGAAATCTAATACCAACCTAACATATTCGGATAAAACAAGTTCCTTAAAATTGTTAAATTGCTATGTCTCCATCTTTCACTTGTTTGTTCCCTACTTCAATTGTTTCTTGAATGGTCGGAAGTAATATGTGGGTTGGAATTATGGACTCTCTAATTAACTGTTACGAAAGAACCGTTATCGTTACTCATTTCGAAATGTCTAATTTACCTATGTCTCGATAGTACATGTTTCACTCGTACCGTAATCGGTAAATTTCTGCTATAGTAACCAAATATTTCCACATTTAAAGAAGTCAAAATAAAGTTTTCACAAACTCAAGTACCATCCTTAGGTCTGGTGTCTGAAATGTCAGATATATGTTCGATAGGCTATTGGGTAAATAAATGTTTCTGAAATGTAAGATATCTATTCCACAATTAAATGTTTTTGAAAAGTCAGATAGCGGCTTTGAAACCAGATAACTTTCAATAGCTTATCACGATAAAATTCACTAGATCTCTTTCATAAGCCTTGATTAACCTTTAAGACCGTACTGTAGTGTACGTGTGTTGAAAATTTAAAATAAAATAATCTGTTATATCCATTTTGGCCATTTGTTGAGCACTTTCTCCGTTTGTGTCAAAATCCATTGAAAATGCCAAAAAAAAAAAAAAAAAAAAAAAAAAAAAAATTGGTTTCCCAGTTTTGAATCTTCAGGTTGGTATGCATTACATCTTCAGGTTGGTATGCATTACATATTAAATATTTTATTCGAATTTGCTCTATATTGTTTAGAATGTGTTTAATTTAAAACATCATGCTTTTAACGAATTCCGAAGAAATGCAGCTAATGAAAAGATTTTTGAAAAATGTCTTCAAAACATATTTGTACATATATGTGTCTATTTACACTCTAGCGGTTGAATTTTTTGTTTTTTCTCAATGAAATTCGACATATAATCAATCATCAATTAACAAACGATTCATTGAGTCCGTTAACCAGCAAAACTGGACTATTAGGGTTGGGTGCTCTAGCGGCCGCAATTTATGTTTTTTCTTAAATACTCTTGGTATATGCAGTTAAAATACATTAATAAAAATAGTTACCGAAAATCAGCGAAATCAGGGAACTAGGGGTGGGTGTTTACCCAAAATTTAAAAATCGCTATAGCGGTACCAATTTATTTTTCGTTCCCAATCTTAATGTATACCATTTAAACATAATAAAAATATAGTTTAATAAAATCAGGAAAATCGGACCATTAGGAGGGAAGTATGCCTGGAAACGGAAATGTAAAGGTGAGGGTTACAGCAAAATATAAAATTCGCTCTAGGGGCCGCAATTTTTAATTATTTTTAAGGAAATTCGATATATGCCATCAAAAGTGAGAAAAAAATCAATGAAATCACGTTATTAGGAGTGGAGGTTAACCTGAAACCTAAAATTTAAAAATCGCTCTAGTCGAACCAGTTTTTTCTCAACAAAATTGGATATATACCATTTAAATAAAATTAGAAAATTCGGGGCATTAGCACTAAGAATATATCTAAAAAGCGAAAATTAAAATGCACGCTAGCGTTTAATTTTCTCTCAACTTTTCATAATAAAATGATGAATCAACTCAGCATATAAATTGCGTTTATAATATGCACTGTTTTATATTTAACAAAAGCATTGTCTTAAAGATAGCAACTGTGAAATATTTATCTAATATGTGTATGAGAAATATATTTGTAAGTAAAAGCGCTCTATTCAGAAAACTTTTGCATTACATAGTTTACTACGATAAAGTTTAAATTTAATTTCAAAGCAACTGATAATCGATGGAACTTACGATGGTGTATATTTGCTTAGTACAATGTAATTTTTTTTGAATAGCAGCATATTTTATTTTATGAACTTCTTCTTGAATAAACAATATTATTTCCTTATTTCTCTCTGTTTTATTGAATGATTTGATATTGATAATACCAAGGGCTCAGTTCATAAACATGGTTACATTTAAAATGGTTAAAATACTCACAATAAACAAATAGTATTTTACTCTGTTGCACTATTTGTTTAAGTTGGTAACTAACAATAACAAAGAGAAATAAGGAAATAATATTGTTTATTCAAGAAGAAGTTCATAAAATAAAACATGCTGCTATTAAAAAAAAATACATTGTACTAAGCAAATATACACAATCAATGGAACTTACGATATAAGTATATTTGATTGGGTTTGAGATTAAACCACAGTAATTAATAGTGTAATAATTTATTAAATGAAATATATGACTACTGAAAAGAACTACGCAACATTTAAATCATAAAACTGTAGCAATAATGTTATTCTTTTAACGTTTTAAGCTGGGAATTTAAATTATCTTCTATTTAATCCAGTCTTATTTGTACTTCCTTTGAACACTTTTTAATATATTGAAGAAATTTTTGGAGTATTTCCTTTCGATCAGATGCATGTTTTTTTTTTTTTTTTTTTTTTTTTCCATCAACACGATCTGTGAATAACAAAAAGCTACTTGCCTAAGCGATAAGATGGGGAAATAAAGGAAAACTAGGAGAAAAAAAAACTCTTCAAATCAATGTTAATTATAAAGTATATAAAATAAACAAAGAAACAATATGTGGAATGTTGTTCCCCCAAACCAGCGTACTACCGAATTGGAGTTCTGCTACAAAGGGCAGAAGCGTAGTCCATTTGCGATTTCATGCATTGGTTACTGACGGACTATTTATGCATTCAAAATTTGCAGACACTTCTAGCTCCAAAATATATATTCGTTTTTAGAAGAATGATTTCTAAAGCATCGTTTTCATCCAAATCACATTGATTTAGCATTTATAATTTTAAACTGTTGTTTAAAATGCTTCCCTACTTAAATGAAAACGAGTCAAATCAACTATTGATTAAATTGGTTGTCTCTTGAAAAACACTGTCCGGTATGCAGAAATGCATAAAATCTCTATGAGCCTAAGGCGTTATTCTTCATGAAAATACCCTCCTCACACGGCAACAGTCGTCAAGGATTACTTTTTCAGATTCAGGTGGAAAATATTCCAGAATTTACCATACAGCACAGTTCTCTCGTGACTTATGAAGAAGCAACTGCAAGATGATACATTTCGTTTAAATGGAGACGTGCAGAATTCTGTATCAAAATGCTTGTGCTAGAAATATTAAACACAGGAAGAATGGAAAATTCACTTTAGCCGTTGGATAGCTCTCATATGATTTGTAGACGCAGTTCATTTGCGTTGACTTATCTTGGATTAAGCTCTTAGTCCATTTAAATTTAAATGAACAGAGTTATATTCATACTATTATATTACATGTTCTTCTATCTTCCAGAGGATTATCTACTAGAGTAGATAACAGTACCATCTAGTATATTCAGCGCTTTCATTTCATAACCTATAGGTATATATACGAGTAATTTCTTATTTAACACATTAAACGAAGAATACAAAAACTGAGAAATTGAGGGATAACTTTAAAACAGACATTAACTTCACCCCAAGCACCGCACTCTGAATCTTCAAATGACGCCCTATCATTGAATATTTCTACCATGGGCGCAAAGTTGCCTCAGCATCAACCATATGGTGTAGCTAATCCTGACTCTGCCTGCATTCTGATATAGATTTTTGGCATACAGACACAAACTCTGGCGTCATTTACTGTAACTCTTTTCTTGATATTTAAATTTTTAGGAGAAATCGATTATTACATCTTATGTGTTTTGTCATTGTCTGACAATCTGGAATGTCGTTTGGATTTAGACACAATAAAACTGCTAAAATTACTGAGCATTTAATGTAATAGTTGTGTTTTGGTTTCCTAAATAAGATGTTTTACTGTAATATTATTAACTTGTGCCCAAAATATTATTGTGGGCTCATTATGTCCAAATTCAAACAAAAATAACGTATGTACCCTTTGCAGGGCAATGATAAAAAACGTGATAAACTAATTTTATTTAAAATTTAAGTATCATAAATGTATGAATAGCATTTGAAATTTCAAAGATGAAATTTAAATGTAGTTAGCATTAGCTTTAATTTTTCCTCTCAATATCTAAATGCACTTTTTATTATATTAAATTAATTTTAAATGTAGTTTTTCAGACTGAAACGTTTTGAAATGAGAGCTCTCTCTGTAAATACATAAGAAAACTACGAAATCAATCAAGGTTCCCTTATTTCTGGATATCCGTGAGATAGGGACATTCCTACATAAAGAATTGGAATAAAGCACTCTCGCGAAGAAGATAAACTTAACCCGCTTTTGCCCATCTGTCACAATGTTATTCCTTAACTACTTGAGCTCCACACTAGTGTGTTCAAATAAGAAGACTTAACATTTCGGGGCACAAAGGGCTAAGCCAAGTGACGAAATTTTTTTTTCCACAACCCTCTTCCATATTGTATGGGAATGAAAGCAAAGGGTTACAAGTCGACAGTCCCTCAGTGGTCGGGGACGCACAGAACAATCAACTGGATCAGTCACTCATGCGGCTTCAGTGCAACAGGGTGCATCATCGTCCTAGAGAGTACCTCCTTCCTCTTTGCCCTCAATTTGCAGATAAAGCGAGTTGCTTATTTTTAGGTATAATTTAAATGTAAACTTTTTAATTTATTTGTTATTTATTATTCCATTTAAAATTTTCTTTCAAGAGAAAACTTTCTAGAGATACCAAACATTGAAATTCCATTTCTTTTTTATACAGAACCTTTCCGAAATTTAGAAAATTCTTCAGACATAGCTCCCCCATTATTACGTCCTCATGACTGGGGAGATACTGCTTTCCATGATCTACTATCAACGCATTAACGGTGCCGTGTAGATGACATTAGCAGCATTTAATATGAGACGCCAAAAACTTACAGACCACGTTCCAAAGTTTCACAGACTGTGTGCTTTGTCTGACAAGCTCACACGATTTAATCACGAACAGGTAACGACAAATTCTGGACGCCCTGTAGTTACTTGCACGATTCTTTAAAGTAGACAATCGCTAGTTTATAAAGTACTCGTTTTTCCATGGTATATACGAGTAGTTTTTACTACTGAGGCATCACAGGCGGTGGACACTGATGATACATGAGATGAAATGATAAATTGGGAAAGGATCTGTTAAGGAAGGAAGCGTCCCAGGCCTAAGTTTAGGGTACCTCCCAGGCATTTGCCATTTATGAGGTCTGAGGAAAACCTGAAAAAAAAAAAATACCTCAGTCAGGGAGGACGGTCCTAGCTCACGAGTCCGCGCCTTAACGACCTGGTCCGCTACTAGTTGTTACGTTATTGTTAGTAATTATTATTATAATAGATATCTGGTATAAATAGTGAGGTTCCTAATAAGGCATAACATTACTGCAGAATGTGCACATTCAGAACTGAAATGCTTATAGAACACTAATGCTCGCTATCTATGCTAGTGTCCTACCTAACCTAACCTAACCTAACTTATTTATCTTTGCAAAAAAGTAAGTATTTCAAAAAATGTCATTCCCAAGTCAGCAATGTATACATCTGAGAAAAATACAATCAGTTGCTATAAAAGGAATTTTCTTCACTAACTACATTTTCCTTGTTAAAACCACTCACTCTCTCATCGCCAAAGTGCTTGATAACAAGCATGAAGAGCCATATCATGTGTTTAGAACAATTCTTATATTACAAAATACTCTATTTTTGAAAAAGCTGAAATGGCAGTAAGAACTAAACTAAACAGAATGAAATGGTTATTTGTGATAAAAGCGGGATACAAAATAAAATCATCTTCAACAACATACATACATACATACATACATACATACATACATACATACATACATACATACATACATACATACATACATACATACATACATACATACATACATACATACATACATACATACATACATACATACATACATACATACATACATACATACATACATACATACATACATACATACATACATACATACATACATACATACATACATACATACATACATACATACATACATACATACATACATACATACATACATACATACATACATACATACATACATACATACATACATACATACATACATACATACATACATACATACATACATACATACATACATACATACATACATACATACATACATACATACATACATACATACATACATACATACATACATACATACATACATACATACATACATACATACATACATACATACATACATACATACATACATACATACATACATACATACATACATACATACATACATACATACATACATACATACATACATACATGCTTTTTAAACAGTTAAAACAGTTTTTAGTGTTCATCAGAAAAGTATTAAGTAATTATAAATTACATTTTAAAAATAATTTGTATAGGTGCCATGTAGTTGTGTTCCTTTTTAATAATTCATATTTAACTAATCAGACGTGTTTTCAGATATCTACTCAATGGCAGTCCTGAAATTGATAAACTGGCTATTAAATAACCAACACACACACTTCACACCCAGACTCTGGGCACGACAAGGAACTTTCTTAATAAATTAACACTTTATTTTGTATACTGCTCTATGACTATACTATGCGCCTAGTGAGATTAAAATTTATCCCAGTAATTTCGAAATGTTCATTGTTTTAAAGAAATAGTTCGCCTATTTCTCACTAGGAGCAGCATAAAACACCAACATCCCAGCAGTTATAATTAGTGGTTTTTAAATGTAATTGGTAGATAATATTAAAATTTAAAACTTCATTAATTATTATCACCATTTCTTTATATATTACATTAAATTACAAATTAAAATTAAATTTTCTCTTGCTGAAAGAAGTTATACTATGCACTTAGGTATGCAAAATGATGTGAATGATTTTTTTCTTCCAGTTTGACTCATTCATTATTATTATTATTATTATTATTATTATTATTATTATTATTATTATTATTATTTACGGATGCTCTTTAACATCTCAGATCGTCAACGTCCCATTCAATTCAGGGGTGAAATGCCCAATAAAATTTGCTCTGAGGCCTCTTCTTTAAGGCTTGAGGTTCTTTTTTCATGCAGTAAATCTACGACATGGGACCTACAATCCTACTTGCCTTCCGAAGAAAGCCATACTTTGAATCTTTACGCCCGAAAAAATTCATCGACCCTGGCTGGAATTGAACCCGCGATCTTCGGTCTATGATGGTTAACACTAGACCACCAGGACAGACTTCCAGCTTAACGTGGGTGCAGGGTTGCAACATAGTTATTTATGCCTATAAATAGAAATAGAAATCAGTTTAATAGATGTTATACAATATCATTTAGAAACCGCCATTAGTAACGTAAAAACTTTAAAAAACATGTAACTCAACTCATCATAAAATATGGGATTCTATGTACTTAATAAGATTAATAATAATCACAGTTGTTAGCACTGGAGTGTTACAAATAGTTTATAGGTATGAATGATACACAATGCAATTTTTAGTTTACATGTCTTCTGTTAAAAGTAGGTATCTCTTTTAGCATGAGCTTCTAAAATCAAAACGGTATAATTTTTACTTCACACCACCAGCCTGTGACGTCATCCTTTGGACAAGACTATGATGGAAACAGTTTTGTCATTTCGTGTACACACTCATAGAATTAAAACTAACAGTCGCTTGCTCCCTAATGCAGACCTAGTCATTTATTCATAAACCCAAAAAGTTTGCGGTACTGAAACCTAAATTACGGATTGCATTCTTCAACATTTAGAACAAATGGGCTATGTGATGGCTTCTTCCCGTTCGGCGCGTTAACCGAAAAGATTGACTGTGTTTTATTTTTTTCTTCTATTAATCTTTTATTGTTTTTATTACTTTTTATTTTATTGGTATGAGGATTGTTTGATAAGCTCGTAAATTTCCAAGAAATGGCGGAAATTTTTGTTAAGCGGCACCATTTTTGGTAAGAGTGATTCATGTAAAGATTTTAGGCAAAATTTCAGGCAAATGTGATGTTTAGTTATTATTTAAGTGTTCAGTGTCACACTTGCCAAACATTTGCATTTAAAGGGTTGAACGGGTCCGGCCGTTCAGGTGAGGTCATTACAAAGAAAATCATTGAAAAAAATGCATGATGTCGTAATGTAAGATCTCCGAGTGAAAGTGTGCGAGATAGCTGAAACTGCAAACACTTCAACTGAAACTGTGTGCACGTTGGGTGCCACGATTGCTGACTGTTGAACAAAAACGCACGCGGGAAAACGTTTCAACACAGTGTCAGGCACTGTTTAATCATAATCTGCAGGATTTCTTGAGCCGATTCGTAACTGAGGATGAAACCTTGGTCCACCATTACACTCCGAAGACAAAGCAGCAATCGAAACAGTGGGCAAAGGCTGGTAAGAACACACTAAAGAAGGCGAGGATCGGCTAGAAAGCTGGGTATAATTCTGATAGATTACTTGAAAAAAGGCAGAGTCACAACTGGGACCTATTATGTTTCATTGTTGGATCGTTTGAAACAAGCTCAAAATTGTCACATAAAAAGTGCTCATTCACCAGGACAGTGAACCCGTCTTCGAATTGATTTCTCATCGACCTTATTGTACGGAGTCATTCCCAAGTGACTTTTACGTATTCCCAAATTTGATAATTTGTCTTGAAGGGAAGACATTTTAATCAAACGAGGAACGTTGCCGTCAATGAGAATTTGATGAGATTGACAGATCCTATTTCTCCGATGAGATAAAAAATTGGAAATTTGCTGGACCAAATGTATAGACATCGACGGAGACCGTTGAGAAAAAAAGTGTTACGAAAAAATATTTCTTATTTGCATTTTTATCAAAAGTTTGGGTATATGATTACCAAATGAATTTATTATCTGTGGCTGTCATAAACAACTTCGATGAAAAGCAGGAGAAACAGTTTTTAAAATGGTAATGCCTATAAATCAATTAGGAACAGAAGAAATAAAAATATAAATAATATTTAATTCAAAGGAACAATAATTAAACACTTTTACAGGTTATCATGTAGACATAAGCAGGTTTACGGAGAGCCCTATACTGCTGGCCTTTTCCCTCAGTGAATTGTACGATAAACACTGTGGACGAGCGACATTTCTATTTAGAGCCAAGATGCTGACATGAATAGGTTTCGGTAGAGAACTGACTCACACCGCTGCCTTCACATTTCTATGCCAGATAAAAAATAATATAAAAAGCGTTCATGCATCAAGTGTAAAATATTTTGGGATACCGTTCTCACAATGTCTCTTCGGACAGAAGTAATAGGCTTAATGCTCCACCCACTGAACCACTCGTCGAGGAAAAAACACCCTCAATTTATCCTCCTCCGTGATCCCCCAAGGTGTGTTTCTGTCCATATTTTGACAAAGGAGCTAAAGAATGTGACTTTGAGTTTAACGCAGTTTTAAGTGCAAAACAAGTACTTGAGCATTTAAACGACGAAGGAATTAAAAGATTCTTCTTAGCTGTAACAAGGAATTGGAATGAAAGTATGGAATGGTATAATGAGTAACAGTATTTATAAATACACTCGATCGTGGGGGTGTACTTGCCTTCCAAATTCGCGCGTTCAAACCCGCCAGGATCGATGGATTTTTTCGGGAGTAAAAATCCTAAGTATTGCTTCCTTCCTTCCTTCCTTCCTTCCTTCCTTCCTTCCTTCCTTCCTTCCTTCCTTCCTAGGATATGGGCCGTGGGTACCATATCGTAGATTTACGGCAGGAAAAAGAACCTCAAGCCTGAAAGAAGAGGCCTCTGAGCAAAAATTGTCGACCATTTCCCGCCCTGAATTGAATGGGACGCTAATGATCTGAGATGTTAAAGAGCGTCCGTAAATAAAACAAATCAACAATAAATACACTAAGAGTTCAATATTTCGGAATGCTTGGCGAATAGGTAGACCCGGAATTTGTGATTTTCTGTTTTTTCTAACACTATTTTTAAAACTTGACTATGGGTCAGTTATATAAAAGTTACTAACTTGAGTTTACTTTTAACTGTAATTTAAAAATTAATTAGAGGTTAGTCATCATTTCCGTTGCACAATCTCGAGTTTGCAATAACTGTCAAATCTATGGTAACATCGCGAAATAATAGGGAAATTCGTTTTTAGAGCGATTTGATGCTGTTCAATCTAAGAAAAACAATAATTATTAATTTTTTCCACCTCCTAAACACATTTTTCCCCTTAATTTATCTTCAAACATGGATAAAGAAAGGGCAAAAGAATGCGAGCGGCAAATTTTTGCAAACGTGAGAAGGATATCAGTATTGATCTGGTGCTAACACAACAGGAAATAATTGAAAAAAAAGTAGATTTGATTTCAAATAAGGATAAAGGACATACATAGGTGGAAATTGCCAAAGACTATTTCTGAAGACTTCTGCTTTATTACCCCAGGCGATATAATGGATATGTGTGCAATCTATAACATCTAAAACTGCAGGAAAGTTGCGAATGTTATAGAAGCCTGGCATTAAAGTCTTTTATATTGACATTTTAGTGAACTGCTATTGCTGCAGTAACTTTACAGATGTTTCTATTGGCCGTTCCTTTCTGCTCTTTAATATATCTGCAATAACTGTTTGGAAATTCCCTGTCGTAGAACTTTAGAGTAAGTGATATCATGAATATCGAATTCAAAGCATAATTTCGCTTAGTTTGTGATTGTAATCGGGGACGTAACATCTAATTCAGTTCTTCGACAACTTTTGTTAAGCGAAATCGCATTTTGAATTTTGTTGTCATTCACTTCCAGGAATGAATTATTTTTCACATGAAATCATCTTCGGATGAGACGTCAAAAATCAGAAATCTGTAATGTACCGCTTGTAAGGTTAACCTAACATCCTTTCAATTGAACGCAACTCTATCTGTTGTACGCGAAAGTGAAAAGCAAAACATTGATTAACTTTATCTACATGAACTTAAAATAAACGTAACTAACCATGAAGATGTTACGCTTTTATTTTGAGAAATGCTTAATTTAACAATTATTAAACTATAGTTAGTGTTTTAACTTGAGAAATTTCGCGAATTAGATTTAATTTGAGGTTAAGACGAAATAATCTTAGATTAATGTTTATACAACCAAAATTTCCAAGTTAATTATAACTGATGGTTAATTTTATTCTCTAAACTCAAGTTAACTCTTTACACAACTGGCCTTTAAGAAATAATAAAGAAGACATGAACATACAAATCTTACTAAGTTAATTCAAGAACTTCGATTCCGTTACTTGTCACAAAATGATGTCTCATACGCTGTAAAGGGATTTTGCATGTTAAAAATTAAATACTGAAATCTTTGCTCCCCTAATTATTTAATCAGAAAACCTCTGATTGTATTTGTGGACAAGAATATTCTATTGCATTAATTAATATTGATAGAATTTTATTTTTTCAGAAAAAGTTTACACAATTTTACATAATTGCATATAAATTATTAAACAAATGAATGCATATTAACAGCTTTGTTTGTCTTTGTTTTCATAGTGTAATAATATGTATTCTACACAAGAAAAAGTCAAGATAGTAAAATGATATTATTCTAAAAATAGTGCACGTAGAGTTTGTGAATTATTCAGTTAACATATTCCGATAGACCATTACCAAATCATAAAAAAGTTTCCAGCATTGTCTTTAAATTAAGAAGAATGCGGCATTAAATACTTGCAAATGCAACAGAGTTCCAAATATTCAATAAAAAAATGAGAACTAATTTAATGTTTTAGTTTCAGTAATTGATACATAAAATGTGAGCATGAGATCTAAGGCAAGTAGATTAGAAATGCATCACACATGAAATTTTAACATTTGAAAAAGACGAAATTTCACTCACACAAATGTCATTGCCACCAAGAATAACGGTCAATCCTGTTGGTCAAGTGATAACTATATTTGCCTCGTAGACCTACGGTCGTGGGTTCAAGCCACGAATGTAGCTCTAATGACCAAAGTTTTTAAAAAGTGTCCTTAAATAAATAAAACAACCAGAGTTACTAGACACTGGTTACGAAAATAGAAGTTTTTTTCTTTAAATTATGAAATCAGCTAAAGAAGATAGGGTATTTCTGAAGAATATTTATTTTATATATAAATGAACATTTACATAAAACAAATGTTCAGAACTTTCGGACTTATGGATACCTGCACTATTTTCTACAAATAAGAACCCATTTGCACAAAAAGAAAGTTTGGATGTGTAATGGGTCAGCACATCATTGATCTATTTATTTTTCTAACCGGGGAAACTTATTTGTGTCTACTACAGAAGCTCTTAAGACTAGCAATGGCAAAAGTAGCGAGAGAAAGTCAAGAACATTGGTTGCAGATAGATGGTTGCTCTATACACAAGAGTTGCAATGTAAAATCATTGTTAAAAGATACTTTCACAATAGAATCATTGTTCCAAACCATTTTACTAAATAACATGCACAATCATCCCATTTTCCCCAAATTATTAATTTGTCTGGGTGCACATAAAATAAAAAAAAGTATTCTATGAGAAATTTGAAAATTTAGACCAGTGATGTCACAGGAGGGCAAATGCAAAAGGGGACTTCTGCAATAGACTGCATTATTGTTCAGTTTTGTTCAATGAGGAGGGCATTTTGAGCATTTGAGCACTTGACATAAAATGTACAAAAATATTGTTTATGTTAAAAATCCGTGCAGTTAATATGTTCAGTATTGTTTTCATTTTTCATATCATAAGCATTAAATAAAGAGATGAAGGATGACAAACAGTTTACTTATTAAATATAATTTGTTTTATCATACATCACAAATAAATGTGCAAAAATATTCTAAGAAAATTAGATCATGCAATAGACAAATTAGAATATAAAATACTCTAATGATTTTTTCTGATAAAATAATTAGGGCAGTAAAGATTTCAGTATTTATTCTTTAATATGGAAAAGCCTTCGGTTAACTCCTTAAATACATGAATTATTAAATACACACAAAAAGCAAGAATGCTTAAGTTTTGAAATAGTTTGGATTCCGAGATGGTTTGAACTTTTGAACCTTTACTATAAATACAATACAGATGCGCGAACATAATTTACCCTAAATTGAAATCTTAATCAGAATACTTAAAACGAATTTATATTTTATAGAATTATTTACAAGTAGCCGATAATATTATTTTTCATCATTGTCATTGAAGGTTAAAACCCAGTTTTGTCTTCATCTAGAATTTGTTTGTGCCACCGTTTCTTCTGATGTTCTTCTTGTCTTCGTTCCTAAATTTCTGCAGTTTTTGCAATGACAAGTGTATCGTTCCGTTTTCTATGAAATGTTAATTATTTCACTTAATGCACTAACACCTATGTTTCTTTATTAATCTTTTTTAAATTTAAAAACCCCTATTCCACTATTGTTGATTCAGTTCTTCAATCTTGTTTTATTTCAATATCGAATTCTGAGCGCCGTGCTGTGAGATTGGAATGGACCTACTTTATAATATTTTAGAATGAAGGCTATATTTTCTGTATTCATAAGGGTTTATTTTATTTTTTCACAAGATTAAAATATTTTTAAAATGTATTAAATGTTAAAGCAATTGAATGGACGAATGAATTTTATTTCAACAAATAACATTGCAATTAAATTTACAGTCCCCCTATTTTTATAACTAGTTTCATAACTTCATAATTTACATAATTTAAAATTATACATTTTCAATAAATTGTCATTTAGTTTTGCGAATTTAACTTTGTCTTTGGCTCATGTTTCCTATTAAAATATCCGGAAGATTTGGGTTCAACTATTCCATTGAAATCGAAGTTTATTACAAATTTTGCATATATTAAACATAACAAATATCACCCTAATTGTTTAAGTAAATATAAACGTAGTTAAAATACTTAAATATTTAATAACAAGTAGATTCGCATAAAACGTATTTGGATTTTTCCTCTTTTTTCTTTCTGCTTTTTTGGGCCTTGGAATAAAAATAAAAATAAATAAAGGAATATTTTTAATGATATTGTTACAATGGGGAAACTTTTCGACATTTAAGTAAATACAATCAGAAGGGATCGCTTCCGTAGTCTAATGGTAGCATTTACGACTATTAATCAAGAGGTCCTTGGTTGGAATCCCGGTTAGATCAACCTGTCTGGTCAAGGTTCTTTTTCGCAGTTTTCCTTTTACCCTGAGAAGGTGAATGGCAGCTTTAAGCGCTAAGAATTCCTAGCCCATTTGCGCCGTCATTAATTCGGTTTATTTTATTTCATCCCTATAGGCCTACACATATAGTATTTAGTACACAGCCTACAGACGTCCAGAGAAGATAAATGCAATCAATCGACAGTAAATAACACAGTAAAAATAGAAGCATGGTGCCAGTTATTAAGAAGTCAATCTAAAATAATTATGGGACATATACTTTTAAGGGTATATAAGAGGGGTGTTCTGAAAGCACTCTGCCTAACTCAGAGATGTCGTTATGATGACCAAATTACTATGAATTGTTAAATTTCATTCTCTAGATGACTCGGTGTAAAGTTTCAAACCCTGTTTGTGTGTATGTTATTATTTGATTATTTGTTAACATCTTATTGATGTTATTTTGTGGAAAACACCGACTTTGGCAACTATTTATTTTCTAAATACATTCCATACATGCCAGGTCCAAGTTATCACGCTTTCGATGCAACTTTAATGAAGTCTACAGATGGGTTCATCTTTCAGTAAACTTAGTAATATTATTATAGAAGTAAGTAGAATTTAAACATTTCTCTCTCTCTCTCTCTCTCTCTCTCTCTCTAATTGTTTAGAATTCTGTGTATTGGCTATAAGAAGGCAAATATTACACGATAGTTCTACTAAAGGAAAATAAATATATGCACATATACGAGGGTAGGTCCATAAGTTTCCGGCCTGACCAATTCCTAAGTATGATTAAGACGAAAACTATATTTCACTTTTCAGTATAGTTACCCTTTATTACAATACACTTCTCACATCTTTGAAATAACATTTCGACCCCCCCCCCCAAAATAGAAGTCTTGTCTGCAAAATGGGCATAAACAGCATCCACCACTTCTTCGATCTGTGGTGATCTTTCCTTCCTCGAAGGTCCTTCTTGAGTTTTGAGAACAGGAAATAGTCACTGGGAACTGGATATAGGCTATAGGGTGGATGATCGATCTCCTTGAAGCCACATTTCTTCACAGCTTCTGTTGCAACAAGAGCTGCATGCACAGGCGCGTTGTCGTGAAGGAGGCGCACACCACCACTCAGCTTTCCTCGTCTTTTCTCTTTGAAGGAAGCATGTAGTCTGTGCAGTAGGCCAGCATAGTACTCCCCATTTACTGTGGTGTTTCTCTCCTTGAAATCAATGAAGAATATTCCTTCACAGTACCAAAAGATTGTGGCCATTATCTTCTTGGTTGACTGAGTGACCTTGGCCATTAGAGGCGGTGCTTCGCCAGGTTTATGCCACTCCATTGATTCTCTTTTGGACAAGGGATCATATTAGAAGATCATAGTTTCATCTTCTACAATAATGGTTTGCAGAACTTTTCTCTCTTCGCCACGGCAGAGATGCAAAAATGCCTGACAACAGATGATTCTTTGCTGCTTTTGGACTGAGGAAAGAAGTCTAGGCACTAACCTTATTCATGTTTAAATGTTCATGAATAATTCGAAGGATTATTGTTTTAGAAAGGCCCTACCTTGCTGGTATTTCTGTAACTTTCAGCCAGCGGTCTTGCATAATTTCTCCTTCCACAAGAGCGATGTTTTCCGGAGTGAGCACCTCCAAGAGCCGACCTGCACGCTCTTCGTCTTCATTGCTTTCTCGACCCATTCGAAAAAGTTTGGCCCATTCTTTTACGGTAGAATATGAGGGGGGTGCTTCCCTATATACACCGTCCAATCGCTGTTTAATTTTATTTGGATTAAGTCCTTTTGTGAAGAACTTAATAACAGGTCTATACTGCATTTTGAACATGTCACAATCATCTACACATAGCCTTCTTTATGCAACTATATCTGAACAACTGAACACAGTTACAGCAGCAATTATTTACTTAACAGATCTGACAGACGTCATATAAGGGTTTTGTGAAGGCAATAATATTTATCGGCGAGGCCGGAGACTTATGAACCTACCCTCGTACAATACAACACACACCCAAGCAATAATACAATGTGGATGCACGTAAATGGTTTTAAATGCATTAAAACAATTACGCTTTGAACTAATAAATACGTGGATTAACCCAATTTTTAGTTGCAGAATTAAAAAAAATCCTCTATGGGAGCACAATACTTAGATGCAAAGCATAATTTAAAAAAACACTACTGGCGAACAGTGACATAATTAAATACAAACATGAAATGAAGGCTCAGAAATCGCTAGTGTTTTTCTGGTGTGATGTATATGTGGGCATGATACAACTTTGTTACTTATTTTGTTTTGGAAAGTGCGCCGATAATGCTTATTTTTTGTGTGGTGTTCATCGCTCCATAAGACACCAACAATAGTCACCTATTATCGAAGGTTTCCAGTGCCTTGATAAGAAATTCTTCCTAAGCGTTACTTACAGCGCCCAAGTTTTCCGGTAAGAGGTCAAGGTGTGATTGTGAAAAAATGAATTTTAAGCGACATTCTTTACCCCGTGTTCTTGTTGTTCTCCAATAGGCTACATAGTTATCTTTTCTGTTGCCCAGAAAGCCACTAACAATTGCTTCGAAAAAGGACCAAGAGGTAATTAACACAAGAATTGCATCGTGCGTGTTTCAACACGTGTTAGACGATAAAGCCTCTTTTGTTAGAAAATATTGCCATCTAGTGACTAAGTTTTTAAAAACCCCACTTCTCCTCCCATCTAGAGATTATTTTAGAGCGTCTATCACTATATTATAAGAAGAATAGCAAACAAAAGTATAAAACATGTAAACAAAAGAGCAGAGCATAGCGAAAGACTTAAAATAGAAAAGCTAACAATTTAAATTACTCAAAAGCTTAAACGCTAGCTCATTTTAAAAGGTAGATTCGGGTTGTACGCACAATACTATATACTAATCGATATATAACATGTCAAACTCCTATTGATTAGTGCTATTTTCGTTTGTTTGGCGTTTATCAGCAAAAGACACGTAGTGCTATAGAGCATTAAACGAAAATCAAAGCACCATTGTATTATTCTTTTGTATAACTATTATTATTGTTATTATTTTATATAACTATTAATATAATATTATTGAACATTATAGTCCAAGCTTAAATAAATAGTACAACGGTTTTATTTTGAGCCATTTTGTATAACAGCCGATATACCATCAAGAAGTGACCGGTCCCAACCCCCCTAATAACGAGGTGGAGTTCATATTTCTTCAACTGCAAGGTACTATTATTATCCCACTAGATATTTTGATGTGTATATTGAGAATATCAGGTATAATCGTCGCATTTTCCTAATAAACAAACGGGGGATGAAAGGACACAAAAGTAGCACAATTGCTACGGATGGTGATAGCAGCATGGTAAAGAACTAACAAAGATTTTGTACTCTGGGATAATAATTTTAAGTAACACGTCACAACTGTGCAATATAAACAACAGCAAAAGGAGAGAGAGAAAGAAAAGAAGAAAACTTTACAAGAATTTTAAAAATAAGGGAAAATGACAGTAAAATAGCAAAATATTTATTTTTATGTAAGATTGTACGAAACATGTAAAAATATGTAAACGCACACTATGCTTCAATTCGTTGACATTTACAATTTCGTGCATCTACAAACAAACAAATAGCATATGTAATAGCATAACAGCCTAAGTATGGCTTCTTTCTGAAGGGAAGTAAAGCCGTGGGTCTCATGTCGTAGATTTACGGCACGAAAAATAAGCTTAAACGCCGTGAAAGAAGAGGCTTCTGAGCAAAATTTATCGGCCGTTTCACGCCCTGAATTGAATGGGGGATGCTGATGACCTGAGATGTTAAATAGCGTCCGTAAATAAACCAAACAATACTATCCCACTGTCAGCTTAAAATATGCTGAAAAATTAAATACTATATTTCACTTTATGCAACAATCAAGTACTAAAGGTGCGAAGAACTATTTTAAAAAATAATCTATCTATCTCAGGTTTATATAGCTACTGCCGTCTTCCTGTGCCAATCGTCCACATCCTTCTATCCGAGCATCTTCTTGCCGTTCTCCATAATCTCATTGTTGTAAGTTATTCATATACTTTAGGCCATCTGTTCTTTCCCATTCTCATCAGATGGTCTAACTATTTAAGATTCTTGTTTTCAATTCTTTGAACATTGTTTTTTTCTTATCTACTGTATTTCTAATTTCCAGAATTTAATATGGTCCATTCTCGAATTTCTAGTGCTCCGTCTGAGATAAAGTATTTCAACAGCTAATATTCTTTTTCTATAATACTCACTCAGAACTCATAAAATATAAATATCTAGTCCTCTTAGTTCGGGGCTAATGCAATGTGCAAACTTTTCACTTATTATAAAAATTTACAAACACTAAAATACAAATCAATACAAATAACAATAAGTTTAAATAAATGTGTGTTTTTTTTTTTTTGTTACAGTTTGTTACACACTAAAGAGACAGACGATGGATAAATATTTGATGGAATGAGCTCTGCGTCCACAACGCTTGCAATTACCTTTTCAGAAAAAGAAAAAGGGGAAAAAAATCGCAAATCGCAAGACAACTGACTGAACGGGATTCGAACCCGGGATAATGCTGACCACAACACCACGAAAACCGTTGATTATACAATTTTAACTTAATAAAAAGTATGATACAAATAACAGTGTTTATGAAAAAGTATTGATAAGAAGTAAAAATATGATTCTTAATAAGAAAATTGAATATAAACTTTATATATTTGGAATGGACAAGTAAAGTATATATTTTTTTTTGAGTAGTGTTTAACGCCCGTTTTTACTGAGGCACCACAGGCGGTGGACACTGATGATACATGAGATGAAATGATAAATTGGGAAAGGATTTTTTTTTTTTTAAGGAAGGAGGCGTTCCAGGCCTAAGTTTAGGTACCTCCCCGGCATTTGCCAGTTATGAAGACTGAGGAAAACCTGGAAAAAACCCCAGTCAGGGAGGACGGTCCTGGCGGGATTCGAACCGCAGACCTCCCGCTCACGAGTCCGTGCCTTAACGACCTCGGCCACCCGTGGCAGTGTAAAGTATATTAAAATAATGAGGACTTGAGAGAAAATTAGAAAAGTCTAATAGAGAATTACTTAATAATGTTCATTTTGGAAGACAAAGATAAGTAAAATTGATTAAGAAAGTCTAACATGGTTTAAAAACCATGTTTATCACATGGAAATGAAAACTAAACCCTTTGAAAGAAAAATAAAAGTTATTTCTTTAATCAGAGTACAGTTATAGCCAAAGGATAGTTACAACAATACGAACAAATTCTTTAAGAAAGTGTTTATAATATTGTAAAGCAAAGAAAGTTCCGCAGATCAGTTTCTTGGGAACCTAGAAGTTTAAACCGTAACCTAAGAAGAGAAAAAATGGGAAATGCTGTTATCGTTCTATACTTTCATCAATATACAGGAAATCATCTCCATTCATTTGTTGAGAAACTCGACAACAACTAAACGCTGTTGGTAGCGCCATTTTGTAACTGCAGCTCTATTCAGACACAATTACCAACCCCTTGTCGACGGAATTCAAGATGGCGGGAAGAAAGGGTCGGAACAAGGCACTCGTTTCTGCTGATGAGTTATAATGCCTTTGCACAATTTTGCTCTTAGCCTGGGGCCCTAATCAAAAAATCATTAATCATCACCGCTGCTCCAGCAATGAAATTTAAATATCTGTTACAAAGATATGATATGAAATTGTAACGGGGCGAGCAATAAAAGCGTAAGGGTCGTTTGGCCGGCTCCGTGCCTCTTTTGTAACGCAACTTGTCCTGTTCTACCAACCCCTTTCTCTTTCCCTGCTCCATTTTGCTTCACGAAACATGACACTTGCCCTTAACAAGCCGATGCCTCTCCAACTTTTTTGTGGCTCGTTCTGCCCCTCGCTTAAGGCCCTAAAACCGTTCAATTGACGCAGTTTTTATATAGAAACTTGGAAGAATGGGGAGGGGGAAGCATCGGGTCAGGTGAAGGAACATCGGGCCATTAGCGAGTGAAAGATACGGCTAACAAGAAACCGTCGACAACAGAATGATCCCATCAAATTCACACGTTACTTTGTGGTTAAACATAAAAAAATGTTTTTGTACTGAAGTGCATGCTCATTTGAAAAGGACGGCATGACTTCAAGCAAACGTTGATATTTCCTTTATAGTTAAAAATCCCATTAAAATTGATTGCTACTAAAAATATAGATAAATATAACAAATAAAATAGGAGCAAAATTAAATATATCAAATATTGATACTATAAACGTTTTGGAAATACCGAGGGTGCCAAAAATGTATACACACTTTCACAGCAGATATCTTTTTAATATATTTCAAAGTTGGACCGAAAAACAACAGTAATGTGTAGTATGATGTTCTGTAAACAGATGTGACTCACATACATTATGATAGCGTTGCTACAACAAAATGGAGCTACGTTTGAACAGCGAAAATAAATTTTGAATTGGTATTGGAAAACCCAGAATGTTGTTGAAGTTCAAAGGCAATGGAGACGTGTGTACAGAACAGAACCGCCAACGCGAGTGACAATTGCACGCATTCGAGACAAATTTGAGACTCATGGTACCGTATGCGATGTACACAAGAGCAGATCTGGGAGACCTCGCACAGCAACAAGCCACGCGCACTGGATCCAAGGTACTGGATAGGACGAAGAGGTCCGATGAAGTTTCTACCGCGTTCTCCGGATCTAACTCCGTTGAACTTCTACCTATGGGAAACTCTTAAGGGTGTTGTATACCTTAGAAAACCAGCTACACTGGCAGAACTTCGGGAAGAAATTGAAACAGCATATGCTGCAATCGCTGAGGGCATTTTCGCAAATATTGCTCAACCAGAAGTGCAACGTACTTATTTTGAGCAACTGTTGTAACTGTAAAAGCCTAAGATGATTGGTGCTTATCATTTTCTGTTTGTGTGAATTCAGTTTTTTTATGTTAACACAGTTTTTTCTTTGCTTGAGGTATATGCATTTTTGGCACCCTCTGTATAAAGCAAGGATTTAGGGAAAAAAAGTAATAATAATAATAATAATAATAATAATAATAATAATAATAATAATGATAATAATAATAATATAAATTCTTGACCATCACTTATAAACTATCAATAAAGAAGAGATTTAACCACCTTTATTAATTTGGTGTTCTACAATGTGACAAACACTAGAATGTCATGTCTATCTTGAAAAGGAAATGTTATGTTAGATGCGGAGATAGCAGCGACATCATTGATGCATTGAGAAGTAAACCCATCAAGGATGCCGACGCAGGTGTTCCCACTGTACCTGCTTATATTGTGGTTTTCAGACTGAAGACATTTAATGTTGTCAAACTAATTGTCGAAAGGAAGAACTATTCTTATAAACACTGTTATTTTGCTACCGTTCCGTACAGCAAAGCAAAGACAGAACATAACCTTCTTTATGATAAAAATGTATACGTCTTAATTAGCAGATTGAAGTAAGCATAATGTTTGCAGTGTTTGAGACATTGGATAAAGGGTGTTGCGTTTAGAAACATCTATGGTTTGGTGCAAACTAATAGAATTAACTATTTCTATACATGCAATATGAAGGCTTTTAGTGCTAAGAACAAGAAATAAATTATACTCCAAACTTGTTAAATAATATAAGACCAGTGCATCCTGCCAGTGATATTCCTGTTATTTAAAACATTTAGTAAATCGATACACAGAGCAATGGAATATACGTGTTCGCGGATCACTGCTGGAGGCACCAAAAATTCTATTTTAACACACAAGAGAAAATGCAAGATAATAACATTCAATAATTATCTTGTATTTCTTTATGCAATTCCTAAATTGTGTACACTTGCCGATATAAAAATAAGAAGGTGTGATTCCTAATTGTAAATTATACTTATGTGATGGAAAGAAAAGAAAGTTATTTTTAAAAACAACTCTACTGAAATATTTGGTATCAAAAAAAAAAAAAAAAAACATCTTTCACAAAGTTTAACGTTTAGGTCTGCGTATATATATTTAAATAATATCTTTATTCCTAACAAGGGCATAGTGGAACAAAAGTTGAAAACCATACCACAATCTTCATTTAAGCAAGTTGTTGTTAGTTTTAAACATAATCTGTAAGATTTCCTGTGCTCTCAATTATTAGGAACTTATTGACTTTCTAACTAGTTTGCACCTTTTAGATAGGATGAATATATTTTGTAGCACAGAAAGTTTCTAATTGTGATGATAAATTTCCTACTTGTGCTAAAATTATCAATTTTATAATTTCCCCGGAGAGTACATCGACCATATATCATAGATTGTGTGTATATTTAATCGGCGGAAATGGTTATAAGTTAAATGCATTTTGAAAAGAGCAGAGAACTTGAATCTTGTGAGAATATTCGATAAATGCAACTGAGTAATTGTGCTTAAGATAGAGCAAAGGGCACAAACTGACAGTGTGCTTGATGCTATAAACACTCGTTTAGTTTCATTATTTGGTATTTCAGCTTTAAATTACGGGTAGTCGAGGTCGTTAAGATGCGGACTCGTGAGCGGGAGATCTGGGTTTCGAATCCCACCAGGACCGTCCTCCCTGATTGAGTTTTTTCCCCAGGTTTTTCTCAGTTCTAGTAAACAGAAAATGCCGGGGAATTTAGGGTACCCTAAACTTAGGCCTGGAGCGCTTCTTTCTTTAAAAAAAAATTCTTTCCGAATTCACCATTTCATTTCATGTATCACCAGTGTCCACCGCCTGTGATGCCTCAATAGTAAAACGGGCGTTAAACTCTAATTAAAAAAAAAACCTTTAAATTATAGGCTTTAGCTAGGATTTTGAGTTTATTTCGACTTCTAAGAGAATTCTTGTTACTAATTGTGAAAGACCTCGGTTCTAACGAGGTGACGTTTTCAGTTGCAACGTTACATAATACCCCTATCCCAGTACCACTATCTTAGTCAAGTGAAATGCGCTTCTATAGCATAGTAACAATATATGGTGGTGTTTATACCTAGCTAGTGGCCACATATAAGGCGGTGAATATAAACGATACAATTTTTAAGAACAAACTTATTAAAAAAAGACATTTAAAATACATATCGACTCTGATGAAGTAATTAAATGATAAAAAAAGACATGTTTTTTATTACTGATAAATGTAGCTCACACACAAAAAAAAAAAAAAATGGCAACTTTCTTAAGCAATCATTACTTCTCTCCCTTTCTTTATATACTAAATTTTGACAATGTTGCATATCCTGCTGAACTTTTTGTTAAAATTGCTTCAATTTTTCTAAATGAGGCCATGAAGAGCTTGTCTTTTATTACTACATAAATATAATCTCTCTTAAAGTAATATTTTCGCTTATACGTAGAGGTCGACAAGTATGAAAATGATATACGAACTTTTCCAAGATGAATTTCATATAATTATCCGCTATCATCATTACTCTTGGTGAGTATATTTAGGAGAGCTGACTGTCAACACCAAGAAAGAAGGGAAAGGTGGAGGGAAAAAAAAAACAAACAAATCTACCATAGATTTACTATATTTGAAAATATTTACATTCTCCTAAGAAACGCCAGTGACGAATATTAAAAAAAAAATAAGTTTAAGAGAGTTAATCAGGAATGAACCATGAATTGAGTGCGTCTGCCTATCACATAGTCTCTAAGCTCATGATTTACATTAAAAAAACCCGCCTGTACTGTGCTCGAATGCTTGCAAATCTGTACCAATTTTTTATTCAATATATGGCTTTTCTGACAGACTTTCTTTTGATTCCTATTCTCCTCCTGTTTACATGGGTCCTGGTGGCGTAGTGGTAACCATACTTGCCTTCTAAACCCAAGATTGTGGGTTGAAACCCGGCCAGGATTGATGGTTTTCGGGTGTAAAAATCCTAAGTATGGCTTCCTTCGGAAGGGAAGTAAAGCCGTGGGTCCTGTGTCGTACATTTACTTCACGAAAAAGAACCTCAAGCCTGAAAGAAAAGACCTCTGAGCAAAATTTGTCGGCCGTTTCACGTCCTAAATTGAATGGGACGCTGATGACTTGAAATGTTAAAGAGCGTCCATAAATAAACGAAATCAACAGCTACTTCCTGTTGATTTAATAGAAGTGTTCTTGTATATCATCTGTTCTTGTTAAGTTAGTTGTGTTTTGGGATTACCTTTGTAACGTATGCTAGCATTTGCCTTACTGAATGTGTACTCAGATAGAATGAAGCGTGCTTTTCCGTGTTCCGCTGTTATCAGTGCCCTGCAAGGATCTGAATTGAAATCATCAGCTGTTGCCAAAATCGCGAAAGTTTGTCAGTTGAGTTTGTTTCGGCAAATTCTTTTCTTTAGCTCTCCCATTGTGTCGTGTGTCATCTACATGTTACTTAATGTGAAATGTTTTCTCGTGTGAAATCTGAAAGAACGGATGGTTTCGAAAGTATCTTTCGTTATGAATATTTTTAATTGATATAATTTTTATTCAAATTCAGGTTCGAATAACTGTATAGCTCAATCTGTTAAATAATAATAATAATAATAATAATAATAATAATAATAATAATAATAATAATAATAATAATAGAGAAGAAGGTGTTAATATAGCCGCTTACTTGTAATATGGCACCCCTGCTTTTAGGCCTTATGCTGACATCTAGTGAATGCTACTTCAAACTATTCTTATCGTACCGTTAACATGCCAGCTGTGTTGCTCTTGTTGCAAGTATTGTAGACACATTTGTGTTATTTTCTGTTTTGCGGATTAACGAAGCTTTGTTGATAGGTAAAGAATTGCGTATTGTGTTTTGGTTCGTTTACTATTAAGGACCTTGTGCTTACAGCAATGTAATACACGAATTTGTTTAATTAATAATGAAACTTGAAAACCTGCATAGCTAGCAGAAAATATATTTATTTTAGGTTATTATACAACATGGCGGTAATGGTAAAATGGCAGTCCTCTATATTTACGAATATACCTAAAAGGAATTAGGCAGAGCGGGAGAAGAAATGCAGAACCAAGAAAGATAGGCCTGCTCAGACATAACTTTCTGATGTACAGAATAAGACGAAATATGCAACAGGAAGGAAGAAAAGAAAACGCTTCGTGATAAATATGACGAATCTGAAGTTTCTGATGATCATGTGTTCATTGTTACTGACAGCACTGAGGTCGAGAACCGTAGCCAAACGTGGAGAAGAATGCGGTGTCATCTGCCTGTACTGGATGTGAAGGAGCGGACTGTGTTTGCGATTACTGTAAATTATAGTGAAATTTGTCTATAGACGTCCACCTTAAGGCTGTTTTGTTTTGTCTTTTTATGCAGGCTTAGATAAATCTGTGCATTACAAAAACACAGAAATATAATTTAACTCGTTCAATTTAGCCTTACTTTGTTTATTTCTGTTTCCTGTTTCAGTAATACATTGGGGAGGCTGGGACATATTTCCAGCACATTTGGTCATGAGAGAATAATTACATGTGTTTACTATAAATAAAATATATAAATAACTACTTAATTTACTTAAATGATTGTATGGGATGCAAAAATATATTATCTATCTATTAATCTATTAATGTGTGTTTTGAAAATATAAAAGGTAAGGGTTCTAAAAGGGATAATAGCAAAAGTGGGTGCCATATTACAGTCTTTTCCTCTAATAATAATAATAATAATAATAATAATAATAATAATAATAATTTTAACTCCAAAGCAGAAAAGGCCTATGGGTTTACATCTCTTAAAATTAGTTATTGGCTTGCCCACCATAACATACAAAATGTTTAATTATTGCCTCTTTGTTACACAAATGACAATACATATATTTCTGGCACCGTTTCGCTTCACACTGCTATGCAATGTAACTGACACAATACAAGTTATGAGTAGGAAAGCATACACACATAGAAGAAAACCAGACGCACGTCAATTGTTGGCGATTGTTGACACGAATGTTGACTGCGCAACAATATGGCGCCCTTACGTACGTGAGACAAATTTTAAAATAAGTAATTTCTTATAAAAATTTTTTTGTTTAGGAAGTTTTAGGCCCATAAAGGTAGAAATAGTCCCTGATCCCAATTTTAGGTCATTTTAGGCACTATAAAAGCGCTGCCAATGACTGTCATTTTCGATAAATTGCAAACACCTGCAGTTATTTTGCACATTTGTATACAGGAACTAAATAGGCGTTTGCTTTAAAACCCGAGCTGATTTCTTACAAAGCCAAATCACCAGTCTTTGAACAGTATTAGATAAACAGACAGTGGTGCGTTGTTTTGCGTCCATAGGAGTTTTCCGGTAGCCCCTCTACTGTTTGTTATTCATGTCAAAAAATAAAATAACCGTAAGGTGGAATACAGTTCTATAGTCACATGGTGTATCATTACATCTCGTTCTTATGTGAAATGTATTACAACTTTCTAAGTTTTCTTCAGTTTCGCTTGATTACTTCAGTTAATTCTTCGCATGTTTGTCGGACTGTAAATGACGGTTACCTGGTGCTCAAAATTCCTGTCTTAATTGTTTATTGACGCATGTATGTTAACTTGTGAATACGCGGTCTCCATTCGCGTGGAATCACTCACTCTGAATGGCAATTCTTGACTTTGCACCTTTTGTTACTCTGAATAAGAACGGAGCTCTAGATGGCTTCTTGGGCTAACGTGGTTACTTTCTGTTTTGTTCGAATGCAGTTGTTATAAATAATGTTATTATATTCAGCACAGGGAGTCAACGAGAGAAAAAGAATCCAGTTCTAATTCTTCATAAAGGAATTTGAATGCGCTCTTCTGGTTACGCAAGGCTGAACCTTGTGCCCACGTTATACGACATTATAATAGAGACACAACCCTTTTTGCTCACAAGAGTGGGTACTTGAAGAGGTTGTCTCTCCCCTCGTCATCTCAGCACCCCCCCCCCTCTTTCAGGCGGTATTTTACCACGGGCTAATTGCATTGGTAAAGTCCTGGAATTATTCTTAAGTTTACTTACGGAAATACCCGAGCTAAGACTACCTTAGCTAAGCAGCTAAGACCAACATTTTAAATTAATGGTTTTGCAGCTTACAAATGAAAATTATGTAGAATTTACGAAACGTTATTTGAAATAAGAGCGTTAAAAATAAAAATTTCTATAATTTCAAGAATTTAAATATTATCATAACAATTTTGATAAATGTATGACTGCAAAAGAGATGACAAATAAGTGAGACAGCTTTGAGATAAACGTTTGCACACTTATCAGCAAGCAGTTCTATTTATTTGTGATTAATAGATTTCTCGCAAAATTACAAACTCCTTGATTCTAAAACTACATTAAATAAATCATGTTGCTCACCTATTACTGAATTTGCTGCATTTTAATAAGCAAGACTATGAAGTGATATATGCGACACGTTTGTTAAGAAATATAGGACATTTATATAGAGAATATATGACTTTCATCTTAACCTAAGAAAGATGGTTTTATTTTGAACATTTTTGTTTAAATACGTTTTGTCTTTGTTCCTGAGATAATCCCTGTTATCCCATGTAGATCCATAAGTTTCTGGCCTCGCCGATAAGGATTATCGCCTTCACAAAACCCTTATCTGGCGTCATACCTTATTTGTTAAGTAAATAATTGCAGCTGTAACTGTGTTCAGTTGTTCAGATATAGCTGCATAAAGAAGGCTATGTGTAAAAGATGGTGACATGTTCAAAATAGAGTATCGAGCTGTTATTAAGTTCTTCACAAAAGAAGGACTTACTTCAAATGAAATTAAACAGCGATTGCACTGTGTACATGGGGAAGCATCCCCCTCATGTTCTACCCTAAAAGAATGGGCAAATTTTTTTCGAATGGATCAAGAAAGCATTGAAGACGAAGAGCGTTCAGGTCGGCCCTTGGAGGTGCTCACTCCTGAAAACATCGCTCGCTCTTGTGGAAGGAGAAATTATGGAAGACCGGCCGGCGGCTCAAAGTTACAGAAATAGCAGCAAGATTGGGCCTTTCTTAAACAACAGTCCTTCGAATTATTCATGAACATTTAAACATGAATAAGGTTAGTGCAAGATGGCAATCTAGACTTCTTTCCTCAGTCCAAAAGCAGCGACGAGTCATGTGTTGTCAGGCATTTTTGGAGCTCTGCCATGGCAACGAAAGAGAAATTCTGTAAACCATTGTTACAGGAGATGAAACTATGGTCCTCAACTGTGATCTCTAGTCCAAAAGAGAATCAATGTAGTGGCGTTAAACCTGGCGAAGCACTGCCTCTAAAGGCCAAGGTCACTCAGTCAACCAAGAACACATGGCCACAATCTTTTGGGGCTGTGAAGGAATAATCTCTATTGGCTTCAAGGACAGAAAGACTGCAGTAAATGTCCCTATTAAGCTGGCCTACTGCATAGAATACGTGCTTCCATCAAAGAGAAAAGGCGAGGAAATCTGAGTGGTGGTGTGCGTGGTCTTGACGACAACGCGCCTGTGCACACAGCCCTTGTTGCAAAGGAAATTGTGAATAAATGTGGCTTCAAGGAGATCGACTATCCATCCTACAGCCCAGATCTATCTCCCAGTGACTATTTCAAAACTCAAGAAGGACCTTTGAGGAAGGAAATTTAAGCGTGGCGAAGAAATGAAGGATTCTGTTTATGCCCATTTTGCAGACAAGACATCTGGATATTTTGGGGGGGGATGAAATGTTAATTGAAAGACATGAAAAGTGTATTGCAATAAAGGGTAACTAAATTGAAAAGTGAAATACAGTTTTTGTATTTTTTATGAAATTTAGAAAATGGTTAGGCCGGAAACTAATGGATTTACCTCGTATTTTGCACAAAATTTAATGCAGTAATTCCCCTACCTCCTACCAGAGCGTCATAACTACTACTGGTAGTGATTATCAAATTTGTTAGTAATTTCTTTCGTCATAAAATGAATACTAAGTAAATTTTTGTGTCGAAATCAGACAATAATGAAAGCTAGAAATCGAATTACGTATCGGAAATATTCAAAATTCTTACATACATATAAATAATATAAAAGAACAAATGAAAGTTTGCAAACGGTTCAAGTATAAGGAGCCTCTTGTTTGGCAAGTTCTCGTCTGTAGATTCTTGTTGCTTCCCTGCGTTTCATCGTAAATTAGTAGCATGTCTAAACTGTACCATCTTGTAGATTGGCGTTTGTTTCAAATTCAACGATAAAGAAACAATTGAAATTAGCTATTAAAAACATACGCACCAAAAAAACAGTCGAAGAGCTATTCACGACACACACTGCTAATCTATTTCTTGGAATGCAATGTTGTCACGTTGTGACGGTGCAATTCACGCAAAAAAAAAAAAAAAAAATTGAAAGCCTTATAATTAAGAGACTTTGAAACGAATTACTGCAAAATAAGTGTTAACATGCAGAGAAACAGGTTATCTTGTCATTATTCTTAAAAACGCCCTCAACATTTCAACAAATGTACATACAACGTGTTTTTAAAGCAATCAATTAGCTATCTTTTCTGGAAAACTACTTAGAAAAGGTCATAAATGGACTGAAAGTTTTGTGAAGAAACATACTTTAAAAGGAAAGTCATAAATGTTCTTTTACTCTCTATAAGGTGCTGCATTTTATGGGCAAAAACTCGGCCAGAGATAAAGAAAACGTTTCTGAACAGCATTATTGTATTTTATAAATGTAATATTGGGAAACTAAAGGTAAAGCTTAGGAGTATCATGGCTTTATGAGCATTTGATTCTTATTTAACAAATTCCAACAACATTTGGGATCCGGAATCTTTAAGAAAAGTGGGCGTCTATTTGTGGGTCAGAACTTAAATATATGCGACCCCAGCCAGTGTGAGAACGAAGGGAGATTCTTTGTTGCAGAGAAGATATCTCGCACGGTAGGCTGTAAACACTTTCTCAAGGCACAAGTTGCTTCCCTGTATTGACGGAAGTTGAAATAACGCCACCTGGATTCATATAATAAAGTCATCTTCATTTCCTTTTCCCTCTCTGCCAGTATACCTTCATTATCTGGCTCGCTGTTGCCTTGGTTGCATGCACGCTGAAGGCTAGCACCTTGGTCAAGCCTGTTTTTTGAGCTACCCGATACTATTGATAGACATAAAAATACCAAAAAGAATTTTTCAACATTTTAATCGCTATATTTTTTAAACCAATCTGTACTATGATGTCTCTCTGGCCTTTTATTTATTTTTTCCTTGACTTAAATTTTTGAAATGCCGCAAAATATATATAAAACTAAATCGAGAAAGAGCTGTTGCATGAATTTCTTGTCCATGATTTTTATGAAACTTGGGATATCTTTATTAAAGTTAAATAGAATTTTGTAGAAAAAATATCAGTGAATGTTTGTAACAGAACGGACAGTGAGTGATAAGAAGAGAAAATAAAAAAGTAGATTAATAAGCTTTCAAAATAATGCACACATCTTGAAACTATGAATTATTTAAATTTTTACTAACAGATATAATGAAAGGATATAAAATCTTTTCTATTTAAATGGAATTACAACTGGACTGAATAACTTGCAATAATTTATGACAGCCATTTGTATATAGATTTAGAATATTTAGAATAGTTAAAATAGACAAATCACAAAAATTGATTCCTTTGAGTTGCGTATTTTCCCTTCCACTTTTATGATTGCCATGTTCGTTTGTTGTCTCTTTAAATAACCAAAACGATTTCCTTTTAAGGTTGTCATGAGCTTAGATCATTCCATACGACAACACGACACAGTCGGCGGTTTTCTTCAAGGTAACCGTAGATCAAAAGCGATAATTTCACTCCGCGCCTCACAATCACAAAAGGGATTTTCTGCGGTTAAGCATGCAAATACAAGGTACTCATCCATTGGGTAATCCGTATTTTTCCTTCACACAATGGACATAAGAGGATGCTTTGCAACGGCACAGCATCACCGCCTAAGTTATAACAGGATTAGATGAGATTTATGTCCGCGCGATAGAATGCAGAACTTTTTAATTTCCACATCTCCCTCTGTAGTTATGATGGAGGGCGGGAGAGATGCTGATAGGGTGAAGATACACATTTGTCACGCGTTTACAGTGGCGGATGTAAATCTTCATGGTATGGTGAATCAACTTAAATCATTTAATGCTGAAGCGTACTCTGTCTATTTACAAGAGAAATGCATCACTATGTCTTTTTACAAGGATACAAAAAAAAAGAAATTACACTGAGAGGAA